>CM073732.1:93374580-94715159 GCA_037113605.1 Calophaca sinica | reverse complement strand
TTCCATCTCTTTTTTTGAATTATTTTTGGATTTATGATCCTTTTACTGCCACTTGCTATCTGTTTAGCATAATGGTTCATTTCTTAGTCTGAACTTTGGGTATCTTCAGGAGTGAGATTATTGTATTACGATCAGAACGTGACAAGATGGCACTTGAAGCAAATTTTGCTAGAGAGAGGCTTGATAGCTTTGTGAAGGAATTTGAACACCAGGCAATTACTTGTCTTAATATCAAATGCTTTGTCGTTGCATGTCTCTATTGTACTAATTTATGGATTTTTGGTTGAGATTATAGAAAGATGAAGCAAAAGGCGTTTTGGCAAGAAATGTGGAGTTTTCTCAGCTAGTTGTTGACTACCAACGAAAATTGCGTGAAAGTTCAGAGTCATTGAATGCTGCTGAGGAGACCTCTCGAAGACTTTCTATGGAGGTTGGGATTTTATTCAAGTTAAACATTGATCTTGTTAAAAATTTATCAACTCCTGAATTTAGATGTACCCTTGTTTTAATGAACTCATCCATTATTTTTATTTCAGTTGTCAGTTTTAAAGAATGAAAAGGAAGTCATATCAAATGCTGAAAAGAGAGCATCTGATGAGGTTCGCAGTTTATCTGAAAGGGTGCAGCGCTTGCAGGTCAGCATTGTTCAACATTTTTTATATTCCACTAGTTCTGCATATTCTTACACTTAACATTGCAGGCTACATTGGGTACTATACAGAGTGCTGAGGAAGTTCGAGAGGTCGTTATTCTCATCGATGTCTGTGCTACTTTCATATTTCTTTAATACTTTCTGTATGGATTATGAATGTTCTATTTGATTTAAAAATTGTAGGAAGCGAGAGCTGCAGAGAGGATAAAACAAGAAGAATATATAAAGAAATTGGAGGTGTGTTTTCTTGTTTTCATATGAATACGCACTATTAACGGCTGAATTATAATTTTTCTGAAAGAAGTGTGTGCAAGGAAGCATGCATACTTCAAAATAGTAGCCATGTCATATTGCAGTTGTTGTGTCCAGCACATTCATGTTGAACACACAAATGATAGCATTTTATGATGCACTACAATCACTCATGCTGTAAAATATTGATTCTCTGTTTTGAATTTAAGATTTGTGTTTTTATATTAATTTTATACAAATTTTCTTTGTTGTAAAATAGCTATGTTGTGTCATATAATTTGTAGAAAACAAGGGAAGAAATACTTTCTTGTATTATTCAGCAGACTAAGGCTGCTTATATAGAGAAGAGTACATTAATGATTTTCTAAAATAGAAGATACTAATTAATAATAAAATACAATCAAATCTGACAGAATAAATATAAAATAAAATCTAGGAGAATAATAACGGGATGATTGGGCCTGATTCTCTAACACCCCCTCAAGTTGGTACATAGATATTTGTCATGCCCAACTTGCCTATTAACCGCTCAAAATTGGGCCAGGCCAGACTCTTGGTCAAAATATCCGCAGTTTGCTGATTAGAAGTCACAAAAGGCAAACAGATAATTCCAGCATCCAGTTTTTTTTTTTATGAAATGGCGGTCAACCTCAATATGCTTGGTTTTATCATGCTGAACAAGATTATGAGCTATACTTATTGCGACCTTACTGTCACAGTAGAGCTTCAAAGGTAAATCAACTGTCACTCTTAGTTCCTTTAAGACTGAATCCATAAGCCTTCACAAATACCTTGAGCCATTGCTCTAAACTCTGCTTCTGCACTGCTTCTAGCAACAACTCCTTGTTTCTTACTTCTCCAAGTAACCAGATTTCTCCACACATAGGTACAATATCCAGTTGTGGATTTCCTGTCGATAACTGAATCAGCCTAATCTGCATCCGTAAAGATGCAACATTCTTCTCATCAGTTTTCTTAAAATACAAGCCCTTCACTGGGTTGGTCTTTAAGTATCTTAAGATCCTGTATACTCCCTCAAGATGTTCCTCATAGGGAGAATGCATGAACTGACTTACAACACTCACAGAGAATGCAATGTTAGGCCTGATGTGAGATAGGTAAATTAGTTTACCAACTAGCCTCTGGTATCTGCCAATATCAACCGGGACACTACCCTTCTCCCACAGCTTCATATAGGATCCATGGGAGTGTCTGCTGGCTTACATCCACTCATCCCAGTTTCCTCCAAGAGATCCATAATGTACTTTCTTTGGGAGACTACAATTCCCTTCTTTGAGCGAGCAACCTCCATGCCAAGGAAGTATTTCAATGCTCCCAAATCCTTGATTTCGAATTCTGCTGCTAAGTTTCTCTTTAATCTCTCCATTTCTACCGTATCATTTCCGGTGAGGATGATGTCATCTACATAGATTATCAAAATAGCAATTTTTCCATTAAGAGAAATCTTTGTGAACAAGGTGTGATCTGCTTGTTCCTGAGTGTATCCATGTCTTTTTATTGACTGGGTGAACCTTTCAAACCAAGCCCTTGGAGATTGTTTAAGGCCATAGAGTGACTTCTCCAACTTGCACACCTTTTACCCAAATTTTCTTTCAAAGCCAGGAGGATAGTCCATGTATATTTCTTCCTCCACGTCACCATTGAGGAAGATATTTTTCACATCAAGTTGATTCAGGGGCCAGTCCAAGTTAGCAGCAAGTGATAGAAGAATTCTGACAATGTTCAACTTTGCAACAGGGGCAAAAGTCTCTGAGTAGTCTATGCCATACGTCTGGGTGAATCCTTTAGCCACCAACCGAGCCTTGTATCTTTCAATTGAATTATCTGAGTTGTACTTCACAGTGAAAACTCACTTACAACCCACAGTCTTCTTTCCTTTTGGTAATGTCACAACTCTCCAAGTTTTGTTCTTCTCAAGAGCTCTCATCTCCTCAAACACAGCTTCCTTTCACTTCGGAACTTTTAGAGCTTCCTGTACATTTTTTGGAATTTCTATAGCAGACAATTGAGAGGTAAATGCAACAAAAGAGGATGACAAATTTGAATATGACACATACTTGGATAGAGGATGCTTAATACAAGATCTAATACCTTTCCTAAGCGCTATAGGGAGATCTATTTCAGAAGGTTCATCGTGACCTATAGGTTCAGAAGAAGACTTACCTGTGTCAGGTTCACTGGGTGGATTTTCCCTTGGTTCGGACTCTTGGCAGTGTTGGAGAGTGAGTTCCTTATTTCCTTTCTTATGGTTTTTCTTCTCGAAGACCTTTCCCTTCCAAGTTTTGTCACCATCATTGAACCTGTTTCTTGTCTCTTTATGGGAATCATTTTGTTGTGGCATTACGGTTGATTCATCCCCAGTTTCACAGATTTGTTGATCATGCTTTTGATTTAAAGATGTCGCCTCAGAATCAATGAGAACCTCTTTCATAGTGGGAATGGGTTCTGGTAAGGATTCGTGGGCATTTTCTTTTGGTGCAACACAATCTTTTCCAAATAAACATTATCAGTCTCAGAATCTTGTAACAAATAAACATTATCAAAAGAAATGGTATTTTCAAACGAATCTTTTCCAAATGAATCTTTTTTTGGATTGCCCCCCTGAATATGAATGTCACTAAAATAAGGTGGTTTTTCAAAAAACGTGGCATCCGTAGTCACAAAAACCTTTTTGGATTTTGGATCAAAACACTTGTAACCTTTTTGGGTAGGGGCGTAACCAACGAAAACACATTTTATAGCTCGTCGTTCTAATTTGCCTAGATGCTTATTGTCATGAACAAAAGTAGTACGCCCAAAGATTTTTAATGGCAAATCAGCTGAAACATGAGCCATGACAATTTTTGAAAACATTA
This sequence comes from Calophaca sinica, assembly GCA_037113605.1. Taxonomy (NCBI): domain Eukaryota; kingdom Viridiplantae; phylum Streptophyta; class Magnoliopsida; order Fabales; family Fabaceae; genus Calophaca; species Calophaca sinica. The sequence continues at coordinate 94,711,379 of CM073732.1, read as the reverse complement.
AGAGGAGTTTGAAATTGCAGGACTTTGGATGGCATACAGTTAATTATGCAGCAGTCAAAACAGCTTCACCCCATAGGTATTTCGGAACCTTATTTTCGAAGAGTAAAGCTCGAGCAACCTCAAGGAGGTGCCTATTTTTTTCTCTACGCAATCCCATTTTGTTGGGGTGTATTAGCACAAGAACTATGATGCACAATTCCTTTTTGAAGAAAAAAATCTCCTAAAAGATTGTTGAAATATTCTTTGCCGTTGTCACTTCTGAAGACTTGAATATTAGTTTGGAATTAAGTTAGTCTGTCCAGCTTCAGATTTTTCTCTTTACAAGTATACCCAACAAAGCCTAGTGTGATCATCTATAAAAGTTATAAACCACCTTTTGTTAGAAAAAATATTTATTCTATGTGAACCCCAAACATTACTGTGAAGAAAGTTAGCTTGACAGTTACTATCTCGGGTTAATTTAGTGATTGACAAAAGATTACAAGACAAGTTAGGGACATGTAGGACATCCTTAAGAGTTAATAAGGGTGATAAAACTATGGAACCTTTTCTCGCAATGGCTGAAAGAGGGCCATCCGCAATCTTAACTTTCTGGTTACCTACACAGGGACTATATGAAGAAAACAGACTCGACTCTCCAGTCATATGATCTGTAGCACTTGAATTAATGATCCAAGCATGAGTGGGACTGACACTAAAGAGGGCAAGTATTTAGGAAATTACCTCTCTGAGCTATGGCACAAGAAGAAGTTTGAGACTCAAGTAACTTGTACAGTTGGTCTAATTGTTCCTTGATGAATGGAAACGAGCTTGAAGAAGGCTGCTTCCTTTGATAAAAAATACTAGCCTGAAGAGCACGACTTTCGTTCCCCCATTTCTTCTTCAAGTTAGGAGGCTTACCATGGAGTTTCCAACATGTCTCTCGTGTATGATATGGACGTTTGCAGTGATCACACCATGGTTTTTTTCCGTCTTTCTTCCCTTTTTCATTGGAATTCCTACTGACAAGTGCATATCCTTCCACCTCAGCCATAGGAGTTGTCTTACCCATTATGACACTCTGTCTAGCCTCCTCTCGCCTTACTTCTGAGAATGTTTCCCGGATTGTTGGCAACGGGATCTTCCCTATATCAAAAAAACCTAACAGGAACTATAGGGCTTCAAGAGACCCTCAAAAAAGGAGCCGAACACAGCAACTGTACGATCGTACGGATGGGGTGAATAGTGATCGTACGGACAATGAAAGTGACTGTACGGACGGTGAACAGTACCGGTGCAACCTGAACAGCGACCATACGGACAGTGAACAATACCTGTATGGGCGTGAACAATGCCGCTGATGAATAGTGAAGCGACTAGGGTTTTATGCAGAAGCGAGACCCTCAAGATCGAGAGCTCATGATACCATGTAGAAAACAAGAAAAGAAATACTTTCTTGTATTATTCAGCAGACTAAGGCTGTTTATATAGAGAAGAGTACATTAATGATTTCCTAAAATAGAAGATAATAATTAATAATAAGATACAATCAAATCTGACAAAATAAATATAAAATAAAATCTAGGAGAATAATAACGGGATGATTGGGCCTGATTCTCCACCATAATTTATTAAATTTGCGTATTCCCAAGTCCATGTCATATCATATGCTTTTTTCCATGTTGTATTTGTGCTTTTTGACTGCATATTCAACATTTCTCATGATTTATTGTTATTGCTATCATTCTCACGTTTCAGAGGGAATGGGCTGAGGCCAAGAAAGAGTTACAGGAAGAGAGGGAAAATGTGCGGAGACTCGGCCTAGATAGGGACCAGACCATGAAAAATTCTCTGAGACAGGTTGAGGATATGAGCAAAGAGCTAGCGAATGCACTCGGTGCAGTTGTGTCTGCTGAATCTAGGGCCGCCGTGGCTGAGGTACTTTGTTAGGTTACTCTCTTCTGTATGCCTTATTATTACTAAGTGTTGTACTTGTAAATAATAACATTGGTCTTTATGCACAGGCAAAACTCTCAAGTATTCAAAGACAAATGGGTTCCACAGATGATACGGTTTGTTAATTTATTATTATTGCTGTTGTTGTTGTTGTTATAGTGAATATCTTTGTAGAACTGTGTTAGTCTTTGGCTTTACACTCTTTAAAGTTTGGTGTGTAGATTTTTGTTCAATATCATTTCCAAGTTCAAATGTTTGCGGACATTTTGATTTTTCAAGAGTTCCGTTTTTTTCACTGAAAGGAAAAAAAAATTAGATGTGATAGAAATCATGATCTGCTTAGAAACTGAGAAATTGAAAGAAAAGCCTAGGGAGTAATAGATATTTTTCTTTTCTGTAATTAAACTCAATGAACTGGCTGAATCTCTGTCAGTTTCTGCTTACATTTGTTTCTAGAATTCTCTACATAATCCTAACTGACATCCTAAGAGGCTTGTAGCTTAAGTGGGGAATAAAATTTGTAGGATCCAGTAGAGGTGATGGACAAACCTAAGTCATTTCACGTGAGAATCAGATATGAACCATTGAGGGAAGTGTTCTAAAGTGAACCATGTGGATCAGCTGTTACTAAGCATGAACAAACCTTCAGGTCTAGTCATCGTTTCCTGTTACATTGTATATGAGCCAGAGGAAGACTGCAAGGGCATAGAACCCGGCTATGCAGTTTAATGCAGTTGAGTGATTATATATACAATACTCTAATGCTCTAGTGCAGTGTTTGATCCGGTTGTCCATCTGACAGCTGTCATTGTAGCTATCAGTCAGTCAGTCAGTTAGGTCATTCTGTTATGCTTACAGGTGTTCACATTATGATTCAGATAGAATACAAAATACAAAATTCAGATCTGAGTAACTTTTCTCTGACAATTTCTCTCAGCTATCAAACCCTAATACACGAAAGGAAAATGTTATTTGAACATCAAATTGGGACACCAAAATCAACAACAATTTTGCTGGTTAATGTAGTTCACAAATGTGGTCAATGAAGTGTTGAACTTGGTTAATGCATATATCAAAGTGTTGCAACCCATTAACCATCAACTGAATTTCATTAATCACGAAATATAACGTTATTAACCACAATTTTTATGTATTCAAATATAATCTACTACATGTATATTTGAACACCTAAATATTGTTGTTAATAACGTTCAAAGTCGTGGTTAACGAAGTTTGATTGATGGTTAATGAGTTGCGACACCTTAGTATATCCATTAAGTATTAAACAAATTTAACACTTCATTGACCACATGTGTGAACTGCATTAACCAGCAAAATTGATATCGATTTTTGGTGTTCAAATAACACAATTGTACACGAAAACACTCAATTTTTGTGCTGATGAAAAAAGGCAAGCATGAATGGAATCTTATCCTATAGTGTCTACGTGACACTCCTTTTGGTCAGCTATGTTGTTGATTACAGATAGGTCCATGATATGTGCTGTGTTCTATAACTGCTGAAAAGTGAAAAGTTGGAGAAGTAAGTTTGGCATTCATTATATGAAGTCCTGTTTGAGTAGATGGCTGTACTGTTGTGTGCTAATTGGTGTTTTAGTGCTTTTTCTACATATTTGCTTTCCTGCTATTGTCTTTTTTTTTTTTTTTTTTTTTTTGTTGATTCTAACTTATTGTATTACTGAATATAGCTTGTTAATATGGATTCTCTGAGTGGACCTTCCATTTTATCCAGTGATGAGGTGGGTGTTCATTTTTATCTTAATTTCACCTTTACTGCTACATATTTGCTTGGCTATTTTTTATTAAACAGATGCAAATAAAACAATATTTTTACATTATTAAAGTGCACTGTATTCAGTTAGTTAAACATTGTAGGTAAGTGAAAAGACATTGTTTCATTTAAATCCTAAGAAAAAGTGGTTCATTTTTATTATTTTAGCCATTACTCTTCCATTTATTTGAAAATATATATCTACAATTTGGGTAACTACTAGCTTTTTGCAAACTTAAAAAATTTGGATATATAATAATGCTTGATTGTACTATCTCGGACTAAAAGACCATGATTATTATAAATCTCAACTGAAAATTTAATAACACGGTTATCTGAATTACAAATTTAGATTATTAAAAAATGAGGCGATTAATAAAAACGAATTCATGTAGAAGATTTTGTTAGGCAGGTACAAGACAGCATGTGTTGAACTAACAATTTGACAAACACAATGTTTGAACTACCAAACATTTTGCTTGCGGTAAATTGAATTCAACAAGCACAATGCTTGAATTGATGAGGTTTAAGCTTGAAGCCTCTGCTAATCTACATGTGTTGGCCTACACACGGAGTCAGGATCTTCGCTGTTTGTTAGGGTCCAAACCAGTCTTAGTTTCTCTAAGACTAGCATTATTTGCAATTAAATACAAAATTTGTCAAGATATTCTCCAAAGAGAACATTTTTTTAATGATACTCACGTTTTGTGCAGGTAGGTTAATAATTGATGAAAATATAAATTTTGTTGTGAATGAATTCCAAACATTAGAAAACTCAAGCTTAGTGCTTTATAAATTAGTAGCCGTGTTCAGAAAATTTATTACATTTTCTTCTTAAAAAATGCAAAGCTTAAAAAAAGTGGTTGTAGTGCTTTTGTGCTAAAACAAGCTCCACTTAGAAGAGTTGATTAGATGAATGATAGAGAGATAATTAGAGGTAGACCACAAAAGACGGAAACTGTATACATTAATACAGTAATTATATTATTGGCCTATTTGTTTAAGATATGAAAATAAAAGTTATTTTCAGATAAAATAATCTAGAGAATATTTTTTAGAAATTTTTTATGTGAAATATAAGTTAATTTGTGTTTTTATGCAATAATGAAATTTACTTTTTTAATCTTCTCTATTATATACCACACATTAAAATCTTATTATTTCTTAGAAGCTACTAAAAATAGCTTTTAATTATAATCAGATTTCAGATTTTGATTATTTCCAAAACGGAAACAAACAGATAAAAAATCCTAAAACGTGATTACCTCATTTTCAAAAAACGATTTTTCATAAAATTATTCGAAACAAATGGGCTCATAGTCAGCTCTAATTTATCATTATTAAGATTTGGTTGTTCTATTGTTACAGAATGTCTTCAAAGGCTAAATTTTCCTGATTTTAGTTAGAGGAGCATGAATCCTCCTTAGATAAAGTAAATCGAAATCAAATAAAAAATAAGTATAAATGTACCCAAAAAAAAAGTATAAATTTGCTCAAATGTGTTGTGCGTGAAAAGTTACACATGAGCGCCATTGTACTTTTTTCCTGTTTTATGTTCGAGTTATTCTACAGTGCTTTGGTGTGTTCTTGCCAGACTTGTGTTGCATTTGTGCTTGACATTTACTTAACTTGATCTAGGTTGTTGCTCAATTGCAAACAGCAAAGGAAGAGATTGAGAAACTGAAAGAGGAAGCACATGCTTTCAAAGCTCATATGCTGCAGGTTATTTTTTCATTCTTTCCAATTATATTTGATTTGTAATCAAACTAACTGCTTGTTGACATTTTACATTGTAGTATAAGAGCATTGCTGAGGTGAATGAAGATGCACTGAAACAGATAGAAATCGCACATGAGAACTTCAAGATAGAGGTATTTTGGCATGGCTAATTCTTGAAAGCTATTTTCCATGCCATTTGATATTATATTAAAATTTTTTTGGTATTATTTGTTATCACATTTAGGCTGACAATACAAAGAAAGCTTTAGAAGCTGAACTTCATTCACTTAGAGAGAAGGTTTCAGAGCTTGAAAATGAATCTTGTTTGAAATCTGGAGAGGTGGCATCTGCAACTGCGGGAAAGGAAGAGGCTATGACATCTGCTTTGGCTGAGATCACAAATCTTAAAGAAGAAATTTTAACCAAATCGTATGTTGTATCTTTATACTGAATTGTTAGATTTACTGCTAGTTTGATTTAATGGAACTTGCATTTTCTGCATGTAGTTCTCAAATTTCAGCAATGGAAATTCAGATCTCTGGTTTAAAAGAACACCTGGACAAGGAGCATCAGAAATGGCGTGCAGCTCAAACCAATTATGAAAGACAGGTTAGAATATTGTTCTTTATATAGTATAATTTGTTTGCTCGATTTATGTGGCATGTAGCCATGAATCTTATATGGAATGCTGAATTGCTAATGATGCTCGGATATATGATTTCTTGGCTATCTGATTTCATTTTAAATATTCTTTCCCAAGCATAGCTGGATAATCTGGATTAGTCGTGTTTATTTTAGTTGTTTTTCTTATAGAACTTTGCATTGGCTACTACTAGTTTTCCTGCACTGATTTGTTTTCTAGGAGTCTCTTTTATTTGTCTCTTTTGTTTATTCCTTTTGTTTTGACTTTGTTGAGGATTTCTTATTCTCCGGCCTTTGGTAGTTTTGTGTCTCTATCTCTAATAAAATTTCTCCTTTTATCTGATAAATAAATAATAATGTTTGTTTGCTTAATGTGCTTATGAAAGTGCATGCCTTGTGCTGAAACCACATCATTATTGTGGAATGGTTAACATGACATTGATAGTATACATTTTTCTTTTATTGATTTAGGGTGTATTTGCAAGAGACTATTTGGACTTATCTTATGAAATAAGCATGCTTTAGTTTCTGGGATAACTTATAAAAGTTACTTTTGATATGTTTGTAAGTTTTTTGAAGCTTATTTTCATAAGCTTCCTAATATAGCTTTTAGAAACAAATTACATGGAGCTTGTGTAATCTACTAATCTTACCCTCATTTTCTCGTTGATTGTAAAAGAAACTTACAGATTAGCTCTTATATGATAAATGCTTCTTGAATAAGCTTTAATTGAGCTATTTACCCAAACACCCTCGTATTGTCTTGATACAATGAACATGTTACTTTAAATGAAAACATGCCATCTTGAAATGAAAACATTAAACAAACTGAACAGCCTCTTAAATTGTTTTTCTCTTTTCATTGGTTTTAAGATGAACAAGTCATCTTCCATGATTTCTTTTCTGTTGCAGTGGCAAATTTGTTCTGTTATTTAATATGCCAACTTCTGGCGATAACATATTGCATCTTTGCTAAATTTGCTTTCTTTTCATTGTTTCTAATCTTCGACATTTCTTTTTCACAGGTTGTTCTCCAGTCTGAGACAATTCAGGAGTTGACCAAAACATCTGAAGCACTAGCCTTGCTGCAGGAGGAGGCATCTGGATTACGTAAATTAGCTGATGCTCAGAAAATTGAGAATGTAAAATTTCCTATTTATTCAACATTTAGGTTTACTATCTATTTTATTTTCAATACATAAGTGTGAGTCATTAATTGTTTCTTCATGTTCATGTTTTAGTTCAAAATACTTTGTGGTGTTTGAGACCCTTGTATGTTTGTTGGTTTTATTTATACTGTTTTGGTGGATTGTTCAGATTAGCATTGCATTTTTGCTCCTTGGTTGTCATGCAGTTTTATAAGAAAGCGACAGCTTAAATCTTAGTTATTTTTCTCTATCAATTGTTTGAGTAATTGCTACTTTAGGTTTTACACACGTCCTAGAGTGTAAATAGGTTTGAAGCATAGTTATCAGTCCCGGATTGCGGCCCAGAGCAGCCAACCCCAAAAACGTTATAGTGGATAGCGGGACAGCTGCTATTCTAATATTTTTTTTATATATTAATTAATTAATACTACATATGTAAATGCTCAAAAATTTGAAAATTACTCAAAATTCATGAACTATTCATAGTTAATAATAAAATATCGTAATACTGGAGCAAACATACAAGTAGATAGCAACAAAAATCAAGAAAACAAACAAGTTTATGCCTAGAATCTCCAAAATAGCCCCATTCCCCATCTCTGACATTCCTTGTTAAGGGTGTTTTTGGGTTTTTTGAGGGTCCCTTCCTTGGTGTGTGTGATAGCGCCACTATTTTGCCACAATAGCTGCACCTTTAATCCGCAACACTACAGCAGGAGAATAGCGGCCAGCCGCCGCTCTGCTCCATTGCTATTGGCAGCTATTGACAACTATGGTTTGAAGAGGTAAATTTATGATGTGACAATATGAAGGAATTGATTGGATATATATGTAAAACTTATTTGCACAATATATTGTTATTAAACTCAAAAGATGCATTGTTCTTTTCATTGGATATGAATCACCATGTTATAGAATAGGCATGGCCATTACATGCGCGTCAAAAGAATATTTATTACATTTAATTTTGACAATATCCTGATGTGTACTACCATGATATCTTGATTGCACTATGGTAGTTGAGATGTGCGATTCATAGAAAATCTTAATTTGTTTGCACACTCAAAAGGTGGGATGATGATTGGTTTTATTATTTGTTTATTTGTTTAATTTTTAAATTTTGCTTGGTGTCTTTGTTGCCTCAGGTAATTAATTAGAAAACATGAATCTTAGTATTAAGTGGTTCGAGATTTGATTCTTAAGATTCCATTTAAAGGAATGAATTATGAAATAATTGTAGTGAAGTTTACGATGGTTGTATGACTACTAGACCCCAGCTCTGGTTTGTTAATCAAAGGATGTAGGATGAATAGAAATGTACGGGGTTGAAAGATGATTTCGGGAATAGAGTTAGAACTTTGATTTAAATCCGGAGAGTAAATCTTTTGAAATATTTTGAACTAGAAAAAGATCCAACCTGGCCCAATATTTTGTCTTGGGTGTAATGGACATTTGAATCTAAACTCCTTACTGTCCCTGACTTACATGTTAGGCTGGCCTTCTGATAGTGTTAATTGCACTTGGATATTTTGGGCATGTTTGATTATACTTTTTAAAAACAGTTTTCTATTTTCAAAAATTTAAGAACAAAAAAATTTGTTCTTTGTTAAGTTTTATAAAACTGAAAACAGTTTTTAAAAATCAAATCAATCAAACCTTTAATTGATTGTTGCTTGAGGACATATGGATGGCGTGATGAAAACCAAGCCTGAATGAAATGTCATTACTTGAAAGCTGGTTTGCTTCTGCAGTTGTCATTATGTAATTTACGAAATGTCATTATTGGTATTCTACCTGTTTGCCCTTGTTCTTTACGTAATATTATAGTTGTTCCAATTGTTCTGTCATAATGCATCATTTTTTTATTGGTTTCTTTCAATGCTGTAGATGTAATTCACGACATGTATATTGTGTTGACAGAATGAACTAAAGGCTAAATGGGAAGAGGAGAAGGCAAGACTTGAGAAGTCTAAGAATGATGCTGAGATGAAATACGATGAAATCAATGAACAGGTATTTGAGAATATCTTGTATGACTGTTTTTTGTGTTTTAGTACAGAAGGATTTTTTTTTTTTGTAAGAAAATTGTGTGGAAAAGGAAAAGAACAACAACAACAACAACAAAGCCTTTTCCCACTAGGTGGGGTCGGCTACATTGATCAAACGACGCCATAGTGGTCTATCATGAATCATATCTGTAGTGAAACCATTGACCTCAAAGTCCTTCTTAATAGTTTCACCTATAATTTTCCGCTGTCTTCCTCTTCCTCTAGCAACTGGGTTGTTCTCCGTCTGATTAACTCTCCTTACCACTGAATCCACCTGCCTCCTCCAAACATGGCCAAATCACTTCAACCGAGATTTAACCATCTTTTTCACAATAAGTGCCACCCCAACTCCTTTTCTGATACTATCATTCTAGATCTTGTCCCGTCTAGTCTTGCCACTCATCCATCGCAACATCCTCATCTCTGCCACCTTGAGCTTATTCTCGTGTTGACTTTTCACCGCCCAACTTTCACTCCCATATAACATCGCAGGTCTTACCGCTGTTCGATAAAATTTTCCTTTTAACTTAAGTGGGAACTTGTTGTCACATAAAACACCTGATGCCTTCCTCCATTTCAACCACCCCGCTTGAATTCTATGGTTTACATCTCCCTCTATTTCTCCGTCGTTTTGTATGATGGACCTCAGGTATTTAAACTTAGTGACTTGTGGTATGATATGATCCCCAACTTTCACCTCTATACTCGGGGTGTTTTGCCTTCTACTAAACTTGCATTCCATATACCCCGTCTTACTCCTACTCAAGCGGAATCCGTGTGTCTCTAAAGTTTGTCTCCAAGTCTCAATCTTTTCATTTATCTCCTCTCTCGACTCCCCGACTAGGACAATATCATCTCAGCAAACAAAGATGCATCATAGATCGCTCTTGTATGTGTTTCGTGAGCACATCTAAGACCAAAGTAAACAGATAGGGGCTTAAAGCCGACCCTTGATGCAGCCCTATAGTGATCGAAAAATCTTCTGTGGATCCGCTGAGTCTTCACATTAGTAGTGACATTATCATACATATCCTTGATGGCTCGGATATAGGACACGCGAACCCCTTTCTTTTCTAGAGCTTTCCACAAGATCTCTCTAGGCACTCTATCATACGTCTTCTCTAAGTCAATAAAAACAATGTGTAAGTCTTTTTTATCCTCCTGGTATCGCTCCATGAGACGACGCAATAAGTAGATTGCTTCCATAGTCGATCTCCCAGGTGTAAAACCAAATTGATTCTCCGTAATATAAGTTTCCTTTCTCAGTCTCTTCTCAATCACTCTTTCCCAGCTTCATAATATGACTCATGAGTTTAATCCCTCTATAATTAGCACAATTTTGTATGTCTCCCTTGTTCTTATATATCAGAATTAAAGTGCTTCTCCTCTATTCATCCGACGTTTTCTTTGACCGCAAAATCTCATTAAACAACTTGGTGAGCCAATGAATGCCTGTATCTCCCAAGCTCTTCCAAACCTTAATAGGAATATTGTCTGGTCCGACTGCCTTGCCATTGACCATCTTCTCAAAGCCTCTTTAACTTCACGCTCTTGAATTCTCAGATAAAAGGTATAGTTTTGGTCCTTCTCTCTAGTATTTAGCACATTAGAGTATGAAGACGTTCCATGGCCCTCGTTGAATAAACTGTGAAAATACTTCTTCCATCTATCTTTGATATCCCGCTCCATAACCAATACTTTACCCTCCTCGTCCTTAATACATTTCACCTGGTCCAAATCTCTAGTCTTTCTTTCCCTACCTTTGGCAAGCCTGTAAATAGATTTTTCTCTAGCTTTGGTGCCTAAGGATTGGTAAAACCCTTCATAAGCTTTTGTTCTCGCTTCACTTACTGCCTTCTTTGTCTTTTTCTTAGATTCCTTGTATTTTTCCCAGTTTTCCGCATTTTTGCACAACGACTAGGCTTTAAAGCATTCCCTTTTGACCTTAACTTTCTCTTGCACACTATCGTTCCACCACCAGGATTCTTTATCCCCATGTCCAAAACCTCTTGATTCCCCAAAAGTCTCTCTTGCTATCTTCCTGAGCCCCTCGGGCTCGGCCATCTTGTTCCACATGACATTATCGCTATTGTTTGCCTCCCAAAAACTCCTTCCAGAACCTTGCGTTGAAAGATCATATGTTTTTCACCCTTCATTCGCCACCATCTGATCCTTGAAACCTTATCGTGGCATCTTCTATTCACTCTCCTCTTAACTCGTATATCCATAACCAAGACTCTATGTTGGAAAAGGAAAAGAAACGAGACATAAATACAAGGATTGGCATTTATTCTAATTACCGTAGTATAATACTATGCAACATATAATCAGTCTATAATATACCTATTTATATTATTTGTGACACTACTCAAGCTGGAGCATATTAATGTTTGGATTGTAATAAGAACATGGGAGCCATTTGATAAATGGTTAACCCCAATTCCGAGAAAAAAGTCCGATTCACCAAACCTGTTGAGTGTTTGAAGCCTCAAATCTATGAGTTTGACAAGGGGCAGATGTTTTGTTCGAAGGTCTGAGAGCTCGACTGAAGCTTCAATCCTAAAGACTGAAGCGAACAGATGAAACGCGCTCAAAGGCTGTGTTTTCGGCCTTTCTCTTTTGCTTTATGAGACTTGCTAGCTCGCGAATTTGAGCAAGTTTACCCGAGTTTATTCGAGTATACAAAAAAATGAGTCTGTGTACTGTACGAGTTATCCCGTTTTTGTGTACGAGTTTACAAGTTAACTTGTGAGTTTAACAACCATAGTTATCTTATTACCGTAATTACATAATAATATACAACACAAAATCTTTCCACAATTATCCAATTTATATTATTTCTAACTGTATGGTTGTGTCGTAGTTAATTTTCCTTTTGATTTGAATCATATTTAATTTTTGATTCAGGTTTATTTGCATAATTATTTCAATATAACAAAATTGAATGAATCTTTCACAGTTGCTTGCTTATGGTCAAATACTCGAGGAATCTGATTTATTTTTGAAACTTTTTATCAACATTGTTTGCTTTTTATTGCGTAATAGATATTTTGTTAGGTTTTGTTTGGCTCAACGACGTATTTGTGATTGGTAATTTTAAATTTTCTCCCATCGGTGTCTTTTTTGTTTTTGTTTTTGCCTTTTGTTATTTTCCTCTTTTTATATTATGAAGGATTGCTTTTTCATTTATCTTCCAATTTGCTTGTCATTAGTCATATCTTAATTCTGCTTTATCTCATTCCATCAAGTGCATATGTTTAGGTGAACTAGGTATAACTATTTGGCCCATGTGCCATGGCCGGACACCCATTGATGATTTGTAATTGTATATTGAGGATTTTTAATGCTTAGAAGTCAGAACACCATATGTCATCATACTTGCATGCTGTGACTTTGCTACATGTCATATGTTGTACCATATTGGTTGCTAGCATTTTATTTACACTATCTACTTCGTTGACATTTTTCAGAATAGAATCCTACATTGCCAACTTGAGGCGTTGCATATTCAATGGGCTGAGAAGGAGCGTAATGCTGCTGGTGTTTCACTTGCAAGTGGTGGTGATACATTTGGTGATGCTGGCCTTCAAAATGTTATTAGTTATCTCCGCCGTTCAAAAGAAATTGTAAATACATTTTTCTTGCTAATTTTCTCTTTCTTTCATTTGTACGTTCATCTCTTGGTTAGCTTATACTGTTTTTCTTCTTTCTCAGGCAGAAACAGAAGTTTCCTTGTTAAAACAAGAAAAGCTGCGATTACAGTCACAGGTAATATTTTGTACACTTACTATTTTGTTATATTTTTTATAATGAGGTATGAAAATCAAACTTAGGGGAATAATTCCTAATCTCTTGTCTTGATTTGTCAACCAATATATCATTCTGTTGTGACCTGCTGTCTGACTTGAGTTGTACATTTTTTTTTTTCTTCATAATAATTACCTCTATTAAAAGTAATGTCTGTATCTTGACATGATCTCTTATCCAGTAACAGTTTTTCTGCTAATGTGAGTTGGGTGATGATTGCCTTCGGTTTTGTAAAGATTTTTGATGGCTTTGAAATGATATATTGTTCTTTGACCTTTTGATTCTCTGTAGCTTGAGAGTGCTTTGAAGGCGGCAGAGTCAGCACATGCATCACTAGAAGCTGTGCGTGCAAAATCAAGATCATTTTTGTTTACTGAAGAGGAATTCAAATCATTGCAGCTTCAGGTTGATGATCTTTTTGCCAGGAGCAAAATTTCTTCATTATCTATGGTTCTCGATAACATAATGAGTTGATCAAGTAAAAGTGTTTCCAAATGCCATTATACGGTCAATCAATTAATGAGTTGCTTTTGAAAATAATTTGCAGGTCAGGGAAATGAACTTGCTTCGTGAGAGTAATATGCAGCTCAGGGAAGAAAATAAGCACAATTTTGAGGAGTGTCAGGTATATGGGTATTTCAATTACCTATTTACTTTTTGGTCTTCCCATTATGCTGATATTTCAACGAAAAGTTCATAAAAATACTTCTTGCTGATAAGCTAAAAAAGTGTTTATCTCAGTATCACATGGTTCTTTTGTTGTCAATAAAGTAACTTTCTTGACTTTTTTTTTTTTTTTACTAGAAATTGCGTGAACTAGCACAAAAGGCAAGAGCTGAGATCGAGAATCTAGAGAATCTTCTGAGGGAAAGAGAAATTGAGCTGGAAGGTCATAAAAAAGAAATCGAAACACAAAAAACAGAAAAAGATCATCTCAATCACAAGGTTTCTGAGGTATTGCCTTCTGAAACAGTAAAAATAAAATTTATTACTATATTTTACTTTTATAACTAATTTGTTTTCTGTTTTATCTAAAGTTGCTTGAAAGGAGTAAAAATGTTGATGTGGAGGATTATGATCGAGTGAAGAAACTTGTTAGAGATTTGCAGGTTGGTATAGTAATTTTCCACTGTTATTTAATTTAAAGTGTTTCTTTTCCTCTTATACATGAAATTTGTTACTCCCATGAAAATGTATAGCCTGTCAACTTGCATTCTTCTTTTCGTTTATCTTGATAAGTTTAGATGTTCTTGTAATTCTCTTTTCATCATCAGTGTGCAAATTTTGTTATCTTGTCTTGCAATTTAAATGATTTGACTATTTGAAATGTTCATCATGTTTGTAACTCTGTAAAAAACTAATTGGATGGACGGTACCGGATCTCTGTTTTCAATTTGCAATATTCATTCATCTTCTTCGAATACATTTTCTAGGAGACATTTTAATAACAACTTTCATTCTTTATGCTATAATACTGCCTGGGTTTACACAGCCTAGGGGTGTAAACGAGTCGAGTCGAGCACTTGAAGCTTGAGGCTTGTAAAAAGAATGTTAAACTTGAGCTTGACTCATTTATTTAATCGAGCCTAACTAAAAGCTTGAGCTTGAATTGTTAAAAAAAAAAAAAAAGTAAAGCTTGAGTTTGGCTTGTTAAGCTAATTTATAGCTTAGTTATTCTTTTATTTATGAACATTTTTCTTATATTATTTTTGAAGTTTATTACTCTAGTTAATAAAGATTTTAATAATTAATATGTGATAATCTACAAATAAAAATACGTACTTAACATGTTGGTTCCAACAACATGTTGGTTCCAACAAGAGCTAAATCCAGATTGTTTCAGACTTATAGCAAGCTTGATTTTTCACACTTACTTCAGAATAACGTCACACTTGCTTAATGAATGAAATGGAGATGACTTACGAATTGGGTATGCGAGTGAAACATTGAGAAACAAATAGGCAAACACATACGAATTGGGGGGGGGGGGGAATGATTTGACATAGGAAGATGCATACCCTATTCTCAATCAACACATATAGTTAACAGAATTCAAAATTTCTTTGAAGGTAATGGTAAGGATGTTGTACAATATACATAGGCGAAAGTCGAAATGTGCCACTTCACACGGTATCTAGGAAAGGGTCTAAACTAAATCCAGCAGCCCATTATAGCATCGTTTCAAAATTCAATGAATTACATAATAAAAATAATATGGAAACTAAAACATAAATTAAAAATGATATTTGTACCCTTAAACGAGCTATTCATGATATCGAGTCTATAAGGTCTGAGGTTGGCTCATTTGTGTAATCGAGTTCAATTTTAAGCTTGGGTTTATTTATTTAATTAAACAAACGAGCTTGACCAAGCATTTAACGAGCCGAGCTCGAATAGTTCACGAGCTCAGCTCATTTACATCCTAACACTGCCTTTTGTTTGGTAATAAGTTTTATATAAATTTTTAAGTCAGTGGTTTTAGAAATTCGGAATTGCTTTGTTGGTTATCACACCGGGCCTGATTATTTGAAAATTGCTATGCACTTCATTTCAGAAATTTTCATGCATTTTATTTTGAAGATATAAGCTTGAATTGATTCAAAATATAAGATTGAATTGAGATTCAAATTGTTTCTAAACCACTGTTTCTCCCTCCATCCTCTACTCTCTTATCATTCTCTTTATTACTGACACACACTTGTCTTGTTTTCAATTTTAATACACTCTTTTTGAAGTAAGATATCTTCATTTCGGCAGTTTGTTTACTTTTCATTTTATCTCATCAGGATAAACTAAGAGATAGGGATGCTCAGATCGAGGAAACTGGTAAAATTCTTTCAGCAAAGCAGGATTCTGTTTCAAATCTAGAACGAGACCTTTCAAACTGCAGATTGGAGCTTATGGAGAGAGAGAAGAAAATTAATGACCTTTTGCATACTGAGGTCTCCCACATATTCTGTCGTAAATATTTGGAAAGAATATTTTGTTTTCTTTACAAACATTTGTTGTTTTATGCTTGATCAAACAGGCTAACCTAAAACTGGATGTGGAGAAGCATAGGAAATTGCTGGCTCAGTTTAAGGTGCATACAAGTTCTTATTTAGAAATATAAATTGTATTTTGTATTTGTAACTTTATATTGCAGATTTTTTTATTGGTGATATTATTGGTTTCTTTTTGTTTTTTGTTTTCATGCCTTGTTTCCTTTTCAATACATACAGAAGAAGATGGATGTGTTATCAAGGGAAAAGGACGACCTAGGAAAAGAGAATCAGCAACTTTCTAGGCAGTTAGATGAAATTAAACAAGGTAATTTTTTGTTCCAGATTCAGTACCGTTTTACTATTTGTTGGTGGAATGTATTCTTAAATTTGGATGGTGAATATTAGGGAAAAGGTCTACAAGTGATACAACCGGTGAACAAGCAATGAAGGAAGAAAAGGACACCAGAATACAGGTGACTGGTTTAGATCCCCCCCCCCCCCTCCTCCTTTTTGGCAAGGGAAATCCACTGTTTTAATTTTATAAGCTATTTTGTGTTTGCTAGATTCTTGAAAAAACTCTAGAGAAAGTGAGAGCTGAATTAAACAAGGAGAAGGAAGACAAATCTGTGGAGAGAAGCAGACGACTGAAGACTGAAAAGGCCATAAAGGACTCTTACAACAATGTTGAGCAGGTATTTCCCCTCCCACCATATGGCGACATGTATTTAATGATTATGATCTAGTTAAATACCTTTTCTAAATGAAATTATTGAAGTTATTGTTTTTGATAGAGCCTATTGCACTTTTTTATCCATGTAGCTGCCCCTGCCTTGTGTGTTACAATTGGCGGTTTGGTTGTATGACTAGAAAAATATGTTTTTTATTCACCAATTAACATGAGGCACAACAATTGTATGTGCACAATGTATAGAATCAAAGAATCTCTAAAAATAATAGGAAACTAGGAAAAAATATAGTAGCACATCAGTTACAATCAATACTCAAGTTGGAGCATCTATGTTATATGCAATGTTGTCAAAATTGAGATTGTACCTAGGATCGTGGGTGGGTGAAAGATTGTAAATTGTAGGATTGTAACACGGGCAGTAAGATCCTACCTAAGATGCCGAGTTATACTTAGACGTACACATGTCTGCTAGGTTATCCTAGGAACTCACAAAAGTAGTCTTGATGATGCCTTCAAGTATCTTTTCTCGAATGAAACAACAATCAACATGTTTGGTCCTCTCATAAAAGATCGAATTTGAAGAGAGACACGGGACAGATTGTTTATCGCAAAAAAGCTCCATGGGACCAGTCTAGCAAAACTTTAGTTCTTCTTGGAGCAGGTGTGTCAGCCACAACTTTTGTACTTGACCTCGCACGAACTAATATCTTGCTTTTTGATGAGATTATATTCCCTCCAATAAAAACACAACAACTTGGTGTGGACTTCCTATCACTCCCGTCTCCAGCTCAATTTGCAATTGAATATCCAATAATATGTATAACCCCTATCTACTTAAACCAACACTTTTCAAAGTAATCCTTTGACATGCCTCTTGATCCGATCAACTTCTACCCAATAACTATCACCAGGTGAGTTGAGGAACTGACTTACTACACATTAGAAGATATGAAAATGGGGCCACCCATATTCTTTTTACACTAAAAAATAGCCAAGAAAGATGCACTTTATAGCACGAGCCAACAACTTATCAAGACTCTGAGTAAGATCATGGACAAAACAAGTGTGGTAAGTCCAGAGAAGATGACATTCTATTAATCAAATAACTAGCAGTAAGCAAACACCACCCCAAAAACTTCAATGGCACACTGGCATGTATTAAAAGGATACAACCAGTTTCAATAATATACTATGTTTGTTTTTTGCAATACCATTTTGTTGAGGAGTATAAGTATGAGGACAAGTTGATTGATGCACGATTTCATGTGATGTCATAAAATCATTAAAAAGAGCATAAAAACATTCTTTTGCATTACCACTATACAAGATGCAAACAGAATGCTCGAATTGAGGTTCAATCTCATTACAAAAATTTTGGAAGATAGAAAACAAATCTGAACATCCTTTCATTTAGAAAATCCACGACACCTTGAAAAATCATAAATGAAAGTGACAAAATACCTAAACCCCAAGAACAGAACTAACATGTCTCAAGCCCCACACATATGAATGAACTAGATCAAAAGGAGAATTTGTGTGGTGATGACCTCGACTTGTAAATGTAGAACGAACATGTTTGCCAAGTTGACTTGAATCACGCTCTAGAGACTGCAAATGAGAGTCTGGAAACCATTTTCTTCAACTTATTTAAATTTGGGTGTCCCAAGCGATGGTGAATGAGACTTGGAGACTATAATAGTGCAAACTATAGAAGATGAAGGTTGGAAAAAGTAGAGACCATGTGATTCATATCCTGTGCCAATCATCCACCCCATACTCCAGTGTTGTATACAAAAAGAATTGGCAGTAAAGATTATAGAACAATCAAGAGTACAAGTGAGTTGAGTCACTGAAACTAAATAAAAGGAGAATCGTGCAGAAAAAGAACAAAGTTAAGATAGGAAGGAAGAGGTATGAGTGACTTGTTCAGCCCCATTGTTGCCGATAATTCACTTATATCAGTACGGTTGAGGAGATACCATCATCTTATTTTTGTTTCGTTCATTTACTTTTTGTGTCTAGTCTATTAACGATATTGGTTTATTTACTTTCAGGAGAAAAAACAGTTCATTAACGAACTCGAGAGGCATAGGGAGGCTCTAAAGCGGTTGTCTGATGAAGTCGAAAAGCTTAAGATTATAGTTGGCAATCTTCCTGAGGTAGTGATTTAAAACAGTGGTTTATTGTGCAACCGATATAATTTTGAGTGGATAGACATGCTTTATCTTTTCAGGGATTATTATTTATGATTATCTTATGAACCCTGACTGCTTGTTTTGATTATCTTATAAATGTTTTGATTCTGCTATTATTTTTTGTATATTTCTTAGGGAACCAATGTGGCCCAACTTCTTTCGGGATCCGATGTCGATGACTTCTCTGCTCCTTATATATCTGCTGTTGAAAATTTTGAAAAGGAAGCTCATACAGTATTTGTTGAGTTCGGAGGGCGTGGCAGTCTTGGAGATGCATCAACAATTACAGACAGTTCCGCAGCTGCTACAGGTCATTTTATTGTTTTATGTATAAGTGGATTACATCAAGATTGTTAGCTAGTCAATTTATTTTCCTACTTTCCAGGATATTTATGGGCTATCTATGTTGCTTGCCAGTCTTTCCTTATGTCTGTTTAAAAATAAGTGTGTTTCAGAAAGAATGCAGTTTTCAATAAGTTGTAATGGCTCTCTGTAAGCTATACTTATAGTGGCTATACTAATGTAATAACCACATCATGGCAGGTCCTCTTGTCCATGCTCAACCCCCAAGCATTGTATCCTCGGCGGCTCCTGTAACTAGCAGTTTACCACCTAAAGCTACCGGAGAAAGTGAGAGAAGACTTGCGTTGACCAAATCTAGTGTTGAAACTCGTAAAGCAGGTAGGAGATTGGTCCGGCCACGACTAGTAAAACTAGATGAGCCACAAGGTGACACTGAAATGTCTGATGCTGAAGGACTTGGGGTTAAGCCTGGACCTTCTAGTGACGCAGAAACTCAGAGCAATTTTGCTTCTTCATCGCAACCATTGGCTCGGAAACGTGTTGCTCCTACCTCAACATCTGAATTACGTGAAGAATCTGTCATACCAGGTGAGAAGAGCTCTGATGTAGTAGCACCTGTGTTAAAGAAGTCCAAAGGATCGGAGTCTCCAGAAGGGAGTGGCGAAGAGCAACCTGCTGGAACTTCAGAGTTTACTGGCAGTCATCCAGTTGCTGAAGAATCATTTGATAGTGGCGAGTTGCCACAAGACCAAAATGAGGAAGTTAGCGAAGCTCAAAATGAAGATGGTGAGATTGCTGCTGGGAAGGATGAGGAATCCAAAGATCCGCAACACTTGGATGGTACAAGTCAAGTGGAATTACAAGATAAGACTGGAATTTCAGAAGAGAATCCGGATCAACCAGCTGAAACAAAAATGCAGTCTGATGAGATGCAGAGAGATGACACTGAACCAGACAACCAGCAATCAACATTACCACTCAGCAGTGAGAGAGAAGAGGGAGAGATGTTGCCAGAGACTGGAGATCCTGAGGGTGGTTGTGATGTATCTAATGCTGAAAACCAAGAATCTCGGGAAGGTCAATCTGACCCTGCTGCAACCCCTGAACCTTCCCCAGCTAGGGCTGATGATGATGCTTTAGAGGCAGGTGAGATTAACTCTCCCGAGATTTCAAGTGATGATAAGAATGAAGAAAGTGACTTAGTTGAGGACGCTGCTGATGGTTCTGATAAGGTAATTGATGGTAACGAACCAATATCAGCTGAGGGTGATCAGGGGTCCGAGCCTGCACCTGTTGCGAGCGAGAGTACTTTGACGAGTAGCGCTGCAGAAACTAGTTCATCTAAATTAAACTTACCTGTTCCAAAGCAAGGGACCACCAGTGTCACCTCTGAAACAGGAGAGACAAAGCAGACATCACCAATTAGTAGTACGTCAACGACCATTAATTTATCAGAGCGTGCCCGTCAGAGAGCTCAACTGCGACAAGCTGAATTGAGACAAGCTGGGGTGATTCCTACCACAGCTAGAGGCCGTGGAAGAGCTCCACGTGGTAGAGTTGTCCGAGGACGGGGACGGGGACGCAGACCACCATCTGGGGAACAATGAATGAAATTTATCTTCGGTAATTGACGGTTAATGAAAATATTTGACTTCGCATCAAGTCTTGTAAACTTCTCTAGTCTATGGTAAAACAGTTGACGAATTTTTGCGATCAGTTTTCATGTGAATACAATTTTTGCGAAGTGCTATTAGTTCAGTTCTCATGTAAATACAATTTTTGCTTGCACTTATTTCTACATCCTAGTTTTTTTTTTCCATTATGACATCAAGTTGTTCAAAAATGGACCAAACGTTGAACCGGCGTGAGTAGCAGTTCAAGGGTTTGATTGGGGTTGGACTGTGGTCAGATATATATATATATATATATATATATATATATATATATATATATATATATATATATAATTTTTAATATAATATTGATCCGGAGTACCGGGCCGATTCGATACAACAAGAGGAATTCGCCCTAGTACGATACCGACCCAAATAGGCCCAAGGCCCACTTCGGTTGTCCAACCCGACCCAAAAGTTTCTTCCTCTGGCAACAAACCCTAGGAAGGACATGGCAACAGCGCGAAACCCTAGAGCATAAGGCATTGCAGCACTATCCCTAAAAGTAACCTTATCTGCTCACAACCCTAGAAATGACGTTGGCTATCGGATATGACGTTGGCTATCGGATACATCTGACGGCTGACAATCAATTTAGGGTTACTCGATACTATCCACACGTCAGCAGCTTAACCTCACCTATAAAAGGTTCGTGACCTAATCAATAAAGGTACGCACAGTTCATATCTTCTTACCTCACCTTATTCTAATACTGATTTAGGCATTAGAGTTTGTGCAGGTACACCCCTCATCGTCGTACTCCGCCGCTTGCGCTCTTCCTCCGACCACTTCTGAGATTCACTTCGGATCAAATATATAAATCAATAATAAATAAATAAAAATAACATAATATTTATAATTTAAAACCATTAAAAATTAAACTCCAATTACAAATGTCATAACTTAATATACACCACAAAAAGTTACACATTAAATTGACTGGTTAGAAATGACAGCAACCAAAATGGTGTTGTGAATTAGTAGTTTCAATTACCGACCTATGTACCCATAGTGTTGCACTGTTGTAGTGTACTAATCTTTTTTTTTTTTTTTTGGAAGAAAGTAGTGTAGTAAGCTTGGAATTATGGAATCATTAACTTTTTCAATTATAGAAAATTATCTTAATGGCTAAATCCGAGTTACATATTTAGGTCCCATTAGGTCCATTTTGGATTATATTCTTATCGTAGTTTCACAATTAAAATAAGTTTGTCGTTATTCACTTATACATATTTACATTTACGAAGAGAGCTTCTGAAATTGAGATAAAATGCTAACTTTAACTTCTATTTGAAGTAATTTTAGAAAATTCATAACCAAAACAAAATTTTTCTAATATGTTTTTTCATAACTATTTGTTGAGATATTTATCCAAATTGGT
Source organism: Calophaca sinica (assembly GCA_037113605.1). Taxonomy (NCBI): domain Eukaryota; kingdom Viridiplantae; phylum Streptophyta; class Magnoliopsida; order Fabales; family Fabaceae; genus Calophaca; species Calophaca sinica. The sequence goes on along the minus strand of CM073732.1, from coordinate 94,689,065 downwards.
TGTATATAAGCTATTTTCAGAACCCAGTGACTTAACTCTTTCTTCAAGGACAGCATTCAGGATAAAACTTCCCCCTATTTACATATCTAACGTTCTCACATGTTCCATTGGTGCCGCCATCGCCTTATGGCTCTAAAATCACATCCTCCAAGTAGAATTCTCTGCAAAGGAGGATTTGGCTAAAGTTAAATTTGATAGCTACTTCTGAAGAACTCATTTCTCTGATTTTTTTTTTTTTTTGGTCTAGAGGTCTTCGACCCCACTTTAGTGTCCAGGGACAATGTGTCTTGACCAATCCGGAGTTCGGTCGGGAGGTAAGTAAAATCTGACCCTAAGTTTTTCCATCGCCAGGGATCGAACCCGAGTACTAACCGAGCCCATCCCTTCGTTCCTCTGATATTTTGGTACAACATATGGCTTAATTCTAGGGCTGAGTCCTTCCATAATAATTCGATCACACCACTGCCCACACCACTGCCACATGCGCCAAGCAGAGGTTGAAAGTTGGGAGTAGAAAGAAAGTCGTTTAGTCCCACATCGAAATCAAAGAAAAATAGCACTCATGAAGCTATCCCGTATAAAGTGACCTATGGAATTGAATATCTGCTCGTTTCTTTCTAAACCGGTACTAACCGGTTGATCATCGGTTTTGACCGGGTTTTCTGGTTTTTGTTCGGTTTTCATGACGGTTTTTGTCATGGGTGGTTAACAGTTTTGTTGTTGTTGTGTGGACTGGACATAGATCCGATTCATGCTTAGATTGATTTACATCGTGTTTAAAATGGGGAGTGTTGATTTTATTTAATTTTCAATCCATGAATTAGATTTTTGTGTATAAAATCCTAATTCACATTGACCAAAGAAAATAATTGTTTTTTTTATTAATTAATACTCCTAATGATTTAAAATTTTCTCCAAAAATATCCCTTTTATAAAATGGTTAAACCAACTTAGTTGCATACGAAATAAGTGTATATCGTTAATATAAATCTCACTATAAACAAGAGTATAGATAGAAATTGAGCATTTAATGTATTTAAAAATTAATCTATGTTTTTTATAATTAGGACAAAGAAATGACTCTTTTGATCCTTATAATATGGATAAGAGGGAGTATATAAAAGCTGGAGCTCGAGTTTTATAGTTGTCATTTCAGTTTTTTGAATCTCAATGTTTGTCACATAGGCGATGGTGCTTCCATGTAGAGTTTTGCTTGCTAATATTCATGCTCGTTGTTGTTCTTCTCCACCTTTGTGTTCAGCATCGTCTCGTTCCTCTCAACCGTCAGCAGCAGCATTCTCCTCATCCCTCATCGACCTCCACATTATCTCCCTCGTGAAGGTCGTCAATGCCACCATCGTTGCCATTAATGCGCTGCTCCCTAACATTGTTTAACTTCAACGCTTTGCCATTTTTGCTGCTCAATCGAGAGTGTTGTACCGTAATTCAAAAGTTTTAATTAAACTATTATAGTTTTATAGATCACAAATATTAATAATAACAAAAATTTATCCTAACTCTCTAAGAAAGGGCTCGTGAAAATTCTTATTAACTTTATTTACATTGTTAACACGGTTATGATTATTCATTTCTAAACTGATTAATGAAATGTGTAATGTAGATTCTCAAAGTAATGGAGATACACTTTTTTAATAGGTAGTGTGTTGTATCTATAAACAAGTCTAGTTAAACTTTCAAATTGTTGAATTTCGCCTTAAAGTTTGCTATGTTCCAGATCTCCGGTAGCCTGGAAACGGATATAGGCCTCCTTCGACTGGTTCAAAGGTCCTGGGATCTCCAACAGGATGCGACTGAACATAGCAGAGGTGAGTACCTGTAAAGACACTTCAACCCTCAAGTAAGTTTGGGAGAACAATGGTGCTTAAGTTAATGAAGCAGTGCACATACCTTGTGTGGTGTGTCGTTCTCCTTCTGTATGAGGGGAAGTGGGGTCCAACGGTGCATTGCCTTGGCTAGCCCGAGGTCAATCCTTGGAGATAAGCAGCTTTGCAGTAAAGTAGTGTATAGGCGACAAAACATCTGCGATGGATATGTTATCGGCCTATATCGCAAATGATCTGTACAGACCCCTTATAGAAGGGCCGACCCAAGGGCCAAGTAGCCCAAGCTGGGGCTTTAGGCCTCAAATAAACAAAATTACTTACTATGTTAAAAAGGCCTCAGTTGCTGAATGGGCTCACACAACCACTTGTAAAGTCATAAGCAGGTGCATGCAAATATGTCCAAAAAAAGGCCTCAGTTGCGTAGTAGCTATATACTGATGGACACATTATATATATTCCTTTCATAATTTCCTTTTGTGTAGACCTACTTGTAAAGTGTTTCGATGACAACAATGGACCTTTGGCCTCATGATAAAAATAAAGAAAGGCCTCATGTTAAAATTCGCTTTAGGCCTCCATATGGGTTGGGCCGGCCCTGCCTTATAGGTTGTTGGGGAACGGGTGCATGTTTGCTAGAAAAGTACGATTCACCTCCCACGCCTTGTCCTCCTGAGGGGGTCTCCATGATAAGGGCCCTTCTCCACAAGCCTTTAGGCCTTATTGAGGCTCACTATGTGTGCAGAGATAAAGTAGGCTTGGTATGATATGGATCACAATATTATGCTGAAACAGTTGCGACCCAGCTTAGTGTTGGCTTAACACATTCGGACTAGTGACTTGATACCTTGACCTAGTCGATAATACGTACGTCTGAGATTTATAACATTGATAAAAAAACTTCTATTTAGGTAACCTTTTTCCTTGGGTGGGGGTGGTGGCGATGGTTCCAAAAATGATTGGTGGTGCAATTTTTATGTATTACATATCTTTCTGTTGGGAAAAAATAGCAATATAAACTTCGTAGTCATTGTTAAAATTTGAACTATATGGTATCATTCCATGTTGTAAAAATCATGTTTCATCATTGTCATTATTAAGATCCCTAATTTTCAGTATATAAACAAAGGTCAAAAGCATTGAAACGAAACTCGTATGTTTTGTACATGTAGGCAACATTTAACCTGCACCAGTTAAAATATGGTGCATCAGTGCACAACAAATCAACACCAGTGGATATTCATTTTTTTAAAATTTAATGGTCAGGATTTAATGAACATACAAAGGGCAAAATTGTCTATGAGAGAGAGCACCCCTCTTGTTTGCGTTCTGTATTATTTCGTGAATGTAGCTTCGACTTCGAAGACTACGAGGCTGGCAGCCATAAAGGAGACCTTATTGTAGAGGGCGAAATTGGAGGTTTCATCGGCGATCCTTGCCCTTTTGGATTACTCCAAACCTGATTTGGAATTTAGATCATCAATTGATGGAATGCATCAACCCGTTGTAAACCACCTCCCGTGGCTGAACTGTTCAGGGTGAGGCCTCTATTAACAACTGCTTGGAACAACCGGAAGCAGGGAAGCCGCGAAGGAAGAAACGATCGAGTTTGATGACATCGTGGAGGAATTCGACCACCCCAATCTCCTCTCACTCTAACCCTTTACAAATCCTTCCAATCCATCTTTTCTAAACAGGAAAACTCTCTTCCACCTCTGTCTGGGCCCCACCGCCGTCATCAAAACCTATGACCTCACCTTCTCGTCTCGACCTGCTTTTGTTTTTGTCGACACTATGAATGAATTCTTAGAGTTTGAGACGAGAGTATTTTACATTTTTAACCCTGAGTGCACCGGTGGGCTACACTCAAAGTTGTCCACCGTATAAGTGGACTGTATATGTTGAATCAAATGGTATTAGCAAAAAAAAAAAAAAAAAAACTTTGAAAATAATGAATTATAAGCAAGTTTTACCTAATTCACGTTTATTAAGGAGATTAGTTAATCTCACAATCTCATGTAAAAAAGTAAATATATTGCCTAAATTATCCTTCTAGCATTATTTATTACTGATAGAGTAATAGTATTGGAAATAATAAAAGTAAATTAAATGAGGGATATTTTTAACACACTATCATTAAATATGATAAAAACAGTTGGAGTTTGCTTATATTTCATTCCAAGAAATATGTGTTAAAACTTTCTTATAATTTATTCCGGTGGGAGTATTGATTGAATTAATATCTATGTTTAAAGGCTTTTTCTATCCACACCCCCCATTAAACTAGCCACACTCCCCTGTCAGCTTTTTTGTTGATGAAATGACCCAAAAACCCCTACCCCCACTTAATATCCTAAATCCCTCCCATTTTCACTGAACAGCACTCTCCCCCTCACACACTCAACAGCACTCTCTCCCTCCCATTTTAATTTTTTTTTTGTACGATCTGAACAGGGACGCCGTCGTCCCTCACGTCGTCCCTCACGACACTCAACGACCCTCACGTCGCGCCTCAACACACCCACGCCGGAGAAGCTCCATCGCGCCTCACCACCCCCATCGCACAGGTAAGGCAGCTTCTGTTCTTTTTTTTTTCTCCTTTATATGATTTCTGTTCGTTTAGGGAAGCTTCTGTTCGTTTAGGGCATTGATTGTTTCCACATTTGGGCATTGATACTTGATTATAGTGATTTACATGTTGTTTTGAGTTTAGATTTAGATGGTTTTTTTTTTTTTTGGAGTTTAGGTGTTCCTGTGTAGTCGCGGTTTTGCTGCATTTTTTCCCCAAAAATTTGAACTTTTCGTGAACTGAGTTCACGTCTATTACGTGAATTGAAAATACGGAAAGACAAAAAAATAGCCCATTACGTAAACTGAAATTACGTATCACTCGTGAATTGAGTTCACGTGGCCTACGTAAATCCAGTTTACGTAATGGGCTATTTTTTTGTCTTTCCGTATTTTCAGTTCACGTAATAGACGTGAACTCAGTTTACGTAATGGACATGACTCTATAAACTATGGTTACTAATTATTGTCTCTAGAAATGTAATAGCGATCTGATCTATTGGTTTAAAATTTCAACTTGTATTAAAGAAGCTGAGTAAAAAGTATGACATATTGATAATAGAGACAATTACAATTGTGTGCTAATATGAACAATATCTCAGTATGGAATGATAGTGAAGCCAAAAAACTTGACAAATAATTGGGTTCTACATCTGAGGATCAATAAATTCCATTGTGTATGTTGAAAACTTTGCCACTATAATAAACATCAAACTAGACTAAGTGCCACGGATTGAAGGGATTTATTCAAGAGGCTTGAATTTAATCTACTAAGGACAAAGAAAGCAATTATGCAAGCAATTTTCTTTAGTATCGTGATGATCGTCAACTGATGAGATTGAGAAGCAAATGGAAGAAAAGAAAAAAAATTGGGTCCCTGTTGAGATTCTATTTTTGATTTTATTTTTTATGGAGAGACACCTCTGAGATTTAGGCACCGTTTGTTTAGTGTTTTCTGTTTGGTCATCTCTTCATTATTTACCTTAACCACTGCAGTTAGATGGAGCCAACCAAAATCAGAGAGTTTAAGAGTTTTATACAGCAGAAAAATTAAAAGAAAAGTTCTAATTGGTAAGCAAAACAACTAACTGAAAAGTGCCTAAAAAACAGAAGATAAAATAGTTTTATCCTTTTAATCAACATGACTTTTATGTTTTTTCCTTCTCTCAAAATTCTTTGGTTTTATGTTTTTATCATTTTTGAAGAAAAGTTCAGTTATGCTTGTTGAACTATGTGCAGGCATGGTTAAGACTATGATGATTGATGGCGAGGGTCGTCGGGTTATGCTTCATGCTTCTGCACGTAGGGTCCGTACCGAGCAGCAGCAGCAGCAAACCATGCCCCGACGCCAGTGGGGGAGGCCCCGTCCTCAGCCTCAGCAGGATGAGCCAATGGTTCAGGATGAGGCACCTGCACAAGATGATCCACCGCACAGAGGAGCGATGATCGTGCACAACCCCATGAGGAGTCCGCTGAAGAGTCATAGCCTCAGGAGCACCAATTACATGATGATGTCGATCTCCCGACTGAGGGATTTCCTGGTGGTCCTGTTGACACATCTGTCCTCAGGACATATGCAGACCATGTGGCCACTTGACTGTGGAGTGGAGAGGTAATGTGTCCCAAAAGACATTTGTTTGTTGTCAGATTGAATTGCTGATTAACTAACAAAATAAAATTTGTTTTGATAAAATTTGTTGTGATTTCAGGATCGTCGAGAGCTGAGACTGTTCAGCAATGGGAAGAAGCTGAAGGACGTGGTTGTACATGCCGGGGTTATGCGATATGTGTAGGGGTCACAGCTCCTACCCTTGTTGACAAGGGGCTGGTGTCTGCTTTTGTCGAGAGATGGCACCGGGACACCAACAGTTTTCATCTCCCGGTTGGGGAGATGACCGTTACTCTGGACGATGTGTGGTCACTGCTGCACATACCGATCACGGGGGCATTCTTCACTGTGACCGTGTTTGACAAGGATCAGGCTGCAGGGGTCATGAGGGAGCTGTTGGGAGTCACCAGATCAGAAGCAAAGCTCGAGTTCCGTACTACCAAGCAAGCAGCTATTCGCTATACTGAGCTCCTTGATATAGACAGACGACGTTGTGACCAGGAGCGATGGGAGGAGGCTGCCAGGGCTTTGTTGTTGTGCATAGTTGGGTGCACACTCTTTAGCGACAAGAGAGCATTTGCAGTCAACGTTACTTTTCTGGAGTGTTTTAAGGACTTGGACAGCTGTGGAGGATATGCTTGGGGCGCTGCAGGCCTTGCACACTTGTATGACAACTTATGCGAGTCCAGTCTTCACCACATAAAGACTATTGCCGGTTATCTGACTCTCCTGCAGGTATTTATTTTGTTGTGTTTTCTGTGAACCTTTTTTCAGTTATATGCTCATTAGAGTAACATGTTGGTTGCGTTTGAAGCAACATGTTGTTTGTGTTTCTACAGGCTTGGATATATGCTCATTTTCCTAATCTATGTGACGACTGCAACAATGTAAACCCAGGTTACAATGAGGCCCAACCACAGGCTCTTCGATGGCAACCGAAGAGGCTTAGGGGGCCTGTACTTCCTTTTAGGAGGCAGTTGGATCTGCTGACAGAGGAGTCCGTGTGCTGGACCCCATACGACGGCCATAGAGCCTTATGGCCTTTTCAGGAGGCATCGCTATACAGAGGATGGATCAGATGGGGTCCGCATATGTCTGCACATCTCCCTGATAGGGTCCTGCGCCAGTACAGGTTTATTCAGACCATTCTGCCCTCACCGAGCGACATCACAGTTCATACGACCACGCCAGAGGAGATGGACATCATGTTCACGCAGTGGGGTATTCACGTGATTCACGGTCATCCTGTAGTGCACCCGGGACAGTGCGCTGCTGATTATATGGACTGGTTTTGCAGGATCTCCCACCCCTTCATCATCCCACGACATGCTCCACCTGCAGCAGATCCAGTGTCTGCTCCGGGTCCAGCCCCTGATCCATCACCAGATACAGGGGTACATTTTATAACTTACATTGTTAGCTTATAAAACGATATTATACTTTATATATCTATGGTCATTGTTATTTATTGCAGTTGAGACATATGAGGATGGTTGAGCTCATGCAGACTCTTATGGACTTGCACATCTCACCCGATGGGATGCCAATCGCCAGGGAGTTGATGCATTTGATCCACAGTGACCATGATCAGGGGGATGCCTCCTGCAAAGACGCAAATGCGTGACCGTGGTGGACGTTGGAGTAGGACATATGTGAGGAACAGGAAGAGAGGTCGAGATTCCCAGTGATTGCCTGTATTGTATATTTTCCTGTAGTGGCTTTATGTTTTGGTACCTTTGGTGTATTCCCAGTGATCTGTGGACCTATGGCGTATTGTATATTTGCCTGTAGTGGCTTTATGTTTTGGTACCTTTGGCGTATTCCCAATGATCTGTGGACCTATGACGTATTGTATATTTGCCTGTAGCGGCTTTATATTTTGGAGTATATTTAGAGTAAATTGATAACAGGTACTTAAGAAAAATGACAGATTTGTGGACTAGTCACAGATACTTAAACGAAACGATACGCAAAAAAACACAAAAGTGTCGGTAGAAGTAATTACAATAATGTAAAAAAGGCTATTAAGTAATATCAGTCATCTGCAAGGTTTATATGAGGCGTCTCGGTAAGTGGAAATATTCGCAACCAATGTTGTATGCGTGGAACGCAAAGAGCCTCCCATGTGCGGGCATCTTCATAGGCACACTGTCTCCATAGGCTTGTTGGAGGAGGTATTGGCGCATCACGCTGCAAATGAACCTGCCATGATGGGACAATTGTATAAATTCATTTATTTGAAAAAAAAACAAATAATTATAGCAACTTGTGTGATACATAAAGGTTTTAGTACCTGCACAAAGTGACACTTCTTAACAAAAGCAATCGCGATGACGGGAATACACGATGTAGACGGTCCACGTCTAAGTGGAAGAAAAGTCAACGGTTGGCCTAGCGATAAACTGACCAGGACAACGTTATATGTTGAAGCAATTACATGTCCCATTTCTGGAAGGGTCATCCAGTTATCATATCTTACAACATCATGAACATATAAAGAGTCAATAAGGTGGTACACCCAGGACTCACCGCCAAAAAGCCTCGAATAATCACCGGCCCACTGCTGAAGTTCCATGATCAACTCGTGACGGATTTCAGGCCAAGATTCCTCACCCCTACCTAGCAAGGCACCAACACAACGATATCCACAATTTCCGTCGTCACCGACATCCACGACATTAGAAATAAAAGGATGGATCTCCACAGGTAACCACTCCATATAGGGGAACACCCTAGGTTGCTCAACACTAGGGACTGATTCAACACTAGGTGGTTTATGACTGGAAGCAACAGTAGATCGGATAACTTTATGGATCGATGACTGAGTACCGCATGCCTTTACTCCACTACATCCAAAATAATCATCCACACGTTCCCAATATGATAGGTCACGCCTTGTTGATTTCTCTTTTTTCTCCGCCTTTCGTAAGGCGGACAACTTACCTTTCCCCTTTTTCGGTGCACCCTTTGTTTTTACCTTTGCAGGAGGTGGATACATTGAGGTGGTTGCTGGGAATACTAGCTCGAGCACCCTACCCTTGAGTGCAATTTTACCAGATACATCAAGCCTATCAAATGTTTGTTCTAAGACTTCTAACTCTGATTTTAAAGACAAAACTGAGGACTTACTAAAACCTTCATCAACAAAATTTAAGCTCCTCCAAAAAATATGAACCGTGTCCAAAGGAATGGCGGCAGGCATCATACTGTAAATGGCAAGCTCACAAGCACATGGCAATCCATGTGTCTTCCTAATGATGCAACCACATAAGGACTTATCAATACCAACATACTTAACACGGTCAAATTCATTAGCAATGTGCATCAATGCACTCCTTGACACAACTCCACGCAAATGGGCATACAATCTGCTACTATATCGATGTTCTTGTACAACTATGCTTTTCTGGAACGATGCCTTTATTTCGCAGGTCTTGAGTATGATCTTGCTTGAAACAAAGATCCCAAACACTGCAAAGGTCACCCATACTATCTTGCAACAACCTCTTCAAACTCCAGTGTGCAGACTCGACCCTATTAAGAAACAACAAAGACAATAACACAAAATAAGTGATGGTTGCATAATTGTTTGCTCTATATTGATTGCACAAGATATATCATTATACCTATTTGTCGTCGTGTTCCCTAAGTGCATCACCTGGTTTGTCCATGCCTCAACAAATTTTTCCTTGTGAGATTTCAACCACTGCTGCATCACATAATCATAGAAATAAGGAGAATCATGACAAATACGTTCAAACACACCTAACTGCTTTATATACTCACCAAGGCCGTAACACCTCACAAGAGCATCCCATGCATCCATGACCTCTTCCTGCTTTCTTCTTCTGGCAACAAGAGTCTTGCACTTGGCCCTCACGTTCTTGCACACATGAAACAAGCACAATAAGTTGTACGCGTGAGGAAAAACAAGACGCAATGCGTTCATCAAGCCAAGGTCTCTATCGAGAACGATGACCTCGACATCACCGCTTGTAACTGTTCTTTCAACATCAAGAGTGCCCATGCAAAGTTATCGCGCGCTGCTCAGAATATCTGAAGGCCATCGAAAATGTCAATCCAGTCGATGTAACTCCGACAATCTCAAGTAGTGGCAAGCGGTATCGACAAGTCTTGTATGTGCTGTCAATAATCAACACAAGGTGGAAGGTATTGACAAAGGTGATGGCATCCGGATGTGTCCAGAAAATGTCTCGAAGTTCATTAGAACCTTCCACCAACCTATATCGATAGACATAACGATCGCGGTCCATCAACTTCAGAGTTCTTGCATTTCAGTTCTATTACCTCTAATGGATGACCGATATGCTTGTCGTGCATTGTAAATCGCTTCATAGTAGTCATATTCTCGATTATTATTCTTTATTGTTAGCAAAATGTTTCTCGGTTTAACCGTATTCTTTGTCATGCCTTCTAGTAAAGTTTTTCTTCACATGACAAACGACCAACAAAAGAATGGCCAACAAGTGTTTCACCAACTCGTGGTCAGGCAACCCACATGATACAATCAGATCCATCCTTCACCGCCACTGTGGGTCTCCCTTTCAATCTAAAGGGACAATCACATTTTTGGTGCCCGCATTCTCGCCAGCTCAAGGTTCTTCCCAGTGTCCAGATTTGCCGCTTCTTTCACAACCAAGGACTAATTTTGTCTTTGTTTACGGGCGTCTGTTCTTTGTTTCGCACCTAATAGTCACCACAACTATTCCATTTTCCTTCCCAACATTTCTAGCCCATTGTAACAAATCACTTCGCGTGGCAAACACCTATAAAGAAAAAAATGACAAAGTTGAAACAAATACTTGCAACAATGTAAATTTGCTAAAAGCTAGAGTCAAAAATTAATTACATTGTCCGTGGTAAATTTTTCAGTACAATCCATTTCGAATTCAGTATTTTCGTATTCCACACCGTCATCCACTTCATCAAAATTATCTTGATCGACCTCCATTTACTGCATGGAAAGCATTCACAATATTTTAGAATTGTTTTAAAAGCTGTACAAAATTTGAAATCAAATATTTCAGTATCCGTAAATTGAATTTACGTACGTTCCGCAAATTGAATTTACGAAACTTACTTTATTTGAATTTACGGAAGTAGTTTAAAAATTATATCCCTCCGTGAATTGAATTTACGTACGTTCCGTAAATTGAACTTACGGAACTATGGCGAAAAATATTATTCTTCTGTAAATTGAATTTACGTGCGTTCCGTGAATTGAATTTACGTGCCTTCTGTGAATTGAATTTACGGATATTACGTAAATTCAATTTTTACGGGTTTTTTAGTCTTTTCATCAATGAAAAAGTTGACAGAGGGTGTGGCTAGTCCAATGGGGGGTGTGGATAGAAAAAGCCATGTTTAAATGTTTAAAATCATCAATAAAAAATTTTGAAATTCATATCGTGCTTTTTTTATTTCAAAGAGGCTCGAAGACCTTCCAACGAAGAAGTAGGCAACTATGTTACGAGGGATGAAAACTCCCATAACATCGTGCCATAATAACTGTGTACAACAAACAAGAGGATCAATTAAATTTAAAACATGCAGATTTTGGAGGAGGAACATCAGAGTTTTCTCTCTTCTCCACTAGTGAATTGTGACTCCCTCACTGTCTAGGGTTTGGTGATTGGTTTCAAATTAAAGATGACAAACTTTGCTCACATGTGAAGGAGCCTGTGTTACAGTAAATACATAGTGTAACAATTTATGCTTTTGGTCTATAGTTTATATTTCTGTTTTTTTTACATCGTGGTTTCCATGTAGGTGTAACATGTGTCACTCACGTTTTTCATCATGTGTACCCATTTACTTTTTTTGTTTTCATTTAACTGACGTGGTACTAGTGAGTAGGGAAGGTTTTTAGAATATTCTCCCAATTATAATTGCTTATGCTTATATTATGACCAAGTGATCCAATGAATGAATCATCCATAATTTTTAAAAATACTATTTTTTCTCTAAAACTCTAACTCCCTGCACGCATTTCCTCTTTTACACCGGAATCCAAATTCCCGTCTCGCTGTGGAATGCAGCAAAGACGCAAATTTGAGGCTGTGAACCATGACAACAACAACGAGAAGTCGAGGTGCATGACGTGTGTCATTTATAGATCACAAGTGTTTCTTATATGGTAAAACTAGTCAAATACCTGTGCATACGCACGAGTCACTTTGTTTTTACGTATTTTTAAAATACACTTATTTATAAAATTAAAGTTATACATTGTGACAAATATAATTAGTTGTTTTAGTTCTAAAAAATTGAAAAAGTGAGAATAAGCAATATGTAATGTTTTCCCGTCAGGATTCAAGAGTAAAATAACTATTTACAAATAATAATGATATTTATAAAATTTTTATGTGATAAAAAAAAGTGAAATTATATTGCTAACATGTAATGTTTCCTCGTCTGGATTCAAGAATAAAATAATCATTTATGAATAATAAAGATATTATAAAATTTTGATACGTGATCAAAGACGATGGAATTATAACATGTAATGTTTCTCCGCTGAGACTTAAAAGTAAGATAATCATATCATTTATCATTTATAAATAATAAAGACATTTACGAAGATAAAAGCTAAAAATTAAAAATAAAGAAATAAAAAATTAACAGAAAGCAAAAAAATAAGAAATATAAATATAAGAAAAATTAAAAAATAAAAAATTTCCGGGACCCAAAAGTAAATAATCATTTATAAATAATAAAATACTTATAAAATTTGATATGTGCTTAAAGATGATGAAAAGAACTTATTAGAGTTGACAAAAACCAACTACAGGTTTATGAGAAAATGCAGGAAAGCAAGAAGCACAAAGAACTCTGAACCTCAAAATCTTAATCCTAGATAGAGGTCTAGCTAGAACATGGTTTGAAGCCCCTATAAGCTTACATGTTGATGTCACTACTCCAACACCCTCCCAAGCCTTACAAACACAACACCTTCAAAACATAAAGAACATTCAATAAGTCTATAATAATTTTAATCCGGTATATTATAGGAAATATCATTGCTCTTTTTTCCAGGTATGGACTAATAAAGTAATACTACCTCCGGTCTCATATATAAAAGACAAATGCACGTTTTAGGTTCATTGAATAACTGATGTATCTGGTAATATAGACTAGATACATCAGTTATTCAATGAACCTAGAAAGTGCATTTGTCTCTAATATATGGGACCGGAGGGAGTAATAACCAATGAACTATCTTGTCAACTTATCAGACTGAATCAAAATCCTACCTGGGAGAGGGACAATCCTTGGTTTTTGTTTATGGTCATTCATGCCTTGAGGTTATGTCTCATGATTGTAGCTTTTACCAATAATGGCAAACCTATAGTGGGTGAATTGGATTGGCTGCAACAATAAAGTTAGATGCAATTAGATATGAGAGAAGTTTTGGATCATGCATGATCTGTAAATTCTAGAAAATTTTAGGAAGATAGAATGGAAACAGAATCTAGACATTTACCGTTTAAAAGCACCAGAAAACCTCAATTTCCATAAAGAAATCTTCCATAAAAATAGATACAAAGAAGAAATGAAAGGAAATTAATAAATGAAAGAGTTGTCTTGCAAAGCACCAAAGAGTGGCCATACATATATTTTTGATCAGAAACATTGTAACGGCCACAACCAATAAAAAAATTTTATGATGAACACAAGTTAAGAAATAAATAAATAAATGCCCCAACATCATGTGTTCCCCTCCATGTGACTTACAAAAGGGGATCATTTTGAGGTTAGTCATTTTAGAGCACTGGTAAAGAAAGTGTGGGCCTAAACCAACTATGAGACCAGCTGAATATTTGAACAAACATTCCTAGAAACCAAAATTTCATAACTCACAAAATAGATTGGCATCTTTCCAACACTGCAACACGAAGAGAAGCTTGTCTACCTAGCAGTGTACAGTACACTATACACATTAAAAAAAAAAATAGCTGAATACAAACCAAAACAAAACTGTCAGATAAGTATACAATTGACAAAAAGTATTTAGAATAACAACATACATTGATCAATACCATCAAAGACTATTGAGTAACAACCATCAAATAAAAATCAGAGAGGCAGAAGAGCAAAATTTACCATATAAAATCACAACAGCTATCAACAACACCCAATCTGATCCAAAATATGCTATAGAACAAAAGCAATGAGATCTTGCATTAAAAGTAAAGCAAACAATATTGCATGCCAATGGAATTACCCATTGAAAATATTCAAGAGTACAATAAAATGCTTACATACTTTATCTTGTAGTTAATGGACTTCTCAAGAAGAGACTCACTGTTAGCTTATCTCCTTCTGCCACTTCTTCGTGTCCTCCAAGTCTTGCTATATCTACCAACAAAAAAATAACCCTTCCTATGTGTGCAGCAATAAGCCCATTTGTGAAGAATTAAAATTATAATTAATAAATGAACAAATATTTATAAAGAAACCTCTTCTTTCTTCTCCTTCATCTTAGACTTCTCTTCGGGTTTTTTTTCCCTCCACATCTGACGGTGACAACACCTTGTGAGACTTGCAATCAGTGACAATACCTTCACACCCTTGTGTTTTTCAGGAAGTAAAAGAAGAAGATGAGGAAGGAGGTGACGGCATCAGAAGAGAGGGAGGTGACGACGGCGGTCAAGGGTGGAGATGGAACCTCAGAGGAAAGAGAAGAAGGGAGATCGTGAGAGAGAGAAGGTGGCTGCGATTTTAGGGTTTCCGAAATAAACCACTTCTAACAAAATTGATCGGTGGGTTTTGTTGCCGTGGAGAAGAGGAGAAGATCGGTGGTTGTGGTGCGGCCAACGGAGGCAGAACGGCAGGAGAAGGTGGCGGTGGCTATGCTTCGAAAGAGAGAAGAAGAGGATGATTCTGGTGTTCAGAATTTGAAAATGAGGCGGTAGGATCCATTAGGTTCTCTTAAAAATTTTGGTTGACAATTTTATCCCCATTTTTTATGATGTGTCAAAAATTTAAGATAGGATAAATAAGGGAATTCATAGGTGGCTGATTCTCTTAAAGATTAGATTAGATTAGATAAGATAGATTAGATAATTCCACCTTTGGAGTGGAAATTTGTTTAAGCTTTTAAAATCTATGTAGACTTGTAAAGCCTACTAAAAATAAGTTAATAACCCAAAATGAGTTCTACCATTTGAGATGCTTTTACATTGGCTAGTCTTTCATGTAGCACTAAGCACATTGTGTAGCTTATTATTTCAAGAGTAAATATTCAAATTAGTCCTTAACAAAAAACACAGACTTATTTAATCTCTAAAAAATAAAAAGTATCAATTTGCTTCTCAATAATTTCAAATATTGATCAAATTAGTCTTTTTTATTATTTTTTTTAGGAATATTTTAGTCCATATCAAGGACCAATTTAGTGGACATTTAAAATTCTTAAGAACCAAATTAATATTTTTGTTTTTCTGGACCAAATTGGTTTATGTGTTTTCTGTCAAATGACTAACTTGAGTATTTACTTTAAAAAAAAAAAAAAGTCTTTTACCTCTTGATTCCCTAAAAGACTCAGAAGACAGACCACTGAATTTCATCATATAATAATGCAAAGTTCAAAGGCCACAAGTAATACTACCTTTGTCCCAAATTATAAGCACCTTTTGACCAAAAAACGAAGATTAAGAAAACCATTTAACCAATTTAATTTGTCTAAAAAATGTGCTAGTTTTCCCATACTACCCTTTAATTAATGAGACAAAATCTTTAATACTCCACTTTGGCTTCTCAACTTCCCAAAACTATCTAAGGGTATTTTTGTAAAAAATTAATTAATGCATCTTTTAAATAGCAAAAAGGTTTATATTTTAGGACAATTTTTTTTTGCAAAAAAGGCTTATAATTTGGGACAGAAGTAGTATAAACTTCAAATTATGATTGGTTAGAAACTTTCCAATTCCAATAATTTCCCTATCATCCATTGGGACACCTATCTTTTTCAACATATTATTACTGGTGAGCTGTCCTAGTCGGAGCATTTGTTTGTTATACTGTTCAATTCACCAACAAGAAGCAAAAAAAAAAAAAAATGTGAAAATACCAAGAACAAGGAAACAAACTGAACTTATTATGTGCAAGAAAAAAAAAAGGAACAAAAGTAAACGATATGTGCTTTCATAGCACCCTGTAACAGCAATCAGCCTGTCCTTCTACTCCATCCTTTGTAGTTTTGTACAATTTGGAATCCAGCCATCATTTTCCCACATGAAATTATTTTTTCCCCCCTTATAAAGCATCAGCAAGAAATTTTGTTTCAACTTGAAATTCATGATTCTCTTACTTCATAGCTCAGGTGGCAGTTTCAATTGCACTGTTGTAGGAATCTTAACCAGCATGCTGACATTGTGGGGTCCACAGAAATAGCATAAGCCAGCATTTTCTTCAGTCATTTACTTTCTCAACTAACTTAGGATCCTCCATGTTCTTTACATCTGATAGGTCTACTGACCCAAGTGCAGTTGTTAAGTCATCTATATGCTGCCAACAAAATTATATAAAAACAATAAGCAAAGAGATCATAGCATCTCAACGGAATATGATTGCACATAAAAATAAAATAGAGAATTGGTAATACACTAAATTAATAAATTGAGAAATACTACTAAAGTCAGGAATAACATATTTGTAGATGAAACTTTCCTACTCCAAATTATTCTGCAAAGGGTATCAAGTTTAGAATTGTCTAGGCTTAATTCCACTTTTAATCCCTCAAATATCGTGATTGTGCGATTTTGGTCTCCCACTTTTCAATTGCAAGATTTTGGTCCCCAATGTTTTCTCCCTTTTGCAATTTCAACGCCCCCCAGTCACTTTTAGTCCCCAAGTATCGTGATTGTGTAATTTTGGTCCCCCACTTTTCAGTTGCGCACAATTATGATGCTTGGAAGTTGGAGGACTAAAAGCAAGGGAATAAAATCGCACAATCACAACACTTAGGGGACTAAAATGTGAGGGAAAATCGGGGGAGGGGGGCCCTTTATTGCACAAGGGGGAAAACATTGGAGACCAAAATTGCGTAATTGAAAAGTGGGGGACCAAAATCCCAAAATCGCAATACTTGGAAGCTATAAATGCAATTAAGTCAATTGTTTATTAACTAGGCATTTATCAGATATTGCAAAAGAATTCCTATTCCTCCAAACACAATTATGCAAATGTGTCCCACAATCACATGCACTCATCCAGAGTTGCCAACATCAATCATGTCAAAAAGGATTCATGGGAATCTATATGTGCTATCATTAGTAAGAACCTTGGAGTAAGGTAGCATGTAAAAGCAAACCTGTATATTGGTATGGGGCATAGGTTGCCTTATTTTCTTCTCCAGCATGACCTTCTGTCGGCTTTCGTAAAATTCAAAGTCATCTAATATGGATGTACTTGATACATAGTTCTTGAAAATGTTGAGCATTTCAATACCTTGGGGAAAATTCACCTGGAAAGTAGAACCATGAAAGACAACAGTAAGTAAATAGAAATAAAAACTAGGAATTTTTCAGTGAACAGTTGCTCTAATAGAATGTGAAAAATGCGAACCTCTTGTGTGTCTCTACTATTTGTTACAGGCTTGTGATCATTATTCTCGAGGATAATATGTCGTAGCTGAGGATTTGAAACATCCTTTATAATGTGCCATTTGACAGGGAAATATCCATTCCATTTATCCTGTTGCCAGAAATCCATACTTTTATTGAAATCAACTCGCCCGATCATCTCAGCTACTCCACAAAATTGACCGCTTGCATTGACCTGAACTCAAACAATTACCAGGAAACAAAACATGGATGTGAGGAATCTTAACTTTTGAAAATAAATAATTAAGTACATCGATCATGGATGTTAGCACTTAGCAATATGTAGTTCTTAAAAAAGAATTGAGATTGAACTCAAAAGCATACCGAAAAGAAAAGGAATATGGGGCACTTGCTTCCTTTCTCTTCCATTCTCTTCTGTGCATCCTGAAATGCACTGTCCAGCCTCTTATTCCCATTAGGAGTACTGGCCCATACATTGTACTTGATGCTCTTATGAACATCATCTTCGCTGTACGATTTGATGACAAAGAAAAGGGCGTGATCATATTTCGTTGGAAAATCAGGAAGGTTGTATTGATCTGTCCTGACTTTGTTGTTACCATTTCCACTCCCATCTACCGCCAAGGCTCTCGCAGAATTACCTCCAGATATTAATGTACCTTTTGCATTAGCTGTTCTAGGACCCTGATTCTGCTCATTAAGTGAATCATTAAACTTGTTTCTCAGTTTCAACTTTTCACTACTAACCCAGCCCTTTGTATTTGCTTTGACATTAAGCAAGTTGTTCGGATAGGGGAATCCACTCTTTCCTTGATTGTATGTGGGGAACTTTGCGACAGGCAAAGAACCACCCTTTGCCATTGCATCTGAATGGAGAACTGGACCACAAATAGGTGCCTGAAAAAAATGAAAAACTCATTAGAATAATCTAATCTAAGGATGATAGATAAACCACAAGGAAGAAGAATGCAAAAATAAGGTTACCTTGTTTGTTTGTTTTGGCTGGTTACGCTTAACATGAGTTGATGAGACCTCTAATAATGGTGGGGAACCCTTCACTTCTGATTGGTTGCTCAGGTTAGGTGGCAGCACGGACTTCGACACAATACCACCTGTATGACTCTGGGAAGAAAAATTAGATCTACCACTTGGTTTACCAGCCCATTCATTATAATTATAACCATTCCCTTGAGGTACATCTTGTGTGGATAGAGGTGAATCCCATGAGTATGTTGATGGCAGTAACTCAGCATAAGGTAAAGCGGCTGGAAAATAACCAGGTGATCCAATTGGTTGTTGAAAGATAGTGCCAGGAGGGTAGACTTGTTGGCCAACATACTGGCCATCAACACCAGATGTATTCAGAGGAAAGTATGAAGGGTAGCCAGTCTGAAATCCTGGCATGAGATAGACATAAGATCCATTATCTGCTTGCATGACCTAAATAAAAGCAACAAATTTGAGACATTTACATATATTGTAGAACATAAAAAGATCAATTATCTACTTGCATGACCTAAAACAAAAAAAAAAACAAAAAATAGAGAAAGAGCTACACAGTAATAGTAAAATCCTATAATTTCAGGAAACAATATTTACCGGCCGCATTTGCCCTGAATCTAACAAGAGTTTAGTTATGTCAAGTAACTAACTAGTAGTTAAAAATATTAACCATTTTCATGTTTGATAAAATATGAATGAAGAAACATATTAACTAGTTACTTTCAAGCAGAAATCAAGTCAAGTCCCGAATGTGTTCCCCCTCCGCAAATCAAGACAGAATCCCCAATGCGCTCAAAAAAAAGAAATTATACATCATCACCATCATTATTTTTTATTCAATTCCACCCCTTCTTAAGAATATGATTCTTGAAGAGACATGCTTACTTCTAAAAAAAACCTGAAAAAATGGAAATGCTGAAAAATAAACATATGGATCATCTGTTCTTTTCCCTTCTCCTACCTTGCTTAAAACAAGAAATATTATCAGATTCAAGTATCTATACAGGCATCACATGCATAGCCTGAATTGACCAGTTATTGAACAAGTCAACCACATAGAAAGACCAAGTCAACCACATAGAAAGACCAAACCAAAACACCATCATCATGACCATACCATGAATCAGCTTAAGAAACTTACAGGATACTGAAGATCCATGGGATCAGCACCAACATAATAACCTTGGTTTTCTGACTCTCCAAAGAAACCACCATAACCTGTGATCATTCTACCGTAAGAAATGAAAACATAAATATACAATCAATATAAATGAATAGGGAACCAGCTGAGAGGGGGTCTTTGACCAGTGGAAGGTTACCTGGATAGTAGTATCCATAATAACCACCAGCAGGATGAGGAACATTCTGATCTGTGGACAAGTACTCATGATCCACATCTCCTTCTTTAACACTACCAGATGCATCTCCTATAGATGATACACATGATCTTGCATCAGATGGAGAACTTGCACCCCTGGAAGGAACCTGAACATACACATGATACCAATGAAACAGTTCATTTCAAATTAAAGCACATAGAAAAGTAAAAAATAAAAAATAAAAAAACTGAAATCCAAAGCTAACGTAATACTTTACAAATCACATGCAATAGAAATAAAGAGATGGGGATTACCATATTGGAATTATTGAGTTCAACCGTTGAAGAATCACCATGAAGCTTCTTCGCAGTTATTTCATCTGCAGCGGTTAAAAGCAGAAAAATCAACCCAGTAAAAAATAAAAATCTCTTTTTTATAATTTTTTTTTTCAATCCCAATATGTAAAAGAAATTGAAATCTAAACCCCCCCCCCCCAAAAAAAAAAAAAGAAACAAAGCAGAAGAGATGAGGTAATACCTTTTTGCAATTGAGCAGCCATAGAAGTAGCACTTAAACCAAAAACTCTGAAAAGCCCTTAACTCAATCCACTGGATATAGCAGAACACAGATCTTACAAGCCACCCAAAAAAAAAAACGCAGCTTTTTTAGAATTGTATATTCAGCTTTATATGTCTCTTCAACCGGGGAGGTGGAAAAAAAAATTTGGGGAGGTGAAAAATGAAAGATTGAAAGGTTTAAAAAAAAACAAGAAAAAGATAAACCCCACAAAATATTTTAGAGAAACAAATTCTGGGTATGGATTATTTTTGCTGCTTGTTGTTTCTAGATTTCTGGGTTGTGAAGACAAAATCACAAAAAAAAACGGAGTTTGGTGTGAGAATGAAAGGAGAAAGAAAAAGGGCGAGAAGCACGGTGTGGATATCCTTAAAAAAGATAATCTTTTTTGGTTGGAAGATATGGTTTTGAATAGAGAGCCTATTTAAAGGGATGCTGGTGAATGAATGGAAGACAGAGAGAGAGTGAGTCCTCAGAACACAAACACAGATACAATGGAATGGAAGAGAGAGAAAATGAAGAAAGAAAGAAGAAGCAGAAGAAAGAAAATGGCATCTTTTCTCATAAAATAGGAAAAAGTGACGGTGGAGAAAGTTCCACGTCATCATCTTTTTATTTTAATGATAATAAATAATTTAAAATTGAAAAAGGACGTGTAAATAAAGTGTTTACAGCTTTCAGCCTTTCTTTCCTCTTTTGAGTTTCCTTTAATTAATTAATTATTAGTAGTATTGTGTCTGCGTTGCGAACTAGCCGCGTGAATTCAAAATGTTAAAAATAAAAATAAAAATGAAAAGGAAAATAGTCAAATATATTTATGGGTTGGGTTCACCTTGGCACCTGCACATGCACTCAAATTCCATAGCAAATACTTAGATTTATTCCTAAATTTAAGCATTTATTATATTCCTAAATTTAAGCGTACTTAGCTTTACTCCTAAATTTAATAGTATATATCAAAATTGAGATCAGTGAGTGAATTTCTTCGGTTAGCGTACTTAGCTAGTTAGCTTTATTCCTAAATTTAATATATATATATATATATATATATATATATCAAAATAAAAGTTTAATAATATGAATACAAAAATTTGATATAAAAGTTATTTTTTTACAAAGATATAAAAGTTATTGATAATGATTATAAAACAGAATAAAAATAGAACTACGAACACATCATTAATTTATTTAACTCAATTTTTCAAAAAAAAAAAAAGAAGCATTAAAAAACTGAAAATTTTAATTGAAGAGGGTGGTGATAATTAAATAGAAGATAGTGATAATACGACATTTAATACTATTGTCAAATGAAATTTACTTTATATATAGATTTAAAAAATTATTTGTTTTATTTATATTTATATATTTATGAAAGATATTTAAAATTATTTATATATGAAATAATTATTTTTATGTTAGTTTAATTAAAAAAGGACACATACATGATTAATATTTTATTTTTTATTCTTTAATATTTTTTAATTGTAAATATGCTTTGGTTATATGTGAATTTTTTTATTATTAATTAAATTAATATATTCTCATTATCATTTTAAAAAATATTTTACAATCTCATATTTGACATATATATATATATATATGTCAAATAATTTATGTAGACATTTTTTATAATAGTTTTCTTAGGTAACCTTCAATAGTTAGTAATCTAATGAAATAATTTCAATACTCTATATTTTAATTAAATTAGGAAGTTCATATTTAATATATATTATTTAATAATATAATATAATATAATATCATTACATATTTTAAAGTTTTTGTCTTAAATAATAATTAATATTGTTATTAATACATTTATCAAGTAAATTTTACTTACCTAGATATAAATATAGATATAGATATGTCTTATAAACATAGTTATAGATCATGTTGATGCTTATGAACAGGTATTTTCTTAAATATTATACTGAAAAGAGCAATAATTAGAGACAAATTCAGGGGAAACGGTAAACTACACTCCTATTACGCAAGAGAAGTTTAAATTATACGTTCTTTTTCTTTTATATTAAGATTTACACTTTTCTCTCGTAAATATGTACTACATTTTTTTTAGTTTACCATAAACTAATGTTTTAAACAATGGCATTAACTTTGAATGATCTTTACAAAAAGTTTTTTTCTCTTTAGACTTTTTAGTGTCAGCGATAATTAATTTTGAATATTTTATTATTGATTATTTTTTAAAATAAAATAAAGTTTTAAATACCTATTTTATCATCACTATGTTAGAATTGGGTTTAGATAATTGTGTTTAGATGACGCTTCGAGACAGAAACGCCAATTGAAAAATCATCGAGCAATCAAATAACGCTTATGTGACAAGGTGTCATCAGAGGTAGTAATTCACATAATGGTTGTCGGAGAAAACATCATCTGAAGTGATGTCTGACCATGTGTTGTCACGTGTTATTCCTTATATGACGTTTTTTAGGAAAGTGCTATCTTAATTAGTCTTTACTCGCACATTATCCGAAATAATTTTATGATAAAGCTTGAGTGAGCCATCGTTATCTGAAATTAGACCATGATAATGTTTGCATGAGAAAGCATTATATATGGGTTTCCTAGATAATGCTTTTGTGAGGAAGCGTTATTCTAAGTTTAAAACAAAATATAATCACAGGGGAACTTCTCCCTCCCAGTACTCCTTTTTTCCCTCGCAACCTAGAACATCTCCCTCCTAGTTGTCTTCGATCACCTGCAAACTCATCACTCTCAGCATACATGCGACCCCATTGCTGTCGTCAACATCACTTTTATCATCGAACCATAATTGTTTTCTCTTTACCCTTTTCTCTTTTTATTTTTTTTCCTCTCAGCCAGCAGTAACTCCTACTCAGTGTACACTTCATCCATAGTTGTCACTGTTGTTGAGAAGAGGCATAGAGGACAACGAAAGCAGCCAACCCTAACCCTTCGTCATTGGTCTTAGGTACACTATTGAGGATACAATGCTCGTATTTTCTGCAGTTTCTTATAAGCTATCATATATAGCCATGTAGTTAATTTAGTTTCTTGTTCAAGAACTGCTCGTATATTGTGTTTGACATAGTATACAAGTAGTTCCTTAATTGTCCAAAGGTAGACAGTCTAGGGTTGTATATTGCCATTTAGGTTGTTATTGGATGTCTTTATTTTTTATCTAATAATTAAATTGGTTGGTATTTGTCATTGTTCCCTAGGTACATACTTATTCTGAGTGATAATATTGCTTACATTAATTTGTGTGCTTGGAGAATCATAGAGAAATGTTGTCAAAATTTTATTAGATCAAGAATATGAGTCATACAATAACATAATGCAAATTTGACAATCTTAGCTAAGATAGGATCTTCACCTATTCTAAGATAAAGTGCATCAAGCACGTATTTGACATCAATTTCTTTGAACTAAGAGTATCTATTATTACTAATTGATTGGTTAGACAAAGAAGGTAAGGATCAAACATGGATTTCTTACAATCAAATGACAAGAGAATATGAGGAAGGTGAAAGAGTTTATTAGGTTTGTCGGTGAGCATGCAAAAATCCTTGGTGTATCATTTGCCTTTCCTTGCAATGTTGTTTTTCAAGGGGAATTAGTTCAGATGAGTCGTTAAATCATTTAATTTGTAATGGAATTGATCAAATCTATACTTGATGGACAAGACATGGTGAGGGAAGAAACAAGTCCACTAATCTGCGGGGTAGTACAAGTTATGTCTCAAGTTATGAAGATGAAAACACATATGACGGTCGTGTTGAAGAGATTCCAAGTGTGGTTGAAAATGATTTTCAGGATTATCCCAGATGTTTGAGAAATTTGTAAATGGTGTAGAGAAACCAATGTATGATGGATTTACTAATATCACAGGACTCTCAGTGATATTGAGGTTGTACAGTTGAAGGAGGACAATGGATGGTCTTCTAAGAGCTTCCTAGAATTACTAAGCCTTTTTGAAAGATTGCTACCAGAGGATAATGTACTTCCTGGTTGGACATATACGATGCTAAAAAATTGTTGTTCTCTATTAGCAAGAGTTATAAGAAGATACATGTTTATCCTAGCGATTGCATCCTATTTTGAAACAAATATGAGTCGTTAAATATATGTCTTAAGTGTAAAGCTTTGCGAAATAGGAAAAAAGAATCAGCTCCAATGAAGGTGCTTTGGTATTTTCCCATAACATCAAGATCTAGGCACATGTATAATAGTATTGAAGATGTGAAACATTTAATATGACATACAGAGGAAAGAGATGTAGATGGAATGCCCCGACACGTTGTGGGTTCTCCTCAGTGGAAGAAAATTGACCATGATTACCCTGATTTTGGGGAAGAGGCCAAAACCCTATGTATGGCATTGTCTATCAACAATATGAACCAACATGGTATGCAAAGCATCTCCTACAATACATGGCTGCTGATTTTGATTATATATAACCTACCTCTATGGCTATGCATGAAGCGAAAGTTCATGATGCTATATATGTTAATTTATTGTCATAAACAACTGGGAAAGAACATAGATATACACTTGGATCCTTTGATTGAAGACTTGAAGCATATGTGAGAAAATTGATTTAGTTTATGACATGAGCTTATTCCTAACACAAACAATTAGATTTAGTTTCAAGGTTTAGTTGATTTTCTAAGATAAATCTATGTAGAGTTTACCATCATATTAAGGTTAAACTCAATAACACTCCTTTTAAGGTGGTACTTTGCTTGTGAACCTAAAATACTCTTTTAAGGTGGGCCTCCAAATTGGATATTTATACAAAGAAAATCTAGTATCATATAATAATCAAAGTATCTCAAATGTTTATATTAAAGGTTTATAGACAACTTGGGAGATGTGAGCACTTAAATGGATCTTCATATTTCAAGAGATTATTTCCTGGCTCTCAGTCGCGGATACCCTGAGTTTAGCAGAAGATTTATTAGACCCATATAATAAACTTAAAACACTTGAACAACTATTTTTATTTAAACTTAGAATACGGTGGTTTAAAATAAAATAACTTTTTATATAACAAATAACCATAGTCATGTAAAAATAAACAAATAACCATAGATAATTTCAACAAAAAAAACTTAATAATAAGAATGAAAACATAAATTCAATCAATACTATTTTGAGCAGAATTTCAGAACAATCATAATTGTTTTTTTTTTTAATAAACATGGAGGTAATTTCTTTCATTTCTTTTTTTCTTAATCCAAGATTATGAAGTTTTTAATTTTTTTATGAGCTACTATAGTACTACCGCGTATTCATTTGTTTTCATCAACACTGCCATAGGTTCATAAAAAAAAAAAAAAAATCAGCACAGTCATAGTAGTGGTCATGCAACTTTGTCCATTAATGTAGCAGCAGAGGTGTAAAAATAGAAACCGAGTAATCAACTGCAGGATATTTCATGTCAAAAAAAACTGCAGGATATTAATGCCATTTAAATTTAAATAATACTAAAAACTAGATAAAATGCACGTACAGATATGTGTTTGTGTGTGATTTTACACAAAATTATTTATGGTATGATATTGCGCTGGTTTGAAATTCTAAAATGATTTTGAGTTTTGGGTCTTCAATGTTTTTTACTAAATTAGCTTTTTTAAATATTTTTTTGACAATTTTTTTAAAAAAAATATTAATATGTCATCAAATAGTGATTCTTTAAAAAATGTAAAATATCAACATACTCATATCTATGGAAAACTAAATTAGTTATATAAAAAAATTGATGCTATATCTTTATAAGATTAATTTGTTAAAAATATCCTTAAAAGAACAAGTATGATATTTTTTTTTCTTTTTTACATATAATTTTTTGAATTTAATTTATATGCACCATCAATATAAAAATATTTTACACATATATCCAATGATGTGTTGCCACATCATATAATGAGTATGACAAGTCATTTTTTTAAACTCATTAAATGAGGTGTTAACATATTATTGGATGACTGTGTAAAATATTTTTACACTAACTGTTGGAAGGTCCCTTAAAACCTTTGTGATTTATTTCTGCAAGTTTAGATGTTGGAGTTTCTATTTTTTCAATGGGAATGAACCGATTCATCCCCTAAATGAATTGATTCACAGGTTTGCAGTTGCGATTCCCAAAGGCATTGAGATGTGGGAATCGATTCATGGTCTCAGTTCACATAATGCTGAATTAGTGTGAATTGATTCACACTAGCCATGAATTGATTCATCTGTGAATCATTTTACTCTCAAACACATTATCAGTTCTTGGTTTTTCAGATGTGTTGCAATTTCTCTTGGTTTTGCGAAGGAAACTGAGTGAGATTGTGAGATACGTATGTGAGGCTTTCATTCTTTCATCACCTTGTAAATTCTAGAGTAAAAATCATAGAGTGGGTGAGATCAAGGGTTTGTAAAAAGGGAAAAGCTTGAGTTCATGGGTTTGTTCATCTTGAACATCGAGAGGCAAGAACGAAAACCGATCTCTTCTAACTTGATCCGAACTCTTTGATTCATAGTGAAGAGAAGAGATTTCTCTCTCTCGAGGATTCAAGTCACATTGACTGAATCTCATAACAATATTGTGTGTGCAGTCTTCTTTTCCCTTATCTGTTTGATTTAATTTCTTGCAATTAATTTTACTATCATTATGCGTGTGATTCTGCTTCTTGTTTGCACGAATTTTGTTGCTGATTGCGTTGGTTTTTCCTGCTACTCGTTTGCGAATTTATGGTTAAATATAGTGCTATCTGCTCTGCATTTTTTTACTGGTTTAACCACAATTTTCTACACTATTTCGTTTCTTGTTGTGCTTTGTTGATGGCTGAGTGTTTAGTTTTGTATGCAGAGATTCTTGCCTTTTTAATTGTGCTTAGGACCAATAAGTGGCATCGTCTATAGGAACTGAGAATGATCTAGGGTTTTGCACCATGGGTACCAAAAATGACATTGAGAAATTCTTCAGAAATAATGATTTCGGGTTATGGAGGATTAAGATGGAGGCAATCTTAATACAAGGATGTGTAGAAGCTTTGAAGGGGAGGCGAAAATTCCTTATACTCTATCTCAAAAGGATAAGAAAGACATGATTGACAAGACAAGAAGTGCTATAATTTTGTGCGTTGGTGATAAGGCACTAAGGGAGAGAAGATCGCCACGAAAATGTGGGTTAAGTTGGACTCATTATACATGACAAAGTCTTTGGCTCATAAACTTCGCATGAAACAACAACCCTATTCATTCAAGATGGTGGAGTCACAATCCATACTGGAACAACTAATGAATTTCAATAAAATTCTAGATGACTTGGAGAATATTGAGGTAAAGCTTGATGATGATGACAAAGCTTTGCTCCTACTCAACTATCTACCAAAATCCTTTGAGCATTTGAAGGATGCCCTACTATATGGCAATGATCAAACCACTACCTTGGACGTGGTCCAAACCTCTATCCGGACTAAGGAGCTTCAAAAGCTACAAGAGGTCAAAATTGAGGACATTGGTGAAAACTTGAACGTTTCAAGGGGGAGAAGCGAGAAGCAGAGACCAAAGGGGAATGAATCTAGATCAAAATTGAAGAGCAACACTAAGTCAAAGTTTAAGTGTTTTAATTGTCATAAAACCGGTCACTTCAAGAAGGATTTTCCCGAGAAAAGGGACAAGGAATTTAGAAACTCAGTGGAATCCGCGGATATAGTTGTTGATTCGGATGGTTATGAGAGTGCGGGGGTGCTAGTGTCTTCAAGTTCGGAAACAAAGAAGATTTGGGTTATGGATTACGAGTGTTTTTATCACATGTGTCCAAAGAAGAATTACTTTGAGACCTTACAGCTTAAAGAGGATAAATAGGTTCTTCTTGGCAATAACAAATCATGAAAGGTGCAAGGTATGGGTTCTATACGCCTAATAATGTTTGATAACCGTGAATTCATATTGCAACATCTGAGGTACGTTCTCAAACTTAAGCAAAATATTTTGTCCATAAGCATGTTTTATGCATTAGGTTATATTACTAGAATTGAACATGACATTATTAAGAATTATAATGGTGCATTGCTAATTGCTAAAGGAACTAAGAGATATGATTTGTATATTCATGATGGTACTACTATTATTATTGCTCATGCATCGGTAGCTAGTCAAATACCGCATGATAAAACCAAGTTATGGAATTTAATATTAGAGTATACTAGTGAAAAAGGTTTAGTTCAATTGTCTAAACAAAATTTATTGAATGGTGATAAATTGAATAAACTAGAATTTTGAGATCAGTGCATACTAAGCAAACAACATATAGTTGAGTTTGGAAGTGGCATGCATATTTCTAATAGACCCTTTGAGTATGTTCACTCGGACCTTTGGGGTCCTTCAAGGGTGATGACTCATGGAGGGAGTTCTTATTTTCTCACCATGATTGATGATTTTTCTAGAAGAGTGTGGATTTATATTTTTAAAAATAAATCTAAAACGTTTTAAAATTTTAAAGAATGACACACTCTTGTAGAAAATCAAATGGAAACTAAACTGAAAGTTTAAGGACTGACATGGAATCAAAAGGCACAAGATTGTCGCACAGACGCCTCAGCAAAATGCCTATTTGAGTGCATGAATAGGACCATTTTGGAGAGAGTAAGGTGTATGCCTTTAGGAGTTGGATTGCCTAATTTGAAGATATTCGGGGATTTGGCTTTTGCTCATGTTAGACAAGACAAGCTTGAGACTCGGGATGTGAGGTGTATCTTCATTCGTTATCCAGAAGGTGTGAAGGGTTACATGATGTGGAAGTTGGATCCTGGAGAGTCAAGGTGCTTCATAAATAGGGATGTCACACTTAATGAAACCAGAATGAGGATGATCTATAAGGTCCTGGAAGAAAGTGAACGTGGCAAAAACACAAGAAAGGGGGGTTTGAATTGGGTTTTTAAAAAAACTTTTTCGCAAATACAAATATTTATGAAAAATAACTATTGAATGAACTGTGCAAGGAATAAAGAGTAGAGAGAAGAAAGAGACACAGAGATTTATACTAGTTCACTATCACCTGATAGCTACGTCTAGTCCCTTCACTCACTTGAAGGATTTCTCCACTATAATCAACTGATTACACTTGAGAGTATATTTACGCCAACCGGCTATACTCACAACTTCTTAGAACGACTCGATGCAGTTGAGCCTCTAAGGTATACACCCTTCTTGGGCTAAGTACAGATTCAAATAAGAGTTTTGAAACAATATAGAGATAACTCTCTTGAGAGAGGATTTACAATGAAAATACTTTTAGCACAAAATAACTTTCTTAAAGAAAGAATAAAACAGTAAGTGCCTTGTTCAAAGATCTCAGAGACTTGGATGAATTCTTGATTGCTCACTGTCTCTTGATTGGGTAGTGTTTGAGAAGATAGATGTTGATGCTCTCACTACTCAGAAAAATATTCAAGTTGCTAGCTTGCGTACAACTATGTTGAAAATCGTTTTTTGTTCTCTAAAAAAAAAATTACTTCAGTGTATGAGGTAGGATATATAGCTAGGATTGAAAAAGTGCCGTTGTGACACAACGTCTCTTTTTGTCCGAGGTCAAAGCTTCAGATCCTGGAACTTTGGCTTTTGCAGGTTACGTCGCTTTCAAGACTGAGATAAGCATACTGAGTATTATACGCAATGTCGAGAACTTTGTCCTTAGTGAGCTTTTTCAAAATGTAGACACTTCAAGCCCAAGTTTCCTTGATGATTTTATCCTTTGACATTCTTCTTGTCTAATGATACCTCGTATAACAATGTACTTCAATTTCACTATCGAGCTCTTCGCTCAAAGACTTCACTGCTCACCGTAATCAAGTATTCTTCAATACAGAGCTGAGAGGGCTATCACATAGCAGATTCTTGTTGAAGCACAATAAGTCTTCATGGAGTGCACTTAGTGGAATCTGTTGTATTGTTGACTTGCACCAGAGAGTTGACCAACCAGATTGTGACCATGCTCTAACAGAGCGTTGACCATCACAAGAGCGTTGACCAAATAGATTTGGAGTCTTCAAAAGAGCAGGTCACCAACAGATTTGACCGAGTCAAATCATGTCTTGCATCATATACCAGAGTGTTGACCAACAACAAAATGTTGACTAACTCCAGAGCGTTGACCAAACAGATTCTATGTGCCAAGAATCGAGCGAGCCAGGACTTTGATGAGTGAAGTTCAAGATTTCACTAAGTCTTCAAGCAAATTTCTCACGAGTATAAATCCTTTCTGCACACTTATAACCATGTTAGAGAATAAATTGTTCTCTTAATCTTTTGTTATCATCAAAACAATTAAGGGTTATTGTTTCTGAATCCACTTGATTCCAACAATCTCCCCCTTTTTGATGATGACAAATACATATATTGATGAACAATTTTTCTTTATAAAAAATATTTATTCAGGTGATTTTAGGCTCTCTGAATTAAGCATATATAAATTTTTCTAAGTGTAACAGAGCATAAGATATTACAGCATATAAGTTCCAGAGCATACAGGAATATATTAATCATAACACATAATGTATGCATGATGACACTTGGTTGATACACTAGGTTCATCAATTGCTTTATACTCTCTATATTCTCTCTATATTCTTCTCCCCTTTGTCATCAAACAAAAAGGTTAAGACAGAAATAAAGAACATCACACAGTCAAAAGATAAAGAAAGATAAAGAGAAAACTTTAAGTGTCATAAATAAATTTCATTAGAAATAAAAAGAGTGAGCAAATAAACAAAAACAAACTCAAAGCAAATCTATCAAAAGGAGAAAACTAAAAGGTAAAAAGCCTAAGGTTTTCTAGGGCTTGTCCATCTTCTCCAAAACTTCTTTGTAGTAAAGTAGTCGTGAAGTCAAGCCTCTACGATCGATGGTTTCAGAGTGTTGTTGAGAGGCTTCCATAAACCTGTTGAATTTGTTGCTATCATCCACAAGTTTGTCATACACTTCCTTCGGTATCACTCTTGATTGGCTTGTAGAGGCAGAGCTGGATGAGGATGGTTGAACAACCATTGCGATAGGATCGGGAGGAGGTGTTACGAGTTCTCTTGGAGGAGTAGGAGGACGAGGAGGAGGAGGAGGTTCAGGTTCCCAAACAACATTGACCTCTTCTCTTGGAGGAACTCTCCATTTCAGGGCAAAGATGCCATCTCCTATTTCTTTCTTCTTGTTCTTGCCTGTGCTTGTCAAACCAAGTGTTCACAGACACCCAGCCTCATACCGATCTTCTTCAAGAAGATCATTGACTACTTCATCAATTCGTCTTCTCCAAGGAAACCCGTAAACGAGATTCCTCAGTATCTTGCGGCTTTGAAGTACTCAATGCTATCAATTAAATTTGGAAAAACGTTGGGCACAAATCTTGGTTCCCGAAGACCAGGCTCAGAGGGTCCAGGGGGTGGAGTGAGGAGAAGTGGCAGTGGCTCAATGATCTCTACATCGAGTCGATTCGTAAGAAAGATTCAACCGCCATGGGCCATATCAGAAGAGAGAACAATAGTATCCTCCCCCCCGGGTTCTGCACCAGATTCTGGTTCTCCTTGGAGAGGAGAATTTGGAGGAGAGAACAGTTGAGACATGAAGGGTACCATTATGGGAAGTCTGAAAGAGGAGTCGTGAGAGGTTGCAAAATGCGAAGAGGTTGAGCTTCACACACAACCATATTGCGATTCAAGAGATGAAGACTCTTGAACCCTGGACTCGCATTCAGGTTCCTCGAAATGGGCTCAGTCTCACAGGTATGTTGAGGTCCGGTTGTTGGTGAGGGTGAAGCGGGTCTAGGTGGAGAAGCTGGTTTGGGTGGTGATTTAGGTGGTGAAGGTGTTTGGGTTTGTAGAGGAGATGATGGAGGTGTAGTTTCGGTTTGAGGTATAGTGGAATTTGGGGGTAAAGAGGCTAAAGGTTCAATATAGGAATTTGAACTTGTGGTTGAGGTCTTTGTCTAGTCCTCAAGGGAGCAACATCATCTTCATCGATGAAGAGGAGTCCGAGGGTAAAGTAGGCAAGGGCTTTTTGGTAGGTATATGTGGTTGTTTCTGTTGTGGTGTGGGTTTTGGAGTAGGTGTTGGTTTAGGTGCAGAAACAGATTGGGGTGTTGGATTTGGCAAGGGTTGTGGATTGAGGTTTGGCAGTTGTGGTGTAAGTGGGGGTGCATGAATAGGATTGATGGGTCGAGATGGAGGGGGTTCAACAACAGTAGAAGCAGCAGGAACAGAACCAGATTGATAAGTAGTATCAAATAAATCAACTACCTTATCAATTACCTTCTTCCTTTTTGCAGCAGGGGCATCTTCAACCTTGTGTATCCTTTTCAAGGGTGGTTTCGAGCGGGATCAACAGAGGTGGTCCTTGTTGTTGTAGTTGTGGTCCTTGTAGCAACCTCGTGAGACATCGAGGTGGGCTCAGCAGAATAGCCACTCTAGTGGTCGAGGTAGGAGCACGAATCGGAGGTGCAAAGGTCTCACGCCGACAAGGCCTGCAGCCAAGCTTGCTTCATGATACAAACGTGTTTCCTCTAACCTTTCCCTTATCATTTGATCAATCTCCACTTTCTTCTCTTCTTGTTCCTCCAGAAGCATAGAGGGCATGCATGCAGTCTCACCGGGAGAGTGAGCTGAGGGGTTCTGAGGCAATGTGAATGCTTGTGCTTGAGTGACCCTTCCGTTGGTCCAAGAGAGACACCAGAGTCAACCACAATCTTCTTCCCTTCTTCACAACTTTCTTCCTTGCTCCTTCTTCACCTTGTTGAATTGCGGCAATGGCCTTCTTGGAAAGGAGTCCCATTCTCCTTAGATTGTCTCAAGAGAGAATAGGAATCACCATCGCTTTCGTGGCAAGCCCTCGCTCCAAGGTGTTGAGACCTTGAAGAAGATTTATAAGCCCTTGGTTCTCGCATGATTCTGACAACAAATTTTCCATAAGGGATATTCACATTTTTCCTTTTCTCGAGTACATTAAGTCTCTTCGCAGATGTTCAAAAATCATCTGTGGAAGGTTGATCTTAGCTTTGAGTTCATAATTCCACATTATGAACTTGTGGGTACTCCGACAAGATCCACAGAGCCAGATTTTGGCACCAAGCAATTCATGATGATTACGAAAAGTGCTCAAACCTGTTCTTCATGTCCACGGCCTTGATCCCTCCAGGCTTCTCATAGATAGTCTCATTTACAACATCCCACCACCAAAGATCCTTTTCCCAACCAGGGTTTCAACCGCTCCATCATTAGGGCAATGGGTGACCTCAAGAATTAGGTCCTGAGTGACCACAATGCGCTGCCTTGAACATGACTCGTAATGGTCTTATCTTTACTCCAAGCATAAGTCCAGAACTCCTTCACCAGATTCTCATAGACTGAGTTGGTCATGTAGAAGAAATCCATTATCCCCATGTCAATGAAGTCTGCTCTGAAGTCGTATCCTTCATTTGCCATATCCTCAAACCTTACTTCGTGTTCCACCAACACTTTGAGGTCAGAGGGTTGAAGATTTTCCAGCGTTACTCTACACTCTTCTTCAGGAACTTGAACTTGCAGTTGTTGTTGTGGAGCAGCCATTGTAGAAATCGGAGAAACACAGAGTGCGAAGATGAAAGGGGTTTAGGGTTCAGAAATGTGTAGACTTCTCTTTGAGAGATAGAGTGGGTAGTGAGTGATGTGAGTGAGTGAGTGGGTTATAAACGTGTTCGAGAAGTTTAAGCATTATGCGCCATTTTTCGAAATGAATTTTTTGAAAATAAATTTGTCTTTTTCAAACGTGTAACTGTCAAAGTTAAAGAGGCGCAGTAAAACTGTCATTGCG
Organism: Calophaca sinica; assembly: GCA_037113605.1. Classification (NCBI taxonomy): domain Eukaryota; kingdom Viridiplantae; phylum Streptophyta; class Magnoliopsida; order Fabales; family Fabaceae; genus Calophaca; species Calophaca sinica. The sequence continues at coordinate 94,654,753 of CM073732.1, read as the reverse complement.
CAGTAAAAGCAATTATGACTCAGTAAAAGCAAATGTCAATCACTAACGCATCAACCAGTCTCAGAGAGACACGTGTACTTAAGATTCCCAGAGACAGCTATGTAATGAACATACGAACAGTTAATGAAAAGAATATCAACAGATTTAACTACGACAGAGCCAACACACTCAAGCAGAGTCAACAAGTCAAACAAGTCAAACAGAATCAATTAGTCAAATAGAGTCAACTTTATTCACGCAGAGTCAACTTGTCAAACAGAGTCATCTTAGTCAAACAGAGTCAACTTAGTCAAACAGAGTCAACTTTATTCAGATTAAACACCTATTCCTTTATAAGAAGGAAATTCAAGTTCTTTCTTATAAAGTTGAATCTATCTTCAGCAAGGGGTTTTGTAAAGATATCTGCCCATTGATGGTCAGTATCAATAAATTTAATTTCAAGAATCCCTTTCTGAACATAGTCTCTAATAAAATGATGTTTAATTTCAATATGTTTGGCTCGAGAATGCAAAATAGGGTTTTTAGTCAAACATATAGCAGAAGTATTATCACAGTATATAGGGATTTTACTCTCTTTAATCTGATAGTCCTCAAGTTGATACTTCATCCAAAGTAGTTGTGAGCTACAACTTGCGGCGAGATATGTACTCGACCTGCATTGATAGTGCAATTGTGCTTTGTCTTTTCGGGACCAAGAGACAAGATTTGCTCCAAGAAATTGGCAGCCACCACTTGTGCTTTTCCTTTCAATTGCCTCAAAGAAAGTCAAGATCACAGAAACCTACTAACTTGTAATCATCTGAGTTCTTATAAAGCAAAGCAAGATTAGTAGTTCCTTTAAGATACCCAAATATCCTTTTAACCGCAGTTAAGTGAGATTCTCTAGGATCAGATTGAAATCTTGCACATAAGCACACACTAAACATAATATCAAGCCTTGAGGCTGTAAGATAGAGGAGTGAGCCAATCATACCTCTATATACCTTTTGGTCTACCTTTTTACTTGATTCATCTTTGCCAAGAGCACATGTTGGATGCATTGGTGTGCTCATAGGTTTGGTTTCCTCTAGCTTGAACTTCTTCACAGCTTCTTTCACATACTTAGTCCGATGGATATAAGTTCCATCTTGACATTGTTTTATTTGAATGCCAAGGAAGAATTTTAGTTCTCCCATCATACTCATCTCAAATTCATTCTGCATAAGCTTAGAGAATTCTTTGCAAAGAGACTCATTAGTAGCACCAAAGATAATATCATCTACATAAATTTGAACTACAATGAAATGCTTTTTAGATGATTTTCTAAAGAGGTTGTATCCACTGTCCTCTTTCAAAACCATTTGACATTAAAAAGGAACTCAATCATTATACCAGGCTCTTGGAGCTTGTTTAAGACCATAAAGTGCCTTTTTAAGTTTGAAAACATGTTCAGAAACTTCAAGATCTTCAAAACCAGGTGGTTGTTTCACAAACACTTCCTCATTTATGAAACCATTTAAAAATGCACTTTTACATCCATTTGGTAAAGTAATGCCATGATGTGCAAAGATAAGAGAGTAATATTCTAATAACTTCAAGTCTAGCTACAGGAGCAAAGGTTTCAGATAATCAATACCTTCCTCTTGTGAGTAACCTTGTGCAACAAGTCTAGCCTTGTTCCTTACCACTTTGCCATCTTCATCAAGTTTGTTTCAAAACCCACTTGGTTCCAATGGCTAACTTGTCCTCCTGGAGGATGCACAAGCTTCCACACATCGTTCCTTTGAAATTGATTTAGCTCTTCTTGCATAGCAATGATCCAACCATCATCGAAGGGCTTCATCAATTGTTTTTGGCTCTATCTCGCAGAGTAAGGCCAGGTCGAGTGTTCTCTCGCAGAGGATCTTGTTCTCGACTTTATCACTAGGTTCACCAATGATTTGGTCCTTTGGATGATGTGGTTTGAACTTCCACCGATATGATTATTTCCTTATCACCAGTAATCAGCACCAGAGACTTCACCAGAGATCACACCGAAACATCACCAGAGTCAAAGACTTGTGATATCAACTCTTGTTTCCTTGTTTATCTCAGAATCTGCAAAAACTTCATCTAGCTCGACGTATCATTGTCAGGCTTTTTATCATCAAATCTTACATGCATAGATTCATCAACAACTAATGTTTCTTTGTTGTAGATTCTGTATGCTTTAGAGCGTTCAGAATATCCCAAAAAGATAGCTCTATGTGATTTAGAGTCAAATTTTCCTAGACTGCCCTTTGTATTGAGAACAAAGCAATACACCTAAATTGATGAAAATATGAAATGTTGGGTTTTCTTCCTTTCCACAATTCATAAGGAGTCTTATTCAAGATAGGTCTAATATAGATTCTATTTTGAATGTAACATGCAGTGTTTACCGCTTCTGCCCAAAAGTACTTAGCAATATTTGTTTCGTGAATCATGGTTCGCCATTTCTTGCAAAGATCTATTTTTCCTTTCTACAACACCATTTTGTTGTGGTGTTCTAGGGATGAAAAGTTATGAAAATACCATTTTCTTCACGAAGTTTTGAAAGGATTCATTTTCAAATTCACCACCATGATCACTTCTAATAGTAGTAATACAAAAACCTTTTTCATTTTGTACTTGTTTGCGTAATACGTAAAAACACTGTAAAAGATTCATCCTTGTGGGTTAAGAATTTTACCCATGTCCATCTAGTATAGTCATCGACAATGACTAGACCATATTTCTTTCCAGACAGAGAGGCAATTCTGGTTGGTCCAAATAAATCTAAATGTAAAAGCTCAAGGGGCCTTGAGGTGGAAACAATATTTTTGGAATTAAAAGAAGATTTCGTTTGTTTCCTTTTTGACATGCTTCACAAAGAGCATCGATTTGTACTTGAGATTTGGTAAGCCTTTAACAAGTCCTTTCTTGTTAAGCTTTGAGATTAACCTCAAGCTAGCATGACCAAGTCTCTTGTGCGGATCCATTGCTCTTCATCAATTGACAAAAAGCATTTTACATTTTGATCACCAACTCGTAAAGTTTGATTTTATAAATATTGTTCTTTCTTTGCTCTAAAGAAAATGGATCCATCCTTTTGCTTTTGGCTATACATTCATTATTGTTAAAGGCAACATCATAACCACTATCGCATAATTGACTTATACTCGATGAAGTTATGGTTCAAAGCCACAACCAATAAAACATTATCAATAGAGGGTAGAAATTTCTCACCAATTCTTCCACAACCAATGATTTTACCTTTTTGGTTTCCTCCAAAACCAACATTTCCACCTTCTTTAAGTTGAAGATCTTGGAACATACGCCTTTCTCCCGTCATGTGTCGTGAGCACCCACTATCTAAGAACCAGGACTGGTGTCTTAACTCTGTTGCTAAGAAAATCTGCAACATAGACAATCTTGTCCTTAGGTACCCAAATCTTTTTGGGTCCTCTTTTGTTAGTTCTAGAAGGAGACTTGTCCTTCTCATTTTTCAGTTCATAACATGCATTTCTAATGTGTCCCTTCTGATTGCAGAAAGTACAAAGCAAACAGTCACTATGATTATTAGTATCCTTGGTTTCCAGATGTATATTTTGAAAGGTGGGTTCTTCTGGTTTGTAACCAAGACCCTTTTTACCATTTTGGCTTACGCCCCAAATCATAGATGCTTGTTTACTACGTGTGACACATTCAACAAGAAATTTTTGAAATCCCTCTTCATATTTTGAAGAGTTGCATTCTACTGATTCTCATCACTGAATCAAGTACTCACCAATCGGTGGTTTTCGCTTTGAGTTTTTCATTCTCCTCGGTGAGTATTTGAAATTGTTTTTGAAGATTTGAAAGTCTCTTTTTCAAGGATTTATACTCATTGTTGAGTTTGGAAGACTCGTCTAACAGTTCATCAAAGGCTAATTGAATATTAGAAGAAATGTTAGAATCTACCTCTTCTTGTTCTTCTTCTTCACTGCCTGACTCTATATTGGCCATAAGAGCCATGTTGGCTGTTTCTTCATCATCATCATCGATGATGACTCGTAATCATCCCATGTAGCCATGAGACTCTTCTTTTTCTTACCCTTAAAGCCACCTTTCCTTGATTTCTCAAGTTGTGGACATTCTCGACTTGTAGTGGCCAGGTTTCTTGCATTCATAGCAAGTAACTTGGCTTTTGTCCTCAAGTCCTTCTTTTCTTTTGAGTCGTGTTTTTCCCTTGAGTCCTTCTTAGGAACTTTCTTCTAAACCTTCCTTTGCTTTTCATCATGCGTTGAATCTTCCTTGATATTAAGGAAATTTCATCGTCGAGATCTTCACTACTCTCTTCAGATGAATCTTTGTCAGTGTCAAGTTCAGCTTGGAGAGCTTTAGAAGTAGATGCTTTGTGTGAGGATTTTAAAGCAATGGTCTTAATTTTCTTGGGAGGTTCTTCTTCATCAAGCTCAAGCTCGTGAGCTCTTAGTGAACTCAAAAGATCTTCAAGTCGTAATTCATTCAAGTCCTTGGCTTCTTGAATAGCCGTGACTTTGGGTCTCCATCTCTTTGTGAGACTTCTCAAGATTTTCTTAACATGGTCAAGAGAGTATACCTTTTCTTGAGACCCTCCAAGCCATGAACTAATGTTTGAAATCTTCCAAACATAGTTTCGATGCTTTCATCCTCTTCCATCTTGAAGAGTTCATATTGTCTAACCAAGATATTAGCCTTGGTTTCTTGTACTTGGGAAGTACCCTCATAGGCTAAAGCCGGTGAGTCCCAAATTTCTTTGGCAAAGGTCAAGTTATTACCACATTTCTCAAACTCTTTTTCAGAGATAGCACATACAAGAAAGTATCTTGCTTTTTGGTGCAAGGTATATTCCTTTATGATCATCACCCAAGACTCCTAGGAATAGGATTTCTTTTGGAGTCAATCGTTCTGTGTCTTGTTTTGAACCATATCCCAAAATTCAAACTGTTGAGATTCAAAAGTTTTTCACTTTATCTTTCCAAAGAGTCATAGTTAGATCCAAGTGAACAAAGGGGACGGTTAACGTGACCACCGGTTCGTTGCTTGCCATAGGATAGTATAGGATCTTTTCCTCTCACATCATAAGTGCTCAACCAAGAGGCCGAGCTCGATACCAATTGAGCGTGGCAAAAACACAAGAAAGGGGGTTTGAATTGGGTTTTTAAAAAACTTTTTCGCAAATACAAATGTTTATGAAAAATAACTATTGAATGAACTGCAAGGAATAAAGAGTAGAGAGAAGAAAGAGACACAGAGGTTTTTACTAGTTCACTATCACCTGATAGCTACGTCTAGTCCCTTCACTGACTTGAAGGATTTCTCCACTATAATCAATCGATTACACTTGAGAGTATATTTCTGCCAACTGGCTATACTCACAACTTCTTAGAACGACTCAGTACAGTTGAGCCTCTAAGGTATACAGCCATTACTGGGCTAAGTACAGATTCAAATAAGAGTTTTGAAACAATATAGAGATAACTCTCTTCAGAGAGGATTTACAATGAAAATACTTTTAGCACAAAATAACTTTCTTAAAGAAAGAATAAAACAGTAAGTGCCTTGTTCAAAGATCTCAGAGACTTGGATGAATTCTTGATTGCTCACTGTCTCTTGATTGGGTAGTGTTTGAGAAGATAGATGTTGATGCTCTCACTACTCAGAAAAATATTCAAGTTGCTAGCTTGCGTACAACTATGTTGAAAATCGTTTTTTGTTCTCTAAAAAATTACTTCAGTGTATGAGGCAGGATATATAGCTAGGATTGAAAAAGTGCCGTTGTGACACAACGTCTCTTTTTGTCCGAGGTCAAAGCTTCAGATCCTGGAACTTTGGCTTTGCAGTTACGCCGCTTTCAAGATCGAGATAACCATACTGAGTATTATACGCAATGTGAGTGACTTTGTCCTTAGTGAGCTTTCCAAAATGTAGACACTTCAAGCACAAGTTTCCTTGATGATTTTATCCTTTGACATTCTTCTTGTCTAATGATACCTCGTATAACAATGTACTTCAATTTCACTATCGTGAGCTCTTCGCTCAAAGACTTCACTGTTCACCGTAATCAAGTATTCTTCAATACAGAGCCGAGAGGGCTATCACATAGCATTCTTGTTGAAGCACAATAAGTCTTCATGGAGTGCACTTGGTGGAATCTGTTGTATTGTTGACTTCTTGAATGAGAGTTGACCAACCAGATTGTGACCATGCTCTAACAGAGCGTTGACCATCACAAGAGCGTTGACCAAACAGATTTGGAGTCTTGAAAGAGCGAGTCACCAACAGATTTGACCGAGTCAAATCATGTCTTGCATCATATACCGTGAGTGTTGACCAACAATGTAATCGTTGACTAACTCCAGGCGTTGACCAAACAGATTCTATGTGCCAAGAATCGAGCGAGCCAGGACTTTGATGAGTGAAGTTCAAGATTTCACTAAGTCTTCTGAAGCAAATTTCTCTGAGTATAAATACTTTCTGCACACTTATAACCATGTTAGAGAATAAATTGTTCTCTTAAGCTTTTGTTATCATCAAAACAATTAAGGGTTATTGTTTCTGAATCCACTTGATTCCAACAGAAAGTAAATCAGAAATAGTGAAGGAGAAAGTTCATTTAGAGGTAGAGTCTCCTACTTGTTCTACTAGAGATGATAGTCCTCCACCAATATATGTTGCAGTTCAACAACCACCGACATTGTTAGACTATCAATTGACCAAGGTTAGGATTAGGAGGGACATTGTACCTCCTAGGAGATTTGGGTATGCTGACCTTATCTGTTATACTCTTATTGCAGCCAAAAAGATACGAGACTCAGAATTGGAAACTTCAGGGAGGCAATGGTGAGCAAGGAAAGTCATAATTGGTTGCAAGCTGTAAAGGAAGAAATGGAGTCCTTGGAGAAAAATCAGACTTGGAAGCTTGTGGATCTACCTAAGAATCAGAAAGTAGTTAGATGCAAGTAGATCTTCAAGAAGAAGGACGACATTCCTGGTATTGAAGATGCAAGGTACAAGACAAGGTTTGTGACTAAGTGGGTTTATTCAGATTGAGAAGGTTGCTTCAGAAGATAATCCGACGAATATGTTCAATAAGTATCTTCCTAGATCAAAGTTCAAGAATGGCTTGGACTTGATCAATTTCTACGAAGCATAATTCCGGTAAGTGGAAGAGCATCCCTTTGATGATTGGTGATTGTTAATCATCATCTCTAGTTTAAAGTCAAGGTGGAGAATTGTTGGAAGGTGCCTTAAAACCTTTGTGATGTATTTCTACAAGTTTGGATACTGCAATTTCTGTTTTTCAACAAGGATGAACCGATTCACCCCTTGCATGATTTAATTCACAGGTCTGTAGTTGCGATTCCCAAAGGCACTGAGATATGGGAACCGATTCATGGTATCAGTTCATAGAATGCTCAATTAATGTGAAATGATTCACACTAACCATGAATCGATTCATCTGCAAATCCTTTTATTCTTTCAAACGCGTTATCAGTTCTGGGTTTTTCAGATGTGCTACAATTTCTCTTGGTTGTGTGATGAAAACTGAGTGAGATTGTGGGAGCGGTTATTCCGGAGTTTCATTCTTTCATCACCTTGTAAATTATAGAGTGAAACTCATAGAGTGGGTGTGATCAAGGGTTTGTAAAAGGGGGGAAAGCTTGAGTTCTTGGGTTTATTCATCTTGAACATTGAGAAGCAAGAATGAAATAGTTCTCTTGTAACTTGATCTGAACTCTTTGATTCATAGTGAAGAGGAGGGGCTGCTCTCTCCTGAAGACGTAGGTCACATTGACCAAACCTCGTAACAATCTTGTGTGTACAATCTTCTTCTCCCTTATCTATTTAATTTAATTTCTTGCAGTTAATTTTACTGTCATTCTATGCGTGATTCTACTTCTGGTTTGCACGAATTTTGCTGCTGATTTTCCCTGGTTTGCGAACTTCTAGTTAAATATAGCACTGGTTTTTTTCTTTGCATTTTTTACCGGTTTAAGCGCAATTTTCTGTATTGTTTCGTTTCCTCTTGTTGTGGTTTATTGTTGGCTGGGTGTTTGGTTTTGTGTGCAGGGATTCTTGCCTTCCTAATTATGCTTAGGACCAATACTGACAATGTATAGAAATTAAACTCTAATTTTTAATTAAATACAATTTTAAGACTAAGTTGACTATATTTATTTTGCTTTCAACAAATCATTAGTTTTATTCCCAGCCCACTTGCACTTTGTTAATATGTCAAACATTTCGTAATCAAACATTTTGTTCCCAATTAGGATACAAATGCTAAACTAACTAGGCATATTTGACAATTGCAAAGATGATGTGTGCACTGACTCCTGCCGACATTAATTCCATATAAGTATATATATATATATATATTTTTTTTTCGGATTTGATTCATTAATATATGTATATATAAATACCACCATAATAACGGATTTTTTTTTGGGTACAAGTAAAAATGGCGTGTTCGAAAAATTGAAATTGTTATTTTAAAATGTTTACTGAAAAATGAGTAAAATAATTAAAATTTATGTATAAATATTAGAACAATTTACTTTACTATATACCCAATAATAAAAAGATAAAACTTTGGTAAGGTTTCTTAGGTAATATTAGTGTGGTTCTTCTCACAAAATAGATAAAAATTTTCTCTTTTTATCCTCACCTAATATCTCTAATTTCTCATAACTATCACTGTTTTATCTATTTTGTGAGAGGAACCACACCAACAGCACTTAAGGAACCTTACCTAAGTTTTGTCCATAATAAAAAGCAAAAAAGAATATATATATATATATAATTGGCCAATTTTTTTTATTATAGACAAATTAATTTGTAATGAACCAACTAAACACTCTCCGTCCGTTTGATTTGCTTAATATTGGTGTCTTTTTTTTTTTTCGGTACATAATATTGGTGTCTCTTAATCCTTAATTGGACGACTAGAGGTTTGTCTTTAGCTAGGTAAAGCGTATACAAGAAGTTCAATAATTGGAGTAGAGGTGTCTTTCATTTTTATTTTTTTTGGTAAATAGTTGAGGTGTCTTCTAGACCATGCAATGTGGATTTCTGAAGCAGCTTGCATTTTTCAAATGCACGACCTCATCTTATACTCCCTCTGTCCCAAAATAGAAGAACTCGTTGACCATATTACGCTTCTTAAGAAAAGTAGTTAAGAGTATTTTTTTGCATTGAATTTATACAACATTTGTATTGTTTTTCCTAAAAAGTCCTTAAAATTATTGAGATTATTAATTACACTCTTTTCAATGAAGAGTATTTTAAGTAAAAGAATCATTAAAATAGCATTGAAAATTAAAAAAAATCTTATAAATTGGGATAAATAAAATTGAAAACAAGGTCTTATATTAGGATGGAGGGAGTAGTTGAAAACAATTGCGATTTAAAAATTGAAGATGTGTGGGTTTATTTGGTGACAAGGAAAATCCTTTATTTAAAGCATCGAAGTTCCATCAACCAAGGATGTTTCCATACAATTTCTCTTGATTATGTTTAGCGTTCGATGTTAATTATTGTCAAAAGTTAAATGAAGGAATAAAATACTTGGAAAACTATATGCTACTCCTAAGCAACCTTAATTTATTGAAGTTTCCCCAACCGTTTTTTAGTACTCTCCTTCCGTTTCTTAATATAAAACTCTTTTGTTAAAAAAAAATGTGTCCCTTAATATAAGATCTTTTTCAAAAACCAATGTGTATTAATTATTATTATTTTTTTATAAAATTTTTCCTATACTAAGGTGCATTAATTTTTTCTCTTATAATAGTCTTGAAAGATGAGAGCGAGGAAGTCAAATGGAGTGAAATAGTCAAATGGATTCCTATATTAAGAAAGCAAAGAAGTATATAGTTTCTGAGTATTTGGTAAAAACAAGCACCTTGTTCCTTGAAGATCTCTTCCCTCATGTTGCTGGCAAATTAGTGTTACTTTTACAATAAAAAAAAGTGAGAAAAAATAAAAGGTGTCTTCAAAAGAGTGCATTTGTAAAAATGTAATTTGGTTAACAAATTATTTTCTAGAGGAGACGATAGGGTAAATATGCCCAAATCTACTCTTTTTTTCATAATCTTTGGGCTGAAAATCTATAACAAATAATTTTTAAATAATCATGATAAATACTAAGAGAATAAGAAACTTAATAACCAAATCATATATTACTATTTTTTTAAGCAAAGTAGAGTGCAAAGACATCACTATAGAGACATAAATCTCAACTATGTTGACACCTCAGCCCCTAACAATCATTTACAGCACACCACAATATATTAATAAAGAAAGGAAAAAATAAAGAATACAAAAAGAATGGGGGACTACACAAAAACCCATGAAAGAAAGCTCAACGAAACGAAAGTAAAGGAGGCTAAATCTATTACGATTAGAGTCCTCCAAGAGAAAGCTAGGTGGTAAATCCCACCAAGTGAAACATTGCATAGAAATCCCAAAAGAAGCTAACTTGTCCGCACCGTAATTGCATTCATGGTAAATATGGGACACGTGAAACTGCATCTGCTTGGTGAGGTGCAAGCAATTAAGCCACCTATTTTTAAATTGCCAAGGAATTAAGGAAAAGTTTTTAAAAGCTTGAATAAGCAGCATAGAGTCGCACCAAAACCAAAGTATGTGCCACTTTCGCCCATGAGCAATCTCAATGGCCATGATGGCAGCAGAAAGCTCTGCATGAAAGGAGAAACCAACACCCAGAAAATCAGCACAGCATCCTAGAATAGCGCTACTAGAGTCCCTAAAAATAGCTCCACAAGCAGACAAACCAGGATTACCTCTAGAAGCACCGTTAGCATTACATTCCACCCAGGCACGGGGGGCTTTAGCCAAACTACTGGAGTGATGACCGACGCCTTTGGGGGATGACAGGGAACATAAAAAGATTTCAATAAAGATAATTCCCCAATAGAATTAGAAGCAAGACCCTTAGAAATTTTCCCAGAAAGGGAAACCGAAGCTATCACCAAGTGAACAGCCCGATAATAAGTAATGCACCTGTTATGAAATCGAACTATGTTCCGAGAGTGCCAGATAACCCAAACAATATGAACAATGGTCGAGAGCACAACATCCTTAAGGTGGGAACTCCAATGAAGCTCCAAAGTATCCAGAATTGCATAGATATTGGAGTAGTCAAGATGCTGAGGCAAAAGAGAGGCATACCAGTTTCAAAGCTTAGTAGCAAAAGGACACTAAAAAAATAAATGTTGCATAGTCTCAGCAGCTGAGTAGCACAGGTCACACATAGAAATTGTAGTGCATCCATGAGATTGCAACTGGTCATCCGAGGGGATTTATCATGAAGAAGCCTCCAGAGCAGGAAAGACTTGGAGGGAGGGACTGAAGCACTCCAAATAGGCTTTCCCCAGTGGACCTGAGGGTGAGGCGAATGGAGGTGCAAATAGGCATCTTTAAATTGAAGAACACCATTGTCATTATGCTTCCAAACCTACTGATCATCACACGGAGTTTTAGCAATGACAATTCAACGCATGTCCAAAGCAATACCTGGGAAATGAGAAACAAAGGAATCCGAAATTGCCCATGAGTTATTGACAATGAAATATGAGAAATTAGCTTTTAAATATTTGCTAACTGAGTGAGGAATATTCAGATTCTCAGTAATAGAATAACCAAGCCAATTATCTAGCCAAAATTGGACATTGTTACCATTTCCAATGCGCCAAATACTACCATCGAGAGCTCTTTGTAAAAAAGGCCGCACCCCAGGCCAAATAGATGACTTGGCATAGTGAGTGATAGTCTTATTGTGTCTAAGGAGCTTGGCCTATAGAAGAGCCGCCCAGTGCTGATTAGAAGCCAGAAGTTCCCAACTAAGTTTAAGTATAGCTGCATGGTTAATAGCCTTGAGAGATCTAATACTGAGGCCTCCTTCCTCCACGGGCGAGCACACCTTGTGCCAAACAGCGATGACTAGCTTCCTGTTGTAGATATCCCCAGACCATATAAAATTTCTGATCCAGGAATCCAACATATTTGAAAAAGCAGTGGGCCAAGAGTAAACATGGAAGCTATAAACTAGCATACCATGGATGATAGATTGCACCAACTAAACTCGTCCCATAATAGACAACATGGAGCCTTTCCAAGAGGCGAGCTTATTCTTTATTTTGTCAGCAATTGGCTACAAATAAACTGTCTTTGGTTTACCCTTAAAGAAAAGAACACCCAAATAAGTAAAAGGAAGCTCACCAGCATTAAATCTCAAAAAACCACTAAGATCTGCAACCCTAGCTGAAGACATAGACCCAAAATAAAATCGACACTTGCCCAGACTAAGATGTTGCCTTGAGGCCACCCCATATTTATGAAAAAGAGACATTAGAGAAGCCAAGTTCTTTTAAGTTCCTTTACAGAATTCCATGATGTCATCAGCATGGAGGACATGAGTCGGTAGATAACAAGCTCTAGGACCAGACATAGGCTTGAGTTGCCCAGAATTAGCCAATAAAGAGATGTCCCTGCTCAAAGCATCCTCAACAATGCAAAAAAGAAGAGGAAATAGAGGATCCCCTTGTCGGACCCCCCTTTTACAAGCAAAGAAACCAATTGGGTGTCCATTCACCGAAATAGAAAGCTTTGCAGATTCCAGAATAACCTTCACCCAGTTACAGAAATTAGAGTGGAAACCAAAAGTACGAAGGACATTGAGCAAAAATGACCAATGAAGGGTATCAAAAGCCTTTCTAATATCGAACTTTAGGGCAATATTACCTCCATAGATTTTGTAATAAAGCATGTTAACAGCCGTAGAAGTGGTACATATACAATTAGAGATATGTCTGCACTAGTGCAGAAGGAGGATTTCACACCGGTTAAAATTGACATTTTACACTGGTTTTCTTACCGGTGTAGATGCTCCCGGTGTTGTATGTTGGGGTTTTTACACGTAAAATGAGGCATTTTACACCAGTTATATATTTGGTGTAAAATGTCAATTTCCATTTTTATTTTTATTTTTATTTTTATTTTTTGAAGGACCTTTTTACACCGGTTTTAACAATACCCGGTGTAAAAGACTAACCCTTTACACCGGTTATGTGAAAAAACCGGTGTTAAAGGTTTGTCTTTTAATCCGGTTTCTTGGATAACCGGCGTAAAAGGTACACTTTTTTTCTGTTTATTTTTATCCATTCCTGCCCAGAGGTTTTTTAAATGACAATAAACAGGCAATAAATTTGCCAAGAATTGACACCAAATGTGTGCTAAAAATTCAAGCCATTTAAAGTTATCAAATTTAATTTATAATCATATATATCAAATATACATATAAACAAAGTTAAGCTATATGTATAAACAATAAATAAATAATGTACAAAGAAGGTAGTGCTATAAATATCTACATATGCATCTAGTCCTACACTGACGTAAAGAGTAGGCTGAAAAATCATCCATGCATTTGTATAGAAAAAAAAATATGTCAATCAAACTATAAATGATTAACCAATAACAAACATGCATATCATGTATTAACAAAAATATTATAATGTTACAAATAACAAACAAATATTAACCTAAAAAGTCTTACTTGATCATTTCTCCTCTAATATCCCTTCTTGATAATCATCACGAGTGGCATATACATCGTCCACTTCATTTTCATCAGTGAAAGAATGTCTTTGTATTGAGAAAGGAGTGTCATAAGTATCTACAAATGAATCTTCATTTTCATCACTCGGATGCATGTTTCTTCTTTGGAACACCACAGACCACCTATTGCTAGAGGGATCCTTGACATAAAATACTTGTTTGGCGTGGAATCCCATGATGAAAGGCTCATCCATATAACCTATCTTGTCAAGGTCAACCAATGTAATTTCTAATTCATCGGTTTGTACACCATTGTTATTGTTAACCCACTTACATTTAAACACGTACACTCTAAAGTTACAATAATCGAGCTCCCAAATCTCTTCAATGACCCCACATTAAGCTATGGATGCCAGAACAGGGTTCTTATCCTTTGAACTAGAGAAGTGCATTGCAGGAGCCATTACCATAACCCCACTGTTTTGCACGGTACTCTTGTCATCCTGTGACTTTGTATAAAAGGAAAATTTATTTATATCGTACCCACTCCAACATAAGACATTAAAGCTTGGCTCATGTGCTAGCCATTTTATGTCATCAAAAGCAGTATCATCATTCATAATATGTGGTTTAAACTAGTTTAGGAATATCTTGTTATGCTCTTTCAACACCCATTATTCGTTCCTATGGGGTTTTTGGCATTGACAATGGATTTGTGAGTAGACAAGTATGGCTCAACCTCATCAGTGTTATTCAATATGTACAAATGTGTCTGCATCACTTCTGCTCGACCCATGTTCTTAACCTTTAGACTTCGTGTACCCTTACCATCACATCTTCCCTCATGACGAGACTTGGGAATCCCTACAGGTTCCGCTTCTGACAAGTAGTCTGTACAAAATTCAATGGATTCTTCTGTGATGTACCTTTCAACAATAGATGCTTTCGGACGGTATGGATTCTTCACATACCCTTTTAAGATCTTCATGTATCATTCGACAGGATACATCCACCTTAGATAAACGGGGCCACACACTCTAATCTCCCTCATTAGATGAACAATTAAGTGAACCATGATGTCGAAAAACGAGGGAGGAAAAACATTTCTAACTAACATAAGATAATAAAAGCCTCATTTTCCAAGTCGTCCAACTCTTGAGGGTCAATCACTTTACTACAAACATCATTGAAGAATAAGCACAATCTAGTTATGGCATGTCGAACCTTTTTTGGTAGGATGCCACGAATAGCCACTGGTAGTAGTTGTTGCATCAAGACGTGACAGTCGTGAGACTTTAAGCCAAGTGGTTTGAGATATTTCGTTGACGCAAGACTCTTGACATTTGAAGAGTAGTTCTGTGACACTTTCGCACCCCGTAGACAGTTGCAGAAGCTTTTTCTCTCTTGTTTTGACAAGGTATGACATGCTGGTGGCAAATATGTCTTGTTACCTCTTGGCTTTAGAGATAACTATTCTCTTATGCCCATCTCAACCAGATCTAGACAAGCATTCAAACCATCCTTTTTCTTGCCCTTGATGCTGAGAAGCGTACCGATTACACTATCACAAATATTTTTCTCCACGTGCATCACATCAATACAGTGTCTCACATCAAGATTCGACCAGTATGGAAGATCAAAGAAAACTGACCTTTTCTTCCATATGTTTTTTTCAGTAGACTTCTTTTGTTTCTTTCCAAAACTAACATTGATGTTCTTCACCCGTTCATAAACTTCTTCCCCAGTTAAGGCGTTTGGAGCAACTCCATTGTCCTAGCGACCATTAAAAGCCTTTTTCAACCTCCGATACAGATGATTACGTCTGAGAAATCTCCGATGCCCAAGATAAACAAACTTCATTCCATGTTGCAATTGATGGTAGCATGTGCCTTTTTCACATATAGGACAAGCTTTATGCCCCTTAACACTATACCCAGACAAGTTCCCATAAGCTGAAAAGTCATTTATGGTGCAAAATAATATGACACACATCTTGAAATTTTCATTAGAATATCCGTAAAAAACATCAAAGTCTTCCTCCCACAATATTTTCAAGTCTTCAATCAAGGGACTTAGGTAAACATCTATGTCATTTCCTGACTATTTTGGTCCGGATATCATCATAGATAACATAATATATTTATGCTTCATTCACAACCAAGGAGATAGGTTATAAATAACCAAGAGAACATGCCATGAACTATGGTTACTACTTAAACTACCATATGGATTCATTCCATCCGTAGAAAATCCAAGCCTCAGATTTCTTGGGTCATTGCCGAAATCCGAAAACAAAGAATCAACTCACTTCCATTACAAAGAATCATTCGGATGACGAAGCTTCCCATCACATTTCCTCTCATCTGCACGTCATCTAATATTCTTTGCGTCTTTTACATTGGCAAACAGTCGTTTAAACCTTGGAATAATTGGAAGATACCATAACACCTTCACAGGAGGATCATTTGAGTTGACATCACAACCATCATCACCATCCTTCTTTTTGTATCGTGATTTCATACATTTAGGGCATATTTCTTTGTCTTCATTCTCCTTCCAGTATAATATACAGTCATTGGGATAATCGTGTATTTTCTTATACTCCACACCCATCGGACATAATAACTTCTTCGCCTCGTAGTTACAGTTCGACAATGTATTGCCTTCTGGAAGCATGTCCTTCAACAACTCTAGCAACTCAGTGAAGCTTTTATTAGTCCACTCATTTATCGCCTTAAGATTAAACAACCTCAAAACCCCTGACAACCGTGTGAAATTTGTGCAATTCGGATACAATGGTTGATCCTTGTCACTACATAGAGTATCGTACACATGTGCTCGCTTAAAAGAATCTGGTCCAATATCACGAATCATGTCCTCTAGTCGATTACCCATATCTACCTCAACTTCCACTCTTTTGGACACACTTGAACGCGGCAAAAACACTAGAAGGGGGTTTGAATTGGGTTTTAGAAATCTTTTCGCAAAGCTTGTGTATTTATGAAAACCTTTTCAAAACAGCTATTTAATAAAGTAGTAATGAAAAACAAGTAAAGAGAAGAGAAGAGAAGAGAATGACACAGTGATTTATACTAGTTCACTATCACCTGATAGCTACGTTAAGTCCATTCACACACTCGAAGGATTTCTCCACTATAATCAACCTGATTACACTTGAGAGTATACTACTGCCAAACTGGCTATACTCACAACTTCTTAGAACGACTTAGTACAGTCAAGCCTCTAAGGAATACAACCACTACTGGGCTAGATACAAGGTTCAAAAGTAGTTTGAAATGATATCAAATAACTCTTAATAGAGAGGATTTACAATGAAAACTTAAGCACAAAGAATAACTTTCAAACAGAAAGAATAAAATGTTTAAGTGCTTGTTCAATGTGATCTCAGAGACTTGAAATAATTTCTTGGTTGCTCATTGTCTCAGCTATTGGAATAGTTTTGTTAACCTACTTTAGTGAATAAAGTGAGGTATATATAGCTAGGGTTGTGAATAGTGCCGTTGTGACCTAACAACTCTATGCACCAAAGAATAAAACTTCAGATCCCCTTTTTGTGGCTTTTAGCAAGTCACGTTGCTTTCCATTCTGCTCTTGCATACTGACACAACAGACAATATCAGGATCTTGTCCTTTGTGAACTTTTTGAATATAAGACACTTCTTGAGCAAGTTTTCTGATGATTATATTGATTATATCCGTTCACATTCCCTTTGGCCTTTGATTCCTCGTACATTAAAATACTCATCAATAAGGTCTCTTTAATACTTGAAGTAGCCTTAAATGAACACTCAGTCTGATTTCCAATCAGAGCATCTGTCAAACAGACAATGCTTGTTAATGAGATACTCTGTTCACCAGAGTGAGCTTGAAACAGAGGCAGGTTCTTCAGTACAGAATTTGTTGGCCTTTCATATAAGAGAGTCTTGTAGAAACGGACAAAGGCTTCCACTGTGTAGTCTTTTCATAGTCTGTTGAGTGTTGACCAATAACAGAGCATTGACCAAAACAGAGCATGGTCTACCAGAGCGTTGACTACTAACATAGCGTTGACCAAAATGGAGTGAGGTTATCAGACGATGACGTCAGCAACTTTCAGAGATTCAATGCCAGATTCAGATTCATGAAACTGAGAGTGAAATGCACACTTTCACTTTGTCTTCTGAGATGATTTCTTCTGATGACTAGTGACTATTGCACATTAACAAACACATCAGATGATAAATTGTTCTATTAACTATTTGTTATTTTCAAAACAATTAAGGGTTATTGTTTCTAAATCCATTTGATTCCAACAATCTCCCCCTTTTTGATGAAGACAAATACATAGATTGATGAACAATTTTCCATTTAGAAAAATATTTATCTAAAAGAATTTCAGAGGCTTCCCTTGAATTAAGCACATATAGAAATTTTCTAAGTGTAAAGTCGCATCAGATGAATGTATCACATCAGAGCATTCCAAATAAAGTATCAAAGCTTTCATAAACAAGGAGATCTATCAGAGCATAAATTTATTAATCCTATAACAGATCATACATTCCAAGTTAAGACTTCAGAGTAAATACTACAAAATGTAATGCATGATGACACTTGGTTGATACATCAGGTTCATCAAAGGTTCATCAATTACTCTTTATCTCTATTTTCTTCTCCCCCTTTTGTCATCAGACAAAAAGGTTAAGAATAAATAAAGAACAGCATAGTCAAAACAAAGTTTGAGAAAGATAAAGTTAAAACAGAATAAGTATCAAAAATTGATTTCATTAATCAAGGAGACGTACCAAAATACAAAAAGTTTTACTAACAGAATAAAAAAAAAGTACAAGGCTAAAAACAAAAGGTAAAAATCCTAAAGGTTATCTAAGATTTCTTCAACTGATCCAAAATAGCCTGCAGCATATCTGTAACAACATCATGCTTCCTATCCGAGGCTTCTAATTGTCGTTGAGTATTTTCCATAAATTGCTTGAAGTTCTTGTTATCTTCAACAAGTTGGTCCAGAACTTCCTTTGGAACTACAACAGAATGGCTAGCAGATGCAGAAGCAGATCCAAAAGTAGAGGGCTGAGTCACCATTGCAGTTGAAGCAGGAGGAGGGGTTACTGGTTCTGATGCAGGTGGAGGAACAGGGGCAGGTAAAAGTAAGGGAGCAGGTTCTGGTTCCCAAACAACAGGGGTTTCAACCCTTTGAGGCACTTTCCAAGTAGGACCAGTAAGAAGTCTCCTATTTCTTTCTAGTTGATCCCTCTTGTGCTTCTCAAACCAGAAATGCACAAACTGCTAGTTTTTATAGAAATCCTCTTGAGCCTATACAGTACTGACACCATCCATTCTGTCTTCTTCAATGTATTTCCAGATGTCAAACTCATAGTGTCTCTTTGCCTTAAACAACTCATAGCCACTAAACAAGCGAGGATAAGGCTCAGGTACAATTACTGCTTCACAATGGTTGGGAGGAGGTTCACAACCAATTTGAACAACTAGAGCAGGAGGTGCAGGAAGAAGCAGGGTTGGTGGATCAATGATGGTTGCATCATCATCTGCCAGTTCAAGTTCTTGAACCACTTCAGCAGCAATTGTAGCAGCAATGACTAGGTCATCATCTACAATTGGTCCTGTAGTAGATTCAGGCTCAGGCAGAATTGGTGAATGAGGTGGTGAAGGGATTTGTGGTGGTGAAGGTAGTAAGATAGCAAGGGGCTGAAAGGTAGTGAGGGGTTGAGCATCACAGATCGTATCAGAGCCAGGTGAAGGGGTTTGAGGTTTAGGTCAGGTTGAACTAATGGAGGAGAGTGAGGTCTTGGTGGTGATTTAGGGCTGGGTGGAGGAGTGGTAGGTTTAGCTTATGGTGAAGGTGTTTGCGTGATTTGTGGTGATGTGGTAGTTGTTTGTGGTTGAGGTGGAATTGGTGTGGGTTGTGGTGAAAGTATAGGTGCAGTAGTGTTGGTTGTTGGGTGAGCAACAGAGAGAGGCTCAATGTAAGGAATTGAGACTATGGGTAATGGTCTCTGTCTTTGTCTCAGAGGGACGTGATCTTCCCCATCTTCATCAGATGAAGAGTTAGAAGGTAATGGAGGCAAAGACTTTTGGGTAGGCTTAGACTGGGTTGGTTTAGAAGGTTTGGTAGAGGGAATAGGTTTAAAAGTTTGGAGGGGAGGAATAGGGTTTGAAGGTAATGGTTGGGAGGATTGTAAGGATTGGGTTGTAGAAGAACCTGTAGCAGTAGTGCCAGTGCCATAAACTGAGTCATACTAGTTAATAACTTGCTCTAATACCTTGGGTTTCTTTGCAAGGATATCAGCTAACTTGATTATTCTCTTCCTCTTTGTAGCGATTCTGATGGCAGCGATGGCGGCTGGCAACAGCAGTAGGAGCAGGGCGATGGAGGGAAGCGATGGCCAGAGGCTTGTTCCTGAAGCCTTTTGGCTCTCAATTCATCATGATACCTAGCAGCTTCTTCACATGTCTTTTTCAGAAACTCTGCTATTACTTCTTTCTTGTTTTCATCCTCTTAAGGCAGCAAAGAGGGGGCATGCATGCTGGTCTCACTGGATGGACCAGGTGAGTAGGCTCAGAGGCAATGTGAATGCCAGTACTCCTAGTTATCCTTCTAGTAGGTTCAGCAGGGGCAACTTCAGTGACCTTCCTTTTTCCTTTCCTGGCAGGTTTGACAACAACTTCTTCTTCTTCCTTCTGGATTTCAGCAATGATCTTAGAAGATAGGACTCTCATCTTCTTCAGGTTATCATTGTTGAAGATTGGTGCACTATAGGTTTGAAGTGCAAACCAGCTTCTTCAGTGTTCAATCCTTGAAGATGCCTAATCAGACCTTGATTATCCAGAATCGCAGAGATCACGCTTCCATAGGGTATATTCAGGTTCTTCCCTTTCCTGGAGAAAGAAATGTTTCTGCGCAAGTGATCGAAGATAAGGCTTGGCAGATTAATCTTGGATTTGAGTTCATAATGCCACATAACAAACTTGTGGTCTGAACTCACAGTGTCAATAGATCCAGATTTGGGTAGAATGCAATTCTTGGTGATCTTGAAAAGCACCCGAAACTTGTTCTTCATGTTCACAACCTTTGAACTTCCAAGGTTCTCATAGATAGTAGGGCTGATGATGTCCATTCCACCATACTCGTCTTCCCAATTGTTTGTGAGTCTTTTTCCAGAGTTAGGGCACTTGATAACATTAGAGATCAAGTCTTGTGCAATCACTATCTGTCCTTTTGCACATAGCTGTAGATGGTGTTGTCTGTAACACCCCGTTTTCGGAGCACTACTAATCCAGTTATTTCTGACAAGAGTTAGTATATTTCTGAAAACGAAATACTCTGTTTGCTTGATTTCCGAAAATGTGGTTCTATTTTTTTTCTTTTCTCTTAGAAACTTCTTTTAAAAGAGCAGTCAGAGTATTACAGCGATTTTAGAAACATGATGGTGAATAAATAAGTCACCAAAATAAAACCACAATAGGCATACTAATAAATTTATACGATCATTACACACATGACGACTCAAGTCTTGAAAGTATCATATATTCAATTACAGCAGTGCAATTAACACATTAGACACCTTATAGCTAGTCGGAACACTACAACACTTACTAGATCTCTAGTAAGTTGCAAACAAATACACAAGGTAGAAAGCTGGACAGAGCTATCCTCAGCTACGCTTGTCAGCAGCCTCGAACACTCTGCAGTCTTCATCATCTAGGTTACATTCATTGATTGAAAGAACCACGGGCAAGGGTCAACTTTTTAAACAAGAACAGATAACACAACACAACATAATATATAATTCAATAAGAATGCATAAATGCTCCGCAAATGCTACTACATGCCCCTAGGTTTATCAATCCTAAGAATCTTTTTTTTTTAATAAAAACACACATACTTGAAACAATACACAATTTGGAAATTAACTATTTTAAAGACTAAAATCCTTTTCTTTTGTTTTTGATACTTGAAGCAATACTAAAACCAAATTTATTTCATAACAATACTTGATTAAGACTCAACTTGGTCTTAGGATTACAAGGATCCCAACTTGCCTTAAGTGTTTCATTGCCTCAAGCTCAAAACAACTTCCAAAATCCAATCAAACTCTTTCTAAATTTTTTCCAAAACTTAAACAACAATCCAATGCGATTAATTCAAGTCAAGAACAAAAAATTTTCTTCCCTTCTCCTTCCTAGAGCTCTCGGCCTACACACACATTTTAGGGAAAAATTACAAAACTTTTAAAATCAACCAACCCACATCATTCAACACCTAATCTCTTTTCCAAAACCTTTATTTTTTCCAAAAAAAAAACCATTACTCAAATACATTACCCTATCATGGCTATTCAAGCATCAAGGGTTTCCCAAAAACATAATTTTCTTTGATCAAATCCAAATTAACAATAACAACAACAATATCAAGTATCAAGGTGCATTAACCCCAAATTAATTTCATGATCCACATGAGAAATCACCATTCCCCTTTTCCTTGAGCAAGATCAACCTAGGATTCACAAAATTTGGGAAAAACATTGATCCTTTCTCCCATGATCATTATCAACACATGAATAAAGCATTAAACAGACAAAGAATAAAAAATAACATCTCCTACACCTACATTGATGGGCCACGGTTTTGGCTTGGAAGAACAAGGGAGAAAACGTTTGTTTCCAACTTACTTACAAGGCCAAGAAGATAAGGATAACTAGAAGAAGAAATTAGAAGCAATGGAGGTTGAAGAAGTAGGAAGAAATCATGCAAGGAAGGAAGAAGAAGAAGCCATGGAAGAAAACTTGGGTTCTTGGAGTTTCTCTACTCATGAGCAAGAAGAATGAAAAAAAAGTGAGTGAGCAAATGAGAGGGGGGTGCTTCGGCCTGGTCATTAAAAAGGGAGGGGTTAAAATAGTTTTAATTCCTTCCTTTTTACTAGGCTATGAATGGTTTAGTAAAAGTGTCTCCTAATTAACCACCACATCAATGACACCTTGCACTTAAAGTAAGATTCTAATCTAACCACCAAGTCTTAAACATCTAATCCTTCTCTTTTCATGATTATCCCCTAATCCTAGAGTCTTGAGTGTCCTAAAAATACGGCATCGAGTAATCGCGTTACCGATTAATTCTTTCGCCGATAAATCACGAAAATTAATTTACTTAGAAATATAATAATTTATCTTAAATAAAAAACAATTGAAAACACTCAATCATAATCACAACAAGTTACGATTCGATTTTTATCGAAATCATAATTCGTTTAAAATTTTATTGCGGATAAAAATTACCCGGTGATTCAAAATACTGCGAAACTTCGTTAGAATTTTTCGACGATTTTTGAACCATGAATTAATATAAAATATTAATTCTCAAATTTAATTTTATCTTGATTTAATTCAATCACTTACTTATCAAACAAGAAACTGCTTATTATAGCATAAATACTACAAATTACACTATAATGACGTCAAATAACGTATTGTAAAAATTACGGATGTTACATTGTCCTTGGTTCTGGCAAAGATCCAGAGCTCCTTCACCAGCTCATGGTAGATGGGGTAGTTCTCCATGTAGAAGAAATCTACAATGCCCATATCAACAAAATCAGTTCTGAAGTTGTACCAATTATCAGCTAGATCTTTGAAGTTCACATCTGATTCGCACATCACTTTCAGTTAATGTTGCTCTGCGTTCGTCAAAGTAGGTAGAGGTTCAGGTTTAGGACCATACACAACTGGTAGTAGTGAAGCGGCCATTGCAGAAGAAAGTAGTAGAAGCAGAGAGCAGGTAGCAAGAATGGGGTTTAGGGTTTCAAGTGTGAGGCTTCTCAGAAAGAGATAGAATGGGTAGTGGGTGAGTGAGTGGAGTGAGTATGTCTTAAACGTGTTGAGGAAGGCAAACCACTCAGTTTTCAAATTAAATGAGATAAATAAATTGTCGTTTCAGAAATGAAACATGTCTAGCTCTGCCATAAAGAGGCACAATAAAACTATCATCGGGCAGTAAAAATGATTATGACTCAGCGAGAGCAATACTCATCCACTAATGCATAAACCAATCTCATAGAGACATGTGTACAACAAGATTCCCAGAGGAAACTTGAAGTAAATGCAACAGACTATCTTGAATATGAACAGTTAACAACAACAGATAATGCAAATACTAATTAATAAATAATTAAAATAATGAATATAATAGAAAACAGAGGCAGCTTAAAAACAGAGGCATATATGTACAACAGACGAACACATAAACAGAGGCACATGTCAAAAACAGACACACACATATAAACAGAGGCACTTGTGAAAAACAAACGCCAACAAAAAGGCATATGATCAATCGGACGCAGGCATTTCAGAGGCACACAAAACAGAAGCAAATATATTCAAATTAAACATTTATTCCTTTATAAAATGAAAATTCAAGTTCTTTCTTATAAAGTTGAATCTATCTTTAGCAAGGGGTTTTGTAAATTGATGGTTAATATCACTAAATTTAATTTCAAGTATCCCTTTCTGAACATAGTCTCTAATAAAGTTATGTTTAATTTCAATATGTTTAGCACGTGAGTGCAAAATAGGATTCTTATTCAAACATATTGCAGAGGTATTACCACAGTATATAGGAATGTTACTCTCTTTTATCTGATAGTCCTCAAGCTGATACTTCATCCATAGTAGTTGTGAGCTACAACTTGCTGTAGATATGTACTCAGCTTCTGCTATGGATAGTGCAATTGTGCTTTATCTTTTGCTGGACTATGAGATAAGGTTAGCTCCAAGAAATTGGCACCCACTACTTGTGCTTTTTCTTTGAATTCTATCTCCAACAAAGTCAGCATCACAGAAACTTACTAACTTGTAATTTTCTGAATTCTTATAAAGCAAACCAAGGTTAGTAGTTCCTTTAAGATACCTAAAGATTCTCTTAACAGCAGTTAAGTGAGATTCTCTAGGACCAGATTAGAATCTTACACATAAGCATACACTAAACATAATATCAGGCCTTGAGACAATAAGATAAAGGAGTGAGCTAATCATACCTCTATCTATACCTTTTGGTCTACCTTTTTACTAGATTCATCTTTGCCGGGAGCACATGTTGGATGCATTGGTGTGCTCATTGGTTTGGTTTCCTCAAGCTTGAACTTCTTTAAGAGTTCTTTCACATATTTAGTCTGATGGATATAGGTTCCATCTTGACATTGCTTGATTTGAATACCAAGGAATTTTTTAATTCTCCCATTATACTCATTTCAAACTCATTCTGCATAAGCTTAAAGAATTTCTCACAAAGAGATTCATTAGTAGCACCAAAGATAATATCATCAACATATATTTGAACTATAATAAAATGATTTTTACATGATTTTCTAAAGAGTATAGTGTCCACCTGTCCTCTTTCAAAACCATTTGACATTAAAAAGGAAATTAGTCTATTGTACCAAGCTCTTGGGGGCTTGTTTAAGACCATAAAGAGCCTTTTTAAGTTTGAAGACAAGCTCTGGATAA
The DNA here is from genome assembly GCA_037113605.1 of Calophaca sinica. NCBI lineage: Eukaryota > Viridiplantae > Streptophyta > Magnoliopsida > Fabales > Fabaceae > Calophaca > Calophaca sinica. The sequence goes on along the minus strand of CM073732.1, from coordinate 94,629,641 downwards.
GCAATATATTCAAATCCAGGTGGTTGTTTTACATACACTTCCTCACTTATAAAACCATTTAAAAATGCACTCTTTACATCCATTTGATATAAAGTATTGCCATGATGTGCAGCAAATGATAATAATATTCTAATGATAATAATATTCTAAAGAGTATAGTGTCCACCTGTCCTCTTTCAAAACATTTGACATTAAAAAGGAAATCAGTCTATTGTACCAAGCTCTTGGGGGCTTGTTTAAGACCATAAAGAGCCTTTTTAAGTTTGAAGACAAGCTCTGGATAAGCAATATATTCAAATCCAAGTGGTTGTTTTACAAACACTTCCTCACTTATAAAACCATTTAAAAATGCACTCTTTACATCCATTTGATATAAAGTATTGCCATGATGTGCAGCAAATGATAATAATATTCTAATTGCTTCAAGTCTAGCTACAGAAGCAAAGGTTTTAGTATAGTCTATACCTTCCTCTTGCGAATACCCTTGAGCAACAAGTCTAGCTTTGTTTCTTACCACTTTGCCATCTTCATCAAGTTTGTTTCTGAAAACCCACTTGGTTCCAATGGCTTGCTTATCCTCTGGAGGAGGCATAAGCTTCTAAACATCATTTCTCTGGAATTGATTGAGCTCTTCTTGCAAAGCAAGTATCCATCCATCATCTGTTAGCTTCAGCAATTGTCTTGGGCTCTATTTCTGATAGCAATGCAAAGTCAGAGTGTTCCCTAAGAGATGATCTTATTCTAACTCTATCACTTGGTTCACCAATGATCTGGTCCTTTGGGTGATGAGGTTTGAACTTCCAGTCTATTATCGTCTCTTCTTGAGCCTTATCACCAAATACAGAATCAGAGTCAACACCTGTGACACCATCATTTGTTTCTTTGCTTATCTACATATTTGTAAAGATCTCATCTAGCTCTGACGTTTCATTGTCTTCTTATCATCAAATCTCACATGCATAGATTCATCGACAATTAATATTTCTTTGTTGTATACCCTGTAAGCTTTAGAGCGTTCAGAATATCCCAAAAAGATAGCTTTGTGTGATTTTGAATCAAATTTTTCATGACTGTCCTTTGTATTGAGAACAAAGCAGTCACACCCAAATTGGTGAAAATATGAAATGTTGGGTTTTCTTCCTTTTCACAATTCATAAGGAGTCTTATTCAAGATAGGTATAATATAGATTCTATTTTGAATATAACATGCAGTGTTTACAGCTTCTGCCCAAAAGTGCTTTGCAACATTAGTTTCGTGAATCATGGCTCTGACCATTTCTTGAAGGAATCTATTTTTCCTTTCTACAACACCATTTTGTTGTGGTGTTCTAGGAGATGAAAAATTATGAGAGATCCCATGCTCTTCACAGAAGTTTTGAAATTGTTCATTTTCAAATTCTCCACCATGATAACTTCTAATTGTTGTAATACAAAAACCCTTTTCATTTTGTACTTGCTTAAAGAAAACAGAAAACATTGCAAATGACTCATCCTTGTGAGCAAGGAACTTTACCCACGTCCATCTAGTATAGTCATCAATAATTATAAGACCATATTTCTTTCCAGACAAAGATGCAGTTCTAGTTGGTCCAAATAAATCTAAATGCAACAGCTGAAGTGGCCTTGAGGTGGAAACAATATTTTTTGATTCAAAAGAAGATTTTATTTGTTTCCTTTTTTGACATGCTTCACAAAGAGCATCAGATTGATACCTAAGATTTGGTAAGCCTCTAACAAGTTCTTTCTTGTTAAGCTTTGAGATTAACCTCAAACTGGCATGACCCAATCTTTTGTGCCAAGTCTATTACTCTTCATCAATTGACAAAAAGCATTTGACATTTTGATTTGCCAACTCAGAAAGTTTTATTTTATAAATATTATTCTTTCTCTTTGCTTTAAAGAAAATGGAACCATCTTTCTTGCTCTTGACTATACAGGCATTTTCACTAAAGCCAACATCATAACCACTATCGCATAATTTACTTACACTTAGTAGGTTATGCTTCAGGCCATCAATAAGTAGAACATTATCAATAGAATGTAGAAATTTCTCACCAACACTTCCACTTCCAATGATTTTACCTTTCTGGTTTCCTCCGAAACCTATTGTTCCACTCTCTTTAAGTTGGAGTTCTTGGATCATACACCTTTCTCCCGTCATGTGATGTGAGCACCCACTGTCCAAGTACCTGGACTGGTGTTTCAACTCTGTTGCTAAGCAAATCTGCAACATATACAATCTTGTCCTTAGGTACCCAAATCTTTTTGGGTCCTTTTTTGTTAGTTCTAAAAAGGAAACTTGTCTTTCTTATTTTTCAAATCATAACAAGTACTTCTAATATGTCCTTTCTTATTACATAAAGTACAAAGCAGACAGTCACTATGATTGTTGGTTTCTTTGGATTTCAAATTTGTGTTTTGAAACGTGGGTTCCTCTGGTTTGTAGCCAAGACCCTATTTACCATTTTGGCTTACTCCCCAAATCATAGATGCTTGTTTGGTTCGTGTAACACACTCAACAAGAAATCTTTGAAATCCCTCTTCATATTTTGAAGAGTTACACTCAATCTTTTCTTCATTCTTAGATTTGTCATTCACCAAACGATGATTTTTAGCTTTGAGCTTCTCATTCTCCTCATTGAGTATTAAAAATTCTTTTGAAAGTTTTGAGAATTTCTTTTTCAAAGCTCTATACTCAATGTTGAGCTTAGAAGACTCATCTAAGAGTTCATCAAAAGTTATTTGAATATCAGAAGATAAGTTAGAATCTACGTCTTCATCTTCTTCTTCACTGTCTGACCCTATGGTAGCCATCAGAGCCATATTTGCTTGTTCCTCATCATCATCAGACAATGACGAATCAGAATCATCCCATGTTTCCATGAGACCCTTCTTCTTTTTGCCTTTGAAACCACCTTTCCTTGGTTTCTCTTTCTCAAGTTGTGGACATTCAGACTTGAAATGTCCTGGCCTTTTGCACTCGTAGCAAGTAGCTTGGCTTTTGTCATTGTAGTCCTTCTTATCCCTTGTGCCTTTCTTGTGAAATTGCTTCCTGAATCTTCCTTTGTTTTTCCACATACGTTGAATTTTTCTTGATATTAAGGAAATTTCTTCGTCTGTGTCTCCACCACTCTCATCAGACGATCCTTCATCTGCTTCAAGTTCAGCTTGAAGGGCTTTGAAGGAAGATGTTTTGCTTGTAGATTTCAAAGCTATGGACTTTGACTTTTTAGGAGGTTCTTCTTCATCTAGCTCAAGCTCATGAGCTCTCAAGGAACTCAAAAGATCTTCAAGTCGCAAGGTATTCAGGTCCTTGGCTTCTTGAATAGTTGTGACCTTAGGTCTCCACTTCTTTGGCAGGCTTCTTAAGATTTTCTTTACATGATCAGCAGCGGTATAGCTTTTCTTAAGAACCTTTAGACCATGAACTAGTGTTTGGCATCTTTCAAACATAGTTTCAATACTTTCACCCTCTTCCATTTTGAAGAGTTCATATTGTCTAACCAAGATATTAGCCTTGATTTCTTGCACTTGGGAAGTACCCTCATAGGCCAAAGCCAATGAGTCCCAAATCTCTTTGGCAGTATCATTCTTTCCGTATTTCTCGTATTCTTTCTCAATGATAGCACAGATAAGAAAATATCTTGCCTTCTAATGTAGTTGATAAGCCTTTTTATGCTCATCTTGCCATTTATCCCTAGGAATGGGATTTTCTTTGGAATCAACTGGGTCGGTGTATTGTTTTTGAACCATATCCCAAAGTTCGAGTTGTTGGGACTCGAAGAAGGATTTAACTTTATCTTTCCAGTAGTCGAAGTTTGTTCCAGTGAACAAACGAGGACGGTTAACATGACCACCGACTTTGTTGCTTGCCATGAATAAAGAATAAGATCTTTTCCTCTTACACTATTAAGTGCTCAACCAAGAGGCCGAGCTCTAGTACCAATTGATCGTGGCAAAAACACAAGAAAAAGGGGTTTGAATTGGGTTTTAGAAATCTTTTCGCAAAGCTTGTGTATTTATGAAATCCTTTTCAAAACAGCTATTTAACAAAGTAGAATGAAAAACAAGTAAAGAGAAGAGAAGAGAATGACACAGTGATTTATACTAGTCCACTATCACCTGATAGCTACGTCTAGTCCCTTCACACACTTGAAAGATTTCTCCATTATAATCAACTTGATTACACTTGAGAGTATACTACTGCCAAACTGGCTATACTCATAACTTCTTAGAATGACTTAGTACAATCAAGCCTCTAAGGAATATAGCCACTACTGGGCTAGATACAAGGTTCAAAAGTAGTTTGAAATGATATCAAATAACTCTCAGCAGAGAGGATTTACAATGAAAACTTAAGCACAAAGAATAACTTCCAAATAGAAAGAATAAAATGTTTAAGTGCTTGTTCAATGTGATCTCAGAGACTTGGAATAATTTCTTGGTTGCTCACTGTCTTAGATATTGGAATAGTTTCATCAACCTACTTCAGTGAATGAAGTGAGGTATATATAGCTAGGGTTGTGAATAGTGCCGTTGTGACCTAACAGCTCTATGCACCAAAGGACAAAACTTCAGATCCCTTTTTTGTGGCTTTTAGCAAGTCACGTCACTTTCCATTCTGCTCTTACATACTAACACAACAGACAATATCAGGATCTTGTCCTTTGTGAGCTTTTTGAATATAAGACACTTCTTGAGCAAGTTTTCTGATGATTATATTGATTATATCTGTTCACATTCCCTTTGGCCTTTGATTCCTCGTACATTAAAATACTCATCAATAAGGTCTCTTTAATACTTGAAGTAGCCTTAAATGAACACTCAGTCTGATTTCCAATCAGAGCATCTGTCAAACAGAAAATGCTTGTTACTGAGATACTCTGTTCACTAGAGTGAGCTTGAAACAGAGGCAGGTTCTTCAGTACAGAATTTGTTGGCCTTTCATATAAGAGAGTCTTGTAGAAACGGATGAAGGCTTCCACTGTGTAGTCTTTTCATAGTCTGTTGAGTGTTGACCAATAACATAGCATTGGCCAAAACGGAGCATGGTCTCCCCAGAGCATGGTCTACCAGAGCGTTGACCAAAACAGAGTGAGGTTATCAGACGATGACGTCAGCAACTTTCAGAGAATCAATGCTAGACTTGGATTCATGAAACTGAAAGTGAAATACACATTTTCACTTAGTCTTCTGAGATGATTTCTTCTGATGACTAGTGACTACTGCACACTAACAAACACATCAGAGGATAAATTATTCTATTAACTATTTGTTATCATCAAAACAATTAAGGGTCATTGTTTCTAACTCCACTTGATTCCAACAACACTTAGCGTGTCTAACACTTCACCATGCCATGTCTATGTTGTATAACTCTGGTAAATACCAAAGACATCAAGGTGCTCACATATGTCTTCAACTTTCAGAGGTTTCTTATTCGAACACTTAACACAAGGTCAATAAAATTTTCCATTACTATTAAGAAGCTTTATTTCAGCATATTTTAGAAACTCTGGCACTCCATGCTTATACTCATCGATCCATCGTTTTTTTTTTGCATCCAACTATGATCCATAGCTAGGTTCTGGAAAAAAGTAAACACACACTTGTTTAATGAACACAATCACCACTTCAGGATCCTTCAACCACAATACAACATATCTCTGTATATTTGGTATGAACCTATCCCATTCAAGAAGAAACTTTTTCTTTATTTGGTTAATAGTTAGTCGTTAAATCCTTATATCTTATACCTGACGAAATTTTGGCAGCATTTCCCATTAGTCTCCAAGTACACAACCCAAACATGGTGACATCCACCACGATCAAGCAAGCACCCAGAGACAATAGGAAATCTGAAATTTCATCGTGTATTAGATAAAAGATTTAAAGACTAACTATTAATCAAACAAAAGAAAAAGTTTCTTCCCAAACTGTCCTACTTGGACAATTCAAGATTCAATAAAATGAGCGGTACCATCCCCGGTACACACGCAAACATTTTATTGAATCTCAAACAGGAAACCAAGGATTAACACAAATTAAATAAGGAACCATTCGGAAATGCAAAAGCTTCAAACAACAAAGAAATATAAAGTATATCAGTTTTGTACATAAACACATATAAGTCAGAAATACCCAGAAATACAATAGAGAATACATGAATGGATTCTGTATCTAAAGTTGTCGCAATACCCAGAAACTTAGCAATGTCTGCCAAATCTGCACTAACGGTGGCAACATAAATGAGAGAAGGAGGCAAAATTCACGAGCTCCTTCAAATGCGAGCTCCTTCACGGCGACGATAGTCAGGGTGCTGCGAGAGAGACAATGAGATAAAGAAGGACAACGAAAACGAGGAAGAAGAACGAACATTAGACCAAAAACAAAAGAAACAAAGCTTTACTAGGGATTGATGAACGAAAAACGTAATGGCGCCCTGAGGAAGGTGGAGGCTCGTCGTGACAGAGAGTGGTTTGTCGTGAAAGAGAGTGAAAATGGTGGTGTCAGTCGTTTTCACAGAGACTGAGGGTTTTGGAAGAAGAGAAAAAGTGAATCTCTATGAAATAGCGTGAATATATAGAAAGGATTTAACACGGGTTACAATTTTAACCGATGTAAAATTAATATTTCACACCGGTTGTACATATAACCGGTGTGGAATCCTAAACAATTTACACCGGTTATGAGTACAACCGATTTAAAATGTTACGCGGTAACTGCTAATATCCACCACGTCATTTTTTACACCGGTTGTGTATATAACCGGTGTAAAAAATGACGCAAAAATTTCAAAAATGCCACCTCGTCACATTTTACACCGGTTATATACATAACCGATGTAAAATCCCCAATTATTATTCGTTTTGTGCAATAATGCTGCCTTTTATAAAACCCTTTTGCTGTTCAGAGATGATCTTAGGGGCTGTCACTGCTAATCTGTCAGTGAGCACCTTAGTAATGATCTTAAACTGAAAGTTTGCCAAAGTAATGGGCCGGTAATCCTCAATCCTGTCCGCCCCAATAAATTTAGGAATCAAGGCAACTAAATGTGAGTTAGGGAGAAGCCAACCTTGAGAAAAAAATTGAGTTACAGTGTGGAAGACATCAATGCTGACAATGTCCCAATACGTTTGAAGGAAACAATCACCAAAACCATCTGGACTAGGAGCTCCAGAGCCATTCGTTGAAAAGACAGCAACTTTCACCTCGTCAAGAGAGGGTAAAGATATAAGAACATTATTGTCATCCGCCGTGACGAGAGTTGGAATAACCTCATTAATAAAATCTGTATTTGAGCAATTATTCTCAGAGGCATTAAGATTTTCATAGTAATTCAGAATGTACTGCTCAATATCCACTTGAGAGCCAATTATAACATCACCATTTCGTAAAACTGACATCTGCCTGGAAGCATGCCTAATTGAAGCCAACTTGTGAAAGTAGGAGGTATTACGATCACCATCAGTGAACCAGTTAACCCTGGCCATTTCTCGCCAGAAAGTTTCCTGATAAGATAAAGCCTGCAGAAGAGATGCTTGAGCTTCAAGCTTTTGACCATGTAAATCATCAAAGAAGCCAGCTCAGTAATCTGCTGCTGAATAAGATCCAAATCGGCTTGGGATGAGTTGACAAGTCTATGAACATCACCAAACACATCCTTATTCCAAACTTTAAAAGATGCTTTCATCAATTTCAACTTTTGAGAAAGAATAAACATGGGACAACCAATCACCTCTGTGTTCCAAGTATCATGAACAAGTCGTCTGTAATCAGGTGCTGAGTCCACATACCAGAAATTTAAACGAAGAAGGGAAAGTAGGGGTACCTTTCATCATAGTAAGGAGAAGAGGATAGTGATCCGATTGACTCCTCGTGAGGGTGCAACACGAGGTGGAGGACCAAAAGGATAGCCAATCATCATTGCATAAGGCTCTATCCAACCGTTTTTCAGTATGGGCCTCAGTGCTCCTCCCGTTAGACCAAATAAAAGCCGCTCCTCTGGTGGGAAGGTGAGTAAGCTTGCAAGTGTCTGGCCAAATTCTAAACTCATCGCAAGAAGCAATAGAAGGAGTGTCTCCTCCTTTTTGTTCATGAGAGCCAAGGATTGCATTATAATCTTTGACTAAAAGCCAAGGACCCAGATTACACTGAATAGGACCTGTCAACTTCGCCCAAAGATCTCGCCAGGTTAAGTGATTATAAGAAGCGTAAACAGCTGTGATGTAAATCAACTGGTTATCCCATATAATGGACAAAGTGACCTTTTGTCTTGTTCTAGAGATAACAGTAGGAATTAAAGAACCAGCACAAAGACCCCAAAGATTAGGAAGCTGTGGATCCTTATCATTAACCACAAACAGCTTAAGATGTAAACTACACCATTACAAAGAAGGAATCTGATCCATAGGTAACCAAGGTTCAGAAAGAAAAACAAATTTTGGTCTATAAGTAGAGCAAAAATTTTTGAGAACAAGTCTAGTGTCAGGGTTGGCAAACCCTCTAGCATTCCAATAAATGAGCTTCATTAAAAGGATACAGAGGTAGAGTCAGCCTTGTTACGGGTGTAATAAAAATCCGCTTTCTGAGCCACTTTAACTTTACACTTTTGTTGAAGCTTCTTTTTCTGCGACTTAGACAAAACTGGCTGAAAGGTGTCCTCATTTTTCTCACCAATAGTGGCTTCGTTATAAATCTCATCTAAGTCATCCTCAACATCATCACTCCATAATCTTCCCACTATTCATAAGTCTTGATCGACCACCGATTAACAATAGGAGGATCAGAGAGCGCATGGGGGAGTATTCGGGTCTAACCCACTAGTGGTCCTGGATTCCACTTTGTGTGGAGAGTCGGCCCCAGGGATTGCAGTAGTAGCTTGCATAGATTACACGCTAATACCACCCACATACTATAGGCTTTGGTGAGCATCCATAGAAGAAGAAATCACAGTTTTAGACAAGGTAGGCGATACATGTGTGAAAGATAAACCAGCAGTGACACCACTAACCGAGTTGCAATGTTCCGCATTCCTTGGCTTCTCAGCGACATTATTCACATCATGAACAGAAGTACCCATGGCTAAACCACCAGCAACATTTTGCGGAGCATGAATGAATCCCAGCAAAGGATTAGAATCTTGAGTGAGGTCATTGTTAGAGCGCGGGACATTATTGATCCCCACAAGAGCAATTTTGTCCGCAACAGCTACATGAGTCACATCAATGTTCCCCATATTAGAAGTACCTATTCCATCAGCATGAATAACAGGAACAGTATCTGAATCATCATCGCCAATTGTATCCCGTGTAGCTTCGCCCTCAAGGGAGAGATCCTTACCTTTCTCTACTGTGGCCACTGTTTCATTGGCTCTCTTGGGGACCGTTGGCTCACTATGAACAACCCCCACTTCTTTTTTGTTTTGGAACAAACTTAAGGGGCTGTTTCTTTTGTATGACAACATCCTTTTGCATCAACTTATCCTTCCTTACATTATATTGATCTGCACCCTGGGCCTTGTTCTTTCGGCAAGTAGCAAAAGTGTGACTAATTATGTGACAGTAATCATAAAAGGGAGGCAGATTCCCATATTCAATGCCCATATAGAAGGTATAACCCTCTCTTTCTACAAGGAGCTAATCTTGCAGCTTTGTTATTAGGTTTATATCAATTAAGAGTCATGCAAAGTGACCAAAGGTTCACTTCATCGTGGCCTCATCAAGACCAACAGGGATCCCAATGGCACCGCCTATCTCAAAAAAAATCCGGGGCCTCCAATACTCGCGTGAGAGACCATGGAGGCGAACCCAACACTGGGTGTGCGTTTGGCGCAGCGCATGTGGGTTGAAGTCAAGAGTCCACACCGTTAACCGCAATACACCAGGATTGAGATTAGTTGTCCCGATCATCCTATTGCTGTGCTGATCTTCAGTAGAAGAGAAGTTGAATTCGTAGAAACCCTTACCAAGCGAAACCATCGACCATGGACCAATCGGTTTCCATAATTTCATTAACTTAGCTCGTATGTCACTAATCTTGATCAATGAATCACCCTTAGATAGTATGAGGCGACCGTGCAGCATACTCTTGCAATCATGGACACTAGCAAGATATTCATCTTCAGGGATTTTAACTGCCAGTGCATCACCTTTAAGGCATAGTTTTGGCAATTGATCCAACGGAATGTCAAACGAATTTAGAAAGGCTCTCGTGAACTTTTTTTCTATGCAGTCGCGACCGGAGAAGAGGGTTAAGAGGGCATAGGAGGTGGCTACGATGGCGCAAAGGGGGTGAGGAAACCCCAGGGACACACCAGCGTTTTGGACATAGAAGGATAGCAGAGACTCACCACTAGGGTTTCCAATTTCATATATTATTAGTACAAACAGATAAGTTCAATTACATAATTTAAATATTTTTAATTTATAACTATATATTATCGATGTCCCAAAGTTAGATTAAAGTTCAATAGGTTTTTATACACTACTACACTTGTTTCCATATGCTATTTACTCGAGAAAACTTGAGCCTAATACTTAATTTAGTCAAATCGAATATTTCCTATGAAAGGACTAGGTGTGCTAATTATGGACACCTGGGTACACAAATTAACCTTTATGGTGGGTTATCCCATGCAATACTTGGAAGTAGTGCACAAATTGTTCAGAGGGTAGAATAATAATTCCATTCCTCATCTTCCCCTTCGCCCTCTGCCCCTTCCATTGTCACTACATTGGGATCCTCTTCCTCCACGATCTCACCCCCGCCCAACTTAGGGTTTTTGTGATGTTTTCTTATGCTGAGGCAGAATGAAAAAAGGAACTTCCTCTGATGCACCGTGTGAGAAACAAGGAGAAGAGGGAACAAGTGGTGGCCATTTGATTCTGCTAGAGTGGCCAATGAAGGACACGGCTTTGGGGAAGGACGTTGCTTGCAGCCACGAGAGCACAAAAAAAGCTGTTGGTAAGGTGGTGGAGGATGAAAATATTGCAAAAGATGACAATTTGGTTAGCTTTGGATGCAAAATGACCAAGAATTGGAGTTGCAAGGCCTACATAGCACTATGCAAGCCTTAGATTCAAGTTTGCAAGGCCTTACATAAAAAAATGAGTTTTGGGACCTTTTTGGCCATGCAAGGCCTGCGTAGCCTTATGCAAGGCCTTGCTTCGAGCCTTGCATATTGGAGGAGGTATGTAGGGGCAATATGTGTGCATGTAAGGCCTCACAACCTTGCAAAGTTACCACCTACGAATACGATGCAAGGCCTTGCATGTTTATGCATAAGCCTTGCAACAACCCTTGCATGTGGGCGCTAGTGGCTATTTTAAGTGGATTTCAGGAATGCAAGGCCTTGCATATGCAAGGGAAAACCAAAATTAGGTTTTTCTGTTAATTGAAGCCTCCTCCCCTTTTTTATTCATTCGTGGATTATTTTCTAAATCATTTTTTGGGACTAAAGGAGACTTCTTGACCCCGTTGGAAAGCTTTGGCGTGGAGAAAGGAGATTGAAGTCTTAGAGCAAGGGTTTCTCTTCTTTTTGGGTAATTCTTCTCTATGTATTTCATGAACCATATTATTGCTTTAGTTTTCTTCATGACTATGGATTGCTAAATCCTCTTATAGAGTCTTAGGTAGATCTTGCATGTTAAGAGACATTATTATGTTCTAGTTTCTTATTTGGATTCCTGTTTGTATTTCAATTAATATCGTCTTATTGATTTTATCACATGATTAGGATTGATAACCCTTTGCATGTTAATAATCACTTAATTGACCAGCGATCGTACTGCAATTAATCGGTGGACCTATAGGATAATTAAAACTAGGATTATTGCATGACTAAGCTTTATTTTAGTCTGCCAATCATTTAACCTTTTTATGCTTTATGCTTTTCTTGAATTTAATCTCTTTGCATGACCAAACAATAAAATAATATTAATCATGAATGACAAAATGAGTTAATAGCTTTAGTAAAGGAATTGATAATTGAATAAAAACAAAGGAATTCAGGTAGAATTAGACATAAGGGAATCAAAGTTGCTAGTGAAATTGTGACCCTAGGTTGCTCTCCACTGATTTACAACTTTGCATTTTTACTCTCTTTTTAATATTGCAATCATTACTCAGTTAATTCGGTAGTCTAAATAATAACGAAAATCAGGTAGTTTGGTAATTGTTCTAATTCCGTGTGGGTTCGACAACTCGGGACTCAAAGTCCTATTTTTATTACTACTTGTGATTAGGTACACTTGCCTGGAAGCAACAAAATACTTCCTAAGAAATCACTAAGTTATCCTGAATCAATATCTCACCCACAAAGGCACTATTATTTTTGGAGATAACGATCCCCATGAATCTTTTCGGCCTCAAGACCATAAGCTTATAGATGATCTTATAAAGGAAATTACAACAACTGATAGGTCTCGATTGATATATGCTTTCAGGCATGGGGTTCTTTGGGGTCAACATCACAAGGGTCTCATTAATAGCTTCGGATAGGCTGCCCTCGGAAAAGAATTTCTTAATAGCTACACAAACTTCTTTTTTGACTATTCCTCATGGTTCTCATTAAAGAGGCCATTGTAACCATCAGGGTCAAGATCCTTCACAAAACATCTAGTGATTATAAGATTTGTTTACTCCACTCATCATAAATTACTAATTTACATATTAACAATTAATAATTTATAATAGCAAAAAAGTAAATTATATTAATTTACATATTAACAAATTTTAAAAATCACTAGTACACAAAATGGAAAAGCATTGGGCATTTCACACCGGTTGTTCATACAATCGGTGTCAAAAGTCATGCGGTGGCAATTTTGAAATTAGCACTTCACTTTGGCAATTACCTTGTAACTTTTTACAACGGTTATATGACCAACCGGTGTAAAAATGTTGTTTTTTTAAAAAGAATGAGACTTTTTGCACCGGTGGTAACTTTAACCGAAGTTAAAAACATACTTTTTACACTGGCTTTCTGAGTAACTGGTGTAAAATATCTTTTGTTTTTGTTTCATATTACGTTCTTCTTCTCAGTCTCAGTCACCTCTCATTTCAACTAACCCTACCTCTGTGCTGGCATTTCTCCTTCTCGCCATCGTTTGAATCACTCCCCTTCTCGTCCTTCTCGCAGCCGTTCTCCTTCTCATCCCCGTGCTTCTGTGGTAAGTTCCAACGCCTTTTGATAACTATTCCGACTTTTGATAATTATCCTCGTGCTTCTCACCCAGTTTTGTTTGCATTGGGACAACAAACAGAGAAGGATTATTGGTCTAAGCTTGTTCTCCTTGGTTTTTATTTGTTGTATCGGGTTTTCTATTGACTAAGAAGGATTTTTTATTTTTTATTTTGGTTTGCAGATTGAGAAGGATATTTTGAAGCAACCAAAGTGTTTTTAGACTCTCAGAGACACCATTAAAGGTATATTCACTTTGATTTTATGTATGTGATGGACTATTTGCAATGTGCTACGATAAAGTGATTGATATTGTTTTATAAGAACCAATGATTTTTGTTGTGGTTGTTGATGCATTAAGGATTTTTCGGTTATGGAACTTGATTTTTCATGTTGTTGTTCATTGTGTTGTTGTCCATTGATAGTTTTGCTTGTTTCACATATTTTGTATGCCTTTTTATTTGTATTTTTTTTTTGTTTCCTTCCCTTGATTGGGGCGGTACAGTGTGGTGGATCTAGGAATCTGTTTTAGTGGGGTGATTTAAGTTGCTCAACTATGCCTAATGCTTTGTGATCTGCTATGTCAAGAATTTCGATGTTGTAAGATTAAGGGGCGGGGGGGGGGGGGGGAATTTGAGTTGAGCATTATTGTTGTCATAGAAAGTGAGAAGGAATTGCTTTAATAATTTCTTGTTTTATCTGATACTAGCTCCACTCATGCTCATCCTCATATACCCGTTTTAGGAACCACAATATGTTTAACAAAAACATACCTTTCCTTTTTTTATTCTGCTCATTGCTTGTTCTTTTTAGATCTTTTTTGTGTTGAGGAGTTTTGTTGCCACTAATGTGCTTTTTGTTGTCATTCAATTAAACTTCAGTTTGTTTGCTCATGATTGACAACTGTTGACAACAGACGATGTCTTCAAAGGATACCCATGGTCATGGGGGGCGTCGTATTTGCATGACTCCGAGGATGGGAGAAGGTAATAGAATTTTCAACCTTTTGCTATTATACTTGTTTAATGAAAAACATGTTACTTCTGGGTCTGTTTAATTTATTATATATATATGTGTGTGTGTGTGTGTGAACTTGCAGATATTCAATGACTCATCAAAATATGATAAAGATGAAATTGATGATGTCCGACAAATTTGGGCACAATTCTTTTTGAAATGAATGAGGATAAACAAAGGAAGATGCAGCTGCAGGTGAATGAAGAGAAAGAAGGAAAAGGAACAAAACTAAAACAACTAAGAAAAGTATCACAATCACATAAATTAATCACAGAAGTTGTAAATTTTGTTTTTGGCCAATAACTTTGGATATATATCACTTGATTGTACATTGTTTATATATAACTTAACTTTGGTTTTATGTGTAGTATTCATATTGGCTCAATTGATATGTTTATATATAGCTTAACTTTTATAGCTTAAATAGTGTGAATTCTGGGCACATTTGGTGCCAATTCTGGTGCTAATTCTTGGCACATTTGGTGTCAAATCTGGGCAGAAAAGGAAAAAAATAAACAGATATTTAAAAAAAAAACTGTACTTTTTATACTGGTTGTTCATAAAACTGATGTAAAAAGTCTTCTCTAAAAACAAAATTATTTTAGGATTGACTTTTTATACTGGATATAGGAATAACCGGGGTAAAATGTCACACTTTTTACACCGATTGTTAAGAATAACCGGTGTAAAATGTCTTCTTTAAAAAAAATTGGGGATTGACTTTTTACATCGGATATATATTTAACCAGTGTAAAAAAAGTCACTTTTTATCCCGATTAAATATCCGGTGTAAAAAGTCCCAACATACAATACCGGGACTATCTATACCAGTAGTATAACCGGTGTAAAATATCTATTTTAACCGGTGTAAAATCCTAATCTACACTAGTGAATATGAACTATCATGTCATTACTAGTTTTTTATAAACCATATATTATGACATTTCATTTGATATTAACTACGTCGCTGTACTGATGCCGGTAACTAACACATCATTTCTTTTATCTATATATACTCCGTCCGTCTAATTATAAGTATCGTTTAATGTACCTGTCAAAAAAGAGTATCGTTTAATGTAATTTATATTTTTTAAGAAAATGATTAGCTATACTAATTACATGGTAAAATAATGTGTTGAGACTAAAATACACTTATACTTTTATTAATGATTAACTCACTACAGTTGTAATTACTCTCACTTAAGTGATAGTATATCAAAAAAAATAAAAAAAATATTGTCTTAATATTTTAAAGTGATAAATAATTAGAAACAAGGAAATATTGCAAACAAAAGAAAGAGAGAGTATAAAAAAGCGACTAACACATCAAAATATTTGATATCAATCACGCAGATATAATGGAGCAAGGAACATGGGAACTTCTACCTTAAACGCAACAACAATAACAATAATGACAATTTTTTTTTTGATAAGGATAATGACAATTTCAATCCTACTAATTTTGATATACTTTATAGTTCAGAAGCCGTGATAGTTTTTGCTTAGTGAATTAATAAAATATATTTTGGATATTTCAAAGAAGACAAAGAGGGACTAGGAATCCACCAGAAGATGGAAAAAAAATAAAGACAAAAATAAAGAGGATGATATATATCGAAGAAACTGAATTCATTTATTTATATATTAATATCTAATATTGTTTTTAGGTTTCTCTGGCATTGTCAAAGTCAGCGTTTGGCTTAAGGGCTAAGGCAGCTCGGCGTACTCCGTGGGGAATTCGCGTGGGGTGGCCGTCAGCCCTATATCTTTATCTTTTATATTTTTGTCATAAAAGCCAAAATACAGATTCAGATCATTTTTTTCATATTTTTATAATAATATAATAATATAATAATAATGATCATAAAGGAGCAGAGGATGAGTTGCCACGTTTTGGACTTCAACATGGAGTCCACGTGTACAGCTTCTTTGACACTGAAAATATTAATGCATAAGAATGAAGAATGATGGGATAAGCATTGCGAGTAAGCCAAATTATTAAATTGAGAAAACCTGCGCTTATAAGTTTTCTTTGGCATGTTTTGTTTTTTTAAACCTGCGTTTATAAGTTGGTTGATTCTGTATAATTTTGGAGGAGTAATTTAAGAATATTAATGGAAAAATAGTATTAAATTGATTAATTGAAACTCTAAGCAGATGTTGATGGTGTACCCTGAGAAAATTCGATCTTAATCAACGCAAAAACATTGGGTAGTAGATTGATATATTTTGTTGCATTCCGCAGAACTGAGCGTCCTTTCTTTCCTTTGTTTCTTCTGAATAAAAAAAAAATGAAGTTTTCTCTGTTAATAGAATTCATTAAATGTAGAACTTTTTCTGAACCCATACGTTATTGAATGTAGACAATTGTTATTGGCCCCTCACTCGTTAATTTTGACACCTCTTTTTATGTGTTGATTAAAATACCCTTTTGGCTTTTACAAAAACACCTATTACTCTAAGAATACCCACCCTCCCCATTTTTCATTTCTCTCTCATCCTCCCACTCTTCCACTCACTCAAAACATCCACCACCGTCCTT
The DNA here is from genome assembly GCA_037113605.1 of Calophaca sinica. Lineage (NCBI taxonomy): Eukaryota > Viridiplantae > Streptophyta > Magnoliopsida > Fabales > Fabaceae > Calophaca > Calophaca sinica. The sequence continues at coordinate 94,612,899 of CM073732.1, read as the reverse complement.
GAATCCTTCCCCATCGTTGTCGTCACCGTTGCAGGTAAGCTGCATTCTTATTTTTTTTCTTTCTGGGTTTCGCAATTTTTCGAAATCTTATTTCCAAACTCACTCGAAAACAAGATTCTGGACGTTTGTTTGTACCATATATCACTGCACAACATTCGGAAACATCTTTCCGACATTTTTCGAAAACAAGAATCCAGGAGGCAGACACCTCCTTTGCAGAAATTTGTTTCCGGATGTTGTGCAGAACTAGAATTCTCCCTAAACTAAACCATAATTTTGCATGACTTACTGCAGGTATGACACTGACTCAATGCTCTTAGTTTGTCACAAAATTGGGATCACACCTAGCTTTTGTGTATTATGATTACTGGATTACAGTTGGGGATGATGGCACCAACTTTGAATGTCATGCCCGAAGGCCCGTGATGTTTACATAAAACTATCCAACATTGTAATGTTTACATAAAACTACTATGTAGTAATGATCAATCCACTGTAGGGTCTATACTAGGCCCCGTGTGTATTTAGTTGTCCCTAGAAATAACTTTTTCCGTTGTTGCATGCGATATTGATATGGATCCTCCCATGCACCAGTTTCATCGCTTCTACACCTTTTCAATTAAGAATCTGGGGGAGGCATTGGATGTCCATTCTTTAAATAGAGCTGTAAACATGTGAAATCAAAGTTAATTTCATCATATATAATAGAAAATCTATAATATACAAGTACAATCTGAAATCAAATGTCATACTCGTACAAAGTGTTTCATTGGCGTAATATACCCCATGAATAGGACACAATGACTCAAATGAGATCCCAGTGACGATCTTGTGAGAGGAAAAATAGTCAAAGCACCCCTCAGGGATACGCATACCACTACCACCCTATACGTCTCCGCAATCACATACCCTGTATATGGCATGGTCGTCCACTTATCCTTAGTGGCCCTCTGATCAACACATAATGATTTGGTTAGTTCAGTCACCAGCTCATAAAGCACATTAGCATAGATAACACGTTGCTCCCTAAGCACTGTAGTCAAATACTAACGTATAATAGACCAAGAGTTCTCACTGTGACCAAGTAAAGTAGCAATGCTGCGATACCCATAATTCCCATCAACCTCTACATCAATAATTTTTTTGATGTATTGATGAATCTGCTTTGGGAAATGTTATGTATATGGCAATACCTTTTTGGGTTTAGTGTGAAAAGTAGTAGTAGTTAAAGTAGGAGTTGACCTTTGTGTCAAAGTGAGGGATGACCTCTTGGGTGGATGGAGACTTGACCTATGGGAGGAAGCTCCAGTTGACCTTTTGCAAGATGGCATAGATGACTAAGGAGCTGACGTGTAGTCATGTAAGGAGTCATATGCCTCGTCAACACGTTCCCAAAGTGATGGATCACATTTAGTTGAAGTATCTTGTGCGAACCCCTTATGTTTACCTTCTTTGGTGCTCCCTTCGTGTTCACCTTATCAACAGGTGGAAATATAGAATTTGTGTCTGGAAATGCTATCTCATGTAGTTTTGCCTTCAGTGTTACTTTACCTGCAACATCAAACGCTTCAAACCTACGTGCCAGTGCATCTAGTTTAACCTGGATATTTATTTCTGAACCACAGTTGTCGTCGGTCTCATCGTCACTCTTAAAGCTCAACCCCTTCCAGTGTACCTGAATTACATCCAATGGAATTAGGATGTAATGTTGAGTGAATCTGGCAAGCTCACAAACACAAGGTAGACCATTGATGTATCTAACAACGCAGTCACACGTAGAACTATCAATACCAACTTTGTTAACTCGAGTAAGTTCATTGGCAATGTGGGCCAACACACCCCTTAAGACAAACCCATTTAAGCGCTTGTAGATTGGAAGGTTATACTCATGTTGTTGTTTGCTAATGCTATGCTCAAATGAAGTCTTAATCTCAATGTGTTGCATCTTAATCATATTGTTCATTGCATCCCAAAAATTACACAAATCTCCTATGTTGTTTTGTAATAACCTCTATTATGTAGACTCAACCCAGTTAAATATCAATAATGTATTGTACTAGAAACACCAACAGATATGAGAATCATTATTAATCATAAATATACAACTATTTGCATACATGTTAGTTGTGTCGTTTCCTAAATGCATAACCCGGTCTATCCATGCCGAAACACATTTTTCCTTGTAAGGAATCAAGCATGTGTCTTTTACATAGCCAATGAAAAGAACACAAGGTGCGGATACATCCTCAAAATGTTGCAATCGCTGCTTATACTCATCCTCGTCAGGGGAACTTAGAACAACATCAAATACAGTCATCACCGACTCATAATGCAGTCATCACCGGCTCATGCTTCTCTGCCGGATACCCAAGAGTCTTGCGTTTGGTCTTTACATTCTTGCGGATGTGGAATTGGCACAACACATTATATGACATAGGAAAAACGGTTGCTACTACATTCATCAAAGTAATGTTTGTCGGTTAGTATCACTTTTGGTAATCCATCTTGTCTTAGAAACATACCGTTCAACTTCCCTAGCACCCATACGAAGTTATCAAGTCGCTTAGACTCCACATAAGCAAATGCCATAGAGAATGTCATCTCAGTTAAGGTAACACCAGCAATCTCAACCAATGGCATCCTATACTTGTTTGTCTTGTATGTACAATCAATAAGCAAAACAATGTTTAAGAAATTTACTAGTTTGATGGCGTCTGGATCTGTCTAGAATATATCTTGAACAACATCAGTATCGTCAATCCTTCTATGCCAGTGCACATAATGATCAAGATGCATCAAATTCATCAAATATTGCAACTTTGTTCTGCCTTGTCTTTCAGTTGATCGAAGATTTTGGCGTGCATTGTAAATCTGTCTAATTGTACTGTAGCTCTCAGGGTTTTTTTGTTTGAGTGTCAGCAAAACACTCTTCGGAGTGTCCATGTTCTTTGTCATGTCACTAACCAATCATTTTTCATCTTCAGTTAGCCGACCAACATATGGATATCCTTGTAAGTTTTCAGCTAGCTCGTAGTTGTGAGTACCACACATTACCTTCAAAACCCATCATTCACCACCTTTCACTGGTCTTCCTTTTAATTTGAATGGGCACTGGCATTTTCTCATACCTGTAGACCTCATTCCAATAGGCTTGTAAGGTTTATATTTACCACCCCTTTCACAGCCCAATATTACAAATGTCTTCCTGCCAGGACCCTTCCCATTGTCTGATCTTAAAATAACAATAGATCTAATAGATTTTCTGACATTGTGTGTACAAGCAAGTAAATCATCTCGGTTAGCAAATACCTGAACACATAAAATCGAGATGTTTTAACAAAAAATTGAAATTCATAAAGTAAAATAAATGAATTTACTAAGTAAGTACTCTCATAGTAATGAATACACGAGTACAGTCCATGGGTACGACCTCTGACATTGGCATTTCACCGGACATTATGGTGTCCATGGTGTCCACATACTCACTTTCCATATGCACCATAAATTAAGTTGTAAAATTTCAGACTGCGGTAATATTTCGGAAACAAGAATCTGGATTCAAGTTTTAGCAACGTTCGGAAACAATCGGAAACTAGAATCCGGATGTATGAAAATCTGGGAGTAGTGGTCATTTAAAAAAGAAGGCTCAGAAGCTAGAATCCGGAAACAAGAATCTGGAGGTATGAAAATTCTGGGAGCAGAGGGTGATTTAAAAAAGAATGTTCGGAAGCTAGAATTTGGAAACCCCTAGAAACAAGAACCCGAATGTATGGAAAATTTAGGAGCAGGGATCATTTAATAAAGAACGTCCGGAAACTAGCATCCAGAATATTCTAGAAATATATTTTCGGATGTACGTTTGTTGGGTGTACACACATTACGTCGATAAATATGTTTCCGAAATATTTCTGATGCTAGTTTACATAAAATTCAAAAATTGCAGGGAAAAAATACCATGCGATGACAGTTCTCGTAGCAGCTGGTACAAACAACGGCGTTCACGAGACAGTCACCGGCACCGAATATGGTGGTTGGGGAAGAGTGAGTGAGTGAATAGGTGTGGGTTAGAGTGAGAGTGTAGGTTATGGAAGAGAAAGTAAGAAATGGGTGGGGAGGGAGGAGGTAGATGTAAGGGGTAGAGATAGGGGTAGTACATGTTTTTAAAAACTTATGGGCATTTTGGACTTTTACTTAACAAAAGGGAGATGACAAAATTAAATGAGGGAGGGGCCAATAACAATTGCCTTGAATGTATATATGGTTGAGTTCGGTCGAGGCCCATATTACCCACACCCCCATCTATTTGCCACACACCCCCCAATTTCCAAAAACCCCAAGAACCCTCCCCAAAATAACAAAATTCCATCCCATTTTTTCTCTCCCTCCCACATTCCGGAAATTCTTTGTTTCCAAACCCCGAAACCATCTCTTGCCTTTCTCTCCTCCATGACCACCACCTCCACCCAACTCTGGTGACACAAAACCACCAGGTACGGTGGTTTCAGTCCCCTTTTTTTTCTGCGCAGTTAACATACTTTAAGTATGAATTTACGGTATGCATCTTCAAAGATGTATACTGTAAATTCATATTTGCGGTGTGTTTTTTTTACGTAAAAAACTATCTCCCGTAAATAATGAATTTACGGTATAGGTTTTCCATAGGTATGGGTTTTTTATATCGTAAATTCATATTTACGGTATCTATTTTTGAAGATACATAATGTAAATTCATATTTACGGTATCCATCTTTGAAGATACATAATGTAAATTCATATTTATGGTATCCATCTTTGAAGATGCATACCGTATATTGTAATTTACAGTATGTTAATTTCAAAGATGGATACCGTAAATTACTAATTTATGGTATGCAGATTTTAAAATTAACATATCATAAATTACCAATTTGCGGTATGATTTTTATTTATTTAAATATGAAATTTAATATAATTTGTTTAATTATTTGTTTAAATAAATTATCTTAATTTTTTTTTTGAATTTGCAATACTAATTATTTGGCTACAGTAATTTTTTAATGGTTTCAGATATGCCTCTGCGCGTAGGAGCCATGTTCAGCACAGACAGCGGCAATGTCACGAAATGTCCGTCGGGGTGGACAAATATGGGTACAGATATTTTCAGACAAACTTGTTACAGTAAGACCTACCGAAACGCGTATGGGTTCGGGAAAAGGATCTCCCGAATATTGGGTAGCTGTCGTTAAACCCGGCAAAATACTTTATGAAATGGGCAGGGTCCCAGAAAATATAGCTAGAAAGGCTATTTCAATAGCAGCATCCAAAATGCCTATACGAACGAGGAACCACATCAGGATGTGGAACCTCAGGACGAGGAACCTCAGATTGCAAATGAAGTCCCATTAGATGTACTTAGAGCCCATGAACCCTTTCCTGGAAGACTTTACGATAGGTCGCTCCTTACAGAATTTGAGCACCACGTTGTCTATCGGATATGGCACGGATAGTATAGATCTAATTGTTGTTTGAATTTGATCAAATGTTTATTTTTTTGCATGATAAGTGATGTTGACAAAGTTTATTTGTGTGCAGGATCGTGCTGCGCTTAAGGTGGCCACCCACGACCTGAAGTTGCAAAAATGGTTGGGGTCACGTATACCACTGCCTCCTTAGATAGAACTCGTAGTCACTAGAGCTGGCCTATCATCCCTTGTGTATTCCAGCTTCAAGATGGTTGACAAGGCATTATTGACCGCCTTTGCTGAAAGGTGGCACCGGGAGACGAGCACCTTCCATCTGCCATTCAGAGAGATGACTATCATGCTTAATGATGTCTCATGCCTACTGGGTGTACCGGTTAAAGGCTCATTCTATGTAGCCCTAGTGATGGATGTAGACATTGCTACATCTTATCCACAGACATTGCTGGGGTGTACATATGAGGAGGCATTACAGGAGGTGGACTTTCAGAGGGGTGCTCATATGGGTATAGCCTTCTTGCAGAGGACCTATGATGCGTGCAGGGCCGCATCACAGTAGGACTATGCAGACAGGGCCTTCATTATGATGTTGTTGGGCTGTACCATTTTGGCAGACAAGAGCCAGACGTACATTGACGTCAAGTATCTGGACTTGGTACGTGACTTACTGCAGGTTGGTAGGGTGTCATGGGGTAGTGTTTCCCTGTCCGTCTTGTATGGCTACCTGGGCGACGCTAGCCTGTATCAGACTAAGCAGATAAGAGGATATACGACACTATTACAGGTACATAACGTTTTTTCAAACAAGTATTTATTTAAAATAGTGGTATGGCAGTTGATTCGTTATTGTTGTGATAAACATGGATATATGAATATTTCCCTACTATCTGCCCCTGGAGGGATACAATAGGCAATGGCTACAACGAGAGCATGACAGAGCCATGAGGTAGGAGCCTGTTAGGGGGACAGGCTAGGTGGAGCCCATCAGGAGAGCACTGGATGCGTTGACACCTGATGATATTTGTTGGACACAGTGGACTACCCATAGGACACATTGTGATCTTGATGATGCGTCCTTGTTTTCAGGGTACATCTGTTGTGCATCGTATATAGTGCCGCACCTACCGGAGAGGGCAGTCAGATAGTTCGGCTTTAGGCAGGACATTCCTCGGCCACTACCACGACGTCCTGCGGCTGAGGAGATTACAGATGTGTGGATATCTTTTCCCCTGCACTCTATCCGTTCCATAAGCAGATTTATCAATACCTACACTGTTTACTCTACTGTATGCGTCGGCAATATATTGTAGTGCAGTCGTTGATACAAATCCATGCAATCTGATAAACATACGAGTGTTGTGCTTGTGCTCCACAACATTTATGCTTCTCTCAAATGATATCTTTATCTCGTTGTGTTGCAGTGTAAGCATATTGTTTATGGCTTCCCAACAACAACACATGTCACCCCCACTGTTTTGCTGATTCCTCTTCAATGCCCAATGTGCAGACTCAACCCTATTAACAAACAAAAATTAAAACACATCAGATGCAATGAAACAATTAAACAAAAATTTATCAAACCAAATTTCTCTATTAGTGTGAGCATACCTATTAATTTGTTGTTGTATTCCCTAAGTACATTAGGCGGTCGGTCCATGCCGCATCAAACTTTTCCTTGTGAGGATTCGACCATGTATTCTTCACATACTCGATAAAAATAGGAAATTCTGACCATACACACTCAAAAGCCATCAAGCGCTGTTCATACTCAACCTCGTTAGCAAAATGAACAACACCATCCCATGCATCCTTCACTGCCTCATGTTTGTCTTCACGAAATACCAACTCCTTGCATTTCCCATAGACATTCTTACCTATGTGAAATTGACATAGCAAATTAGACGAAGTTAGAAAAATAGATGCAGCTGCATTCAACAAAGCAAGATCTCTGTCAGTCAGAATAACTTGAGGAGTTGAATCCTTTCTCACAAACAATCCTCTTAACTTCTCTAGTGACCAGAAAAAGTTATCCTGCTGCTCAGAATCCAAACAGGCAAATGCCACTGTATATATAAGGGTCGTAGAAGTAACACCAACAATTTCAAACAGTGGAAGCCGATATCTGTTGGTTTTGTAGGTGCTGTCCATGACCAAGACAATGTGAAATGTATTCAATAAATTGATGGCATCTGGATTTGTCCAAAAAATATCTCTCACAATGTTGGAATCTTGATGTCATCTATGCCAGAACACATATCGATCACGTTGTATTAAGTTCAACAAATGTTGCATTTCAGTTCTTGGATCTTTCTGAGTTGATCGAAACTTATGTCGCTCATTATATACTTGACTGACGGTAGTGAGGTTACCCTTATTGCACTGTTTCAGTGTCAATAGAATGCTTCCCAGTTTTACATTGTTCTTTGTCATATCATGAACGATTTCAGCCTCGTTTTGACTTAAGCGACCAACAAATGAATGACTCGTCATGCTTTTAGGTATCCGATGGTTGTGAATTCCACAAATGACTCTAAGTATCCATCCTTCACCCGTTGACAAATGTCTTCCCCTAAGTGCGAACGGACAGTCACACTTGTGAGATGCAGTTGTCTTTGAAGAACTTGTATCCTTGGCTGGTCTATACTTTCTACCCCTTTCACAACCTAGAATGAGTTTTGTTTTCCTTCCACTTGGTTCTGTTTTTGTGTCTGATCTTGCAATGACAACAACAATATTGTTTTGCTTCCCAACCTCTCGAGCCCAATACAAAATATCATATCGTGTAGGAAATATCTGGAAAGAAATTAAACTCAATGTTTTGATGATAAAAATATGATATATTCACAATATCAAACAACAATTAAATTACATGCATAGTAGTGAATGCGTCACTAGAATCGACAGGTTGGGAAACGTTGGTAGGCTGGTCAACTTCATCAGAATTGAAGACATTAAAATCATCCATTTCTAATAACACTAAAATAAAACAGACAACAAAATCATTAATAAAACATATACAAATATTGAAAATTATTATTTGGAAAAAAAATTAAAAAAAATTAACTTACATACCGTAAATATGGAATTTACGGTATAATTTGTGAATATCGTAAATTCCTTATTTAAGATACGTATTGAAGTTGTTTTAGTACCGTAAATAAGGAATTTACGGTATTCACAAGTTATACCATATATTGCTTATTTACAGTACGTAAAACAATTTCAATACGTACGGTAAATAAGGAATTTGTTGTATTCACAAGTTGTACCTAAATTTCTTATTTACAGTACATAAAATGTACTCAATATATATATATATATACACCGTAAATACGAATTTACGGTATACTTTTTTAGAAAATTGTATACCGTAAATTCGTATTTACGGTAACAAAATATTTGTCCGTACTGTAAATGGAATAACTCCGTTTTGCTGAAAAATGGGGAACAAGAATGTGGAAGTGGGGTAGGAGTTGAAAAATGATAGGGATATTTTTGTCAATTTGTTGGAATGGGGGGTGTGGGAAACAGGTAGGGGGTGTGGGTAATATGAGCCTTCAGTCGAGTAGATGGCACAAGGTCTAGTGAGCCTATCTGCAAGCCGGCTCACCAAGGAGATAAGAATCCGGACTTTTTTTGAACAATTTACCTCCCTTTTTGCTAGATCTATAAAATTAAAAATTAACACGTCCGGATTCTTGTCTCCGGAGTGCTCCGGTATTACGAATTCGGACGTGTGTTTTGAATAATTCACCTCCTTTTTTGCTAGATCTGTAAAATTAAAATTAACACATCCCGATTCTTATTACCGGATCACTCCGGAGACAAGAATCCGGACGTGTTAATGTTTTTGCTAGATTTAAAGTGTCCGGATTCTAAAATCCGGAATTATCCGGATTTAAGAATCCGTAGGTGGGAAAAGTTGGATTTTTAACAAATGGATATTTTAGAGCAAGGGCAAAGTTGGATTTTTAAAAATATGGGAGGTGGGAAAATTAAGTGGGGGGGTGGTGAAATAAAAGGCCCATTTTTTTGAATCCATCTTCTCTTCTGAAAAAAAACAAGAATCTATCTCATCTTCTGTAGGGTGTGGAAGCAGCCCAATCCGATTATTTGTCTTTTGTCTGTAAGCCCATTGGGCCTGTTTTGATTAATAGATCCAGACAGCAATTTTCAGACCCAAAAAAAAATGCACTGGTTTGAAAGTATCTCTAATTTCGACAAAAAAAGCATCCCTGACGTATGAGTACCCTTTTTTTATCTATGAATGATGATTTTAGATTTTATCCCTTTTATTTTACTGATGAGTTTGCATGCTTGGAGTATTTATATCACGCCAAATTTCTTAAGTAGAAACGTTTTAATAAAAATTGAAGTTATGTTTGGAATTGGTCGTATCAAAAGTTTTTCCGCAGTTACTATGTTAAACAAGTTTCGAAAGTTTATTTATTTTTTTTTTTTGAAAAGGAAAATTTTTTGAGTTACGAAACATGACACCACAAGAGTGTTACATATGTCCCAGAAAAGACAGTCGAGTGATAAAGTGCCGTGGGACATTGAGAATATGGGTTCGAACCCACAACACTCAACTTCTCCCCGCCCCCAACTATCTGTACTAAGGACAAAAAAAAAGTGTTACACATATCATTCGGATGCAGTGCTAAGTTGATTTTTGATCAACCAATTTTAAGACACTTGTAATAGCTTTGCACTTGGGATTATTGGATGTTAGTTACGCTCAATATTAGCTTTTTAGCATGTTTTTATGTTCTTGGGTCTCCTTAAGCTTTAATGAAAATCTTAATTAATTTTGGGTTTTTATTGCATATTGACATTTGCTTCTTCTATAGGCCATAACTTTGGCTATACTTATCCGATCGCAGTGATTTTGGTGGCGTTGGAAATTAAGAGGCAGATCTACAACTTTCATGAAGACCTCGAAACCCGATTCAGACATCAAAGTGGTCAAAATCGCAAGTTTATCAAGTTGTATGGTGTAGTGCGAAAATTGGCCTATTTATCCAAAGTTCTCATGTAATTAGTTATCATTGGGCTAATTACCTCTTTTGGGCTCTTTATCTTGGTCAGAAGCTTTTTAACCTTGTTTTAGTTTATAAATAGTAGGTTTAGAGTCTTAGGATGGAACCTTTGGCAATTGAGATTTGAATTCAAATTAGAGAGCAATTTCTAGAATCTTTTCTCCTCCCTTTTTCTTTCTTAATTTCGTGTGAGTTTTTCATGGAAGGCTAAAACCCTTTTTGATCAATTCACTGGTATAAGGATTTCACTTTTGGATCTTGAGGTTTGGTTTAATATTAGAATTCTGATCTTGATTCTATTCTTTTCCTCTTAATCTCTCTTCCTAGATTTTTTATTGTGAATTCGTTTTTTGGTTGATGCTTAATCATTCAAACTTGTTTTTGCATCATGTTCTTATTGAAAATATAATATGAAGATGGTTGAACATATGAGATGCTTAATTTTGTATGTTTAATTCGATTTTAATAGGATATCTGATGCTTAATCATATGCTTGATTGTGTTTCAGTTTGTACATTGATTTGGGCTCGGTTTGGTAAGGCCAAAATATTAGCTTATAGCTTATTAGAGTAGCTTATAAGCTTGTTTAACTGAATAAAAGGTGTTTGCTAAGCAAGCTTATCACACGAGCTTATAACTTTTTTGAGATGCTACTTGAAGTAGCACTGAGCTTATAGCTTTTTATTTTTTCTCCCATTTTTATCCTCATTATTTTATTCTTTATCCTTTTTTTCAAATTTAAAATAAAAATAAAATCTTATCATTTTTCGCATTTTATATTTATCATTTTGTTAAACAGTCAATTTTACCAAACACTTCAATTTTAATTAGCTAGCTTTTTAGCTATAAGCTATCAGCTAGCTTTTCAGCTGTAAGCTAGCTAATCAGCTATAAGCTAGCTTATAGCTTATTTTTACCAAACCCAGTCTTGGTGTATTGGGTGATGCTTAATCTCTAACCAAAATCAATCATAATCTATATTCTTAATTCAGTAGGAACTCATTAAGATTCATTAATGCTTAATTAGTTGATCTTAATATCAAGCAAGAATAAAATTAAGGATTGAATCAAATCTTTTGAAATCTGTGATAGATCCGTTAGAAATCCTAACCGGTGGATTGGTCGTTTTAATTAATTATTTTCTAAACAAATATTTGCGATTTGTATTCTTTTTAAATTTGAATTTGAAACCCCCTCTTCTTCTCTAACAACCTTTGTTATCAAAACCGGACCGGACCGGCCGGTTCAACCGGTTGGACCGGGAATCAGATAGTCACCCAGTTTGAATGGATCCTAGAAACGCTCTGTATACAAACCGGGGAGAAAATCGCAGAACTGGTACGAAACTGGAAAAACCGATGGTTCTCCAGTTTCTGTGGCTCGTAAACAACACATATGCTCCTTTGTTCTTCATGCCTCCGACAACCTCAAGCAATCTCCGGCAGTGATGGATTCCAACATTGAGGAATCAGTGGTGGAAATGAGCGTTTCCGTCGAGAACAAGTTACAGAGGAGAGGATGGGTGCTTTGATTTCCAGGAGGGGAGAACAGGAACTGTGTTTTCTCTGGAGAAAAGTCTTACAGGAGCGGAAGGATTGTGTTGCAGAAGAGATCCATACTGTTGAAAAATCACAAAAAGAGAAAATGAAGCGTACCTTACCACTTTGTTTGGATAGTGAAAGGAAAGAAAGTTGAAGGAAAGAATGATGAAGGAATGAAAGTGAGTAGAAAGTGAGATGATTTTTGGGTTGTTTGGTAGGAGTGAAAGTGGAGTAGAAAGTGAGAGGAAATAAAGAGGTATATATTACTAAATTACATAAATACCCTTATCAATAAAATGAGATGTATTTATATTAATATATTGATATATATATATATATATATATATATATATATATCAATATATTAATATAAATACATCTCATTTTATTGATAAGGGTATTTATGTAATTTAGTAATATATACCTCTTTATTTCCTCTCACTTTCTACTCCACTTTCACTCCTACCAAACAACCCAAAAATCATCTCACTTTCTACTCACTTTTATATTAATATATTAATATATATATTTATATATAAGTTTTTAGATTTCTCTATTTTTTATATGGAAAACGATACAAGTGACGTTAATAATTTGCAGACTCGTACAATAATAATATTGTTGTCTTTAGAATTGTACGATAACTAGTATTCTAACCCGTGTCATGCATGCGTATGTAAACCCGAGAAAATTTTTATATAAATATTGATAAAAAATAACATTTATGATGTTTAATCATATATACATATTTAATACACACACACACACATATAAAGGCATTTACTAACTTACGCCCTCCCATTTTTTAGTTGATTTAAGTTGGTAAGTTACACCTTAGGGTGTATGGTTAATGTAATTTTTTCGTATATTTTCTTATAATATGTCAATCCCCGTGTTATACTAAAAAAATTAATTTTTTCTTAAATAAAATAATGATTGATTTATGGTATATCTATATGCTCGTGCTACACACAGTGTTTGTTTAAAAAAATTATAATCATACACACAGAGTTTAGAAGAAGCAATATTCATGTATAATTGGATAAAACTCACATCAAATATTTCACATAAAGATTATTACAAAAGATAAATGACATTTGATTTGGAGAAAAAAATAATCTCTAATAAATAGATTCTATGTAGTGATGATAAATAAAGTCAATAACAACTATTGAATAATTTTAGATTACATTTGAAAATACTTATACTTTATCATGGACAATTACATATCTCATTATTAACTATAACTTAACCATAATAATTGAAATTATTTGTTGATAAATAAGATAAGAAATATGCAAATTAAAACACAATACAATACTTTCAATAAAAAATATATATATAATACCATAACATGTTTAATAAACTTATTTGATATAGTTTTCTTTCATGATATTAAAGTTTCAACGATAAATTTACTACGAAATTGATAATTCTAATTAATTCACGTGATAAAAAAATTATAGAAAAATAATTTATTAATAAATGTTATTTAATATAATTTTTCAACATAACTATGTTTCTTTATTACATATTATTCTATAATTAATAAAATTTTACTTTACATATTTTTTTTTATATTAACAAAGGCATAAGGCCTAAATGAACAAGATGGGGATAACCATATCAAGTTCTTCAACAATATATAAAAAAAATGCTAAAAGATGATTATGTATTAGGTGAACAACAATTTGTTAAAATATTTGTATAAAATATTTTTATATATTTAAACTATATAACTTTCATACATTTTTAAAAAATATTTATATAAAATATAAACAAACCCGTAGTGTAAGACCCGGTTGCGTTGGTCAGCCCAGTGTAAGACCTAGAGAGAGGGCAGTGTAAGAGGTGGTCCCGGAACCATAGGTAGAAATACCCTGGATCGGTGGTCCTGTTATTAGAAAGAGTGATATAGAAAAGAAATTTGAGTGATTAAGAACTAGACATAACTCGATAGCCCAGAACCTTGAAGAGAGTTAGGATCCAGAGAAAGGATAGTGTGGATAGGACATAAGTTTTCATATAAAGTTTTTCACGAAAGTTTTTCAAACAAGATTTTCTTACAAAGTTTTTAATATAAGTTTTTCAAAATGGCACAACCTCTTAGAACTTTAAGTCAGTTAGGATCTAGTCGAAGAGAAAATAGAACATTAATTCCTTCTACCTCATTATCTCAACAAGAGTTAGAGTCTAGAAGAGATCAAGATAATTACCAAAATAGAGAATTACAGATAGCAGAAATAGAAAATAGATTACAATGTTAAAAATTACCAGATATTAAATATAATGAAATATATAAGTCTAGTACTTTTAATTTTAGAAATAAAGATGTTATTCATACTATAGAATCATCTAGATCTATTAAACAGAATCAAGAGACTATTACTTTGTTAGATTAAGATATGATAGATAATCATATTAGAGTTGATATGCATTACATTCACTTAGGATTAATATAAGTAGCTGTTAAACCATTACATAAGTTAGGTTTAAATACTCCTTTATTATTAATATTAAGAGATAGTAGAATTAAAAGATTTCCTGAGTCTATTATAGCTATATTAGAATCTAATTTGAATTATGGTCCAGTATATTTTAATTGTTATCTTAATTTTTCTATGAATTTAGGAGATGATTTTACAAAGAGTTCATTAGTTATTAATATTTAGTGTATGGATAACTTATTTTATGAAGGTGTTTCTAATATAGATATTATATATAGAATTAAATATAAAGTTTCTAATATTAATTATAATTTTAAAGCATTACGTAGCACACCTAGAAATGAAACTGTTATTATTGAAGCTAATTTAAGTAGATCTAATATTACTACTCCTAAAAAATTAAAAGCATCAGAAATAATAGCTAAGTTACCTGAAGAATGGATATTAAAGGAAGTTATGGAAGCACCTAAATTAGAATATAGGAAACTTAGAGAATTTGTTTTAGAAGAAGATGGAACAGTTAGAATTAGAATGAATAGAAGTCAGTCATTAAGAATTAATGAACCACAAATTATTACTCCCCAGTCCTTTAGAAGTTCAGTAGATACTAACTCTACTATTAATGTGAATTTAGCAGGTGTTAATTTTACCTCAAATATTCCTCAACCATTATATGAGCCATGTTCCTCATTAGAATCTGAATCTCCTAGGATGTCACCTACTTGATCTCAAATTATAGGAGTTATTACTAGAGATGAACCATTTGAAATAGATAAAGTTTGGATTAGACAAGATTTTGAAGCAGATTACAATAAAGAAAAAAGAGATTGGTATTTTAGTACTTTTAATAAAGAATTAACTTCGATTTATTTGTAATTATTTTAATGTTATCTTAGAAAATTAGAATTAAATATTTATTTCTTTACGTGGTTTGAGAATTACTGTGTAGAAAATAATATAGAAAATCCTTTTATAGAAGATTTACGTATAGATGTTAATATTAGGTTAAATACTAAATGGAAGATAGTAGAAAATAAAGTAGTAGAATCGATATATCCTCCCTTAGAAAGTATTAAGATAGAAAAATAAGGAAAGAAAATAGAAGCCTCACCTTTTAAGACTATTATAAACCGAATTACTTCTGAGCAAAAAGAATTAAGAAAAATACAAAGTCAGTTGAATTATTCGAATCAAATATTACATACTATGTCACAGCAATTAGATAGAATAGAATTACAGTTAGGAAATTCTAAGTCTATTACACCTCAAAAGGTTAATTCCTATAAGGATTATAAGTTAGAACCAAATAGAGCTATATATAGAATAAATGTTCCTGAAAAAGAATTAAAAGGAATTAGCTTAGGACAAAAGAATGATGGTATGGATGAGTTAGTAAAGCAATTAAAGAATTTGACTTTACCTAATAATAATAATAGTAGTTCATTAGAAATAAATATGTTGACACAAGAAGAAGAATTAAATATTAATAAGTTAAAGAATTTTGGTAGAACTAAGAATTATTTAAGAAAAACTAGAAATTATTATCCTAGGCCAAGTTTTCCTGATTTACAGTGTGAAGAAAAGTATTATCAAAGTGAAAATTCTTATAATGATACAACAATAGTAGAATGGAACATAGATGGTCATAGTGATCAAAATATATTAGATATTATTAAGCAAATGGCTATGGCAGCTACTGCTTATATGACAACAGCAGGAAATAGTAATAAAAAAGTAGCAATGTTATTAACTGTAGGTTTTACAGGACAGTTAAAAGGATGGTGGGATAATATTGTTACTGAACAAGATAAGAATAATATATTAGGAGCTATCAAAACAGAAACTGGTGAAGAAGATGCATTAAATGTTTTATTATATGCTATTACTAAACATTTTGTTGGAGATCCTTTACAATTACAGCTAAGAGCTGGAGAGCAATTAGTAAATTTATATTGTCCAACTATGTCTGATTATAGATGGTATAAATATATGTTTTTATGTAAATTATATGTTAGACCTGATGGTGGTGCAGATTATTGGAAAGAAAGATTTTTAGCAGGATTACCAAAATTATTTAGTGAAAAAGTAAAAAATAACATTAAGAATACATATGATGGAATTATTCCTTATTCTGGATTAACTGTGGGTAAATTACATAATTTTGTTATAGAAAGAGGAATACATACGTGTACTGATTATAAATAACAAAAAAAAAAATTAGATCAGAAGCTATGCAAAGTAAGAGAGAATTAGGAAGTTTTTGTGAGCAATTTGGAATAGAGTCTATTAAAGCCCCTAGTAAACAAGCTAGAAAGAAACAGCAGAACAAGCCTTATAAGGGTTATAGGAAGAAAAATAATTACTTCAGAAATAGTAATTATCAAGAACAGCCTCCTAGAAAGAACTATAAGAAAAAATAGGTTAAAAAGAATTACAGCAGTAAAAAAGAAATTAAATGTTTTAAGTGTGGTAGATTTGGTCATTATGCAAAAGACTGTAGAGTTAAGCAAAAGATTAATGAGATTAGTAATTTAGAAATATCAAATGAATTAAAGGATAGTCTTATTAATATATTAAAGGATATTATGATAGTCAATAGTTCAGAAGAAGAGTATTCTGAAAAAAGTTCTTATGAAGAAGAAGAAGATTATATTAATCAGGTATTAAAAGAATCTGAATTAGAACTGGAAAGTTCTGATAAAGATTGCTTAGGCCCTGTATTATGTACTTGTGATAGTTATATTAAGAGTATAAATGTTATTGCTTCAGATCAGGCTAGTACTCTTATTAGAATATTAGAAGGAATGCCAGAATCACCTCAGAAGGAAGAATTTATGATACAAATTAAAGGTATTATGGATAGAGAAAAGAAAGAAAAAGAAAAAGTTCATAAAGTAAAATTTAAGGAAGTATTAAATAGGTTTAGACAGTCTTCAGCCCCTTCAATTACATTACAAGATTTACAAAATGAGATTAGGATATTAAAGCAGGAGATACAAGGATTAAAACAAAAGGATTTAGATTTAGAAATTAAGTATATAGAATTAAAGGCAAATGGAGTAATAGTTAGTCAAACTAGACAAGATAAAAATAAGGAATCAAGTAGTGATACTACTTACGTTAACATATTAAGTCAGGTTATAGTTCTTAAGTGGTATTGTCCAATTACATTAGTTATTAAGGATGAAAGATTTGATCTTATAGCATTAATTGATTCAGGTGCAAATATGAATTGTATTCAAGAAGGTATTATTCCTACTAAGTATTATGAGAAGACCTTAGAATCATTAAGTGGTGCTAATGGTTCTAGATTAATAGTTTCTTACAAATTATCAACTGCAAAAATTTGCAAAGATGAGATTTGTTATAGAACTTCATTTTTATTAGTTAAAAATATTCATGAAAAAATTATTTTAGGAACCCCATTTTTATCTTTTTTTTTTATAGGCAAATGTTAGTATGTTAGTTGTTAAATTAGTTTTTCCTCCTTCACCAGGATTTGAACCCTGGACCTTTGACTCCCTCACACCTTCACACCCATTTTTATCTTTATTATATCCTTTTACGGTAGCAAATGATGCAATTACTTCAAAAGCCCTGGGAAGTTAGATTTGAATTTTTACAATCACCTAGAATTAAAGAATTAAATTTAGTACAGGAAGCATCAACTTCAGTTATTAATTTAATTAATCAGAAAAAGAAACAAATAAGAATATTAAATAAAGAAGTTCATTACAAAAGAATAGAAGAACAATTAGAGTCCCCTCAGATACAAGAAAAAAATTAAGGAATTACAAATTAAGTTTGAAAAAGAAATATGTGCTGATCACCCCAATGCTTTTTGGGATAGGAAGCAACATATAGTTTCATTATCTTATAAGCCAGACTTTGATGAGAAAAGTATTCTCACAAAGGCTAGGCCCATACAAATGAATCAGCAATACTTAGAATATTGTAAGAAAGAAATGCATGATTATTTAGATAAAAAATTAATTAGACCTAGTAAATCACCTTGGAGTTGCGCAGGTTTTTATGTTATGAATTCATCAGAATTAGAAAGATGAGCCCCTAGATTAGTTATTAATTATAAGCCATTAAATAAGGTTCCTAGATGGATTAGATACCCAATACCAAAAAAGAAAGATTTAATTGGTAGATTACATAATACTTCTATATTTTCTAAGTTTGATATGAAATCAGGATATTACCAAATACAAGTAGAAGAAAATGATAGGTATAAGACAACTTTTGTAGTACCTTTTGGACATTATGAATGGAATGTTATGCCACAAGGATTAAAGAATGCGCCTAGTGAATTTCAGCTTATTATGAACGATATATTCAATGATTATCAACAATTTACTTTAGTTTATTTAGATGATTTATTAGTTTTTTCTAATTCTATTAATCAACATTATGAGCACTTAAATAAATTCTTTAATATTATAAAAGAAAATGGATTAGTTGTTTCAGCAAAGAAAATGAAATTATTTCAAATAAATGTTAGATTTTTAGGATTTAATATTTATCAAGGAATGATTACTCCTATTAGTAGATCTATAGAATTTGGTGATAAGTTTCCTGACGAAATTAAAGACAAAACTAAATTACAAAGATTTTTAGGATGTATAAATTATGTAGCAGAATTTATTCCCAATCTTAGAATTATTTGTGCCCCTGTATTTAAAAGGTTAAAGAAAAATCCTCCTAAATGGGATGAGTCTATGACTGAGAGTGTTAGAACATTAAAGCAATTAGTTAAAAAATTGCCTTGCCTAGGGATACCTGATCCTAATGCCTTTTTAATAGTTGAGACTGATTCCTCTGACATAGGATTTGGAGGAATTCTTAAGCAAGTATTACCCAATAGTCAGAAAGAGCAAATAGTAAGATATTACTCTGGGGTGTGGAATCAAGCACAGTTAAAATACAGTACTATTAAAAAATAAATTTTAGCTATTGTTTTATGTATTACTAAATTTCAAGATGATTTGTTTTCTAAATTTTTTTTATTAAAAACTGATTGTAAAGCCGCAAAAGAAGTTTTACAAAAGGATGTTAAAAATTTGGTTTCAAAACATATTTTCGCTAGATAGCAATCATTACTTTCTTGTTTTGATTTTGATATAGAACATATTAAATGAGAAAAGAATTCTTTACCAGATTTTCTTACAAGAGAATTCTTATTGGGAACTAAAGAATGAGCAATCCAAGAGATAAATATGGACCTCCTCTCGAGGATCTATCAAAGAAAGCTATTACAGCGAAACATGTACTAGAGTCCCCTAAAAAGGATAAAAATATTACTTCTTCATCATCCTCTCAATTACAAAATAGATTTACCCCACTAGCATTACCTTCTCCTACCAATTACCCATCTCCTAGAGCATTAAGACCTCCTTTTACCCAAAATGCATTAATCTCTCCTTTAGCTTTTTCCAAAGAATTACAAGACTCACCTTCTCCCACATAAGTCAAAATACCTTATTACACTCCTCCAGCCTCTAACCCTCCTTGTAATTTTATTGAAAAACCATTACGTTTTCCCCTTTTCTTAATAGAACCAGAATATTACTCTAATAACTGCTCCCCATTACAAATAGTGTAACACGCGTATTTTTACGATACGTTAATTAGCGGTAATATTGTACTTTTATAGTAATTATGCTTTAATAAAGTAGTTGTTGTTCCCTAAGTAAGTGATTTAATTAAATCAAGAGCATATATAATTGAGAATTAATATTTTTATATTGATTCATGGTTTGAAGATCATCAAAAAATTCTAACGAAGTTTCGGCGCATTTCAAATCGCCCCGTAGATAAAATTTAAAATGAGCCCGATTTCGATGAAAATCGAATCGTAACTTGTTTTAATTGTTTTTGAATGATTTATATTGTTTTCATTATTTATGAAATAATATTATCACGCGGAGAATTAATTCCTCGTGAATTAATTTTTCGAGATTTTTCCGGCGAGAAATTAATCTGTTTTGTGGTTTTTCGTCGCCGTGTTTTTAAACCTTAAGACTCTAGATTAGAGGGTAATCATGAGAGAAGTGAGATTAGATGGGTAGAGTGACTGATGTGATTAGCATCTCTAAAAGGTGATTAATGTCACTTGATGTGTGTAATTTTATTTTAAAAACTATTACTAAATTTATTTTAATTACTACTAATTATGTCTTCTTATTTTTTTAAGCTTATAAAAGAAGGGAACCCCCCCCCCCCACCAGCTGACCCTCACGAGCTCTCTCTCCCCCAAACCCTCTTCTCCATCTTTCTTTTTTTCTTCAAAGCTTCCATGGGTTTCCATGGCCAAGATCTCTTGATCCTTTGAGTTTTTGGGCACACTTTCTTCACCAAACTTGTTGCAAATCACCATACCAACTTAGTTCTACCTCTTCTACATCATTTGGGGTAAGAAAAATTGAAACTTTTCCCCCAAAAAAATTCTGTTTTGGGCGCTAAAACAGCCCCCATTTTCTACTTTGATTTTGCTTCCAAATCTTGCCATATTGCTAGGTTATGTCCTCTACTATATTACCTATGTTTCTAACCATTCAAATGAGCTTGAAATCAGAATTTTTCCAACCTCTTTTGAACCCTAAATTCAGCGCTAAACAGCCCCTATTCTCCATGTTTATTTAACTTATGTTTTAGTTGGATTTGTTGCTTGTTATGTGTTGTTTGGATGATTGATGATGATTGTTGAGAGGTGAACATCTCCAACCCCTTCCTTAAGCCTCTAGGTCGAAAACCCTACGTGGTAAGAATGGGGAAAATGATGTGATCTCATGAGAATCAATCAATTGAATGTTATAAGGGTCATTAGAGATTGTTTTGATGTTAGTTCCATGTGTAGTTTAAATTAAATAGGCTTAACATGATAGTTTAAATTTATTTTCTATTCTTGAACTATGTAAGTTTGTGGCTAGGGTGTTTAATTGCATGTTAGTTGGTTTATTAAATGATTAGGAGTAATTTTAAGATTTTTAGAACTTGTATGCATGAGTTGGTGTGATTCAAAGTTGTAGCTTATGAAAAAATGGGTTTATGGAGGACTAGAAGTGATTATTAACTTGGTGATTCTTTAAACTTTTGAAAAAGAATGTTGGAAAAGAAATTTTAGAAACTTTTGTTTTGATTTGCTTTTAGTTTATGCCTTAACTATGTATGGTTTTGGGTGATTGCCTAAATGACTTGAAAATGGCTTGGAAAACAAATTATGAAACTTAGTTGAGTTATGTTATGATTTGTGGGTGAAGTAGAAAATGCTATGTGTAAATATGCTTGTAATATGTTGGAAATGGTGTGAAATGATCTAAATTATGGAAGAAAGATTTTGCAAACTATTTGGACAAAAAAAAAAGGGTATGGCCGCAAGGCCTAAGGGAATTTTTGGGGAAAATTAGCTATTGACTTATTGTCGTTTGAGGTATGATTATGTGAAGTTTTTTTTTATATATATAGTTTAAAAAGATTTAGCGAGTATTTTTGGAAAAAAAACGGGTTGAGGCCGTGAAGCCTAAGGAGCCTTTAGAAAAAAAAATGTTTGGTTGATTAACTTGTTTAATTCTCTTGATGAGTATGTGCAGTGTTCTTAAAAGTTTTTGGTTAGGATAATGGGTTAGTGAGTGTAGTTGTTCTAGAATTACTTAATTTACCGTGGTGATAGGAATCGAAGTACCGGAGACCGAGCGGACCGGATTCGAAGACGTTGGAGCGACGTTAGTGACGACGAGCGGTAAGGGCACTTCTAGACATTCTAGGATTTTATTTTATGTCCCTGTGTAAGGACAACTTTTAGAGATGCTTAAACTCTTGTTTCACTATTTAAATTGCTTTATTTAACTACGAAGAAGTCTGAGAACTCTACGAGTTCGAAGTTAGGGTTTTCGAACCCCTTCCTTTATTTTATCGTGCGGTCGAACATATTCCGAGTCATTCGTGGGTGAAAACTTTGTGGTTGGTCTCCTGAACCCAACCCCCCACAATTGTGTACCTCTCTGTCAACTCCATCGAGTTGCAGAGGGATGGATTCCTTGATTTGCGTGTCAAGCATGTATTGTGACGATATGTTGAGTTATGCATTATTTGATATGAGATTGAATATATGCCATGAATTGCGTGTTGCTGTTGAATTGCGTTCTTCATGCAGAGTGTTTTTATTGCTTAAAATGTCGAATTGCGTTTTCTTCATGTTAAGCATGCTCCCCTTTTGTTTACGGGAGATTGACTAGGCGTCGCAGCGTAGGGACCGGGGCTGCTTACCTAGGGAGAAGTGAAAGATCCCAAGGCTACGGCTGGTATGTCAGTTGATGGATCTCAAGGTCGCTTCCTGAATAATTGTCTAGTCGAGAGAAAATGAGTAGCGAGTTGAGTTGAGTCTAGAGTGAGAGAGTTGAGTCACGTTCTGTGAATGACATACATTGTTGTTTGCTTATTGCTTTATGCATTGATTATCTTGATTTGTTGAGAAGTTGACCCTTTCCCGTGGTGCTTTCAATTCATGACGGTTACCCAGGCGATGGCGAAGGGCGTTTGGATTCCGGCGATGAGGACGTCGCCAGAGATCTTCTTTGACTTCCCTAATATGGGACAACCCGCGGCGATGGAGTTCGACCCCATCTCCTGCCGTGTGGTATACACTGGGGACGTGGTGCAGACACTACGAGAGGATGGCGTAGCCGTGAGGCAGGATGTGACACGGCGTACGGTGAGTTTCCCGATCCGGATGGGACAGGTGGTGGAGGTGTGGCGTGCCCGGCCAGCGAGAGGCTATGAGAGCTTCTTCCTCTTCACCGTAGGACTTCATGACATTCCTAGGAGCCGCTACTAGATTTGCAGATTTGCGCGCAGGCGTGGACCCCGAGTGAGATGGACCGCCGCAAGAGCGTGATACGCCGAGATCCGCAGAGCTTCCACTTCGAGGGTCAGGCTGCCTAGATCCCCTGTAGTACCGTTTCCCCATCGCTGCTAGGACCCCTACACCGCCTCGTGGCTTCCTCCCGTTTGTCTTTGTGTGCCACGCAGGCGATCGCTTGGAGCGAGATCGACTGAGGAGTGGCCGACGGGTGAGTATACTCCGAGTGACGTGCCTGTGGACGTGCCAGCTGCGGCTCCCTTCATTGACCTGACCGGCGAGGACTTGATGGAGGAGGAGGAGGACCCGTCAGAGGATTTGGGTAGCGACCTGTGGCTGTGATGTTGGATGACTGTTGCGTTATGTTTTTTTTTTGTTGATAGACTGTTGTATATATATATTTGGGATGACTGTATTTATGACTTTTATGTTCCATGTGTCGTGACCAGTCAGGCCAGATGTTATTTTGGGTTACAGGGTAGACTGGCGGTCTCACTTTTGGGCACCCCGCCTGGGTGTCTGCTAGGAAGTACCCCCGGGGTATGATTGCTCTCTTGAGGGTCATCATACCATAGGTGTATTTCTTTGTACATTCACTACTCTGTATTTTGCGTACATTGTCAGTACGACTTGTATATATATTTATATATTTATATATATTATGCATGTATGTCTTATTCGTATTTAAGTCTTGTGTCCTAGTTGCACCACGTTTCGAAAAGCTGTAATTACTCTTATGTGCGCTTGCGGGAATTATTGAAAAAAAAAAGTACCGCATTTTTCTAAAGGGCACAAGAGTACCGTTTTAAAACGCATCGCATAGAGGTTTAGTTTAGCTCTGTAGCGGTTCGAAAACGGGTCGTTACAAATAGCCTCCAATTTCTTCCCTTCTGGATTTCATTACCTTCCCCATGCCTTGAAAAAAACCAGACTCTTCTATGAATTTATTCATGTGGACACTGAATCAATTGAATTAACTCATTTTTATGATAACAAAGACCAGAGAAAAATAACTTACTCAAAAATTAAGACTTTAAAGGTATTATCTCCTTCAAATTGGAAGAATCATCCTCAAACATTTCGGAGTTTCACAAGAAGGTTCAATCCCCAGAATTACTCTTATCATGATTACATGGATGCCTGGTATTACATGCTCTATCAAGAACCATATAATCACACGTGGTTCATATGGTTTAAGAAAGACATCTCATTAAACTTTCCTCAGTGGTTTATTAGATGGTTCTCTGAATATGAACCAGATTACTCAATATTTCCAGAATTTGCTACATCCGCGTTAGATGCTTTTATTAAAGAAACTACCTTTCAGAAATACATACAAATATTAGCCTTCTGTGCAAGTTTTGGAATTTCCTGGATTACTTCTTGGACTGGAACTACCCTTTGGGAAGACTGTTCTTTTACTTATATGTCAAGAATTATCATGATAAAACGGTGGAATAAATTTAGCCCTGAATTACTTTCTCCTTCAAGGTTGAATGAATGGTTCTGGAAAAATCCAAAATATTTGATTAAATCAAAAGAAGAAGACAATGAAGCATTATTCTTGGCTGAAAAGTCAAAGCTTATGGCAGAATTATCCTCTTCTAGTAATAGAAAAGAATTTTTAAAGAAATTATGCTCAGCATTATCAGAATCAGAAGATAAGGATGAAGTTGGGTCTTTAGGCAGCTACACGCCAGCCAATGAAGATGATTGTTATGGTATTAGTGGAGTCCAGCATTAAAGTCATTATTTTAGAATTTGACCTTACATGGAGTATTATTCTGAAGCATCATTATTGAAGAACACGTGAAGTTACTATTACTTTCAAGACTTGGAAAAGTTCCCAGCATTATCAACAAAGTTGCTTTTCTTTTAGAAAAGTATCTTGTCTTGTTCGGAATTACTATTTCCTTTTGACAATTATGTATCACTTTACTATTCGCTTTTTGAAAGTGGTAGACATTACTGTTTACCTTTAGACTTTCAGAAAAGTAGTTTGTCTTATTTGTTTTTAGAATCCAATGTTAGGGGTATTATTGTAAAAGAAGTGTCTCTCTTCCATCTATAAAAAGGAGCTTTCATAGCATTACTCATCATCGTTCAATTCTCTCAGTTCTAAGTCTCCCTTTGTAAGACTTTCCTTGTAAGTTTTCTTTAAAAGTTTTCGTTTATGTTTTTTATGTTTTTAAAGTCTAATGTATTACTCTGAATTAATTATGGAATAAACTATTTTCTTTATGTCATCATCCCGCTTCCTCCCATATATATATATAGACACACACACACCCCAAACTATCCATTAGAGCACCAGAACCACAGTAGTACATATTTTTGAACAAATAAAATACATCATTTTTAATCTTAAAATTAAATCTTAATACGTTCAACTTTGCAACAGAAACTAATTTCCTGGCACATCCAGGTACATAGAGACAACCTTCCAGATCTAAATGACACCTAATGTCCAAGACAAATCTATACGTCCTAATTTCCTCTATCTTTGCCTTCATCCTGTTGCCCATATAAAGAAACTTTTCAGTTCCTTTTATGGTGTGTGTGTGTGTGTATATATATATATAGGCCCATTAAAAAAATATAAATAGAAAGATCACGGAGAGTTTTGTAAGAAATTATTTAAAATATATATAAAATATTTGTAACAAATTTGTTTTTCATGTAAAATATTCATTCCCGTGTATTATATTTTATCTATTATTTTCATGTAAAATGTTCATTCCCGTATATTATATTTTGTATTATATATTATTAAAAAACCTGTATTATTTTGATCACGGATGACACAATTGTTAAATATGGGCCATATTTTTCAAGACATATAGCAAAGCAAACGTATGGTTTTTATTTAGGTAATGGTAGTATTTGTCATGCCTTTTTATAGATTGAAATTCCATTTAACTAATCATGTTTTACAAAAATATATTGCTGACTATTTTATAATATTTAAATATATTGACTAAGAGGAGGGATCAAATTACACTGGTGTAATACTTGGGCAATGTTACACCCTTCAATAACATTCTACCGGATAAATATTTTTCAAAATCAACCGTTGATTAAAAGTTGCTATCATATAAATCATATCTATAATTTTTTACAAAAATCTATAATCATCTGCTATGTCATCAAGATTAATCAAGATTAACGTCAACAGTGTAATTACATATAGCGTTAATCTTGATGCATCTTGATGACATGAAAAATGACTATATATTTTTTTAAAGTTTATAGATATGATCTATATGATAATAACTTTCAATCCAACGGTTGATTTTGAAAAATATTTATCCGGTAGGATGTTATTGAATGGTGTAACATTGTCCAAGTATTACACCGGTGTAATTTGATCACTCCTCGTTGACTATCATCATGTTTTACAATTTGTTGACTAGTTTATAATATTTAAATGTGTCAAACAATACCATATTAAGAAATCGACATTTAATATTTTGTTGATGTTTCCTTAATTAAACGTTACACACTTAATTTGTTTCCAAAAACTGGTTGATTGCATTAATTTTCATTTTCATGATAAAAAATTAAAAGCATTTTCATATTAAATAATTAATTTTCGTATCTCCATGTTGGACATCTAAATGCCATTTCATATTTCCATGTCATTTGTTTTTTAACCGCATCATCAATTTTCCTTAATTAAGATGACACATAAGCATTATTAGATGCTAATTCTCTTAGAAGATGTCATTTGGAGAATAATCAATAAAATTATTCCCATTTGTATATAATAGAGATAGAGATTCCTATATATATATCAAGAAATTGAATTCTTATGCATCATTCCCATATATATCAAGGAATTTCATTTTTTTGCATATCCATTATACAATTTACGGTAATTTAATAATTCTAGAGCATGTATTTTTAGTTGATGATATTTTTATATATATTTTAATACGCCATCACATGAATAAAAAATATATATAGAATAATTTTTTAAGACACCATTTCATGAATAAAGTCAAATTTTTAATTTTGGTTGGAATTTATGAATATATATTCGTATATTCCCCCAATATTTATATATAGTATATGCACCGTTCAAAAAAAATATATAGTATATGCAAATGATTGATATTCGTTATTTTTCACTAATGACATATATCAGTTAGGATTTGTTATTATAAGTTATAATCTGCTAATAAAATTATTTAATTGTGAAAATCGGGAAGTTATTACAAAAATAATTCCTTATTAAGAATGTTATATTGTTTGATTTAATAAAATAATTCCTATATATATCAAGAAGTTTAATTTTTATGCATTATTCCCATATATATCAACAAATTTAATTTTTATTCATTTCCATTATATACATTGCGGTAATTTCTAAATCTAAGCATGTACCTTGAGTGTCTAATTTTTTTTATATATTTTAATACGCCATCACATGAATAAACAATATTTATATAATTATTTTTTAAGACACTATTTCATGAATAAAGTCAAATTTGTAATTTTTTATATGAAATTTATGATTATATATTCGTATATTCCCCCAATATTTATATATAGTGTATGCAAATGATTGATATACGTTGCTAATAAAATCAGTGTTCTAAAACCCGGATCGGACCCATCCAGTCCGGTCACATAGTTGGATCGTTTCTGCAATTAAACCGGACGTGATCCGGCCGAACCGACGTTGACTCGGGTGACTTGGCGAAAACCGGCTGGTTGAACCGGTTTTTGATTGCCGCCTATGTTGTTATCTATATTAAAAAAATTAAGGAAATGTGTAGAATGTTGCACCTCAATATCGAACCCATAATTGGGGAGACACAATTGCGTCGCGCCGTGTAACCACTGAGCCACACGTTGTGGCTGTCATTCAAATACCAAATAAATATATATAGCATATCAATATGCGAATGAACACCAATCCTGATTACAATCTGAATTTTTTTTTGGTTACCATGTTATTGGTGCGCAGTATCCACCGGCTTTGCCGGTGACTAATCTATGTCGGGGAACCTGGCTGGCCACGTGTTTTTTTTTACTCGGCTTTGCCGGTCCGTATGGTTTTTCCCTCCCAACAGAATTTTTGCCACACCCAAGACTTGAACTTGAGACATTGGGATGGGATCCGAGCCCAGTTACGACTCGGACCAACCCTTGTTTACAACATCCAGATTGTGAAACTTGATTACAATCTGAATGTTGTAAGACATTAAAATGTGTTTAAACAAAATTACGTTATAAAATATATTCATAAATATTAATCAGTATTATTATATTTAAATTTTTTTAATTGATTAAAAATATACGTATTTTTATTAATTTACTTAGATGTAAATGCCTATAATACAATTATGAAATTGAAAATTAGTTTGTAAATATTTATTCAAGCATTATACGAATTTTCAAAG
This sequence comes from Calophaca sinica, assembly GCA_037113605.1. Taxonomy (NCBI): domain Eukaryota; kingdom Viridiplantae; phylum Streptophyta; class Magnoliopsida; order Fabales; family Fabaceae; genus Calophaca; species Calophaca sinica. Next base: position 94,584,142 of record CM073732.1, on the reverse strand, counting down.
TATGGAATGCATTTTTTAAGTATATAATACACATTACGTAATTATTTTTAAAATTATTTAATATATATCGGTTCATGCAGTTCAACTACTGAACCACCGATCCGACCAGTGACCCAGTGACTCGGTACTCTCACTGAGTCGATCACCGCTCCGAGTTTTAAAACACTGAATAAAATACTTTAATTGTGAGTCAAATGTTACCATAATTTCATATCTTTAATATTTTAATTATTTGTTTTATAGTTGAATGTTTATTTTATGTTTACTAACCGATATTTTTCCATTAATCAGTTTTGTTGACTGGAGGAGGAGAGATTACGGAAACGAATTTGGTAACATGGTTAATCATGTTTTTAGCATTTTATGTTGTTATTATGGTAACATTTGTCCAAATCATTTTTTGTAACAGCTTTATGATTAGGTAATAAGGAATAATATTTCAATGTGTTTAGAGATCCCCAATAACAAAATAAAAATATTAAAAAAACAAATAGCAAAACAAAAAAGTCGTAACATTAATTAATAATTTGAAATAAAATTATTAAAATAACAACCCGATATTCATAAAATCATTAAACAATTCAAAATAGAAATAATAACCCGGAATTTATAAAATAAAACCAAATAGGCAACTTATGGAATCCGATTCTAGAAATACTGTAATGAACTTAATGATAAACGCCGCTTTTCAAACATTAATTTTTTACAAAATAGCCATCCTATTGAAAATGCCTCTAAAATTGTCAATAATCTACCAAACTGTTGTCTGGTTTAGTCGTCGCACAACCACTCTTTGTTATTCCTGATTATTTGCCATCTTGTGACAAAACGAAAAGGTGGTTGTATTAATATTGAGATTTAATAAAAGGTTATGAATAAAGTAAAAATGCTTACTAACATTATCCTTAAGTTATTAGCGTCAAGATGTTCTGGATTTATTAAAAGTCTAGAAGCATTGAGTGTGTTTAACAGTACACTTTCGCCTGAAAAAAAGCATGTAAAGATGGTGATTATTTGGTTGCAGAAACAATATAATGGTATATAAAGAAAAACTAAAAAATTATATCTTTAACAACTTTGAATTTTGAAAACATCATGGCTATGATAGGATTAATTCCATTAAAAGACTCAAGGAAGTTTGTTAATTTGTCAACATACGAACCGTACAAAGTGTAATGGAAACGAAATCTGTTGAAAAAATTAAGATGGCATTAGTGACAGCAAATAGTTTCAACAAGCAAATAGTTCTGGATAGTTAAAAAGAATTCGAAAAAAATTACTAACCAACCAAATAATTATTATCAAAACCATCTGCAAAGCAATCCGCAGGTTGCGTCAAATGAATAACATTAATTAGAATGTTAAAATTAATCGCAGATCTAATTTGTGTACAAAATTTGAATCTAAGTTTATAATTATGCCTAGTTGAACGGTAGGAACCATTGTTTGCAACTACATCAAAAATTTTGATGTTGTTCTGAACAGAACTTCAGAGGATGACCGGAGGGAAGCAGTGCGGTTGTGCTCGCGACGGATGACGACGGCGTGTTGGGTGGTGTACCTGCAAACACTCTGACGCTCAAGTCAGTGTGTGTCGAGGTGAGTGAAGAGGTGGTAGAAAAATCATTACCTCGACCGTTCGACGCGGTCTTCTTTAAATATGAGTTGAGGACTGCATCGATGAGTAACCGCCCGCGGAAACCCTAAGTCGGAAGTAAATTCCTTTAATGCTGAGAACCGTTGGGTCGGCCGCATTGAGGGAAGGCGGAGAGGCGAGCGGAAATGGGCCTGAAAGCGTTGGATCTCCGGATTGGGCCTCGGCCCAGCCCGGAACAGTTGCCCCCCAAGTCGCTAGCTAGAATGTCGAGGTGGTGACTTGTTGTCGAAGTTCGTTGATATCGACGTTCGACGTCCTTGTTCGTAAGGAACTGCAAGTGTCGTCATGTCGTGCTTGTTCATTAGTTCGTTCGGGACCTTCGTGTTCCACGTCTGCTGGGCGATTCGACACTGGCTTGATGTGCTTGTGCAAGGCACAAGGCTTTGTCACGAGCTCGTGCACGCGGTCTCGGCACGAGGTCGATCACAGGTGCTTGTGAAAGGCACAAGGCTTTGTCACGAGCTCGTGCACGCGGTCTCGGCACGAGGTCGATCTCCTCATCAGGTGCTTGTGCAAGGCACAAGGCTTTATCACGAGCTCGTGCACGCGGTCTCGGCACGAGGTCGATCTCTTCATCAGGTGCTTGTGCCAACGCACAAGGCTTTATCAGGTGCTTGTGCCAACGCACAAGGCTTTATCACGAGCTCGTGCACGTGGTCTCGGCACGAGGTTCCATCAGAGGTGCAAGGTTTTGATAGTAAATAAATGCTGATTGCGTATTTCTTCAATCATACTTCACTGCTTCACATTTATGTGTTTAGGATACATTTGTTTCAACTATAATATTTCTTCATCTTTGCTGCGATTTTCTGTTTCACTGCGACCTCGCTGAGTGCTGCAAGCTCCCTGCATTCGTCAAGGAGGTCGAGTTCTTCTCGTATACTGACAGTTGTCAATGTTACTCTGGGGATTTGTCTTTGGCTTTTGATGCCATCAACTTCTCTTCGTAATTCATAAATTTCTGAGCTCGCTTCAGGAACTCGTTCAGGGTCTTCGGTTTGTCGACACCAACGTCGACGCTGAATAGATTTCCTTCGATCAGGCCTCGCTCTAGCAAGTACAGCTTCATCTCGTCAGAGCATTTCTTCACCAAAATGGCTTCTTTGTTGAAGCGCTCGACGTAGTCTCTGATAGACTCATCTCTCTTCTGCTGAATTGCGGCCAGTGCCGCTGTCGACTTGGGTTGGACTTTAGACGCAGTGAAATGCGCGGAGAACTGGTCGACGAGCTCAGTCCACGAACCAATGGAATTTTTCTTAAGAGTCTGGAACCAAGACAACGCCGCTTTCTTCAGAGTGAGGAAAGATTACGCACTTCACCGGCCTGGGCGCCTCGATAGCCCATGACAAGTATCAAAGCAACCAACATGCTCGTCGGGTCGGTGGTGCCGTCGTATGAGTCCAAAGCGGGTGGTTTCGAAGATGCTTGAATCGGAATTTCATGATCTCGGATGTAAAGGACCAAAGGCCCCGCCGAGTCACTCGTGTCATTGCTCGAGAAGGAGTTGATGAAATGTAATGAGCACGGAGTGCTCTATGCACAGAGCGGCGTGGAGTCGTGCCACGGTGGTGGCGATGAACAGATCTGAGATTTTCAGACTCCTTCGATCTCCGAGGAGAACGAGAGACTCGATCTTTTCTGTTTTCGATCTGTGTGGCAACGCGAGCGGAGAGTTCTTTCTGCTAATTCTCCATTCGATCGAGGCGTTGATTCTGAGCATGCATCTCTTCGACATGGCTTCAAATGAATTCGCGGAACTCGCGAATGAGGATGGCGGCGGTCTCTGTTCCGGCATCGGTTTGAGCAGCAACGATCGGAACGGCGTCATGCTGATGCGGAGGCGGAAGGTTATTCCTCTGTCTCTCATATTCACCGATGAAATTAACAGGTTCATGGTGAGGTGGTTCAAGATCTGCGTTCGCATGAGTGGAACTGCTAGTCGCGACCGACGCTTGATCCACCATCGTCAGTGAAGAAGGAGACTTCGACAAAGAAGATGAAATCGTAAACGATCCCCACAGACGGCGCCAATGTTACGAATGTAACTTCAGAGGATGACCGAGGGAAGCAAAGGCGGTTGTGCTCGCGACGGATGACGACGGCGTGTTGGGTGGTGTACCTGCAAACACTCCGACGCTCAAGTCAGTGTGTGTCGAGGTGAGTGAAGAGGTGGTAGAAAAATCATTACCTCGACCGTTCGACGCGGTCTTCTTTAAATATGAGTTGAGGACGGTTACCGATGAGTAACCGTTCCGTGAAACCCGGAAGTTGGAAGTAAATTCCTTTAATACTGAGAACCGTTGGGTCGGCCGCGTTGAGGGAAGGCGGAGAGGCGAGCGAAAATGGGCCTGAAAGCGTTGGATCTCCGGATTGGGCCTCGGCCCAGCCCGGAACAGATATTATATATGAAACCCTCATTTAAATTCGTATGAAACTTATACAGCAAACTTTTGGGCACCGTGACATGAATTTTATTTCCCTACATGTAAAAAAAAAGTTAGATGTAAACAATAAACGTTGTATTTGTTTAATAAACATGCGTTTAAAAATACATATTCACCTCATTGTCAATAAGGATAACTTTAATCGATAAAGGAAAACTTTGTGTTTCTGATGCATTAGTGCACCACATACGGCAAATCCCAACTACTAAATTCCAATTCCGATGAATGAAAGAGTCAATGTCAGCAATCCGATCATGGTTGGGGTTCATTTTAACTGAGAAGATAAAAATACAAAAAACAAAAATTTTGAGAGATCAAAACACAATGAGCACATATAGTTGTTTCCACTATTTATAGAATTCATAATTGTATTGGAAATTAGTAGGACCAAGATTTTGTTGAACTAATCTGGCCGATTTGTGTAGGTTACGATTTGGATCCAAATATTTTAATTTAATATATCACGATTAAAATATGGTAACGTTTTTTTTTCAAATAGGAAAAATATGTTGATTGCCAAATTAGTCAGCTAGTCAAAGGAATGATATTTATTAATTTCCAAAAAACGCAAAACACAATGATACAAAATTATACATGATTTGTTATTATAGAAATATTGGATCCAAATCATGACCTTTCTAGAAAACGTATGGAACATTAAAACTTGGTATTTAATATGTTTCCGGAAAAAACTTTTCACAATCGTGGATCCAAATCTTTGCGATCAATCGTGGATCCAAATTTAATATATCCATGTCATTTTTTTTTACCACATCAACAAATTTCCTTAATAAAGATGACACCTTAGCAGTAATTAAATAATAATTCTCTAATAAGAAGACATGTGACAAATATTTAATTAGGTTATTCTCATTTGTATATAATAGAGATAGAGATACAAGCAAACCAAAAAAAAATAATAATAGTAATAGTAGTAATATAAATATGTCTGCTGACTTGTACAATAAAATATTAAAAAGTGAACAACACGGGCAGAAATGGAACAACATTCAACACTCCTCAGTCCTTGAGCTTTCTCGCCAATTATAGGGAGAAAAATTTGTTGTGGGTCCCATGGGTATATTCCTCTTTCCTTTCTCTTTCGTATCGCATCCAAAAGATGGAAGGGTTTTTGGAAACAAACACAGTGTACAAGCTGTTTATTTTTTCATTTCCTGTTTTCAATAAAATGCACATACTATAACACATATTGTCAAAGAGATGATATATAAAATGAGGATTTGTAGTCTAAAAAGCAATAACATATTTGGAAATAGTGAAAACAATTTTGTAGCATTTTCAATATTTTCAAAAATGCTACTCTTTGCCTATACATATCATCCTACTTTAGATGTCATCTTCATGATATAGTATGTATATCTTATTGAAAATAAAAAATGAAAATTTGAAAAGGACAATTTTTGGAAAGTGTACCTAGAACCATGCTATTATTTAATTGTTGTTTTTTTTTTGCCTTGCACGCTGCTCAATGTTTTTCCCTACACGATGCTTGACGCCTCAACGGATTTTAATTGGGCTATGTTTACTTCTTTTAAAAGTTTGATTGTTTTTAGGCAAAAAAATTCTTATATTTAGTACTACTTACTTTATGGATTACCTAATAGTTATAGTTAATATCCATTCAACATAATTACTTAATTATTTATTATTTATGTAAATATTTAATTATTTCACTTAATATTTAACATGTTTAAGATGAAAATATCACTTATTATTGGGTTTTATGTTGTTGAAATTAAGTGTTATGTTATAATTGATTTGGTTTCATCTGTAACTTTATGTTATACGTGATTTATGACATTTTTAAGTGGAGTTTAATTTTTATGATCAGAAGTTATGAATATTATGTTTTTTTTGTTTAATAGTATTGCTTTATATACTATATTAGAAAAAGGTTTAAATATGTTTTTCGTCCCTGCAAATATGGGGTACTTTGGTTTTAGTCCCTGCAATTTTTTTTTCATTTTCGTCCCTGCAATTTACACTGTTTATCATTTTCGTCCCTGGCCATCAAACTCCGTTAAAAAAAGATGACGTGTCTAATGGAGCTACACGTTGGCATTTCCACGTCATCAAAATAAATTTGTTTTTCGTCCCTGCAAATATGAGGTACTTTGGTTTTAGTCCCTGTAAAAAAAAATTCGTTTTCATCCCTGCAATTTGACCCGTTTATATTTTCGTCCTTGACATTTCCACGTCATCAAAATAAATATGTTTTTGGTCCCTGAAAATATGAGGTACTCTGGTTTTAGTCCCTGCAATTTTTTTTTCGTTTTCATCCCTGTAATTTGACCCCTTTTCATTTTCGTCCCTAGCCGTCAAACTCTGTTAAAAAAGACGACGTGTTTAACGGAACAATCCAAACACCAACCACAACATTTTTCTTCTCTCATTGCCCGATTTCAGCTTTAGTTTCTCAATCTTTTTGCAACTATCTTTGCTCTGAAAAAACAGAGAAGAGAACATAACAATCAAAACGTGAGAATAACAGAACAACCAAAACATTGAAGAACAGAACAACCAAAATGAAAGAATAAAGAACAGAAAAACAGAGAAATAAGTGAAACAGAGAAGAAGAAAGAACGAATCGAAGAAATAAGGAAAACAGAGAAATGTGATACTCATATTCCAGTTGATACATTTCCAATATCTTCTCCTAGGATTGTCGCCGAAGTTGGAGATGTACAGCCTCATAGGCTCACGACAGCCACAATGTGGTACAAACTCGTGTTGAGGAGTCGCAACGGACGACGAAGAATCTCCACCCATTTCCATTTCTGATCCTCTTCTTTGATCCAACCCTCTCCTACTATTCTTCAACCCAACCCTCTTCTCCTCTTCTTCGATGGTTTCGGTTAGGGATTTTAAGAGAAATGGGGATAATTTTGTGTTCATCTGAACAATTACACGGGGGTTAGGGATTGACGTAGAGAAAACTAAGTGAAGTCACCGTTTAATGCCAGTAACGCATGTCTTCCCATTGTGATCTAGCAGTGCGACAACCTCAAGCTCACACCTTTGAATGGGATTTATGAGGAAGACTTGACGTGAAAATGCCAGCATGTAGCTCCGTTAGACACATCATCTTTTTTTTAACGGAGTTTGACGGTAAGGGACGAAAATGAAAACGGGTAAAATTGTAGGGATGAAAATGAAAACGAGTCAAATTGCAGGGATGAAAAAATTTTGCTGGGACGAAAACCAGAGTACCCCATATTTGCAGGGACAAAAACATATTTATTTTGATGACGTGGAAATGCCAGCGTGTAGCTCTGTTAGACACGTCATCTTTTTTTAACAGAGTTTGACGGCCAGGGACTAAAATAAAACGGGTCAAATTGCAGGGATGAAAACGATTTTTTTTTGTAGGGACGAAAACCAAAGTACCCCATATTTGCAGGGACGAAAAACATATTTAAGCCTTAAAAAAATTAGAAGTTATATATCATATTAGCAGTTCAACCTCGGTCCGACCCTGGTCAAACCCTTGAACCTTGAACTACACCGGTTCAATGTCTGGTCCGATTTTGATTACCTTGCAACAACATTCTGAGTTGGTTAGTATTGGCTAGTAAGATTAAAAATCCTTGTGAGACAACCAAGGTTGTATTGCCTTGTACTACAATTTTAAAATATTTTTAATCCGTATACAACAGCGGATCAATTTTCCTTTGAATCTTTTCATGTGAGCTTTTCAACGTACATTCCTTGGTGTACCGGTATTTTGTCCTTTTATAGAGAGTGAAGTTTTTTACACTGATTCAATCATTCATTGATACTTATATGTGCTTCCTCCATCTTCTGTGAACGATTTCAACCTTCTGGATCAATTCATCTGTATCTCTCTGGTAAAACGTAGTTGACCAGACGCAGAACATCAAATGAACTTATGATTATTCTTATTCAAGGGGATGAGTAATTGAGATACATGATTCTACTTGGTTATGATGTTCTTTGTGATTCCAATCTCATTGCAATGTTTACTCCTCATGCTCTAGTGTTTTTCATGTGTCAATGTTACTTCACGGATCATGTTCTATGGTAGCAAAGCTTCCAGGCTAGCTAATTCTGATCAATCTTAATTTTCAGTCATTAGTCATGCTTTTTTCTTTGTGACTTATTCTAATGACTTCTCACCTGTATGTCGTTTTTTTTGGTTGAATGGCAAATGTTAGTAAGTTAGTATTTCTCCTTGTTAGTTGGGTGAGTGGGGTTCGAACCCCGGTCTCCTTGTTAGTTTTCTCCTTAAATGTCCCTAGTCCACCACTTGGACTGCCCCACTTGGACCACCTGTATGTCGTTTTTGTATGTTGACTTGCAACATTCACTTCGTCTGCACTTTTTCCTGATTATGATTGGATGAACATGAACCAATTCCTGCTTGATGTCTTTAGCAATTGTTTCTTAACTCAACATACTATATTTTGTTTAGTGAGCTCATGTTACCATATTGGATTAACTTATTGCTTCTTAGCTTAGTAAAACTGCACATTTAGACAACCGAATTAACATTAAATTGTTTAGACAAAGAAAACACCTGTCAGGGCCGGCCCAAGGGGGTTGCTTTAGGCCTCAAATTTTTTTAGGCCCCAAATTTATTTTTAAAATTTAACAAATAGTATTAAGAGCATCTCCAACAACCATAGTTTCGTTCTTCACTCCGATTTTGTGGATCCTATAATGCTACATGGGATACAAGAACTAAACCCCTTTTTTACTCCAATAGAAGAACAATCCCTTTGTTCTTAAGTGGGTCCCGTAGTTGACCCCACTTATTATATATACTTCTATTTATTTTTATTTTTATTTAAACTTAAAATTTTAATTCATATATAATTTAATTATAAAATAATAAATACACAAAAAATATTAAAAATATTACAAATTTTCTTTTTATATATTATTTATCATAATGAGAAATACATAAATATGATGAGAAATACATGAAGATGAGAAAAACATAAATATGACGAGAAATACATAAAGATGAGAAATACGTAAGACGAGAAATACATAACATTATTGCGAAATTAGTTTTCATTATTCTCATGTCCGAAACGTTCCAAAATGTGCTCCACCAAGTCTGCTTGAAGTTGCCGATGGTTTTGTTTTTCATGAAGATGTGTTCTCCGTTGCATGTATGTTGTAAAGTCGGGTTGAGGACCAGTAGATACTTCAGCTGCTGATGTGTCATTATCTACATGATTGTAATCAAAATTACCACTATATGTGTATTGTTCGTCTTCAATGACCGTGTTATGCAGTATGATGCATGCCATTATTATATGCTTGACTGTATTCATGTGCCAAGCACGCGCCGGACCACGTACAAATGCAGATTGAGGTTGGAGGGCTCCAAACGCCCGTTCGACGTCCTTTCTTGCTGATTCTTGTCGTTGGGGAAATAGTTTTCTTTTTTCTCCTTGTGGCATTGAGATGGTCTTGACAAATGTAGCCCACTCGGGATAAATACCATATGCTAGATAGCACCCCATATTATATGGAGTTATATTCACTGTGTATTGCACTAGGGGAGCTACTCCATTCAAGACATCACTAAACACATTGGATTTGTTTAACACATTAATGTAATTGTTTGAACCCGCAGTTCCAAAAAATACATGCCAAATCCACAAGTCTTGTGATGCCACTGCTACAAGCATGATTGTGGGCTTGTCGTGATCACCTCGATAGTAGAGGCCTTTCCACACAACTAGACAATTTTTCCATTCCCAGTGCATACAATCAATAGAACCCAACATACCTGGAAAGCCACATGCCTCCCCCATTTGTAATAGGCGTGCTATGTCTTCATTGTTAGGTCTTCTCAAGTAGACATCCCCAAATACTGCATAAACACCCTTTACAAATCACTTTAAGCACTCCACCATGGTGCTTTCGTCAATTCGAACATAGTCATCCACACTATCAGCAAATGATCCATATGCCAAGATACGAATAGCGACAGTGCACTTCTGTAACAGGGAAAGACCCATTCTACCGGTTGCATCAAACCTTATACGAAAGTACTCATCATGATTTCCAAGGGATTCTACAATTCGAAGGAAAACATGCCTTTGCATTCGGAACCTTCGTTGGAATTGAGCATCTATGTATACAGGATTTTGAGAAAAGTAGTCACTTACCAATCGATTATTTCCTTCTTCACGACTCCAATCTGTCAGCGTTCTTCTTCGTCTACGCCTACTGGTGTTGTCAGTTTGTTGTTGCCCCTCACGTATTAACCTCATGATTTCTTCTTCGGTGTTGTCCTCGAGTTATTCGTCTACAATTTGGCTCCAGAGTGTATCAAAGTCTTCAGAATTGTTTGCATCCATTATATGAGTGATTGAAGCGTGAGAGAATGGCATAATATTACACAATTTAATGAGAATATGAGAGAAGATTGCAAAATTGATTGGCATGAAAATTTTCTGTTATGTTGTGAGTATATATAGGCTAGTTCTTCATAACGGCTAGTTTTTAACAACTACTTTTTCATAACGGTTAGTTTTTAACGACTACTTTTTCAGAACGGCTAGTTTTTAACGACTAGTTTTTCATAACGGCTACTAAACAAATTATCAACAAGATTGCTAATTAAAATAAAATTACAACATAGCGACTAATAAAAACAAACTTACAACATAATTGCTAATTAAAATAAAATTACAACATAGCGACTAATAAAAATAAAATTACAACATGGATACTAATTAAAATAAAAACATAGCAACTAATTAATTCCTAGCTTGCACCTAGAAACGACACAACACCCTTCATGATCCTGACGTTGTCTCTTAGACATCACAGATGTGTCCTTCAAGATGATTTCATATAACTTCCAAATGTTCTCCGATTCCTTTGCCTCAGCAATTTTTATCATGGCAGCGTTTTTTGTCCTTCACAGATTTTTCTATGCCAGTCAAATCGATGATGTTAGAAGATGTTTCAGCTACTTTTTCTTTGCTCTACCTTTTGTCCCAATGGGCGGTTCAATGGCGATGGCGACTCTTGTTTGAAACTTAGTGGCATTGGCGGATTTGAATAATTATCAGTGGATTGATCTGTTGTTCATTTTAGTTCATCTTTCAACAGTCTCCATACACACTCAAATTTGAAGTTGTCCTTCACATCTTGAAAATAAATAGCATGTGCTTGGGCCATGATGTCCATCTCTGACCTCCCACTTTGGTGTCTCTCAGCACCATGCTTGTAACACCCGAAAAACTTTTGAACTACATTATTCAACTTATGCCATTGAGTTTTATTTGAGTTACCTCCCTCGCTCCTAAGTGTTAGCAATACTCATTATAACCTTCTTTAACTCTTAACCAAAAACTATTCGCTTTTTGGTCAACACTCACAATTGGATCCTTCGATCCATTGAGCCATGATTGAATAAGTAGAATATCCTCTTCCATTGTGAATTTGAATTGCGATTTTTTTCGACTCGAATTTCCTCCTTCTTCATCGAGCGTAATAACTTCTAGGCCGACTTGTGTTGAAAATTGTTGAACTTGACGCTCAGACATTAAACCAACCAGTGTTTGAGGAATTTCAACAATGTTCATTGGTGGCCTATAAAACATGGTGGGATTCATTGATGATGGTGGAAACATGGCGGGGTTTATTGGTGGTTGTGGAAACATGGCGGGGTTTATTGGTGGTTGTGGAAACATGGGATAAAATGGAGGATTTTGAGATTTTTCACTAGTAGGAGGAGGTTGACAATTTTGCATAAAATTGTAGAAATTAAACTGATTGGGATCCATTTTACAAGAACAAATGAAATGCCCACTTGAGAAGTTGTGTGTAGAAATTGTGAGTTGAGAAGTTTGTGTGAGAAAATTAGTGAACATGAAACAAAATTTATTGAAGAAAAAATAAAAACGGTAACTTTGTTGCCTCTTGGACAATTGAAAATGGTAACATTAGATTTATTGGACAATCCAACTACCCCTTCTCACTCTCTCAAACCGCTCTTCAATGACTCTCAATTATCCAATAGTCATTTCACTTTCCCGTTCTCACTCTCAAACAACCCTCTCACCTGTCATTCGTCATTCCTTTCACCAGTGTGGCCTCGCAGGCCGTAGTTCCTTTTCTCCTCCCAGTGCTTCACTCTTATTTCCCATCTCTCATTTCTCCTCACCGCTTCCCGCCTCTCCCACTCCCCTCTTGGCCCTCCACAGCTCCACCCCCTTCTCTCCTTCCCGTGCCTCGTCCCCACCCACTCTCGGACCTTCTCCCCCTAATCCATCTCTCAATTTCCCTCATCCCTCATCTCTCTCCCCCTCCTCTCCTCCTCCTTACTCGACCCCTCACTCCTCATCTCCTATGGATCTGGACAAAACAGGGTCAGAGGCGACGAGATCTCCTATGGATCTAATTTTCACCATTCTTGATTTGAAGATTTGAAGAACGAGGGTGAAGATTTGATGCTTTTTTTCCCACTCCTAATTTTTCTAATTTTTTGTAATTTTTTTGATTTTTCTCCACTCCTTTCATTGAACAGCGAGGTGAGGGTGAAGATTTGAAGATTTTCATGATTTTTCTGAACAGCAAGGGTCACTCCTGGTTGAAGATTTGAAGGTTAACGAGGGTGAAGATTTATTTTTCTGAATTTTATTTTTTTGATTTATGGATTTGATTTGTATTTGATTTGTGTTATTCTGGAATGAGTGATGATATTCTTCTTCATTGGTTGTTGCTTTCTGTTATTTTCCCTCTCTAAATCGTTGATGACTTTGCCTCTGGTGATTGCTAAAAAATTAATTTTTTGGGCACCTTTTCTGCCATTTTCAGTGTTCTTGAGGGTTCTCTAGGGAACCAATTCTCCACCCTGACCTCCACTTCAGCCCCCTCCAATGGTGTGAAAAAGAAGAACATGTTCTTATCTCTAAGAACAGCCTAAGAACACTCCATTGGAGAACACTCCATTGGAGATGCTGTAATTATATTAATATTTATTTTTTAGGCCCCGTAGTATTAATTTCACTCACTACTTTTGCTATTAATTAATTTAGCAAAAAAATGAATCAATCTTGTGAATACATTTAATATTTATTTTTGTATTGTTTAATATTGTAAAAATTAATTAGGCCTAAAAATGCCTCTAATTTTTGTTTTGTTAGTTTTAAAAACTTCTCACTTCAAATTTCACTTTAGGCCTACACACATGTTGGGCCGGCCCTAACACCTGTTATCATCAAAACAGACAGGGATTTTAAGATACATGTTCAATCACCTTGACTGCAATCTCTCTCTCCCTCTCTCTCTCATAAAGCTGGTTTTATGGGCCAAGGCCTGCGGGCTGGCCTGTTTAACCCGTGACCCGCACGGGCCAAAACCTGAGAAAACCAGCCCATTTTGATGCGGCTTATATATGTCAGCCCATTTAGCCTGCAGGTTAGTGGTTAAAGTCTACAGTTAGGCGGGCAAGCCCGCGATCTGTGTAATTATTATATTTTATAAAAAAATCAGATTCTTTTGCCCAAAAAAGTTAGATTCTTTTGCCCAAATATTCTTTTTCATGCTTAGACCATTTATGTTTTGTATGACTTGAATCTCATTTCTGGATGTTTTTGTTGTATGGTTTTGGAATTATGCTTAGTAAAATTTCAAGTTTTTTAGTATTTTTTAATTTTTAGACATTTCTATTTTTTTATTTAGTATGGGTCGCGAGCCAGCCCGTTTAACCGCGGGCCAACGTGAGGCGGACTCGGGCCCAAACATTCCAGCCGACCCATTTATTTATGCAGACGGGCTGGCCCAATCCGTTTGTGTTGCAGGCTTACGTGGGCCGGGTTAGACAGGTCGGGCTGGCCGACATACCCACCTCTACTCTCTCACACACACATCCTGCAAGCATATAAAATTTAAGGTGCCTTATACATGGTGGAGCTCAATATTTTTTACATATATACCATCACCTTCACTCTTTCTCTCCCTCTCCCCCAATCCAGAAGCTTCCTCATCCCCCGATTGTTGAACCTTCAACAATTCGAGATGTTCAGGGAACAACCAACTTAGAAACATCCACATTGCATAAAAATTGCATGAAGATTCAAAAGCTCTCCCCCCACTTTCATTGTTAACCATTTGAGTCGCTTCTCATCGGCAATGTCAAGCGACAACATCGATCCCAGGTCCTCCACTGAGATATGCCAAGTTGCGTCAACAGTGAGGCAACTCCAGCATGGAGGGAGAACATGTCTGTAACACCCAACTTTTTGGTAACTGTTTGAAAATTTAAAAATGGATAAAATATATTTTTCCTCCTTATAAAATTGATAAATTTTGCATTTTGGGTTCCCATAAAAATTTTATTCCTTTTTAGTCTCTATAAAATACAAATGTCGTGCGTTTTTAATCTATCCCCAATAAGGATGTCAATGCGGTAGGGCAGGGCGGGGGAAGGGAGTACTCCCCAACTCCCCATCTTCGTTTCTCATCTTATGCTGTTCCTGTCCCCGATCCCCATCACGGGGAGTTTTTCTCCCCCGTCCATGCGGAGACCCATAATTCATAAGAAATAGCAAAAAATAAATTAAAATTTAACAAAATTGAAAAATTATAAAACTATGGATGAAGTTTTTCAGTAACTTTTTTAAACTTTTTTTTGGATCCTTTAATAATTTTTTAATTTCATAAAATAATATAAATTTGAAATTTGTAAATTATATATAAATAAACACACAAATACATACACACATATACTTATAAAGATTTTGTTGTAATTTTATCACGAATGGGACCCCGCGGGGCAGGAAGTATGATTCCAATCTCTGTCTCCAAAGAAAAAAAATCCTCGCCTACGGAGCGCCAAACGAAGGAGTCCCTATGGGGTTCCCTATGTATATTGGTGGAAAATGACATCCCTAATTGCAAAAGACTAAAAGTACACAATTTTTGTATTTTACAATTAAAAAAAATAATTCTTGTAGGGATAAAAGTTGAATTGCCATAATTTTATAGTAACCAAAATCATATTTTTTCTTTAAATGAATAAGACTAAAATAATTAAATGAATAAGAGTAAAATAATCACAGAAAATATAAGAATTAATTAGAGACTAAATGGTGCTGCGAAAATTTTTGTCTGATACGATGATACCAGAAGTGACCAGTGTCGGGCAGTGTATAGTAGATAAGCCAACTTCCATGTCATTTTCACATTCTTACAATGAAAATGGCCAAAAAAAAAACAAGGGTAAAATACACTCTCCTCCCCTCAAAGATAGTGATATTACACTCTTCTCCCCTCATGTTTCAAAACAAACACTTCCCTCCCTTAAAAGATGGAATATAATATAATTTGATCCATTTTTAACTCTTCAGTTAAATTATCAATTAACTTCTGTTAGAAAATATTTCTATTCCGAAAACAACCTTTTTCTGATACCTTTCTCTCAAAGAAAAATCCCTATAACATTGCCGAGTTTCAAATTTCTCTTTTCTTCTGCTTCATTTATGCACGACATTCCCCACGTGTACATCATCTTCCATTTGCACTCTCCTCCACAAACTTCGCATTTTCCACGGCTTCGTTTTCGCTCATGGCAATGAAACTCTTCGATTTCAAAAATGACAACATGAAGCTCAAAATGCAGTTGTCTTCTTCTACCAAAGAAGAAGAACAGAACAACGACACGTAAGGTCTGATGGAGCGAAGAGAAAGGAAAAAAGAACCGTAAATATGAAGGATAAGGATTGATAAGCGTGTGCAACCATCGTAAAAAGGAGGGAACTAAACCAGATGGGTCAAAACAATGTGCAATCAAGTGGTGTGGAAAACTGAGGAAGACGACGAAAGGTATCGAAAAAAGGTTATTTTCGGAATAGAAATATTTTCTAACAGAAGTTAATTGATAACTTAACGAAGAGTTAAAAATGGATCAAATTATATTATATTCAATCTTTTAAGGGAGGGAATTGTTTGTTTTGAAACATGAGGGGAGGGGAGTGTATTTTACTCAAAAAACAATGAAAATGGCATGGCCTTTTTTCCCACAGCAACTAACCGCCTCTCTCTCAAACCCTCTTTCATTTTTTTTTAAAAACAAAACACAACTACTTCACATGGCATGCACATATTGTGTTTCATCTCTCTCGTTTCTTTTCAAACTCTTGGGAAAGGAAATACGCTTTCTACGTGTGTGACTGCACTAAGAGAAATCCCCACCCTCATTTAATTTTGCTTGCAACCATTCCAAAACCCCTCGTACACTCAAGCTCTTTTTTCCCATCTCCCTCCCCTTGGGTCAAGAGTTATAACACTCATACTCCCCATTTCTTCTCCCTTCTTAAGCTCAAAAGCACACTCTCTCATCACCCTTATCATCATTTTTTGCTCTATTCACCAAAGCTATTCAAGCTTAAGAATATCATCTTCTCCTTTTGTTCCTTCCCTTCCTATTTTGGTTCTTCTATTTGTTCCTTCACCTTTTGCTCTCATGAGAAAAAGAAAGTGTTATAGTTATAGTGAGCTCTCCTTCATTTTCGGAACACATTTACTCTGTTTTTTGGATTGCATTGGGATGAAATATGGTTGCTAGCTTATAGGGAAATTGGTCTATGAAGGTGGTCCATTTTCACCCTTTATTCAAACCGTTATCCCTAGCAACGTTTAGAAACAGTTTTGTGCAAAAATCTTGGGCTCCCACTCACCCACTGCACTACTTCACGTTGATGAACTCTGTAATGGGCATACCTCTATAAATACAATGTTTTTGGGTTACTAAATCTACTCTTCTCTTCATAAGCAAAGCACGAGTTTGAGTGAGAAAGGGTTTAGAAAGCCAAAGCAGATCCGGATTTGAAATCGATTTGTGTGATCGATTCTGTTTTTTGCAATGGCTGGTTAGTGTTCCTAATCTATTTTGCTTCCGTTGTTTGATCTGAATGTGTCATATGTTTGTCAATGATTGTCTTTTGAGTTTTACATTTAGTATCAAAGCAGTATATACATCTTTCTTGCTTCAGTTTCGCTTGGTTTTACAATGATAGGAAAATTTTGAGAAACTGAAGCAAGACAGAGGTATATAATGCTTTGATACCAAATGTAAAAATCAAAAGACGATGATCATTGACAAACATATGACACATTCAGATCAAACAAAGGAAGCAAAATAGATTAGGAACACTAACCTCTGGTCATTGCAAAAAACAGAATCGTTCACGCAAATCTCAAACCCAGATCTGCTTTGGCTTTTTAAACCCTTACCCACTCAAACTCGATGATGCTTTGTTTATGAAGAGAGGAGTAGCTTTAGTGACCAAAACAGAGAGTAAAACATTGTATTTATAAAGCTCTGCCCATCACAGAGTTCATCAATGTGGAGCAGCATAGTGCGTGAGTGGGAGCCTAAGATTTTTGCACAAAATTGTTTCTAAACGTTGCCAAGAATAATGGTTTGAATAAAGGCTGAAAATAGATCACATTCAAAGACCAATTTAAACATAGTACATGTGTTCTGAAAATGAAGGGGGACTTAGTACTTTGAATTTTGCTGATTTTGAGACTTGTGTGAATTGCATTAAGGGTAATCAAACTAACAAGTCTAAAAAGCGTGCAGAGAGGAGCTCACACCTATTGGAAATCATACATACATATATTTGTTGTCCAAACATGGATGCAAGTAATCCGAAATACTTTATCACCTTTATAGACGATTATTCACGAGATATATATCTCTCTACTTACTTTGTTCTAAGGAAAACAAATTAAGATTGTTACCAATAGAGGTGGAGAGTACAACGGTAGATACACAGTGAATGGACAAGCACCTGGTCCATTAGTGAAGTTTCTTCAAGAACATAAGATTGTTACCAAGTACACTTCTTGTAACACCTTGACTCAAATTAGAGTATTACTTTAGAACTTCACAAGAAATTAGTTTAAGCGTAGTAAATTTTTTGATTTAGAATATATTGTTTCAAGAAACATAAAGTCTTACATGATGGCAAGACCGATCATCTTGTTATGCTCTCAACTTTTCCAAAATGCTAAGTACCTAAAAACAATGCCCCCAAAACATTGTGAGTTATAAAACTCAATAACATAGACTTTAACTTAAAACATTTTACCGTTGCTTTAACATAGACACCCCGTTGTCCTATCTATGCTTTACTGTACATAATTAACCTAACTCACATAATTAACGTGAATATGCTTATGTGAAAATACGAAGGAATTAAAAACTAAAACATAAATAAGACAACGACGCGTCATAGGGAAATAAATTAAGTGTCACACACGTATAATATATATATATATATATATATATATATATATATATATATATATATATATATATATATATATATATATATATATAGCATACCATCAGAGTGCGAAAGTGTGTGTAGTGTAAATAGTACTGATACAGTCATCCAAAATATAAAACCTATGAGGCTAACCCGCGCCTCATCTAAGCAAGACAAAAGAACATAAACATCACAGAAGACTCCTGGACAACATAACCAAACACCTCAGCGAGGGGGATACTGAGAGCTCCCGCTCTGAGATCCCGTCCGCCTCGAAAATAAACATTTGTTTCATGAGCGGTCATATGACGGGATGGCCCAACAGTCACTCCACCCCTACGTCTCTATCTCCCCCTGTGGCTGGGCTAACTCTGATGACTGGCAGGAGGCACTGGCATCGGCTGCAGAGACATCGGAGGATACCCTCCATGACCAAAATCAGGTGGAAACCCTGGTGCCTGCCACATCTGAGCAAATGGAAGCATCTGGCAAATGCGGAAATCTCCTGCGAAGCTAGCGATAGGAAAGCCTGGAATACGGAAATAAAGGGAGATAGTGCCGGTGTAGATAACCGCCTGACCCGCATAGTCCACCTCCCAACACATGTCGTCGACATCATGGTAGTGAATCTCAAAATCACCCCATACGGGGATCCTCGATGGCTATAGCATTGAAGGATGCATCAGGAGGAACTGCTCCATCGGATGAGGCTGGGGCTGCATCTTCCTTAACAAAGTATAACACATAATAATATATATACACACAAGCATGCAAACACAGGGAGGTAAGAACAACACATCCATTATAAAGCGGGAAATGTAAAAGTAGAATGAGAGTAGGACAATCCACACAGATAATCACATATATTACAGATTGGATCTAGCTACCCTCTTCCACTTACCCTATGTCTCTCTATGAGTTTGAGCATCTTTTCTTACTACCATCGCTACGTTGGCGAACCCCTTTTTCTGTTAGGGCTGCCGTCCCCCTTTCCCGTTAGGGACTCCCGCCTCCCTTTTTTGATAAAGACAGGGCGACACAAGCCTAGTCCACAAGGTATCCCCCTTTCCCAATAGGGACGTCCATTCCCTCATTCCCAATAGGGACGGAGTGGATCTAACCTGCTAAGTGAGGTATCCCCCTTTTTCGTTAGGGATCCTCTCCACTTCACATTCCCGTTAAGAATGGAGTGGTCACTGGATCCAACACCTCATAATCATATGCCTCACAACATGTTATCCACACATTCCCTAAAATGCCCCTATAATCATATTAGATCATAACTTAATCATTTTATCATGCTATGGCAACATATAACACATATCCACACATAATGTACTTTAAACATATCACCCTAAGCATGTTACTACCCTCATATGGCATATACAACACAACTTACAATTAATCATCTTATCAGACAATCACATTTAATAATAATAAGTAAAACATATGTTGGCTGATAGGTCTACCACGCCTATCCTTAGATGTGACAGACCGTAACCCCTATCCTTAGGTGTTACTGATATCAACCCCTAGTAGGGCTTAGGTTACCCTACACATGCCAAACAATCATTTCTACTAGACAAAACCCAATGAAAGTGTATTCTTTCTCCCACCTGGAATTCCGAGTAACCGGGATTACTAACACATGTACCACCACACCCACGAAATCACGAACAAATTAATGGACTCTCCCCACTCTAAGAACAGGTTCGGCCATCATCAATAAATAGGCCAAAGGTCACCCAAAAATTCCACCGAGCACGCTAGAACGACCCATAATTTACCAGAAACACAAAAACGTACTCGGATTAGAATTAGGGCAAACTTTGGAATTATTAAAATACCAAGAGTGGCATGACCAGGTATTGTCCATAAGGTCCAGGGTGTTCAACTTACCCAAATGCAACTCCGGACGAAGTTTCACGAATGATCGGTACCCGTACTAGCACCAAAACCCTAAAATACGAAGAACAGTTAGTTAGGAACTATTAATCCACTAAGGGAACACGAAATCAGTGGCCAACACATGGAGAACATAGGTTCTTTCCTCTGTCTCATGGCTCAAATAACCTCCTCCGCGAATTTCGTAAAACCCTAGCTCGTTCGGTCAAATCGGGGTCCAAAACACAGTCTGATTAGGGCTAGGAACTAAAACTAATTTGAGAATTTAAATCCATGGACTGAAATCAGAGACTAACTGTAATGGGGTATAGGTTTACCTCGACGAAACGGTGATTGGAGATAAACCCTAGAAAGCCCGAACAAAAACACACGAGTCAGCACCGTCGGATCAATGAATTGGTGTTCGAGATCACTTGGATTGGATCACCAAAACCTTGAGAACTCAAAAATGGAGGTTTTTCAGTGTTAAACACTGTTCTGGTCATGAAAGTGAAGAAGGAATTGTAAAAATCTGAATTAAGGATAAAAATTGGATTATATAGGAAAAATGGGGTTGCTGGACGCGCTTAACGCGCGCTCCAGCGTGCCCCACGCGCGTCCTATGTAGCCTGGCGCGCGCTTGAGTACTCCCACACTCGTCGCGTCAGTTTTCCTTTGCGTTGAAATACTCTTCTGCTTGTCTGCCATGTGTCCCATCCTGATTGGACCACCCACGACGTGTCACAGATGACCAGGAGCTGCTGGTGCACCATGGTCTAGTGCGCTCAAGCGCGCCCCAAGCGCTTCTGTGCAGTTTTGTCTGATTTCGCGCGATTTCTTCGATTCCGACATCCGTGCGATCCAGAACTCGATACCCTAACACTTAAACATGATTCTAAACATAAAAGGACTTCTAATGGGCTAAGGAACTAAGATTCAAGGTCTCAATTACTTGTTCAAAAACTCACGCTCGCTCAAGGATACGAGCCCACAAAACCCTAATCCCGACTCCGATTGTTCTCAAACTTTGCGAGGCTTCTAAGACTCATACCAAAACCCTATTAAGCACTTTTCTAACCTCATCTACCCTACTAAACCTCAAAACTTACTCTCTAGCAAGCATATGATCATACAGAAAACGAATACATAGCTGAAAAGTCAAGCACATAGTCAAATACACGCAAAAACCCACCTTGGGCATACAAGCACACTTAGTCACACACATAATCACACATTAAGAAAGGTTAGAAAATTAAGGATGTTACATTACCACCCCCTTAAAAGAGATTTCGTCCTCGAAATGACACACCTGGAAATAAATGTGGGTACTGCTGACGTATCCCTCCCTCATGCTCCCAAGTCATATCACTAGTAACATCATCCCATAGAACCTTGACTAGGGGAATGGTTATACCACGAAGTTCCTTCATCCTCCTGTCCAAAATTTGTACCGAAAACGCTTCACACTCTAATTTCTTTTTTAGTTGTATTGACTCGAGTTCAAGTACATGTGATGGATCAGGAAAATATTTTCGAAGTTGTGAAACGTGGAAGACATCATGGAGTTTAGAAAGATTAGGTGGTAAGGCAATGTGTTAAGGTACTGGGCCAATCCTATGAAGAATTTGAAAAGGTTCGATGAATCTAGGGGTTAGTTTTCTAGATTTAATGAATCTGCCAATTCCAGTTCTAGATGTCACTTTCAGAAAAACATGGTCACCTTCCTGGAATTCTAAAGGTCTCCTCCTTTTATCGCTATAACTCTTCTGCCTATCCTGTGATGCCTTCATCTTTTCTCTGATCTTCTTCACTTGCTCTGTGGTTTGCTGTACTAATTCAGAACCTAATACTTGGGTATTTCCCGTCTCAAACAAGCATAACAGGGTTCTATACTTTCACCCGTACAATGCCTCAAAAGGTGTCATACCTATACTCTAGTGAAAACTGTTGTTATAGGTGAACTCCACTAAAGGTAAAAACTCGTCCCAACCTCCTGCGCATTCCAATATGCAAGCTGTCAACAAATCTTCTAGGGATTGATTTGTTCGTTCTAACTGACCATCCGTCTGAGGATGATAAACTGAACTTAATCTTAACTTGGTCCCTAAAGCTCGTTGCAATTCATTCCAGAGCCTAGAGGTAAATCTAGGGTCTCTATCACTGATGATGCTCGAAGGAACACCATGCAACCTTACTACCTCCTTGATATATATCTGAGCCAATCTCTCCAAAGGATACTTCTCTCCGATCGGAATAAAATGAGCACTTTTAGTCAACCGATCAATGATTACCCAGATTGCATCAAACTTCTTATGTTTCCTAGGTTGTCCCACTACAAAATCCATTGTTATTCTGTCCCACTTCCACTCAGGAATGTCCAAAGATTGTAACAATCCTGCCGACATTCTATGTTCAACCTTGGCTTTTTGACATACCAGACAAGACAAAACAAAGTTTGCGATGTCCTTCTTCATACTAGGCCATCAAAACATCTTCTTCAAGTCCTGATATATCTTAGTGGTGCCCGGATGAAAACTAAGCTTACTTCTATGAGCTTCTTCCAAAATCATTCTCCGAAGTTCGGTGTCATGAGGAACACAGACTCGGTCTCCAAACCTTATCACTCCATTTGCTTTGATATTGAATTCAGAAGTCTCGCCGTCCTTCATCCATACCTTTATCTTAATCAACTGATCATCAAGTCTTTGCTTCTCTTTCACCTCTTGTAAAAATTCATTTGTCACCATAATCTGCCCTAAACACATCTTGTTTTTAAACAACTGAACTCCCAAATTTAGGTTTCTAAATTGTTCTACCAACTACAACTCCTTTACCATCAAAGCCGATACATGTAGGGATTTCCTACTTAAAGCATCAGCCACAACATTAGCTTTTTTTGGATGGTATTGCAGCTCGAACTCAGAATCCTTAATGAACTCCATCCATCGCCGTTGTCTCATATTCAGTTCCTTCTGATTAAATAGGTATTTTAGGCTCTTATGATCACTGAATACCGTAAACTTAGCCCCGTAAAGGTAATGCCTCCAAATATTTAATGCAAAAACAATGGCTGCAAGGTCAAGGTCATGGGTAGGGTAATTTCGTTCATGAATCCTTAGCTGTCTTGATGTGTAGGCTACTACTCTAACTCCTTGCATTAGAACACACCCTAACCCTTGGTAGGACGCATCACAGTACACTTAAAATTATCCTAAGGGATCAGGTAAGACTTACGCAGGTGATGTGGTCAACCACTTCTTTAGTTCTTAGAAACTTTCTTCACACTTATCAGACCACACATAATGGTTTTCCTTTCTTGTCAACTGGGTCATGGGTAAGGCTATCTTTGAGAATCCTTCTATGATTCTTCTATAATACCCGGCCAATCCAAGGAAACTCCGAAGCTCACTCACAGTCTTGGGTCTTTCCCACTTGGTTACCGCTTCTACCTTCGAGGGATATACTGCAATACCATCCCTATTGATCAAGCGACGTGCCCAAGAAATTGCACCTCTTCAAGCCAAAACTTACACTTTGATAGTTTAGCATAAAGCTGCTTATCCTTGAAAATCCGTAGTACGGTCCTAAGGTGCTCCACATGTTCCTCCTTGGTAAGCGAATAAATCAGTATGTCATTAATGAAGACAACTACAAATTTATCTAAGAATGATCTAAAGATCCGATTCATGTAGTCCATGAACACTGCAGGAGCATTAGTCACACCGAATGGCATAACTAAATACTCATAATGTCCATATCTAGATCTAAAGGCAATCTTAGGAATATCTTTTTCCTTGACCCTAATCTAATGGTAACCAGATCTCATATCAATCTTGGAAAATATTGTCGCTCCTTTCAATTGGTCTATCAAGTCATCTATCCTAGGAAAGAGATACTTGTTCTTAATCGTTACCCAATTAAGTTGTCTATAATCAATGCACATCCTTGCAGATCCATCCTTCTTCTTCACAAATATCACTGGAGCTCCCCACGGTGAAACACCGGGTCTAATGAATCCTTTCTTGCTTAGTTAGATCATCCAATTGAGATTTTAACTCTGCTAATTCAGCTAGGGACATTCTATAGGGTACTATGGATATAGGTCCTGTACCAGGGATAAGATCTATTGTAAATTCTATCTCTCTTTCTGGTGGTAATCCTGGGACGTCATCTGGAAACACTTCTGGAAATTCTCGCACTACAGGCAAAGAGTCAATGCTATGAGTATCCTTAGCTTCCATTGAAAATAGCATCACATACTTCAGAGAGTTACCACTAGAGGTAAAATGACTTCCATTGGCAGATACCATACCAGGTGGTGCAGGAAAAGTAAGAGTCTTACGGGAACAATCTAGTAATACATGGTTAGCGGTAAGCCAGTCCATTCCTAGGATAATATCTAAGTCTTGCATAGGAAGGCAAACAAGGTCTACAAAGAAATTCCTATTCTCTATTGTTATAGGACATTTAAGGCAAGCAAAAACAGTAGTCAAGAGATCACTAGTAGGAGTAGAAACTACCAGTTTACATGGTAAAGAAGAAATAGGCAATTTCAAATGATCTACACATGCAAGTGAAATGAAAGAACGAGTAGCCCCAGAGTCAAACAATACAGATAAGAGTTTACCAGAGACTAAGCACATACCTTTTATCAGATCTGGCGATTGAGAGGACTTAGCTCCTCTCACAGTAAATACTCTCCCCGTAGCCTGAGGTCTGCCTGCACCGGCTGCTCCTCCACGTCCTGCACCATTCCCAGCTCCTCTTCCTCCACGTCCTCCTGTTGCAGGTCTGTTAGTAGCTCCCTGTCCACTCCAACAATCCTTCGCTAAATGACCCATCTGTCCACACTAATAACATTACTTCGACTCCACTCCACTCCCATGCACGGTACAATCTTTAATAAGATGAGGACCCCCACACCTAAAACATCCCTGAGCTCTCACTATATCTCCAATACCTGAAGTAGCATTAGGCTGTGCCGGCCTAGTGTATGGCCTGGCTCTACCCTACTGAGACCTTTCCCCACCATGTCTACCTCCTCCTCTATGTGCACCACCCCTCGTGCCACTTCCACTCCTGATAGGACCACCACTCCTCTGCTGATCTATTTCTCTATCCATACTCTCAAGCTCCATACACTGCTCCACTAACTCTGGAAACCTTGCCATCTCCAGTGGCGCTACAGCCCGACGGAGATCATATTTCAGGCCATCCTGGAACCTCTGACAAATCCATAACTCACTAGGGTGCAAACTATAGAACTCTGAATACTTCAGTAGTGCTTCAAACCAAGTAGCATAGTCACCAATAGTCATGTTTCCTTGTTTCAAACTTTCGAACTCTTTCTCTTTCTCCTTACGGTTTAACCTTGGGAAAAACTTCTCCAGAAAACTCTCCTTGAACAATTTCCAATTCACCAAACTTCCATGTTCCTCTAATAACCTTTTCTTACCCCTCCACCAAGACTTTGCATTACTAATCAACATAAAAGAAGCAAAAGATACTGACGGTTCCCTATAATGCTCATTTTCATGCACTTAATTGAAGGGAATTCTCATGCAAACTTAGACTTTATTCCTTGTTTGGCCTCTAATCTTAGGTGTTTGAGTCCTTGTTGTGGAGATATTCTAGTTGACAATCATGTTAGCTCTTTTGTTGTTTTGATGGAAAAAAATGTCCTTACTGTGGTCTTGCCTGTTTGTAGGTATGAAAAGGTTTGATTGGAGACATGTACCTAAGATCATGAGAGCAAATTGAAGTGAAAAAAGGAGCTGAAACAGGGCGCAGGGTCCCCAGGAAAGCAGGGTGCCTGTTGGAAGCAGAAGTTCCAGGGCGCAGGGCACCTGACGCTTGCTCTCGGGAAGCCAGGGCGCAAGGCGCTTGCTGCTGTCAATTTTTCTTGCGCGTTTTGGGCTTTCTTTCAGGCCCAGTTAGTATAAATACCCATCTAAGGTCAGAACAAAAGGGGATTACAACTTGGAGGCTGGGAGAGGACTTGGGAGCACAAAACCTAAGGGTGGAACTCAATGGAGAGTGTAAAGTGAAGACATTCATCAACATTCTTCCATGGATTCTCCTAGTTCTTTCTCTTTAACTCTCTGTTTTGTTTATTTCTCTATGTCTAGCTAAACCCCTTGTGTTAGGGATGAGTGAATATTGATGGAACATTATTGTAATTGGTTTGGGGTACTTTGATGACATATTTCCTCTTGCTTTGTGTGTTCAATCTCTGTTCTTAATGCTTTTCATGATTTGATCACTCATGGATTGATTTGTGGTTTATATGTTGAATGGAAGTTCTATGTGTGAATGCTTGAGATTGTATGCATGCCATTCTTAGGCTAGGAATAGTCTTGGGATTATAGTATATTTGTGAACTCTTAATCTTAATGCTTGTTCTTCAACTACATCCACCTAAGGAATTAGGGTTTATAGGGGAAACAAAGATTCACTTGCCTAAGGAATTAGGATTTGAGTACCATTGTGAGTTTGATAACAAAGCTATAGAGGGAATAACTTATGAATACCAAATCAACATGCAATAATGGGAAATCAATTGAAGCTTGTCCCTAATGCCTTTTATTATTGAGTACTTTTTCAAAGATCTCTATTACATTGTCACTTGAACTTTCCAATCATATAAAATCCTTTGGTGTTCACTTAGTAGTCGCTAACGTACATTGGTATTTGGCCTTCGATCCTTGAGGACGATAACCGATTATTTACCGAATTTATTACTTGCAACAACCCGGTACACTTGCCGTGGTCCTATCATGTTTTTGGCGCCGTTACCAGGGTTCGATTTTACCATTACCAGTAATTTCGAAGGCAACTTCTATTTTGAACCCGTTTTAATTTCTGTTTTAGTGTTAGTTTAATTACTTCTTTTTCATATTTTCCTTAACATTTTTTTTTGTATTTATTTTTCAGTTGCTTTGACACTTGTTTGAGGTGCTTGCTTTTCAGTGTATGCGTGGAACAGTAGATCCTCAAGAGCTATTGTTTGACCCAGAGATAGAGAGAGCAGCCCGACGTAACCGAAAGGAAGCAAAGGCTAGAAGAAGAGAAGCAAGGCTAAGACAAAGAGAGGCACAACAAACAATTCCGAAACCCATTGTTGAAACACCTGAAGAGGTGATGGGTGACGCGAACAATGAAAGGAGAACTCTCCGAGATTACTCCAAGGCCATTCCCAGGGGGTATTATGGGAGCATTGTCAGGCACCGTGTTGAAGGTCATAGCATCACTATTCCATCGGGCCTCCTACAAGTTATTCAACAGAATCAGTTTGTCGGTTTGCCAAATGAAGATCCGAATCAACACTTGGAAGTCTTTGTCCAGTTGTGTGATACCGTGCAAATTGATGGCATTACTGATGATGCCATTTACTTGAGGCTCTTTACCTTCTCCTTGAAGGATAGAGCTAGAAGCTGGCTTAGTTCTCTACCTGAAGGGAGTATCACCACATGGGATGATTTAGCCAACAAGTTTGTGAGCAAGTTCTTCCCAACTTCTAGATCTGCCAAGCTGAGAAGTGAAATCACTACCTTTGTTCAAAAGGAGGGGGAGACACTCTATGATGCTTGGGAAAGGTTTAAAGAATTGCTTAGAAAATGCCCTCAACATTCATTACCCGATTGGCTTCAAGCTCAAACATTCTATAATGGGCTCATTCCGAACACTAAGGTGATGATTGATGCTGCATGTGGAGGCTCTTTTGATTTAAAAACTCCAGCTGAAAGCCTTGAGATTATGGAAGCTATGGCGGAAAACACTATGAATGCACCCTTTGATAGGCAACAAAGGAAAGGAAGAATGCTCGAAGTGGGTGCATTGGATGCTATTCTAGCCTAAAATAAGGCTATGAGTCAACAATTAGCCTCTATAACCAAGCAAATTGGAGGGATGAAGGTAAATTCAGTTGGTTCTGTAAACCCCAAATGTGGTTTTTGTGGAGGAGAACATGCTAGCATTGATTGTGTTGCCCCTGTGGAGATTAGCAAAGATTCAGAACAAGTCAACTTTGTCAACAATTCTGAAAGGCAACACAATAATCCTTATGGGAATACTTATAATCCGGGTTGGAGAAATCACCCGAATTTTTCTTGGAAGGATCAAGGTGCTCAAGCTTCACATGGACTGCAAGGAAGTTCTTCATCTCAACCACAAGCCCTTAAGTAGAAAGCCGGTTGGGAAATTGCTATTGAAAAACTAGTTGGGCAAACTTCAGCTTTCATGACCGAAACAAGGGCTGCTTTCAAAAATCAAGAGGCCTCCACAAGGAACCTTGAAACTCAAGTTAGTCAGTTGGCTAGACAAATAACAGAAAGACTTCTGGGTTCTCTACCAAGCGACACAGTCCCGAATCCCAAGGGACATGAGAATGTTAGTGCCATCACTACCCGGAGCGGAAGGGTGATTGAACCCATACCCAGGAAAGAAGTGGAGAAGTCAAGTGAGCTTAAGGAGAAAGATGAGAAGGACTCAAATGAAGAACCTAATCCACCTACTGTGCAAGGGAAAATGGTCTATCCAAAGCCAATCATCAAATTGCCATATCCTCAAAGGTTGAGTAAGGAGAAGAATGAGAAAAAATTTGGCAAATTTCTAGATGTATTCAAGAAATTGTAAATCAACATTCCCTTTGCCGAAGCTCTTGAGCAAATGCCTACTTATGCCAAGTTCATGAAAGAGATTCTCTCAAAGAAGAGAAAATTGAAAGATGAAACAATTGCTTTGATTGAAGAGTGCAGTGCAATCCTACAAAGAAAACTTCCTCCAAAGCTGAAAGATCCTGGTAGTTTCACAATTCCTTGCACTATAGGGAATATGTCTATTGGGAAGACACTATGTGACTTGGGGGCTAGCATCAATCTCATGCCACTGTCCATGTTGAAGAAATTAGGGACGTATGATGTTAAACCTACAAGGATGTCACTCCAGTTAGCGGACCGATCAGTCAAATACCCCTATGGTATTATAGAAGATGTCCTGGTGAAAGTGGATAAATTCATTTTTCCAGCTGATTTTGTTGTCCTTGACATGGAGGAAGATGCCCAGGTCCCTCTTATATTGGGAAGGCCATTTCTAGCAACTGGTAGAGCTCTCATTGATGTACAAAAAGGGCAGCTCATGCTTAGAGTTCAAGACGAGAAGGTAACATTTAGCGTATTTGAGGCTACGCATCCTGCAAATGATGAAGAACAATGCTACCACATGGATGTAGTTGATGATATGTATGATGGTGCCTCTAGCAAGCAATATACTTCTGTGCCCCTTGAAACATTGCCAGTGCAAGGAAAAGGAAGTGAGGAAGAATCAAAAAATTCAAAAAGAAGGAAGATGAAGATGGAGACAATGGGAGGAAAAAGAAAGGGTGGTATGCATATGAAGGATGGGAAACAAATCCCAAATTGCAAAAGTCCAAAGAATGCACAAGCAAAACCTACTCATTCCTATAAAGAGTGCACTCAACATGTGAGGGATGACAATTTCCACCCTTATAAATTCAAGAGGAGAAAAAGAAAACCGATGAAGAAAAGTGAGGTGATTTCTTTGCAAGCACTCAATGTCATGGGTGTGCATCTTCCTAAAGATGGACGTGCTTCAATCTTCTTCTCTTTATTCAAGGAGCCATGATCAACCTTTTCATGCGTCAAGCTAGTGACGTTAAAGAAGCACTTATGGGAGGCAACCCATGCGAGGAAGTTTCTATCTCTTTCTCTTGCATTTTTAGTATTCAGTTTGTTTGATTTTCATTTTGGTATGTTTGTCAAAGCTTAAGTTTGGAGTTTCTTTATTTTCGTGTTAAAAAAATGCGTGGGGTGTGATGTTTTTAGTCTTTTGGGGTGTAAGTCTTAGATGTCAAATTGAAATAACTGCTGGCTGAACTATGATTTGAACCCACTTGTGATTTGAATTTTGTGTTGAGCACCAATCAATTGGTGTGATGTTAAGTGAAATTTCTTTGAAGGATTCTGACTTGAGACTAGAAACTTTTTGGAGTGAGTCAACCATTGCTCAACTGTTTTGGTTTGTTATAATGTCTTGGTGATTGATATGTGTTTGTCCTATGGTGTTTGTAGAGCCTCCATCAATAATTCTTTGGAGAGAACACATTTGAGTTTATATTCCCCTAACTTTGATTGAATCTCTGTTGCATGTTATTGGTTGTACAATGCTTTGATATAAAAGGGCAAATTTTGTTGGAAACCAGTTAGCCAAAAAGCCAACCCAACATAATATGACTTTTGTTTGCAAAGCCCCGTTGAGCCTAAAGCCTTTTGTTCTTGTTAACCCATCAAAACAATAGCTTTTAACCTTATTATTAACTTGTACCCACCCAAAAAGGGTAGATGAGCATGAATTGACTAAGGTTGGCAAAGAACTAAGTTTGGAGTGGGGGGAGTGAACAACATTACCATTGGTTGTAGTTTGAGCTGTAGTTCAAAAAGAGAAAAAAAAACAGAAAAAAAAGTGTGGCTCATTTGTGGATTAGTACCCCTTTGAGACCAAAGTGTTACTGGGGGATTGATGATTTTGTGATAAAAAGTTGTTTAAGGATTGAGTTTTTGGGAAAATACCATCTTTGGAAAAATGAAGAAAAGAAGAAATGTAGTGAAAATTTCTGGAGTTGGTTAGTGCTCATCTATCTTTCAAGGGTGATAGCCTAAATGTCTTAACTCATCCACCCAAACCTTGGCCAAGTTACAACCTCAAAAGACCTTTTGATTGGAGCATTGTGCAAGTGGTACTCATGTGAGTAAGAGATGAAAATCAAATCCATGGGGGATGGGCTCAAATGGTGTTGACTGAGAGAAACACAAACCCCAAACACTTGAGAGTTGGAGTGAAAATTCTTCCTAATCTGTGAGAGTAGAAAAGAAAGCATTCAATCACATTGAAAGTGTCAATTGTACATTCCATTACTTGTTGAGTTTATAATGGTGAATTCATTGCTTATGTGACTCCAATTTCTAATTTGTGATAGTCTCATGTTGGTTCTGATGATGATAAAGCCCAGTAAAGTAATCTGTGATTGGTGTACATTTTGTGTGATAACATTTGAAAGCGGTGAAAAATTGTGGTTTAGTCCAGTGGTTAGATCAAGATTGACATTTTGGGTAGTTGCTTTTTGATGAGTTCTTGCTTGAGGACAAGCAAGGTTTAAGTTTGGAGTGTTTGACGGTTCCCTATAATGCTCATTTTCATGCACTTAATTGAAGCGAATTCTCGTGCAAACTTAGACTTTATTCCTTATTTGGCCTCTAATCTTAGGTGTTTGAGTCCTTGTTGTCGAGATATTCTAGTTGACAATCATGTTAGCTCTTTTGTTGTTTTGATGGAAAAAATGTCCTTACTGTGGTCTTGCCTTTTTGTAGGTATGAAAAGGTTTGATTGGAGACATGTACCTAAGATCATGAGAGCAAATTGAAGTGGAAAAAGGAGCTGAAACAGGGCGCAGGGCGCCTTCTCTCGGGAAGCCAGGGCGTCGGGAAGCCAGGGCGCAGGGCGCCTGCTGCTGTCAATTTTTCTTGCGCGTTTTGGGCTTTCTTTCAGGCCCAGTTGGTATAAATACCCATCTAAGGTCAGAACAAAGGGGGATTACGACTTGGAGGCTGGGAGAGGACTTGGGAGCACAAAACCTAAGGGTGGAACTCAATGGAGAGTGTGAAGTGAAGACATTCATCAACATTCTTCCATGGATTCTCCTAGTTCTTTCTCTTTAACTCTCTGTTTTGTTTATTTCTCTATGTCTAGCTAAACCCCTTGTGTTAGGGATGAGTGAATATTGATGGAACATTATTGTATTTGGTTTGGGGTACTTTGATGACATATTTCCTCTTGCTTTGTGTGTTCAATCTCTGTTCTTAATGCTTTTCATGATTTGATCACCCATGGATTGATTTGTGGTTTATATGTTGATGTTGAATGGAAGTTCTATGTGTGAATGCTTGAGATTGCATGCATGCCATTCTTAGGCTAGGAATAGTCTTGGGATTGTAGTATCTTTGTGAACTCTTAATCTTAATGCTTGTTCTTCAACTACATCCACCTAAGGAATTAGGGTTTATAGGGGAAACAAAGATTCACTTGACTAAGGAATTAGTATTTGAGTACCATTGTGAGTTTGATAACAAAGCTATAGAGGGAATAACTTGTAAATACCAAATCAACATGCAATAGTGGGAAATCAATTGAAGGTTGTCCCTAATGCCTTTTATTATTGAGTACTTTTTCAAAGATCTCTATTACATTGTCACTTGAACTTTCCAATCATATAAAATCCTTTAGTGTTCACTTAGTAGTCGCTAACGTACATTAGTATTTGGCTTTCGATCCTTGAGGACGATAACTGGTTATTTACCGAATTTATTACTTGCAACGACCCGGTACAATTGCAGTGGTCCTATCAGATACCTTCCTATCCTCACGAGTATTCATAGCCACAAATATTTTCTCAATCTCCTAAATCCATTTCTCAGCTCCTTCTGGGTTGAATTCTCCATCAAACTGTGGAGCGTTTGCCTTCAGAAAGTTTGTCATGCCACTATCATCACTTCTCTCTTCCCTCCTAGTCTAAGCAGCCTGTAAAAACTGAGCATTCTGCTGGGCTTACTGAATCATAGCAGTGGCCAACTCTCTAACAGAATGCAAGGTCTCATCTGAACCATGACCTCCTCCAACATGAGAGGTCTCTCCATTCCCTTATCGTGCTTCATTCACTCTCTCACGCACTGGTCTGCCAAGATGAGCCATGAAGTCCTGGAAAAGGAATCATTAGCTCGAGGCTCATAAGATATAAAGAATCATAGAAGTATATGCAATATATCTCATGAATTGATACTTGTCACCTTTATTTAAGGCAACAAAGATAACACGGACACAATACCCAACTTCTAAAAATAGTCATATTCGGTGGGAATACGACTAGACTCAGCCAGAATCAACATCCTAATTGACCTCACAGTCCGGTTAGGGCCAAACTGCTCTTATACCACAAATGTAACACCCCGCTGTCCTATCTATGTTTTACTGTACAAAATTAACCTAACTGACATAATTAACGTGAATATGCTTATGTGAAAATACGAAGGAATTAAAAACTAAAACATAAATAAGACAATGACGCGTCACAGGGAAATAAACTAAGTGTCACACACACACACACACACACACACACATATATATATATATATATATATAACACCTTCATAAAATAAGTCATCCATACACTGAATATTAATAACTAATGAACTCTTTGTAAAGTCATCCCTAAATTCATCGAAAAATTAGGGTAACAATTAAAATATACTCGACCATCATTCAAATTAGACTCTAATATAGCTATAATATATAGAATTAAATATAAAGTTTCTAATATTGATTATAATTTTAAAGCATTATGTAGCACACCTAGAAATGAGACAGTTATTACTGAAGCTAATTTAAGTAGATCCAATATTACTACCCCTAAGAAATTAAAAGCATCAGAAATAATAGCTAAGTTACCTGAAGAATGGATATTAAAGGAAGTTATGGAAGTACCTAAATTAGAATATAGGAAACCTAGAGAATTTGTTCTAGAAGAAGATGGAACGGCTAGAATTAGAATGAATATAAGTCAGTCATTAAGAATTAATGAACCTCAAGTTATTACTCCTCAGTCCTCTAGAAGTTCAGTAGATACTAACTCTACTATTAATGTGAATTTAGCAGGTGTTAATTTTACTCCAAATATTCCTCAACCATTATATGAGCCATGTTCCTCATTAGAATCTAAATCTCCTAGGATGTCACCTACTAGATCTCAGATTATAGGAGTCATTACTAGAGAAGAACCATTTGAAATAGATAAAGCTTGGATTAGACAAGATTTTGAAGCCAATTACAATAAAGAAAAAAGAGATTGGTATTTTAGTACTTTTAGTAAAGAACAGACTTCGATTTATTTGCAATTATTTTATTGTTATCTTAGAAAATTAGAATTAAATATTTACTTTTTTACGTGGTTTGAGAATTACTGTTTAGAAAAGAAAATAGAAAATCCTTTTATAGAAGGTCTTCGTATAAATGTTAATGTTAGATTAAATAATAAATGGAAGACTATAGATAATAAAATAGTAGAATCGATATATCCTCCCTAAGAAAGTATTAAGATAGAAAAAGAAGGAAAGGAAATAGAAGCCTCACCTTTTAAGACTATTATAAACCTAATTACTTCTGAGCAGAAAGAATTAGGAAAAATACAAAGTCAGTTGAATTATTCGAATCAAGTATTACATACTATGTCACATCAATTAGATAGAGTAGAATTACAGTTAGGAAATTCTAAGTCTAATACCTCAAAAGGTTAATTCCTATAAGGATTATAAGTTAGAACCAGATAGACTTATATATAAAATAAATGTTCCTGAAAAAGAATTAAAAGGAATTAGTTTAGGACAAAAGAATAATAGTATGGACGAGTTAGTAAAGCAGTTAAAGAATTTAACTTTACCTAGTAGTAATAATATCTCCTCATTAAAAATAAATGTGTTGTCTCAAGAAGAAGAATTAAGTATAAATAAGTTAAAGAATTATGGTAAAATGAAAAATTATACAGGTAAGACTAGAAATTATTATCCTAGGCCAAGTTTTCCTGATTTACCGTTTGAAGAAAAGTATTATCAAAATAAAACCTCTTACTCTGGTACAGCAATAGTAGAATGGAACATAGATGGTCACAGTGATCAAAATATATTAGATATTATTCAGCAAATGGCTATGGCAGCCACTGCTTATATGACAACAGCTGGAAATAGTAATAAAAAAGTAGCAATGTTATTAACTGTAGGTTTTACAGGACAGTCAAAAGGATGGTCAGATTATATTGTTATTGAACAAGATAAGAATAATATATTAGGTGCTATTAAAAGAGAAACTGCTGAAGAAGACACATTAGATATTTTATTATATGCTATTACTAAACATTTAGTTGGAGATCCTTTACAATTACTGCAAAGAGCTAGAGAGCAATTATTAAATTTATATTGTCCAACTATGTCTGATTATAGATAGTATAAAGATATGTTTTTATGTAAATTATATGTTAGACCTGATGGTGGTGCAGATTATTGGAAAGAAAGATTTTAAGCAGGATTACCAAAATTATTTAGTGAACAAGTAAAAAATAACATTAAGAATAAATATGATCGAATTATTCCTTATTCTGGATTAACTATGGCTGAATTACATAATTTTGTTATAGAAACAGGAATACAGACGTGTACTGATTATAAATTACAAAATAAAATTAGATCAGAAGCTATGCAAAGTAAAAGAGAATTAGGAAGTTTTTGTGAGCAATTTGGAATAGAGTCTATTAAAGCCCATAGTAAACAAGCTAGGAAGAAACAACAGACGAAGCCTTATAAGAATTATAGGAAGAAAAAGAATTACTTTAGAAGTAATAATTATCAAGAGCAGCCTAGAAAGAATTATAGGAAGAAATAGGTTAATAAGAATTACAATAAGAAAGATGTTAAATGTTTTGAGTGTGGTAGATTTGGTCATTATGCAAAAGATTTTAGAGTTAAGCAAAAGATTAATGAGATTAGTAATTTAGAAATATCAAATGAATTAAAGGATAGTCTTATTAATATATTAAAGGATATTATGATAGTCAATAGTTCAGAAGAAGAGTATTCTGAAGAAAGTTCTTATGAAGAAGAAGAAGATTATCTCAATCAGGTATTAGAAGAATCTGAATTAGAACTTGATAGTTCTGATAAAGATTGTTTAGGCCCTGGATTATGTACTTATGATAGATGTATTAAAAGGATAAATGTTATTACTTCAGATCAGGCAAATACACTCATAAGAATATTAGAAGGAATGCCAGAGTCACCTCAAAAGGAAGAATTTATGGTACAAATTAAAGGAATTATAGATCGAGAAGAGAAAGAAAAAGACCAAGTTCATAAAGTAGAATTTAAGGAAGTATTAAATAGATTTAGATAGCCTTCGGTCCCTTCAATTACATTACAAGATTTACAGAATGAGATTAGGATATTAAAACAGGAGATACAATGATTAAAACAAAAAGATTTAGATTTAGAAATTAAGTATATACAATTAAAGGCAAATGGAGTACTAGTTGGTCAATCTAGTCAAACTAGTCAAGATAGAATTAAAAATGACAAAGAAGAATCGAGCGATACTTCTTATGTCAATATATTAAGTCAGCTTGTTATTCATAAGTGATATTGTCCAATTACATTAGTTATTAAGGATGAAAGATTTGATCTTATAGCATTAGTTGATTCTGGTGCAGATATGAATTGTATTCAAGAAGGTATTATTCCTACTAAGTATTATGAAAAAACATTAGAGTCATTAAGTGGTGCTGATGGTTCTTAATTAATAGTTTCTTATAAATTATCAAATGCAAAAATATGTAAGAATAAGATTTGTTATAAGACTTCATTTTTATTAGTTAAAAATATTCTTGAAAGAATTATTTTAGGAACCCCATTTTTATCTGTATTATATCCTTTTACGGTAGCAAATGATGCAATTACTTCAAAAGCCCTGGGAAGAGAAGTTAGATTTAAATTTTTACAATCACCTAGAATTCAAGAATTAAATTTAGTACAGGAAGCATCAACCTCAATTATTAATTTAATTAATCAGAAACAGAAACAAACATGAATGTTAAATAAAGAAGTTCATTACAAAAGGATAGAAGAACAATTAGAGTCCCCCCAGATACAAGAAAAAATTAAGGAATTACAAATTAAGTTTGAAAAAGAAATATATGCCGATCACCCCAATGCTTTTTGGGATATAAAGCAACATATAGTTTCATTACCTTATGAGCCAGACTTTGATGAGAAAAGTATTCCCACAAAGGCTAGGCCCATACAAATGAATCAGCAATACTTAGAATATTGTAAGAAAGAAATACATGATTATTTAGATAAAAAATTAATTAGACCTAGTAAATCACCTTGGAGTTGCGCATGATTTTATGTTATGTATTAATCAGAATTAGAAAGAGGAGCCCCTAGATTAGTTATTAATTATAAGCCATTAAATAAGTGTAACATCCCAATTTTTATGAAAATTATTTTATAGTTTTCGACTACTTGAAAATAAATCATAGAGATTGATCACCTCAATGGTTTGTTAAAAGTACGAAAAACAACAAAGATTTATTGTAAACAATTTACTGTTTTAGCAATTTATTCAGATTAAGAGACAGTGTAGACGTATACAGTTTTTAATATGAATTAACCTTGAAAAATGTGAAAGACTGTTGTTTGATTAAAGAAAATTATTTTATTGAAAGATAAATAATTTTCAGGATTTAATAAATATTTTCAAGTCATAGTTTGAATTTTCATGGTTTAGTTATGGTGTTAATTGTCTGTTTTATGTCATATTTAATATGACTATTATTTTAAAGATTTTGTCTTGGTAATTTTATTGTTTGAATAATATCTAGTTAATAAGAGAAATTGAAATTAGTGATCCTCACTAATTTACAGTTTTTATTACGCTGCGAGAATTCTATTGAATTCTGCCGTAACTAGGCTATTGTGTGTGTTTCTAATTGAAACATGCCCAAACGTGATCCAAATTTTATAAAATTTGAGATCTTAGCATTTTCCAATATTTAGGATTTATTGTAATTTTTCTAGAATTTTTGGGCATCATAAAATATTTAGTGTATTTTCTATGGCTAGAAACTGTCTAATCGCAACGTTTTGGTTCGTATTTCGAGAAAACGAGAAACATGGGTACTTTTCTTATGCCGCGAGGAACATTTGTAATTTTTGGGTGTGGGGTTATAATTAGAATTATTTTTGGGAGTTTTTAGTATTAAACCTAATATACGCGTAACGTGCACCCGGTTGAGCGAAAACGCGTCGTAGCGAAACCCTAAGATATTTTGAGCAAATGGCTGCCACACATGGACCAATGGGAGACCAGCCATGTGCTTGTAGCCTACAATTTTGAAGGAAGCATTTTGATTGGTTTAGGAAGTAATGGGTAGTTAGTTGTTAAGTTAGTTTAGTTAGTTTGTAACTAGTTTGGTTAGTTTCCAACTAAATGACCGAATTTCTTCCATCCTTGTCCCTAAAATTTCGTGGCTCCTTTTCCATTTGGCTGGTCCATTTCAGTTTCCTTTCATTTTTGGAAAGCTTGAGAAAAAAATTTTAGAAGGAGAAAGCTTGAGTTTTTGAAGTTTTGGTGATCAAAGTTTCCATCTTTACTTCCTTTCTTCTCAATCCTTGTTCTATCACCTCTAATCTTCTTGGTAAGGATCCTAATCCCTTTTCCTTTCTCCATGGCTGCCATGGATGAGTTTTCATGGTATTTGTGTTGTTTCTCATGATTTTAGTTTTGATTCTTGAAGGAAAGTGATGTTTAAGCTTCAATCTTCCATCCTTTCTTCTTAATCCTTGATCCATCACCTTCAAACTTCTTGGTAAGCTTCATACCCATTCTTTTCTCTCTTGAGTTTCATGATATGGGTTTGGTTGGTTTTAGGAATAATTTTTGGGCAAAAGTGTTAGATTTTGCTAGATATGCATGATTAGTCTTAAAGCCCTTTATTTTCTTCCATGATTCACTTTGTTTTTGGGTATTTTAAGTTTGGAGAAACCCTAACCCTATGTTGGCCGAACCTAAGGGCTGCTGGAAGCCTTGGTTTTGATTTGTTTTTATTAATTTGGAGTTAGCTCTTATGGGGTTATAAGTGGTATGTTTGGAAACTAGT
This sequence comes from Calophaca sinica, assembly GCA_037113605.1. Taxonomy (NCBI): domain Eukaryota; kingdom Viridiplantae; phylum Streptophyta; class Magnoliopsida; order Fabales; family Fabaceae; genus Calophaca; species Calophaca sinica. The sequence continues at coordinate 94,545,097 of CM073732.1, read as the reverse complement.
ATTATATGCATGTTAAACAAGTTTTGAGAAATTAAATTGGTTAAATTTTGGGGCTGGAAGTCATGGCCATTTAGGGGCTGATTATGGTGTTGCTAATTAAGTTTTTGTTGCTTAAATTTTATGAAATTTTATGATTAACTTGTGTTAAGATGTAGTGATTAGATTTAGCATTTTTAGCAACTTGTATGGTTTGAAATAAAATGAATTTAGGGGCTGTTTTGGGCTTCCAAAAATCGTGACTTAAGAGCAAGTTTTTAATGATGTTTTAACTTGTGTTTGGAGAAAATATGTGACTTGTTTTAGTTACAAAATGGTTGTGAAAACTTGTTTAAATTATAGGTGGTTAGATCTTGTTGTTTATGTTGAAAAACAAGTTGTTTTATATCATTGAAAAATTATTTGATGGGGCTGTTTTGAAACAGAATTTTTAGATGTTTTAGGATGAGTTTCAACTTGTTTTTAATTGTATTAAAGTGGTAAAGAAGTTTGGTTTTGGTAAGAGGTTTGATTAAATAAAGTTTGCATGATTTTGATGTTAAAAGGTTTGAAAACTTGGAGTTGTAATTGAAGCCTTGAAACCGTGGCCTTCAAAAGGATTTTGTGATTTGTTCTTGACTTGCATTTATGCTTAAAAATAGTTGTAAAAGTGGTTGATGATTTGATTTAGCAAAACAATTCAAAGAAGCATGATTTTGGAAAAAGTTTTGGGTTATGTCTTAAGAATTGTTTTAAACTTGTAATGAATTTATTTCTAGAATTTTGTGACATGTTTTAGTGTTTTGACAAGTTGTTCAAAGTTTGGAAAACACTATTCATTTGGTAAAACACTATTCCAATTGGTAAATTTTGGTTTAGCTATTTTTCTAAGTGTGTAGCTTTTGTAAAATCTTGAAAACTTGCATAGTTTGAACTTGTTTCATGATATGTGACTAGGTGTGAACCAAATGGGATTAAGTGAGTAATTCTTAGGCTTTAGGAATCTTAAAGCCGTGGCTGCCCTAAGGGTATTAGGGCTTGAGTTTTGGTTTTAATTGATTGAAACTTGTGTTGTTAGGATATGCGCGAGGTACGACTTGACGATAGTTCGAATTTACCTTGCTTGGATTGTTAAAGCACCCAAGGTAAGGGAAATTCTTACATAATGAGTTTGGGCTTTTCGCCTTGTGTGTTGTTTGCTTGATTGTTGATTGATTGTGTGGTAGTACTTGTAGTATTACTATGTGCTGTTGAGATGTTGTAGCATGAACTGCTGTGTATTGATTTGGCCCTGTGTGGCAAGACTGAATTGTATTGTACGACTTAAATCATACTTGATTGATTTAAGTGGACTTGAAATTGATGATAATATGTAGCATGTTCTTGGCCCTGCGTGGCATTATGAGTTGTATTGTTTTCCTTGAATCACCTTGGATTTCATTGGAACTTGGCATTGAATTGGAATATGAAAAATATTATTATTGATAATGGATTAATTAACAATGTGTTGATCGACTGCTATTGGTTAACGATTTACATCGGTAAATCTGATGCGATTCCACAAGCCGACTTCTGATTTCGTAAACAAATTGTTAAGGGCGTTTTGATTTAAAAGTAAGCGTGAGGGTTTTAGTACAACTAGCCAAAGCTTGCAAGGAAATTTCAATGGAATAATAGTGGAGAAAAGAACTTGAAATAAATAGTACAATTGCGAAAACAGTTTAGTTAAATGATGCGCCTGGGAAAATTCTGGCTAGGAAAGATTTGGTAATTAAGAGTGTTCGCACCACCTCTCTTTCTTGGGAATTCTTCCAGTGTGTTATTTAGCACAACTAGGGTTTCAACGACCTAGAACTAAAAAGTATTTTCAGATACATAGGAGTGATACAAGAACTGAGAAAGAGATTTCATGATTCGGGATTTCGAAAGAATAAAACATAGGGAACCTAGTGTTCCTATTGAGCATATGGGCCGTGTGTCCTATGCTGGGACTTAATGTCCTGCTTGCATGCGCTTTTTCTTGATTAAGGATTGGACCTAGTGTTCCGTATGGCGTGCCTAGTATCTTAACCTAAAAGTTGAGCCTAGTGTTCCGCATTACTTGCCTAGAGTTCTGATCTAAGATTGGGACTAGCGTTCCGCAATTGAACACCCGGACTTCGTGTCCTGTGTTGAACTCTTAGTAATTGAGTTTTAGAAACCCACTAAGTTGAGTGAGTGAGGGTTCGTCGATCCGCATTGATTAATTAAAACATTACTCGGGTGTTCACTACGGTGAGCATGCCTTATTGTTGAATTTGTTTGGATATCACTCGGGCGTTCACTACGGTGAGCATGCCATATTGTAGAATTTGTTGGATATCACTCGGGCGTTCACTACGGTGAGCATGCCATATTGTTGAATTTGTTTGGATGCGTACTAACCATTGAGCATCAACACTCGGAGCGTTTGATTGGTCTTAAAGACTTCAAAAGACGAGTTGTCATGTCACTCGTAGCGTTTGATTGGTTGTACAGACTTCAAAAGGCGAGTTGACACTGCATTGCCTAAGTAGAGGCAAGTCAAAGTAGTGGCCAGCCAAAGTAGTGGCAAGCCTAAGCAGAGGCTATTTTGTTCAGACGTATATACTGCTGACCTATTAAGGCTGCAGGTGTATACACAACTTGCCATACTGCATTGACATGCATAGCTAACCACATTTATGATATGTGATGAATTGTTGGATGAATTGGATATTGTGATGACTTGATCACTAATCTGTTGATAGATTGCCTGCTCACATGCAATAGTTTGATGTTGTAGTGACTTGATTGTTGATCTGTTGGTTGTTTTGTTTGCTCACATGTAATGCTTAATATACCATGATGATGCGTGCGGTCTATTAAGTATGTATATGTATATAAAAGCATGTCGTTGTATTATATATGTATATAATGTTTGCATGCGACATAGCCTATGATAAACTCGTGGACAAAGGATTTACCCTTGCACTGTTGTTGGATTGGATGTCCTTATGGATGTCACTTCCAGATGGAGTTCTGTAGCTGTCGCAGCTTCGTCTTTCAGGAGCATTGAAGATTGAGCCAGTGGAGGAAGAATTCCTCTGAGTATCTCATGTTTGATCTTGCTGAGTTATTTCTCAGTAAGGGTTGTAGTTGTTGGCCAGCTTAGCTTAGGGTTTTGTATTTGTTGTTTTGTAATTACTCTTTTCAGAAAACCTCGCCTTGGTGCGAAATGATTATGTTATGTGAAGTATCATTTTGTGATGCATTATACTCTGATATTTGCAAAAGTCTGAATTGGCATCATTTAGAAAACTGTAGTACTCTATGTCTCATTTTGAAAAGGGTTTCAAAGGAAAGAAAATGAAAAAAAAATTACTCCTATTTTTCCATTGCGAAATACATAAGAGTACTCTTTAACTGAAAGCATACAAGCATTAAATGTTTTCAGCATTAGATTGGGTTGCACTGTAGCGCTTCGGAAATGGGGTGTTACAATAAGGTTCTTAGATGGATTAGATACCCAATACCAAATAAAAAAGATTTAACTGGTAGATTACATAATGCCTCTATATTCTCTAAGTTTGATATGAAATCAGGATATTGCCAAATACAAGTAGAAGAAAAAGATAGGTATAAAACAACTTTTGTAGTACCTTTTGGACATTATGAATGGAATGTTATGCCACAAGGATTAAAGAATGGGCCTAGTGAATTTCAGCATATTATGAATGATATATTTAATGATTATCAACAATTTACTTTAGTGTATTTAGATGATTTATTAGTTTTTTCTAATTCTATTAATCAACATTATGAGCACTTAAATAAATTCTTTAATACTATAAAAGAAAATGGATTAGTTGTTTCAGCAAAGAAAATGAAATTATTTCAAATAAATGTTAGAATTTTAGGATTTAATATTTATCAAGGAATGATTACTCCTATTAGTAGATCTATAGAATTTAGTAACTAGTTTCTTGATGAAATTAAAGATAAAACTCAATTACAAAGATTTTTAGGATGTATAAATTATGTAACAGATTTTATTCCCAATCTTAGAATTATTTGTGCCCCTGTATTTAGAAGGTTAAAGAAAAATCCTCCTAAATGGCATGAGTCTATGACTGAGAGTGTTAGAACCTTAAAGCAATTAGTTAAAAATTGCCTTGTTTAGGGATACCTGATTCTAAAGCCTTTTTAATAGTTGAGACTGATTCCTTTGACATAGGATTTGGAGGAATTCTTAAGCAAGTATTATCCAATAGTCAGAAAGAGCAAATAGTAAGATATTACTCTGGGGTGTGGAAGTAAGCACAGTTAAAATACAGTACTATTAAAAAAGAAATTTTAGCTATTGTTTTATGTATTACTAAATTTCAAGATGATTTGTTTTCTAAAAAGTTTTTTTTAAAAACTGATTGCAAAGCGGCAAAAGAAGTTTTACAAAAGGATGTTAAAAATTTAGTTTCTAAACATATTTTTGCTAGATGACAATCATTACTTTCTTGTTTTGATTTTGACATAGAACATATTAAAGGAGAAAAGAATTCTTTACCATATTTTCTTACAAGAGAATTCTTACAGGGAACTAAAGAATGAGCAATTCAAGAGATAAATATGGTCCTCCTCTCGAGGACTCATCAAAGAAAAGTATTACAGCAAAACAGGTATTACAGTCCCCTAAAAAAGACAAAAATATTACTTCTTCATCATCCTCTCAATTACAAAATAGATTTACCCCACTAGCATTACCTTCTTCTACCAATTACCCATCTCCTAGAGCATTAAGACCTCCTTTACCCAAAATGCATTAATCTCTCCTTTAGCTTTTTCCAAAGAATTACAAGACTTACATTCTCCCACACAAGTCAAAATACCTTATTACACTCCTCCAGCCTCTAACCCTCCTTGTAATTTTACAGAAAAACCATTACGTTTTCCCCTTTTCTTAATAGAACCATAATATTACTCTAATAACTGCTCCCCATTACAAATAGTCTCCAAATTCTTCCCTTCTGGATTTCATTACCTTCCCCATGCCTTGGAAAACTACCAGACTCTTCTATGAATTTATTTTAGTGGGCACTGAATCAATTGAGTTAACTCATTTTTATGATGACAAAGACCAGAACAAAATAATTTACTCAAAAATTAAGATTTTAAAGGTATTATCTCCTTTAAATTGGAAGAATCATCCTCAAATATTACGGAGTTTAACAAGAAGGTTCAATCCCCAGAATTACTCTTATCATGACTACATGGATGCCTGGTATTACATGCTCTGTCAAGAACCATATAATCACATATGGTTCATATGGTTTAAGAAGGACATCTCATTAAACTTCCCTCAGTGGTTTATTAGATGGTTTTCTGAATATGGACTGGATTACTCAATATTTCCCGAATTTGCTACATTTGCGTTAGATGCTTTTATAAAGAAACTACCTTTCAGAAACATATACAAATATTAGCCTTTTGTGCAAGTTTTGGAATTTCCTAGATTACTTCTTGGGCTTATGGAACTACTCTTTGGGAAGGCTGTTCTTTTACTTATGTGTCAAGAATTATCAGGATTAAATGGTGGAATAAATTTAGCCCTGAATTACTTTCTCCTTTAAGGTTGAATGAATGGTTCCGGAAAAATCTGAAATATTTGATTAAATCCATAGAAGAAGACAATGAAGCATTATTCTTGGATGAGAAGTCAAAGCTTATGGCAGAATTATCCTCTTCTAGTAATAGAAAAGAATTCTTAAAAAAATTATGTTCAGCATTATCAAAATCAGAAGATAAGGATGAAGTTGGGTCTTCAGGTAGCTACACACCAGCCAATGAAGATGATTGTTATGGTATTAGTGGAGTCCAGACTTAAAGTCATTATTTTAGAATTTGGCTTTACATGAAGTATTATTCTGAAGCATCATTATTGATGAGCATGATGTGTACGTGAAGTTACTATTACTTGCAAGACTTAGAAAAGTTCTCAGCATGCATTTCTTAGTATTTTGTCTCGATCGGAATTACTATTTCCTTTTTGAGAATTATATATTTGCTTTTGTAAAGATGTGTATTATTTTCTGAAAAGTTGTGGGCTTTACTGTTCACCTTTATATTTTCAGAAAAAGTATTTTGTCGCATTAATTTTAGAATCCAATGTTAGGGACATTATTGTAAAAGAATTGTCTCCCTTCCATCTATAAAAGGGAACCTTCGTAGGATACTGATCATCGTGCAATACCATTGTCATTTCTTAAGTCCTTTGTAAGAAGTCTCTGAAGTTCTTTTGTAAGTTTTCGTTTATGTCTTTTATGTTTTCAAACTTTAATGTGTTACTCTGAATTAATTATGGAATAAACTATTTTCATTATAAGAAATTGGACCTATTTTCTCCAAGATAGGAAAAGGTCCAACGTATCTAAGTCCAAGTTTCTGATTTCTGTGCAGGGTTATTGAGTGTTGCCTATAAGGTTGTAGTTTGACAAGTACCATATCCCCAATCTGAAATTCATTGAATCTTCTTTTAGAATATGCATAGTTCTTCATAATTTGCTGAGCTCTTGCTGGATTGCCCTTCAGCAAAGTCAGGACTGCATCTCTTTTTGCTAGCAGTGATGGTGGATCACTTGGATTTGTTTCATTCTTGATGAGAGTAGGTGGTTCTCGGCCATAAATAACTTTAAAGGGAATCATGCCAATGCTAGTGTGAAAAGAAGTGTTGTACCAAAATTCAACCCAAGAAAGTAACTTAAACCAGTAGTAAAACACCCTAAGTACAAATCAAGGCACTTGTTAATAGCAGCTGTTGCGCTTGTTGTCATTGAAGTCTGAAGGACATATCAATTGAATGTGCATTGCACATTCTCTTGATGTGATGATACTAAGCTAGGCCTGGAGTAGGTTGTTTTCCCCCATGTAAAGTGATGAAGGTGTCCTTCATATAAAATTTGATAGATAGGGAATCATAATCATCAATATGAGGCCCTAAAGTTTTCAACCAAGGTGCTTATAACACCAAATTTGCATTGTATTAGGAAGCAAATAGACTGGACGGTGCAATGTGTGGCCTTGAATAAATACTGGTAAATCTTATATGTAATCTTTAGCAGTTAAGGTGTTGCCATTTCCAACCAAAACTTGGAACATTTCAGCAGTTTGTATAAGAAGTTTCAGGCAATTTGCAATTCTTGGCTACAGGAAATTGTCAGAGCTAACACTATCTAGGAGAATTTGAACCAGAAGCCCTTGTATATGACTCAAAATACGCATGGTACAAGTACCGTTAGATCCTTTTAGAGCATTAAATGACAAATGATGCTCAGACTCAGAATAAGGAACTTCCATGGCCTCAGGAATATCAGGGGGATCCGGTTTCTGAGTGATATTTTCCTCCTCATCAACTTGCAATAAGAAGAAATGCTTGTTGGGAAATTTGTGGGACATAGAAAACTTCTCATCATAGATACCAGAGACCCCTATACTTTATCAATTGCAATTCTGCTGGTGTTGTAACAGCCCAGATTTTCATCCTCCTAGATTAGGATATGTTGTATAGGATTAGAATATGTTTAGAGTTGTTTGGAAAGGGTTCCACATGTCTTAACATCTCTCCAATCGATTGAGTACCTAGATGCACCTCTATTCCTATGCCTAGTACAATTCGGTCGTCGTATTCCACTTTTTCGAACCCTTTAACAACTTAATTGGATTTAAGCTCTTCAAAGAAGTTGTAGACCTATCCTTCATATTTCTTTTGGCTCTAGTTTGAGTCAAATCCAATGCCTAGAACTCAAGATAATCTTTTCGGAGTTAACGCAGCGCAAGTGTAACACTTAGGAATATTAGAGTAAACTTCATCTGCATTTTTAGCAATGTTAGAGCCCGAATTTGGTTAATCCTATTTGAGAGGAAATTATAGGAAATTCTCTTATCTTTTCAATGCTACATAGAACTCCTCAATAGGACACACGTAGCTCTAGATACAGCTAAAACAGTGGCAGTATGCTTTTACGCGATTTTTTGACGTTTCAGTGCGTTTTGACACATGTAATCCGAACCGTTTGACCCATTTTCGACCCAAAGCGAATACAACCCATGGGGCATGATTAAAAGACCTTAAACTATGTCTAATTAGTTAGAAACACCATCTAAATTCGTGCTTAAGCTACTGTGTGGTTCTCAACTGCTGTCGGCACCGTTTTTGCTCTATCTCGCTTATTCCTCATTAGAATTCAACGTCGTCTATTGTACTGTGACTATGGGGAGATTCTCTACCATCACATATCATTCTGTATCTGTTTTGGAGAAGGAGAGTTTGTGGGTAAGCCCTTTTCTATTCTATTTTGACTTCTACGTTATGTTTTCGGAATCCTAATACCGTTTTTGATCGTTCTCTTCCGTTTCTTGTCGGAATCCGTTGCCGTTTGAAAGGCTGTGACCAGGACACAATTTTCGACCTCCAACCTTCTATCTTTCAATTTAGGAAGAGAACAATTCCTGGGAACTAGCAAAGAAACTTTCGTATCATCTTGCTCGCTCGGGAAGTCGCGTATTGGAATGAGAAAGCAACAAAAGGAGAGGAAAAGCTTGGAGTTCTCTCATACTATTCTAGGAGCACGAAATTATCTTAAGGTAAGGGGTAGTTGTTTCTCATCTAGTGAGTTTATGGAACATGAATAAGCAATAGGGGTGTCCCAAGACCCTACGCCTCGCGCAGTAACGATAAACAAATACTATCACCATCGTGATAGGAAAGTACTTGAATCTTTGGTTTGCAATAATTACTGTAATGTGATGTGGTAAACTCATTAAATCGATGGATTTGGTGTGGAGGTTGAGTCTTTGACTCCCTATATGATTGCTACTCTTGATGACCTCTTATTGTTCATGATTATATGAGTTTTTGGTTGTTGTTGTAAGTTTCTATGGCATGAATCCTACATACCTTGAAGAGATGCTATATGATTAGTGTTGTTTATGCCTTGGTATTGGTATTGATCTCATTTATAAATTGTTGAATTGCCTAATTCAACTAGTTGTTGTGGTAGTGACTTAGAAGGTAACGCTATGTATTAAAAATAGAATTTTTATGATTGTTGAAGATGGGATTAGAATGGACTATGTAGGATTAATTTAAATTATTGTTATCCAGTTTGAATTGCATTATGTGTAATTTAAATTGATATCATTTGATGGCTCAAATATCATAAATGTGCATGTTACACTATTACCGCGTTTTCCCAAAAATCTGTTTTTGTTTTAAATTAAACTGTATATTTATGTGTTGATTTTTGTGAAAATAAAAATATTCAGGTGTTCCTATATGTGTTGAGATATTACATATTAAAATTTATTGCATTTTGATAAGTTTTACTATGTGGAAAAATTCTGGAATGCCAATAGGACAAATTGGGTATTGCTGGAAAATCCTGTGTAAATCAGTCTCAGTGCGTGTTTTTTCTTGAATTCTAGGATTCAAATTTTAGAATGGGACCAATTGCACTTTGTTCATATATGAGTTGGCTATCTTCAATAAAAACTTTAGAATTTTCAGAATATGCTTGGCTGCTCGTTCAAATTTTTCTATAACTATTGTTACTAGAAAATCCTGTGTAAATCAGTCTCAGTGCGTGATTTTTCTTGAATTCTAGAAATCGAATTTTGGAATGGAACCAATTGTATTTTTTTCTTGTATGAGTTAGCTATCTTTAATAAAAACGTTAGAACTTTTAGAGCATGTTTGGCTGCTCGTTCAGATTTTTATCTAACTGCTGTGCTGGAAATGTTGATTGAAACTGATTTCGTTCTTAGCAAATTTTGATGCATTTGAGTGAATATAGCTGATGTATTATCCTTGTCAATATGTGGCTACGTTGAGGATTTTATTTTCATTCTATTCCTTAAGAATTATGTTTGAAATAATTGATTAGATGATAAATGCTCATGGTTGTGAAGTTGATGTACTTGGCTATAATTAATCCAAGTTTTGTATGCTTAAAACATAATTGGCTAAGTGTGTTGATTGCTTCATTCGTTGATTGAAGGCACTCGTTGACGTACAAACTTGTGTCTTGATGTGTTGTTGTTATTCTATCAAAGATATTGTGATAGAAGCTACTATTAGACACCGCATTACTTGTGTTCATGCATCATGGTGTTCATAGTGTTGTTACTGTTTATGGGGCATTACGAACGTGGTATTTCGAAACAGGCATGGTATCCAGGCCTCCTCTTTGTTAAGGCATTACAGACATTGTATTCCGAAACGGGCATGGTATCCCGGCCTTGTTATCATTGGGGCATTACAGACATGGTATTCCGAAACGGGCATGGTATCCCGGCCTCGCTGAAAATGGATCCACATGCATTTCCTCATGGTTAGGATTTGCATTGGAATACAAGAGTTGAACATGCATGATGAATAGCTGATTGTCATTCCTATGTGTTGTTTTACTTCGATGATTGTTGTTAGTTAAGTTGAACATGCATGATGATTGGTTGATTGTCATTCTTATGCGTCGTTGTACTTCGATGGTTGTTGTTAGTTACGATGAACATGTTATGCGCATTGTTTATCATTGTTCCTCTACTGTATGTACTATTTGAGGTTATGATGACTAACTCCTATTGTGGCTATGCATATCCCATTGGGTATGTATAGATGATGAGACGGCAGGTGTTGAGGATGTGGATGTCGATGATTGATCGTCATAGCTTGTTGGATTAGAAAGAAGATTAGATTTGTTTGAATTCATTATTTTTATTTTCTGATGTAATGATTAGGGAGAAATTCTGAATTATTGTGACATCGGGAAACCTTGGGTTATTTGTCATTATTTGTATTTCATACTCGTTTTCTATTTCCGCAAGTTGTGAGCGTGATGACTCTTCTTCGTTTGAAATGAAAGTTTTTAAATGGACCAACATTTTATTTTGTGTTCTTTTCTTTTTACTTTGCTAAAATGCCATGACAGGGTAGAAGGTGTGACGTTTAGTGGTATCAGAGCCAGGTTGATTCTCAGGCTGTGGTATGAGTCTATTATGTATTCTCTGTGTACTCTTATATGATTGTCTTTGTTAAAATAGATGATGATATGAGGCACTAGGACTTCTTCTTTAGAAATGCTCGTTGCTAAATGACTTTTCATCTCGATGCGATAGAAGCTATCGCAAGTGGAAGTTGCCACACTTTGAGCATCGCACCAGGACAATGGACCTACACCTTGGAGGAGAATCAAAAGAGGTCGTTAGGTATCGGGGCTTTGCCAGATTTTTGAAAAGCAACCCGCCTACTTTTGGAGGAGTTTACGACCCCGACAACGCGTAATACTAGATCAGTGAACTTGAAGGAATTTTCCATGTCATGGGGTACGTAGATGCACAAAAGGTCGCCTATGGCACCTATGCACTCAAAGGCAAAGCTGAACATTGGTGGAGTTAATGTTGTGAGCTTATGGAGGCCGAAGAAATGGTTATCACTTGGAGTGTTTTCGAGACCAGACTCTTGGAGAAGCGTGTTCCCACACACCTATGCCACGAAAAGGAGGTAGAATTAGAGAACCTCATTCAAGGTACATGCTGCGTTGAGAGGATTTCTAGTTGCCCATCTGTTTCATGCCCCATTCGCTTTGAATGTTTGTTCTTGGGTTGTGTTGGGTAGAAGTGTGGGCTAAACCATAGTTGACTATTAGCACTGAGTAGAAACTAGATTGTTACGTTAGAGGCGTTAGATTCCTCATTTTAGATTAGGCGATAGTCCACGAAAGTCAGCTTCGGGGAAACATTATGATAGTAGTGAATGGTGGATATGGGTAGTATTGTTAGATATAAGGTAGATTATCAGAGTAGTGCAGCGGAATCGTGGTAATAACAAATAGGGAGGAACCTTAATAGAGCTTGAGTGTAATTGTGAGGTACCAACATTTTTACGCTCAAGCCCCTATCAGAGATCCTTATAGAAGTGCTAGTAAATGACATGTCTAATGTTGTTGCTTTGGTTACTTGGCTAGACAAGTAGGAGGGATGGTCACCCAATAACTTATCGCCAGTGACCGAAGCAATGGTGATCGACGTGGATAAATAAGATTAGTGGTATAGACTATCATAATTAGATGGATATAGTTACTAGTAGGGGTTAGTTACTTGATAACCCTAGGGACGTTCGGTAGAGCTAATAGGGAAGTTGCCTTAATAACCTTGAGGACCCTAGGATAGGAGATTAGGCCCTGAGATTCGTCGGAATTTTGAGGACGAAATTCTTTTAAGGGGGTAGAATTGTAACAGCCTGAATTTTCATCCTCCTAGATTAGGATATGTTGTATAGGATTGGAATGTGTTTAGAGTTGTTTGGAAAGGGTTCCACATGTCTTAACATCTGTCCAATTGATTGAGTACTAAGATGCATCTATATTCCTATGCCTAGTACAATTCGGTCGTCATATTCCTCTTTTTCGAACCCTCTAACGAATTAATTGGATTTAAGCTCCTTCAAAGAAGTTGTAGACCTATCCTTTGTATTTCTTTTGGCTCTAGTTTGACTCAAATCCAATGCCTAGAACACAAGATAATCTTTTCGGAGTCAACGAAACGCAAGTGTAGCACTTAGGAATATTGGAGTAAATTTCATCTGCATTTTTAGCCATGTTAGAACTCGAATTTGGTTAAGCCTATTAGAGAGGAAATTGTAGTAAATTCTCTTAGCTTTCGACGCCACCATGAACGCCTCAATCAGACACACGTAGCTCCAGATACAGCTAAAACAGTGACAACATGCTGTTACGCGATTTTTTGACGTTTCGGTGCGTTTTGGCACATATAATCCGACCCATTTGACCCATTTTCGACCCAAAACGAATACAACCCAGGGGAAGGATTAAAATACCTTAACCTAGGTCTAATTAGTCAAAAAAACCATTTAAATTCGTGTTTTTGCTGCTGTGTGGTTCTCAACCGCCGCCGGCACCGTTTTTGCTCTATCTCGCTCATTCCTCATCGAAATTCAACGCCGTCTGTCGTGCTACGACTATGGGGAGATTCTCTACCATCACATATCATTTTGTATCTGTTTTGGAGAAGGATAGTTCATGGGTAAGCCCTTTTCTATTCTGTTTTGACTTCTACGTGATGTTTTCAGAATCATAATACCGTTTTTGATCGTTCTCTTCCGTTTCTTGTCGGAATCCGTTGCCGTTTGAAAGGCTGTGACCAAGACACAATTTTCGACCTCAAACCTTCTATCTTTCAATTTAGGAAGAGAAAAATTCCTGGGAACTAGCAAAGAAACTTTCGCATCATCTTGCTCGCTCGGGAAGTCGCGTATTGGAATGAGAAAGCCCAAAGGGAGAGGAAAAGCTTGGAGTTCTCTCATCCTATTCTAGGAGCACAAAATTCTCTTAAGGAGTGGTTGTTTCTCATCTAGTGAGTTTATGGAACATGAATGAGCAATAGGGGTGTCCCAAGACCCTACGCCTCGCGCGGTAACGATAAACAAATACTATCACCATCGTAATAGGAAAGTACTTGAATCTTTGATTTGCAATACTTACTGTAATGTGATGTGGTAAACTTATTAAATCAATGGATTTGGTGTGGAGGTTGAGTCTTTGAATCCCTATATGATTGCAACTCTTGATGACCCCTTATTGTTCATGATTTTATGAGTTTTTGGTTGTTTTGTAAGTTGCTATGGCATGAATCCTACATACCTTGATGAGATGCTATATGATTAGTGTTGTTTATGCCTTGGTATTGGTATTGATCTCATGTGCAAATTGTTGAATTGACTAATTCTACTAGTTGTTGTCGTAGTGACTTAGAAGGTAACGCTATGTATTAAAAATTGTTGAAGATGGGATTATAGGAGTCTTCAGGGATAATTGTTGTTATCCAGTTTGAATTGCGTTTCTATATGTGTAATTTAAATTGACATCATTTGATGGCTCAAATATGATAAATGTGCATGTTACGCTATTACCGCGTTTTCCCAAAAATCTGTTTTTGTTTTAAATTAAACTGTATATTTATGTGTTGATTTTTGTGAAAATAAAAATATTCAGGTGTTTCTATATCTGTTGAGATATTGCATATTAAAATTTATTGCATTTTGATAAGTTTTGAACGTGAACACAAGAAGGGGGGTTGAATTGTGTCCAAAAAACTTTTCTCAAACTATACGATAAAAGCACTAAGAAAATAGATTTATCAAAACTGTTTGTTTATCGGACGCTGAGAGACTAACCAGAAGCAGGAAATAAACCGTGTATGAAAACTTGTTTTACTAAGCAAGGTGAGGATAAATGTAAAGCAGTAAAGAAAGAGGCACATAAATTTATACTAGTTCACCACCAACTGGTAGCTACGTCTAGTCCCTTTGTTCCTGAAGGATTTTCCACTATAATCAACTGATTACAATTTCCTCAAGAGTATTCTACTGTCACAAACTTGACAATACTCTCAACTTCTCAAAACGACTCAGTGCAGTCGAGCCTTTGAGGAACAAAGCCTTAACTAGGCCAAAAACAGTTTACAAAAGAGAATATACTTTTGAATACTATCAAAATAACTCTCATAGAGAGGATGAAAAGATTAAGCTCAAAACAGAATAGCTTTCTAAAAGAAAGTATAAGACGCTGAGTTCAGTTTTTTGTAGTCCAGAAACTTGGCACGAAGCTTGATTGCTCACTTGAGTAATATTGCTTTCACAATGAAGTTTCTTCACAGTTTTTTCCAACTTCTCTTCAATGAATACCATGGGGTATTTACAGGAGTCTTTAGGAATATTACCGTTTGCAGTAAAAACATAGCTCCTTTTCATTGAGTGAGGTAATTTGAAATGTAGTCCTTTTCTTCCTTTCCAGAGAATATCAAAGTAGTACATATTACCGTTTTCGTACTATCTGCTTTTCACAATTGTCTTGTACGATTTTTGTCTTTTGCTAAAGGTGTCACCTTTGCTTCCTCGTACATCAAAATGAGCGCATAAAATCAAATTCGAATTCCGTTCCAGAACATTCTGAGGATAAGAGCAAAAACATGATCATCACGTGCTTCATTAAAGAGATCAGATGCTTGTTCAGAAGAGAGTACGGACGCTCGCAGCAATTGATTATTCCATATGTCAAAGAGTAACACTACTGGATGCTCGCTGTTAGCAAGACGCTGGAGTGAGTTCGGACGCTGATATCAGTGGAGTGTATTCAATTCTCTTGTAAATTTTCTTCTTCTTTCTTGAGTGTTTTGTACATATATATGAAGCTTTGATTCCTGTACACTCAAAGATATGTTAGAAGATAAATTGTTCTCTTGACAATACTTTGTTATCATCAAAATTAATGAGGGTCTAAACTTCTCAATCGTTTAGGTTCCAACAATCTCCCCCTTTTTGATGATGACAAATATCTAAGGTTGATGAACAATTTAATTTCAAAATAATATCAAGGGTCTCCCCCTTAATTCAACCATTTTGATATATATGAACAATTCAGGTATTAAGGTGATTGTTGATAAACAAATTCATTTAAGTGATTGCAAAAATACGTAGATGTCTCAGAGCATATATTCATTTAATAAAGTGAGATCGGATGCTGGTTTCATTTTATCAAAAAGATTTTCATTGTACCAAAGTTATTGATCACTATTAGAGACTGGATCAATGAATAAATGAATATCACACATTATAAGTATTAGAGCAATAAATAATCACACAAATGCTATGTATGAAATGCTATGCAAGAACATCGGACGGTGAATTAGTCAATCAGATTTTCACGTGTTCATCACCTTTCTTTTACTCCCCCTTTTGTCATCAGACAAAAAGAGTGTAAAACACATCATAGTCAAAATAAGACTTAGAAAATTTGAATATAAGTCAGATATAGGTATATATATATAAACAGATAATCCGAGCAAAATTAATGAATATATAAAAGAGTACCAAAAAATATTTTATATCACACAAAAGTAAGTAAATTAATAAATTTAAGGGTTTGGTGGAGGTGGTGGAGGGATGTTGAGACGTTCATATAGTAACTTCAGGGCATTCTCCAGCTAAGTAACTTTCAGGTTTGTGGCCTTCATTTCTTCAAACTCTGCTTTAGGAATAGTGACCATCTCAACTGCAGGAGTAGAAGTAGAAGGTCCAGCTTCTGATACTGGTGCAAGTTTCATCTTCTGATGCTCTGCTAGCACCCAGTTGGATAGCTTCAGTCTCAATTCCTTCTTCCGTTGAGCTCTTAGAAAGAGTGCATCATTTGGTATAAACCATTTGATAAGATTTCCAAGTTTTTTGTGCTCAGATTCCGCCTGAATTTCCCTTTTATTTTTCACATCTTCTGGATACAGCAAATCCGTGAAGATGATTTCTCTGTGCAGAACCACATCAGCAGTGAAAGCATCAAACCTGTTTCCAGCATCTTCTCCCCATAATCTTCTGATAAAGACACTCAATGCTTCAAAAGCAAAAGAGAGTGCTTCATTTTCAGCCAGGTATACTCTTCGCAAATTTTCCCTGTCATCTTCTTCAAGCACTAGGGGGACGAGGCATGGTAACATGGCTTTGTCTTTCCAAGACTCAGATCATTGACTCCAGGTAAGTCCAATGTCAAAGTGCTTGGTCACAGCAGCCCATTGGACATATATCTTCATGCAGTCAAGAGGCCTGCTTACTGAACACCTGAACGTATCATCAAAGGATGCAGTTCCCAGATTGGTGTCAGTAACTTTGCTGATAGTGCCAACCGTGAGAATTGTGGCTTTCTCAGCATTGCAGCAGTTTGAGGAGCCAATTTTCCATTCATCTTCCTTGAGAGAACTAAGGTAAAACCTTTTGGCATAGTCCTCAGTGATCTTGGCGATCGGAAGCTCTGAGAATCCTTTAAGATTGAACTTCTTAGGAGCCTTCTCATACTCTTTGAGTCCGATTTTGTTGTATGGCAACTTGCCAGGAGCAGGTTCTTTCCTCTTCCCAGGGATAGACCAAGGTAGCCACCTTTGTCTATCTGGCACAATCGTCAGAGATACAGAAGAAGGATCTCTGAACTGTCTGATAACTTCAATTTTCTTCATTTCAAGACAGTGTGCCATGAAGGCAGCTTCTTCATCTGTAATCCATCTTCCACACTCCTCCAGTGTGAGAGGTTCAGTTTGGGGCAGGAACTTTGGAAGGTCAACAGAGAAAGAAATTGCCCTGCTACCAGGTTCCGGTCTCAATCTCCCTTTGAATGACATCTCGAACCGGTCTTCTCCATCCTTGAAGGTAGCATTCATTGGAGAGGCAATCTCCAATCTGGCAACTCCAAAGGTGAAGGTTTTCAAGTGCCAAGTAGAAGGGTGATTGTAGATGTTGTGAAATTACTCATACCTAACAAACTGAGGTTTGTTAATGCGCGAGACATTCTTCCTTCCACTGAAGTCTGTAGGTTTGTAGGTAAGAGTGAGTGAAGTGGGAGTGGTTTTGGTGATAGTATAGATTTTAGGTGTGTAGGTTTGAATGGATTGATGGTAGGTACTTTGAATAGAAGGTTGAAGGGATGAGAGTGAAGTTTGGAAATGTATGTAGTAAGTGAGGTATTTGAGGAGATTTGTGGTAGGTCAAAGTTGAGTGTATTGGATGGTGTTTGGGTAGGTTTTGAGGGAATGAGGGTAGAGGTTTGTCGTAGGCTCATTCTGGTTTTCTTGGTTTGTGTTTGGGTTTGTGGTTGTGAAACAGACAATGGGGGTGCAGGAATAACATCATGAAAATCAAAGATAGATACTGACTCATCAGCAGTAAAGTCGAGTACCTTTGGGTTAAGCTCAGAAGACTTAACCAACCTTCTTTTTGTTCCTCTAGGGGCAACAACGGCAGGAGGAGGAGGAGGGACTTGCTTCCCTTGACCGGACACTGAAGCATCTTTTTCAGCTGTTGGCTTATTCTTTTTCTTCAAGACCTTTCTGATGGGAATTCTATCCTCATCTTCTGGTTCCTCAACAGTAGGTGCAGGAGCCACCTTCTGTTTCATTCTTCTTGTCTCCCTTATAGGGGGTTCAGCAGGTCTCTTCACACCAGCCATTGAGCTTCTGGTGGTTTTCTTTTCAGCTTCTCCTTCTTGTTGCTCTAATTTCACCTTCTTAATCATAGAGCCAATTATCAACTGCATTCTGACTAGACTGTTGACTCCAAAAACTTCAGGACGAACAACAACACCAACACCAAAGTATTTATCTTTTTCTTCTTTGTTAGTAGAGTCAGCAAGCTTTCTCACAATACCATCTTTAATCATCATTATGGAGAGAAGAACTCCATAAGGGATAACCTTGACGATATTCTTTTTATCAATACTCTTCCTTGAGAAGACAAGAGCATTTATAAGATTATTGATAATCAACCTTGGCAGGTTGATTTTCTTCCCATCCATATAGTTTCTCATAATGAACTTTTGCTCGTAGTTCACTATGTCGCTTGAACCAGCCTTCAGAATCACGCTCTTAGCGATGATTTTGTGCAATACTCTGTAGTGGCTTTTCAAGTCCTTGGCGGTGGGAGTTATGTTCTTCTTCTTCTTCAACTCACGATAGTTTTCGAACAGTGCTTCATTGACGTTTTCCAGACCTCTGTAAGCGTCAACCCAGTTAGCATGGTAACTATTCCTTCACACGGGCACTTGATGGTCTGAGCGATAGAGTTGATGGTGAAACGTAACTTGAAACCTTTGATATGTCCTTCAATGATTTCTCCCGGAAGTAGGTAAGCGTTCCCCCAGAACTCCTTTATAGCATGGCTCAGTACATCAACTGGTTCCCAGATAAAGTAATTTTTCCAGCCTAGTTTCTCCAGACCTTCTTCGAAATCAAAACCATAGAGCTTGAAGTTCTCAAAATCAATTCTGTTTTCATTCATGAGTTTTGCTTCTGAGAAGACATCGAAGGCAGCAGTATATTGTCCAACCTTTCTATCGGCCATGGTAGTAGTTGCAGAACGGGTAATGGAGGTTTTAGGGTTTGAAATCACACACAGAGAGAGAGAGAGAAATTTTTGCAAGTAGATGAGAGTGAAGTGATGGAGCGAAAAATGTGGAGTAGTGGGAAAGTTGATAGAAAATAGTACAGTCCTTTTTCAAAAACCGCTTCGCATTTCCAAAAAAAAAATTAAATCAAAAAGAAAAGAAAATGAAGATTCGCCTTTTTATTAAATGAAGAAGCCAAAAGAAAAGTAAAATCAAGTAAAAAGATTTTATCGAAAGACATAAATACTCATGACTCAGTGAGATGTGATGAGACACTTAAGTCCTTTACACATGTGACACGTGTGTGTGCGCTCGGACGCACGCAACCGATTCACCAGACGTTGAGTTATGATGCACATGACAAATAAAATGCTTACAAGTATACATGCTTATGTCATACCAGATGCTGAGATGATGCATATCATCTGACGCTGAGATTAATCATTCATCTATAAGATGGAAATTTAAATTTCTTCTTATAAAATTGAATCTATCTTCAGCAAGGGGTTTTGTAATTATGTCAGCCCACTGATGATCAGTGTCTACAAATTTTATTTCGAGAATACCCTTCTAAACATAGTCTCTTATAAAATGATGCTTAATCTCAATGTGCTTGGCTCGTGAATGCAATATGGGATTTTTAGTAAGACACATTGCAGAAGTATTATTACAAAAGATAGGAATGTTACTCTCTTTTATCAGATAATCTTCAAGTTGATATTTCATCCACGTGGTTGAGAGTCGCAACTTGTCGCTGAAATATATTCAACCTGGCCGTTGAGAGTGCAATCGTGCTTTGCCTTTTGCTTGACCAAGACACAAGATTTGCTCCAAGGAATTGGCAGCCTCCACTTGTGCTTTTTCTTTCAATTCGGTCTCCAAAGAAAGTCAAGATCACGTAAACCTACTAACTTGTAATCTTTTGATTTCTTATAAAGCAAACCAAGATTAGTAGATCCTTGCAAATATCTAAAGATTCTTTTAACAAAGACTCAAGTGTGATTCTCTAGGATCCGATTGAAATCTAGCACACAGACATGCATCGAACATAATATCAGGTCTTGAAGCTGTAAGATAAAGTAGAGATCTAATCATACCTCTGTACATCTTCTGATCTACCTTTTTATCAGTTTCATCTTTTCCAAGAATGCACGTGGGATGCATAGGAGTGCACATAGGTTTGCAATCCACCATTTTGAATTTCTTTAGCAATTCCTTGATATATTTGCTTTGATGTATATAGATACCATCGTTGCATTGTTTGATTTGAATTCCAAGGAAGAACTTTTGTTCACCCATCATGCTCATCTCGAATTCAGCCTGCATTAGCTTAGAAAATTCTTTGCAAAGGCTTTCATTAGTAGCTCCAAAAATAATGTCATCAACATATATTTGAACAATTATAAAGTGCTTGTTTGATGTTTTTCTAAAAAGAGTAGTGTCTACTAGACCTCTGGTAAAACCATTTTTCATCAAAAATGTGCTCAGTCTTTCATACCAAGCTCTGGGAGCTTGCTTAAGACCGTACAGGGCCTTCTTAAGCTTGAAGACATGTTCTGGAAATTCAATGTCTTCGAATCCAGGAGGTTGTTTTACAAAGACTTCCTCAGTTATAAAACCATTCAAGAAAGCACTTTTCACATCCATTTGATAAAGAACTATATCATGATGTGCAGCAAATGAAAGTAAAATGCGTATAGCTTCTTACCTTGCAACAGGTGCAAATGTTTCAGTAAAATCAATACCTTCCTCTTGTGAGTAACCTTGAGCAACCAATCTTGCCTTGTTTCTCACAACCTTTCCATCTTCATCAAGCTTGTTTCTAAATACCCATTTAGTTCCAATGGCTTGCTTGTCTTCTGGTAGAGTAACTAGCTTCCATACATCATTTCTTTGGAACTGATTCAACTCTTCTTGCATGGCCAGAATCCAACCTTCATCTTCCAATGCTTGATCAATCGTTTTAGGTTCCATTTCTGAGAGTAATGCCATATCTGCATGCTCTTTAAAAGAGAATCTGGTTCTTACTTTATCTCCAGGTTTTCCTATGATTTGATCTTTAGGATGATTAGTTTTGTACTTCCAGCTTTTTCTGGCTTCAGCTTCTAAACATTCTTGTGTCTGGTCACCACCGGACGATGAAGATGTAGGTTCACTATTTGTAGTATCACCTATATTTAATTCTGAAAATAATTCATCTAGCTCTGACATGGCTGTGTCAGGCTGCTTGTCATCAAATTTGACATGAATGGATTCTTCCACTGTCATAGTTTCTTTATTATATATTCTAAAAGCTTTGGATCTTTCAGAATATCCCAAAAAAGATTCCTTTGTCAGCTTTTGAATCAAACTTACCAAGTTGATCCTTAGTAATCAAAATATAGCAAGTACAACCAAATGAATGAAAATATGATATGTTTGGTTTTCTTCCTTTCAACAGTTCATATGGAGTCTTCTTCAAAATAAGTCTAATAAAAATTCTATTTTGAATGTAACAAGTTGTGTTTACTGCTTCTGCCCAAAAATGTTTTACAATGTTAGCTTCATTGATCATGGTCCTGGCCATTTCTTGGAGGGACCTATTTTTCCTTTCTACAACACCATTTTGTTGAGGTATTCTAGGAGAGGAGAAATTGTGGGAGATGCCATTATCATTACAAAATTTTTGAAAGCTTTCATTTTTAAATTCTCCCCCATGATCACTTCTAATGGATGAAATACAAATTCCTTTTTCATTTTGAACTGTTTTGCAGAATACAGTAAATACCTTGTATGACTCATGTTTGTGAGCAAGGAATCTAACCCATGTCCATCTAGTAATATCATCAACAATGACTAACCCATATTTCTTTCCAGTTAAAGAGGCTGTCCTTGTTGGACAAAAAAGATTAAGATGCAAAAGCTCAAGTGGTCTAGAGGTTGAAACAACATTTTTTGAATGAAAAGAAGTTTTAACTTGTTTTCCTCTTTGACATGCCTCACAGAGAGCATCAGATTGGTACTTAAGATTTGGTAAGCCTCCGACAAGACTGTGCTTGTTTAATTTTGAGATTAATCTCAAATTGGCATGACCCAATCTCTTGTGCCAAATCCATTGTTCTTCGTCAACAGACATGAGACACTTGACATCTTGTTTTGCAAGTTCAGAGAGATCAATTTTGTAAATATTTTGTTTCCTCTTAGCAGTAAAGAAAATAGAGCCGTCTTTCTTGCTTTTTACTAGACATCCAGTTTCTGTAAAGATGACTTCATAACCATTGTCACATAATTGACTTATGCTCAATAAGTTATGTTTAAGTCCTTCAACATATAGTACATTATCAATAGAGGGAAGAGAGCCTTTACCAATGAGACCAATTCCAACTATTTTACCTTTCTGGTTTCCTCCGAAACCAATGAATCCAGCTTCTTTAGGCCTTAGTTCTTGGAACATATGCTTTCCTCTCGTCATGTGACGCGAGCATCCACTGTCTAAGTACCAAGATAGGTGTGTTGACTTTGTTGCTAAGCATGTCTGCAACATAGACTATTTTATCTTTAGGTACCCATATCTTTTTGGGTCCTTTCTTGTTAGTTCTTGAAGGAAGCTTATCCTTCACAGTTTTAAAAACAGTATATGCACTTTTCAAATGACCAGGTTTATTGCAGTAAGTACAATGCAAGCATTTACTATGATTATTGGATTTATCAGATGCTGAATCATTTTCTAAAGGAGGTTCATCTGATATATAACCAAGACCATGAGTTGTCGTTTTACTGACACCCCAAATCATTGAAGCCTGCTTGCTTCGAGTTACACTCTCTGCAAGAAACTTTTGAAATGCATATTCATAATCATTTGATTTGCATTTAGGATTGCCTGTAACTTTAGAGCTTTCAGCTTGAGAGCTCTCAACTTCTGGTTGCTTGTTAGCGGCCAGACGCTGGTTATCTATCAGATGCTGATTTTCAGTTTTTAGCTTTTAGTTCTCTTTATTGAGTACAGATTTTTCTTTGTTTAAAGCTTGAAAGTCTTGTGATAATTTTGAAATTTCTTTTTCAAATTCTTATACTCAACAGAGAGAGTGGCAGAGTCCTTAAGAAGATCATCGAATGCAAGTTGAAGTTCAGAGTAGGAATCGTATACTATTACCTCTTCAACTTCTTCTTCTGAATCAAGATCAGTGTCTGCCATGAGAGCGAGATTTGCTTCTACTTCATTATCTTCCTCAGATGAGGATAAGTCTAGATCTTCCCATGTAGCCATTAGGCTTTTCTTCTTTTTCTTGAAAGAACTTCTTGTGGGATTCTCCTTAAGATTAGGACATTCAGACTTGAAATGTCCAGGCTTTTTACATTCATAGCAAATGACTTGAGCTTTGTCTTTGTCTTTGATTTCCTTCTTGTCTTTAGTATCTTTCTTCTGAAACTTCCTCCTGAAGTTTCTCTTCTTCCACATTCTTTGTATCTTCCTGGATATAAATGCGAGCTCATCTTCTGATGTATCAACATCTCCTTCTGAAGCTTCATTTTCTGATTCATCTCCTTCAGCCTGAAGGGCTTTGGAAGAACTAGCTTTATGTTGAGTGACTTTCAAAGCAATAGACTTGCCCTTTCTGACAGGTTCTTCTTCGTTTAGCTCAAGTTCATGAGCTTTCAACGAACTCATAAGATCTTCAAGTCGTAGGACATTTAGATCTTTTGCTTCTTGAATAGCAGTGACCTTGGGTCTCCACTGCTTAGTCAAGCTTCTTAAGATCTTTCTAACATGGTCAAGTGTAGTGTAACTTGTTCCAAGGGCCTGTAACCCATGAACAAGTGTTTGGAATCTTCCAAACATAGTTTCAATGCTTTCACCATCTTCCATTTTGAACAACTTGTATTGGCGAACCAACATGCTAGCTTTGGTTTCTCTTAGTTGGGCAGAGCCTTCGTAAGATAGAACAAGTGAGTCCCAGATTTCTTTGGCAGTATCAAATTTGCCACATTTATCATATTCTTTTTCTGTCATAGCACAGATAAGAATGAATCTAGCTTTTTGATTGATTTGATATCTCTTTTTCTGCTCATCATTTCAATCTTTTCTGGTTATAGCAACACCACGAGGATTAGTGGGAGGAATGTAACCGCTTTGAACTATATCCCACAACTCAACTTGTTGTGTCTCAAAGAAAGCTTTTATCTTATCTTTCCAGTAATCAAATTTTTCTCCATCGAATAGAGGAGGACGGTTCATATGACCACCTTCATAATTTATAATTGAATTTAATTTATTGAATTAATTAATTAATAAAAAGATAATTGAAATATTTATTTAATTTAATGAATTTAATTAATTGAAATATTGTAATTAATGAATTTAATTTATGAAATTATTTATTGATTTAATTATTAAAAATAATTGATTCCAATATTAAAAAATATTTATTTATTAATTTAATTAACTATTACTAGTAATTTAATTTAATTATATTTATTACTTTTAATTCTTAATTTATTCCCATATTTAAAAATACGATAATGTAAACAAAAAAGATCAGTAATAATTAAAAAAAAAGAAACGTAATAAATAAATAAATAAACCGACGAACAAAGTTCAATGGTAACTAAAAAGATATCGAAAAATATGAAAAACTATAAGTACAAACAGAACTAATAGTCCTGGTAGTCCTGATCATGACCATTGTTACTAGGAGGTGGAGGAGGCGAAGGCGGAGGCAGTGGAGGAGGCGCCTGGCGAGCTAGCAACTGGTATACCTCCTCCTGTTGCTTCAGCACCTCAACCAACATGGCACTCGTCCGACGGGCGTCCTCCCGCTGCTCAGCCAACATGGCCCGCTTCAGGTCCGCTATCTCCTACTCATCCGCGGCAGAGCGACCAGTGGCAGCACCACTACTCGACGACTCTCCAATGTAGAGGCGGCGGGCACCTTTCTTGTAGTTGCCGGCGAAGTCGCCAGCACCATATAGGCGACCCTTCTTCTTGCCGCCAACAACATCAGCCCATACCCTGAGCGGTGCAGATGGATCCTCAGGGCTCTGAGTGGGGGAACATGATGATGTCTGAGACATCATCTGAGACATCCGCGCCTCAAACTCCTCCTGTCAAACATATACAAATAAGTCAAATTTTTTTGTCATACAACAATATAAACATTATTAAAAAATATTCATTATATTTTATAATTACATGGGTCCGCCTCGACCGCTCATCAACAAAATCACTGGTACTCCTCCTAATATGAGTTGCACGATGGTGCTCGTGCGACTGTACCTCTCTACCCAACCGCTTCGACTGTAATTATTTAATACAAAACTTTGACTAAATAATAATAATAATAATAATAATATAAAACGTACAAGTCGAGCTGCGTGCTGCGCCTGACTGACCGAACCTCCGGTGTGCAAACTCCCACCCTTCTCAGAGGCTTTATTCCTCTTCGTCTTCTCGCTTACCGCCTTGAACTCAGGGGAGTTCTAGTACTCTTGCAGCTGCTGCCAGAGTTGATCCCCTATCCAGTGGGGCTGTCCACTGAGGCGGGCATCTCTAAACATGTCAAAGAGGCAGTGGGAGGCCTTCATATGGAAATTCCTCTCGATCTGCTCCTCATCCTCTTCCTTCCATGAACCCTCTCCTGTATGAATATAATACATTATTAAACATAATTGAAATTTATGAAATAAAAAAATATTATGCAACAAAATAAAAATTACAACTTACTCCAAAAGATCTGAACATATGATCCCCCGCATCCTCCTTCACTTTCTACCAGGTGGGCTAAAACGTGTGGTAATTATCCTCAATTACCGTTGTGATAGCCGTCGCAGCTGGCTTTGAGGGAAGGAACCTGAAAAATAACAAGATGTCAAACAAGAGAAAATATATATATATATATATATATATATGTAAATAATTAATAACTCGAAAAAAAAGAGTAAATACTTACCCTTTACCAACCGGCCTGATAGCAACTCGGCCATCATGCAGCATCTCAATATCATCAGCGACCCCCTGGTCAACCTCCTGCTACTCAACCTCCTCCTACTCATCCCCGTCCTGCTCAACCTCGGTCTGATCAGGTGTATGACCCGTACTATAGTCATGATCGGACATATGAGTATCGGGCGCCGTCTCAGGCACAAAATGGGAGGAAGAAGCGTCAGGTGTCTGCTGGAACCCCGGGTTGGGGATCATGTGAATGGGTGACAAATGGGGTATTGAAACAGAAGGTCCTACAGGCTATGTAGGTGCCGAACGCACTGGAGGCTGTGTAGGGGCCGAACGCACTGGAGCCTGTGTAGGCGTAGATGTATGCGGACGTTGTGTGGATGGCAACGTCGCACAGCTAGCATCGTCAATCCTAATAATGTTCAGCCGACGACGATGAGGGGGGTCGATGGTGTTGCCCTTCCGCTTTCGTTGACCACCAATGGGTAGTCGGGGGGGTCGAATCCTGCACTTCCTGATGCCATATATGTCTATAGAGCAATTCAACAATAACAGTCATGAAATAATATATTTAAGCATAACAATATTACAAATGAATTCCATAAAAATAAACAGGTTACATCCATTTGCAGTATTTTTTTTTGGTACCAAGGCAAATTTTTTTTACACAAACATCCAATTATATTTAGCTATGGTGTCGTGTCTCAGTAATATTTCTCAAAATACGTATAAATATCTACATAGTGAGATATGATTAGATATGTACAGAACTTTTTACATTGTGAATGCATAATAATGAAATTCAAATTGTATATCTACGAATTATCCCATATAGTGTCACATCATAGTATGTATTTTTTATTTTGATTTAGACTCTTGGTATAATTTGAGTCGAGCTGTGTGAACCCATATTAAGGCAAAACTCTTCTAACACCTATTTTACCATTCAAAGACTTGAACTCGAGACATTATTTAATT
Organism: Calophaca sinica; assembly: GCA_037113605.1. Taxonomy (NCBI): domain Eukaryota; kingdom Viridiplantae; phylum Streptophyta; class Magnoliopsida; order Fabales; family Fabaceae; genus Calophaca; species Calophaca sinica. The sequence continues at coordinate 94,518,232 of CM073732.1, read as the reverse complement.
AAAAGAAACTAAACTCCTTACCAGTTAGATTAACAGACGTCGGTTGTAATATTATATTCTAGTTAGAATATGTGAATAAATATCCATATGGCGAGAATAATTAAAAGAATTTTATACATCGGTTACAGTAAATAAAAATATATTGTTAGACATTAATTTCGCTAATTGTATAAAGTTAAACAATTTCATTCTGCCTACTCTGTTTCAGCATCGTCTTCAGATCTTGATGGCTCTGCCACTTCTTCATTTAATTCCTCATCTCCATCTACATCTTCATATGTGATTGGATCGTCACGTAGACGAGAAATGGGTTCCACTTCATTTACTACGTTGACATCAGACATCTCATCCACTTGATAAGCCACTTCTTCCTGTGGATCATCTGCTTCAATGCGACCCCTTGGTTTAGTCTTTATTGCAACACATCAACCTTGTTTGTCCCTTCGAGTTGATGGGTAAGGGACATAATACACTTGTTTTACATGTTGTGCCATGATAAACAGATCAAACATTTGGTATCTTCTGCTCATGCATATGTCAACAGTATTATATTTTCGATTCACTCTTGTACCTCTACTTGACGGATCAAACCAATTACAATAAAATAGCACTATTCTTTTAGTGTAGTCTAAAGTATTGTACGCCAGTTCATATATATGTTGAATCACGCCATAGAAGTCGTCTTCACTTCCATCTGTGGCACCTTTTACATAAACCCCGTTGTTAACTATTTTTTCCCCTCTGTTTTTGATTGGGTTTGAAATTTGTATCCGTTTACGAAAAAAGTGTGCCATTCTTTTACACATGATTTAGGACCATAAGATAAATTTCTCAAGTGTTCGATTTGAGGCGATTCTGGCTCACTGTACACCTGCGTATACATATGCACAAGTGATTTATATTTCCTTTTTTCAAACAACCATTTGTATTTTCAAACAATAAATAGTTGAAATAGGACTAGAAATACATACCTGGTTCATAAACCACGTTGGGAAATATTCATGAATATAGGCAGAAGAGTCTTGTACGGCTGTGTGCTTAGTTAACAAGAATGCCCTGATCAACTCATTTGAAAACAAATGATCATGAGTAGTTGTGGATAAAAGAAATTAAAAGTGGTCAAAATGATACATACGTAAGATATGGTGATACTTCGGCACAGTTGATCAACACGTGAACGTGGGCTGACTTCCACTCTTCTCCCGTTAACCAGGAAGTCACCTCCTTTCCAGCATGACGACCGGGAAGGCAAAATACTGATAAGGCTAGCGGGTGTCTTTCACTTTCAATTTCTATTTCGTTCCTGTTATTTATTGGTGTCAGCATGAAGTTTGTAAAATAATGGGAACAAAAATGGATTGTCTCACGGTGTAAGTAAGTTGCACAAATAGATCCTTCAACCCTGGCCTTATTTTTCACCGACCGTTTTGAGTCACCCATAAATCTACAAAATAACAAGGTTGATGATATAAATTGATACATTTAACCCTTCAAGTGAATATTTATTTTAAAGAATATTTTATTATATTACCTTTCGAATGGATACATCCATCTGTATTGAACCGGTCCACCAAGCCTAGCTTCATGTGCAAGATGCATTGGGAGATGCTCCCTAGAGTCAAAGAAACCAGGGGGAAATACTCTCTCCAACTTACAAAGAATGACTGGTATGTTCTGCTCCATCTTTATAAGATCATCCTCTCTCAAGGTTGCAGAACACAAATCTTTGAAAAATTGGCTGAGTTCAGTAAGTGGATTTAAAACATTTGACGACAAAGAACTAAATGCAATAGGAAGTAAACACTCCATAAATACATGACAATCATGGCTTTTCATCCCAATCATGGTTCCTTTGTTCACATCGGCACATCTTGCCAAATTAGAAGAATAACTGTCTAGCATTCGAAGTTCTTTTATCCATCGACAGATTGACCTTGCTTGCTCAGCAGTTAAAGAGTAACAGGCTTTGGGTTTCAGGGTTTTTCCATCCGACCGAGTCGTCAAATGCAAGTCCTTTCGCCTACAGTAAAGCGGTAAGTCTAGTCTGGCCTTATCGTTGTCTTTTGTTCTTCCTCTAACGTTCATCACTGTGAGAAACATATTGTCAAAAAAGTTCTTCTCAATGTGCATAACATCAAGGTTGTGTCTCAATAAATTATCTTTCCAATATAGCAGATCCCAAAAAATACTTCTTTTAGTTCAATTATGCCATTGTCCATATCCTTCAAATCAATCCAATTTTCCATGATCTGTGATTTTGGCAGATCCATAACTCTGGCAAAAATCTATTCGGATGTCAACCTTGGGTGCCGGCCATCTAATTCAACTTCCCCCTTCTTGAAGGCATTCTTATTCCGTCTAAATGGATGATCACCTGGTAAAAACCTGCGATGTGAGTCAAACCAAGAACTTTTCCCCCCGAATTTCAAGGTAAAGGCCTTTGTATGCTCCATGCAATGCGGACATGCCATTTTACCATGAGTACACCAGACAACATGCCATATGCAGGAAAGTAATTAATGGTCCACATCAGAGCTGCCATCATTGTAAAGTTCTTCTTTCGTGCAATATCATAAGTCAAAACGCCATTCCACAACCTTTTGAGATCGTCAATGAGAGGCTGTAAATAGATGTCAATACCATCTGTTGGATTATCTGGACCCGGTATAATACAAGTCAAGAACATATAAAGCTTAGACATGCACATTTCGGGAGGAAGATTGTATAGGGTAACAATAACTGGCCAGTAAGAATAAGGTTTCGCCGTTGATTGAGCATACGGGGTAAAACCATCAGAGCATAAGCCAAGTCGTACATTACGTGGACCTACTGCAAATTCAGGATGCCTTCCGTGGAACTAGTTTTTGTCTACCCTTCCCATTATCAGTGTGTGAAATATACCTTGGCTCACCACAAAATTTGCATTCAACCAGTGCACCATCGTTTTTACCGAATTCGTTGTCGTAATATAACATACACCCTCTCACACAACAATCAATCCTTTTAGATTTCAACCCCAACTTGGACACTAAGCTTTTAGCCTCGTAATAACTTTTTGGCAAACCATCTCTGATAGGTGACGAGTCCAACATCATCTTCGTTACGAGATCCAAGCACACATCTGTAGCACTACAGTTTGACTTAAGAGCTAAAAGCCTCACACACAATGATAACTTAGAGTCTGCAACCCTTCAAACAACGGCTTATTTGTTTCTAACAAGAGATTATAAAATTTTTGTGCCGTCTTGTTTGGAAGCTCATCTGTGTCATCATACTGTTGCTCCTCGAATGATATGTTGACCCCAAGGCATCACAAACTATACCTTGCATCAATTCAGTCTGCTCACCATATCCCGTATGTACGCAACTGCTTGAAGCACCTGTATCGCCAACCCCTAAATCAACCCGAGGCAACTCTTCACCATGTCTAGTCCAAATCCAGTAGTTAGGCCTAAATCCAACATTTTGCAGGTGATATATGACATCACCTGGGCTCTTGATCCTTCTGCAATCGCAATTAAGGCATAGACATCTAATCCCTCCATTAATTTCGAAATCTTCATGAGCCATTGCGACTTGGACAAAGTGATCAATCCCATTGCGAAAAGATTGTTTCAAACCCCCTCTCCCCGGATACAACCTATCGTACATCCAACTACGACTCGAAGGGAAAAATTCTATCTTCTGCATGTCAAAAAAAATGACAATTTCAGCAGCACAACGTTCTTACAACCACTCTCTTTCTTTAAATGGTATGACCCTATCCATTCGAGGAAAAACTTTTTCAGAACTCGTATAGTAGTCATTTCTTAATTCTCATATCTTATACTTGACAAAATTTCGGCAGCATTTCTCATTGGTCTCTGAGTACACTAAATGATCGCAGTTATGAATACCGCGATCAAGAATGCACCCAAAGAACAAAAGGAAATGAATCGAACCGAAATTTCATCAAATATAAAGATACGAGAATTAAGCAACAAATATTATATGAGTAAAGAAAAAGTTTTTTCCCAAACTGTCCGACTTGGACAATTCAAGGTTCAATATACAATGAGCACGTGGTACCCTAAAAGAGTACCTGCACTCAATAATACATTGAACCTCAAACAGGAAGCTAAGGCTTTTCCCCGATACTAATAACAATAATCAAACATCCATTTCATCAATAATTAACATAACAATTTTCGTATAATAGTTAAGTTAATTTTCTATGCACGATTCACATGTAAAGAAGGATGCAAAGCAAATGATTCACTAAAAATCAAAAGTAGAGATGATAGAAGTAGAAAATTGACTTGGTCATTTATAAACAAATAGGTTGGAAGTTGACATCCTCTTAAAGGATAGAATTAGACAAGCAGAAGTGCCAAGGGAAAGAAGTACAAAGAGATGTGCAAAGCAAATTGCAGCCAAGGAAGCACTTGGGAAGGCCAAACTTGCACTGGAAAATTAATTACTGGTGACTCAATGTTTATCCAGTGAATGTAGTGGAGTAGTTGTGAGTAGTGTACTTGATCTCTTCCTCCTACCCAGGGCGAATCTAACATATGTATAATGTATTGTCAGTAGGTTTGTGTTTTTAACATTGGCAGTTTGAAAGACGCAATGATGATCCTATTTCTCTTCTTCGTCGTCTCACTTCATTTTCCAAGTAAGATGTAAGCCACCAAAGGAAGTACAACAAGGACAAGAAACAAGACAGGAACTAAGGAACATAGGCTTCAATTCGACTTTCTACTTCAAGTCTTTAAATAACAACATATGTTCAAGTACACAGCAACCAACCAAACCTTTTTTCACCTAATTGTATAATAGGTACTAATGGGACAATTCTTAGAGGGTTAAGCACAAGTCCTTCAATACTGTGTGTTGCTGCTTTAGTCACTACATCATTATCCATTTCATCAATAATCATACATCTTACTAATGGTGGTTCGGTTTACACAACGAAACCTAATAGGATCACTAACAACAAAATAATCCTATAACATACAATTTAAAGCACGAAATCACTAAAAACCATAAACCCTATAACATACAATTTAAAGCATGAAATCACTAATAATCCTAAACCCTATAATATACAATTTAAAGCACGAAATCACTAACCATATATGATCAACTTTTCACAAAATCGGGAGACTGACCAATTCGTGATCATAACCCCTTCCTAGACTCTCAAATAGAGGTAAGGAATACAAAAGTACTCACTCACGTATATTTGTTAGCCAAAACATACATCACTTCAAAATTTCCTCTGTGGAGAGAACTATGAAGGAAATCAAAGAAAAATGTCGGTGTGGGGGTCAACAGCCAACCCTTTTCCACCCAAAAGATACCGACATTTTAAGAGAGTGCATACCTAATGTGCAGAACAAGAGAGCGCCAAGGAGAGTAGAACGTCCGAGTCCTTCGATGCCACTGGCAATCTAGGAGAAGTGTGGCGGCCTCGGACAAAAAATACTGGAAAAACATAGAAAAGTTAAACTAACAAGGTACCATAGCAAGTACTATTATGACAATTTTTTTTAAAAAAAACCAAAGAGGTCACACAGAAAAAATTTCAATTAAAAACCATAAACATAAAAGAAGTGTGCAGTAGCAGCCCCATACATGATCTAACCTAAATTCTAGGATCAAGCTTTGGTTTTTCCCACTTTACTTGCTCTCAGCTTATGTCCAATGAGTCTAACACTTGATGTAATCATTTTAAATACGAAATACTTCATTTTAACATCATGATACTGGTATAATTATGTAGACAGAAAATGAAATCAGTAACTCTCAAAAATCAAAAATCAATTACATATGAAATGATAATAATATGTCTAAACTCCATCCACAGCTTTAGGCAGATTTTAGGGTAAACAAAAATTAGAGTTTAACATATCATCTAATTAGAGGTTTAAGTTCCAATTAAATCATCATTTTGGTTTTCCCTTCACAAGAGATACTGCAAAAACCTTAAATTAGGCTTAGAGCGAGCTATTAAATCCTCTGCAGTTTCATCATTCTCCCAACCTCCCATTAATAGCAAAGCAAAATTACAATATTCAGAAAATAACAATATTAAATTCTCTACAGTTTCATCGTTCACCTACCTCCCTTTAATGGCAAAGCAAAAGCAATTTATAAAAATTCAAATAGCAGAGAAGTAACAAAAATGAAATTAGAGCAAGCTATTAAGACATAGACAAAGACGAACCTTGCGAAGGAATTGCGGTATGGTTTAGCCAATTGAAATGTGGGGTTTTGAAAACACACTAATTATTGATTCTCACAAGCATGGCCTCTCATGAGTGTACCCAAATGGAAGCTGCAATTTGGAAAAATACTTCATAAACACCTTAACAGAACATAGACTGCATACTTGTAAAAAATACTTCAATACTCAACAATTTATGCCAAAAATATGTGTTTTTCAAAAGAGATTACCTAGAGGGCTTCAAGGAAAATGTTTGGGCAAATTCTTTGCAATGAATATTCAAGTAACAAATTAGTCTCAAGAAGATAACCTGAAGCAAAGAAAACAATTGCGGACATGAAGCCAAGACACGTTTTTGTCGACGGGGTTCGGCCGTCGGTAAAAGGCCGTCGGTATGCCCGCTTTTTCTTGTAGTGATCTTACCTGTATATTCATACGAAAAAAGGGATTGGTTTGAAGATGAGCTCCGAGCTTTTCAAGGTTGAAAAGATGGCATCATGCCCTGTGTATGGGAGAACGAAATTTCTAGCTTTCCTCAGGTATTATTTCTAGCTTTCCTTAGGAACAATCGACTACATGTTTAGTTAATAACATCTAAATATTTGTTATTGGTTAGCTATATGAATAGATCTGTTTCTCTAATTTTTAACATAAAATATACATCAGATAAAATTCCCTCTGTGGAGAGAACTATACATCACTTCAACATAATAACTTTTTGGCAGCAAAAAAACACACATCACTTCAAAATTTCCTCTGTGGAGAGAACTATGAAGCAAAACAAAGAAATATGTCGGTGTGGGGGTCAACAGCCAACCCTTTTCCACCCAATGAGTCAACCGACATTTCGTTAGAGTGCATACCCCGATCGCAGAGTAGTGATAGAGGCACGAGCGGTGGTGGCGGCTGTGGTGGCACGGCGGAGTGGTGGAGGTGGCGGTCTCAGAGGCCTATGAAACAAAGCTTCTTCTGTTAGCAGAAACTAATAAGCTATAAACAAGAATATCAAAACCACACCAGAATATCAAAACCATCTAAACAACACACCTAATCCTCAAGAAATTGTCTAACCAAATGCAGAATATCCCAAACTCAACAGACCAAATAAGTTTAGAGCTTAATGCAGTAATTTCAATACATATACAAACTCAAAATCAAATCCAACAATGCAAAAATTAACTACAAAATCATAAAGAGCTCAATTTCTCATTAAGAATATCATTAGTCCATTACTACTGATTAAAAAATCATTCAAAACCTTAACAACCTTTTTTAATACACAATTAATCCTCTTGACATGTCAACCTAAATTCGTATTCCATTCTACCTACTCCAATACCAACATGACTTAATTCAAATACATATTTATTTTTGGAACATTAAAAAACAAATAAAGTTTCACCAAGCAAAAATCACCCGTTCATTTAGTTGAAAAAACCACTGACTGTGACTATGCAATACAACTGACAATCAGTATACCATATCTAAGCTCACATACTCATTGAATCATAATCAGTATACCATAAATCAGCTCACATAAATCAGATCATTTGGGGACAATCAATATACCATAAATCAGATAATTTGGGGATAATCAGTATACCATAAATCAGCTCACCTAATTAATAAAAACTTATACTAATTACAGAATATATCTCGATAAATCCTAGATCATACAAACTATAACACGACATTTTCTAGATCATACAGACTATAATTAAAGCACAAAATCACTAACCACAAAATATGTCCAACAAAATGAGAAGTAACATTGACAACACCGACCTCGGCACGGCAACGATCTCACTATGATCCCGACAGGTCCCTGAAATTTTCACAACCAATTACAAGTAAATAAAGATTTTTTTCACAGCAAAAATTCAAAATACGAAATAAAAAATTTCAAATTACGTTAGAGAGAAGTGGTGGCGTGGCTTGGCAGTAATGGTGGTGGCAGCTGGTGGTGCGGGGTGGTGGCTTGGCAGTAGTGGTGGTGGCTGGCTTGGCAGAGAGACAATGAGGTAGTAGTGGTGCTGTCTTGGCAGAGAAAGAAAGAGAGAGTGCGAGAGAGAGGGCAGTGCAAGGGGAGGTGGCGTGGTGGAATAGTTCCGAGGTCGAGAGGTGGTGTTGCGGGTGGAACAGAGGAGAGGAGAGATGGCACGGCCACGTAGTGGAGGTGGCGATCACGGTGGCCGAATCAGTGAGAGAAAGAGAGAGAGAGAGAGAGAGACACGTGGTGAGGACTAGTAACAGAGGGGCAGTGGATGCGCGGTGGTGGCGGAGGCAGACGCGGCGGTACTACAAGGGGAGATAGAGGCAAACGCGCGCTAACAGTGAGAAAGAGGGGAATGGGGAAGAAGAAGTTGTCCTGATGTTGTATCAGGACGTTACTGACGGATTAATTTAATTTACCAACGGTCTCTACCCGTCGGTAAACTTACTCGACCTTACCGATGGTCACGTTCAAACACCGATGGTTCAAACCCGCTTGCAATCTCAATGACCAATCGACGAGCCTACCGACGGGCCTAGCCCGCTTGCAGATTTGAAAACCCGACGGGAATCTTAAAAATTTGCCAATTTACCGACGGATTAAGGCCGTCGAAAAATCCAGAGGCGGGTATACCGATGGCCTAGCCGTCGGTAACGATTTACCGACGGCTATAGCCGTCGGAAATCCTGGTTTTTGTTCGACGGGTCGTGACCGTCGGTATGTGCGCTATTTCTTGTAGTGATATTTTTCTAATTAGTTTTATGAGTTTCTATTATCTTGTTGAATGTTTTATCTCTAGTGTGCTTAATTCTATAAGGCCTGATCAACCTTTAACTAATTAATTTAATTGGAGGCAATCGTACCACAATTAGTCAACGGAACTCTAGGAATAAAAGAACTCGCTTTTTTTGTCGGATCAAGGATAATTGCTTGTTTCTAATCAGTTATTAGATTAACAAACTCACCTTTGTTTAATGCGCTATCCTTTAATTGCATTGTATGATCAAACTGGGTAGTTATTAGGAAGAAGACTATTAACATTGCATGATCAAATGGTGTTAGTAATTTTAGAGTGAGTGATTAGCTTTTAACCAGGAATTAGATCTCGTAATAATTAATTAGTAAATCCAGGAACTAAATATTGATGAACCCGGTTCCCCTAGACCTTCCATAATAGACTTAACTCATTCTTGCGCTTTGATCGATTAATCTTTATTCTAGTTTTTAATCTTGTAATTTTTTAATCACAACCTTCGTTAGCCTAAATAATATAGAGTCTTTATTACATTGGTACTCGCGCATTCCTTGTGGGTTCGACATTTGAAGTCTTACATATAATCCACTATTATTACGAGTTACGATCAGGTGCACTTGCCTGAGCCGCAACTCCAATGATCATCTTTTCAATTTTACAAGCTCTTGGCAGAAATGCAAGTTGGTTCTTCTATCTAGTGAGCTCATCTGATCCCTCAAAGTTATTTCTTCTTATATAAAGACCTTTTATTGTCTTCTCTCACAAATAAACTTTGCTCCTTCGTTTTCTATGGTCATTAGGTATATATTGTCTGTTGTACTCCTTGTGGAAACTCAAGTTTTGTTCGTCTCTTCAGTTAGCTCCTCTGAGACCCGTAGTGTTTAGGCCATTTTCTTCCCGAGGAATTCTCACCTAGGCACAGTTGTAATACGTCGTTCTTAAGCACAACGAATAAAAATATGACATATCATTACATTTTGGAAAAAAAAACATGTAAAATTGAAAATAATTAAAAGGTAAATCTTTGTTGCCTTGGGAAAAAGTTGGGTAAAGTTACTCAGGTGAGGTATCATCAATCGGAATCAGTCATATGTATCCCACTAGTCATGCCATTAATAATAGGGTAGTTTACAATAATAAATTAATTTGTGTAATTGTAGATGCGCCCTTTGGCATTAATCACCTTCCTTTGTAAGTTTGCATTTCCATGTAAGAGCATGTTGCCAAGGCACCTTGTCCCCTCTTCCCATTATCTTTTTCCTTTGGAACTTTCCAATATTTTGCATTTCCTGTGCTTTCATCAGTTTTCCTGTTTTCCTCTTGTTCACTGTGGTCAGTTGTTGTTAACATTACTATCATTTTTTTCAAGACAAAGTAGTCAAAATATGTGGTAAGAGTAATTTCTTGACTTGAATAAGTATTTGTTTTAGACTCTTTTTTATGACTTGTTTCAAGAAACCATTTTGGCAACTTGTTTCAGAATCAAGTAGATTATCATTCGCGAGTTTCAAAAGTTCCAATTTTTCAATCTGGAAAATCTCTCGAATGGTTGAACGATTTTAAAAAGTTCCAAATTAATTGATCATTCACGACCAACATGCTTGAAAATCGTAGTATTTCGTCATTTGAATAGCGAGAACGTGATAGATCTGCTCATGAGTCGGTCGCGACTCGTTTTTCAGTGCTGGGAGGAGAAGTTGACTTCTCCAAATGATTTTTTAAGTAATATATATAGATATTTCACAATTATAACAAACATTGTATGGTGGTGCAATGGGTGTGGTAGTTATGTATTTTGCGGATGCTATGTGATTCAAATCCCAGTTAGTGCTTCTTTTACGTTACTTTTGCGCATAAAATCGCAAACTAAACTATTCAAAGAATTGAACCTAGGTTCCAATATTTGTAAAAAGTAGCTTAGCCACTGCAGATAGGTGTTATATCTATCAAGGAAAAAAACTTGGGGAAGTCATGACTCCTCCTTATCCCCAAGAAGATCTGCCCTGATCCAACAATGTCTGTTGTAACACCCCGAATTTCTACGGTCTTTAAGTATTGAATATTATAGGATTATTATGTGTTAATTGTGTGTTTTAATAAGTATTTTAGGGTTTAGTTAAGAAGGGAGACCCTTAGAAGGGACTACATAGCCTTAGAATCGGGAAATTTCACTTTTTCGAAAATTCTGACTCTGTGAATCGTTTCACACCCGTGGATGAATCTATTCATAGCAGCTGACAACGTTTTTTCAATTAACGGGTCGCCCCGTTTCGCTTCTAAATATGGTAAAGCTTGCTGATCATAACCTAGACCTAATTCTAAACCTAAAAGGACTTTATACCTAATTTTTAAACCCTACTTAAGAGCTCTAATAAACCCTAGAACTTCTAGAGCTATCCTGTTGCCGTTTTCGCCATTTCAAGTCATTCACTCTCTTTTCTCCACAAATTGGACGTCGTCTTCAAATCTATAGCCAGAGAATCACCCTCTTCCTCTTCTTCTCATTCCTTCTTACTCTAAGAAAGGGAAATCCGTTGGTACCTCTGACTTTTTCAATTCCTTATTTTTGAATTCTCTTCAAATTCTAACTTTAGATTTGTATTCTATGATCTTCATTATGATGGAATCGGGAAGGGAATCGAATACGGAGGCTGCAAATCACTCTAAGGTATGGGGGTGGATTATCCTATGAAAAGAGGCATAAGGCTTCAGATTGCATTGTTAGGGATGTCTCATGATCCCTTTGCCTTGTGGGGTAAGTTAATTGTTACTCATTGCAAAAGCAATGATTTTGATTGAATTAGTTGTTGTTTTGATTAATTATAAAGCCCTTGTATGAACAAGGAGCCCTAAGTTTTGTTATTTAATATAATTAAGTAACTTGATGCATGATTAATGTTGCTTTGATGGTGTTTAAAATGAATTAATGATTTGAAGCATTATCTATGATGAGTTGATTTTATTTGAAATATATGTTAGCATGATTCATCGATGGTAGTTACTGTTTTAAGTATGATTGTGTGATTTCATGTTTTAAATTAGTTTGATAGGTTAGTACTAAATTGGGATGTGATTAGTATGCATTGTTTGAATTAGAGTTAAATTAAGAGGTGATTGCATGTGTAAAACTTGGTAAGAAGAATAAATAGAACTAATGAATTATATGAGTAATATTGGATGGCATAGGGGTGGTAATTAGGGGCTGTAAGTGGTGTTGATTAAAATTGGTTTAAATGAATGGGTTATGGATTTATGGAACTAAAGAAAGATAAATAGATAAGATTATGAATTTCATAATAAAAACTAAAGAACAATAATTTAATTAAGATTTGGATAAAATCAGTGATTAGAGACTTTAGGGACAATTTAGTAATTGTCACAAATGCTCGATTGGACGTGAGACCACTTAGGAGAGGTCCCCAACTTGCGAAAGTGCAGAATGCAGCTTTACTGCACTTTTGTAGGCCCTGTGAATCGATTCACACCTGCTGTTTATAGAATTGGTGAATTGAAGTCGTGAATCGATTCCTGATTGCGCACTTAGATTCACAGAATGCGTTTTTGACCCTGAATCGATTCATTAGGGTTATGAATCGATTCGTACCCCTGATAATTGTTTAATAATGAATGTAAATGTCTTATAAGGGTTGGTTAAGGGTAGTAACCACCTAGGTTTGCTATATGCTTGATGTCTGACTTGCTTTTAGAGGATAAGGACTTATTATCTTCATTGTTTAATTATTTGTCACAGATTGCAACCAATGTGTGGATTATATTGAGAGGGTAGGGACTTTTACCCTCATTGCTTGTTTATTGGTCAAGGGTTTGTGACAATGTGCGATGATGACTTCGATTGTATACTCGACAGGTTTGTTGCGTATTTGGTTATTGAGAAACTCGTCAACGGGTTCGTTGACGCAGTAGACCCTAGAACTGTTGATCACGAGAACATGGTAGGATAATGACTCTAGATTTGAGTTATACACGCTGATGGAAACTTAGGCCGATTGCCGCGCATCGAAGATATGGTGTTGCTTGGGTGGTGAGAAAACGATTTCATAGGGAACAGTTTGGAGACGACCATGAGGAGCTCTGCTCGGCCTTGCGGGTAGTTGCCAGTAGGGGGTCTTACATATGGGCAGGACACTGCTGGGGCATCCCATTCATACAATGGATCACACTGACTAGACTCAGTCTGTATCTCTAGATGTTGAGGTCACTCTCATCCGCTCACTCGGAGAGGAAAAGGATCCGGAAGACTTCGATGGAGTAGTTATTAGGTTCGCGTTAGCTGTTTGTTGATGTTGGACTGTCGACCGATTAGTGTTGACTGACAAGACTTTGTTTGCTATTGCGATGTTTGATTGATTATTGATGCAACATGTTATTTTGCCTATGTCGTACTTCTTTTCATATCGAGTATGATTCCTCACTCTTATGTGTTTTGTGGCTACTTGTACACCTCGTGTACGGGTAGATGGTGAGATTGCAGGTGATGACATGGATGTGGACGCTGAGGAGTAGAATATATATTGCTGCTTAGCTTAGGATTTATTTATGCATTATGACGTTATTATTTCGATGTAATTAAGGGTTAAACTCTGAGATATGTGACATCGGGGATTATGGTTTTTATTTTCGCAAAGTATTTTTACGTTTAAGTTATATTTTCGCAGACTTGTTTTAGTATGATTTGTTGTGAACCACTATTTCATTAAAGGTTTTTATAAATTTAGTATTTTTATTATTCCGTGCATGCTTTTATATGCATTTTTCGTACAACAGGATAGTGGGTGTCACATCTGAGACACTCTCTACCCCGTCGTACAAGAAATTCATAGAAACGTATGCGAATAAGACAAAAATGTGGTTTTACAAAAATCTTTCAAGGAGTAGAAGTCTCACATCAACATAACTCATTTGCAGAATAAAAACAAATTGCGGAATTAAACCCAACAACCCGATGTCACATGTCTCAGAGCTTGACCCTTTGTTTTACATCGGTAAGTAATATCAATATAATACGTAAACAACTCCTAAGCTAAGCAGCAGCAGCACACGGTCTACTCCTCAGCGTCCACGTCCACGTCATCACCTACAAAATCATCGTCTACTCGTACACGAGGTGCACAAGTAGCCACAAAACACAAGGGGGTGAGGAATCATAATCAAATGAAAAGACAACAACATAGGCAAAATAATATGTTGCGTCAACAGTCAAACAACATTTCAATCACGGTCAAACAAGTCTCGACGATAAGTCGTCGTGTATCATCAAACGGTCGGCAGTCCTTAGTCGGCAACTAGCTAATGCGGACCTACAACTTGTTCAACATAACCTTAGGTTCAACATGTTACAAGTATAACAACCATTATACGACAATCCAACAAACACCACACAATCAACCACAATCCTACGTCGGCAACCTGCTAACGCGAAGCTACAACTATTCAACTTAACCTCAGGATCCTTTATTTTCTTTTCGGGTGAGCGAATGCGAGCGTCCCCAAAATTTGTACAATGCCATCGAGCCATGGGATCCCCCCGTCAATGAAACGTCGACGAGTGCCACCATAGTAACTCTTTTCAAACAGCGTTCTAATGAGCCATGCGACCCCCTAGACTGAGTGTCGTCATAGTAACTCTGATGAGCCATGCGATCCCCCCGTCAGTAAAATGTCGACGAGTGTCGTCATAGTAACACAATGTTCTTTAAACTAGTACCAACGAGCCATGGGATTCCCCCGTCAGCAAATGTCGACGAGTGCTGCCGTAGTAACTCGAAGTCTACACCCGAACGACTGACGAACAACGGAGTCTAACAAGCCATGTGATCCCCCCAAGCAGTGAAACGTCGCTGAATGCCTTTATAGTAACTCGTCATCCTCGAATCAATACCTATGAGCCACGGGGTCCCCTCCATCTATGAAGTGTTGATGAGTGCCACCATAGAAACCGGATTGCGAGCAACGAAATCTACTGCGACACAAACCGGCGACGAGACTTTCAAACACACAGTATTAACAAAAACCGTTGGATACCAATCTACTAATTGGTCACAAACCCGTCTACCAATCTACCAAACTACCAATCAACAAGACAATTTAACATACACAAACAGCGATCAACAAGACAATCAACATACATCATACTTGGACGCAACCCGCGACCAACACTAATCATGGGGTTACTAACTGGTAACTCCTTCAAACAAGTCAAACATTCAACATTCAATAAGCCTAGGTGGTTACTACCCTTAACCAACCCTTACAAATCATTTTAAACATCAAGTTATCATTAAACAGGGGTGTGAATCGATTCAGAAGCCCTGTGAATCGATTCAGGGTCAAAACGTCAATTTGTGAATTGAATTGTATTGCTGTGAATCGATTCACAGCTTCGATTCACAGAGCCAAAAAACTGTGTGAATCGATTCACATAGTGGTGAATCGATTCACAGAACCTGCAGAACTGCAGTAACACAGTTTTTTCTGCAATACGCACATTGGGGACCTTTCCTAAGTGGTCCCACGTCCAATTCAAGGTCCAGGGCAACTACCAAATTGTCCTTAAGGTTTCTATTCATTTATCCTTGATTCAATTCATGACTTTAATCATTAATAGTTCCATATTTATCCAAGGTGATTCACATATATCTTTCATCCTCCTCTTAACTCTTAATTCATAACTACTCATTCTAATCCATCTAATTCATGAAGTCTCAAGTCCATTAGAGGTTCTTTATTCAATTTAACCACTCTACCTTGTAACACAATTCTTAGTTACCTACATCAAGTCCTTCAATTCTAGATAACAAATTCTACTCGTTTTATTACATCTTAGCAACCGCAACTAGTCTAAACATATAGCCCCCATTCAATCATGAAAACTGTAACTATACATCATCATTCGTATTATTAAACAAATTCAACCACACCAATGTCCATTGAACATGCTTCCTCTAGTCGTAATTCATCAAACTCAATAAAATAATACTATCCATTCATCAAGCATTACATGCATAACATCTACTAACTCTAATTAATCCTAAGCATATCAGCACATACTTAACAATCAAAATAGTGACTAAAATACATGTATTATTCCTTCTCACAATTATCACAACATTATTGAGTCCTACATCATGCTTTTTCTACATTAACACTTCCAACACAATCCACTAACACTAACCGTACATATAGCCATGTAAGAACACTTGTTAACAACCCCAAATTAATTTTAAAATATGAGAACTCTTAGCCAAGCATTAAAACAACGATTAAAACATATGAATCATGCTTCGTTACAATTAATTAGAGCCAATAATCCTAGATCATGCTCATACTAATAAACACACATAAAGCACAAACCTTTTGTTATTACACATATACTCATTTACTAAGACATACTATTTATCAATACTAAATTAATTCTAAACATGAGAACTCTCAATTAAATTATCAAGATAGCAATTTCTTACCACAATTCATGTTATTAAGCAATACAACTGTCACTAATGATCCAAAGTTATTCCAAAGCGCATAAAGCATCAACCTTTTGTAATTAAACATACATTAATCTATTAAAACATGCTAGTCATCAATTCTAATTTAATTCTAGGCATAAAGACATCTAATCAATATTCAAAACAACAATTTCATATTACAAGTCATGCCATTAAACAATCCAAACAATACTAAACCATGCCTTTTCAACCAACAACACATAAAGCATCAACCTTTAAAGGATAACAAACTTTAATCCATTTAAACATGTTAATTAATAACTAAAGCATTAACCTTTAAAGGATAAACATAATTTAATCCATTTACACATGTTAATTAACAACCATTATGGCTCCTTGCTCATACAAGGGCCTCCAATTAAATTAATCATAAACCATAGACATCCAAATCCATGCTCTTGCAAGGATTACACAACAATAGCTTTGCCCCGCAAGGCATAGGGATCATGGGACATCCCTAACATATTATTTGAAGCCATAAGCCTCTTTCCAAAAGATCATCCACCCCATCCATACCTTATGATAGTCGCGGCCTCCAAAAGTGTCCTAGGGGATCCGGGATTGAGTTCTTTGCTACTCCAAGCCTTGTGATATCCAATAACTCCAAGTTTAACAATTAGAAAAGAGAGGAAGAAACTCTAAGAAAGAAAAAACCATAGAATAGTGAGAGTCACGAATTTTGATTCATAAAAATAGAAAAGAAACCAAGAGGAATGAAGAGAATGTTCTTACGATCACAGCCTCGAAGACGGGACTCGATTTGGTTGAGAAACGAGAGAGAAACGGTGAAAATAGTGGCAACGGCAATAATAGAGCTCTTAGGAGTTCTAGGGTTTTTGAGAGCTCTTAACCAATGATTAAAATTAGGTTTTAGAGTCCCAATAGGTCTAGGATCAGGTTTGGGTCGTGATTTAGGAGTTTTATGGCGTTTGGAGACAAAATGGGCCGAAACGGGGCGACCCGCTAATTAAAAGACGCTGTCAGCAGGTGTGAATTGATTCATGCAGGTGCAATTCGATTCACAGCATCTGTTTTTGGACATAAGTTGAGTTACAGGTGTCCGATTAAGGCGTTCTTGGTGGCATTGAAAAGATAAGAGAATTTCCTACAAAATTCTGTTTCACGGTATTTTCCTAAGGGATAAAGCTATAACTTTTATGAAGACGCATAATTCCCATTTAGTCCCTAAAGGGTTAGAAAATGAAGAATACGATGACTGGGTTGACTAAACATAATGATATAGTTAAGTCTAGACATGTCCTTATGTAAATGGGTACTAAACACTTATTCAACCCCCAAATTACACCCAACGGCTCTCTAATTTCTAACGCTTAGGCTTAAGAAATTCAGGGTGTTACAACATCTACTCTCGCTTAGGAGCACATGTTTCTTCTTCATCTGCAGGGCTACCTTACTCTGAAGATGAACCATGGTTAGTGACATAGTTAAGAAATGTGAGACACCTTCCCTTAACATAGATGAACCATGGTTAGTGTCATAGTTAAAAAAGGTGAGATATTTCCCTAACCTAAGTTGAACCATGGTTAGTGCCTTAGTTAAGAAAAGTGAGACATTTCCATAACCTAAGTTGAACCATGAGTAGTGTCAAACTTTAGAAACGTGAGACTTTTCCCTAACCTAAGTTGACCCAGTTCAACTTAGGTTAAGGAAAGGTCTCACCTTTCTTAACTATGGCACTAACCATGGTTTATCTGTGTTGGGGGAAAGTATCTCACCTTTCTTAACTATGACATTAACCATGGTTCAACTTTGGTTAGGTAAATGTCTCATCTTTCTTAACTATGACTCTAACCAGGGTTCATTTGTGTCGAGAGAATGTGTCTCACCTTTCTTAATTATGAGACTAACCATGGTTCATCTGAGGTGAGGGAATGTATCACCTTTTTTTTACTATGGCACTAACCATGGTCAACTAAGGTCAGGAATGTCCCATCTTTCTTAACTATGGTACTAACCATGGTTCAACTTAGGTTTGGGAAAGGTCTCACATTTCTTAACAATGTCACTAACCATGGTTCTTATGAGGTGAGGGAAGGTCTAACCCTTCTTAATTATGACACTAGCCATGGTTCACATGAGGTGACTGAGGGAAGGTCTCACCTTTTTTGACTATGACACTAACCATAGTTCATCTAAGGCGAGGGAGAGTCTCACCCTACACTAACCAAGGCTCATCTGAGTTGAGGGAAGGTCTCACCTTTCTTAACTATGAAACCAATCATGGTTCATTTGAGTTGAAGAATGTGATGCCTTTTCCTCACCTAGGTTGAACCATGGGTAGTGCCATAATTAATAAGGCTCTTCATTGGGACTAACTTCGCTTCTGCTGGGATAGGAATCCTCAATGACACTAGCATCCATTTTGTAAAGCTCTGCTGTATATTTACCTTATTCATTACACAAAACTTATTCTTTGCTTCCATGTGATAATAATCATAGTAATAGCTATGAATAGACATTTTGTGCTCATATTTTTAATATTGAATGATGGAATCTTTCTTCACAATCAAAGCATAATTAACTTTCACATTGGCTTTGCAATTCTTGTAAGGATTTTTTACTTTTAACATTGTCGTAGTCTTATTTCGTGTTTTATAACTCTTGTTGAAAAGGTTCTAGCTCAAGCTATGTTATTAAGAGAGATACTTATGTCCATTGTAATATCCCAATTTTTAAGAAAAGTAATTTTAGCGATAAAATCTTGAATACTTAAAAATAAGTCATAGAGATTGATCACCTCAATGATTTACTGAGAGTACGGGAAATTATTTTGAGATATTTGGAATAATTTATTATAAATAATTATTATTCATGATGTCAATTCGAATTAATTAATAGCGTAGACGTATGCTGTTTTAAAGAGAATTCATCAATTATACTTATTATAAGTTTCTGCGTGACGCGGTAACGCGTATTTTTGTTGACTAAGAAAATGATTGAATTAAATCAAGATGAAATTAAATTTAAGAATTAATATTTAATATTAATTCATGGTTCGAAAATCGTCGAAGAACTCTAACGAAGTTTCGTCGCGTTTTGAACCACCGGGTAGTCTTTACCCGCGAATAAAATTTTAAATGAACTCCGATTTCGATGAAAATCGAATCGTAACTTGTTGTGAATATTTTTGAGTGTTTTAGATTGTTTTTATTATTTATGATAATATTTTATCACGCGATGAATTAATTTCTCGGCAAATTAATTTTCGCGAATTAATCGGCGAAGAATTAATCGGTAATGCGATTACTCGATGCCGTGTTTTTAGCACGCTTTAGACTCTAGAATTAGAGGAAAATTATGAAGAATGTGAGATTAGATGGGTTAGACTCATTTATGGGATTAGCATCTCACTTTTAATCTAGGTGTCACTTGAGTGGTGGTTTAATTTGTATGCTTACTTTTAAGTATGTTTTTAACCAAGTATTTATTTTAAATTAAAATTAATTTTAATCCCTCTTTTCCCTTAAGCTGGCTGCAGCCCCCCTCATTCTACTCTCATTCTCATTGGTCACTCACCTTTCCTACTAAATTGGTCTTTATGTTATATATTAAAGTATGTTTATGTTTGGTTAAAAAAAATTGGGAATCACACTCTTTCTCCAGGGGCTGATACGTGACCCCCCTTCCACTCTCTACCTCTTTCATTTGCTTCATCTCTTCATGTCCTAGAGAACCCTTCTCCTTTTTTTTTTCTGCACATCCAGCCGAGCACCCCCATTTTATTAACCATCTTCATTTTAATTTTTTTTTCCTTCTTACTTCCTTGTGCAGGCCGAGAGCATCCCCCATATTTTCACATTCCATTTTACTTCTTCTTCCCCCATTCTTGAGAGAGAAAGCATGAAGCCACCCATGGCTACCTTTCCATCTTCTTCCATGGTTTGATTCTACTTCCAACTTCCAATCATTCTTACTGCTAGTTACCTCTCCATCTTCCTACCATCTATTTCATCATCCAAGCAAGATTGGAAGTCACATTTCTTCTCCCCAAAACAGCCCATTGGCCGCGAGCTTCTTGCTTGGAGGAGGTAGTAGTTTTTCTTGCTTTGGCCCTTGTTTTTGTGTCTTAATAATGGCTTGATTGTGATCCATGATGGATATGAGCATCATATTCCCAAATTCTTGGAACCCTAGGGTGAAACCCTAAGGGGAAAAAGAGGGAAAAATTGTGATCCTAGTGAATCAAGAATTAGTTGGTTAATTGAGTTTATTTGATGTTATTGTTGCTATTTTGGTTGATAGGTGTGGTACTAGCACATTGTTTGAATTATTTTGTTGATTAAAACCATTCTTGAAAGAGGGTTTAGGGAAGATTACTTTGTGAACAATTTGTTAGGTAATGGTTCTTGTTAGTTAGTAGTATAATGGTTAGTGTAATTATTGAAATTGTTAAATTAAGAAAGTTAGTAAGATTTCATTAAAAACCCTTGTTCTTGAGTGGTTTGAAAAATGATTTTGGGACTTGGCTAGGCTTGGTCTTGGGTTATAGTTTGTTGTTTGTGTAGATAATTGCAAATAAAATGGCATTGGGTAATTGTTTGGAAATTTTCAAATTGTTCCCAAATTTTTAGTCTAAGGCCGCGAGCCCCATGGAGAATAGAAAAGGGAAAAATTTATGGCAATCTTGATTTCATGGTTATGTGATGTTTGATTTAACTTTGGAAGAAGTATGGGAAGATTGGCTAATTTAAATGAAGTCTCGCAATTTTTTTTAAAAAAAGGGGTGGTGGCCGAGAGCCTCAAGGAGTAGGTGGAAGGAAAATTATTTTTGTAAACTTGTTATAATGGTTGAGATTGATTAATGACTATGTTTTGGGTCTTAATTGTTGTTTTGTGGAAAAATTGAAATATGGAATGATGTGGTTTAGTAATTAGAAGGTTGCAAATTGTTTTGGAATAAGAGCTTTGTGATTTCTCAAGTAAATCACTTAATTGATTTGTGCCTTTCACTTCTTATAAATTGCCATTATTGTAGTAGTTATTAATTTTGAATTGGATCAAGGGAATGGTTAGTTTTGCAAAAACCCTTGTCCTTGAAGGTGTCTTAATTTGGTATTGGACTTGAATAACATTTGTTTTGAAATACATTGTTGTTTTATGAAGGGAAATCAAGGAATGAAAGATGTTGTTTAATTGGTTAGAATGGTTGCAAACTTTTTGAGAAGAGTGTTGGCCGCAAGCTCTCATGAGTCAGAAGGAATAATTATTTTGTGTTCTTAGTTGATATTAGTAGTATTAAATTATGTGTAAGTGTTGGAAAATTTTAGAGAAAGGTTTGGATTGAATTGAAGTTGTTTTGGACCCTTGAGGCTATGAAACACAATAGGTAAATTGGACTCTTTGAGATCCTAAGAACCTAGTGGAGCCTTAACTTAAGCTTTTGGATAAAATGAAGTTGATTCTTGCTCTAAGTTTTCAAGGAAAATTGTGAGGTTTTATATTCTAAGTTTTCAAGAAAAAGATTCATTGTCCTTAACGTTGATTCCTTAATCGTAAAATGAATTTTCAAGGTGTATGTAATCTATTAAAGACTAATATCCTAAATTATGTTTCTAAGTGTGAGTGTTTTGGGTAGGAAAGGGTCTTAGGTTTCAAGAGCCTAAAGATATAGGACTAAGTCTTTAGATTATGCTAAGCTTGCTTTGTGTAATAGGCTTGAGTGATCTGAGACTCTGCGGCGTAGAATCGCGGAGTACGTGGATGCGTGGCTTGGAGCTCGGTAAGGGCAACTTTTAGATACGATAGGAATTTAATTTCAAGTATTTAAGCGAAGAAGTCTGAGAACCTCAGGGTTCGAAGTGAGGGTCTTGTACCCCTTCGTTTTACTTTTTTTAATATACGGATTATTTAGTGGGCTTGTTTGTAAGCGGTTGCCAGCTGTCCCCAACCCCCCACACTTGTTTGTTCCTCTCTGACAACTCCATCGAGTTACAGAGGGATGGATTCCTTGATGTGAATGTTGACTGTTGTTTCAAGCTATGAAATTATTTAATATGCGATTGAATAATGCTGTGAGTTACTTAAGTTATTGAATTGTGTTTCAATATGCGAATTACTTATACTGTTAGATTGTGTTTCACTGTATTAAGCTTGCTTTAAATTATTTGATATGCGGTCAAATGATTATGCGAATTGCTCTTTGAATTTCGTATGCGGTGAATTGTTCATCGAGTCTGAGAGCTTAGTCGAGTCGTCGAGACGTTTTTGAGCTGTGAGCCGGAAAACTGAGGGTGCTAGGTCCCCTTCGTTCACGGTGGATTAGCTAGGCGTCGCAGCGTTAAGGAACCGGAGCTGAATGTCCTAGGGAGAGCGAAGATCCCAAAGCTACGGCTGGTATTCAGTGGATGGATCGGCGTCTACTTTTCAGAAAAATTGTCAAGTCGAGAGAAAATGAGTCGTAAGTCGAGTCTTAAGCGAGGGTCTTGAGTTGCGTCTTGAGAACTGTGCATACTGTTGTTTGCCTATTGTCATGATTTATTATTTTTCGCAATATGTTATGCTATTACATGTTTTATTGCCGAGTGTGTTGTCGAATATGTGTATCTGCCTCTTTATTTTTAAGAAGTTGACCCTTGCCAGTGGTTCTTTCAATTCAATGAATGTAACCCAGATGGCGAAGCCCACGGAGTGTTTGGAACTGCTGGAGGGAGCAGCGGAGAGAGTAGTCGTCCAGCTTTCTGCTGGTGCTATGGTTGCGGACCCTACTAGTAGACTAGTGAGGAGCGTGTTGTGTCGACCAGCTATAGGATATTTGACGTCTATTTCAGTATTGTAATAAATATCTGTTATGTTTGAAGACATGTATTGTTAAACGTGAAATGATGGATTAATTGAATGTGGTTATGTGATGTTTTAAATTATTTTCCGCCATGTTTCTAAAAGCCGCTGTGATACTCTGGCTGTTCTTTCTTAAAGAAGTTATTTAAAAAAAAATAGAACCACATTTTTTGAAAACGTGCAATACAGAGTATTCTGCCCTTTAGAAATATGTCAACGTTGTCAGAATACTAGTTTAGTAGCACTCCGGAAACAGGGGTGTTACATCCATGCTTACTGGAAGATGGAAGAAAGTTATCATTTAGAAGTTTTCAACTTTTTCCTTGTTCTTAAAGAGTAAAGACCTTGAGATGGAAGATGGGCATGCTTATATAGAATGAAATTTTCAACTTTGATGTTGTTTGATGAAATTTGTAACGGGTTTTCATTTGAACATTGTTGTAGATTTGTTGCTCAAGTAATGTTTACTTTCTTTCGTTTGATGAAATTTGTAATGATCAATTGATGCAGTTTGATGAAAATTCAAATTTGAAAACCTTCTCTTTTGTTCTCCTAACAATTTCTTTCCTTTGGCTTCAATTTTATCAATTTTTTGGTGCTCTGACTGTTATCCTCTTCTCTGGTAATTTCATCCTACAAATTCGAATACCTCACTTAAGAGTTACACACAATGATAACACTCAACCCCACAGCTTGCACTCGGGTGCCTCCCTACATTTTGTACCACCCCAGCTTTCTCTCTCATATGTCATACCCGTTTATAGAAAAGGAGCAACAAATACAAACAATATATGTTGGTATGATTCTGTTGAGGTATGACACTGATTTATTTTATATTTATTGAGATACGATTTCTCTTATTTCTTCTTTTTATTAGAAAAACATATCTACATCATATCTTTCACATATCTTCTACATATCTGCATCGATTTCATTCTTCAATTTTTTTCTTCTATCTTGTGGGTCCCACTTAGGAGAGAACCCACACAACACATAATCTATACTATATACATTTGAGAATAATCTCAAAAAGGAAATCTCCAAATGGCAACCTCCACAGAAAATACCTCATATGAATTTATCACATGTGGCTGCACACACAAAATTCCCTCCAAAACTCGCTTAGGTGTCCGCTTAACAATCATTTGGGCATGAATCTATAAAGGAAGCGTTTTACACATGTTCACTTTTTTGGTTACCATTTTATTGGTGTGCAATATCCACCGGCTTTGCCGGTGACTAATCTAGTCCGGAGAACCTGGCTGGCCACATGTTTTTTTACTCGGCTTTGCCAGTCCGTGTGGTTCTCCCCTCCCGACAGAATTTTTTCCATACCCAAGACTTGAACTCGAGACCTTGGGATGGGATCTGAGCCTAATTACCACTCGGACCAACCCTTGTTGGTAACACATGTTCACTATTCTTAATCCTTAATTTTAATTTTTTTTTGATGGAATTAATTTTAAATTTTTAATATTAAATAAATCAGTCCACCATCATTTTAATTGTAATGCCATTAATGATCAAATCATATAAATATTGTCTATTTTGAATTTGAAAACCGTATAAAAGCTGACGAATTATGATAATAAACTAGTCGGTTTTGCCCCGTGCGATGCACGGGGTTATATAGGAGTACTATTAAATAAGAATATTAAATGTAAAAGTTATTAAGGAGCTAATTTATATGGGAGAATTGATAAAATAGAGATAACTTATCGAAGAAAAACAACAATAATAAAGAGTTTATATTGTAGTAACAACAGAAATGATGCAGGAAAATTACTAAGAAAAACTCATAAAACTAATAGCAAAGGGCATCCCAACAAAGATCAACACTAATATAATACATCTCAACGTAAAAGACATCTAGCTAGAATGTTGTTCTTTCTTGATTGTCATCATCCACCAATTTTTTCTTTTTCCACTAGATTTGGGGAGTGGAGTTTATTCATTGCCATCAGACATAGATTCCTACAATTATAAATGCAAAATCAAAAGAACATAAGCTCCATGTACTAAGCCCAAAACAAACAAAAAATGAACGGAAGATGAAAACAAAACTACAAATCTTTGCTATTTTTCTGGATTAGGGTTGTTCTTTCTTGATTGCCATCATCTTTGAGTTCTGTGTGATAGAATGTTGGCTACCACAATCATTAAAGGGAGAACACGCATCACACCATCAATTTTTCTTTTTCCACTGGATTTGGGGAGTGGAGTAATTTGTTCATTGCCATCAGACATAAATTCCTACAATTATAAATGCAAAATCAAAAGATAATATTAACATGTTATTGATCAACAAATGTTAAAGGTCCTATGAATTTGCTTGGCTGTGTTAAAAACATTAAAAACATTACACATGAAACTCATATGCAAAGTCACATGAGTGCTACTTTCATTGGGAATACGCATGAAACTCAAGAGTGGAGTGTTAAGGAAGCAATTATAAATTATATGGCTATCTCTAATTGGCTGATTGCAGCGGCATGCAATGACCAATGAATGGTTAGTATCTGATTCATGAGCTGCACGATTTTATGCCAAATATTTACCACAAATAAATGATAATGAAATTGCAAAAGCTTTGTAGCATTTTATGTATTATCAGCTACTAATTCGTAAAAAGAGATGAAAATTTACATATGCCTAACTACTTGCATATTCTTAGTGCAGGGTATAAGTATATGAATTTGAATGTGCTTGGAATTTTAGAATTATTTATGTAATCCTAAAACTAAACTGATTACAAAAACTTATTTTAGTTCCCTTTCATTGCTCTTATTCCACTCAATTATCTGCCCATCATTTATGAGAACCTACTCCACATCTCCTGCTGCTATTAGAATCCCTAGTGTCTGCTGTAGTATGTACTTTATGTTCCATTTGTCTATTTAACTCATACTTCATCATGAGAAGAGCTTATTGCTAAGACCTTGTTCTAAAGTACCTCCACTTCATCATGAGAATATGCACCGACTATTGCCATCACTACCTCTAATGGATTATGTATTCTCCTTGCGTATTCATATTATGTTAAAAAAGGGGCATATGAGCTATTCAAAGTTAAAGGGGATTAAAAAAATCTAACTTTCAAGTTTTGACCCAGAGAATATGAGTTACTTTTCTGGATTAACTGTTAAGCTTTGTTTCAAATTTATGTCAAGCAATCACACGCACAAACACACATGCAGAGTGACCAAAATAAAATCTCAGTGTCAGATTTGAACGAAACATTTGTGCTCTTGAGACTACATAAGATGTGAACCTCCAATCCAAAATACAGTGGAAGAAAACAAATAACAAGTTAATTACAAAAGGAAGAATAAGCAAATGTCACAAAACAAAAGATATTGAATACCAAAACCTTGGGTTCATACATAATAACGATACCATTATAAGACACAACAGAATCTTAAAAAGTGGAGGCAAATGATGTTGTTGGAGTTAAAAGGAAGAGAACAAATCAATGAGCAATAACCGTGGGGATAAGGATAGTGAAAGAAAGAAAAGCTTACCTACATAGGCAAATTAGAAAAGCTTCCCACAATCCCATTGCTTTTTCTTCTACTCAATTTTGTCCAGTGTCCACCTGTTCATATTAAGTAATTGATTTTCAAAAGTAGGTACAAAAATATAGAATAAGATAGTTTATAAAGTATACATTAAAAGTTAAAAGCGACGAAGTAACTCCAAACTGAATTAACCAATTTGTAGAACATGTCCAAAGCACCAAGCACAGAACAAAGACGTAGAAATATCATGCATCTAATAAACGTGAAACTCAAGAGAACTTCTAAACTGGTATAAAGAATGAAAACTTACCTCATAAAACATCAAAATAGACTCATAGAGTGGTTGGTTTGTAGTTAAAAGATGACCAAACAACAAAGACACATGAAATTGATACTGGAGAGGAGTTCAAAACTGAAACTGGAGAGGAGCAAAGAAACAGTTCAAAAAACTGCTTAATATCCCTCCCACCACGATAGAAATACAATAATTTGTGCATGAAACACAAACAAACCTATCCACATGCATAATAAGCTACTTCAGTTCCATCAGGCAATCCGTTTTCCTCAAAAACTAACTTGTGCAACCGCTGATCCCTTGAAAAGAATACAATGGATAAACAGATAATGATTATCATCACCAAACAGTGATAAAAACACTGCAACCAGATACACACAGTAAAAAGGGAGTACGGAACTAACTTCTTAGTTATCTTTCGTATGCTCTTATTTTGTGGAGATAAACACTTTGAATTTGAAGTAATTGCGGGGGTCTTCAACTTTATGGACAGTGACCTGGTAAAAACAATTGATTGGAAATTTAGAATAAAAGAATTAGAAAATTATTTGGTTAGAAACAATTACCAACAAGCATATTATCCTAACTACATCAAGGGAGTCAAAAAATAAAGGCAAATACAAACTTCTTTTTTATCTTCAACATGATTTTCTTCCAGGGTAGAATAGGCACAAAAGCACTCTTGGAAGAATTTGAACTGCTAACCCTTTTTGATTAACTTAATAACACAGTTAGCGGCATGTGGGTCAAAAAAGCAACAACAAAGCAGACCACTATAAAAAAATTTAGTTCATGGAAGCCATGAAATTGAAACCATGTAAACATATACATCATTGGGTAGCACAAAAAAAAAATATTATGCAAAAACTTCAGATTTGTTATATATATTATATTATATTAAATATAGGATAGATGGAATAGATATGAATACCAACCTTGCTCTTTTGTTCCATTGTCTCTTACTTTTTGAAGAGATAGACACCTCAGAAGTACTGGATGAATTCGAGACCAACACTGGCTTAAGAGACCTGAAACAGAACGCAGAACAGTTATACAGCAAGCTATTTCCCATTGTTAAAACAATTTTACTCAAGCAAGAGATTTACATTTACGTTTATACTCAAGCATGGCTCCTGCTTGTATTCCAATTACCCTCGTCACTCTCTCAAGTACTGAATCATTGTAACATCAAGAGCTTAATTACTTTCAGCAACAAAATCATGACTCATTTCAAATTCCTAACCCCTTACCTTCAAAGTTTAAACTTCAATATATGATTTCTGCTCTCCAATTCTTTAGGTCGCCACATGGACTTCTGGACACATAAAAGCCATCCTTGTATTTCGAATAAGTCATGCAAATCTCCTGTAACATCCCAATTTTTATGAAAATTATTTTATAGTTTCCGACTACTTGAAAATAAATCATAGAGATTGATCACCTCAATGGTTTGTTAAAAGTACGAAGAACAACAAAGATTTATTGTAAACAATTTACTGTTTTAGCAATTAATTCAGATTAAGAGACAGTGTAGACGTATACTGTTTTTAATATGAATTAATCCCGAAAAATGTGAAAGATTGTTGTTTGATTAAAGAAAATTATTTTATTGAAATAGAAATAATCTTCAGGATTTAATAAATATTTTCAAGCCATAGTTTGAATTTTCATGGTTTAGTTATTGTATTAATTGTCTGTTTTATGTCATATTTAATATGACTATTAATTTAAAGATTTTGTCTTGATAATTTTATTGTTTGAATAATATCTAGTTGATAAGAGAAATTGAAATTAGTGATCCTCACTAATTTACAGTTTTTATTACGCTGCGAGAATTCTATTGAATTCTGCCGTAACTAGGCTATTGTGTGTGTTTCTAACTGAAACATGCCAAAACGTGATCCGAATTTTATAAAATTTGAGATCTTAGCATTTTCCAATATTTATGATTTATTGGAAATTTTTATGGAATTTTTGGGCATCAGAATAATATAGGGTGTTTTCTACGCCCAGAACTGCATTACGGTAGCGTTTTAGCACGCAAATCGAGAAATCGACATTCATAGAAATACTTCTAATATTTTTAGGGAAATTTTTGTTAATTAATAATTTTTTATTATAGAATAATTTATTAGATTTATTTTTGGAGTTTTTGATACAAAAACCCTAATATACGCGTAACGTCGCGCACCCGATTGAGCGAGAACGCGACGAAACGAAATATCTAGATATTTTGGGCAAGTGGCTGATGGGATAAGGGCTAGGGGAGCTGAACATCATCCGTAGAAGCTTCTTGGACAAGTGTTGGCTTAAGAGTGTTGGTTATGTAATTGTAGTTAGTTAGTGTAGTTAGGTTGCAACTAGTTTAGTTAGTTTAGAACTAAATGAACAATTTTCTTCCCATCTTGTCCCCAAAAATTTCTTGGCTCCTCCTTCCCTTGGCTGCCCCATTTCAGTTCTTCCATTCATGACTTGGAGAGAAAAAAATTTAGAAAGAGAAAGTGTTGAGAAACTTGAGAAAATTGTAATTTTGGAGTTCAATCTTCCATCCTTGTTGTATCACCTCTAATCTTCTTGGTAAGGATCCTAATCCCTTCTTCTTTCTCCATGGCAGCCATGGATGAGTTTTTAAGATTTTTGTTTCTCATAATTTTGATGTTGATTCATGAAGGAAGTTTGAGGCTAAGCTTGCAATCTTCCATCCTTTGTTCCTAACCCTTGATTAATCATCATCACCTTGATTGGTAAGCTCCACATCCATTCCTTTTCCTCTCTTGAGTTTCATGAATGGGTTTGGTTGGTTTTAGGAAATTATTTGTGGGCAAAAGTGTTGGATTTTGCTAGATATGCATGATTAGTCTTTTAGCCCTTTGTTTCCTTCCAAGATTAGCTTTGTTCTTGATTTTTAAAATTTAGGAACCCTAAATTTTTGATGAGGCCGAACCCTAGGGGCTGTTCTTAGGGTTTTATCTTTGTGTTTTTAAGTGATTGGAAGTTAGATTTTTGAGGGTTAGTAACTAGTATGCTTAGAACTAGTCTTATATACATGTTGAACAAGTTTTGCAAAATTAATTTGGGGATTTTGTTTGGGGCTGGAACCGTGGCCTAAGTTAGTGTTTTGAGGGATGTTCTAATTTGTTTTCAAGTGTTGTGAGTGTTGAAGAAGTTGGTTTATTGTTAAGGGGATTGAATGTAGTGAATTTGTATGTGTGAAGCTTTGAAAAATTGTTTGAAAACAAAATAATTTGGGGCTGTTTTGGGGCTTCCAAAACAGTGGCTTATGATCAAATTTAGGGTGAGTTTCAACTTGTTTTTAATTGTATTAAAGTGGTAAAGAAGTTTGGTTTTGGTAAGAGGTTTGATTAAATAAAGTTTGCATGATTTAGGAGTTAAAGGTTTAAAACCTTGAAGTTGTTTTTGAACTTCCAAAACTGTGGCCTTCAAAGGGATTTTGTGACTTGTTCTTGACTTGCATTTATGCTTAAAAATAGTTGTAAAAGTGGTTGCTGATTTGATTTAGCAAAACAATTCGAAGAAGCATGATTTTGGAAAAAGTTTTGGGTTATGTCTTAAGAATTGTTTTAAACTTGTAATGACTTTAATTCTAGAATTTTGTGACATGTTTTAGTGTTTTAAAAAGTGATTCAAAGTTGGCAAAATACTATTCATTTGGTAAAACACTATTCCAATTGGTAAGTTTTGGGTTTTGGTATTTTCTAAGTGTGTAGCTTTTGAAAAAGTTTGAAAACTTGCATGGTTTGAAATTGTTCCATCACATATGACTAGGTGTGAACCAAATGGGAGTAAGTGAGTAATTTTTAGGCCTTTTAGGACTTAAAACCGTGGCTTCCCTAGAGTTTTAGGACTTGGGTTTTGGTTCTAATTGGATTGAGTTTGCGTTGTTAAGGTTTGTGCATAAGGCTTGTGCGGGGAACGACTTGACGATAATTCGAATTTACCTTGCTTGGATTGTTAAAGCGCCCAAGGTAAGGGAAATTATTACATAATGAGTTTGGGCTTTTCGCCTTGTGTGTTGTTTGCTTGATTGTTGATTGATTGGGTGGTAGTACTTGTAGTATTACTATGTGCTGTTGAGATGTTGTAGCATGAAATACTGTGTATTGATTTGGCCCTGTGTGGCAAGACTGAATTGTATTGTGTGACTTAAATCATACTTGATTGATTTAATTAGACTTGAAATTGATGATAATATGTAGCATGTTCTTGGCCCTGCGTGGCATTATGAGTTGTATTGTTTTCCTTGAATCACCTTGGATTTCATTGGAACTTGGCATTGAATTGGAATATGAAAAATGTTATTGTTGATAATGGATTAATTAACAATGCGTTGATCGACTGCTATTGGTTGACGATTTACATCGATAAATCTGATGCGATTCCACCAGCCGAATTTTGATTTCGTAAACAAATTGTTAAGGGCATTTTGATTTAAAAGTAAGCGTGAGGGTTCTAGTACAATTAGCCAAAGCTTGCAAAGAAATTTCAGTGGAATAATAGTAGAGAAAAGAACTTGAAATAAATAGTACAATTGCGAAAACGGTTGAGTTAAATGATGCGCCTGGGAAAATTTTGGCTAAGAAAGACTTGGTAATTAAGAGTGTTCGCACCACCTCTCTTTCCTGGAAATTCTTCCAGTGTGTTATTTAGCACAACTACGGTTTCAACGACCTAGAACTAAAAAGTATTTTCAGATACATAGGAGTGATACAAGAACTGAGAAAGAGATTTTATGATTCGGGATTTCGAAAGAATAAAACATAGGGAACCTAGTGTTCCTAATGAGCATATGCGCCATGTGTCCTGTGCTGAGACTTAATGTCCTGCTTGCGTGCGTTTTTTCTTGATTAAGGATTGGACCTAGTGTTCCATATGGCGTGCCTTGTATCTTAACCTAAAAGTTGAGCCTAGCGTTCCGCATTACGTGCCTAGAGTTCTGATCTAAGATTGGGACTAGCATTCCGCAATTGAACACCCGGACTTTATATCTTGTGTTGAACTCTTAGTTAATTGAGATTTGGAAACCCACTAAGACCTTTGGAGTACTTCAAGAATGACAACTCATGAAGGGGGCTCCTATTTTCTCACCATGATTGATGATTTCTCTAGAAGAGTGTGGGTCTACATTTTGAAAAGCAAAAGTGACACCTTTGAAATGTTTAAGGAATGGCACACTCTTATATGAAATCAAATGGGAACTAAACTGATAGTTTTAAAGACTGGCAATGGCCTGGAGTTTGTTTCAGAGCAGTTTAATGAGTTTTGCAGGAAACAGGGAATTAAGAGGCATAGGACCGTGGCAGGCACACTGCAACAAAATGGCCTAGTTGAACGCATGAATAGGACCGTCTTGGAGCGGGTTAGGTGTATGCTTTTGGGAGCTGGGTTGCCTAAAAGTTTCTGAGGTGAAGCTATGAGTACTGCAGCATATTTGATCAGCAGATGTCCATCAATGGCGTTAGGCTTCAAGACACCTATGGATGCTTGGAGTAGGAAATAGGCAGACTACTCCAAGTTGAAGGTTTTCGGGGCTTTGACGTTTGCGCATATCAGGCAAGACAAGCTTGAAGCTAGGGCTGTGAAATGTTCTTCATCGGTTATCTGGAGGGTGTGAAGGGATACAAGTTGTGGAAGTTGGAATCTAGAGGGTCAAAGGTTATCATAAGCAGGGATGTCACTTTCGATGAGACCCGCATGGGGATGAAGGGCAAAGACCTGGAGAATAGTAGATTAGAAGCGGAGGTGGAGAAAACTCAGTTTGAGGTGGAGTCTACGACTACTGAGACCAGGGATGATAGGGAGGATAGTCCTCCACCGTCAAGTTCTAGAGGAAGACAACAAACAGTGGATCCTGGCTATCAGTTGGCAAGAGATAGGGAAAGGAGGGAAACTGTTGCACCGAAGAGATACGGGTATGCTGACCTTATTTGTTATGCTCTTATTGCGGCTGAAGAGGTTCAAGTCTCGGGACCAAAGACTTTCAGGGAAGCAATGGAGAGCAAGGAGAGCCAGAAATGGTTGAAGGCAATGAATGAAGAAATGAATTCATTGGAGAAGAACCGGATTTGGAAGCTTGTGGATCTACCGAAAAAGCATAAGGTAGTTGGATGCAAGTGGAACTTCAAGAAGACGGGAGGTATTCCGGAGGTTGAAGAACCAAGGTACAAGGAAAGGCTTGTGTATAAGTTCAATCTTGAGTTGGAGATTGTGAATGATATTCTAAAGACAAGTTCTAGCAAGGAGGGGATTGGTATGCTCAAGGGGAAGTTAGCTTCTGGATTTGAGATAAAGGATCTCGGCGTTGTGAAGAGGACACTTGGAACGAATATTGTGAGGAACCGAAAAAGGAGGTATGGCTCTTTGAAAAGCGGTTTGAAGCATACAAAGACAACTAAAGGTGGAGTCACAATGAAGAGTATGATTGGTGTAACGCTCTGACTCTAATCACGGTATTACCTGCTTGATTAACTAGGTTTAAGGATAATCATGGAAAAATTTTCACTTTGACTTACAAGACTTTGACCAAATAAAACTTCAGAGTGCAAAACAATAATACAATTAAACCTACTAAGAGACTTTCATTAAATATTACAACCCATTACAATAAATAATAAAAGACTCAAAACTAAGACGACTCGACTCGTGATCCGGTACTTAGGGTCTCACTTGGCGGCAAGATCGAGCACAACCTCATGCTCTGAACTGTCCAATAAGCTTGCACCTGAAAACAACGCCCCAACTTAGTGAGTTTACAAAACTCAGTAACATAGGACTAACATAAAACATTTTACCGTTGTTTCCAGCCATACTTGGTGTGCGAAGTATGAAAAACTCCTCTGTACATAAATATAATTATCAACCGTGTTTAAAACACTCTGTCAAACACTAGCCCCTATCACAATAATATTCAAACATAAACATTAAAGCAACAAGACCATCTCATACAACAAGGATAACTCGTGACAGCTGGGATATATCTTTACCATACTGGCTGCTCCCAATTGGCGAGTCTTATGCACAGTGGTACACCGCACAACACTTACAACCCTAAGAGTAACAGCCTGGACATATTGTTACTGCACTGGCTGCTCCCGATTGGCAAGTTTTATGCACAGTGGTAACCCCGCTCAGCACTTCTAAATAATTCGTCACAGTCGGGACATATCTTTACCGTACTGGCTGCTCCCAATTGGCGAATCTTATGCACAGTGGTACACCGCCCTGTGAGATTAGTTTACTAGAACCATCATAATTTTAATAGTCCTATTACCGTACTGCTAAGCTTTCAAACAAAATAAATTTGAAACGACTTATCCAGGGAAATCCTAGGGTATTCCTTTACTTCCTTAGGATTTAGAACATTAGAAACACGTATTCATGGCCATAAAAGCACTTAAAACATGAAAGTACGCATTTCTGATCAAACTGGCGCGTCACGCACGTCATGCCTTGTTGCTGCGCGTGTCGCGCGCGTCTCAGTGTGCGTCACGCGCATTTCTACGTTTTGGTTCGGTCTCCTCATGCGCCGCGCGCGTCACACACGTCCTGTGTTGAAGGAACTGCTCCCGTGCGTGCCACGCGCGTCTGTACGCACGCCATGCGCATCTCTCCATTTAGGCCCTGTAACGTCGTGCGTCTCGCGCACCTGTGAGGCGCACCACGCGCATCCCTGCAAAATTGTGCAGAAACCAGTTTTCTGCACTTCTCCAAACTATAACCATATTTTTACCCCAATCCAAACCAATTTCAAGCAAGATTGGAACTCAAAATCAAACATTTAACAAATATACAAGATCAAGAGCAACTCATGACATATAAAACACAATCACTCATGCTTCAACATATCATAGAACCATCAATGCATCAACTTAAGCATATACATCCTACCCAAACCCATTCATGCAATTCAACCATTCCAAACTTAGAAACCAAGAAAATACACAAATGAGAAGAAAGGAAAACCCTAAGTGGTGGGTCTTATGGTTGCCCAAACCTTTCAGTGAGAAGAACTCACAATAGATGCATCATAAATCAATCCATATCATGGTTCACAACTTCTCCCATTTGGAGCTCAGTGGAACTCACAATGGGGCAAACATCAAACATAAGGTTGTGGGGGGGTGAGGGTAGCCATCCAACCTCTTTTTAACCATACCCACTAAAGTACTATTTCTACTCAATAAACATTCAAATAAAGAATTTAAATGAGAACCTAAGCACACCCTAATCAGAGGTTTTAGAGGGGAATCCTATGTTACCTTTGAGCTCCCAAATACTTTGGGATGAAAACCCCCAATTTGAAACCGTTGATTTCTTCCTCCATTGAAGCTTAAGATGAAGCTTCCTCTTCAAATCCATCTTCTTCTTCTTCAATCTAACCTGGATGGGAGTTTGAATCCTCCATTTCTTCTTCCATTTCCCTCCTTCGAGCTCTCTCTCTCACAACTCGGTTCTCTCTCTCTCCAGCATCTCTCTCTCTCTCGCGGTCCTGTCTCGGCCTCCTCAGGCGTGCCACCATGTGCGCCGCTATGTGCTGGTTGGCGTAACCTCCCTCCTCTCTTCCTCCATCGCGAGCGCCCTCCCCTTCCTTCTCTCTTTCTCTTCTTTCCTCTTTCCCTTTATTTCTTTTTCTCTGTTTTTGCTTCCTTTTCTTCTAATCGTGAGGTGAGGGAATAAAGGAGAAAATGAGAGGGTGCTAAGGTGGGTGGGAGCTAAAGGAGGTGTATGGTGAGGGTTATGACATAGAATTATTAAAAAAAACCAATAAGCCCCCTATTTAATTATAATAATTTATTCTTTGGTCCTCACAGGAACCTCAGATAAATTATTTAATTAAATACTACTCATGAGTAAGTGGTCCCACACTTTCTTAATTTTTGGGTAGAATTACTAATTTACCCCTAAGTTCCAATTTTACGTTAAAACACTAAATTAAAGGGTTATTAACCCCTTTAATCTTAGGGATTTAATCCCTAATTCCACTTAGTATTTTTTAATTACTAAGCTTTAGAAAGTTGGGGTGTTACACTACATGTGAAGCCTGAGGCTGACGAGGCCGGGGAGTGATCGCAGGTGCGTCGAGCACGGACAATGAGCGGCTCCTGGCAGCTTCTAGGCTAGGGTACACGTGAATAAACCGAATTTTGCACCGAAATGAGAGGGATCCTGAAGCTGTGCAGGTATGGGACTACACGGGTGAAGGAAGGCTTAAAGGAATTGATTGGTACTACCTATACCGACAAGATACATCTTCTTTTCGGGAGCCCAGAACATAAGAACTCCACAGTCATGCGTGCTTGACTTGGAGCACTCTTGGGATGGGTGACCTTCTGGGAAGTTTTCCAGAAAGCTTGTGAGTGAGGACAAAGCACGCTGAAAAGACCTATGTTGGTTTGTGGGGACAATCGGCAATCCTGAAAGTAGTCCGGGCCGTTACATTATGGTATCAGAGCGGACCTCTCTCAGTACGATGTGGTTCGGGGACAAACCATGCGGAAGCTGGTGGGCATGTGAAGCCTGAGGCTGACGAGGGCAGGGAGTGATCACCGGTGCATTGAGCATAGACAAAGAGCAGCTCCTGGTAGCTTCTAGGCTAGGGTACACGTGAATGAACTGAATTTACACCGGAATGAGAGGGATCCTGAGGCTGTGCAGGTATGGGACTGCACGGTTGAAGGAAGGCTTAAATTAATTGATTGGTACTACCTATACCAACAAGATGCATCTTCTTTTCGGGAGCCCAGAAATAAGAACTCCATAGTTAAGCATGCTTGACTAGGAGCACTCTTAGGAAGGGTGACCTTCTGGGAAGTTTTCCAGAAAACTTGTGAGTGAGGACAAAACACACTGAAAAGACCTGTGTTAGTTTGTGGGGACAGTCGGCAATCCTAAAAGTAGTTTGGGCCATTACAATTGGTGAATTGGGGATTACGCATGGTTGTGAGATGTTCACCAAGTACCTTCCTAGATCAAGGTTCAAGCATCACTTGGACTTGATCATTTGCGTTAAGACGTAATTCTATTTATGGAGAGAGCAGCTGGTTGATGATGGGTTATTGTTGAGCATCATCACTGATTTGAAGTCAAGGTGGAGAATTGTGGGAATTATGTGCCTTAAAATCAGTTTGGAAGTAATTGGAATGCATAGGAGTGATTTTCAGCAGGCTTGAATCGAATCACAGGAAGCGTGAATCGGTTCATAGGTGTTCTGGGTGTGCGTGAACTGAAGTGGCAGCAGCATGATTCGAATCATGCTTCAATTCAAGGTTGTGAATCGAATTGGCTCTCTATGAATCGATTCACAGAATGTGCTTGGAGTGGTTTTAATGATTTGAATTGAATCACAGATTCCTTGAATCGATTCAAGCTCATGATTTATAAACCAGAAAGTGCAGAAGACGCAGTAGAACGCAGAAACGGATTTAGGATCAATCTTGAGCGATTGTGAGGCGATTAGGGATTTGGGAAACACATTTCTAAACACTTTGGGCTTAGGGTTTCATAGAGGGAGGATTCGAGCTTTCTCTATTGTAATCTTGAGGGAATCATTGAAGGATTAAGAGGTTTTGTAATTATGAGACCTAAGGATTGTTCATCTTGAACAATTAGAAGGTGTTGTGAAGAACAATTGTAATTTCTCATTGTAAAGACTCATGATGATAGTGGATATGGAGGGCTGCTCTCTCCCACAGATGTAGGTCATCTTTTTGGAACAAAACTGCGTCAACAATTGCAGTGTCATTCCTCTACTCTCTATCTTTGATTTGTTTGGTTTTGAATTAGGGCTTTTATTGCACATTGTTTTAGATTCTATTCTTGGTTGAATTGTTTGATTGCTGGGTTGTTTGGTTATTGGTTGCCATTGTTATTTGCTCAATTTTCTTGTTTGAACTCCAACACCTTTAATGGTTAGCTCGTGAGAACTCCAACCGTGAACCACACAGAACATAACCTCTTGTTATAGAAACAGATTCCGGGGAGCACATCTCCACCCAAAACCTTAAGGCATTAGGTATATGGGGCACATCTCTTATATATCCTTCACTTAGCCAATCCTAGCCAATGTAGGACTAACCACTCACATTTGAATTCTAACAATCTCTCCCCAAGTGTGAGTCCCCCACATTTGAGAGAACCGACAGGATCCACTCTTGCTCCCCCATTAGGCCGAACCACGGCTTTGATACCAATTGTTGGGGAGGCCGGGAAGCACCTAAGAGAAACAACGGACTAAGGACCAGGATCACTAAGAGACCTGGACACCACATCTCCACCCATATCCTTAAGGCATTGGGTATATGGGTCACATCTCTTATATATCCTTCACTCTCAATCCTAGCCAATATGGGACTAACCACTCACACTTGAATTCTAATAATTCTCCACCTTTGCTTGACTTTATGTTACACAACCTGCAAAATCCTCAAACAATGTTTGAATTTAGGCCCTGGCAGTGTCTTGGTCAAAGCATCAGTTGGATTATCCTCAGTCCGGATCTTCTCTAGAATTACCTCCCCTTTTGCAATGATTTCTCTCACAAAATGCAGTTTGACATCTATATGTTTTATTCTCTCATGGTACATTGAATTCTTAGCCAAGTGATTCCCACTTTGATCATAAAACACTTTTCAAACTGCTCTCTCTACCTTCAAGCTAGTTGCCATTCCTTTCATCCAAATTGCTTCCTTGATTGCTTAGTTAAAGCAATAAATTCGGCCTCAATGCTGGACAAGGAGACTACAAGTTGAAGATTGCATTTCCAACTAACAGTGTTACCATAGAACTGAAAAACATAACCTGTCAAATATCTTCTAGTATCCAAATAGCCAGTATAATCCGAGTCTACAAAACCAGTAACATCAGCACTGCCTTGGTGCCTTGCATACAGCAAACCAACTTCAGAGGTTCCCTTTACATATCTGAAGATCCATTTCATAGCTTCCCAGTGCAATTTCCCAGGCTTTCCCATGTATCTGCTAACCACACTCATGGCATAAGCCAAGTCAAGCCGTGTGCAAATCATAGCGTACATGAGACTACCTACTGCACTTGCATATGGAACCTTCTGCATATAGGCAATTTTCTCATCAGTTTTAGGTGAATTCTGGTGTGACAATCTTAAATGTTGAGCCATACGAGTTGTCACTGCCTTGGACTGGTCCATATTAAGCTTCTTCAGCAGCTTTTCCAAGTAATTCTTCTGGTTTATGAAAACAGTTCCCTTGGACCTATCCCTTGTGATCTTTATACCCAGAATTCTACAAGCAGCCCCATATTTTTCATCTCAAAATTCACCTTCTAGCAACCTCTTCACCTTTTCAATTTCTTCTTTGCTACTACAAGCAATTAGCATGTCATCTACATAAAGTAGCAAGTATATGACAGCACCATCTCCAGTTTCCTTCAAGTAAACACAGTCATCATGTTTGCATCTACCAAAACCATTTTTCAAGATGAAGGTATCAAACCTTTTGTATCATTGCCTAGAAGATTGTTTAAGGCCATATAGGAACCTTTTAAGCAGACAAACCTTATTCTCCTCACCCTTTTTAACAAAGCCTTCTGGTTGAGTCATAAGAATATGCTCATCAAGCTTTCCATGTAGGAATGTTGTCTTCACATCAAGCTGCTCCAATTCCATGTTCTACTGTGCAACCAAAGCTAGCACCAATCAAATAAAGGAGTGTTTCACAATAGGAGAGAAAGCCTCATTGTAATCAATGCCTTCTCTTTGTCTGAACCCTCTTGCCACTAACCTAGCTTTGAATCTAGGCTTTTCAACCCCTGGAATCCCTTCCTTCAGCTTGAACAACCACTTGCAGCTGACTGGCTTCTTTCCTTTTTGTTTGTCAACTAACTCCCAAGTTTCATTCTTATGCAACGAGCTCAATTCTTCATTCATAGCTTCAATCCAATTTTCAGATTGCTTGCTATTTACAGCTTCATTGTATAGGCCCATCACTTTCAATTTATTCTGCTGCAGTGAGAGCAAATGCGACCATGTCAGCATAACCATACCTCACAGGTTTGGTAATGGTCCTCCTATCTCTGTCCCTTGCCAAAAGATAACCCTGCAGATCCTCCTGAGTGTCATCATCAGTAAGTTCATGCTGCTCAACTTCAAATTCTGCCTCTTGCTCCTAATTAATTGATCCTGGGACATGCTCCACCTCCAATTGAACCCTCTACCATCAATAAGCTCTTGTTGATGATGACTTGAGTCCACCTTTGAGTAGAACATTTTTGTTTCTCTAAAAACAACATCCCTGCTAATCAATACCCGTGGATGACCCTTCTCAATGCACCACAATCTGAACCCTTTCACTCCTGCAAGATATCCCAAGAACATACACTTCAAGGCCCTTGGTTCAAGCTTGCCTTGATTTAAGTGAGCTTAAGCTACACAACCAAATACTCTCAGATTTTTAAGACTTAGTGGATGTCCTGACCACATCTCCTCAGGTATCTTCATGCAAATTATAGTAGATGGACAT
Organism: Calophaca sinica; assembly: GCA_037113605.1. Lineage (NCBI taxonomy): Eukaryota > Viridiplantae > Streptophyta > Magnoliopsida > Fabales > Fabaceae > Calophaca > Calophaca sinica. Next base: position 94,477,629 of record CM073732.1, on the reverse strand, counting down.
CTATTTACCAAGTAAGCCACAGTCATAACAGCTTCAACCCAAAAATGTGCAGAACAGTTTGCATTAGACAACAAATATCTAACCATTTCCATGACTATCCTGTTCATTCTTTCAGCCAGCCCATTCTGTTGTGGTGTTCCCTTAACTGTCCTATGCCTTGCAATGCCATTATCTTTCAAAATTGATCGAATTCTTGAGAACAAAACTCTAAACCATTATCTATTCTGAACCTTTTAATCCTTCTACTAGTTTGAGTTTCAACCAAGGCCTTCCATTGTCTAAATTTTGCAAATGATATCATTCTTACTTTTAAGAAAATAAATCCACACCTTTCTTGAGAAATCATCAATAATGGATAAGAAATACCTTGAACCATTGTGAGATGGAACCCTTGATGGCCGCCCACAAATCACTATGAATGTAGTCAAGAGTCCCTTTGGTTCTGTGTACAGCAGTGGTAAACTTCAATCTTTTTGCTTTTCCATAGATGCAATGCTCAGTGAACTCCAAAGCATCAATGTTGTCTTTGCCTAAAAAATTCTGCTTGCTCAGTTCTTTCAATCCTCCCTCACTAACATGGCCAAGCGTCGCATGCCAAAGGCTTGCTTTTGAGTCAACAGATTCCGAAACAACAGCTGCAGTGCCTACTGTGACACCCTCTACCCCGTCGTATAAGAAAAGCATATAAACATATGCAAATAAAATAAAAATGTAGTTTTACAAAAATCTTTCACGGAATATAAGTTCCACATCAACATTACTCATTTGCGGAATAAAAACAAATTGCAGAATTAAACCCAACAACCTAATGTCATGTCTCAGAGCTTGACCCATTGGTTTACATCGGTAAGTAATATCAATATAATACATAAATAACTCCTAAGTTAAGCACGGTACACAGTCTACTCCTCAGCGTCCACGTCCACATCATCACCTGCAAACTCATCGTCTACTCGTACACGGGGTGCACAAGTAGCCACAAAACACAAAGGGTGAGGAATCATACTCAAATGAAAAGACAACGACATAGGCAAAATAATATGATGTGTCCACAGTCAAACAACATTTCAATCACGGTCAAACAAGTCTCAACAACAATTCGTTGTGTATCATCAAACGGTTGGCAGTCCTTAGTCAGAAACTAGCTAATACGGACCTACAACTTATTCAACATAACCTTAGGTTCAACATGTTACACATATAACAACAAGCATACAACAATCCAACAAATACCACGTAACCAGTCGCAATCCTACATCGGCAACCTACTAACGCAAATCTACAACTATTCAACTTAACCTTAAGATCCCTTGTCCGAGTGAGCAAATGCGAGCATCCCCAACATCCGTACAATGCCATCGAGCCATGGGATCTCCCCGTTAGTGAAACATCGACGAGTGCCACCATAATAACTCTTTTTAAATGGCGTCCCATTGAGCCATGCGATCCCCCCGTCAGTGAAACGTCGACGAGTGCCTTCATAGTAACTCAATGTTCTTTAAACCAGTACCAACGAGCCATGGGATCCCCCCGTCAGTGAAATGTCGACGAGTGCCGCCATAGTAACTCGTAGTCTACACCCGAACGACTAACAAACAATGGAGGCAAACGAGCCATGCGGTCCCCCCAAGCAGTGAAACATTGCTGAGTGCCGTCATAGTAACTCGTCATCCTCAAATCAATTCTTACGAGCCACGGGGTCCCCTCCATCAGTGAAGCATCGATGAGTGCCACCAAAGAAATCCGAATACAAACAACGAAACCTACGGCATCGCAAACCGGTGACGAGTCATACAAACACACGGTACCCAATAAAACCATTGGATACCAACCTATTAATTGGTCCCAAACTCGTGACCAATACACAACAATCAACCAGACCAAACAACGTGCCGATCATCAATTATGGGGCTGCTAACCGGTAACCTCGTTCAAACAAGCCAAACATTCAACGTTTAATAAGCCTAGATGGTTATTACCCTTAACCAACCCCTACAAATCATTTTAAACATCCAGTTATCATTAAACAGGGGTGTGAATCGATTCAGAAGCCCTGTGAATCGATTCAGGGTCAAAACGTCACTCTGTGAATCGAATTGTACTATTTTGAATCGATTCACAGCTTCGATTCATAGAGACAGCAACTGTTTGAATCGATTCACACAGTAGTGAATCGATTCACATGACCTGCAGAACAGCAGTAACACAGTTTTTTAGCAATTCACGCTTTGGGAACCCTTCCTAAGTGGTCCCACGTCTATTCAAGGTCCGGGGCAATATCCTTGATTCAATTCATGCCCTTAATCATTAATGGTTTCACATTTATTCAAAGTAATTCACATATGTCTCCTATCTTCTTTTTAGCCTCTTAGTTTAGAACTACTTATTTTAATCCATTTAGTCCATCATTCTTTTACCAAATTCAGTATCTAAAACAAGTCCATAGTTCATTATGACCTTTCCATTCAATTCTAATTCCGAACATATAATTTAACACGGTTAGAGTCAAATCCTAATTCCCATATTAGCATGCATCCTCACTATACTATCCTTGATTCTAGACATACCATCAATTCCAAAACAGTGAGCAAAACTCATTATCATGCATTTTAGATTATTACAATGAACTCAAACTCTACACACATACGTTAAATTTACAACTATGAGCACATCAAAACATAGTACATACATAGTCATGTATAAACATCTATATTTAACCACAATAAATCCCAATAATTAAACATCAAGACAAAAGCCACAAATATTAGTTACAAGTTCTAACTCATGTTATCCAATCATCAAGAACACCAATTCATACTAATCATGCTCTTCTACTATCCAATCATCAAGGCATTACATACCTAACATTTATTAACGCTAAATTAATCCTAAGCATATGAGTACATACTTAACAATTAAAATAGTAACTAAAATACATGTATCATGCCTTTACATAGTCGTCACAACGTTATTGAGTCCTACATCATGCTTTTACTACATCAACACTTACAACACAATCAACCAACACCAGTTGTACATATAGCCATATAAGAACACTTGTTAACAACCTCAAATTAATTCTAAAATATGAGAACTCTTAGCCAAGCACTAAAACACAATTAAAACATGTAAATCATGCTTCTTTACGATTAAACAGAACCAATAATCTTAGATCATTCTCATGCTAATAAACCCACATAAAGCACAAGCCCTTTGTTATTACACATACACCAATTTACTAAGACATTCTACTTATCAATAATAAATTAATTCCAAACATGAGAATTCTTAACTAAATTGTCAAGATAGCAACTTCTTACCACAATTCATGTTACTAAATCATACAACTATAACTAATGATCCAAGGTTATTCCAAAACACATAAGGCATCCCCCTTTTGTTATTAAACATGCATTAATCTACTAAAACATGCTAGTCATCAATTCTAATTTAATTCTAGGCATAAGAGCACCTAATCAATATTCAAAACAACAACTTTATATTACAAGTGATGCCATTAAACAATCCAAACTATTACAATTATCTTAAACCATGCCTTTTCCAACAACAACACATAAAGCATCAACCTTTAAATGATAAACATACTTTAATCCATTTAAACATGTTAATTAACAACTCTTACGGCTCCTTGATCATACAAGGGCCTCCAATTAAATTAAAACATAAACCATAGGCATCCAAATCCATGCTCTTGCAAGGATGACACAACAATAGATATGCCCCGCAAGGCATAGGGAACATGGGACATCCCTAACATATTATTTGAAGCCATAAGCCTCTTTCCAAGAGATCATCCATCCCCTCATACCTTATGATAGTAGCAGCCTCCAAAAGTGTCCTAGAGGATCCGAGATTAAGTTCTTTGCTACTCCAAGCCTTGTGGTATCCAACAACTCGAAGTTCAACAATTAGAAAAGATAGGAAGAAACTCTAAGAGAGCAAAAACCATAAAACAGTGAGGGTCACGAATTTTGATCCATAAAAATAGAAAAGAAACCAATAGGAATGAAGAGAATATTCTTACGATCACAGTCTCGAAGATGGGACTCGGTTTGGTTGAGAAACGAGAGAGAAATAGCGAAAACGGTGGCAACGGCAACAATAAAGCTCCAAAGAGTTCTAAGGTTCTCTTAACCAATGTTTAAAAATAGGTTTTAGAGTCCTAATAGGTCTAGGATTAGGTTTGGGTCGTGATTTATGAGTCTCATCATGTTTGGGGATGAAACGGTCTGAAACGGGGCGACCGCTAATTAAAAAAATGCTATCAGTAGGTGTGAATCGATTCATGCACATGTAAATCAATTCATAGAGTCTGTTTTGGACATATCTTGTGTTATAGGTATTTGATTGAGGCTTTCTTGATAGCGATGGAAAGATAAGAGAATTTCATATGAAATCATGTTTCATGGTCCTTTCCTAAAATGGACTCCAACATGGTGTAAAATCTATTTAAAGTTGACTCAGGTGGTTCCAATTCTACCATTGTGGTGCATTGACTCGGGAGAGCATATCTAGAGTTATAGGTATCGAAATCGAGTCAAACCAAAGCCAATTGAAAGATAAGGGATAAAGCTATAACTTTCATGCAAATGTTTAATTCCCATTCAGTCCCTAAAGGGTTAGAAAATGAAGAATACGATGACTGGGTTGACTAAAAATAATGATAGAGTTAAGTCTAGACATGTCCTTATGTAAATAGGTACTAAACACTTATTCAACCCCTAAATAACACTCAACGACTCTATGATTTGTAACTGTTAGGCTTAAGAAATTTGAGGTGTTACACCTACTAGTGTGCTCCCTTGAAGAAAATACAAACCATGATCCAATCTCCCTTTCATTAACACCATGGACCCCTTTGTGATTTTCAAAACTCCACCTTCAACTTTATAAACAAAACCTTGTTTGTCAAGCATCCCAATGGAGATTAAGTTTCTCTTTAAGTCAGGAACATGCCTAACTCCTTGCAAGATCCTTATTGCACCATCAGCTAACTTTAACTTTATGGCACCAATTCCAATCACCTTTTAGGCCTTGTTATTGCCTAATAGTTCCCTTCATCCATGGCTGTCATTGTAGGACATAAACCAATCCTTGTTTGGACACATGTTAAATGTGCAACTCGAGTCCATGACCCAGTTAGATTTCCCCTTTTCTTCTGAAATGCACATGACTTTTGCACTTTCATAGCCTTCAGAGACAACATCAGCATCTCCATTATTTCCCTTTTGATCTCCTTGCTTCTTTTTCTTCTTATTATCAGGACATTCCTTCTTCAAGTGTTCTTCACTGACATTGCCGAAACACTTCTTTTCTTTCCCTCTTTTGACTTAGATCTTGACCCCTTCTTGCCCTTGAAGTCCCTATTTTTGGTTCTGCCCCTTGTATACAGCCCTTCAGCACTGTGTTCTTCCTTGATCTCAAACTTCCATGACAATTCTTTTGCAAATAAAGCATTTTGTACCTCCTCCAATGTCACTGATTCTCTCCCATAAATGAGAGTATTAGCAAGGTGATCATACTCACTTGGCAAGGATTTGATCAATAAAAGGGCTTGGTCTTCATCATCAATCTTGATCTCAATATTCTCAAGATCAAGAATGACTTTGTTGAATTCATCAAGGTGGTCTTCCAAGGACTTCCCTGACTACATCTTCATGGTGAATAACTTCTGCTTCAAATACAACCTATTAGCCAAAGATTTGGTCATGTATAGGTTCTCCAATTTGAGTCACATTGCTGCCGCAGACTTCTCCTTTGACACCTCCCTGAGTACCTTGTCCCCAAGAGAAAGAATCAATGTGCTATGAGCCTTGTCCAGCATCTCCTTTTTCTCCTTTGCAGACATTATAGCAGGCAGCTTCGATTCACCAGCCAGAGCTTCCTCAATTCCTTGTCGAACCAAGAAAGCTCTCATCTTCAACCTCTAAAGACTGAAATCATTCTTGCCCGTGAATTTCTCCACTTCGAATTTTGCAGAACCTATGCTTATCTTCGATGAATCTTTCCCAGAATTAAGAACCTTTGCTACTGATACCAATTTGTTATAGAAACAGATTCTACAACTTAATTGCAATGAAACAAGAATACAAAAAGGAAAGATAGAATAGAGAGAATATAGAAGAGAGTAATTTGGGAATGCATTAGCATCTGTTATTCCATTAATGACTGAATCAATTACAAGCCTTATATAGGATACACACATCACTAACTAACTAATTAACTTGGTTACATTTATGTTATAAGAAGATAACAGAAAACAACCCTTATTAACTAACTCCCAACCCCATAAAGTCCCAAGCCATAAGTAACACCTCTCAATCACCATCCGGCAACATTGCTTCTCCCTGCAATCCAAGATCACCACTGCAAATGTCATTTGTCGAACTCAGAGCCACCATGACATCTCCCCCTATCGACTGGCAAACACTAGTTTGCGACCATAGTTCAGCCATCGGCGTAACCATTGGAATCCAACAAACAGCACCACGCTCTGTGTTAGATCTACATTCTGATTAATTGTAATTTAGTCTTTCATTATATTTAATTCGCTTCATTACTGGTTAGTTAGAGAATTAGTTATTGTTGGGGAAATTCGCACACACCGCGGATTTACCCACACGCCCAAGAGATATTTGATGGAACACACACAAAAGCACACCACAAAGAGAATAAAAGAACACAAGAATTTACGTGGTTCGGCACCTCTTGCCTACGTCCACGGAAACGTCTTAACAAGTATATTAATAGTCACAAATATGATTACAAGATTATAACCCACTCAATATGTGTATCACCCTACAAACTCGAGTATCTCACCCCAAGAGTTACAAGGAATGATAAACACTCACTCATCTCACTACAAATGATCACCCACACTAGTCCTTCCCTCTTGGACATGGTTGGGGATATCTCTACTCTCCACATGACCACCCAAGGTTGGGGATACCTTTACCCTTCACAAATCTCCCTTTATATAGTGAAGGGATATTACTTCATTCATGAACATCACATAATGAAAATTAATGATCTTACATTTCTAACTAATCATTTCTTTATGATTGTGGAATTTTCCAAAAGCCAAGATATATTCATGCATTTCGTGAACTGTATCTTTTAAATTTTCAGCATTTACATTTACTTAGAAATTTGAATTGATTTCCACCATATCCTTCCTCAATTAAAATTTCCAAATTTTTATGACTTTTCAAAAATTTTACCTTCCTTTCATTTTTGCTACCATTGCTTGCCCTTCTCATGGCTTAATCTCCAACGTAGCAATGTTATTCTCATTTTTCTATCTTCACAAGACTAAGCGTTTTTGCTTGTATACCCCAGAGCTCCACTTTGAACCAACAAACTTAGGTGTGTTCCCTCCATAGCTCTGATCTCAATAGTCATCCATGAATATTGAATGGTTACAATACACTTGTGCTTGTACTGCTGTAAGCTACCACCAACAGGACACGCCTCCTGACCTCCACAATGTTAGGAAGACTTTCGATACAAGGATCCATCATGGATCCACCACCAACTTTCTTTTTACTGCAATATTCCTTTGTGCTGATCACCTGGTCATACCAATGGCTCTGATACCACTGTTTGGGAAATTCGCACATGCCACAGATTTACCCAACAAGTCCAAGAGATCTTTGATGGAACACACACAAATCACACCACAAAGAGAATAAAAGAACACATAAGAATTTACCTGGTTCGGCACCTCTTGCTGACGTCCACGAAAATGCCTCAACAAGTATATTCATTGTCACAAATATGATTACAAGATTGTAACCCATACAATATGTGTATCACCCTATAAACTCGAGTACTCCACCCCAAGAGTTACAAGGAATGGTAAACACTCACTCATCTCACTACATATAATCACCCACACTAGTCCTCCCCTTTTGGGCATGGCTGGGGGTACCCCTACTCTCCACTTGATCACCCAAGATTGGGGATGCCTCTACTCTCCACAAGTCTCCCTTTATATAGTGAAGGGATATTACTTCATTCATGAAGATGACATAATGAATATCAATGATCTCACATTTCCAACTAATCATCTCTTTATGATTGTGGAATTTTCCAAAAGCCAAGATATATTCATGCATCTCTTGAAATGTATCTCTTAAATTTTTAGCATTTGCATTTATTTGGAAATTTGAATTGATTTCCAACAGTTATTTAGTTGAGAGGTTGGTTAGTACGGTAATTATTGTTTTGTAAACTTAGCAAGGTTGCTTCTCCTTTATGGAATTACTCAATTAAATTCCTTTTGTAACTTCTGCTTCTCCTTTATGGAATTATTCTATTAAATTCCTTTTGTAACTAGTATATCTGCACACTTAACAGACTTATTAAATATTACCTCTGATCCTATTTATGAGAAACAAATGAAGTCTTTTTCTTGGTCCTAAATATAAGAAACAAATTCTCATTTTCAACCACATTAATTGCACTTTTCCATATTGCCCTTATTTACTATGAGACCAATTTACAATGTTTGTCAACTTGCCATTAATTTTATCTCTCTCATTTATTACAAAGGATAATTTTGGAAAATATTTAAAAATATGGCATCATTAATTGAGATTTACCCATTCCAATACACTTCTTTAGTCCTTGTGATTTTGTCCTATATTTCCTATATATAGGACCGGAGGTAGTACTCTTAAGAAACTTGTCCAATCAAGTCACTTTGTTATCATCAAAATTATTGTAAGACCAAACTTATCAATCGTGTGGGTTTCAACACTACAAGCAGCTTCCGATTAGGTCTCTCAAACGAGCTCTATAACGCCTTTCCTTTTTTCTTTTTTTGTTATGGTTCTTTTATCATTGCTGATTATTTGTTGGACCAAGCCCACTTCTTTTGGGCTATGTTAATACATCTCCCCAATTTAATTTTGGCACCTTCACATTTTAAGTAAAATGACCTAAATACCCCCATCCCTAAAAAAGCAAAATTGATCCCCTTCCCATCACCTCTTTCGTTCCCCACCTTATCATCACCCTTCCCCTCACCACCATTCCTCACCCCACCACCCCCAACCACCTCCCCACCATGTTTCAGTGCTATGGCAACCATCTCCCACATCACCAATTCTCAGTTCTCCATTTGCAAAACTTAATTTTTTTTCTGCGTTTACATGCCGTTCGGAAACAAGGATCCTGAAACTAGTTTACGGGCATGTTAATTCACGTCTCATGGGGTAAGGCTTTTCGTAAACTTGTTTCCGACAGTTTCCAGAACCTTGTTTCTATAAGTACATAATTATTCTGGAAACAAGTATTCAGGAGATTTTTTTTTTTGCTTAATTTGTAAAATAATTTTATTGATTTATATTTTTAGGGTTTATAAAGACAAGTTTTATTCATTTTGAAACATCATTAACCATGTTATTAATTATTATTGAAAGCATTATCCATTTTCTAATTATTATATTTGTTTATCCAAAGATGAATTACTCATCAATTTAAAACAATAAAAACACTGTAAAAATGCGAGCACAACATAGAAATATGAAACCAAAAATAGTCATTACAAAAATAGTACTACCGTACAAAAAGTGTATGTAACAAAATAAAAACCTAAGCTAAACTACTGTGTACCCCTAGCTCTCTTCCGGAGGACATAATTTTGCTGACTTATGCGAGGAGACGCGCTAATCTCATCAACTCTTGAGTCAAACGCCAACCGTCGATGTTAGGCTATAAATGGCACCCGTACATCAGCTCCTGCGTGATCTTAAATACCCTTGTGTTGAACCCCCTGCAAACAAAAACAAATAATATTAGTGTCTAATAAAAATATTCTAAAAAATGAAACAGATACATTTAATTGAAATATACCTCTGAGTCCTCTACAGCGTTAGCTAGATCTGTTGCTGCCTATGGTGCTGGAACTACTGCTGGAGCTAGTGCTACTTTCGGTATATTTTTTGGGTAGATATACGAGTGGGAGATCCTACAGAGCCACTCCATGCACCCGGGCTCCATGTCCGCCAGCTGTGCCACCTGAGGACAAGCGTTGGTCAAGTGCTGGTCAAAAGCATACCACATGTCGTCCATCTTCTCTGGACTGATCAATCGATCTCTGATGTCACACGGTGGCCCAGGTATGCGTTGCACATGTTTAAGCTGCCGCAAAATCCTGTTCGACAAGTAGGGCTGCATCGTAGGACCAACTCGAATCAATCTCCACCTGCAGGCTTGGGGTCGTGCCTCGTTATACTTGGGCTCCAGCTCCCTAGAGCCGAACACGACACTCTGAAAGTGCTCGTCGATCCATGCTTGTAAGAAAAACACACAGCCGGTTAATTTAAAAATACAAAGTTAGTTAATTAAAAATTACCAAGTTAATTGAAACAGACATGTTACAATGACATGTATCCAGTCAGCTACCTCGTCTGGTGTCTACTAGCACCTTGTAGCTGGTTGTACAAAAACACAAGGGCCATGGCACCCATGCGTATGTGTGGACCTTGCTCGGGTACCTGAACATGTCCAAGTACGCGACCCGCACGTAGGATTTACTCTTATTGGCGAAGATGGTGTCGTTGACAAAATGCAGCAGGAATGCCCTAGCTGCCATCTCTCACTGCCAAGCCGCAATGCACTTCACATAGACCTCATCCCGCAGACATGAGAGGCGAGCATGGCCCCTATTCTGATCTCACTCTGCTCGTGCATCAGCCATCGGGACGCTTAACAGCTCGTGCATCCAAGCGACATATGTCTCTTTGTCCTGGGCTGGCATGGTGAAAAAGGTCCCCATAACCAAAATATGCAGTAGTTGGGAGACGTCATCCAATGTCACTGTCATCTGCCCGACGGACAGTGAAAGATGCTTGTGTATGGCTGCCACTACTCTAAAAACGTACAATGCATCCCCTTGTTGATGGTTTTGAAGCTACAACTGACGAGTGGCCGAAGCAGAGACTAACCGAGGACATGCTCAATATCCAGTGGTGCCATCAAACCCAATATGCTCTTTCCATGGTTGACGACCTTCAGCTTAGTGCGATCGTAAAACCATAGAAAAGGCGTCAATTGGATTCAAATATTAAATGAAAAGAACGAAATAAAATATTAAATATTTATAATGCCTTCCCACATCCGTGTGGCAACATGGTCGCCAAATGTGATGTGGATTGAGGTATCCTTCGGACCGCACGGGAATGAATTCTGCATGACATTAGCATCCTCAACCTCCTGCTGGTGATGAGGGTCATCCTCATCTGCAGGCTCCTCATGTAGCACCTGATCAGGTTGTTTCTGTTGTTCCTTTGGCTCATGCTGCTAACGCTCTTGCTTCTGCTACTGTCGGTGGTACTGCTCAAGCAGCTCCTTGCGTGATGACATGGTCGACCTTCTTCATTACTTGTCACCCTCAACATATGTCGACCTTGCTCCTTTGTGTGTGCGAAAAAATGAAAAATAAATAAAATAAAGAAAGTACATAAATGCAACAAAAAAAAGAAACAAATAAGTCTGAAAACAAGTTTTTGGGAGAGTATAGGGGTGTCAAACCCAAATACACACCCAAAAACAAGTTTTCAAAAAATTCAAATCTTCCTAACAAAAATAGGGTGCGAGGAGTTACCTAGCAATAGTGTGGTGCGACGGAGACACGACGAAGATTGCAAAGAGGGGAGTTAGAGGGACTTGGTGAGGGTGATGAGAGAGAGAGCATGGTGGTGGTGGTGGGGGTGGGGGTGCACGACATAGAGGACGAGAAAGGGTTAGAGCCTTAAAGGAGAGGTGAGGGAGAGAAAATGGATAGGGAAGGTGAATGGGTGGGTTAGGATAGTTTAGAAAGTTGAGGTATATTTGGAGCTTCAAGGGGAGGTGCGAAAACTAAAATGGGAAGGTGCTATTAACATTACCTTTTTTGTTTCTTCTCTCTTTCCTTTTCTGATGCCTACTTGCAAATAGGCCTAACCCATAGTTACCACTTTTTATTTTATTTCATTTTGCCGTATTTGTTGTGATTGGGCCAATAGATGGGTCCAACGACAAGTTGGTTCATCAAATTTGTTTATGTTTGTGCCCATACTAGATTAAAAATAGATAATAAAAATAAATCTATTATTTTTAATATCATAACAAAACAATGAAATTAATTATTTTAAGTGAACCAGTTTTCTAAAATAATTTAAAGAATAAAATTTTTAGTATAAATTAATTAAATCAAGCTTAAAAACGTTTAGATCAAATATTTCTTTTATTAAAGTTTAATATTTTCTTTAGTAAAATAAATTTAAAAATTAAATATTTTATTTAAAAGTGGTTTGTTTAGCCGAGATGACATGTAGACGTTTACATTGAAAGTGTACAAATAAAAATTTTCTATATTTTATTTTAAAATGGAGTTCATTTAGCTGAGACGGCTTATTGACCACATATTTTTCGTGACTTTTGAGTGTGACAGCTTGGTAATCTCGAGTTTAAATTAAAAAATTTAAAACAAAAATCATATATATTTATTTAAAAAGGGAAATATTTAGGCTGAGTTTGGTAAAAATAAGCTATAAATTAGTTGGGTTTTTCAGCTATAAGCTAGCTTATAGCTAAAAAGCTAGCTAATTAAAATTGAAATATTTGGTAAAATTAGCTGTTTAACTAACTAATAAATATAAAATGACGAAAAATGGTAAGATTTTCTCTTTATTTAAATTTGAAAAAGGGATAAAGAATAAAATAATAAGGATAAAAATGAGAGAAAAGATTAAAAGCTATAAGCTATAAGCTAAGATGCTACTTCAAGTAGCATCTCAAAAAAGCTATAAACTAGTGTGATAAGCTTGTTTACCATACATTTTTCATTTAATTAAACAAGCTTATAAGCTAGTATGATAATTATAAGCTAGTTTCTTGATCTTATCAAATCGAGCCTTAAGCCAAGACGACTTGTCGAACTCATATATTTTGGGACCTTTGTGATAGTTTAGTAATTTCGTGTTTAAATTCAAAACATAAAAATTAAAAATCATACTTTTTATTAAATGAATTTATCACAATTAAAATCATTTTTTGAAATTAATACACAATTATCACTACAAGAAAACACGCATATACCGTTGGAAATTACCGACGGCCTTTGACCGTCGGTAAAATCACTGGTTTTCCGACGGCTTTTACCCGTCGGTAAAGAGAGAATACGACGGGCTGGCCCGATAGAAACCATGGTTCCCGCTTTTTTAAATTACCGACGGCTTAGCCGTCGGTATTTGAATATTTCCGTCGGTAACACTAGAAGAAAACACGGGGCAACCGACGGCTTTTTCGACGGTTGTAGCCGTCGGTAAAGCGCTTGTTTTTCAATTACCGACGGACTTTTCCATCGGTATTTGAATTAAGCCGTCGGTAATGCCGTGTTGTTCACCGACGGGCATATGCCCGTCGGTATTGTTAGTGAGGCCGTCGGTATTGTTAGTGAGGCCGTCGGTAATCTCCAGTTACACTCAGACCACGAGACCTTCCCCTTCAGTTTTCCTTTCTTTTTCTCCGGCTCCCTTTCTTCTTCTCCAGCGACGCCCCACCACCCCTTGCTTCGTCTTTCTCGCCTCTGCATAGGAAAGCCGTTGCCAAACTTTTGTTTTGCTCTATGTGAGTCCGACCGAGCAGTGGTGCACCACACTTGGATGTCACCGCCGCCACACCTTCACCAATACACCGCCACACCTTCCGTTTCTTTGTTGGACTCCCTTTGTTCTCTCTCACAGCGGCCCGCCCTCTGTTATCTCTCTCATCACTGGACTCCGTCCATCCCTGGTTCCCTCCCTCCGCCGGCCGCCTTACCGCGTCATCCCTCCCTCCCTCCGCCAGCCGCCTTACCGCGTCCACCGGCTGCCTTACCGCGTCATCCCTCTGTTCTCTCTCACACTGCCCTCTGTTCTCGTCGCTCGCTCAACCTCATCTCTCTCTCTCCCCGTCGCGGCGTCCTCCCTTTCTCCGCCACCGACCTCAGTGGTCGCCGCTCTGATGCCGTTGGTGAGTCTCAGTTTGCCCAGATTTGTATTTTGTTTTCTCCCTCTAATACCCTAATTTATCTGGATTTCCTCCAAATTTATAGACTGATTGGATTTCCCCTAATTGCGGAGCAAAGAGGAAATTGTGTGATGTTGATCTTGATTGCTAATTCTGTGCGGTTGATTTTCTGATTGCTTATTGTTGTTTATTTGGGAGATATTGTGTTAGATGATTTACTTATAGTTATGATTTCTATGAAAAGTATTGACGGCCTTTCATTTTTGTTGATTGCTATTTGGTAGCTTGTTAGTTAAAATTTTCTATGTTTTTTCAGTATTTTTAGTTCGAGGCCACCACACTGCTCCGAGACTGCCACTGACATCGAAGAACGTGGACACTCTCTTGTTCTGAGAATTAGGTATGCACTCTAACGAAATATCGGTTGACTCATTGGGTGGAAAAGAGTTGGCTGTTGACCCCCACACCGACATATTTAGTTTGATTTGCTTCATAGTTCTCTCCAGAGAGAGAATTTTGAGGTGATGTGTGTTTTGACTAACAATGGATGTTTTATGTTGAAGTGATGTATAGTTCTCTCCACAGAGGGAATTTTGTCTGATGTGTATTTTATGTTAGAGTAAGGTAGCATGTAGATTATTCATTTAGCAAGCAACACATAAACTCAATTTCTGTCGGTTTATGCATGATCATATAGAAACTCGTTTGAATCATAGAAGGGTAGAACAAAGTGAATGGCTGTGAATAGATTCAAACATGATAGGAATTGATTCACATGGGCATAAGACTTTTTTAATGATGTTTTCCGTCTGTGATGAGATCTTCATGGAATATTGGAATTGATTCACAAGAACCCTATAACAGTTTTATGGGCTTTCCTTAACAGCTACGCTAGTTCATACCTTGCTTTCAATCTTATCTCTTAAGTAGTTTATATAAAGAATTCTAAATCATCTGGTTTATTCATTCATAGAAAATCATTGTAAACATTCTCTATTAATTCTTAAACTTTATTTGGCATCTTTGAGAGATTTATTGAGCTTTCAGTTTGTAATTTTTGCTCTATTTTGGAGAGTTTCTTTCTTGATTTTTTGATTTTTATTTTTGTGGTGTGATCCCTGTGTTGGTGATATCAAGGAATGAGTTATCTCCTTGGAAATTTTGTTGTAATTATTAGGGTGGGGTATTCCTAGTTGTGTTGAAGAGGGTTATTGGTGTGGGGCATCACCAAGTATAATCTTTGATCTATGACTTTGGAATCAATGTGATTATAGTGAAAACTCTCAGGCATTGCTTGGGAACTGGATGTAGGTCACAGTGGTTGTGACCTAAGAAATATACATAGCAGCACAATTCTTCTAAACCTATCTCTATTAATTTTGATTGTGATTTGTTATTTTTTGTTTTAAGGTTTATATAATATGGAATAAAATTGCATGCTTTAGGGCTTATATGTTGGTCTTGATCTTCTTTTTCACAAAACTAGTAACGTACCCATGCATACGCAAATGGTATCTAAGTATTCAACTATAACCTGTATCCCCAGTCTAAAAAACTATAACCAGTATCCAAGCTCTAAACTAAATAACGATCAGACACAAATAAAATCAATCAAAAGAACTATGACCCGTATCCCCAATCAAAAGAACTATGACCCGTATCTAACCTAAAATTTAACTGGCAAAGTCAAAAAATTTCATACTTTCCAACCTTTAAGTACTTGTTGACATTGAAGATACTAATTCTTTTTAGCTGAATGGATATGCAAACATAGAAGACTATAAACATAAAACTTAAAAAGAAGGAAAATACAACTATAATGAAGGGCTTATTCCTCTGCTCATATGTCCTAATATGTCACCTCATTGTAGTCAACCTGGGAATATCAAATTCTGTCTAGCCCCTCAACTGCAAATGAAGGATTCATAAAGAAAGCTATTAGTATTAATGGTAACAATTTTGTCTATAATGAAATACGTTTCTATTGGGGACGAAATGAAAGAGATTCGTTGCTTAAAATCTAGAATTAGCTAATATCAAGAGAATATTCAAGCAAGCAGAAGAGGAACAATTGAGGCTGATTATCAGTTGTTTTCTTTAAGTGCACATTCAAAGGTGTTATGCAGGAGGTCAAGTCATAAATAGCATGCAAAATTTATATGCAAAGTTTGGAGTATGAAAAGGTTTAATTTCCTGCATTTATTTAACATTAAAGCCTTTCTAAGTATTTGTAACAGATTTGAAATAGTTCTATCCTTTTGTCCTTATAATATGCATATATTTTTTACAGCTTTGAATAAATGAAGTTGTTAACTGCATGGATTCCTTTTAGTTCTGGCTTACGTTTATTTGTATGTTGATTCTCGGATGTACTATATCTGTTTGGTTTCTAATTGTTGTTCTTTGACATTTTTCCCTTTTCAAATGATTTGCTTCATTTTATATTACTAAGCTAATAGTTGTTTTGGAGGATTTTCTTTTGTTGTCTTTCTTTTTATCTTTCAATCCAAAGACTCAGTGGATATCTTATTTTGTCCTCTGCTGTGTAATTCTTTCTATCTCTGTACTAAACATATTTTTTCTGTTATTCATTCAAATTTGAAGCATGTGGAGTCACTTTTCTTCGATGCTTATTTCCTCAAAAAGCCAGTAGTGGGTTTCATCAAAAGTTCTCATTTGTTTAGTTATTTCTTAAAATCAGTTGGGCTAAATGCAGTTTATATGAACATTTTATGGTGGATGATGTGGAGAAGTTTTTCAATACCTACTCATTCCCTAACTTTACCTCTGCATGATGGTTCTCTCTCTCTCTCTTTCTTTGATTCCATGCTACAGATTTTTAATTTGTCTCTTATCTTTGTCCTCACTTAAGTCTTTTGGAAAATAATTGACAAATAAAATTATTATTTAACAAAAATTTCAATAATTTTATATGGCTGACTTAGGAAGTATGGTAATACAACTTAATTATAAAATAAAATGCAGATGCACAATTTCTCATAAGGAGATTGCACTTAAAGATTTGTGTTGTGATTCGATTGTTCTACAATAGGTGAATCTTCGATAGTTGGAAAATTAATTGAGACTCTTTTTGAACTTCTTGTTACCCAGGTGGCCAGATTACTCAAGAGGGGGGGTGAATTGAGTATCAAAATTTTTCGCAAGAACTTTATGAAAAACTTATTTTGTGAAGGAATTATCAATATTGTGATCAAGAGAAATTAACCCAAGAAATCAATTGACTAAAATCAGATGAATACCAATCAAGAACGCAGCAATAACATAAATCTATATGAACCCTAAAAAAAATGAATTAAAAGAGATAGGGAAAGAGAAGATCAAACCAGAGATTTATCCTAGTTCAGTCACCAACCACTGTGACCTACTTCTAGTCCCCAAGCCACGCTTGAGATTTTCTTCCACTATCAATTCAAAGATTTACACCGTTTCTTGAATTACACCCAGAGATTCCACACTCTGAAAAAAAAACACTTGAGATACCACACTCAAGATTTCTATGGGATCCCTCACCCAATCAAAAACAGAACAAGAAGAAGAGAGAAATTCGTAATCTGAAAACCCACTCTTAGTAGTGGAGATATTACAAGTGAAATCCTATGAGTCTCAAAGAAATTTGGGGAAGAAGAAAGCTTATGAGAGAAATACTCTTTTGGGTTCTGAAAATATGAGTTATGTAATGAATGAAACCCTAAATGAGCCTTTTATATTAACCCCAAAAACAGATTCACACAACTGATAGAAAAGCAGCAGAAACGCGCGTGTGAATCGATTCCTGTAATAGCGTGAATCGATTCACTCACTAATAGTTGGATTCGATTCACATAGATTAAGCATGCGATTCACAGAGACTTGTATTTCGTGAATCGATTCCTTAACACATGTGAATCGATTCACCAAAAGCTGGAATGCGATTCACAGAGAGTTGAAATTCATGAATCGATTCCCATACTTAATAAATCGATTCCCATGGTCCTAAATCACGTGTAAAAGAATGGTACACGTATTTCGTAAACGGTTACAAATTTCAAACTCAGTCAAAAACAGAGGGGAAAAAACAGTTAACAGCGGAGTTTATGTAAAAGGTGCCACAGAGGGAGGTGAAGACGACTTCTACGGCGTGATTCAACATATATATGAGCTGGCGTACAATACTTTAGACTATACTAAAAGAATAGTGCTATTTTATTGTAATTGGTTTGATCCGTCAAGTAGAGGCACAAGAATGGATCGCAAATATAATACTGTTGACATATGCATGAGCAGAAGATACCAAATGTTTGATCCGTTTATCATGGCACAACATGTAAGACAGTTGTATTATGTACCTTATCCGTCAACTCGAAGGGACAAACAAGGTTGGTGTGTTGCAATAAAGACAAAACCAAGGGGTCGCATTGAAGCAGATGATCCACAGGAAGAAGTGGCTTATCAAGTGGATGAGATGTCTCATGTCAACGTAGTAAACGAAGTTGAACCCATTTCTCGACTACGTGACGATCCAATCACATATGAAGATGTAAATGGAGATGAGGAATTAAATGAAGAAGTGGCAGAACCATCAAGATCTGAAGACGATGCCGAAGCAGAGTGGACAGAATGGGCAGAATAAATTTGTTTAACTTTTTACAATTAGAGAATTTAATGTCTAACAACATATTTTATTTTGTCGATTATTTTCATATAACTTGTTTATTTTTTCGAATTCATTTTTAATATTGTTATGGTTAAATATAATATTTCATGATCATATTATTGAATTGCTCTATAGACATATATGGCATCGAGGTTCAGTTCGACTTCCACCACCCAAAGAAGTGGTCAACTAAGGAAGGGCATCCCTGTCGACTCCCCTCGTCGTCGGAGGCCGAACATTATTAGGATTGATGATGCTGGCTATGCGATGTTGTCATCCACACAGCGTCCGAATACATCTACGCCTACACAAAGCTCCAATGAGTTCGCCCCTACGCAGCCCTACGCCACATTCGCACCTACACAAAGATGCAGGACCTTCTGCATCGACACCCATTTACATGATGCCCACCCCAGGGTTCCAGCAGACACTTGCCGCTTCTTCCTCTCATTTTGTGTCTGAGACGGTGCCCGACACTCATGTGTCCAATCAAGAGTATAGTGTGGGCCAGGCACCTGATCAGACCGGGGTTCAGCAGGACGAAGAGGTTGAGCAGCAGCAGGATGAGCAGGAGGTCGTTGATGATATTCAGATGCTGCATGATGGCCGAGTTGCTATCAGGCCAGCTGGTAGAGGGTGAGTATGTAGGTTGAATACACATTTTTGCCCCTTATCTTTTTTTTAGTTTTCAATTTTGTCCCTTATCTTTTTTTAGTTTTCATTTAAGTCCCTTAAACTTCAAAAATCACATCAATTTCGTCTTTTCTGTTTATTTATTCATATTTTCTTAGACGAATCACCATCTGACACGTGGCAGAAAAATAAAATAAAACAAACTGCCACGTGTAAGATGGTATTTCGTCTAAGACAAAAAAAGAATAATTAAAAAGAAAGGACGAAATTGAAGTAATTTTTGTAACTTAATGGACTTAAATGAAAACTAAAAAAAAAGGATAAGGGACGAAAATTACAGTTTAACCTATATTTTTTTAACTTGTTTGGTATGTTGTTATTGTTTAGGTTCCTTCCACAAAGCCACCGCGAAGGCTATCACTAAGTAATTGAGCAAAATTACCACACCTATTGGCACCCTTGGGGGACGCTGACGGTGAATGAGCAGAGGCACATGTTCAATTCTTTCAGAGTAAGTTGTTTATTTTTTTGTTGCGTATTATTTTTATTTCATGAATTTCAATTATTTTTAATAACGTATTATATTCATACAGAGAGGTTTCTTGGAAGGAAGAGCAGGAGGAGCAGATCAAGAAGAACTTCCATATGAAGGCTTCCCACCGCCTATCCGATATGCTTAGAGATGCCCGCCTCAATGGGCAGCCCACTTGGATAGGAGATGAGATCTGGCAAGACTACAAGCGCCAGAACTCCCCGAGTTCAAGGCGTTTAGAAGGCGAAGAAGAATAGAGCCTCTGAAAAGGGTGGGAGCTTGCATCTTTGGAGGTTCGGTCGGTCAAAGCGACGCAAATTTCGACTTGCATGCTTTATATTATTATTATTATTATTATTATTATTATTATTATTATTATTATTATTATTTAGTTAAGCTTTTTTTATTAAATAATTACAGTCTCAGCGGTTGAAAAGGGAGGTTCAGTTGCACGAGCTCCATCGTGCAACTCATATTAGGAAAGGTACCTGATTTTGTAGATGAGCGGTCGAGGCGGACCCAGGTAATTATAAAACATAATGAATAGTTTTTTAACAATGTTTATATTGTTTTATTACAATAAAAATTGACTAATTTGTTTATGTTTGACAGGAGGAGTTTGAGGCGAGGATGTCTCGTGTTAGATCTCGTACATCATCATGTTCCCCGCCTCGAGCCTAGAGGATCCAAACAGATCGATGGTTTGTGCAGAATGTTGTTGGCGGCAAGAAGAAGGGTCGCTTATATGGTGTCAAGCGACCTTGCCAAAGAACTACAAGAAAGGGCCCACGCTTCTCCATTGGAGAGTCGCCCGGCCGTCACGCCGCGGATGAGCGGGAGATAGCAGAGTTGAAGCGGCCATGGCCGAGCAAAGCGCCGACAGCGGTGGCAAAGAATGGATCGCGCCCAAAGCCAGAGGAGGCCCGCTGGGCTACCGCCATGTTGGCTCAAAGTCGCAAATGGCGACAGGAGGATCTGTACCATTTGCTAGCTTGCGAGCCGCCTCCTCCACCGCCTCCACCTCCGCCTCATAGTACTGGTGATCATGTCGATGATGCAGATGGTGATCATGATCAGGATTATTAAGACTATTAGTTATGTTTGTATCGATATTTTTTTATATTTTCGGATATTTTTTATTACTGTTTTGTTCGTCGAATTTTTTTATTTATTTGTTACGTTTTTTTTTTAATTTGTTTTGTAGTTATGTTATAGCATTGCATTTTTAAATACAGGAATAAATTAATAATTAAGTATGTTTGTATCGATATTTTTTTATATTTTCGGATATTTTTTATTCTTTGTTTTGTTAAATCGAATTTTATTTATTTGTTACGTTTCTTTTTTTTTAATTTGTTTTATAGTTATGTTATCGCATTGCATTTTTAAATACAGGAATAAATAAATAATTAAATGTGATAACTAGTAATCGTTAATTAAATGGATAAATAAATTAAATTGATTACAGAAATTAAAATTAAATAATTTAAAAAATTAAATAATTTTTTAATAAAAATTTAAACAATTTTCAATTAAAAAAAAAATTTAAAGTTCGGCTTTACCGACGGTCATGGCCGTCGGAAAGGTCATCGGAATTACCGACGGGTTAAAACCGTCGGAGTAGCCGTCGGAAATTTACCGACGGGTTAAGCCGTCGGAGTAGCCGTCGGAAATTTACCGACGGGTTAAAGCCGTCGGAAATTACCGAACGACTGTACGACGGAGGAAAAGCCGTCGGTACGCATTTGCGACGCGCTTTTTATCAACGGATAGCAGCCCGTCGGTAATCCGTCGGAATTTTTGGATTACCGACGGCATTTGTGGAGTAATCCCGCGATTTCTTGTAGTGTATTTTAGCAGAACTATGCGACTTTTAGTTTATTATTACACTGGAGTATACATATATATAAAACTCTTGTCAAGTCAAAAATAATTTTCCAAAACAATTTTTGAATAAATGCATTCTCCTCGCTAGTAATAATCCATCAAGCTTTTTTTTTGGGGGTGCTATCCATCAAGCTTATTTTATTTCATTTATTTTTAATGAAAAAAAAATTTCAAAATTTATCAATAATTTACGCAATTAGTTAAAGATAACAATTTTAGATGAAAGTATCGCATAATCAAACTCCGAAATCTCAAAATAAAAAGTTTTTCTAATTATTTTTTTAAATAAAAATTGTTGGCAACTCATTGATCAATTTCATCGATTCTCGATAACCCAAATAATATATAATAAAAGATAATTGAATTGGTAAGTTGAACCAACTAGTAGAATTATATTTTCAAATAATATCACACAAGATAATCTATTATCTATTTAAGAAAACTAATTATTCTTAATTTATTTATTCAGATTGTGTCACGCGATATTATCTCCATCTTTTATATAAAAAAGGCTAAATTATAATTTTAGTCCCTTATGTTTATTTTAGCCTGCTGTGCTCTTTCGGTCTTCTTTATCACCACACCAATCTGAGTCACTATAGCCAACCAATTCATCCTCCTTTTGCTCACTACTGAACCCTTGATTAGGAAAGAGTATTCCATAGTCAAGTGTTCCTTTAACATATCGAAGGATTCTCTTGGCTGCCAACAGGTGAGGAATCCTCGGGCATTCCATGAATCTGCTGATGAGACCAACACTGAAAACCAAATCTGGCCGAGTGTTGCACAAATATCTCAGAGATCCAACCAGGCTCCTGAACTCAGTAGCATCAACTAGCTCTTCACTCCCTTCTTTTACCAATTGTAGCCCTGTCTCAGTTGGTGTCACAGCTGAATTGCACTTCAACATATCAAACCTTTTTAACAAATCAGTGGCTCAGGAACAAGAGAGAAAAACTCTCTAACTCAAAATACTCAATTTCTCATAAACTTCAAGATATCCAATACATGGAGGAGAGTGGCCTTTTATACTAATCCTAGAGGCCTTAGGTAGATGGATAAAGTTGTAATACAAAAGAAAATACATGTGAATGCTAGTTGTATAAAAATGCAAGTTGTCAACAATAGTGGCTTTGAGTTGAAAATGATGAGTCTTCACATGAAGGGGTTGGTGGTGGTGCATGCCTGGCTTCTAGATGCAGGCCAATGTATCTGTATCAATCAGTGACATACTTTCTTTGGTGCATAAACACTCCATTCTTTGTTCTAGGAAACTCAATCCTAAGGAAGTATGAGAGGTGACCTAGATCTGTCATCTCAAACTCCTCCATCATTCTTCTCTTAAAAGCCTCAATCTCTGCTGCACTGCTTCCTGTCACCAACAAATCATCTACATATATGCACACAATTGTCAAGTTGTTGTTGGAATCACTCTTCACATATACGCCATGTTCAGATACACATTTCACAAACCCAATTTGTTGGAGCAGAAATAGA
Source organism: Calophaca sinica (assembly GCA_037113605.1). NCBI lineage: Eukaryota > Viridiplantae > Streptophyta > Magnoliopsida > Fabales > Fabaceae > Calophaca > Calophaca sinica. The sequence goes on along the minus strand of CM073732.1, from coordinate 94,454,407 downwards.
GGAATTGAATTAAGGAATTGAATTAAGGGATGGTGTTGTAGTTAGTGTAATTCAATTGTACTAAATAAGTGTGGTGTAAAGAGTAGTCTGATAGTGTGTGTTGGGCTAGTTAGTAAATAATGTGATGGGCTAAGGCCCATGTAGTGCAATCTGTGTGAGTCCATTACTCTGATACCAACTGTTGGAGCAGGTATTCACAATTTCACACACACTAACAGTGTATCACTTTGAATGAGCAAGAAAGAAAAAGAACTCGCAGAGAATAAGCACTTGAAATTGAGAGAAGAGAGTTGAGAGAATTATGCAAAATGTACTTTCATTCATTGATCACAAGTGTTTATATACACACACTGATACAAGTCCCACATCGGGTACATTCAAAACTAAAAACGGTTACAACTAAACTTGCTAACTGAATTACCTAATCAACTAACAATAAGGGGCAAAAAAAGGACCACATTGATATAATTTTTGAACACAAGGTACCATTTTAGAACAAAAAAAAGAGGGATCATATTAGTATAACTTTAACACATAAGGGACCAATTCGAAACTTTTAATACATAAGAGACCAAATCAAAACCTAAAATAAACATAAGGGACTAAAAGTATAATTTAACCAAAAAAATTATTTTTTCCTGATTTTATAGTAGTATGCGCTAGCAAGTGACTGCATGAGGCGCAACATGTGATAAATTATTATATAATTGGAACTTGGATCATGACCAGGAGTACACTGTGCACATGGGCTTGAGAAAATGCGGACTCCCAAGTCTTATATTTGTTCCCTTTGAAAAATTTCTCCACCTATATTATGCTGAATAGCAAAAGGCAAATGCATTGAAAAATGGGTAGAAAAGAAAGGCGCATACATACAAGAGTAGGAATTGCTACGACCGGGTAATGCGCCTTGATTCATGTAAAACACTCACAACCCCAATGATTGATCGATGCTTAATTGGTTTTGGTCTGCCAAGTGCGAAGTGGTCAGCATTCTTATATTTTCAGGCTATGGCTAAAGAGATGGTGTATCGTGTGGTATATGGTAGACCAATGCATGAAAATAGCTCAAAACTCCAACGATGACCGAAGCTCACAGTCACTCACATTCACACTACTGAAACGGTGGCTTAATTGGTACCAGTTCGACAAAGAAAAAGGAAAATTGCATATGAGTATTTCAAAACTCAACATTTTTGTTTACCTTTTTTTTTTGTCAAATCGGTACCGATTAGGTCACCGTCTCAGTCATGTGGACGTGGAGGACCATGACCTTCTACATATGAGAGGCGACATCGATTTTTATTGGAGTTTCGAACTATTTTCAAACATCGGTCCACCATAGACCATATGATTCACTATCCCACCCTAAAAGCCGCCATATTTTCATCTACTATCTTATAATGTTCTTTTTTAATTATATAATTATACTCCCTCTCTTTCATAACAAATGACATACTTTGTTTTTTTATACAGATTAAAAAAATATTATAAATAAATAAAAGAATGTAATAATTTTACAAAATTATCCTTAATAACTATTAGACATTAACCAATGTCATAAATATGTAGTAGAGTATGACTTGAGAGTGGTGCGCACATTAGTAACTTGAGAGTAAAAATCAAAAAAAGAATAAATAATATTATATTGAAAAGAAAACATGACACTTATTGTGAGACTTTTTCTTCTTCTAACATAACACTTATTATGGAACAGATGGAGTAATTACTAATTTCTTTTTGTTGACTGTATAGTGTTATAATTTTGTCTCTATAGAGTAATGATGCTTAATTGTGTTCATTAATAATTGATGGTACTTCAAAAGTCATGCTTTTTTTTTTCGACAAATCTTCAATAGTCATGCTAGATGCTAGTTTTATTTACCAACACATGTTGGTCCGATTGGTTGTGAAACATGTCTTCAGTTAGAGTCTTATGAATAGAAAAAACATGTTTTGAAGATGTCGACATCCATTAAATAATGTACCGTATCTCGGAGTAATTGCACACTTTACCACCATTTTAATATATAAAAAAAAATCTATGAACGTGTTATGTATGAAGTACAATAATTGTCGTTCATATATTCTACTATTTTACATGATAAAATGCTTTCCAGAGTCAAATATAATGTATTTGTCTATGTCGTCAAAATTTAAAAAGTTAGTATTAATCAATGTCACAACCAATTTTCAACTCTCTTTTGTGGTTAGTTCCAGATCTTTCTATCAATTAAGTTTTTGACTTGTTTCCACCAAACTAACATATATAAGATGCATGTATATATGTTGGTGGATCTGATTTTGCCAACAAATATAACCGCAGCCTAATATTCTATCTCTGCAAGTCATCGCACATGGCATATGGTACTTAGATATGCTTGCTGACCAAGTTGCTGTATGACATCTTTGAGATGAAAAGTTTGAATTTTTGTGGAACCATGAACTTCCAAGCCTGTCTCAAAAATTTTTGAAGATTTTGGGACGCTTTAATTAAAAAGTTAGCTATGTGTTCAGAATGTAGTGCGTGAGTAGTGCATTTGTCTTTTTTGTGGTGAGTCCACTCAACCCTATTCTCACATTCACAAATAGGGAAAAGATAACTTGATTTACAATTTCCTCAAGGAAGATTTGGTTGATTAGTGGTGCATGTTTTCCTAGTCCCGACTTATATGACATATTGTCCAATCCAACAATGAATCACGTGGGAGTTTAAAGCTACACTACTGCAGATTAGTCTTTTAACATCGGTTAAAAATGACTTTTAACATCGGTTTTGGTTTCGTTATTGATTCAAGCGATATTAAAAGTGGGACCTTTTCACATCGGTTTTTGAACCGATGTTAAAAGCGACCTTTTCACATCGGTTTTTAATTATAACCGATGTTAAAAGCGATATTTTCACATCGGTTTTTCAATATAAACGATGTTAAAAGGGAACATTTTTATATCGGTTTTTGACACAACCGATGTTAAAACAAAACTTTTAATATCGGTTTTTAAAATAACCGATGTTAAAAACAAAACTTTTAACATCGGTTATTCTCATAACCGATGTAAAAAGTCATTTTTTTAAATAAAAAAAACTGCATTTATTTGTATCATTCCTCCTGTATAAATTGGCAACAAAAGCCAAAAGGCACACGATTGTAATAGACAAAATCTTATAATAATAACTGTATATATGTAAAATTTCGAAACAACAACCTAACCTAACCCAAAAATATTTCTCTGTGCAATTTTTCCTATAATAACAAATAACACAAAGGAAATAAAAAGCTACGGAAAGGCTTTAAACCTACATTTACATAATAAGCTTTCCCACAACACAAAATTCTCTATGGTCCAATGTTTGAACAATCAACCAGATAAACAAACTCTGTATAAACCTTCACAAATTGCATGCATCCCAACCTAACATTTCCACATGTCATGACATGATCATCATGATACACCAAAAAACAAAAAAGAAAAAGAACAAACATTTTTATTGGAAATTTGGCTAAGAAACTGAAAATTACAAAGAATTAATTAACCTCAGCTATAACAGGTGGTGTGTCAAAATCAGGTTCACCAGCAGCTAAGCGATTAACAAGAACTCCGACTTTGTAAAAGCGTGCTTTGATCACTTATTGCTATAGTCTTGGAAAGCATTAACTCTTGGGCTCAAAGAAATGTCAACGTCTGTGTCATCAAAGTTGCTCTTTATCTTTGCTTTCACCATCACATTTGTTTTATTTAGCTCAACTTGTTTTCCTTTCTGTAGAGAAAGGAAATATCAGCTAAAAAAAGTTTGTTGAATGGTAAAGGGCAAAGCCCCACCACCGATATGCTAAAAATGGAGATGATTACAAGGTGCTATGAAGCGAATACTTATGTTTTGAGGGAAAAGCTGTAAACCGTATATATTGACCTATCACAATGCTGAGACAAATTATAGCTGTACCGTTAAAAACTGACATATGGTGACTGAAATGTGTAAAAGGTTATTACCCTTTTTAGATTCAAGCTTGTATTCTTCAACGCAATCTTTTACTTTTTACAGTGGTTGATGCAGCCAGCTCTCGCACACTGACATCACTCTGCAGATGAATGAGAATTTACAAATGACTATAGGCAATGCAGAACAAGAGAAATCAATAATGCAATCACTCGATTAATCTGAACACCAATGAAGCACCAATAAATGTATACCATTATACCTATCCACACCACCTACATTTCTAGCCTTCTGAATTTCTTATTAGGCTCTTGAGATGTACCTCAGAAGAGGTGCAAGGGTGAAGCCTTCTTCAAACTAAATGACATGAATGAAACGTACACAAGGAACTCGATTCCCATCATTCATCAAACTCTGAAACAATCCTATAAGTTGAAAGAAGTTGCACAAATGTATGCTTCCAATGAATTTCCATTGCCAGCATTATTGTCCCCTCCCTTGCTAGAATGTAAATATAAAACCATTCATGTGCTTGAGTGCTGATATCAGCTTGAGCTATTTGTTTATGACATGCGCTATATTTGTAGGTTTTGTTCTATCCTCATATAAGGAAAAAAGAAAGAAATTTGTACAATTTGACCTGCAAATAACATTCTTAACTCTAAAGGCACACCATCAATACAACAAATTAACAACAGGAGCGTAGCCTTCGCATTTCCAGTACTCCCACAATCTTCTGTGCCAAAATTTGGATTGAAGTAGCATTTTCCACCCACAAAAAAAAATATCAAATAGAAAGAACAGAGCGGCGAGTCGAGAGAACCAAAAGAGGAGCTATCTGTTTGAACATTATAGTTTTAAAAAAGGTAAAACTACATTATGTCGAATCTCAAAGGCATGCTTTACAGCTCCATTATAAATCAAATTATACAAGATCTGACGGACTACGGACTACGTAAACATCTACCCTGACTTGTTTCATTGAAGTACAGACAGCCAATAAGGTACCACTGCCGCTGTATCATTGCAAGTTGTTATACAGATAACAAGCATGAGTATGCCTAAAAAGAATAGAGCAAAAGTATTCTCTGAAGCCTTTAACAGCATAACATTTCCTGCTTCATGGTTTTAAGGAATGAGATTGACTGCTCAATTCCCCGTGGTAGCAACTGTCTTTGATCGAGTTAAACTTTGCCAAGGTGAAAAGGTAATGGCACGTGCAATAAGGTAATTATAAATGCAACATATGCAGCTGTTATTGCACATAGAGAAAAATAGTAAGATAGCCACTGCATGATTTACTGACATCTTGAGGCACCATAAATTTGCAAGGTCTGCTAAATACCTTGAGATGATCAACTACTAAAATCATCAAAATACCTCAGCCATACACAAACGATTATCAGAAATTAGAATCCCTTTGAACAAACGCCAAGCACAAAATCACACTGCAAAATTACTTAAATATTAAATTTCTTACTGCCATATTACCTTTGGTTGTGATCAATTTGCTGAAAGCGAATTACCACGTGATGAAATTTCTGCAAACCCAGCCTAGTAAGTGACCAATTTAATTCACCAAGTGTCCAGCAACACCAAACCTCTGCTTCAGTGAACTTGTGACCATTTTGAGGTTGATACATTAAGAGACATTCAGGTCAGCTACACAAAAAGGACATTTAGGAATACTCCCCTCTGTCTCATAAGTTGTGATTCTGTAACAGCAATCCCTATTTCAAACCTATAAAACAAAAGGATACCGCCATTAAAGGTTCAGAGAAGGTGGACCAGATATTAAAAAAATGAAAATAGAAGAAACTGTGTGAAAAGGTGGACCAGATAACCCCTTTGTCGCGTTCTCCCCCTCTTGCTCTCTTTCTGCTTTGCCTTCTCCGTCTTGCTCTCCCTCCCACTCCCTCTCTGTCTCGCGTTCCCTCTCTCTCGCTCTCGATCTCTCTCAGACTCGTCGTCGATCTCTCGCTCTCGATCGCTCTCGATCTCTCTGCAAACAGGTTCAAAAATCAAAGAAAGTAGAGGTTAATGAGAGAAACACACATAGTAGAGGTTAGATGAACTTCCCCTTCCTCCGTCGCGCCGTCCCAATCCCTCCTGTCGCACCACCACGAGGTTCGCGGTGCCCCACCAACTCTCTGTTTCCATCCCTCCCTCTCTGATCTTTCCCCTGCACTCCCTCTTTCTCAGCTTCAATCTCTCACTCTTACTCTCAGATCTCTCGATCTCTCATTCTCCCTATCTCTGATCTCTCTACACCTTGCTTTCTCCCTCTCTCGGTCACTTTCTCCCTCTCTCTCAAAAGAGAGCCATGGGAGCATAAGAAACGAAGGCACAGCGCCTCTCTTTCTCTAGGGTTGAGTTGGCCAAAATATATCCGATGTGGAAACGTTTTTTTTAACATCGGTCTATAAAACAACTGATATGAAAACCCTTTTTAACATCGGTGTTTTAATAACCGATGTTAAACTTTTGTTTTATTTACAAAAATGCCACCGCCTTGTTTTTTACATCTGTTGTGAAATAAACGATGTTAAAATTCGATATAAAAGCCTATTTCTGTAGTATAGGGATGAAATCATGGATCCATGGGTTGTATTTTAGAATCATGCGCATTGATAACATCGACAATTTCCCATCTCTTGCCAACCTTCAGCTTTAGCACTTTCTTATCTTTCAGTATACTCCAAGTCCGAGATCAATTTTGGAGCGTTGGGTGATGAATTTTAATTATGTTTTAGACAGGCAAAATTGTAGTAAACAAGTGAGAAATACAAATTTGACGGAGAATGTCTGAATAAGGCAAGAATAGGGGTAATGGTCACTTTTGTCCCCAAAAGTGTAATTCGATGTCACATTAGTCCCTGAAAGAATATAAAATACAAATTAGTCCCCCAAAGTGTTCTCCGTTCGTCACTTCAGTCCCTGCCGTTAGCATTTCCGTTGACACCATTTAAAATGCTGACGTGGCCGCTGATTTGTCACTTTTTTGCCACTGTGGTCCATTTGGATCCACCAACGTGGCCAGGGATGGAGAAAATTGAAACAAAAAAAAGGGACAAATCAGAAAGACATAAGTTGTCTTTTAGTTCGACCAAAAAAAAGAGACAGGAAACCAAAAAAAGAAGCTTCCACCGTCCCTACCACCACACTCAACAGCGCCGTCGCTACCACCACCGACCACCGCCCCTCCGCCATTTTCGCCACCATCTAGTTGGTCGTCCATGAAAGGCCGCCGTAAACGTCCTCAACAGGGCACTCGAAGGAGTTGCCGTCTTCGTAATCTTCGCCCCAGGTAATCTTATTCACCAAGCTTCTCTCCTAAATGTTCGATACTCCTCTCAACGTGTTTGATTACTCCAGTATTCTTCTGATTGCATGTTTTATTGGACTGTGATTTTCGTTTTCGTTAGGGTTTAGGGTTACAATGTCTGTGATCATAATGGGGGTTTAATGGGCGCATGTTTTACTTCGTTCTTGACCCTTAGCCATCGTTAATGGGTGCATGTTTTACTTGTTCAGGAATGTTGTTGGTGCCTCTGTTCAAGAGCAACCCGTTGAGGTAATTTCCAGTGATGAAGGTTCTGAATACATGCCTTCATACTTCAGTGGAGAGGATGAAACATTTGAAGAAGTTGATCTTGAGTCTATTGGGAATGCAAGTGATCCAAACAGTCAGAAGGCTAGTAAAACTCAACACAACATTGAAGACCCTAATGTCAATGCAATGGGCAGTGATGATGTTTTGTCGGACAATGATTCCTACCACTCTGAGGAGTTGAAGACCCCAGTTAGTACAGATGATGAGGATGATGGTGGTGATAAGACGGTTTTCCCACAATTTAATGCAAATGCAAAGTTTGGCGAATTACATTTGGAGGCTGGGATGGAATTTGACAGCCTAGCTATATTTAATATGGCTGTTAAGGATTACACCATATACCATGGGAGAAACATAAGGTGGGTGAAAAATGACAAGGTAAGATGTAGAGCTAAATGCAAGGAAGCTGGTTGCTTATGGGAGATTTACTGTGCTTGGGCTGAACAGATTAGAAGCTTCCAAATAAAGACTTTCAAGAGTGAACACAATTGTTGCAGGGGGTTCACAAATAGCCAAGCCGACCGATCATGGGTTGCAAACAAGCTACAAGAGGTGATTAGGTTGCAACCAAAGATCACGTACATAGAGGCTTATCATTATATGAAGAAGGAGTTTGGAGTTCATATCAATGATACTAAACTATTTAGATCATTGAAAGCGGCAAAAGTGATTGTGGAAGGCAATTTTAAGGAACAATATGGAATGATATGGGATTATGCTAATGAGTTACTAAGGAGCAACAATGGTTCAACAGTAAAAGTGAATTGCATTCCCATGCCTGAGGGTCCACCACAATTTCAGAGGTTTTATGTTTGTTTGGAGGCATGCAAGCTTGGGTTCAAGGCTGGTTGTAGACCCTTCATTGGTCTAGATGGTTGCTTTTTGAAGGGTTATTATGGGGGCCAACTACTGGCAGCAGTTGGACAAGATGCAAACATGCAGAATTTTTGCATTGCTTATGCCATAGTTGATGTTGAAAACAAGGACAATTGGAAGTGGTTCCTCACACTCTTACATGAGGATTTGGGAGACTATAGCCAACATGGATGGAACTTTATGAGTGATATGCAAAAGGTATTTATTATCAAAGTCATCTAATATGTATGTGAAGGATTATTTTAAATATTATTGCATACTGTCAGGGACTTGTATGACAGTAAGTTGTCGCTTCTGGGGACTAATATGAATCTGTGTATTTGTTATGCAGGGTCTCATAGCTGCTGTGCAAGAGGTGATGCCAGGTGTGCCTCATAGATTTTGTGCTATGCACTTGTGGAAGAACTTTATCAAACATTGGAAGGACAAAGAACTTAGAAATGTGGTGTGGGAGGCCGCAAGATCAACCACTCCCGCCAAATTTAAATCTGTGATGGATCGGTTGAAAAGAAAAAATGCAAATGCATGGAAATACTTGGATAGGTTGAGCAAGGAATCATGGACCAAGGCATATTTCAGCACAGAGCCTAAGGCGGACAACATTACAAACAATACTTGTGAAGGGTTTAATTCAAGCATCTTGAAGTATAGAGGAAAACCTATACTGACCATGGCTGAGGGGATAAGGTGTTATATCATGACGACCATGAGCATGAACAAGCTGAAAATGGCTAATAGGAGAGGACCATTGTGTCCTAAGCAGCAGTCTAGGTTGGATAAGCAAAAGATTATAAGTAATGCATGGAAGCCAATCTGGGCTGGAGAAGGTCGGTTTGAGGTGCAAGACACTTCGAGGAAGCAGATGGATGTTGATATCCATGCCCACACATGCACCTGTAGGTTCTGGCAATTGACAGGTATTGATGTATTTAAACTAATGTTGATTTGTTATTCACTTCATTTTCATCATTTAATTAATAAATTTAACTAATTTCAATTGCATTTTGGTTAGATATTCCATGTGCTCATGCTGTTGCAGCTATTGCAGCCAAGCGTGGAATGAAGCCTGAGGAATACTGTCACGCGTGGCTGACTATTAGGGCATATAATGCCACATATGAGCATTTTGTCAAACCAACAACTGGTCAAGAATTCTGGGAGCAAACTGAGTATGAGCGGCCTATTCCAGCACCCAAGAATAGGGCTCCAGGAAGGCCAAAGAAGCAAAGAAGGAAGGATGAGTCTGAGGCCATTATTCAAGGTGACAAGTTAAAAAGATCATATCCAGTAATTACCTGTTCAAGATGTGGTCTCAAAGGACACAACACAAATGGATGTTGCAACTATGGGGTTCCAATTAGGCCACCAAATTGGGTACCAGCAATTAATTGTTCAAGATGCGGTCTTACCGGACACAATGCAAATGGATGTCGCAATTATGGGGAGGTTCTGACAATCAAAGTGAGATTGACTTGAGCCAATCTCAGCCTCAATCATAGAGTGCATCTCAATCTCATCCATTTGGAATTGGCCAGGGAACATTTGACCCTATGCCAACTGGAGTTCGGCCACCACCCATAAGAGGCCCTGCAGTAGCTCCAATTATTGTGCCATATCCAAATACACCTGGTGCTGCCTCTTCAAGAGAGCCAAACTTCATGTCATTCATCCCGACTCCTATGTTTCAACCAAGAGGACCTCATCAAGCTTGAAGATTGAAGTTCTATTTTTTGCTGAATGTAATTATGTATATGCACATGTTAGGTGCAAGTATTTTTTATATGTACTTGGAAATTTAGACTTAGTAGTATGGCTTGTATCTGCACATAATGTGCAAGTATTTTGATATGTACTTGGATATGGAACAAATGTGGTATTTTGATATGTACTTGGTAATATTATTGAATTACTGGTTTGGTTCGCTGGTTCAATTCTGGTTATTTGTGTGTTTGGTGTTTGGTTCAATTCTGGTTCAATTATGCTTTCTGGTTTTTGTGTTTGCTTCAATTCTGGTTATTTTTGTGTGTGTGTGTGTGCACTGGTTTGGCGGTCATTGTATACTGCTTATGTGTGTGGTTTTGTTCATGTGATTGCTGGTTTTGGTACTGGTTTGCAGAATTGGGGTTGGCTACTGGTTTGTAGAATTGGGGTTGGCTACTGGATTTGGTACTGGTTTGCAGCACAAACAAGCTGAAGCAAACAACAAACAACACAAACAAGCTGAAGCAAACAAGCAAACAGCATAATATGGCAGGTACTGGTTTGATGGCAGGTACTGGTTTGATGTCATTTCTTGCATTTTGGTTTGGTGCATTAACAGATCAATGCAGCACAAAATGCATTTTGGTTTGGTGCATTAACTTTAATTTCTTGCATTTTGGTTTGGTGCATTAACTATCATTTCTTGCATTTTGGTTTGGTGCATTAACTGTGCATTAACAGAATTGGGGTTGGCTACTGGTTTGTAGAATTGGGGTTGGCTACTGGTTTTGGTACTGGTTTGCAGCACAAACAAGCTGAAGCAAACAGCAAACAACACAAACAAGCTGAAGCAAACAAGCAAACAACATAATATGGCAGGCACTGGTTTGATGGCAGGTACTGGTTTGATGTCATTTATTGCATTTTGGCTTGGTGCATTAACAGATCAATGCAGCACAAAATGCATTTTGGTTTGGTGCATTAACTGTAATTTCTTGCATTTTGGTTTGGTGCATTAACTATGAATTAACAGATCAATGCAGCACAAAATGCAGATTCAAGTTTGCTATTGTCATTCCTTTTACAAATCAAACTTACAAATCAAACATTCCAATGCAGAATTTTACATTCCAAACTCATACAAACATTGATACAAAAAAATGGACTTCGTTGAGTTTCAAATTCGTACAAACATTGAACTCCATTGAGTTTCAAATTAATAAACTTACAAGTCAATACCACTTACATAAATTCCCTAAACAAAAAACTACAGAAACATAACCTCCCCTAAACCCTAATTTACAGCCTCCCAATACATAGTTTGGGTTTCTCCCCACAAGTCATGAAAAAATACAAATTCAAGAGCACAAACAACATCAAACAAATCAGTTTCAATTTCCCAACGAATCTCTCAGCATGCAGTTTCTTTTGCATCTTCCCACTCTTCTTCTTTCCTTCTTCTAATACTTCAAGAGCAAGTGAAACAACCTCTGCAACAGCTTGATTTCCACCATCATCTGCAACAGCTTCTTCCATGTCCTCAGCCCATACAAAGAGGTCACACGTGGTGGGCATCTGGGAATCCAAAAAGAAAAAATACCAGCTCAATAATGATCTGAAGAGGAATGAAAAAAGAAAGAAAATGACTTTCGAAACGGCCATACCATCCAATTGGGACACCTCCAGAAGAGGTTCCCTTTATTCAGACCTTGCTTAACCATGTACAGGATCGTCCGGCCACCATAACCACACAATCTCCCTCGCAGTGTGGATGACGAAGATGCAGAGTTTGCAGCCTTCACCCTCGAGTTCCCACTTGATTCTTCATTCCGGTACCCGCGACGCATCGTGATTCAAATCGCGATTCTGGTTTTGGTTTGGTGATTTGGAGATTTAGGGTTCCTTTGCCAGAGGTTGGGAATTTGAGGCTCTAGGTTTCCAAGTTTCGCGATTCTGTTGCGTCTTCATCCTCTTTTTACTTTTCATTTATTTTATTTTTGTTTCAATTTTCTCCATCCCTGGCCACGTTGGTGGATCCAAATGGACCACAGTGGCAAAAAAGTGACAAATCAGCGGCCACGTCAGCATTTTAAATGGTGTCAAAGGAAATGCTAACGGCAGGGACTGAAGTGACGGACGGAGAACACTTCGGGGGACTAATTTGTATTTTATATTCTTTCAGGGACTAATGTGACATCGAATTACACTTTCGGGGACGAAAGTGACCATTACCCCGGCAAGAATATGGATAAAATGAAAGCGCAGCCAAAGACTAAGTTTTGTCGAATTGTACAAGAAAAGAGCCAAAAATAGCTAAGTTTTGAATCAGCGAGGTCACGTTCGGCAAGGAAAGCATGTTGAAGAAACGTTTCCGATTCGGATATTGTCGAATGATTTAGTAAGATCTCTAGTAGAAGGTCTAATGAGGAACTACTTCTGAACTTAGCCACGGTGTGAGGTGAGACGTTGTCAAGGGAAGGAAGGGAGCAAAGTAAGTACTCAACAGTCTAGATAGGCAGTTATGTCTGGTGATAGTGTTATAGTTATCATAAGTTTATCAACCATTGGAATGATTTATTTGTATATGTGGCTGTATGATAACTTTAGGTTAGATGACTTATGATGTATTGACACTCTTGGATAGATGTCTTATCAGTTGTATATGGTTGTTGCTCTGTAATTAATAACATATTAGGAGACGATCGTCGTAAGCGATACTCAGATTGATCCATATGCTGATTGAAGTTGTTTGTTGATATGTAAAGATATGAATGGATTGTGACTTTTGGTTCTATTATTGGACTGTGGCTGTTGATACTGTGCAAATGCAACAAGACCGTAGGTTTAACGGTTAAATACTGATATTTGACTTGGGTATTCGAGATGGTTGATGGTTTAGCTAGTGCTCAACCTTGTTGGTATAAAGTGATGTGTTGAACAAGAACTGATACAGACATGAGATAGCTGAGTTGTATGTTGTGTTGTGGTTGAGTCTCTAGGCTTTGTTCTAGGACGCATTGTGAGGTTTGTGGAGGCATCATACCACTGTCGTGTGTATAGATTAGCGTACGAGGTCAAGTACCTGAGTGCTAGTACGAAGTTTAGACAGTACAGGACAACATCGGTCCTTGGGGATTTGATTGTGTTTGACATGGTTCCATAGGTGGCCAATAGTTTGGCCGCTACTGTATCATGGTATTCGGAGTGCCTAGCCATCCTGACGAGATACTGTTGCTTCATTGTCCATAGTGACAATCACGGGTGCATCCCCGACACTTAATTCTAGTGTCGAAATTGGGGAGCAGAAAGGCACTCTTAGGGGTACGATGAGCGGGATATGTGGATTAACAACTGACTTACTCGCCCTTCAAAGCTTGTTACAGGTCGTTGTAGTCAGCTTATGTGGGGCCGGTTAGGTTATGTGTCCATGATATATAGGCATATAGAGTTATAGGTGCATGAGTGTGAGTGTGGGATTCATTAAATAAGATGATGATTTGTTTGTATCTAGGACACATGTGTTTGACTTGGTTGTATTATTTATACAGGAAGTCTATTCATGCCTTCCCATAATTTTGGTATATAGTGTGTTCTTATCTCTTTTCTGTTTTCTCTGTGTTTGTACTGTGATTCATTGTGATATACCCTCGGGAGGCTAAAACTGCTACCAGAGTGGACACAGTTATTTGGTACGATGAACCACTAACTTCATCCTTTGATGTTGTTGGACCCAAGGATCTCGATTTGGGGTGATTTCGAAGTCGATTATCACGACATAGACAGGGAGTGCTGGGAGATAGACTATAGTCACCATGTCATTACATATATTGGGCTTTTTGTATTTTCTTCGGTATGTTCAGTCTTCCGAGAGCCTCCTTCATAGACGATTTTCAGATAGCATAGAGGTTGCCATTTAGGCGTATTGAAGGCTGAGGAAGTATTATCACAACTACTTACTCTATTGGTAATGGTAGTCGTGGCAATAGGGAGACTAGACGTAGGTCTGGAAAGACATCTAGGCATTCCCCTCATGTGGTTCATGCCCAGCCTTTAAGGAAGTATGATCCTAATCGCCAAGGACATCCCACTATTTGTGATTCCCGCCATCCACCTAGACCTCATGTGATTCCCTGGTTTCAGTGACCATATGACCAATTTTTTTTTCCTCTTGTATATAGTAGAGGAGGACTCTCTATGACTTATGATGTACTTTTGGGTAGGCTGAGAGACTTTTGAGGACTGACTTATACTTTTGGTTCTTTTTGGTATACTAGAGGACTGTACATGACACCTGGCACTTTATATATAAGTTTTCGTGGTCCTACTGATAGGGCCCTCTGATGTGTGTGCGTGTGTGTGTATCTATATATATATACATGAGATAAGATTCGTTGACACCAAGTGTAAGTCAAGAGACTTACACCAAATCTCAACCATTAAATGTAATCAATCCTACGGTAAAAATTTTTAAGCAAAAAAAAAATTAAATTAATTTTAAAAAAGAAACACGTGAGCGGGAATGAGCGTTATCTCTTTTATCGTTCTCTCATAACTGCAAAACCATGTTGATCCGAAAAAAAACAGTAGAGCCATGAATATCCATTTTTGCGCTCCATTCTCTTTCCATTGGTCCAACTGTGATTTTGTGGCTTAAACCATGTCCCTTCTCAGTTGATTCTTCTACAAGAGACCTACAAATGGCTTGCTCGCTTTCATTCATTGAGTACACAATAAAAAAATTCTCATTTCATTCCCTAATTTTACGTTTATGAAAATTTTCAGAATGGCTAGAAGCCTCACAACATAACAGAAATTATGTGCAAGTTAAACTTATTTTTCGGTAAATTTTAGTTTCTTTAATTAAATTATCTCTATAAAATATGGCAAAAGTGAACACCTAGTAAAGAAATTTAAAATGTTTTAACTATATATTTTTTTAAGATGAAATCATACACAGTTGAACAGGGCGTGCCTCATTAGTTGGACAAAATATCACCAATAAGGGCTTCAACTTGTTTCTTGAAATGATGATCGGTCTGCACAGAGTGGGAAAAAGGTTAATCGGCCTTGAAATGGTGAAAGGCTTATTGATGAAGGAGGGAAGAAACCAGGTGAAAAGAAGAAAGGGAAAAAACAAAGCCCAAACGATGGGACTCGTCGACGAAGAAGAAATTGGGACGCAAAAATTAAGAAGCTTGGACGGAAAAGAAAGAGAAACAACGAACAAAGAGAGGTCAGTTTCTCAAAGTCACGTGTCCCGTTTTCTAATATTTTTTGGAATATTCTGAGTTGTATGATCTATTAGATTTAATGGTTGTTATTTGATGTAAGTCTCTTGACTTACACCTGGTGTCAACAGATCCTCTCTATATATATATATATATATATATATATATATATATATATATATATATATATATATATATATATATATATATATATATATATATATATATATATATATATCCACACACTATATACGCACTCTGATATGATTTTTTCTATTTGTTTTTACTCGCATTATTATTATTTGCACACTCATTTCATTACGCTATTAAGGATAACTGCTATGGAATGTAATATAATAGGACATGGTCGTCTCACATAACGTTGTTCACATCAGTTGTCATTATTTCATTATCATATAAAATTGTAAACAATTCATGTTGTATCCCACAGGACTACACAATTGAAAAATATAACCATTTCAAATAAAATTATAATAATTATTTAAAATAAAATTACACTATCAGTTGTCATGCTCTCCTCAAAATACTCTGAATGAGATAATTGATCGGCGTTTATACACTTACCATCCATACCACAACACTTTGATTATGTCCTAGCATTGTGTTTTGTGTTAATACGATCCAAACAATGTCTTGGCCTCTTTGTGCCAGACTTATTCTTCTTTGGAGCACCTTTGTTCTTGACCATATTGGGATCACAAATGTGCTTCATTAATGAGCTTTGTGTGCCAAAGGGATCATATGACTTCTCATACTTCTCAGTAAGCTTCAATATATCATCCATTATTTTATTGAAGCGTCTCTTCCAGTTTGCAGCTACTTTGCATACCTAGTCCACACAGTAGAATAGGCCCCAAACTTGAGCAACCTCAAAGACATCAGAATCTATTCCCTCTGATGAATCTAATGTCATTAATGCAGTCTTAGCATTTTTAGTCCACTGTGTCAAAATCACCCTTCTTGGAACTGAAGTACCAGAAACATTGTGTGCGTCAAAAACTAATTGCACAACAAAGATAAACAAACACAGTTTAGTTTGCTAACACTGCGAACTAGATCAAGACACCTGGATCAGACAGACTGAGACACAAACATAACTAATGTCTGAAGGAGATATAAAAACATTTTGGCCAGACACAAAACAAACACTTCATGCAAATCCATTTTGCTCAGAGATGACGTACCACGAAGATAAGGTAAAACAATAGAGACAGACATACCAAGAAGATAAAAGAGTAAGAGAAGAGAAAAACACGGATAAATTTTTATTCCAGTTCACTATCAACTTGATAGCTACATCTAGTCCCTTCAACCTGAAGGATTCAACTGTAATCAACCCGATTATAGCCTTGTACGTATACTCTTGCCAACTTGACTATACACACAACATTTTAGACAACCACAATATCTTTACTACCCTTAGGACAAGACCAATCTGGTCATTCTTGTATACATACTTCTGCCTTCCTGGCTATGTACACAAGTATCCTAGCAAATACACAACAAATTATTACGCTTCTAAGGAAACTAGCCTTTAGGGCGGCAAACCCAAACCTAAACAAAGGTTTTAGACACACTACAACAAATTCTAAAAAAGATGGCACTCCTTTAAGCAGCGCTTAAAATAAAAAACGCTACTTTATGTCATACGTAAACAATAAACAGCGCTTTTAGTTCATATAATAAACAGCGCTTAGTCCTTTAAGCGCTGTTTTATCTTTAAATAATAAAAAACGAACTGGCACATTAAACAGCGCTTCCAAACATGAAGCGCTGTTTTTGATCATAGGAACAATAAATAGCGCTTCATAGTAGGAAGCGCTGTTTTTTGTGTTAAAATAAACAGCGCTTTTAGACTTAAGCGCTGTTTTTTCGAAATAATAAGCAGCGCTTTCTTATTAAGCGCTGTTTTTGGTCAGTTTATTAAATATATGTATTTCCCTCCTCTCTCATTTCGCATCCAGAAGCACTGTTTCTCTCTCTGTCATTAACTCTCTCTTCGCAAACTCCACCGCTGCCGCCTCCATCTCTACCGCCGTCGTCCCTCAACGAGATCGTGTGCTTCAAAAGCGGGAGATCGTGAGCTCGCCCAAAAGCTCAAAACCGAAGCTCGCCCAAAAGCCGGAAACCGAGATCGTCGCTGCCCTCCAAAAGCTGAAATCCGAGGTCGCCCAAAAGCCGGAAACCGAAGCTCGTCAGCCGCCCTCAAAACTGAAATCCGAAGCTCGTCAAAACTCGCCTGGCCGCCCTCCATCCGAAGCTCGCCCATCGCCCTCCATCCGAAGCTCGTCCGTCGCCCTCAAACTCAAATCCGAAGCTCGCCCAAAACTCGTCCGCCGTCCTCCATCCGAGCAAAGGCTGGCGGCGCTCGGCCTCCGTCCTCCCCCCGCCTCCATCTCCAAACTCCTGTTTGCGTCCATTTCCAGGTATGGCCACTGTCTCCATTTTGTATCTCGATTCCACATTGGTTTCTGTTGTTGGTGGTTCGTTAGTTTTTTGTCTCTGTTCGATTTTGTTTGATTTTGTTCACTGTTGACCAGTTTGGAATCAGAAGGGTTTGATTTTGTTCACTGTTGTCCAGAGATAAATTAGAAGTGTTAAAGATGCTTGGAATCAGTTTGTTAAAATGTACAGTTAGTAAATATATATGCATATCAGATGGGAATCAATGGAAAAATGACCAATGAATTTTGTTGTGGAACCTGATTTTGGTTTTTTTGGTTTGAACAATGAATTTTGGAATGTTACAGGTATTGTATATATTTTGGAATGTCCATATTTTAGGGGAGACTCTGCCAAAATTTTGTTAGAATTTTGATCTAGTCTGTGTGTTGATTTTAAGAGCAGTGATAGTTTTAGTCTTGCTTTATTTAAATGGGGTTTTCTGTTGTTTTACCTCTCAATCCATAGGTAAAATATGGATCGAAAGTGGATGTCTGCCAATCGTTTGTCGAAGGAATATAAGGATGGAGTGAAAGATTTTATTGGGTTTGTAGTTGGGCATACAACAGACCATATATAGTAGAATCATATGTCCTTGTTTAAGTTTTTGTTATACAAACAAAATTAGTGTTCGGGAATTGGAATGGCATTTAGTGAGCAATGGGATTGATCAAACTTATACCTGTTGGACAAAGCACGGTGAGACAAGAGGTGAATCTTCTAATATGGAGAATAGTGGGAGATATGCGTCAGAGGACACCGCTACAAATACATATGATGGTGACCGTTTTGAAGATATGTTAAATGCGGTTGAAGAAGATCTTCGTGATTGTCCTCAAATGTTTGAGAAGTTGATGAGTGATGCGGAGAAGCCGTTATATGAGGGTTGTACTAAATTCACAAGATTGTTGGCAATGTTAAAGTTGTTTAACTTGAAGTCGGGCAATGGATGGACTGATAAGAGTTTTACGGACTTACTCACACTGTTGAAAGATATGTTGCCTAATGATAATGTGCTTCCTAGTAGGACATATGAGGCTAAACAAATGTTATGCTCTATTGGCATGAGCTATGAGAAGATACATGCTTGTCGTAACGACTGCATTTTATTTCGTAATGAATATGCATCGTTAAAGTCGTGTCCAAAATGTGAAGCCTCACGGTATAAGAAGGAAAATTCGGCTCCAGAGAAGGTATTGTGGTATTTTCCCATCATTCCTAGATTCAGGCGTATGTACCGTAGTTCAGAAGATGCAAAAAACCTGACATGGCATGAGGATGAAATGATTCAAGATGGCAAGCTACGGCACCCGGCAGATTCTCCTCAATGGAAAAAAATTGATATTGATTATCCTGATTTTGGGAATGAACCAAGAAACTTACGACTTGCATTGTCTACTGATGGATTTAACCCACATGGTGTTCAAAGTAGCTCTCACAGTACATGGCCTGTGATTTTGGTGATTTATAACCTACCTCCATGGCTATGCATGAAGCGAAAATATATGATGTTGTCTTCGTTAATTTACGGCTAAACAACCAGGAAATGATATCGATGTATA
Organism: Calophaca sinica; assembly: GCA_037113605.1. Classification (NCBI taxonomy): domain Eukaryota; kingdom Viridiplantae; phylum Streptophyta; class Magnoliopsida; order Fabales; family Fabaceae; genus Calophaca; species Calophaca sinica. Next base: position 94,435,024 of record CM073732.1, on the reverse strand, counting down.
TTTGGCTCCTTTAATTGAAGATTTGAAGCAAATGTGGGAGACAAAGTGTGGTGGTGTATGATAGGTATAGAGAAGAAAGTTTCACCTTGAGGGCTATGATTTTCGGCACAATTAATGATTTTCCAAAGATATGGTAATCTGTCGATATAGTACCAAAGGTCGGTGTGCATGCCCTATATGTGAAGATAGTACAGATTGGATTCGGTTGGAACATGGTAGGAAGAATGTCTTTCTTGGGCATCGCAGATTTTTGCATCCAAATCATCATTATCGGTCATGGAGAAAGGCATTCAATGGGAATACAAAAGAATGGAGAGCTCCTTTGCCTCTGACGGGTACACAACTGTTAGAAAAAGTAAAAGATTTGAATATTAAATTCGGTAAACCTTTTGCAGGAGACCTTGCCACACGAGGGTGGAAGAAAAGGTCGATTTTCTTTGAGTTTCCATATTGGAAATCATTATACGTAAGACATTTCGTTGATGTGATGCATGTTGAAAAAAATATTTTTGATAGTCTCAGTGGTACCTTACTTAATGTGCCCGGGAAGACTAAAGATGGCATCAATGGAAGAGTAGACTTGGTTAGTATGGGATTGAGACGAGAGTTGGGACCGGTAAAGAAAGGGAAACGTCGTACATATCTACCTCCGGCCGCTCATACTCTATCTAAAAAAGAGAAAAGAGATTTTTGTAAGTTTCTTGATGGAGTTAAGGTTCCAGAGGGGTACTCTTCAAACATTAAGAACCTCGTATCGATGAAAGATCTCAAGTTAAAGGGTCTAAAGTATCATGATTGTCATGTTCTCATGGAGAATTTGCTACCCATAGCTATACGATCTATTTTGCCTGACAAAGTGCGGAATACCTTAAGTAAACTTTGTTTCTTCTTTAAGGCAATTTGTAGTAAAGTGATTGACCCTGGAAAGTTGCCACCTTGCAAAAAGAAATTATTCGACTTTGTGTGAGCTTGAGATGTATTTCCGCCTTCATTCTTTGACATAATGATTCATCCGACAGTTCATCCGTTAGGAGACACAATTGTGTGGGCCAACTTATATGAGATGGATGTACCCGTTTGAGCGTTACATGAAGATATTAAAAGGGTATGTGAAAAACCGATCACGACTGTAGGTTGTATTGTTGAACAAAGATATAGTCGAAGAAGGCTGTTGAATTACATGCAAGTATGTATCGATATTGAACATTCTATAGAATGCCGCGGTCGTCACACAGGAAGAAGTGTAGGGCAGGGGATTACTGGACTTGAAATATTGACTATATCAAGGAAAGAATGGGAACAAGCACACTTATATGTTTTACGCAATGCCGATGAAGTTGAGTCATATGTTGTAAAACACAAGGACATACTCAAGAGCTTGTACCCAAATAAGAGTCAAAATTGGTTAACAACAGAACACAATCGGTGTTTTATAAAATGGTTGAAAGAATACATTTACGCAAAGTTTCTTTGCAAATCCTAACTCGGTTTCAGAAAGATTGAGATGGTTAGCTAAAGGTCCAGATATACATGTTAGTTCTTACACCGGTTATCTGATTAATGGGTACACTTTTTATACAAAAGAACATGATGATCGGAGGAGAATACAAAATAGTGGAGTTGACTCTTGTAGTGAAGCTATGCATATATCAAGTGCTAAAGATAGAAATCCCATATATGCGAATATGTCATACTTGAGGTCATTGAACGATATGGGAGTTGGATTACAAGATGTTTCGAGTGCCTGTGTTCCAATGCAAGTGGGTTGATAATAACAACGGTGTACAAATGGATGAGTCAGTTCATGCGGGTGAATTTTAATAAGTTGGGACATAAGGATGAGCCCTTTATTTTAGCATCGCAAGCTCAACAAGTGTTCTATGTCACCGATCCAATTGATATGAATTGGTCCATTGTTCTATTGAATAACAAAAAAATTGTTAATGAGATTGATGATGAAGCACATGAATATGCTGACATTGAGGATGACCCTTTCTTCGGGACATCACAATCATTGTTTGGGGCAAGTACACCTATAGAGGATGATGTGTATATTAGAAATGATCATAATGAAGGGCTTTGGATCAATCCATTATTTCATAAGGGATGCGCAAATCTGAATAAAACGAGAAAAAGGAAAAGAGTTGCTTAAATGTACATGTATGTAGTGAATGCTATTTAATTTTTATTAATTTATTGATCAATTAAATGTGTATACATTGATTTCTTTATTAATTTTTATTAATAACTTATGTGTATAATTTTTTTCAGGTAAATGGCATCTGAAGGTGATGATAGTGCTCCCGAGGCCCCCCAAAAGGGGACGGCGTCCCGTGGAACAGGCAATAGGAACCTATGTGGCATGGCCAAACCACCTCGTAGTTACAAGTGATATGGTACGTATATGTTAAAGTATATGCTTCACTATCATATACTGCATATATTTATTAAATTAGGTGATCACTCACTAACTAGTCAATATGTTGGAATGCAAAATATGTAGGTATCTCCAACATCCAAAGCCAAGGACAAAGGCAAGGGCAAGCTGCCTATAGCTAGCAAGAGTGTTGGCAAGCAGCCAACAAATGGGTCATTCACATCTCCAGTGAAGAAGGTCATGGTATCTCAGCCTCCTACACTCCAAACTCAGATTTTACAATTTATCTTAGAGTCCATATGGCAACAAAGATGGAGGCGTGATACCATTAAAGTGTGAATGGATGAATCAATTTTGGGTTATGAGCACGACCTAAGAGCTAGTGTTGATGGTGCACTTCAAGAAATTCTTAATGACAACCTATGGTTAAGTGAAACTGTTATTAGTGTATATCTCAGGTACTGCATTAAATTTTAAAGTATCCAATGATTTTTATTTTTTACACTAAATATTTATGTTATTGTTAATGCATTAATTTGTATGCATGTTTTAATTTAAGGTACTTGTATCAAGAGATATTGATCCCACAAGAACAAACTCAAAGGTTTGTATTTTTGTGCCCACAACGGACACATATGGGATCATGGAATGCTGACATGTCTGAGTATGTCATTCACCGCTTGACATTAGCAAATCTTGACTTTGAGACTTTGTTTTTGTCACCTTGCAACGTAGTGTAAGTCATTTAATTTAATCAATATTACTAAATTTATTGAAATGTGTTTACTTTCTTATATTTTTTTGTCCAACATTTTTGTAGGGATCATTGGTTATTGTTAGCGATTAACTTGAATCAAAACGCGTTGTGTACTATCTTGATCCATTGCGTGTACATATCAACATGCGCAAAACAATGAAAGAGAAGTACAATCAGTAAGTGTGTATAAATCATAGATATGTATATATATATATGTATGCAATTTCTTAAACGTTTAAGTTACTTGTAATATTGAAGTGTTTATTTGTTTATGTTTGGCCTACATGACATCTTGTCTTTGGGCCGGGTATTTGTTTAAGTTCTGTGTGTTTTATAAATTTTGGAATGTCCATATTTTAGGGAGTCTGTGCCAAAGTTTTGTTAGAAATTTGATATATATAGTCTATGTGTCCATATTGAATGATTTTGTTTGATTTTGCACTTAGGGCAATCCTACTTTATCGAAGAAACAAGTCTCGATTTTCTAAATTTACTCCACCTAAATGGATACCGATAAAAGTATTTATATCAAATTTTTTATGCAATTATTCAAATTACCAAAAATAAAAACAATTAATTTCATATTTTTGGTTTTATAGTGTCCTCGCCAACCTAACTCGATGATTGTGGCCGATATGTTTTAAAGTTTCTCAAGGATATTGTCGTTCATAATCAAACAGAAATTCCAACAGAGGTATGTTTGTAACAATTTCAAAGTTTATATAATTTTTTTCTTTTACGCATACCATTTGAATGCTTATGTTCAATTCTAACTTCATTTAATTTTTATTTCGCAGTACTATCCTGATTGTCAATTCGACACATACACTGATCATACCGAACTCAAAGAAGAGTGGTGTCGATATTTTACTACAAATTTTATCATTTATAAGCAGATAGAAGAAGATTAATATTAATGTTTACGTGAGTTTTTGTTAAATTTGGTTTTTTTTTAGTTTAGCATACTTGAATTGGAAAGGTTCACATGAAATTAGGAATAAAATTCCTTTTTATGTTGGCTAATATTTTATATATTTTATGTTGGCTACCTGGTATGATATGTTATGTTTTACAGGTATTTTTTATATTTTGGAATGTCCATATTTTAAGGAAAACTCTGCCAAAATTTTGTTAGAATTTTGACTTTGTATGCATGTTTAGTTGCAGTGACAGAAGAAAAAGATATTACTATTTAGATAGGATTTGTAGCATGACATGTGCAATATTTTAGTGATCTATTCTGTATAATTGTAAATTTGACTATGAAATATATTGTACTTTATTTATGTTAATGTAAGGATATGTAGGAATTTATGAAAAAATTACATTATAATGTTAAATTTTGATGTTGGGGAATGTTGATGATAATTTTGATTGCATTTTGTGTTATCACTATTATGCAACAGATATAATGTAAATGTGAGAGAACTAAATTTAATAAAAAAAAAAGGAGAATAAACAGCGCTTCAATAATGAAGCGCTGCTTATTGTATAAAAAGACAGCGCTTCAATAATGAAGCGCTGTTTATTGTCTATACAATAAACAGCGCTTCCTAATTGAAGCGCTGTTTATTGTCCATTTTCAGCAACGCTTCATAAACGCTGTTTTTTTGAAATACAATCAGCAGCGACTTAATTTTCAGCGCTTTTAAGCGCTGTTTTAGGCTAAAAATAAGCGCTGTTTATTGCCAAAACTTGTTGTAGTGACATATTCTTTTAACTTGAAAGAATGTCTAATACAAGTACTCTTACTCACTTCCATTGAACAAGTTTGTAATAAATTTGCTCGTGTTTACACTCAACTCTTATACTAAGATGATATTGCATTTTCGCTTTGTGATCTTAGCTAAACTCTCTTGGAGAGGATATTTCTATTCTTCGTCCAACTTATTCTTCTTGGTTATGAGTGACTTTGAGTCGAACTTCAAAATTTTTCAATTTGAGTCTTCATCAACCTTTCTTTCTTTCGATTCTCTCATATTGCTTCTGGTGGTCTCTTCTCCACGCAACTTTATCTTCAATCATGATCTTCACTATTTATAGTCTTTAGCAATTTAAAGGTAATTTGTTACCATTGAGGCTTGGGATTGATTTCTTCGATAAATATATCTGTTGTTTTGTCTTGTAGCGCTTTCGCACTGACAAATTGTACACAGTTATCCTTTGTACATAAAAGTGCTTTAGCTTTACAACTGCTATCCCTTAACACTTAGCAATATTTTAATATTTTAATATTTATTTCTTTTGCTCTTTTGTCTTTACATCCGTCTACAAGATCTTCAAGGATGATAAACAGATATTTGTTATTTCCTTTTATCAGACACAATAGTATTGTAATACCCCCGTATTTTCATACATTGTATATTTTTAAATTTGTTTATTGCATTAATTGCTATGATTTATAAATTTAGTGATTTTGATCCCTTAGGTGTGTTTGAATTATTGAAAAATGTTGATTTAGCATTTATTAGTAATTTTAGAAAATATTGGTAATATATTATTTATTTATTTTATTTTTATAAATATTAGTATTTTTGGAATTTTATTTTGTGTAAAAGAGGTATTAAAATGAGTTTTTGGGGTTGAAAAGGTCTAGAATTATATAAATATGAGTTTTGGGGCCTTTTACTTCATACACCCCTATTTATCTTTGTATGCAACCCCTTTATTTCTTTGTCCTTTGCTATTTGCACCCCTTTTACTGATGCACCCCCTATATGATCTTCTTCATTCTCGCGACAGGTCCTGCGTGCGTCGTTCTTCTTTTTTAAACCCTAATTTCTCTCATCATGTTCTCTCTCTACAAGGCGCGGCAGACTCCCAAGCTTTGACCTCCACCAAGATTTCTCACGTCGGACACATTTACGGTCACGCCACAGCCTCCCTCCGCCTAAAACCGCCGCCACAGAGCTCTCTCTCCCCCTCGAAGGAAAATGACGCCACCACCACCTGCGAACACGATTCCTGCAGCCTTTCAGGTGCCGTCTTCCAGCGATTAACCACTCCAACTTGGTCGCTACGTACTCACCAACAACCACTGCACAATCCCTCCATCTCCCGCACATTCTCTCTCTCTAAAACCTCCATGGCTGAAACTTTGAGCTCGATTTCTGATCTCCACGGGCATCGTTTTTAAAAACCAACACCATAGCCAGAGTTCTCGTTGCTTGGCTACACGAACCACCCCTCGTTTCATGAAAACGATGTCCGAGAGGAAAGTCCACCATGAACACCGCCACCTTTGGAGCTCGATTCCGGCCACTACGAGCATCGTCTGCAGAAACGGAGACCATATTTGTGATCCTCGCCATGAGAGCTTTCTGGTTTGGTATATATTTCGTTGTTACGTCAAAGTTGACCAAGTGCCTATTTTGCCCAGAGCCGCCACTTTGGGTCTCATTTTCGGACACTCCGGGGATCGTATTGACGAACGGGGACTTGCATTGGACTCATCGAAAAACATTCTTCCACCCCGTCCAGTCAAAATAGCAGACAGAGACGTTTCAAAAATTGACCTTTTTTCCTCCTGTACATCTTTCAGGTGAGCAATCTGCCTTCGGATGAACCTGATTTTAAATACGCTATAATTATTTATTTAATTAGTTTTTAAGGTGTTTATGTTTGATAAATGATTATTGTTGGGTGATTAATTGGGGTTGTCTGTAATGTTTGGGTGTCGACGAGCACTCGGATGTGACTTCCGGCAAGAAAGGAGGGTAGAGAACGTGGAATGGGAGTTGTGTAGCTGTTATTGGACCACTTGGAGTCGTGATCGAAGGAAAGGAATACTGCGGATAATTCTTAGATTTGTTAAGGTGAGTATTTCCTTTATTTGGGGTACCCTGCGACCCCGAACTTGTCCTTATGTGTTTTGTGCTGTCACCATTGTATGAGCAATGGTGTGATTATGTGAGTCCGAGTACATGTTCATTGTAGGAGCAATGAAACAAGTTGAATATTATGAATATGTGTATGCTTGATTGTACTTGACTGAATTTACGTGTGGAAATAATTGATAACTTCGTGGTGACTGTATGTTCAAATATATATATATATATATATATATATATATATATATATATTAGTTATGATGTGATGATACTCTGCTTATACCTTGATGGATTGGTTGTTGGACTGGATGCTACAGCACTGAGCAGCAACAATTGTTGTATTTAAATTATGCAGAAATTATGAGGAATTGATATGTTGTTTTCTAGCTTAGTCCCACTTAGTTTTTCCATTTGGATTGTTTGTTTGGATTGGTTTTGGATTAGAGGAAACCTCGTCGACGTACTGACGTAGTGGTACCTCAAGATTGACACATAGGCCGGTTGCCAATGTGATCTGTTGTGATTACGATTTAATCACTAGATTGGATTGACACATAGGCTGGTTGCAATGCATGTCTTTGGGTGGTGAGCAAACGATTTCATGGGGAAAATTTCGGAGACGGCCATGAGGAGCTCTACTTGGCCTCGAGGGTAGTTGCCCGTAGGAGGTCTTACGTAAAGGCAGGGCACTGCTGGGGTGTCCCATTTATACACTGGATCACCCTGACTAGACTCAGTCTATATCTCTGGATGTTAAGGGTACTCTCATCCGCTCACCCGGAGTGGAAAAAGATCCTGAAGATTTTGACGGAGTAGAATTTAGGTTCGCATTAGCTGGTTGCCAATGTAGGACTGTTGATCAATTAGCATTCGTTGTTAAGATTGACTTGGCTTCGTGCTTGAACTATGTGTTTTTGAAATGGATTTGACGTTGTACTTGTATGAATAGAATATTGGTTGTTGTTGATTTAATGTTGTTTGTATTACGTGTTAAATGACTCTAGTTGTTGTATAGCCTCATTATGTCTGTTGCATGAACACTTGTCTCTTTTGCTTGTCTTGCCTGTTAATTGTTGGGTGCGTGTGTGTGACGGGAAATACTTGCTGAGATTTTTATCTCATTACTTTCCTTTTATTTTTACAGTTAATTAGCTTGGAGAACTGAAGATATCTTTTGAGTTTAATTTGAATACTTAGAAAGGATATTTGTAAATAAATTGGAGGATTAAATTGTAATGTTTATGTAGTAGTTGTGTTGTTATTTTAATATTGAAGGCTTGGACTCTACATGTAATTATTTTTTTAACGGAATGAACTTTTGGGAAAGGTTTTAAATGCATGACGTAGAGTACCCAAATGTTGTTCATTTTTCTTTACTGTGAAAGGAAATATTTATGAAACATAGCTCTCTAAATTAGTAATAGCTTTTATATCACGAGGATTTTATTTGTATAAATGATGGAGATAATATGTAGGAAGAGGTAGTACTAAATCTTTTGACTTGTATAAAAGTGAAGAACGATTTTAATTACTCATCAAAAGAATTCATTTAGAAAAGAAAACCCGACTTATTTTACTAAACGCTTTGAAATCTTATCGTCTCATAATAATATAAGCGTTAGATAATTAGGGTGTTACAAGTGCAGTCACTCGACCACCAAAGAGAAATGCAATAGCCTTCACTGCCTCTGTAGGATCTTCTACTACTCCTGTTTCTGTGGATTAGAATATGTCTACTGCTGTACCAACTGTGACCCCTGAAATGGTTCAACAAATGATTGTTTCAGCATTTTCTACTTTGGGCCTTTCAGGTAAAGCTTCTCCACCTTGCTCTCCTTGGTATTTTGACTCCAGGGCATCCAATCAGAAGACCAACAATGTTGCCGCCCTTAACAATGTTACCAGTTACTCTGGTAATTTGAAAATACACACTGCAGATGGAAACAATTTACTTATCACAGCAATTGGTGACATTTCCTCTTCTCTAACTAATGTTTATGTTTCCCCTGGTCTCACCAGTAACCTTATTTCCGTTGGTCAACTAGTTGACAGTAATGATAGAGTTGAATTCTCAAAATCTGGTTGTTTTGTGCAGGATCAACACTCAGGGAAGATGATCGCGAAAGGGCCTAAAGTTGGTCGTCTTTTTCCTCTTTATTCATCACTGTCTTCGTGTTCTTTACTACCATTTATTTCTTGTAATTCTGCAACTGTTAGTTTTCAATTAAGGCATAAGCGTCTTGGTCACCCGAACTCAAATGTACTTCATGAATTGATAAAATCTGGAGTTCTTGGCAATAAAAATTCCCCTTCTCTTAGTGCTTTTCAATTTGATTGCAATTCTTGTAAACTTGGTAAAAGTAAAATTCTATCATTTCCGATTCATCAATCAAATGTAACTCAGCCTTTTGACATGATTCACAGTGATTTATGGGGAATAGCACCTGTTACATCTCATGCACATTACAAGTACTTTATCACTTTTATTGATGACTATAGTTGTTTCACATGGGTCTATTTTTTGCACTCTAAAGCTGAAGCATTCTCTGCATTCAAATTTTTTCAAGCCTATGTTCAGACTCAGTTTTCATCCAAAATTAAAATTTTGCGTTCTGACAATGGGGGGGGGGGAATACATATCTCATTTATTTCAAGAATTCTTGCAGGAAAATGGTATCTTATCTCAACGGTCGTGTCCTTCCACACCCCAACAAAACAGGGTAGCTGAAAGAAAAAACTGTCATCTTCTTGATGTTGTCTGTACCTTAATGTTGGACTCCTTTGTGCCCTCTCGGTTTTGGTGTGAAGCACTCTCAACTGCTGTCCACCTTATTAACCGGCTGCCTTCTCAAGCCTTAAACAATAATTCTCCTTTCTTAAGGTTATTTGGTAAGCCACCTAATTTTTCAACTCTTCTCACCTTTGGATGTGTCTGTTATGTTCATCTTCAACCCCAAGAGCGCACCAAACTTACAGCTCAATTTCTTAAGTGTGCTTTTCTTGGTTACTTAGCCCATCAAAAAGGTTTTATATGCTATGATCCTAATCTACATAGGATTCGAGTCTCTTGAAATGTTATCTTTCAAGAAGATACATATTTTTTTTGCTACTAACCAAGACCTTTCTTCTACATCCATATCTGTTTTGCCATTGTTTCTTAACAGTTCTGCAGGAAAACAACCTCGCCCACCTCTCTTGGTTTACCAGAAACGTCCAAGGCCCCCTCCTGATCATTCTCTGGCTACTGATCCAGCGCTTCCACCAGAACCAGCCCTTGTACGTCGCAGTACTCGTGTTAGTAAACCACCGGAAAAGTATGGTTTTTCTGAACCTTTATCTTTGATAGCTACTTTAGCATCTGTTCCTATTCCTTCTTCATATAAAAAGGCCATGGAGCATAAATGTTGGCAAGAACCTATAGAAACTGAACTTCTAGCAATAGAGGAAAATCAGACATGGGATATGGTTCCCTGTCCTCCATCTGTTAAACCTTTTGGCAGTAAATTTGTATTCAACATAAAGCTTTGTTCAGATGGATCAATAGATGGATACAAGGCTAGATTGGTTGTTTTTGGGAATAAGCAAGAATTTGGCCTAGACTATGAGGAGACCTTTGCACCTGTGGCCAAAATGACCACTGTAAGAACTATTCTTGCCATTGTTGCATCTGAATCTTGGCAAATTCACCAGCTAAATGTCAAAAATGCCTTCCTCCATGGTGATCTCAAAGAAGAAGTTTACCTCAAACTTCCTACTAGTATGCCCTCACCACCTAATACTGTTTGCAAACTAAAACGTTCTTTGTATGGATTAAAACAGGCACCAAGAGTGTGGTTCGAAAAGTTTAAAGCAACACTACTTGGTTTTTCCTTTATCCAAAGCAACTCTGATTCATCTCTCTTTATACAAAAGACCTCAAAAGGACTCATGATACTTCTTGTTTATGTGGACGATATTGTCATCACAGGCTCAGATCAAGAGGCTATCACTAGAATCAAACAACTGTTGCATACAACTTTCCACATGAAAGATCTTGGACAGCTCACTTATTTCTTGGGATTAGAAGTACAATTCCAACAAAATGGCATCTTGGTCACTCAACGCAAATATATACAGGATCTAATTCAGTTAGCGGGTCTCACCAATGCAGCTACGGTTGACACTCCCATGGAAGTTAATGTGAAGTTAAGACGGGATGAAGGTGAACTCCTAAAAGACCCAACTTTATACCGCAAGCTGGTCAGGAGTCTTATCTACCTAACCATCACAAGGCCCGATATCTCTTTTGCTGTCCACATAGTCAGCAGGTTCATGCAAAATCCTAGACATTTACATCTTTCAGCAGTACAACACATCATTAAATATCTATTGGCCACTCCTAGCCGTGGTCTTTTCTTTACTAAAGGTGCAGAAATACAACTTCAAGCATACAGCGATGCTGATTGAGCGGGATGTCCAGACACAAGGAAGTCTACTAATGGCTGGTGTATATTTTTAGGAGATGCCCCTATATCTTGGAAATGCAAGAAACAAGATCCAGTCTCTAAATCCTCAACTAAAGCAGAATATCAGTCCATGTCACTCGCATGCTCTGAGATTATTTGGTTACAGGGCCTTCTTTCAAAACTTGGTTATTCACAAACAAAGCCAACTCCGCTGCATGCTGATAATACAAGTGTTATACAAATTGCAGTAAATCATGTATACCATGAGAGAACAAAGCACATAGAGGTCGATTGTTATTCAATCAGGGAAGCCTATGACCGCAGAATTATCACTTTGCCTCATGTCTCAACATCTCTTCAAATAGCTGACATTATGACCAAATCCTTGACACGACAGCGACATAATTTCCTAGTCAGCAAATTGATGCTTGTAGACTCACCAGCATCAATTTGAGGGGGGATATCAAGAGAATTAAGATTTTAATATTTGGCATTTATAGCGCAGATTTGTTAGCATTTTTTGTGCAGACTGTATCATACTATTTAATTGAGAATTCTCTAGATGAGAACACACAGATTTTACCCATATTTTCTCTAAGTTTAACATTAACAAACTTGTTAAATACTCATAAGATTAATTGTTCATACTTACGACATCTTTGTCATCATCAAAACTATAAGATGTTAAACGCAATTACGCATTTTGCTCTAACAATATGTTCAATGTAACAGCCCGACCCACATCAGCAACCGGACTGCACTCGCGATTTGCTCCGTTCCCCCCGGCCACATCTTTCATAAATACCTTTACAGAATTTTTTTGCCTTCCGTGAGAATCGAACATTCTACCTAGGGGCTAAGTAGCGCCTCAATACATTCCCATTATCAACTGACACCAAAGCATCACCAAATATAATGGTTTGCGAATGGTGATTGCACCTAGAGAAAATTACCAAAGAATAGTTGTACTTATTCTTCTTGTATATTGTGTCAAACACAAGAACACCTCTGAAACAGAACATCAGTTCTGTTGCATCCATCTGCACAAAAGACCGTCTTCAATGTACCATTGCTTTTATTAAAATTTTTTGCTTATAGCTTAAGTCAGCAACAACATCCTCATCTTTAGTCTCACTACACATATTGCTACCAAAATAGTTATATAAATCTTTCTTTGAAAAACCAACACCGACATATCCACACTTCTGAGCCACTATGTACCGCAGTATATGACAAGTTTTGAAACCATACGACTGCAGGCTGTCAACCTGAGTTTTATCTGCATTTGTCATTCCATGATAAGATGGGAATAAGTGCATGTATCTTGATGGAGTTAGTTCATGGTTATGCTCTTCAAAAAATGTCACTGTCTATTAATCTTCCCCTTGTAGTGTGCACGAAGCCTAGATTTACAATCATTCGGGTGATAGGTCTATGTTCTCTTTTTCTATCTATCCTTGATAAGTGATTTTTCCTCTTAATTTCTCTCTATTGCATACAAACTGCCGCATTACCACTTTTTTCCTAACATCCCGAGCCACATCATCTTTCTAAATCGCAAAACCATGAAATTTAGCATGCTTCTTATAAAAGTCCAAAAATGTTTGTTGGACACAAATTTGGACATCGACATCGTATTTCATACGGTTTTTTACCTTTTTTTTTTTGCTTTGGTACGCTTGTCGAGAAGGGGGCTATCTCTTGTTGCTCTACGGTGTCGGACTGTTGGTGTCGAAATCCTGTGTTCAAATAACACAGCTCATAAAAGTCATAAGCTTCCTCTTCACTTTCAAAATCCATCCCACATATATAATCAGTCATCATTTCATTAACAAGAATCATATTTCTATTATTGATCCCTCGAGCATATTTGCACCATCTACTACATGCACATTTGCACTATCATACTAATCAGGAAGGATCATTAAGGTCTACACTATCACTTTCTTCATAAGAAACAAAACAGTTCATATATCCAACATCATCCAAATTAATAGCTAACAAATCATCAAAGTTATCTATCTGCGAAAAAACCAACATGGGATTGATGTTAAATATGGTTTCCCCAAATCTGTCAAATACACATATTCATACCAGCAAACTAGATTTACTTATATACTCATATAAATCTAATCCTAAGCTGACATATTTGTCAAAAACTGGTCTCGTGATAAAAAAAAATACCAATATCACAGCCAATCTCTAATTTTACAAACAACTATTTCATCTAATATGTGGAGATCATCTATTACAAATACTAAAACTAATAAACATGTAAGCATGTAAAGAAGTGATTAATACACATTTATATCTAAACAAATTTCAAACATCAAAAACTCATGGGCTACTAGAAATTGAATCTATATTTGCAAGAGTGGACATTGGAAACAATTACAAACAATATTGTTTGGTGAAAAATGGGAGCAAAGTTGGCAGTGATCTTCGAAATAGGTAACAGGGGCGAATAAATTGTACCTATATAAAGTGTTTGCAGAGTCACGATAAAGTTATTGATGAAAGAAAGAAGAGAAGAAAATGGAGCATTACTTTCGTCTAGCTCTACAACCGACTCAAACGAGAAACTGGGACTCAATAAAACGTCGCACTGTGGCCTGAGACAGCGGGCAAATAAGGAGACCTGTTAGAAATATAATATAAAGTCATTCATTTGCCTTCACCCAACAGCTTAAGCTTTTGGGATAGTTGGTTCCTGACATGGTATCAGAGCCTCTATGACTAAGTGGTCTAGAGTTTGATCCTTACCACCCCCATTCTTCTAATAAAAATAATTGAATTTCAGCACAAGGTAGGTGGGCCTGTGCATTATCCACGTTTCAAGCCTAAAGGGCTCTCACGTGAGGGGGTGTGTTAGAAATATAATATAAAGCCATTCATTTGCCTTCACCCAACAGCTTAAGCTTTTGGGATAGTTGGTTCCTGACAAGACCAGTCAAGATGGATAATCTGGCTCGATGGCCACGATAGGTAGCTTTTTTTTCTCTGAGATAGGGAGAGGAAGCACAACGAAAGTTTTCTCCAAAATAAACCTTAAAAAATAATTGTAGCTAACATATTTTCCCCTAAACAATGTTATAGGCTTGAAGGAAACGATGGCAATGGCACTGCTGCGGATGGAGACGGCGGCCACTTGGGAGTGTTGTCACTGTGCCTGTGAGATGCAGAGGAAGGAACCATAAATCCCAAACAATTCCGGGTAATTGGTCATATTGGTCCTTGAAAGAGTAATTCAGTGTCACTTTAGTCCCTGAAAGAGTGAAAACTCCAAAATAGTCCCTGAAAGTGTTCAATATTTGTCACTTTGGTCCCTGCCGTTAACAATTTCATTGATTCCGTGAGTAATTGGTCACATTGGTCCCTGAAAGTGTAACTCGGTGTCACTTTGGTCCCTAGAAGAATAACAGCTCTAAAATAATCCCTGAAAGTGTTCTACGTTTGTCACTTTGGTCCCTATCATTAGCCATTATTTTGGAACGGAGACAATCAAATGGCTAACGGTAAGGGACCAAAGTGACAAACTTTGAACACTTTCAGGGGCTATTTTGGAGTTGTTACTCTTCCAAGGACCAAAGTGACACCGAGTTACCCTTTCAAGGACTAATGTGACCAATTACTCACGGAGTCAATGAAATTATTAACGGCAGGGACTAAAGTGACAAACGTTAAACACTTTCAGGGACTATTTTGGAGTTTTCACTCTTTCAGAGACCAAAGTGACACGGAGTTACACTTTCAGGGACCAATATGACCAATACCCCAAACAATTAATGATTTAAATAACTACTCTTTTGTTAAAAACAATTTAAAACAATAAACATATTTTTTAAATTTAAATAATATTAATTTCAAATATAAACGAATATATATTAAATTCGTTAGGGACTAAATTGTAAAGAATAGAAGATTTAATGCTAAACCCTAGATAAGCTTACATGGCATCATTAAAGGGTAGACCATTCATCTATTGGCCAACAAAACTACAATATGATTTTATTTTATTTTGATAAGCAAAGAAGATTTTTATTACGGGAGTACAAGGGGTACTCCAACCCGAAACAATATGGGAATGCCTCATTAAAACCTCCCAAGGCTAAAACCCAATGGGAAAAAGACCAGGGGAGGAAAAAGAGTACAAAACACCATGGATACAAATATACAAGAGAGTACCCTGCAGTACAGGATCAAACCTCAACAGCAAAACTAGCCAAAACAGTTATGAATTACTACAATTTAATTGCAGCCACGCCAACAAAGGGAAATTCAACTTAGGTTCCATCATACCATGTCCTCTACCAACCCACCATAACAAAGCCACCTTCTCACTTTTGTTCCTTTCATCCACGAAATCTGCCTAGCACACACATATCCACATGACAGCAAGCTGAAAAACAAAAGACTCTGAGCATGTAAATGGCATTTTTAACAACTCTTTCGCAACCTGTGCAGCGCTTCCATGCTTTCAGCTTAACAGTCATGGAACACAGAAGTGAAAAGGTGCACCAATAGAAAGAAAAATAGCCCAACAATAAAAAAAACAGCAACCAAAGATGAAAAGGTATCACTTGACTGACTGTAAGCAGCACATAGGATTCAAGCACCAATCAGAAGATTGCCAACCCAAATTTCTCTCAGCTCTAACAATGAACCACCCCCAAGATATTACCTTAATCTTAGCTACAATTTCGGTATGTGCAGCGACATCACCCCTGAATAGTATATTATTCCTTAAGGACCACAACATCCACACCACCGCGCTCCAAATTAAATGTCTGACAGTTTTCTTCAACTTACCCATAAGCAACAACCCAAGTTGAAGGAAATTCTCAACACCATCACAATGTCAAACCCCAGAAAGACCAATCCAACAGTAGATAGAACTCCAAACCACGTAGGAAAAATTGCAAGAAAAAAATAGATGACTTACAGTTTCCTCCTGATGGAAGCAAAAAACACAGCAAGTATTATGATAAGGCATGATAATACCACGACTTATCAGAGCAGACCTTGTGGGAAGCCTGTCAAGCATAAGCCTCCACATCATTACAGCTACTTTCGAAGGAATAGCGGTGCGCCACACACCTTTGCAGACTTTGGACAACCTGACATCCAAGGCGCTATCTGGGCCGCCAGACATCCTCGCCAAATGAAACTAAGGAGATTTAACAGAGAAAATTTCAGACGAGCTATGCTTCCAAAACCACCTGTCCGTAGAAGAAACAGATGGTGCAACCCCTTGCAACAAAACCTCCAGCTGCTGCCTCAAAGATTCCTCTTCAGGCCGCAAGGACCGATTCCAACTCCAATGCCAACACCAACGCCCGTTCACCTAGGACCCACAATCAACAACACTAGTTGAAGTGTTTGCAGCAAGATGCCCAAGAACATGGAAATCAGACATGATAGAGCAAGCACCCAACCAATTATCTAGCCAAAAATTAACTTGCTCACCATTACCTAAATGCACACCAATTGCATCATGGAACCAAACCGGAAAGATAGAGAGTAAATCTCGCCACCAAATAGAGAAATGTCTCCTTATTGCCCCTTGATCGAAGATCCCATTACGTAGTTGGCCATATTTCCGTGCCAAAAGATTCTTCCAAACCGCCCCATCATCACATAGACACCGCCATTTCCATTTTGTAAGCAAGCTAGCATTAAAAAGTTCTAAATCTTTGACCCCCAAACCTCCCAATTCTTTTAGATCACAAACCTTTTTCCAACTGACCCAGCAGATCTTCTTGGTCTCAGAATTACCACCCCACAAAAAATTTCTTTGGATGCTTGTAAGAGAGTTAATTACCCTTTTTGGGGCTTTGTAGAAGGAGAACCAATAAACCGGGAGGCAATTCAGAACATAATTGATTAAAGCCACTATTCCACCAATCGAGAGATGCGAACGCTTCCAAGAAGACAATCTCTTCTGAAACAGCTCAATAATAGGGGTCCAAGTGGAGGATAGCCTTGGGTTGACCCCTACCGGAATGCCCAGAAACTTGAAGGGGATAGAACTCACCCTACAGGAAAGGAAGGAAGCTGCAGCATTCAAGAACCTGTCATCAACATTAAAAGCATAAAGGTTATTCTTAAAAAAATTGATTTTAAGGCCTGAAACCAGTTCATTGCCTCTCAAAATGGATTTTAACTTCCACAAGTTCTCCCAGTTTGGCTCAAACGTAATAATGGTGTCATCAGCATACTGCAGAGTAGGAAAAGAAACATATGCCTTATACTCTGAAAGAACATTCAACTCCACGGCTTTTTGCACCATCCCCGTTAAGCCTTCAGCCACAATAAGGAAGAGGTATGGTGTCAGAGGATGCCATTGTTTTTTTTACCAGGTAGAAATTTTGTTTTGTTTTTTTTTTTTAAATTCTCTTCCTATAGTTATCACGTGCTTGGATAGTTGGATCAGTAGTGACCTTGAGCACGGTCGAGAAGGACGACTGCTCAGGACCCAATTTTTTGAGGAGCACTAGATTATTTTTTCTTAGTAGTATATATAGATGTTAAAATAAAACTTTTATATATTTATAATTACATAAAAAATTTCTTATAAAAAAATAAACAAAAGCAATAATTAAACAAATTGCTTTCTGAAACCAAGTCAACTAATAGGTGATTAACTAATGCATAATGTTCAATTTCTCTTTGAATCAACAACAATGCACCCGCGATCTTGGGCACTGAAACAGTGATAATCAGGTGTAAAATTTGGAGTCTCAACAAAAAAATAGGGGTTTGGTATAAGTGTCTAGTCTTTTTCTCTCGATCTCTATATATCGTGCTTGTTTCCTCATTATATTTCTCTCTAATATTTGATTATGTTGATCTCGCAAGCGCTCTCTCTCTCTCTCATTTTTCTATACCACAAAAAATGCGGATCCTCTATCATCTTCCCTTTTCTCGTCACACACCAGTCACCTTCGAGGACCCCTACAGGCCACCATAGTTATCGAGAGTTACGCATTTCCCAGACACCGTAAGCATCTGCCATTTTGGTCACAAAAGCCAGATCCGTGAACCCACCTCCGAGGCCCAGCCACTATGCCAACACGTCTCTGCCGCAATACGCATCATCGTCGAGAAGCTCGGGTACTACCAACACAAATGAGGAGATTTTTAGATGTTTGTTTAGCATTGAAAAACTTAGATCATTCTCTAATAATGCCTTGAAATTATGTTGCAAACATCTTGAAACTTACCTAAAACATGATAATTCTTATGATCTTAATGGTGAAATTCTATTTGAAGAATTAAAAATCATTAGAGAGGTTTTAGCAGTTGTATCAAAATCAAGCTATATGATATTGAGTTCTTTGAAGACATTTAATTATTTTCCTAATGTGTGCACGACTTATAAAATAATATTAACTATATCTATTACCAGTGGCGGATCCAGGAATTTTCTGTTATGGGGGCAAGAAATACATAATCTTTTTTTTTAAAAAACCTAAAATATCTAAGCTTCTACAAATTACAATTATGCTATACGCATTTTTGTATTTCGAAAATGTTATATGATTTTATCAATGTCAATACTATAAAAAAAAATATATCTCTATGTATGTAACAATGCAATCATTTAAGCAATTTTTCTCCAAAAAAACAATCATTTAACCATTCATCGTTCATATCTTCCCCGATATCTTAGTCTAATGGTATTGATAGAAATTCATCAAGAAATTGTCTCTACTTTTTGAATCTCATAATCTATTTTTCTATCTTGAACAATGTTTCTTTTTTGAAATCTAATGTATTTTGTCGCTGTATGAGTTTAGTGATTGAGAAATGGTAAAAATTATAAGAATAAAGAGATGAAATTAATATCAATTTATTCTCTCTTTCATCGCTTATAAATTTTTTCACTTATTTAAAGAAAACGTGTCTTATAGGGGCAACACCTAATTTTTTTTATGGGGATAAAATGAAAATTATTATGCATATTCAACTAAAAAGTAATTATCTTGTGGGGGCAATTGCCCCCAACTCTCTCAAAGTGCATCCACCACTATCTGTTACTATTGCATTTATTGAAAAAAGTTTTTCTAAATTGAAATTATTAAAATCTTATTTATGATCTACTATGTTACAAGATAAATTAAGTAGTCTTACTTTGATTTTTATCAAAAATAATTTTGTAACAAAAAAAATACAAAAAAATAATATTTAAATAATTACAATGACACTATTTTCTTGATTCGTATACGGAACACCTAAAATTTAAGGAACCCCCCTCAGTTGGATCATTGGATCCATATGTTTTGACGGTAGCTTCTCATATTATGAGACAGCTTCCTTACCGTGTCAACATCGTGATGAGAAACATCTAAAACAAGCGGGTTTACATTGGAAATCCAAATGGCATTATTTTCCACACAGCCTCCAAACATTGCACGTGATGATTAGGTTTCACTTCAATGAAAAAAAAAAGTCATATGAAAAGGGGAAAATATTACCTTCAATCTTATTTACAAGAGATAAAGCTAAAATTTGGTCGATTGAATAATTCAAGTATTTGGCCTATAATATAGGTCAAATACATAAATTATTCAATAAATCAAATTTTAGTTTTATCTCTTATAATCATGACCGGAGGTAGTAGAACACAAGCAAAATAGTAGAAGAAAGATTAAATTTCGCGTGTGCTCTTTGTCTTGTCATCTATAGCACAAAACTCCAAATTACTGTTAACTGCTACGGATGATTTGTCATATTGCCGACTGATTAGTTGGGTCTACATTGGATATTTTCTTTAATAAATCAATGGCATAAATAAATAATAAATCTATACGTCTATGTTGGGTTAGTTGTCAATCATTGATCTAATATGAACGGGACGTGTTAATTAACTATGTTCTCGCTTTATTCAATTGACTTTATTTTATTTTCGTAATATTATATGTCCTTACCTGTATTTATGGTTTATTTTCTTCTTTTTTCTATATAACTTCTTATGATAGGCGTACACGTTACACTTAATGATTGGACTAGAAAACTAGGAGATCCTTCGTATTATTGCCACTTCATTAATATTCTTTTTTTTTTTACCAAACTTCAGTAATATTCTTCTGCCTCAATCTACTGTATACTGAATTTTCAAGATATGACTTTGCTATAACGAAAAGCAAACGAGTCTGCAGGAGACGTATTTGATCATTAATTCAAAAAGTGCCTCGTGTTTTTGATAAGGAATGTTTTATGTTAATCTAGCTAATATTTGATGACTATGTGTGCATAAATTATGTGTTGTACATAAATTAAGTCATGATAATTAAGATTCTATGCGTCGTAATGCATATATTATTATCAAATGATTTAGACATGAAACTTACCTCTTCAGTGTTTTCCGATATACATTTGATTTTTAGCTGTCCATTTTTGCGACAAGTATTCTTATCCATAGAAACTTGCAGATAAAGAATGTTTCTGTTATTTCAGTTGATGAAATCTCCTATATATCGAACCCATGATTGCACTCTTATAAAAGAAAAATATCGTGCCTCTTTTGGGTTTTTTTTAATAAAATATATTATATATTTTATTCAATTCTTAAATTTCTTACTTTTTAATCAATATACTTGAAATGTTCTTTTAACATTAGAATGTCTATTTCTTTATACCAATTTTTCAACAACTTTTTCTTAAAAAATTGATATCAAGAAGTGAACTTCGCTAAAATTGACATTCTAACAATTTTTTTCTATATATTTTGTTGAGAAGTTATTTTTTTCTAAAACGAATTATCAACATTTTTTATATAAAATGTTGTTATAAAAAATTATATTATATTTTCAATTTGAAAATATGTTTCCATAAACAATTTAAAAAATTTGTTGAAAATTTGATTTGAAAATTGACTTTCTAACATATTTTCTTTAAAATAAAAAGATATTGAGAAATTGGTTTAAAAAATGTAACTTCCTAATATTCATTTCTTTGAAAAATAAATCAGTAAATAGTTGGCCAGAGAAAAACTAACTTTTAGATGCTCAAGTTAAAGAGACCATTTCAGAATCATAAACAAAAAAGTATTTTAAAAATTAAACATAAGTGTCAAAAAATTAAATATAATTAAAAATGATTTTATTTAATTAAAAAGTTGCTTTTGTCATATTTATCTTATAATACTATATGTATGACTCATAAAAGAAAACTGGAAAACATATTATGTCGGCAAGGATTTCAGAATTACTAGTATTGCATTAGTCATTTGGAGAAAAACATATGTTTTTATTACATGTCACTGCTTCCAAGAAAAAGAAAACAACAGAACATATACTTTGTCTTGACATAAACATAATGATAATAATATGATGTAGACGCTAGTTACCTTGATTTGTTTAACGCAAATTATAAATAAGCATTTGATTGTGACATCTCTCCATTGTGCCATGCTGGTTTGGGCACCTGCCAGGCATTTTTATTATATATATATATATAATATATAATTACATAATAAACTCTGGTGCACTATAATTATCACATAATAAAATTACCTCAGTCTTCTAGGCCCCAATCTCTTTTTTATTTTTTCTAAATTACATATATTTACAGACGTTCTTGTATATCATATTTACACAAAGATTCGTAATTATTTAGACTTTAAGATATAAAGCACAAATATTATTTAAATATTTTTAAAGTAATTTACGGACTTTCAAATTTATTTGAATTAATATGATTTTATAAAAATGAATTTCATCGTTATTAATATTCAATTGCAAATGAATACTTCTCCATTCACCCTCGGGGCTTTGAACTTAGTCCCTAAAATTAACAAAATACTAAAATGACTCCTAAATTTTAGAATTATCAATCATATTAGTTCCTGTCAGATAATTCTAGAGAATAAATTGATAAGTCCAAAAGCACTAATATAATCGAAGATTTTCAATTTTATAGACTATTTTAGAATATTATTAATTTTAGGGACTAAATTGACATCGTCTTTCAATTTTAGGGAATAAATTAGTAATTCACTCTATAAATTATTTATCACTGCTCAAACTCTTAAAAGCTTGCCTCAACTATAATAGATTAAAAATTTTGCTTTGAACTTTATTTTTTATATAAAATTAATATTCCTCGTGTGAAGGAAATCAGTTGCGGAGCCAAGAATCATAAACACCTCAAAAAAAGACCTCCAATTAAATGTATGATACATGTTTACACGTAATATATTACAAAGCATTTGAAAGGAGCAAAACCTAAAAAAAAAAAAGAAAAAAAATAAATCTAAAGAATAATAATAATCCAATTCAAACAAAAACACACTTGTTTGTCTCCACAAGAGAATGAGGGAGAAAGTAAAAGCAAAATAAATAAATAAATAAATAAAAACACAAGAATTTCTAACTAGCTAGGTGCAAGCAGAAGGAGCAAAACCCACAGTGTTTTGAGACAAATCAAATTCCCAAAGATGATTTTGTTGCATAATATTGCCAATAACAGAGGCACCAGACCCATTAATTGCAACAACACCAATGCACTTCACTTTTGGTGCTACATCAATAATGTAGCTCTTCACTGGTGGCTCAAACCTTGCTCCTCCTGCAAAATGAAACACTAATCTTGCCACTTCACTCTCATCAAACCCCTCACCATCAAAGCAAAAATCCAACACACCAAAATCCCCTTTAACTTTCTTGACTTTTGTTAATGACTTGCTCAATGCCTCAAGCACAGGGTCATAGGCTCGAAGAGTTAAACCAGTTAAGGTTGTACCTGAGTCAATTATAGTGCCTCCTTGAGCATTAAAATCCCAAACCTGAGATGGGATTTTCAACATTTGGCCTCCAATTGAGATTCCTACTACATTCACACCATAAAATGGAGGCATCAAGAAAAGTTCTGTTTTTTTCATTTCACTTAACAATTTGACTTTGTGTGCACCAAAAGTTAGATAACTTGAAATGTTTTTGTGGCTCAAATGGTCAACTAAACAATAGGAGAACTTTGCACCATATTGTAGACCTGCTTTATCAACAAATGAATCCTTTGCATAGCCTAGACCTAATATGCCACCTGTGTCTTCATTAAAGGTTACACCATTAAGCATGGATTTTGTGCATCCAATTGTCAGGTCATGCAGTTTTCCCTTCCTTCCATTTGTAAGGTTTACTGTGATGGTGTCAGTGCCAAAGAATCCCTTAGCAGATGATCCATCGGCATAGCTGTCAAGGATAAGATTAGAAAAGTCAATAATTGAACATTGTAGACAAAAAGAAAAAAAAAATACTATCATTTATCAATCTCTTTCTAAAAGAAATTCATCATAATTGAAGAGGGTTTGGCTCTAATTAGGGTTTTTTAAAAAGGGTTCACAACTGCATTCTGGGTCGCGACATCATGGTTTTTCATGTCTCCGTGACCGCAACTGAGGCTACATAAGCCAACATTTTAAAACGCGGCTGTGGTAGCGTTGCGATCCTTAACATTGGAGAGAATCGCGGTCAAATGTTTCACGTTGAGGTCATGGAGACATCAAAAACCTTAATGTCGCAGCCCAGATCGCAATTGCGGACCTTTTTTTAAAACCTTGACACCAGTCACATTTGACTATAATTCTCAGTAATATCAACGACCGCGACTGCAAATGGAAAGAATTAATGTGAAAAACAATGTAGATGGGTGTTTTCTAGGTGAACAAAGTAAAAGGTTGGGCTATTTGAAGGCACAGAGTTAACCAGAGGATTATGTTCCAGCATGCCTTGGATGCAGAAATGTGGGTCATGTGATGCTCACCTACTAACATTAATTCTCATTTATAACCGTGGTTGGATGCTGGAAAGAATGGTTGCTGGGTCACCAGCATAAGCGTGCCACCTTTTGTGTTTATGTCTGTGTATGTGGGGTGGTACTTTCTGTCAAGTCCCCCTCCCCTGAGGCTTTGGTTTTTTTTTTTTTGAATAAATAAAAAAGTCTCAAGCACATTTCACATCTTTGATTATGAATTTATGATGGCCATAGACTGGCTTATTATAAATGTACCCTTACTCCTATCAGAACTTTAAATGCTTTTGCAGCACCAGAATTGTTCTGTTCTTTTTAGGTGCACCTCAGAGGGATATTTTTTTATTTTGGTTAATACTAAGCGAAAAATTGAGGTTTCTCCATAAATGCAAAAATTTAAAAAAGGTATTGTGTGACTAATAATATCATTTGACCCTAAAATCAAACAAATATATCATAAAGATGGGCTTGTGGCTGGAATCATGCCATGGAATGCTTAACCATATTATACCCAAAAAGGAAGAGAATACCTCTTGGCAGAATTTTCTTTTTTAATATTAAAAATGCAATCAAATCCAACCCTTTTAAGAGACATGTTCCATATATTTTGGCTGGCTTTTAAAATGGAACATGCTCTTCCCAACTGTCTTAATTAGTAATCTCCCTCACCCACAAATCAGAAACTAAATTTGAGGTCCAAAAATACAGCCTTTAATTTCTCTCCCCTCTCCCTCTCTCTCTCCCCCCCTCCTCCCTCTCTGTTTTTCACCCAATTCATTACCAACACTTGTTTCCAGAAGAAAGAAAACAGAAAGCACTTTAATTGGCATCAATGCTTGTTGCAAACTGTGTTTCTTTCTTTCATTCTATCCTTTTCTCAAAAAAGTTCTAATCTTTTCTTCTTTCAGAAAAACCCCAATAACTCATTTGCAAAAAACAGCTAAAATCAAGAATAAAACCCCAAAAAAAAAAAATAGTTAATTTTTTTTTTTTTTGCAACCTTCCACCCAACAAGAAGAAACAAAAAAAAAAGGTTAAAATAGCAAGAACATTTACCAACCTGATATCATAAAGGCATGGATCAGAAGCATTAGGACAATAACTCAGAGAGAAAAGCTCACTAAGCTCAACCCTGCACTTACGAGAAGAACAAGTAATTGCTTTAAATGAACGAGACCGGTGAGGACAAAAGACCCCATTACAAGGGTTATTATTAGATTTGACCCTTTTTCTTCTTCTACTACTTCTTGTTCCACTCTTTGAACTTGACCCTCCTCCCTTGTGTTTATGAGTCTTCTTGTGTTTACAATTAAACCATGTAAACTCGCTTCCTGTATCAGCAGCAAGCCAGAAATTCTGTCCTGGTGTTCCAACTTTGACCTCCACAAAATACTCACCAAGTCCATAGTCTCTTCCCGCATGCATTGGCATTTGGAATTTTTGTTGTTGCATTTCATAGTCTTTCCTTCTATTATGACTATTGAGACCCCATCTTTGATTCATCATTTCCCTTCTAAGAGAGTCCCTTTGAATGAACCCTTTTATTGCTTCAAGTTGATCCACATCACCAACAATTCGAGCATCGTGCCTATGCACAAGTTCCATGCTCATCATTCTCTCCATCCCCTCCTCCTTCTCATCATTGATGCCATTCACAACAATGATTGAAATCAAGAGGAGGGTTATGAGAATTTTACTACTCCATTGCATCCTCCTCCTCCTCATCTATGTATATACAATGTTATGTATGTATGTATAGATATAGATATAGATATGGATATATGTGTTGTGTTGTGTTCTTTTGTTTTGGCACCACAAAGTGAAATGGAATAAAGGGTTGTGAAGGAGAGGGTTTGTGAGAGAGAGAGAGAGAACAAAGAGGCTAGAAATTAGAGGGAGATTTGTCGCTGAGTGGGGGTTGGGAACAAGAGCAACAAATATATATGAGATTTTTGAGAGGTACACAAAAGTGTAGGGCCTTTGTTTTCGCTTTCGGGTTAAGGCTCTCACAATGTCTATATATAAAAAAAAAAAAAAAATTAATATTTAATTATTGATTAATGATAATGATAATAATTGGGGATTTACTTTGTGTTGGTGTTACTAGTTTGTTGTCTTGTGAGTTGTGCCTCCTCGTGGCCTCAACCTCCACGTCTTGTTTATTTATTTGTTTGTTTTTCAAATTTGTCTTGTTTCTCTTTCATAATAGTTACACTGTTTTTTTGTCAAAAAAAATAGTTACACTGTTATTACATTCTTTTACTATTTTTGTCTTTGATGCTTGTTTTGTTCCTCATCCTCCCCTCCCCACCTCTTGATATTATTTGAAGCGGGTGATGCTTTTCATATGGTACTTATTTTTTGTTAGTTTGTTTTGTTGTTGTCATAATATCTTCCCTTATCATGATTTCATTGATAAAGTGTATTTTGGATTGAATTCGACACGTTAGTTCAGTGCTAGTTTAGTTATGCTTTTTTTTTTTTGGAAAAATAACAATATATTTTTTTAAAAAATTCTCTCAAAAGTCTTTATAAAAATTAATTATTTACCCAAAATTAAAAACCGGGTGACAAAGGCACGTCCCCTTAAACAAGTGCTCAGATCGTGACTCTTGTAGTTTTGTGAATGGAGAAAAGTACTTAGTTAAGAAGGGACTATCTACCATGTGTGCCTTCAAGTTATCCGCCGAAGATTAGTCAGTATTGTTGACAACGGCAGATACTTCACAATGGGTATAGAAAAACAACCAAATGCGTATTTAATTTACTTCTCTTTGATTATTAGAATGAATCTTTTTGTATTAAAAAATGAAAAAGGTGCTTTGAGGCATTAAACTTAAACATGTATGACATTATTATAAGTTAAAAGATGATAGCTTATATTTGAGCTGGAGTGATCTATTCAGGTTACGTTCTATTGAATTGGAAAACTTAAAATTGGATATGAAACAAAGACAGGGATTAATGAAATTTCAATTATAATTAACTCGATTACCTGAAATAGCATATAATTTCTATATCAGAGTTGGGTTTAATTGAACGATTTATGGGTATTGCACATGTTAGAAAAATATTAACTTATATCCCTAATTTTTATTTTTGTTTTGGTTTTTAATTGGGAACCTCGCAAGTTTTGTTATTGAAATAGTTTTTTTTTTTTATAAGATTGTTATAGAAATAGTTGTTACATAAAACTCTTCACACAGCGATGATTAACATTGCAGATAATGTTTGGCTGGGGTTCAGTCCACTTTTATTGTGACTAAACTACCACTAGTGCAGAAAACACCTATAATCGTGGTTTTATTGGACTTTTAATCGCGGTTTTCATACCGGCGTGTATTCTTTCGGCGTTGTAAGATTTGGCGATCTTTTTGCTCTAAAGATTTGGCGGCACTATTTGTATGGTGCTCAGTTTGAAGTGTTTAGTGATCATAAGAGTTTGAAATATCTCTTTGATCAGAAGGAACTTAACATGAGACAGAGGAGATGGGTTGAGTTCCTGAAGGATTATGATTTTGAGTTGAAGTACCATCTTGACAAAGTGAATGTAGTCGTTGATGTCTTGAGTAGGAAGTCTCTGCATGTGTCTTTAATGATGATTAAGGAAATGGAGCTGTTGGAATCTTTTAGGGACCTAAACTTGAGAATGTTTCCCACGGGAAATAGTCTCTTATTATGTCACCTAGAAATTTCTTGTGACTTTAGGGGCCAGATTAGACTAGCCCAAAGTTTAGATGAAGAGTTGCAATCTAGCAAATGCCGCCCCGGTTTCTCTGAAGCATAGGATGGCACTTTACTGTTCCATTAAAGAATCTGTGTGCCTAAAGATGATTTTATTAAGAAGCAGATTCTAGGAGAAGCCCACAAGAGTGGATTCTCAGTGCATCCTGGTTCTACCAAGATGTATCAAGACCTTAGACAGAGGTACTGGTGGCCAGGTATGAGAAATGATGTGGCAGAGTTTGTAGCCCAATGTTTGGTTTGCCAGAAGACCAAAATAGAGCACCAAAAGCCATCAAGCCCTCTCTAGCCTTTAGAAATTCCAGAATGGAAGTGGGAAGGTATAGCAATGGACTTTGTGGGAGGTTTACCTCGCACACAGTCAGGATATGACTCTATTTGCGTCATAGTGGATAGATTGACCAAATCTGCCCACTTTATTCCCATTAAGTCCACTTACAAGACCGCTAGGTTAGCTAAGATCTATATCAGCGAGATTGTTAGGCTCCACGGAGTTCCAACTAGCATTGTCTCTGATAGAGATCCTAAGTTTACCTCCTGGTTTTGGAAGACCCTCCAGCAAGCCTTAGGGACTAGGTTAAGTCTTAGCACGGCTTATCATCCTCAGACGGATGGTCAGTCAGAGAGAACTATACAAACCCTAGAGGATATGCTTAGAGCGTGTGTTTTAGAGGATGGCGGTAGTTGGGATAAGTATTTGTCACTGATTGAATTCTCATACAACAACAGTTATCACTCTAGCATAGGTATGACACCGTACGAGGCTCTCTATGGTCGCAAATGCAGAACTCCTCTGTTTTAGTTTGAAGTATGAGAGAGGAAGTTGTTAGGTCCCAACCTTGTTTAAGAAACTACTGATAAGATTCATATGATTAGGGAGAAGATAAAGACTGCCCAGAGTAGGCAGAAGAGTTATGCAGACCGTAGGCTCAAACCCCTTGAGTTTGCGGAAGGTGAACATGTATTCCTGAAAGTCACTCCCACTATAGGTGTCGGTAGAGCTCTTAGGGCCAAAAAGTTAACCCCTCGGTACATAGGACCTTTTCAAATTCTCAGTCGAATTGGTTATGTGGCTAATCAAATTGCTCTACCTCCGTCCTTGTCCAATCTCCACAATGTCTTCCATGTATCACAGCTTAAGAAGTACATTCTGGATCCATTTCACTCCTTGGATTATGAGTCTGTACAGCTTAGATCAGATTTGACGTATCAGCTTGAACCGGCCCAAATAGTGGACTGTGCTTTCAAGACAATCAAGAATAAGTCTATTCCCTTGGTTAAGGTGATCTGGGAAAGATCCACTCCAAAAGAAGCCACTTGGGAATTGGAAGAGGAAATGCGAGATTAATATCCTTATTTTTTTCAATAGATATGTAATTTTATCTAATTTTTTAGGACACTTTAAAAAGGTGGGTAGTAATGTAACGCCCCAAATCCCTCAACCTTAGTTTAAAATTATGTGCATAAGCTTAGTATGGTTAATTGGGAATTTCAATTGAATTCAAATTGATGATTT
This sequence comes from Calophaca sinica, assembly GCA_037113605.1. NCBI lineage: Eukaryota > Viridiplantae > Streptophyta > Magnoliopsida > Fabales > Fabaceae > Calophaca > Calophaca sinica. Next base: position 94,405,602 of record CM073732.1, on the reverse strand, counting down.
TAATTGAGAGATGAGGATGTTATGTCTTTAATGATCCTAAGTGGTTAGATGAGTTGAACTTAGCTTTAAAGTGATGTTAAGGATGTATTATGAGTTAGATTAAGAAGAAATAGGAAGAAGGGTTCAAGATTGGGTATTAGAATCAAGTTTTTTTGATTTTTTAGCAGTGGGAATCGATTCCCACAAGCCAGGAATCAATTCACAGAGTTTCAATCCTCTGGGACTTGAAGTGTGATTCGATTCACACACCATGTGAATCGATTCAAGCAAAGACAACCCCTGGGACTCGAAGTGTGAATCGATTCATCCACTTAAAATTCGCAGCAGGCACTTTTTGCCTGTGTGAATCGATTCACCTATATCATGTGAATCGATTCACTGCCTTATAAAAGCAAAAAACGCAGCAGAAAACACTTAGATCGCGATTTGAGGAAAAAGGGAAGAGAGGGAGGGAGCGATTGAGAGAGGGAAAAAAGGGGAAACACTAGGGTTTCTTAAATCCTATGAGAAATTAAAGGATTCTTGCTAGATTTCACCCAATCCTAGCTTGAATCAAAGTTGTAAAGTTGAAATTTGAGTGTTTTGGAAGATCTGGGGTTGAACCCTAGCTAGAGGAAGAAGAAGAACGTGAAGGAGGAAGAAGAGGGATTTGAACCTTAACCCTTGAGCTCGAATCTTAAGAGTTCTGGTGAGTTTCTTCCTTCTCTTAGGTAATGGGCAACCATAAGTCCCGCATTAGGATTTTTTTTTTTATCAAAGAAGTCTGAGAACATTTGGGTTCAAAGTTAGGGTTTTGTTAACCCCTTTGATTTGAAGTTTATTATTATGTTTATGTAGTGGTTTGACTAAAAGAGATTGGATGGCTGCCCCTAACCCCCCATAAATGTATGTTTATGCTATGTTTGCCCCTTTGATAGTTCCATGGAGCTTCAAAGGGAAGAGCTTGATCTATTAATGTCTTGGTTGTAGAAATTGTTATAGAAGCATGATAAGTAAATGTTGAGAATTTGAACTCAAGTTAAGTTTGATTCATTGGATTATTGTAGAAAGTTCCTTGAATAGTTGAGTAATGATAAGGGTTGATAATCCTAGTTAGTTAAGTTACATTTTTAAACATGCATTAAAGAAGTAAAGATGTGATAAAAGTCACTTAAAGACCATGGCAAGCCTCCTCTATTTATAGAAGAAGATCGGTTTGGTTAGCCTCGCGGGACGCCACTTGGACGGTTAAGACGTCTAACCACCTTACTGAAAGCGTGTAATTGGGGTCTATGGACCAAAGCATATGACAACAACCCAATGACATAAAGCAAAGAAGGACTAAATGTCCATAATTAAGAAGATGCATTCCATAGTCACATATTATCCCTTTCTCGTGAATTGTATAATAGGTCGAGCGATGGTTAGGAGTGGAGGGGAGAGCTCACTGAGATTTTTATGTCACCCCATCCTTTTATTTATTTATTTCAGATCCGCAGGTTGAGAAGGAAGACTGAAGGGGCTTGAATGCCTAAGGCTACGTTTATTTTGTAGTTTTTGATTGTATAACACTCTAGATATTTGATGCAAAAAGATAATGTATTTGTATTAAATCCTTTGAAGGTTATGTAATTAGGGTGAAGAACCTTGTATAATTTAAACTTGATGTTGTTTGATGTTTAAATTCTCTTGGGATGACTGTATCTAATGTTAACTATCTTACTTTCAAGTATTTTGAATGTATGGTATTATATTATGGTATCAGAACAGTTCGATTCTTATCGGATTATAGAATAGTTAGAACAGTCTTAGCGAGTCTTTAGTATCTGTTGTTGTTCTTCTACTTATTATGCTATGAGGTATTGAGCCTGATCAACTCAATGCTTTGCGCATTTTATGCAGAATCATGGCATTAGGTGTGGGACGACACGGTAGGAGACAAAGAAATGCCACTACGAACCCTGAAAATCCACCAGGACAAGACAATGCTTGGCTACAAGGGATATTAGAAGCTATCCAGAAGCAGAGCATAGCCACCTAGAACCTTGCGGCTCAATTTGCCCAACAACCACAAGCTCCACAGCAACCTCCACCTCCACCAGGTCACGAGGAGGATTCAGACCGAAAATTGAGCCTGATCAACTCAATGCTTTGCGTATTTTATGCAGAATCATGGCATCAGGTGTGGGACGATGCGGTAGGAGACAAAGGAATGCCACTACGAACCCTAAAAATCCACCAGGACAAGATAATGCTTGGCTACAAGGGATATTAGAAGCTATCCAGAACCAGAGCATAGCCACCTAGAACCTTGCGGCTCAATTTGCCCAACAACCGCAAGCTCCACAACAACCTCCACCTCCACCAGGTCATGGGGAGGATTCAGACCGAAAATTCTTCAAGTTCCTCAAGATGAAACCCCCTGCTTTCAGTGGGAAATCTGAAACCATGGCGGCCCAACACTGGTTGGAAGCCCTGGAAAAGATCTATAAGGTGGTACAATGTACAGAAGAACAGAAGGTCACCTTCGCTACTCACCAATTGGCGAAGGAGGCTGTAAACTGGTGGAATGGGGCAAGAGCTTATATGGAGGATCAGGAGATGCCTCTAAATTGGGAGCATTTCCGAGCGGTTTTCCTGGAGAAATATTTTCCTCAGACTATCAAAGATAAGATGGATAGAGAGTTTGTTCAACTACAACTGGGAAATTCTACGGTTTCTGACTATGTGACCAAGTTTGAGGAGTTGGCTAGATACTCCTCTGTTGTCCAATTTGCACCAGACAAAACTTGGAAGATCAACCAATTCAAATAGGGTCTTAGGCTTGACATCCAACATGCCCTTTCACAGAATGAGTTCACTAGTTTTGCCAAGGTGGTCCACATGAGCTATGTGGCCGAGGAAAGCTTGAAGAAAGTGTATGATGACAGGCAAACAAGGTGGCAAGACAAGAATAAGAAGAAGATTGAGGACAAGAATGCTCAACGCAAGAAGCCAAAAAGGAATTTGAACAAAGGGAAGAAAGCCCAAACTTCCGAGCCTATGGCTTATCATTCTTGCTCCAACTGTGGAAAGGTGCACCAGGGAGAGTGCATGAAAGGAATGAACGTTTGTTTTGTCTGCCATCAGTCGGGACACATGGCTAAGGAATGTCCTCAGTACATTAAGGGGAAGGGATCAAAACCCAACGATCCTACCCAAGGGAGATTCTTTACTCTTGATGCCAAGAAAGCAAAAGGTGTTGAGAATCTGATGAATGGTACTTGTTTCCTTCAAGATGAACCCGTAGTTGTTTTGTATGATTCGAGGGAAACCCATTCCTTCATTTCTTATAAATGTGTTCAAAGGTTAGGGTTGTACCTCACTTCTTTACGACTTCCATTGCATGTGCATACGCCTACAGAGGGTAGTATTCCTACTTCCTTAATGTGCGAGAATTGTCCTTTCGTAATTCAAGGGAGAATGTTTCTAGTAAACCTTGTGTGTCTACCTCTTGAAGGGATGGACATAATTCTCGATATGGATTGGCTCTCTGCCAATTAAGTTGTTCTAGATTGTTTCTGTGAGACAATTGAGTTTCCAAACGTGCAGTCCACTGTTGAAGAGTCAAATGTATTGAATAGTGTTCTTCAGTTAAGTCACTGTTTAGTAGAAGGAAATTTAGGATATATGATGTTACTTTCCTCAACCTCATAGGTTAGCCTAGATCTGGACACTATCCCTGTAGTGAATGAGTTCTTGGATGTGTTTCCTAATAAGGTAAGGACCTTACCTCCAGAGAGGGAAGTGGAATTCTCAGTAGAATTGGTTCTTGGCACGGGACCGATCTCTATAGCTCCCTATAGAATGTATCCTCTATAGTTGAGAGAGTTAAAGACACGGTTGGAAGATTTGATCGCCAAGCAGTTCATTAGACCTAGTGTGTCACCTTGGGGTGCACCTGTTCTTTTAGGAAAGAAGAGAGATGACAGCATTAAGTTATGTATTGATTACCGAAAAATCAATAAGGTCACAGTGAAGAATAAGTACCCATTGCCCAGGATAGATGATTTGTTGGATCAACTTAGAGGAGCCTCGGTTTTCTCTAAGATTGATCTGAGATCTAGGTGGTAAAAAGCCAATACGAGAGTAAACTCAATGTAGTAGAGATGAGAATGTTGTGATGAATGAGTGGAAAGACTAGATGTGGTAAGATTAGGAATGATAGCATTAGAGAGTTGGGGTAGCACCTATTGTAGAAAAGATGGTTGAATCTCAATTTAGGGTTTGGGCATGTGTGGAGGAGATCTGTAGATTCTGTAGTAAGAAGAGTAGATCATATGGAGGGCAGTCCAATCGCTAAAGATAGAGGAAGACCAAGAAAAACTACAAGCAAAACTATTAAGAAAGATTTAGAGGTTAATGATTTCACTATAGACATGATTTATGATAAATCACTATGACGTCGAGTGATCCATGTAACCGACCCACTTAGTGGCATAAAGCTTGGTTGTTGTTGTTGTTGGTGTTGTCATGTGGAATCACCATTTATTAAATTTAGAACTTAAGTGAAATAATTATTAACTTGCCTTAGAAAGTTAATAATTATTATATATTGTATGACAACAATTATTTTTTGTGCATTATTACTTAATTTAATTAATTAGTACTCATGCAATGCACAAATAATTTCACTAGTTAAGTATTAAAATCAGGTTATGTCAACAAAAAAAATATTAAGATCAGGTTCTCTAAAAAAAAGTATTAAAATCAGGTAACGGTAATTTTAATTATTATTTTCAAATAATGTTTTCAAAATAATTTAGTATATATATATATATATATATAGAATTTATGTATTAGTTAATTAATTATAGCTAGAGTTAAAAAATGCATTTAACGATATGTTATACTTTTAACTATTAAAATATTAATAATTAAAGTTACTGAACTATTACAAAAATAACTATTAATAATAACTTTGGCAAAATTCTTAAAAATAAAATAATTTAAATAATATAACCCTCAAAATCATTAAAAACATTAAATTAAATTTTTTAGTTAAACTTTTTAATGTATTTAACGATATTCTATATTCCTTAAAAACTGATATTTTATGTACTAAGTATATTAATTATTAAATATCAAAGTAGTTGTATTTATTAAAATATTAAATATTAAATATTTAATCTATTTCATGACAATATTAGTTATTAATAATAAAAATAAGTACTTAGGATTAAATAAGTAACACTGTAAATTAATATATAATAATTATCAAATATAAACTATTGAAATTTAAATTTAATTGGAAAATTAAGTATGTAAATTAGGTAATTGTAATGTGAATTGTTTTTTAGACATTTTTTCAAAATAATTTAGTGACTCTGGAGTTATAAGATTTAAATGCATTTAATGACATGTTATATTATTCAGTATATTAAATATTAAAATGTTAATCATTAAATTTAATAACTATTAATAATAACTTTATAACTTCAGAACAAATACTTCAAAATAAAAGATTTTATTTGTCAAAAAAAAAGTCTTTATTTTTTTTAATTTGTAAATGATTTACTCTTACTATGTTCATTTATTTATTTTTTGTTGACAGATTCTATGTTCATTTATTAGTTTTTATCCTTTTGATTTCAATGACTCTTAAATAAATAATTACAATATTGTCGTATTTGAAGAATTTATTAGTCCTTGACAAAATTTGAATACTTTTGACTTTATAGTATTTTTAGATCAGATACAATTTCAATAAGAAATATCAATTATGCTACTCCCCAGACACAAATCTTTCATTAAAAATGTGCATGAAATTAATCATTGTATTGTACATACAAGAGATTACATAATAGAAATAAAAATAATACATCAAGAACTATTAGAGAAAAAGTACTTAACCAGGAATAATTTTGACAATAACCAACTCAAAGTGCCATTTATTTTGACAAAATAATAATCTATCTATCTATCTATATCTATCTATCTATTTATATAATAATAAAACTAGGTTTTTTAAGGACACGTGTCCGTTCCTCATCTACTTCAGTTTTTTATTATTTTATTATTATGAACTTTTTTATTTTTTATTTTCTATTTTATGTTTTTAAATTTTTAAATATTTTGTTTTGTAATTTTATAATTTTTTATTTTTTATTTTTAAAATTACTTTACTTTTTAAAACTTTGATTTTTTCTTTTCCTTTGCTTATATTGTAATTTTATTTTTCTAACTTTTTTCTTTTATTTACATTTTCTATTTTTTCTTATATTGTATTTTTTTATTTTTTCTTAAAGTTTTTATTTTTTCTATTTTTACTCTTATCTTTTTATGTACTTTTTCCTAATGTTGTTTTATCTTTTTATTTTTTTAATTTGTAGGTTTTAGTTTGAATTTTATTTTTATAATTTGTAGGTTTTAGTTTGAATTTTATTTTTATAATTTTCTTAACTTTATTTTCGTTTTTCTTAATATTTTTTATTTTTTATTTTTATTTGTTTCATTGTTTTATTATGTTAAATACTTTTTATTTATAATTTATTTTTTATATGTGCAAAAATGTCTTTATTAATTATAAATGATTATTTTTTTTTAGTCCTGATGAGAAATATTACATGTTGTCATTGTAATATTATTGTCTTTTAACACATATCAAATTTATAAATGTCTTTATAAATGGTGATTTTGCTTGTTATTCCTTACAGGAAAACATTACACGTTGTTGCAATTTTATCATCTTTTCCCACTTGTCAAATTTATAAATGCCATTACATGTTGTTGGTGTAATTTTATCGTCTTTGAACACATATAATTATAAATGTCTTTATAGTTTATAAATTGTTATTTTGCTTTTTAGTCTCTACAGGGAAACATTACATATTATCGATGTAATTTTATCGTCATTGAACACATTTCAATTTTATAAATATATTTATTATTTATAAAAGATAATTTTGCTTTTTAGTCTGTACGAGAAAACATTACATGTTGTCGATGTAATTTCATCGTCTTTAAACACATAACAATTTTATAAATATGTTTATTATTTATAAATGATAATTCTGCTTGTTAGTCCCTATTGGAAAACATTACATGTTGTCGATGTAATTTTATCGTCTTTGAATGCATCTATTTATTATGCTCAAGCTTATTTGAATTTAACATATAACATGAATATAATATAAACAAACTTTTAAATATATAACAAACCGTTTACGAACAAGGTATTTCCACACATGCGAAAAAATAAATTTATTTTATATGCGTTCAAAGACAATAAAATTACACCCACAACATGTAATGTTTCGCCATAGGGACTTAAAAAATTAATCATGTATAAATGATAAAGACATTTATAAATTTCTTAAGTGTTAAAAGACAATAAAATTGCGACAACATGTAATGTTTTCCCGTAGAGACTAATAAGCAAAATCACCATTTATAACTAATAAACACGTTTACAAATTTGATATGTATTAAAAGACGATAAAATTACACCCAAAACATGTAATGTTTTTCTGTAGGGACTAAAAAACAAAATAATCATTTACAAATAATAAAGACGTTTTTAAATTTGATATGTGTTAAAAGACGTTAAAATTACAACGACAACATGTAATTTTTGGGAGTAGAGATTAATAAGAAAAATCACCATTTATAAATAATAAACGCATTTATAAATTTGATACGTGATAAAAGACGATAAAATTACAACGACAAAATGTAATGTTTTCCTGTAAGGATTAAAAAACAAAATAATCATTTATAAATAATAAAGACATTTATAATTTGATATGCGTTAAAAGACGATAAAATTACAACGACAACGTGTAATGTTCCCCCGTAGGATTGAAAAGAAAAATAATTATTTATAAATAATAAAGACATTTATAAATTTGATATGTTAAAAGACAATAAAATTACAACGACAACATGTAATGTTTCTCGTCGGGACTAAAAGGAAAAGTAATCATTTATAAATAATAAAGACATTTTTGCTCATATAAAAAATATATTAAAAATAAAAACTATTATAAAATAATAAAAAATCAAACAAATAAAGAAAATTAAAAAAATGAAAAATATTAAGAAAATAAAAAACAGAAATCAAAGTTAACAAAATTATAAAAATAAAATACAAATTAAAAAATAAAAAAGATAAAACAACATTTGGAAAAAGTATATAAAAAGTAAGAGTAAAAATAGAAAAATTAAAAAATAAAAAATAAAAAAATACAATATAAGGAAAAAAAAAAGAAAAAAGTAAGATAAATAAAATTACAATATATGCAAAACAAAAGAAAAAATCAAAATTTTAAAAAGTAAAATAATTTTAAAAATATAAAAAATAAAAAATAAAAAAATAAGAAAAAAATAAAAAAAAAAAGATAAAAAAAAGTAAAAAGAATAAAAAAATTTAAAACTAAAAATTATAAAACTAAAAAAAATAAAAAAATAAAAATGAAATAATAATAATAATAATAATACTAAAGAAGATTTGGGACTCACATGTGTCCCTAAAAAACCTAGTTTTAATATTATAGATAGATGATCGATAATATATATATTTTTAATAAAACTAGGAATGAAAACTAATATGATTATATAATATAAAAAAACTCGTGAAATGCAGGAGTATTACTTCTGGTATATCAAAATCAACTCAGAACCAATTTAGGACTATGTATATAAAAGATCGAATCTTTGAACTTAAAACTAACACACACACACACACACACACACATATATATATATAGAAATGATGTGGATAGTTATAGAAACACAATTCCAATAATCAATTTCTTTCCTTGAATTCAAGTGCCACTTTTTTTGGTATGCGAGAAGAAAGTGAGAACAAATAAAGATATGAGAAAGAAAGTAGTAAGATATATAGAGATGTGAAAAATAGCGAATTGAGATAATGAGGAAAGAACATGATTGTTAGACTCTCGAGTCGACTCGTTCGATTCTACAAGTTTATGTTTCTACATGGACGAAACGAGTTGAATCGTCCTGTAACTCGTTTCTGCACAAACTCGAGTGGACTCGGGAGACTCGTGGTAAACTCGGACTGACTCTCGTGTCTGAGTCGAGTCAGCAAGTCCGTGTTAACATTTTAAAAAAAAATCCAAAACATTACCATTTCATGCGTTTCATTCTTTTTTTAAACAAATAGTTAATATGCAAGTTTTAGTCCGTACACGTACAAAAAAGAGGAAGATCAATCGTTTCCTTATTTTGGGTTTTTCCATCTTTGCTCCGTACGCCCTGTAACTCGTTTGCTCTGTACTTAGTCCGCAAGTATTTGTGATGTGTAGATTTGATTAATATTATTTGAAATATTAGGCAAACTCGTACGAGTTTATGAGTCGAGTCTACCTATACTCCACTAGTTTTCCTAGATTCTCTCATTAATGTTATTTTAAACATTAGGCAAACTCTTACGAGTTTACGAGTCAAGTCTACAAGTCGGGTCTATCTATGTTTCACGAGTCTGTCTAGACTCTCGTGTTTGACAAACCTTGAGAAAGAAAGATAAAAGAAAATGATATTTTCTTCTCTCTCTTTCTTTGGTTGGGTAAAATATGAAAAGAGAGAAATAGAGTTACTTTTTAATAGGGTAGTAATACCCTATTATAGGAAAACATATCACAATATAATAAAAAGTAAAAACAATTAAAAAAAACAACTAAAATTTTGCTTTTAGAAACGAAGAAACAATTAAGAAATTAAGAAACCTCTGTCGAAAATATTTGTATATTCATGAACTTGTAATTTTGTTCTCTATTAAAGGCATAGATACATAAAAAAGCTAAAACAAACATGCCGAAGCTCATGGATGTTTCTTTCTCATTGATGCCACTAACCCTGTGAAGCTGGGGATTCTTGATCAATGCAGCCACCACCTTCACGTTCACCCCTTTATCCTCTGCCACAACCTTTCCTCCAACAACACCACCAAAGATCCGACCTTGGGAACCTGACAGGGTAATCCTAAAGAAACCCATCAATCTATTATCTTCCTCCATCTCACGAACCATGCTCCAACGCCTTGCACGTTTTCCCCCAAATGATGTTGGAGCCTAACATCATTTCTTAATGACACTAACGTAGGCTTGTTTATGACGAAGGGGACATGGATTGTTGTTTGAGTCTTTACCATGATGTTAGGTTCCTTTGGGATTATCTTGTCTGGCTCCCAAGATCAGATCTTTGGTGGGAATGTTGGGGGGAAAGGTTGTGGCAAGGGATAATGGGGTGAAGGTTAATTATGGCTACATTATTCAAGAATTGTGAGCTTCATAGGCCTAGTGGCATCAATGAGAAATAAAATATTGAGCTTCAACAAGCTTGTTTTAGTTTTCTTTTTTATTTTCCTTTTTTTTTATGTGTATGTGCCTTTGTGAAAGAACAAGTTTGAGAAAAGAAATATCTTCAACGGAGATTTCTTGCTTCCTCAGTTGTTTCTTTTTTTTAGAAGTGGAATTTTAGTTGTTTTAGTTTTTTTCATGATGTTGCAATGGGTTTTTCCTATTTTTTAAGTATTATCATCCTTTTGAAAAATAAATCTATTTTTCTCTTTTCACTTTCTACGCAACCAAACAAAGAGAGAGGAAGAAGAAAATAGGCAAACTTACTCTAAAGGTGATTTATCTTAATTTAAAGTTTCACATTGATCATTTATCTTTTTTTTTCTCTCAAGTTAGTCCTCTAAGTATTAAAACGTTAACTGTGACATCCCAAAATTTTGTCTAATTAAATAAAAATGCATAATATGATACTCCAAAATAATTAAAAGAAGAAAATGATTTTTTAGACTAAATTTATAATTTCAAACAAAGACTTGGCAAAACAAATAGTAAGATAATATAAGAAGAAAAGGATGATTATAAATTAGGAGAATCAAAATAAAGAGTAAAATTTGAATAAATAAGAAATAAGAAATTAAAATTTAGAAAATATAAAATTAATAAATTTTTATAATAAAATAAGAACAAAAACGGGTGTAGAACCTTTTGGAAGGGTCTAGAAACCAAAGAAAAATTTATTTTAAATTTAGGTCCATCGTGATGCGGCAGTACATAACTAAGTACCATCGCCGTACCCTGACAACATCACTACGAGCGCGTTGACACGTGTAAAGAGATGCAGTCCATTGCGATGCGATGGTACCCATCACGATGCGATGACACTTTTTTTAAGACAAATTGGAGTGCAAAAGCATCACAATAGAGAGAGGGATCCCATTCAGGTTGGCACCCCAGACCCTATCTATCATTTGCAGCACACTAAGATTTTCTTAAAAATAGAAAAAGAATCAGAATACAAGAAAAGCATGGGGGACCAGACCAAAACCCATGGAATCGGATAAAGTAACTTAAAGGGATAAAAGGGAAGATAAATTGATTATGATTAAAGTCTTCCAAGATGAAATTTGGCGGTAAATCCCACCAAGTGAAACAGTTACTATAAGAACCGTAAAAAGCCAATTTATCTGCATAGGAATTCCCCTACCTGTAAATGTGAGAAATAAAAAACTGCATTTGGCGAGAGAGAAGTAGGCAATTTTTCCATCTTTTCTTGAATTTCCAAGGGACCAAATCCAAGTTTCCAAATGCACAAACAACCAGTAGGGAGTCATACTCCAGCCACAGTTTATGCTAACCATGGCGATATACAATCTCAATAGATTTCATAGCTACCAACAACTCAACAGCAAAAGAGGATTGAATTCCCAAATGATCAGAAAAACAACCTAGAATAGCGCCGCTAGAGTCTCTAAAAAGGGCACCACTTACAGCAATACATGGGCTCTCTCTGGAGGCACCATCCGAATTGCATTTGATCCAACCATAAAGCGGCTTTTGACAAGTGACTTCAAGTCTTCAACAATGGAAGGGGCTTTAGGAGCATGGCAATCCACTGAAAACAATTTTAAGATCCGAAATTCCTCTATAGAGGAAGAGGAGTGACCTTTGCTAGAAATAGACAATCCAATAATGACAAGGTGCAGGATCGAATTAAAGGACAACCTTTTATTGTTAAACCTCAACTGGTTCCGGGAAAACCAAATGACCCAGACTATATGAGTAATAGCGGAAATTACAAGGTCTTTCAAGCGAGGACTCCACTGGCGATCACAAAGAGACAAGATGTTTGCAATTGAAGTGTAAGTGACCAACGCGATGGCACATTTACCATCACTATAAATAGGTGGTTTTACCACCCATTTTCACATACCACACCTTCCAACTTTCCTTCCTCTTCATAGTCCTAATAACTAAACTCGTGAGAGAGACGCAAGGAGCGGGAAGGAGCATGAGGATAGGAGCGGTCTTCTAGTCAGGTAAGGGAGACAGAACCCTATCCACTAGGGGATATAAGAGTAGAATAAATGTAGAATAGGTGTGGGGTGCCCTTAGCCCTACTAGGGGTTGATAAAGACAACACCCCAGGAGAGGGGTTGTGACATACGATGACTGATGGTAGTCACTGATAGTCTATCAACCCATAGGAATATGTTTGTTATGTGGTTGATGGTTGGCTATGTGACTGTATGATTTGTAGGTCGCCTGCGCGACACTAGGGCCTGTGTGTAATGAGTGATGATTGACTAGGGTGGTTGATGATATAATGTGTACAAGATTGTGATATTACTCTTGTATATTTGTATGTGTGGAAGTGATAAGTAGACTTATAGGGAATGGTGGGTAGTTGATACCTAAAGCTATATTTGAGACTCAACCTCGATGGATTTGATTGAGGTATGGACTGAGGATTAAATACTATAGGTTGATGGATCAGATTGAGGTTGATTTATTAGGTTATGATCTGGAAATAGAATGGGTGAGGATTCATATGCATAGCTGTAATCCACTACCATACTCATAGGCTGGCGTACGAGATTAGGTACTTGAGTGCGGGTACAAGTATAATCAGTATAGGGCACGCTGGTCCTTGAGGATAGTCTGGGTTCGACAGGTCTACGGGTGACGGATGGTTTGTGATCATCCTATCAGGACGTCAGAGCATCTGGTCATCCTAACGGGGTACAGATGTATTCATTGTCCATAGTGACGATCCCGAGTGCCACCCCGACACCTATTCCTATCACTGAACTTGGGGAACATGGATGCACTCTTAGGGGTACGATGAGTTGGGGAACAGGAATGCACTCTAATGGGAGGTTGTTGTTTATTTATGGCTAAGATGGGGTCGCTGGTGCTGATTATTGTTGTGTGGTCACGTAGGCATATAGAGAATCTTTAGGTGCAAGAGAGTGAGAGTGGGTAGCATAGGAGATGATCAGTAGATCGAACAATCTTGGAGATGGATGTGATTGTGATAGATATAATTTTACCTATTCATACATGAGTTCTACTTGCTAATATTATCATTTAATTAGTGCTTATAGTGTGTTCTGATCTCCTATTTTTCTTTTTGGTTTTGCATACATTTATTGAATGATTGAATAGGGTCAATAAGGATGTGCCAGGAAGAGAACTCTCAACCAATGAACTTGATCCTGTCAGGCGAAGTCTACATGTGCATATTGCGTGGTGTTTGCATCTATGATATTGTGCACTCATTTTCGCTTGTTATAGGTAGAAATTCTATGGATGGATCTCCATAGGTGCATAAATTCACTCTTCTGTGTAAAAATATAAATGCATTGCATTACTTCATTACATCACAAAGCATGGGGTATTTAGGAAATGGGACAAGGTCGTCTCATTTAGGCGGTGTCAAAGCAGTTCGATCCTATCACGACTGTGGAGTCTATAGTGTCTATCACTGGTTGAGTAATGTTGGATTCCCACTAAATCCAACAACATAAATATAGGCATGGGTAGAGTGTTCGGTAAGCAAATTGTCTATACCAAGTAAAGGTATGGTCGGTTGCTTATCCCTAGGGAGCATTACGTCTAACCTATATGTGTGTTTTGTGACACATTGATTCCTTTTTCAGGAATCATCATTGGCATCTTCCAGCCGGGAAAGACCTCATGTTGTACTCCCACTCCATCGCTGAAAAAAAATTTGGAAACGTTCACTGAATACTGCTAGTGGGAGGGGTTGTTACAATTGTTCAGGACCACACCTTGTCAGAGACTGTCCTTATCCAACCTGCCATTATTGTTTTAACTGTGGAGGAAACCATTACACCATTGACTGAAAGGACACATGTAATAGATGTTACATGTGTGGGGATCCCACACATGAACCTGGAGAGTGTGAACTTGCCCTTCCTCCAAGAAGAAGGAAACCTGATATTCCTTCACAAAGAAGGAAACTGCCTGTGACTAACATCATTGCTACCACCATGCCCTTATCTGTCGCTCCACCAACCGTTGTAACCGCCCCTCTTCAAGATGAGATCGAATGTATGGGGGAACAACTGATGGCTTTCCTTGGAATAGAGTAATATGTGTGAATGTGTATGTGTGAGATGGCTTCCTTGCATGGTTGTTCGTATGCTTCTTCGTGCTTTATGACATGTTCTGTTTAATGTATTCTATGGCATGCTTTATGTAAAATATGTTCTGAGTACGTTATGACGTGCTCTATCTTTGTACTCTCTGGTGTGTTCTGTGAAATATGACCTGTTTGATGTATTCGATTATTGATTCTACTCTATAGCTACTATTATTACATACTCCTTACTCGTAATAAGAAGGAAGGGAATTAGAAAGACATAAGTAATTAAAGTAATACAGGACCAAGAAAAAATAAATCCACAACAGAAATCCACATGATACATAAAACCAAATAAAAAGTCCATGAAAACAGGTAAACTAAGGATCAAGGTCCACATCCTGGGAAGAGACCCAGACAACCACGTGATGCTCCAGCCTGTTCACCTTGTCCTCCAACTAGGCCAGATCCGCCCTGAGCTCATCCCTGCTCTACAAGACCAGTGCCTCCAACCTAGCCTGGTTCTCCTACAGTTGGGCCATTAGCTGAGTAGCACCCGATCCTACAAGAGGAGGAACAGCTCCAGCCTGCTGCTCCACCTCGACTGGTCCGTCAGGACACTCATCAATTGTAGATCTGGTAATGGGCTTTACAACCCGACCCATCAAATGCCGCTCGCAAAAGCATTAATGGACTCGTGCTCCAAAATAGAATAGACCAACTCTGCTCTCTTGTAAGTTAGGTCATTCCTGTTTGAGCAGGTAGAAAGGTTGTAGTGCACAAACAAGGTCCAAGCCCGAGAAAGTGGCTTAAGGTACTTGACATTGAACCTAAGAGGGACCCCCTCAGCAGACCTGATCCAATTACTCCCAGGCATGCAAAGTGCCTCACCCAATGTATCAGGGCTGGTTGCGTGATTCAGCCTCTCCAAAAAATTACACACGTCGGGAATAGAAATCTAAAGCAGAGAACTGATAGTGTCTGGGCTGTAGTCATTCTCGACGCCCCTCACATAGCTAGTGTAGGTCAGCGCTGCTTTAGCAGGAAGATAAGCGTTCGCATAGGACTCGCGAACGATCTCCACACTAAATCTCTCATCCATACTCAGCAACTCTTGCCTTTGCCTCTCCTGAAATTCAGCTGTGATTTCAGGATACTCGCTTAACTCCAATTTGAAGATCCTCTCACTAATGTTGTCACGAGACTCAAAGCAGGAATGATAAACCCGCTAATACTCCAAGGTCCTGAATCTGTGAGTATCCAGTGTCTCCTCAGAAGACTCACCCACGTGCAATCTCTTACATGAACCGAGGCATCCTGCAAAATATAAAATGAAGATACAATAAGACTAGGAGTTAAATTGAGAAAAATTCAAATAAATTTCTAATAATAAAATCCTTAAAATATACATAATTAAAATTCTACGCTGTCAAAATAAATATAAAACAATAACTTCTAAAAGAGTTGTAAGAAAAATTAATGACTCCCTACGCATACTCAAAATTCTAAAATACTACTCTAATAAGTCAAATAATAATCCAATGTGCGCTCACCCTAAAAAATAATTTTTAAATTTTATACCCACGCAAAAGATGTTCTACATAATATTTTAGTAAAATTAATTTTTGCACCCTACCATGAGAATATTTTGTGCCTACAATTAAAATAAAGTTTCTCTAACTCTAATTTCCTATGAAAAGGAATTGTACGTAGAATTTAATCACTAAAGACTTTTCCTTTCACAAATCTACCACTCTATAATAAAAAGATAACCCCAAACAAAGAAGTTAAAAATTCTAAAAACTACCAAAAACTTTATAATAATCAACTTAGAACCTTAACTTCTAAAACCTCCATTTCTAAGACAAATGTAACTACACTTTAAGATGAATAAAAACCTAATGTTTTGTTTCTTAACCCACCCCTTCACAACTGTGAGAAATACCTAGGGAATTTCTATATATTGGCTAAAATTATACAATAATATTCCATTCATAACAAAAAATTTATACAAGGAATTTTCACATTTAGTAACAAAAACAAAGAAGTACCTATAAGCTTACAAGAAAATTTAAAACAAATTCCTCAAAGAACAAAAACCAAGAACACAACATTTCAAACAATTTTACTTAGGACTTTTGTCAAACACCTCTTATGCATACTCCAAGCATCAATATACCTATCTCTACATATCATTCCAAATCAATCTAAACAAAACCAAAAAAATCAACAAAACCAAATCTAAATACTACAACTATTCCATAACAAATTTCAGTCATCACAAATCCCAAATCTTCTCCCTAATTTTCGGATTTAATCATACAACCTCAAAACCCATTTACAAAATTTTAGATAGGATTTAGGCTTACCTTAATGTCAGAAGAATGAAAGGGAAGTGAGATTTGATGCACCCCTGGTCTTCCTACATGAATTTGGGCAAGACATGGAGGAGAGGAAAGCTTGAAACCACCAAAAATGGTGGAACACGCCGTTTTGGGCATGTTTTTATTCGTCTCTATGACAGGTACTGTTGCAACACGACGGTACTCTACTAGGGTACCATCGCAACGCGATCGTACTTGAACAGAAAAAATTTAATTTTATGTTTTTAATCAATTTGAATGGTATTCTAAAAAAAAATCAATTTGAAAGGTAAAAACTTGCTAGTAAGTGACCCTAAAACACCCTAAAAAAATTCTAAAAGAGGTCCACTAACTAAACAAAAATTTTCTTGTCACACTAAATTATAAAACGACGCCCATTAAGAGAGTAGGACCTTTCTCAATAAATAATTAACCATCATGTTTAGTATGGCTACATACCCAGAAATATATCAAATTAACAAAACACAATTATTAGAAATCACCCACCGGAAAATGAAGGATTTATCAAAAATGAAAATAAATAATTTAAGCAAGAAAAATATAGAAATCATTGAGAAGAGGTGATGGCAATTATCAAGAGAACAAAAAATAGGAAAAGATATATCACTTCCCAACACTATAATGCACAAAACTTTAAAAATCAAAACCCTCCAATTTTCGAGGATGAAAAATATTTTAAGGGGGATGGCAATGGATATCCCAAAATTATATCTAATTAAATAAAAATGCATAATATGATACTCCAAAATAATAAAAAGAACAAAATGATTTTTTTAGACTAAATTTATAATTTCAAACAAAGACTTGGCAAAACAAATAGTAAGAGAATTTAAGAAGAAAAGGATGATTATAAATTAGGAGAATCAAAATAAAGAGTAAAATTTGATTAAATAAGAAATAAGATATTAAAATTTAGAAAATATAAAATTAATAAATTTTTATAATAAAATAAAAATAAAAATGGGTCTAGAACCCTTTGGAAGGGTCTAGAACCCAAACAAAAATTTGTTTTGAATTTAGGTCTGTCGCGATGCGACGATACATATCTAAGTACCATCGTGATGTGACTGTACCCTGATAGCATCACCACGAGTGTGTTGACACGAGTAAAGGGACGCAGTCCATCTGTAACACCTGAGGACGAGATCGACCTCGTATTAGGACATCGTATCGAGACCTCGCGTCGAGACCTCCTATCGAGACCTCGTACCAAGACCTCGTGTCGAGATCCCGTGCCAAGATCGTGTGCCGAGGTCATATGTCGAGCTGATGAGGTCGCGTACCGAGCTGAGGAGGTCGCATGTCGAACTGAGGAGGCCGTGTGCACGAACTCGTGTTAGAGCCTTGTGCGCTTGCACAAGCACCCTGATCGACATCGTGTCGAGATGATAACACTCGTATTTTTACGAATATTATTTAGCGTTAATTAGTGTATTTTGTTGTGATTATGTTTTATTAAAGTAATTACTTGTTGTTTGGATTAATATCTTACTTTAAAATCTAGGTGTCGCTTATTTGTGGTTTTATGAAAGATAAATTCATTTAAAATGGTTTTTTTGTAATTAATTATTGTTTAAGAGATATTTAAGGGAGATAAGACCAAACTGTTTTTTTTTCTTTCCAGCTGTAGATAAATATCATGATTAGTTTCCTCCACCTCCATAAATATCACGCTTAGCCGCCTTAAAACACTCACTTTCCAGTTTCTTCTTTTTTCTTCTTCTCTAAATTTCCACTTCTCCAAACTTCCATTGAAGAACCTCGAGTTTCATTGAGCTTCTGCATAAACTTTCTTCATCAACCTTGTTTCTCATCATCTCCTCTACATATATCACCATCTCGACCATCTGTTGAGGTATGAAAAATAGAATTTTAGTTCCCTTCATGCTACTGTTTAACGCCACTTTCTCCTTCCATTTTAGCTAGTTTCTAAGCTTCCAAATCATGTCATATCGATAGGTTTTCTCCTTCATGGCATTACTTACCTTTCTAACCAATTATTTGAGCTTGAAAAACAAATTGTTTCCTCTGTTTTCTGCAATAGGCAGTGCCCAAAACCCTCCCTATTTGGTTTGTTTTGATTTCTTGTTTTAGTTTGTTGTACGTTGCTTCTTGTTGATGTTTGTTGTTGATTTATTTGTTATGGAATCATATAACCTTTTTCATGAACTTTTGATCGAAAACCCTAACTTTGTGTTAGAGGAAAAATGGTTTTGTCTGATGATGTATGAAAGAAGTTTTTAATAAAATTTTAGAGAAAAGGAGTTATTTTGTAATGTTTGAATTCTGGTTGTATTTGTTTAAGTTTTTGAGTTTTAATGTTTACTTGGGTTGTGGTTAAGATTGGGATAATGAGAGCTAAGTGTTATTAGAACCCATAGATAGAACTAAGTTGTGCTCGTATTAGGCAGTGTGATTTCCGAGATCGTCTTTGCAAGGAGATCGTGGTGTCTGAGAACACGAAACCGAGGTTGACTGAGAGCCGTACGTGTCGAGATCGGGTGAGAGACAGCCGTGGCGAGGTCGTTGTCGAGCTCGTTTGAAGACAATGCGTGTCGAGGTCGTTGTCGAGGTCGTTTGAAGACAAATTGTGTTGAGGTCGTTGTCGAGCGGCGTTAGCTTGGAGTTGATAAGGGCACTTCTAGACATTCTAGGATTTTTATTGTTATATTCCTATGTATGGATTCCTTGATTTGTGTCGAGCTTGAAGTGTTGTGATATGATTGAATTGCGTTTCTTCATGTTGAGCCTGCTCTTTTTATTTGACATGCGGTTGAATATCTTGGCGTATAACTCTTTGAATATCGTATGCTAATTGTTCATTGAGTGAGAGAGCTTAGCGAGTCGTTGGCGTTTGAAGTTGCGACCGGATAGCGGAGAGGGTGCTAGGTCCCCTTTTCCGCTTATGGGGACTTCTAAGCGTTGCCACGCTATGGGACCCGAGTTGATCATCCTAGGGAGAGAAGATCCCAAGGCTTCTGGACTTTCCAGCAAACGGTACGGCGTGTGCATTCCGGAAAAAGTGTCGAGTCGAGAGAAAATGGATAGCGAGTTGAGTCGAGTCTAGAGTGAGATTGTTGAGTCACGTTGGGTGAATGTTATACTTTGTTGTTTACTTATTTCTTTATGCCTTGATTATCTTGATTTGTTGAGAAGTTGACCCTTTCCCGTGGTACCTTCAATCCATGATGGTTACCCAGGCGATGTCGAGGGTGCAGGGAACTCGACAGCAGATGATGGCGAGGAGGAGCTCGACGAGGATCGAGCGGCGACCTATATTTGTCGTGGATTGATTATGTTTGTTGGATGTTTTTGGGTTGACTGTACTTTGTTTTTGTGTTCGATGGTTGTGACCAGATTGGGCTAGATGTCATTTTGAGCACAGTGGTAGATCGTGGTTTTACTTTTGGAGCAGCCCCTGCGTGGGTGTTCGCCAGTACCCCCAGGGTATGATTGCTCTCTTGAAGTCGCTATACCTTAGGTGTATTTTCTTTGTACATTATTACTGTCTTTTTGTATGCACTTTTTATATCTTGTATATATAAGTATGTACTTGTTTTACCTGCGTGATGTTATTTAGGATTTAAGTCTTGTGTCTTAGTTGCACCATGTTTCAAAAGTCAGAATTACTCGATGTGCACGAGTGGTCTTATAAAAAAATAATAATAATAAACCGTACTTTTCTAAAGGGCACAAGAGTATTGTTTTAAAACACATCGCATACAGGTAACTTGAGCTCGGTGTGTTGAGCTCGGTAACTCGAGCTCGGTATGTTGAGCTCGGTAGCGGTCCTAAGCAGTCGTTACAATGTTGGTATCGAGGCGATTCGGTTCGGCCGTGTATAGGAATTTTTGGTCAGCGTGGCCGGGATATGTGTGTCGGGTACATGGTTGTACTATCTTGATTCTTTGTTTGATTAAGTGAAGCACTTATTGCTTGAAAAATTGTTTGAACTGTTTCTTGATTGAAGCGGTGTGTTTTAACACATCCTTGTTGTGAGATTCGACAGGTTTTGAACTTTGTGGAATCTAATGCCACCTCGTTGGGATACGACGGTGTGCACAGGAACGCCGACATGGAACGAGCGATTCAAGCTATGGCCGAGATGGCTGCGGCCATGGCTCGACAATCACCGCCGCAACTCAACAGCCTAACGCGATGGCTCAACAGACGGCAGCCGTTGACACAAAGAGATTTGCAACAAAGAACGAGCGAGCGAAATGTCAAGCGAGAGGATTAGCGGACTTTAGAAGCATGACCCACCGGTTCTACGGTGAGCCAAACCCGTGATAAAGTCGATCTTTGGATGCAAGAGATCGAGAAGATCTTTGAGGCACTCCATTGCCGAACAACGTAAAGGTAGACTACGCCACCTATCCGCTCATCGAGATGCGAATATTGGTGGAAAGGAGTGAAGCAAACATTTATAGCGTAACGTCGCGAGATGACCTGGAGCTTTTCCGTGAAAGGTTCTTGGACAAGTACTTCCCAGACATCGCACGAGCCGAGAAGGAGCAAGAGTTTTTTCAATTGCAAAGAAGGCTCGGCGGTGTCCGAGTATGCGAAGTTCGAAGTCACCGGCAAGGTACTTCAGTCCATTTAGTGACCGAAATGACCAAAGATGGTTAAGTGAGAGAGGTTCCAACGAGGTCTGAGATTTGATATCCAGAAGTCAGTGGTATCATTGAGGATTCGAAACCTCCAAGAGCTGATAGATCGCTGTGTCGAGATAGAAGGAGTAAGAAGCCACAAGAAGAAGACTGGCCCAGGTGGACCAATGAGACCTCAGGGCATGGGACAGAGATTTGCACAGAAAGGAAAGCAACTTAAGAAGCCTTACAACCGACCTCAGGGGAACAACAATAATAGAGGACAGTATCGTCCGATGACCCAGGGAGCGAGAAGTGGAGGTCAGACCGGTGTCGAGGTGATTTGCTAACGTTGTGGAAGGCCAGGACATTATGTGAGTGACTGCACTCAGAAGGAGAATATATGTTTCAACTGCAAGAAGCCAGGACATTTTGCCAAGGATTGTCCCACACCTAAAGCCGAACCGGCAATGCATGCGGCGAAGGCAAAAGGGAAGCGTCAGGTAGCTAAAGGCAGAGTCTTCTGCATGAGTGGCGAGGAAGCAGAACAAGCTGATGACCTTATTCAAGGTGAATGTGAGATTGAGGGTAAATCCTTATCCGTCCTCTTTGATTCGGGTGCAACCCATTCCTTTATTTCTTCTGATTGTGTGAACCATTTGAATCTGAATGTGACTGCTTTACCGTTCCAATTGGTAGTTACAACCCCAGCTGCTAAAACCTTAGTCACAAACACTGCATGTCTTAATTGTGTAGTGGTTATTCAGAGTAGAAAGTTTGTGGTCAATTTGGTTTGTTTGCCTCTTAAGGGCTTAGATGTTATCCTCGGGATGGATTGGTTGTCATACCACCATGTCCTCTTGGACTGTGCCCGTAAAACTGTAATTTTTCTAGACCTTGGAGTCTCCAATTATCTTTCTGCTGAACGTATTGGAGTTTCTTTGAAAGAAGGAACTAGGGAATACATGTATCTGGCTAGTTCAGAAGTTTCCCAGCAGATCGAAGTGAAGAATGTACCAGTGGTGTGTGACTTTGTGGACGTTTTTCCTGAAGACGTGCCAGGGTTACCACCAGTGCGAGAGGTCGAGTTCTCCATCGACCTGATTCCAGGGATAGGACCTATTTCAATAGCGCCCTACAGGATGTCTCCTGCCGAGATGAAGGAACTAAAGTCCCAGATTGAGCATTTGGAGTCAAAGCAATTCATACGACCGAGCGTGTCACTGTGGGGAGCTCCAGTGTTGTTGGTCAAGAAGAAGGATGGACGATCCGCATCGCGTGCGTGGACTATCATCAACTCAACAAGGCTACCGTGAAGAACCCAGATCCGTTACCACGTATTGACGACTTGATGGATCAACTTCGTGGAGCGGCGATGTTTTCAAAGATAGACTTGAAGTCGCTACCATCGATTCGTAAAGGAGGAAGATGTCTCCAAAACAGCGTTCAGGACTAGGTATGGGCATTATGAGTACTTAGTGATGCCGCTTGAGTGACAAATGCGCCACTATGTTTATGGACTATATGAATAGGATTTTCCATTCGCTTTTGGATCGATTCGTTGTAGTGTTCATCGACGACATATTGATCTATTCAAGAACCGAGAAGAGCACGAAGAACACTTACGCCGAGTACTACAGATATTGCGTGAGAAGCAACTTTATGCAAACTCATCCAAGTGTGAATTTTGGCTTGAAGAGGTGAATTTTCTTGGACACGTGATTTCCAAAGAAGGGATAGTGTGGATCCAACTAAGATTGAGGTGTGTTAGCGTGGGAACACCAAGACTAAGCGATGGAGATCGGGAGTTTTGTTGGCTTAGCGTGCTATTATCGAAGATTCATTGAAGGTTTTTCGAAGATCGTCGCCTCTTACACGACTTACGAGGAAGGATCAACCTTTTGCTTGGACTGAGGAGTGTGAATCCAGTTTTCAAAGACTAAAAGGAGCTTTTGACAACAGCGCCTGTGTTGATTTTGCCTCAACTCGAAGAGCCTTACGAGGTGTATTGTGATGCGTCACACCAGGGATTGGGATGCGTGCTGATGCAACACCGGAAAGTGGTAGCGTATGCTTCAAGATAGCTTAAGATTCACGAGAGGAACTACCCTACTCACGATTTGGAGTCGGGCAAAGAATGGTTTTTGGCGTTGAAGATATGGAGGCACTATCTTTATGGGAGCACTTCATCGCTTTCAGCGATCACAAGAGCTTGAAGTACCTGTTCGATCAGAAAGAGCTCAACATGCGTCAGCGAAGATGGACAGAATTTCTCAAGGACTACGACTTTACGTTGGAATACCATCCCGGTAAGGCTAACGTAGTAGCAGATGCATTGAGCAGAAATAGCG
The DNA here is from genome assembly GCA_037113605.1 of Calophaca sinica. Lineage (NCBI taxonomy): Eukaryota > Viridiplantae > Streptophyta > Magnoliopsida > Fabales > Fabaceae > Calophaca > Calophaca sinica. The sequence continues at coordinate 94,381,893 of CM073732.1, read as the reverse complement.
TTTTAGCCTCAGCAATGATGATCAAGGAGTTGGAGATGCTCGAGAAGTTCCGAGACTTGAAGTTGAGTGTGGAAGTTTCACCAGGGAAGCTGAGATTTGGTATGCTTACCATTTCTAACAGATTGTTGGATGAGATCCGAGACCAGCAGGTTCATGACGAGCTCCTACAAGAGAAGGTCCAGTTGATAGCGCAAGGGAAGGCGACAGAATTCCAAGTCGGAACGGACAACATCTTAAGGTGCAATGGCCAAGTATGTGTACCTAACGTAGTGAAGCTGAGAAAGTTAATACTTGACGAAGCGCATAAGAGCAATTTTAGTATTCACCCAGGAGTTACGAAGATGTATCAAGACTTGAAGAAGCATTTTTGGTGGTCCGGAATGAAGAAGCAAGTGGCTGAGTACGTAGCTTCGTGTTTAACGCGGTCGAAGCGAAGGTGGAGCACCAACGACCTGCGGGAATGCTACAATCGCCGACGCATCAAAGATAGAAATGGGCCAGTATTTCGTTGGATTTGGTTGTAGGTTTACCGAAGACGCAGAAGAAGAATGATTCGATTTGGGTGATCGTCGACCGATTGACCAAATCTGCTCATTTCTTACCAGTGAGGTCGACATACAACGTGGAAAAGCTGACCGAGATCTACATCGCGGAGATAGTGCGACTTCATGGTATACCTCTTCAATCGTGTCGGACCGAGATCCAAGTTCACGCCTCATTTTTGGAGGGAATTGCAAGAAGCGATGGGAACCGAGCTCGTGCTTAGCTCGGCATATCATCTCCGCATCGACGGTCAAACCGAGAGAACGATACAATCGCCAAGATTTGTTGCGAGCATGTACGTTAGATCACCGAGGAAGTTGGGACAATGTCTTACCATTGGTGGAGTTCACCTATAATAACAGCTTCCATGCAAGTATTGGAATGGCACCTTTGAAGCACCTTGTATGGACGAAAGTGTCGACGCCTCTTTGTTGGTACCAGGATGGCGAGAGTTCGCTGTAGGACCAGATATGATCCAACAGACTCACCGAGAAGATCCGCTTGATCGTAGATAGGATGCGAACGTCTCAAAGTCGACAGAAGAGTTATGCAGACCAAAGACGTCGACCACTCGAGTTCGAAGAAGGAGAACATGTATTTCTTAGAGTCACCCCCACTACTGGAGTTGGTCGAGCGATCAAGTCCAAGAAACTTACCCCTAAATTTATTGGACCTTATCAGATTCTTCGTCGTATTGGTCCAGTGGCATATCAGATTGCTTTGCCACCCTTCTTGTCGAACATACATGATGTCTTTCACGTCTCACAGTTGCGAAAGTATATTTCCGACCCTTCTCATGTTATCGAACCGGATATGATTCAATTGAAGGACGACCTATCTTTCGAAGCATCACCAGCAAGAATTGTTGACCGGAAAGCCAAACAGTTGCGGAACAAAGAGATTCAACTTGTCAAAGTTGTGTGGGATCAGAAGACCGGAGATGCGACTTGGGAGCTGGAAGAGAAGATGAAGACTCAGTACCCTGAACTCTTTCATGGTAAGAATCTTATTTGCAATTTCGAGGACGAAATTTTTTTTAGAGGGAGAGATTATAACACCTGAGGACGAGATCGACCTCGTATTAGGACATCGTATCGAGACCTCGCGTCGAGACCTCCTGTCGAGACCTCGTACCAAGACCTCGTGTCGAGATCCCGTGCCAAGATCGCGTGCCGAGGTCATATGTCGAGCTGATGAGGTCGCTTATTTGTGGTTTTATGAAAGATAAATTCATTTAAAATGGTTTTTTTGTAATTAATTATTGTTTAAGAGATATTTAAGGGAGATAAGACCAAACTGTTTTTTTTTCTTTCCAGCTGTAGATAAATATCATGATTAGTTTCCTCCACCTCCATAAATATCACGCTTAGCCGCCTTAAAACACTCACTTTCCAGTTTCTTCTTTTTTCTTCTTCTCTAAATTTCCACTTCTCCAAACTTCCATTGAAGAACCTCGAGTTTCATTGAGCTTCTGCATAAACTTTCTTCATCAACCTTGTTTCTCATCATTTCCTCTACATATATCACCATCTCGACCATCTGTTGAGGTATGAAAAATAGAATTTTAGTTCCCTTCATGCTACTGTTTAACGCCACTTTCTCCTTCCATTTTAGCTAGTTTCTATGCTTCCAAATCATGTCATATCGATAGGTTTTCTCCTTCATGGCATTACTTACCTTTCTAACCAATTATTTGAGCTTGAAAAACAAATTGTTTCCTCTGTTTTCTGCAATAGGCAGTGCCCAAAACCCTCCCTATTTGGTTTGTTTTGATTTCTTGTTTTAGTTTGTTGTACGTTGCTTCTTGTTGATGTTTGTTGTTGATTTATTTGTTATGGAATCATATAACCTTTTTCATGAACTTTTGATCGAAAACCCTAACTTTGTGTTAGAGGAAAAATGGTTTTGTCTGATGATGTATGAAAGAAGTTTTTAATAAAATTTTAGAGAAAAGGAGTTATTTTGTAATGTTTGAATTCTGGTTGTATTTGTTTAAGTTTTTGAGTTTTAATGTTTACTTGGGTTGTGGTTAAGATTGGGATAATGAGAGCTAAGTGTTATTAGAACCCATAGATAGAACTAAGTTGTGCTCGTATTAGGCAAAGCAGTGATTTCGAGATCGTCTTTGCAAGGAGATCAGGGTGTACGAGAACACGAAACCGAGGTTGACTGAGAGCCGTACGTGTCGAGATCGGGTGAGAGACAGCCGTGTCGAGGTCGTTGTCGAGCTCGTTTGAAGACAGCCGTGTCGAGGTCGTTGTCGAGGTCGTTTGAAGACAGCTGTGTTGAGGTCGTTGTCGAGCAGCGTTAGCTTGGAGTTCGGTAAGGGCACTTCTAGACATTCTAGGATTTTTATTGTTATATTCCTATGTATGGATTCCTTGATTTGTGTCGAGCTTGAAGTGTTGTGATATGATTGAATTGCGTTTCTTCATGTTGAGCCTGCTCTTTTTATTTGACATGCGGTTGAATATCTTGCGTATAACTCTTTGAATATCGTATGCGGCGAATTGTTCATTGAGTGAGAGAGCTTAGCGAGTCGTTGGCGTTTGAAGTTGCGACCGGATAAGCGGAGAGGTGCTAGGTCCCCTTTTCCGCTTATGGGGACTTCTAAGCGTTGCCACGCGCTATGGGACCTGAGTTGGTATCCTAGGGAGAGCGAAGATCCCAAGGCTTCGGCTGGACTTTCCAGCAAACGGTACGGCGTGTGCATTCCGGAAAAAGTGTCGAGTCGAGAGAAAATGGATAGCGAGTTGAGTCGAGTCTAGAGTGAGATTGTTAAGTCACGTTGGGTGAATGTTATACTTTGTTGTTTACTTATTTCTTTATGCCTTGATTATCTTGATTTGTTGAGAAGTTGACCCTTTCCCGTGGTACCTTCAATCCATGATGGTTACCCAGGCGATGTCGAGGGTGCAGGGAACTCGACAGCAGATGATGGCGAGGAGGAGCTCGACGAGGATCAGGGCGACGACCTATATTTGTCGTGATTGATTATGTTTGTTGGATGTATTTTTGGGTTGACTGTACTTTGTTTTTTTTGTGTTCAGTGGTTGTGACCAGATTGGGCTAGATGTCATTTTGAGCACAGGGTAGACTGGTGGTTTTACTTTTGGAGCAGCCCCCTGCGTGGGTGTCTGCCGGAAGTACCCCCAGGGTATGATTGCTCTCTTGAAGTCGTCATACCTTAGGTGTATTTTCTTTGTACATTATTACTGTCTTTTTGTATGCACTTTTTATATCTTGTATATATAAGTATGTACTTGTTATACCTGCGTGATGTTATTTAGGATTTAAGTCTTGTGTCTTAGTTGCACCATGTTTCGAAAAGCTGTAATTACTCTGATGTGCACGAGCTGGTCTTATAAAAAATAATAATAATAATAAACCGTACTTTTCTAAAGGGCACAAGAGTATTGTTTTAAAACACATCGCATACAGGGTAACTTGAGCTCGGTGTGTTGAGCTCGGTAACTCGAGCTCGGTATGTTGAGCTCGGTAGCGGTCCGGAAACGGGTCGTTACACCATCGCGATGCGACGGTACCCGTCGCAAGGCGATGACACTTTTACCATCACTATAAATAGGTGGTTTTACCACCCATTTTTACACACCACACCTTCCAACTTTCCTTCCTCTTCATATTCCTAATAACTAGGGTCGCGAGTAAGCAGCGAGAGAGACGCAAGGAGCGGGAAGGAGCGCAAGGATAGGAGCGGTCCTCTGGTCAGGTAAGGGAGAAAAAACTCTATCTACTAGGGGATATAGGAATAGAATAAATGTAGAATAAGTGTAGGGTGCCATTAGCCCTACTAGGGGTTGATAATGACAACACCTCAGGAGAGGGGTTGTGACCTACGATGACTAATGGTAGTCACCGCTAGTCTAGCAAACTATAGGAATATGTTTGTCATGTGGTTGACGGTTAGTTATATGACTGTATCTGTATGTGTGACTGTATGATTTGTAGGTCGCCTGCACGACACTAGGGCCTGTGTGTAATGAATGATGATTGACTAGGGTGGTTGATGATATAATGTGTACAAGATTGTGATATTACTCTTGTATATTTGTATGTGTGGAAGTGATAAGTAGACTTATAGGGAATGGTGGGTAGTTGATAGCTAAAGGTATAGTTGAGACTCAACCTCACTGGATTTTATTGAGGTATGGACAGAGGATTAGATACTATAGGTTGATGGATCAGATTGAGATTGAGTTATTAGGTTACGATCTGGAAATAAAATGGGTGAAGATTATATGCATAGTTCTAATCCACCGCCATACGCATAGACTGGCGTACGAGGTCAGGTACGTGAGTGCGGGTACAAGTACAGTCAGTTTAGGACACGCTGGTCCTTAAGGATGGCTCGCGACCATCCTGTCGGGAAGTCGAAGTGCCTGGTCATCCTGACAGGTACTGATGCATTCACTATCCATAGTGACGATCCCGAGTGTCGCCCCGACACCTGTTCCTATTGCTGAAGTTGGGGAATAGTAATGCACTCTTAGGGGTAAGATGAGCGGGATATGTGGATGGAAAAATGACTTGACCTGCCCTTCACAAGCTGATGGGAGGTTGTTGTTTATTTATCACTAAGGTGGGGCCACTGGTGCTGGTTATTGTTGTGTGGTCATGTAGCCATATAGAGAATCTTTAGGTGCATGAGAGTGAGAGCGGGTAGCATAGGAGACGATCACAAGATCGAACAATCTTGGAGATGGATGTGATTGTGATAGATATAATTTTACCTATTCATACATGAGTTCTACTTGCTAATATTCCCATTTGATTAGTGCGTATAATGTGCTTTGATCTCCTATTTTTCTTTCTGGTTTTGCATACATTTCATTGAATGATCGAGTAGGTTCAATAAGGATGTGCCAAGAAGAACTCTCGCCAGTGAACCTGATCCTGTCAGGCAGAGTCTACATGTGCATATTGCGTGGTGTTTGCATCTATGATACTGTGCACTAATTTCCGCTTGTTTTAGGGAGAGATCCTATGGATGGATCTCGATAGGAGCATAAATTTACTCTTGTATGTAAAATATAAATGCATTGCATTACTTCATTACATCCGATTCATGGGGTATTTAGGAAATGGGACAGGGTCGTCTCATTAACACCGTTAGACTTTTTTTGAGTTTTAGTCTAACATCGTTGAAAAAAATCTAACATGTCCGTTAATATGTCTTTTTGTTCATTAATATGCCTATGCAGCCACTTCTGAGTCATTATTTTTATTTTTATTTTTTTTTGAAAACCTAAAAACCAATTGACGTAGACTCATCTCTTTTACAAACACTAGAGTTATTCAATAAATCTAGGAACCTTCCAATGCAAAAACTCAAAACTAAGATTAGGAAATGGGGGAAGGGATTCGGCTAAGAGAGAAATAGAAATTGCAAGTTTGGGATTTGTCCGTGAATTTTAATTGGTCAATATTTGATTACTTGTGCTGACCCTTAATTAGCCAAATGGTAGCACATTCACACCTTCTCAAATTCAATTATTGACAAAAATTTTAATTGCCATTTTGAAGTCCAAAATAAGACTCCCAAAAAGTAAAAGCATGAACCAATGAATGGAGTTGTCAAACCAAAAACCATAGGGTTCTGCTCCCAAATTGATTTCAAGTAAACCCCAAATAACAATTCCACAAAAACCCAATTACTTTTTTTTACCCAACCGGCATCTTACAAAATAGAATACCTAAATCAACATCTCACAAAATTGAAATGTGATCCTCCTATGACGTCACCCGGGTCCACCCCACTGCAAGGGTTCCCTTCAACCCAAATTCCCTCAGCCGCTGACGCCATCTTTCGCTTCTCTCAGCCTGAACCACCCCCTCGTAAGCCCCCTGACGGAGGCACCGACGCTGCAACTCAGCCACATCAGGCTTCCTCTACAGAGCCCCCTCAACGGTCCTCTTTGAAGAGGCGACTTCAGGGTGACTTTTTAGGGGCCGCTTCCCTTTCCCCTCGAGTGGAGCCATGGATGGAAGAGGGCCAGGTACAACCAAAATCTTATTCCTATGTCCTGACAAACGATAAGAAAGCTCAGAATGTGTTCACCTTTGAGGATATCGAAGATGAAGAGGAAGCCGCTCAGGGATCACCAGATAGTATTATCCCTAGGATTGAAGTCACGACGGATCATGCGGGGATTCCATGTCTGTGCCTGAACGATGCTGAGAAGGAACGAATACGTAAACCATGGTGTAACACCCCAACTCTCCTGAGCTTAGTAATTAGAGACCTTAAGTGAAAAAGGGATTTATTCCCAAAATATGACTACAGTTAATAAATTAGAAGGGAAACTACTAGGGGTTTAATAAAAGGTGGGACTACTAATTCACGAGTAGCTATTTAATTAATTAATTTATCTAAGGTTTTAGTAAGGACCGAAGAGTAAATTATGAGATTAAATAAGGACTTGTTAGCCAAATTCTAACAAACCAATACCTCTCACCCACTATGCACCCTACCCTCACTTAACACACACTAGCACTCACCCTCTCTCCCTAAATTAAAACACGCAAACACACACACACACCGTAACAGAGAAGAAAGAAAGAAAAGAACGAAAAAGAAGAAGAGAGAAGGAAGCGAAGAAAAGAAAGAAGAAAAACGGAGAGAGGGAGAACGCCATGGAGAAGGGAGAGAGGGAGAGCACCATGGAAAAGAGAGAAAGGGGAGAGAAAGTCGAGAGAAAGGGGAGAGAAATTCGAGAGAAAGAGAGAGAGAAAGAGAGAAAAAGAAAGGGAGAAAAGAAGAGAAGAGGGATGAGGGTTTATTTCCAAGATTAAGCTTGGATGTGGGGTTTTATGGAAGAAGAAGGAGGATCCAAACTCCAATCAAGGTTTGATTGAAGAAGAAGAATAATAATTTGGAGCTAAAGTTTTGATTCAAGCTCCCATGGAGGTTAGGGCAAGGAACAATCATGGAGGATGAAACCCCAAGCCCTATAAATAGGGGATTTCATCACTGAGCATTTAAGGAATAAGAGGTAACATAGAATCCCTAATTAAAACCTCTCTTAAGGGCGTGCCTAGGTTTTTATGCAATTTTATATGATCATTATGTGTTAGAATGCTTGCAAGGTGTTTGAGGTTGGTTCTATGAGAAGTGTTGTGTACTAAAACCTCTTTAGACACCAAGGTAGTATAAATAGATTTGGAAGAAATGACAATGTACATGCCAATTTGTGATTAATTGTGTAGAATATGTGATTTACATAATTGCTGAAAATTGTTGTGACTTTGAATGAAATTCTAGAATTTTACATGGGCTAATTAAGCCATAACTTGTTTTGATTATGTTTAATATTATGTGTATGTAATGTAAATTAAGTGGTTTTAGCTTTGGTGGTGTATAACTTGTGATATTTGATTGAAATAGGCTAAGGGTTGGATGTTGTCCCCAAACCCACCTGTACAGTTGTGTAATGTTTGCTTCGTAGTGATCTCCATAAAGGACCTATTGAGATTATCTTTAGTTATTTGAAAACTAGACTCATTTTCCTTCAGTTTGAGCAGAAATTTCGTTGAATTTGACTAAGTATAGATATTTTAATATGTGCTACAAAATGGCAAAAAGTATGTTGTTCTGTTTTGGACCTCAGTGGCCTTTTTGGTAAAACTACACTAATTGGAAAATTATGTTCTAAAATAAAAATTATATTTCATAAACTAGACATCCTAAGCTTTCCAACGAGTGGTCATTTGCCCAAATCCGACATCATTTGGCATTTTAATAAAATCCTCTAATTTGATGTAAATCTGCAGAAAATCGTCCCCTTTGCTGGACCAAATTTGCTAGCGAAAATCTTCAGGCTAAGCGAATTTGGGGCAGAATAAACAGTCCGAGTTTTGTTCTAAAATGTATGTGGGAGGAGACCACTTAGGTACTTGTCATAGGCTATTTTTTTAAGGATATTTCTTGGCTCTTGTCATGGATAACCCAATTATACACATAAGCAAATTGAGTTTTAAATTATGAAAAATATATGCTTAGTTGCGATTGCTAGAATTGTTCTCATGCTTGGAGTGTTACCCTTTGGTGAGGCTGGTAACATACTTGCATTATCTCATCAATTAGCGTATTATTGTAGCAATATACCTAATTGATTGATGTCCATGTTTGTATTTCTGTTGAGAAGAGTTTTCCATACTTAGCACACCAAGTATGGCTGAAAACAATAGTAAAAATATTTTATGTTAGTTCTATGTTACTGAATTTTATAAACTCACTACATTGGGGCGTTGTTTTCAAGTACTTAGAATTTGGGAGAAGGTGAGAGCATGTCCTGGTGCTCGGTCTTGCCTCCACGCGAGACTTCCTTATGTGTCGGAACCGAATCATGAGTCGAGTCGTATTATTTATGAGTCTTTTGGGCTATATTGAATTCTATTGTAATTTCTTGATAAAAATATTTTATTAGTGAACTTGTTATATTTTGCCTTTATGTCTTCAAAGATTTTTTTAAGCCAATGTATTGTCCTTTCAAAGGTTTTACCTTCCATTGTTTAGTGTTCAATATTTGAAAAAGAAAATTTTCCTACGTTTAACCTAATTCTAAGCTAATTTCTTAAGTAATGCTCTGATAAGAGTCAGGGCGTTACACTATGGTATCAGAGCAGTTTGACCTCATCAGGCTGTGAGTTGTGTGTGTCTAGAAGTGATCCAGTTTATGATGTATCAGTTGTGTTTGTGGATCTAAATTTTCTAAGTCCTTTTGATGAATTATTGAGGTAGGTACCTCAAGGATTTGTCTAAAGAATGAGGAGAATGAAGACGAGCAGGAGTTAGTGTAGTTACTTCCTCGTTTTTACAAGATTCCTTAATATATGTATATACTCGTACATATGGGTATATACATATATGTACCCACTGGGAGAAGAAAGTGGAAATCCATATCGTTTGTCAGAATAGGGATTTTCGGGTTTCTTCACAATCTATAATCAATATGTTGTTAACCCTAATGTGTTGTTTGTTGATGGATGAATTGGATAACGAATAACTTATAAGAGGACTCTTGTATTCCTTATCTGTCTTCGAGGATTTGCATGTTAAGGTATGATTCCAACTTTACTTATGTGATGTGATGTTGAATGTTGTGATGGTTTAACAAGTTAAATTCATGACTTAGTGGCTTAATTTCATGAAATGTACAGTTATACAGACTTATGTTGGCTTTTGGTGGAAAGGGTGAATTACCTTCCTCACCTCCACGTTGACATTTGTTTTGTATTTCCTTCATTATTCTCTCTACAGAGGAAATTTTGAAGTGATTCTAGTGTCATGCGAAAATAGACTAAGTGATGTATGGTTCGGCTAGCAAATATACATGAGTAAGTACTTTATATTCCTTATCTATATTCGAGAGTCGAACTAGGGGTTATGATCATGACTCAGTCGTATCATACTCAGTGTATGAAATTATTATTAAAGTGATTGAGTGATATTTATGATTGTTGTGATGGAAGTCTTGTCGTTTCCATAGTTGCTTTAACTCTATGTGTGTAATGAATTCATGTGTGATGTTTTGTTATTATTTATGTTTAGAATGAACTTGGTAAATAGATGCATGTTTGAATGCTTTACTATCATATTTTGCTTTTTGAAATGTTGGAAAGGGTTTACGGGGAGTAGTCGAAAATGTGACCAACCAAAAACATAGTGTTATGGGCATTGCTAAATTGGCGTAAAACCTCAGAAATACTAGAGTGTGATATTTTCCCATATGATTGAACTTAGTGGAGCCAAGACTTTCCACAAAGGGTAGGTGATATCTAGTTAACTCTAGAAGAATTGATAAAGGAGTTTTAACTCATAAACACCACTAGTTAATAAGGATAAGAAGTAAGATAAAGATAGGCCAAACTCTCAAACACCTAAGTTGTAGTAGGGAACCTCAAAAGTGATCAAGCTTTGGTGAGGCAGAAAAACCCTAAATCTTCTAGGTAGTGTGACCACAGTGGAACAACTAGCCTAAGGAAGAGGATTAGACTATAGTCTTTGAATTATAAGAGTTTTAAGCATAGCTAAATTAGCAGGAATCCAAAGTTATTAATATCTGCACTAGATTCAATTGACCAGTGCATGAAGTGACTTTGCTTGACCAATTACAAACTCTGTCTTAACTAAATAAGAACCTTATTTGGAATGAGACTTAGTCTGTGATCGGTTAATGGAATTACCAAGTTCTCCGGACAATTAGCCCTTTTGTAGAGATTAATTCCTTTCCGGATTTCAAATGATTTAGAATAAACATTCAAGGGTAAATTCATAAATGAATTAATAGAATGTTAAGGATGTTTGTCGGATCGGTGAAAAATAAGACTCGGTAGCGAGCGTGTCGGTCCATTTTGCTTTGAGCCACAGCGATACAGATCCTCGTTTGGTTGTAGACGGATCATATGGGGATACATTCAAGGTAATTTAAAATAAGCAAGATAGGTTATTCCCTAAAATCTCAACATTTGTTTTCTTGATGCTCGTTGGTCCGTTTGGTTATTAAATCCGACAACGGACATGTCGGTCCATGTTGCTATCAGCCATGGTGGCGTGGATTCCCGGTTCAATTCCAATTGAACCAAAAAAGGGATGCATAAATGGTTTATTCAAAGGGAAATAATCTATCAAGTTGAAAAGAGTAAATTGAAAACCCTTACCTTCTTAGGAAGTGAGCTTTAAATGAATTAATGAATTGTTAAGGGTGTACTCTTGGTTCAACTACAAATGAGCATTACCCAGCGTAAAGATATCACATTGTATAGACGTTAACTACACTTAAGATTCCTTAATAAGGAATGAAACCTCTATATGATGGCCTTTGGCAGGAAGGTCATGACGGCCTGGTTAATTATCTAGCAACTGTTAGTGAATACGTGCTCAGGCATGGGGACGCTCATGTCGGTGCGTATTAAAGGAGCTATATGCTTAACCTATGTCAGTCCGGGGTTAAATAATCCGACCGAATCCGGGCAGCATGTTACGTGTTGTGCCGGGGTCAAATGAGGGATTAGTTTAACCGAATTCGGTGGCATAGCAGACGTCGGTCCGGGGTCAGATATCTCTCCATTGACCGAATCCGGCGACATAGATTCCTAGTTCAAAAGCGAACGAACCCTAAGTGAATTGTAGATGCGAGTAATGCAATCATAACTTGTATTCCTAGTTCAAATAACGAATGGACTTTAGAGGAATACGAGGAGTGAGTTATATTGTATGAATGTTACATCTTTCTTTATTAATTTGATGTTTGATCGTATGCATTAGCAAAATCTTGATTTCATGCATGAAGTAAATGTATTTTATTCTTTGCTAAGTGTAGTTAGTAATATGCATGCTAGCCTCAGTAATCATAGAAGTAACCTTAGATAGACCTAAATCAAGAAAAGGAGCTTACTCATTTGGAGTGGCGTAGCATCAGAGTTTGTTGCAGGAACTAAATGAAGTTGATTCTATAACGGCCCGGACTACTTTCAGGATTGCCGACTGTCCCCACAAACCAACACAGGTCTTTTCAGCGTGCTTTATCCTCACTCACACGCTTTCTGGAAAACTTCCCAGAAGGTTACTCATACCAAGAGTGCTCCAAGTTAAGCACGCATAACTGTGGAGTTCTTATGTTTCGGGCTCCCGAAAAGGAGATGCATCTTGTTGGTATAGGTAGTATCAATCAATTCCTTTAAGCCTTCCTTCACCCGTGCAGTTTCATACCTGCACAGCCTTAGGATCCCTCTCATTTCGGTGGAAATTCGGTTCATTCACGTGTCCCTAGCCTAGAAGCTGTCAGGAGCTATTCTTTGTCTGTGCTCAATGCACCGGCGATCATTCCCCGCCCTCGTTAGCCTCAAGCGTCACATGTCCACTAGCTTCGGCATGGTTCGTCCCCGAACCACACCATATTGGGAGAGATCTGCTCTAATACCATTTGTAACGGCTCGAACTACTTTTAGGATTGCGACTATCCCCACAAACCAACACAGGTCTTTTCAGCGTGCTTTGTCCTCTCTCACACGCTTTCTAGAAGACTTCCCAGAAGGTCACTCATCCCAAGAGTGCTCCAAGCCAAGCACGCTTAACTGTGGAGTTCTTATGTTCTGGGCTCCCGAAAAGAAGATGCATCTTGTTGGTATAGGTAGTAATAATCAATTCCTTTAAGCCTTTCTTCGCCCGTGCAGTTCCACACTTGCACAGCCTCAGGATCCCTCTCATTCCGGTGTAAATTCGGTTCATTCACATATCCTCTAGCCTAGAAGCTGCTAGGAGCCGCTCTTTGTCCGTGCTCAATGCACCGGGGATCACTTCCCGCCCTCGTCAGCCTCAGGCGTCACAGATTCCATAGGTTAGCTAAGTATAAGATAAGGCAAACTTTGAGGGCAAAATTTCTAAAAGGAAGGGAGTAATGTAACACCCCAACTCTCTTGAGCATAGTAATTAGAGGCCCTAGAGAAAAAAGGATTTATTCCCTAAGGATGACTACAGTTAATAAATTAGAAGGGAAACCATTAGGGGTTTAAGAAAAGGTGGGACCACTAATTTACGAGTAGCTATTTAATTAATTAATTTACCTAAGGTTTTAGTAAGGAACGAAGAATAAATTATGAGATTAGATAAGGACTTGTTAGCCAAATTCTAACAAACCAATACTTCTTACCTACCATGCACCCTACCCTCACTTAACACACACTAGCATTCACCCTCTCTCCCTAAATTAAAAGACACACACTCACCATAACAGAGAAGAAAGAAAGAAAAGAAGGAAAAAGAAAGAAAAGAAGGAAAAAGAAGAAGAGAGAAGGAAGAGAAGAAAACAAAGAAGAAAAAGGCAAAGAGGGAGAGTGTCGTGGAGAAAAGAGAGGGAGAGAAAGCCGATAGAGAGAAAGAAAAAGAAAGGGAGAAAAGAAGAGAGGAGGGTGTGAGAGAGGAAGAAGAGGGATGAGTGTTTATTTCCAAGATTAAGCTTGGATGTGGGGTTTTATGGAATAAGAAGGAGGATCCAAACTCCAATCAAGGTTTGATTGAAGAAGAAGAAGAATTTGGAGCTAGAGTTTTGATTCAAGCTATCATGGAGGTTAGGGTAAGGAACAATTATGGAGGATGAAACCCCAAGCCCTAAAAATTGGGGATTTCATCACCAAGCATTTAAGGAACAAGAGGTAACATAGAATCCCGAATTAAAACCTCTCTTTAGGGCGTGCCTAGGTTTTTATGCAATTTTATATGCTTTGGTGAAAATCTCCATGTTTTTGATTATTATGTGTTAGAATCCTTGCAAGGTGTTTGAGGTTGGTTCTATCAGAAGTGTTGTGTGCTAGAACCTCTTTACACACCAAGGTTGTATAAATAGATTTGGAAGAAATGATAATGTACATGCCAATTTGTGATTAATTGTATAGGATATGTGATTTACATAATTGCTGAAAATTGTTGTGACTTTGAATGAAATTCAAGAATTTTACATGGGCTAATTAAGCCATAACTTGTTTTGATTATGATTAATATTATGTGTATGAAGTGTGTTTTAGCTTTGGTGGTGTATAACTTCTGATATTTGATTGAAATTGGCTAAGGGTTGGATGTTGTCCCCAAACCCACCTGTACATCTGCGTAATGTTTGCTTCATAGTGATCCCCATAGAGGTCCTATTGAGATGATCCCTAGTTATTTGAAAACTAGATTCATTTTCCTTCAGTTTGAGCATAAAGTTCATTGAATTTGACTAAGTATAGATATTTTAAAATGTGTTACAAATTGGTAAACAGTGTGTTGTTTTGTTTTGGACCTCAGTGGCCTTTTTGGTAAAACTGCACTAATTGGGCAATTTTGTTCTAAAATAAAAATTAGATTCATAAACTAGACATCCTGCTTTCAGGTCATTTGCCTAAATCTGACATCGTTTGGTATTTTAACAAAATCCCCCAAGTTGATGTAAATCTGCAGAAAATCGTCCCCTTTGCTGGACCAAATTTGCTAGCGAAAATCTTCAGGCTAAGCGAATTTGGGGCAGAATAAACAGTCTGAGTTTTGTTCTAAAATGTATGTGGGAGGAGACCACTTAGGTACTTGTCATAGGTATTCTTTTAAGGATATTTCTTGACTCTTGTGCTGGATAACCCAATTATACACATAAGCAAATTGAGTTTCAAATTATGAAAAATGTATGATTAGTTGCAATTGCTAGAATTGTTCTCATGCTTGGAGTGTTACCCTTTGGTGAGGCAAGTAACATACTTGCATTGTCTCATCAATTAGCTGTATTATTGTAGCAATATACATGATTGATTGATGTCCATGTTTGTATTTCTGTTGAGAGGAGTTTTCCATACTTAGCACACCAAGTATGGCTGAAAACAACGGTAAAAATGTTTTATGTTAGTTTTATGTTACTGAGTTTTATAAACTCACTACATTGAGGCGTTGTTTTCAGGTACTTAGAATTTGGGAGAAGGTGAGAGCATGTCCTAGTGCTCAGTCTTGCCTCCACGCGAGGCTTCCTTATGTGTCGAAACCGGATCACGAGTCGAGTTGTATTATTTATGAGTCTTTTGTGCTATATTGAATTCTATTATAATTTCTTGATAAAAATCTTTTATTAGTGAATTTGTTTTATAATGCCTTTATGTATTTAAAGATTTCTTTAAGCCAATGTATTATATTTCAAAGGTTTTACCTTCTATTGTTTAGTATTCAATATTTGAAAAAGAAAATTTTCCTACGTTTAACCTAATTTTAACCTAATTTCTTAAGTAATGCTCTGATAAGAGTTAGGGCGTTACACATGGCAAAAAACCCTAGTGGTGAAGCTTCTGGGTAAGACTATCAGCTTTACTATGCTGAAGAGAAAACCTGAACAAAGCTGGGCCAGAACAGGATCGATTCAAATCATTGATGTTGAAAATCACTTCTACTTTGTGAAGTTCACATCAAAAAAGGACTTTGATTTTGCCCTAACCGGAGGCCCTTGGGTCATCCTCGACCATTACTTGGCAATGGAAAAATGGGAACCAAACTTCATGGTGGCTACAACGAGAATTAACAAGGTGGCGATTTGGATAAGGCTACCGAAATTCCCCATAGAATGCTATGACAAGAGAATCTTACAAGCGATTGGGAACTTGCTGGGGATAACAATCAAAGCTGACCTGAACACTTCCAACTACTCCAGAGGTAAGTTTGCCCGCATTTGTGATGAAATTGACTTAGACAAACCCTTGAAGTCTCGATACAGAATTGATGGTGACCTAAAAAATTTGAGTATGAGGGAATTCATTTAGTGTGTTTTAATTGTAGTATGTATCGCCACTCTAAAGAGAATTGCACGAAAAGGAAGCCTATGGAAATTGAGGCTCAACACCAGAAAAAGGACACTGGGGGGATGATGATGGGCTAGGCCTGTGGAATATGGTACATAGGAGAACTCGCAAGAAGCAACCTACTCGTGGTCCGGATCCATTGGAAGTCCAGAATAGGAACACATCAACAACATGTGGGGAAAACAATAAGACAATAATTCATGAGGAAGCTGCAGTAGAAACAATAGTGAATTGCCAGGGGATCCCATAGAGAAAGAGGTGGACACTGACATTAACTGCCACAAAACAGGGCATGACGATATAGAACTGGTAACTGGTGAGTATCATAGAGTCTTTTTGAAAGGTAATGAAATGTGGAAATTAATGGAGATAGCTTTGACTAACAAAAAGGAGGGGAGTCCTAGTATCCTGGCTAAGGACAAGCTAGACAATAAAGAGATGTCAACTAGTGTAAAACCCATAGACAACCATGTGGCATTCCAAGTTTCCCCAACACCCTCTCCAATGAACACAATTTCTCAAGACATGATTGTGGACCCTGAAGATGATAGCATGGTCATGGAGACTCCTGAGATGCTCCAAGACCTCCTTGCTAGCAAGATGGTGGTGACGATGAAAGACCCTAAACCACAAGATCTTGATAGATAGAACAGGTGTGACAATATACTGGTTGATGATGTTCAGTTTGCAATTAGTGAAGGTGAAATGGTTGATGTTACTAACCAACTTGATACTACTATGGCTGAAGGACCTCCTCAGGGGGGACCACAGGTTATAGTTTGATCCTTTGAGTGGGTCAGACTTCTTCCCTAATTATTATTTATGATAATTATCAGTTGGAACGTAAGAAGGGCTATGGGTCTATACTTTGGAAGGACTTACCGTCAGATGATTCCAAATTACAGGACAGATGTGTTAATTGTGCAGGAGCCCAGATGTAGTGGCCACCTTGCTCGTAAGGTCACTGGGAGACTTGCGTTTAAACATAAATCATTAGTGAAGCTAAAGGTTACTCTGGAGGGATCTGGATTTTATGGAAGAGGGATAATATTCAGGTTCAAACCATTAAAATCCATGACTAAGTCAAGGTTGTTGTGGACCATGAAAGGCCTTGGTTGCTCTCAGCTGTGTACGCCAGTCCTAGGGAAGTGGAGAAAAGAACTCTCTGGGAGAATATTGAACAATACTCGGCAACCATCCTAGATGAAGATTGGCTTATTCTTGGAGACTTTAGTGATATAGCCATGGGTCATGACCAAAAGGGTGGTGGGGTGGTGGATAAAAGAAGATGCCAAGAATTTCAGTCTAGAGTCAATAGATGCAACTTGATGGACCTTGGTAGTGTGGGTACTAAATTTACTTAGAGAGCTCCTAAGTGGAACGGTAGGGACAGAGTTTTCAAAAGTCTCGATAGAGCTATGTGTAACAGAGCTATGTGTAACACTAACTGGCGCCTTCGCTTTGATGAGGCCTTTGTCAAAAATCTCCCCCGCATTGGCTCTAATCATCACCTTATTGAAGTAATTCTTGGGCAGGATACCACCCCCATGGCCCAAGACCTCTGAGATTCTTAAGCACTACGAAGGAAAGAGAAACTGCTTGTCTTGTTTGATGGTGGATGAGTGAAACCCAGATCTGAATAATTAAACCAATATCTATGTTTCCAGAAGACTACACAAACACTTTGACACCCATCTAAAGACCAACTTACACACAAATTTGGAAAAGGGGAGGGGGGATACGGCTGAGAGAGAAAGAGGAAAGGGGTATCTGCGCAGAGGAATTTAACTCCAAGCCTACATCTCACAACTACACACACATACCAACCCGCACCAAATTAAAAGGGGAAAAGGTGTCTGCACGGCCAGGAATGGTTTCTGGAAATAGGTCTTCTCTTTCTCATCTCTTTTCTGGGTTTCTAGGAAGAACACTAATGTGTTTTTTTGTTTTTCATAAAAAAAAGAAAGGCTTAATTGTACTTTTAGTCTCCCAGGTATCGCGATTGTGCGATTTTAGTCCCTCAAGTTCTAATTGAGCGAATTGGGTCCTCTAGGTATTACAATTGATTTAGGTCCCTTCATTCAATTACCATTCAATTTATAACTGAAAAATATTGTAAAGGTTTTTTTTAATTTTTAAGCCAACTAACATGTCACTTAGACTAAATTATGTACTAGGTCATATCCACACGTGATATGTTAACATTGTTTGTTAGAAATTAAACGACAAGAGGGACTAAAGTCGCACAATTACAATAACTAGATGATCCAATTCGCACAATTGGAACTTAAGAGACCTAAATTGCACAATCAAAATACATGGGGAACCTAGTTTACGCAATTGAAACTTGGTGGACTAAAAATATAATTAAGCCAAAAAGAAATAATAATGACACAGTTTGGGCAATTGAAACTTCCTTTTGTGATGGCTTCGAAAACCTGCTATGCAGATTCAACCCAAGCACAACCTAATTTTGGTGACAGAAGATTGGAAGAATGCACTATGCCGAAAATATGCTCAGATAACGGTGTTTGGGAAACGTCATCTGAAAAAACATAGACCACTCAGATCACGCTTGACAAAGCAAGCACTATCTAAAGTAATGATTCAGATAAACCATGTGTGGACAAATTAATGTGAAATCTTTCTTTTTTTTTCTTTTGTTTTTTATTTTAACATTTTGATAACACATCTCTGAGCACACACTATCTTTACTAATAATTCAAATAATGCCTATTTGGTTAAATGTTATGTGATGATTATTTCAAGCAATGCTCAAATAGACAAATATTATCTAACGTTAGGGTTTTTAAAAAGAAAAAGAGTAAATACTCAATTTGGTACCTAAATTTGTAAAGGTGTGTCAAGTTAGTCCCCAACATTATCAAAATTTCAAATTAGACCCCAAAATTGTAAAATGTTGATCGAATTAGTCCCTCCACCAGTCTCTGTTAACTAACAAAAACAACAACACTAATATGGCATGTTAAGTGTTCGAGTGGCACCCATGTAAGTATCGACATGTCCTCCACATTGTAGGGGTGCGTCTAAGGGCAATTACAGGGACCAATTTGATACTAAATGAATTAGGATTCAGTTTGCCTCTTCTTCTCCATCGTCTCTCTCCACCTCTCCTGTCGGCCTTTTCCCCTCCAGCTCCCTTACTCCTCTTTCCTCCTCCTTTTACCAACCAACTAATTTTTCCTTTCACTCATAATTTTCTCTAATCAACAAATTTTCCCAACAAATTTAAAATGTTCTTCACCAATAAAACAAATCAACGGTTCCGACAAATATTTATCCATCCATAAGCAATCAAAACCCAAAATTGCAATTCCATCCTAACCCTACACATTAACACACACACACACACACACACACACACACTATCAGTAATAGAGAGAACAAAACAAAAGGGCTAGGGAAAACGGCCAAAGGCCGCGAGAGAGAGAGAGAGTGTGAAGGATATGGAGAATGAGAGAAAGAGAAAGATATGGGAATAAGGAGAGTGATTGTGAGAGAGAGAGAGAGTGTGTGTGTGTGTGTGTGTGTGACTCGATAAAGAGATCGAGAAGTGAGACGACGAAGGCTACGTGAAGCGGCCTGGGCTGGGTAAAGGCGCGAGGGGAGAATGAAGCAAACAATAGGTTGAGGTGGTGAAGACATGTGGTACGACGAATTCCTGGGGAGGTTAAAGCCACGATTCTACGTCAAAAAAGGAGAAGACATTTCGTTGACGACAACACGTGATGTCGGCATTGACAGCTGGGAACCACCATTGTAACATCATGTTTTTTGTAGCTAGAGCATTTGATTACGTTTATATGTGTTTAGGAACATCTTAGATGATTAAGAATGCATTTGGGTAGTTGGATTCGTATAAAATCCTTTTCTGTGCAAAACTGCAGTGGCTAATCGGTTAGTGCCACTAGGCTAATCAGTTAAAATGCAACTAACCAGTTAGAGGCTTCCTGTGTACCGATTAGATCGCGTGAAATCGCCATAATTGCAAAATCATATATTTTCATTCAAATTTGGATCTTATCTGTTATATTTCGGATAGATTTCATCTTGAATTCAAATATCTTGACCCTAATCCTTTGGAAAGTCTATTTAAACACATTCTAGGGTTTTATTTCAATCACCCTAAAAATCAACCTTTTTGTCATCTCTTTCAAAGGATCAGAAACCTTTAATCAGAAAATTCTCTATTTACAATGAGTTCTTCCCACCCTCTCATCCTGATTTCAGATATTCATCAAGGTAAATTCATATAAACCATTCCTTTCACTTTTTTCCTTGTTCTTTGATCTCAGATTAATCATAAATCCATATTTTTCTGTCAAGCATGATTGCCATAAGTAAACGACTTTTGTCAAAACATTATTTGTTTGTATAAATTTATTTATATTCATTTTGCCATATAGACTAGCTAGCCAGCTTGTAAAAAACACAGTTAATAATTTCGACTAGCCGACTCTTGCTCATATTTATACTGCAACTTGATGGTGTTATTTAAGAACTCTGTGGGTACAAGGTGTTATTTAATAACTCTATCCCAACGAAAAGGGAACCAACCAACCATTAATTCAGTCCGTGAATTATTTGGGCAACACTCTACTATACAAAATTTGAACCGCGTTATGCAAAAAAAATATATCACATGCAAAGTCAAAAGAACAACGATCTAAAGACCACTTATTTAGGGACACACATTCAGTGCATCTTCTTGTGAAAAATGAATAAATTTCGTACGAGATAGTATATTATCTTAGACATAAATGCAGTAAGGACGGTAGAAAAGTAGTGCTTGCATAGAAAAATAGAAATTCGACTTTGTCTAAACATATCATTAGGAGATATTCTTCAAATGCATTCATTTTACATCTATAAGATATTTGTATTACAGGCTTAATTGCAATTTTGATCTCTGTGATTGTGCGATTATAATCTCTCATATTTCAATTGCGTGAATTAGATCTTCTAAGTGACGTGATTGTGCAAAGGAGAACTCTTCAATACCATGAAGATATATGGATACCCATACCCATAAGACAAAAATAACTCAAAACTTAATTTTATTTAAAAAAATAGTTAAACATGGAAAAATAATGCAGCGTCAAATGATTGGATACCGGGTACCCTAGTCAATGAAACTCCAAGGTATCGGAGTTGTCACATTGTGATGCGAATTAGCTACTCCAAATTTTGCAATTGTGCGATTATGGTCCCTCTGTCCAATTGTTGTATAATTTTTAACCGAAAATACTAATATATCACACACGTGAGTATGACGTGACGCATAACTTGATCTGCGCGACATCTTAGTAATTAGTTTAAAAATTAAAAAATCTTTACGCGTTATATATGTAGCTTGCCCATTTTGATTTTTCCAGACTAATATATAATATATAATATAACTAACAGGAGAGTCACACCTGGCAACCAATGTCACCATGGAATTAAGAATATCTCAGGAAGATCCTATATCAGGAAGAAAGTAACTGAATTCGGTGTTACAGAGCAATTTTTAAATGCTCCGGATAAACACATTCAAAACAGCAATTCAGACCACTTCCTCAAATGGATCTGAAAATTTTTATATTAAGTAACTAACCAGTTAATAACATGTTTATTTAATTTTCGTGTAATACAGTAAAAGTACATCAGAATATATCCAAAGCTATGTGTATAATTAACCAAACAATGGAGAAGTGGGTCCCTTCCTTGAGCTGTCATTGACAAAAACAAATGTGACAGACATTTTTTCCATGAAAAATTTGTCAAATTTGGCTTCATCCATGATATATATTATGCAACTATGCCCAGCACAAAAAGTAAAAGGACAACGGTGTTAATTATTATGAGAATGTAATTGTCTAATTGACTCAACAACGCGGTTATTAACTTTCATGGAAAATGATTGTGCAAATTCAAATACTACCAAGTAACTTTTTCTACTAGATTTGTAGTAAGCTATTGACTTGGGCACCTTGGCAGGGGCAAAGCCCCAAAGTTGACGGTGCCCAATGACTATTAACTGATCATAGTCTTAATTAACCATTGCATAAATTTAACAGCATGATCTAGATCTCTCTTCTCTCACTAGTGTAGTTTGCATTTTAGGTTCGTTATTTTCATATAATTAGACATAATTAATATATATTCATAAAATCGTACTACATTATGCGATGACGCTTGTGGGGGTAGTTGGGTGCTTTTTTGATGCAGAAAGGCAGACATTGATACCGAATATCATCGTTATCAATATATCACGATCATTAAGTACTATTTTGACATCAAACGATTATTACTATATCTATCTGCAAATAATTAATAAAAGACTTAATTGCACTTTTAGTTCCTTGTGTGATTTTGGTTTTTCAAGTTTTAATTGCGCGAAATTGGTCCTCTAAGTATTGCGATAGTGCAATTTCGGTCCCTCAGGTTCCAATTGTACAAATTAGGTCCTTCAGTTATTGCAATTGTGCGATTTTAATCCCTTTTGCCTTTTAATTTATAATAAAAAAGTTGATGTATTACATGTGGGTATGGCGTAGCATATAATTTGATCTATGTGACATATTAGTTGACTTAAAAATTAAAAAACTTTTACAATATTTTCAGTTATAAATAAATGGCAAATTGAGTGGAGGGACCAAAATCTCACAATTGTGATACTTAGAGGACTCAACTTGCTCAATTAGAACATGAGAGACCAAAATTGCACAATTATGATATTTGGAAGAGTCAATTCGCTCAATTAAAACTTAGAGAACCAAAATCACACAAACGCAATACTTGAGAGATCAAAAATACAATTAAGCCTTAATAAAATCTAACGCAGATGGGGAGAACAAAATTTGATACTAAAATTAATTATAAGGGTTTAATTAATTATACAAGAATTTTTATTTTTTTCGTTTACTTTTATCTTCTATATATTTTTTACTTTTCTCTTTCTTCTCACAATTTGTCTCGTTGTACTAAATATATAGCTTAGATTTTTATTTTTTATTTTTCCCTAAACTGCATGCATGCCACTTTTGCACTCGAATCCTTAATACACCAATTTTAGCTGGTGCATGCACCGTATACAGAGCCCTCAAGTTCTACATTAAGTAGTGAGTTATTATGTGCTGTTTCTTATTTTTACTCAATTTTTGTGTGCTGTTTTTTTTTTGTGAAGTAATTATGTGCTGTGTTTGAACCTAGTAAAAACATACCGGTGTAATATTCTAATTAATTATCATTTGACTATTTTGTACTACAATTATTGTTAATGATCGATAAATTATTTTAAAAACATACGCATGTGTTTGGGGGGAGATGTCTATTGAAATAAAAATGTCAGTTTGACTAGAAGCACTAAAGAACATTATTAAATCTAAATATAATACTTACTTAATGATCAGCTTTAATATTGTTATTTTGATTTCTATAAGATCAACCTAATGTATTGTTTAAAAGAGAAGAATTAATGTTTTAGTCTAGTTGGTAAAGATACAACTTAACAAGGACGTGAGTTCGAATTTCACGCCAATGTAAGGAACTCGTTGGTGGGTAATATATAAGTATCTCTATAAGTGCTCTTTGAGCCGTGAGACTTTCTCTGACCCTGATGATCCCATGAGACCAAACTCACCTAAACTTATATTTATAATTATAAAAAAAAAATGAAGAATGTTTTATTTTTAGATTCGAGTTGAAAATTGGAGGGGCATCTATCTATCTGTGTAAATTAAATTAAAGTAAGTGGCACACAGCAACATTGCAAGCTGGCCACGGAAAAATGGTGAGAGCACATGGGTGCGTGCAGGCATGAACATGATCCCATGACATAATCTCACACACATATATGTCATTGGTCAATGCCCCTCTTTTGCAAGTGCAACTCTTCAAAGTAATAAATTCAACAAGTACCTACTCCAAAGCAACTATAATATTTATTTATTTATTTAAAGCACCATATGCTTAAGGATAGCTGAAGAATGGCGTGCAAGAATCTATCAACGCCAATCAAAATCCAAATTCCGGAAACATTCTTCATCATCAACACTTTCAAGAATAAGAATAACGGTGACATACAAAATTACAAATACAATCCAGAATTTTTGATATGGCTGATCGATGAATAGCCTGGACAACCCCCACACAACCCAATTTTTTTTGTTTTGCTTTGTTTTTTTCTATCATTGACCAAATCCCCCACAAATATAATTGTGGGATTAACTCTCGAGTCAAGAGTGTATAAACATAGCTGTAGGATTTATTTTAAGAAAATATTATTGATAAGAGTACAAAAAGTACTCTTTTTTTTTCTCAAGTACAAAAGAACTCTAATCCAATATAAGAAATGAGAATCAATGTGGAACCATTTTTTGATTTTGCAAGGAACCACCTCCAACTCCATGAAGATCGCTTTATCTAATGAGACATACTAATGAAATCACAATCACAATTGTCAATCCTGAATAGCGCTGCATAGCGACCAACCCCAAAAACTCTATTGCGGGATAGTGCATAGTGGGATGGCCTATTTTGAAATTGTGTATACAAATTAAATAATTTATACTATATAATTTTCACTAATTATTTATATATATAATATATACTATATATGTGTATAAATAATTTTCTTTTCTATTTTATAATATATAATATATGGTGATCATAAGTTTTTTTGACACTAATACTATTATTCAATATATTATTTATTTTCAATTATTATCCTATCTTTAATATAAAATTAAATTTATATAAAACAATAGATGCTTATTAGATGGATGATATGAGCATGAGCTTGTTTTAAAACTTTTAGCCCTCTTTTTCATTAAAAAAAGGAGTTGAACCAACACCCCCTATTTCTACCAACAACACCCACTATCCCTTAATATTCCCAAAATACCCTTATTCCATCTGTCTCTCTCGTAACTCCCAACCCTCCATTTATCTTCCGGCAACTAAGGTAAAAAATTTTGAAAAAATTGCTTCCAGCAACTCAATTGTCGGAGGGTAAATTTTTTTCACCTTCTGTCAACTCGATTGCCAAAAAAATTTTGCTTTCAGCAACTGAATTAACGGAAGGTAATTTTTCTTCAATTTTTTTTTATCTTCCAGCAACTCAATTCCTGGAAGTAAATTTTGCTTCCCGGAATTGAGTTGCTGGAAGGTAAATGGAGGGGTGGGTACGTATAGGGGAGAGAGAAATAGAAGAGAGAGAAATTTTTTTTTTACCTTCCGATAACTCAATTACCGGAAGCAAAATTGATCTTTCGACAATTGAGTTGTTGAAAGGTAAATGTAGGGGTGAGGTAGGGGTGAAAGAAACGGAGAAGAGAGAAAAGAAAAAAAAATCAAATTTTTTTACCATCCGACAACTAAATTGCTGGAGGGGATGAGGGGATAGGTGAGAAAGAAAGAGGTGAAGGTAAGGAAGAGATAAGAACATTTTTTTCAATTTTTTTATGGAAGTTAAATGGAGGGGGTGAAGGGATACGTGAGAAAGAAAGAGGTAGGGGTATTTTAGGAAAAAAGGGGATTTGGGGGTGCTTATAGCAAAAATGGGGGTTGCTAAGTTCAACTCCCTAAAAAACAGCCCTTTTAATGATCGAGCACATGGGCCCAAAACAATGTGTTAGCCTATTTTCAAATGGGTTTTATTAAATACACACCCTGTCTTTAGTGCGATACACCCCCTGCCAGCTTTTCTATTTTTTCTGTTTTTACCCCTCTCCGTAAATAAACTTTCTGACGCCTGTTCCTAAATATATTCACGGAAGCCTGGTTTTTGAAAATCTAGATCTCTACTACCTACTTTCCTATCTTCATCTTCCTCTTCCTCTTCCTCTTCCTCTCCTATCTCCTCTCCCTCTCCAAATCTTACTCTAAATCTCTTTGAATCACACATTCCCTAACCCCATCCATCAAAACCCCCAACTCACGTCTTCTATTTCGCGTTTATTTTTTTTCCTAGTTTTTTGTTGTGTCCAGAAATTGAATTCCGAATAGGTTTTGAAAGTATCTGTAAATTTATTTGTAGAGATTGTAAAATTCATCTCGAAAATACATTTAAGGACGTGTTAAAAAAACATCTGTAAATGTAATTACGGAGTGTACTGAGAAGCCAAAAAATTGTTTAAATTGGTTCTCGAGATGATCTCCTGAACTAGGCCCGTGATATTGGGAAAAAGTTAGGATTTGTCATTGTCATTTTGAGGTCAGACATTGGTGTACTTGGAAGGAAGACAATGTTAGTCTTGGGTTGTGAAAGGAGTGGAAAATACAAGCAAACCAAGAACACATTGACTCGTAAGGATACTGGAACCAAAAAATGTGATTGCCTCTTCAGACTACGGGATAGACCTTTGAGCATTGGTGAATGTTGGACGCTTAATGTAGTGAATAGGACACACAACCATCATGTGGCAGAAACTTTAGCCGGTCACCAGAGGCGAAGGGAAGGGGGACCTAAGGTTGCCATGGTGTCCCATGTTTTCAAGAAATTTTTTTATATACCCATATCTAATACAATAATACAATTTTATAGACACTTACATATGCCCACTCCTTGAATTGGAACTAAGCCCACTCCCAAAGCCCAATATTCCAAAGTTCTATTTTTTTAGAACAAAAGAAACATACTGAATTAAAAATTAAAAAATGCTTACGGAATAGTGAATGCAAAAGACGAAGTTGTTTGTGGTGCGAAGTGCAATGTGCGAGCGAGGAACAGTGCTAGTGCGACTCAGTGGTTTTGGGGTTTTTCATTTTACTTTTGCTGAAGGTAAACATTTTTGCCTTATTTTTGTCTCCTTTCATGATTTTGTCCTTTTGTTTTTCTATTGTTTTATTTTGATTTATTTATTTCTTAGCTTTCTCATTGTTTGTTTTATGTATTTATTTTATCATTATAATTTCATATTCTGTATATTTGGTCTTGATCCTCATATAATCTATTACGATCATTTCAACCTTTAATTCTCATCCGTTTTTTTTAAACCGGCAAATAGAATTTTGATCACAGTCACCCTCAATAAAAAATCTTAGCTTCGCCTCTGTCGGTCACCCATACGTAGGTCTACGAAGCGGAAAAGAGAAGTTTTTGGTTCATGATACGACAAAGAATGTGGTAAAGCCCAGAAGCATTCTAGTCACATTGAAAAATTGTAATGTAGATAATCTTAGTACTGTCCATCATGTTTACAATCGACGTGCTACATATAAGAGAGATCAAAGGGGTCCTAGAAAAGAAACGCAACATCTCATGAAGTTATTGGTACGTGATAACTAAGTGTAAGACCAAATATTGTTTGATGACTCTGATGTTGTTAGATACATATTCTAGACACATTTTGATAACACCACACTGTTAAACACTTTCCACATTGTTTTGGTAATTGATAGCACATACAAAACTAACAAGTATCGATTGTCACTACTTGAGGTTCTTGGTATGACTTCTACTGAGAAGACAATTTCTACAACATGGGCTTACTTCGAAGTAGAGCAGAAAGACAACTTTGTTTGGGCTTTATAGAAGGTAAAGAGATTGTTGTGACCAACAGAGACCTTATATTAATAATTGCGGTAGAGGCTGTTTTTTTGGGTTCAAAACTTTTATTGTGTCAGTTTTATATTTCTAAAAATGTGTTGGTTAGGTGCAAATTGGAGATAAATAAGTCAAAACTAAGAGAGTTGGTGATGACTACATGGAGTGTCGTGGATTCTTCATCTGAGAATGAATATGAAGAGAATCTGATGATGTTACAAACAATGTGCATAAAATCTCAAAAGTTCATTGACTACGTGATTAATAAAGTGTTGAATCCATACAAGGACAAATTTGTTCAATTATATGACAATAAATATGATAATAGTTCAATCAATTAGTAAATATACCATATTTATTAGAACTTCTTTCTGTATAGTCTATATCGTTTCACTGTAATATAATTTTATGATATTGCTAAGAAAAAATAATATATCATTTCACGCATATTTTACATATAGAATATGTTTTCAAATAAATGAAAATATAAAATAATTTTAGGATTTTTTTAAGCAAAAATTGGCATGCAAAGGCATCACAAGAGAAACTGGAATCCCAACCAGGTTGACACCCCAGCTTCCATCTATCATCTGCAGCACACAAAAAATTTATTAAAAAGAATGAAAAGACAAAAATAAAGATTAAAAATCATACATGAAAGGATTGGGTAACCTGAAAGTTAACCCGAATATATCCCTAAATGTTGCCGGGTCATAAAATGAGATGCTACTTTATGCCTATTTATTGTGGGACATAGACAAACTCGAAGCCAAATAGCTCGAGTCGGCTAGGTCATCGGGTTGGGTTAGGTTGTGCTGACCCGTAATATGAGCTCATAGATGAACATTATAAAGGACCACTAATCCACAACATTGCCATGTGAGTGGCCAGCAACAACCTTCAGCGACGTTATCGTGTGTTACCACAAAGAAACAGGACTGAGTAGCAACCATTTTGGCCACCATTACCTCAGCCACATAAAATTTTGCAAAAAAAAAGAAAAAGGAAAATAGTTGTGAGAGTCCTTGTGGCATAGAGAATGCAAGTTTCCACCAGAACAGAACTCTCTGACAATGCAAGAGAAATGAGAGGCCTCAAACTCAGCATAGAGTAAAAAATCATCATCTGGGAATTGAAGAGCCAACGAAAATGAATTGATTGAACCAAGTAATGAATCATTGCTAGTTTATATGAATATTGACTCATTTAGACATTCTGATATTCAGATTTCAAATGAGAACTAGTCTTTGTTTAACAATATGAAACGTGATTGGAATCATTATGCAATAATAAATTCTTAATTCTCAATGATTCCTACATTGTGAACTCCTAACCATGATTTCACATAATGCAAACACTGCAAAGCAAATCCATATCAAAACAAATCAAGGCATAGAAACAAAGTGTCAACTTGTAGAGTTTACAAGCTCACCTTCCCTAAGCTTAACCACATGAGAATCTTCCCGGTTGAAATTATGTAGAGTTGCATAATACCTTAGCAGTTCAAATATGAATACCCTGTCTCCCAAGTTTTATCCCATAAACTGCAGCACAAACCATTTATGAAGACCTGACAAAGAAAAACTAGCCATTCTCTTCCATTGTAATTACTTGAAATTTGAAATTACTTAACATGACAAAAGGTAATGTCAAAATAAAAAAGCAGAACTCAATTAAGAAATCGAGACATTAAGAAGAATTCAATAAGAACTTAACAGCAGCTATCAGCTATGTGAAAAAAGAAAGATGCAGATGAGAAGGGCCTCTTGGGGCCTGGCAGCCTAGAAATCAGAGTGA
Organism: Calophaca sinica; assembly: GCA_037113605.1. Taxonomy (NCBI): domain Eukaryota; kingdom Viridiplantae; phylum Streptophyta; class Magnoliopsida; order Fabales; family Fabaceae; genus Calophaca; species Calophaca sinica. The sequence goes on along the minus strand of CM073732.1, from coordinate 94,352,672 downwards.
TAGTGGTCACAAGCAAGTTGATTTTTGGGTTCAGGGACCACTACACATAGACATAGCAGTTTGTTTGAGTTAAAAGGAAGAAATGCATTTCATTTTACAAAATTGAAAATCTCCACTCAAGGAATATAACTTCTGTTCACCAGGGGAGCAATTTCTGTGACTGAAAGGATTTACTTCTTTAAAAACCGGGAAACAAATAAGAAAGAAAAAAAAGAAAACTATTTCATAGAAGTCATGCTTTCCAAAGCAGTTTGTGCCTTGAGTTGATTTGTTTATTGACTTTCAGGCAAAAAATCAATATCCAGTAGAGTGAATGAGTGAAGACAAATTGAATCCATAAGCAGTAATTGTTGTCAACCAAATATCAGCTACCCTTTTCAGTATATACTAATTATATTCAACTTAAAATGTAAACTACAATGGAAGTTGTCAATTAGTAATATAAGAAAGAAGCAATCCCCTAAACATAGCTTTGATGCATATAAATAAACTAACTAAGCAACCTCGGTGAAGAATAAAACACAGAACATGAAAACTGCATTTTCAACTAAACAAGTTGCGAAAATACAACACCTCATCTTCAAGAAGTGCTACTTAGTGTATTCTCTTCTTCAGTAACAAGAAGCTTTCCCTCCACAAAATCACAGCATGCTATCGGTATGGCAAGCTGCTTCTGCAATTTCTTCACAACAAACACCTCTCGCTCTTCACATATAGTTAGCACTGTACCATTCCTACCAAGCCGACCAGTTCGGCCAGCTCGGTGGGCATAGTGAATTGAATCTGTGGGCAAGTCCAGATTAACCACAAGATCACATTCTGCCACATCCAAACCTCTTGCTGATAATTCATTTGTCACCAGAACTTTAACCTCGCCATTCTTGAATTTCTTCAGAGTTGTTGACCTAGCAAGCTTGCCAAGATCCCCATGTAACTCTGCAGCTTTTATCCCGCGGTTCTCCAGTTTGAAGACAACATCCTTTAGCTGTTTAGTATGGTTCATGAAAGCTATAACAAATTTGGCATCCAGTGCATGAATACACTTTCTCAATGTATCAACTTTGTGCTGCAACCTTACTACACAGTAATAGTGCTTCAGTGCTGGAGGTAGACTCTCTACTACAGCCTTAGACGGCATAGATGAATTAGGACTTGAGCTGGATGAAGAAGACCTTGACAAATTGATAGACTCAGAAGGAGTCAAGGTTTCAAGCGGTACAACTTTCTTAGCTTGAACAAGAAGTGGGTCACAACCCCAGCTCCTAGCTGCCCTCACAACAGAAAATGGCACAGTTGCGGAAACCATAATTAACTGACGATCAGCCCTTTCAGCATTTGAGTTTGGGACTGCACCTGATCTCCTCCCCACATGCTCCAATATCCGGTGCATGTCTTCCCGGAAATTGAACGACAAGAGTTCATCAACTTCATCTAATACCAAATAACGACATCCATGTGTGCGAAGTTTCCCGGATGCACTGAGCTCAGCTATCCTACCAGGTGTACCAACCACAATGGCAGGTTTATTTTTCTTGAGAGCTTCTTCCTGCCTTGTTCGATTCGCACCTCCCACAAGCTGCTGAACCACTTTCTTGTTATCCATTCCCAGTATCTTCTCAAACTCCCTCACTATTTGCATTCCAAGCTCCCTAGAAGGAGCAACAATCACTGCTTCTACTCCCAGTTTCTTCCCAGGCTCACCACCATCATCATTGCCTTCAGGATTTTCGCCCCTTAGTGGCCCAATAACAGATAATATAGGAAGGAGATAAGCCAATGTTTTCCCTGAACCAGTATAAGACTGAATTATGACATCATGGTTCTTCAGAATGGTAGGAACTGCAGCAGACTGAACCTCTGTTGGAACAGTGAAACTCTCATTTTCTAGCCTCTCAATCAACACATGTGGGAGGCCAAGTTCTGAAAATGACTTTGCAGCAAATGGGGCAGACTCTATTTGCTGTTTCTCTATAACCCTAACTCTTTTCTTCTCACTAATGCCAAAGGGCTTTCTATCGCTCTTGAGAGCCTCAGAGGAAGAACCCAATGGCTTAAGCTTTTTTGATTTACTTATATTCTTAGGTTCAGTTTCACTTTGGATATTACCAATGCTAGAAAGGGTGAGGGAACCATGATGGGGTTCCACATGGCTCTTACATTGGACACTGCTATGAAACCAAGCAAACCTAGAAGTGACTAAAGCCCTTCTCATGGGGAATGACTCTCCAACAAGCAAAAGAAACCTTGCAGAAATCAAAGCTGGCATCTTTTTTTTTAACAGAAAACAGTAACCTTATTCCCTGTTGCTTCTCCAATTGGGACAAGACAGTAATATCAATGGCTGCTAAAATGTTTTCAAATAAACCACAAATTCTGATACAGATAAGAACAAGAAAAACCCAGAAAAAAAAAACTTTCGAACAAGTTAAGGGTGGTGAAAAGTTGAAACCTTTATTGGTGCTGTATCTGTGAAGAGATGTGAGAAACTTGTTGCAACTACCACCAAAATCTGGACCCGATAGTCAAGAACTAGCAAGTACTTGAATTTGGGAAATTGGGGGTCTTATTTCGGGGCTTTGAGGTTGAGAAAATTGGGAAGAATTGAACACCAGAATTTCAGAGCTCTTCCCTGTGCTGTGTGAGCCTGCGAGGGGGAGGTGTTAGCTTCGGGAAGAAAATCATCAGGGTTTATCAGTATAGTTTTTCGAAGATTTTCATTTTTATTTGCCTATTCTATCCTTTCTAGTTCTTTTTTTTTTTTTTTTGGTACATTCTATCCTTTCCAGTTCTACAACGGGAACAAAAGATAATAAAGATTAAAATGAATAAAAGAGTTTTTCAAAAAAAAAAAAAAGGTCACAATCAAATTACTCTAAAAATTTACATTTCATCTAGTTCTTTTTTTTTTATCAGGACATTTCAACTAGTTCTTTTACTTTTAATTATTATCGACTTAATAGTTAACATCTATTTTTTTGGTACAAAAGACTATTAGATGTGTATTATTAATCAACTAATTCTTTTCTATTTCTTACCCTAATGGACGAATCTATGTGTAGCTAACTGGGGCATCGGATTCCACCAACTTATTTTTTTTATTAATTATTGTTGATAATCTAGTGGATATTCATTAGTTAGTTAGTTAGTTAGGATATGTTTTGTAAAGCTATGTGATAGCTATTCCCTTGTATTGTTATAGTTAGTTAGCTTAGAGTTTGTTGAACCGGTTTTGTAACTAACTTGAGGGCTTGGGAATGCAGCTATATAAGCCTTAGCTTTGTAGAATAGAATTAAGTTTTTCATTCTAGATTTTGAGTGATTCATCTGTATGAATGTGAGAGAGAGAAAGGCATCAGCTTGTATGCTCATTCCTTGTAATCTTGTTACTGTTTCATTGGTGATGAATAAAATTGACTCTCAGTGAGGACGTAGGATATCTATTGATCCGAACCTCGATAATTTTCTGGTGTTGCTTCATTTACAAGGTTCTGCATTGGTTTCATTTCTGCATTGTTGTAGACTGCAGTGTTGCTGCGTTTTCATGTTCAAGTTTGGCTCGGTGTATAACAATTATTAAATAATTTTATTTTTGCTCCCAGTTAAAAATAAATATTGACCTCATTAAAGAGAAAAAATAGAAAATGAATTGAAAAGTGTCCAATTTCTTTTTCCCATTGCACTCATTTATAAAATTTAAATTTTTGCTAAAGTATATTTGCTTGAGGGGAGAACCATAGTCTGATATTTCAAAAAGATATCTTAACAATGTGCGAGACAACTCAATAGTATGTGTATGACAATTAAAATATATATTTATTTTATACAAATGCTCATTCATGTCATTAGAATATGTTATATTTATACTTTAATACATTATGATACTAAAAGAGGAGGATCAAATTACACCCGAAGAGTTACACTAACTGTTACACTCACTCAATAACATCCTACCGGATAAATATTTTTCAAAATTAACCGTTAGATTGAAAGTTACTATTATATAGATTATATTTGTAAATTTTAACATTAATCTGTAATCATTTGCTTTGTCATTAAGATGCGTTAAGATTAACGTCAACAGTGTAGTTGTTTGTCAAATGGTACTCCCTATGGTCAAATTGGCAAGCTTAGAGTTAGAATTAGGTATGTAGAGGAATTTTGCATCGCGACATAGACGACAACAATCAAGACGACATCTTGAAGATGCAAGCTTTTTTATGCTGGCAACTGCAGGGAAGTTGGAAATTCTGCCATACAAGGGACAACCTAAGTGGAAAGCTTAAGGGTATGTTTGGGTGGAGGGATGCTGGCAACCATAGCAGAAAGAAAGAATAGGACCATCATGAATATGGTAAGGAGCATGTTGTCAAGAATTTTGGCCTGAAGCTGTGAAATGGGATATCTATGTGTTAAATAGTAGCCCAACCTTGGTTGTCAACGATACCACTCTAGAGGAGGCATGGAGTGGACTTAAACCTTCAGTGCATCATCTTCGAGTTTTTGGTTATATAGCACATTCTCATATGCCATATGCACAAAGAAAAAAGTTGGATAATAAGAGTAACAGGTGTGTGTTCCTCTGAGTAAGTGAAGAATCTAAGGCTTATATGCTTTATGATTCTAATTCAAAGAGGATAATTGTTAGTAGAGATGTTGTTTTTTCAGAAGGAGAAAAATGGGATTGGAAGAATGATGAGACTACGGGGCAGAAGGAAATAATTGAATGTGATGTTGATGACAACAATAAAGATGAAGACTCTGCAGTTGAGATTGAGAATTCAGGGAACTTGGGCACTGAGGAAGTAACTGAGACTGAGCAAGTTACAACTGTCAATACTACTCCAAACTTAGTTCAAGGGAGGATAATAAAGCAGCCCGAATGGCAACATGCCTATGTTACCAATGAAGAGATTGAAGAATTGTATGTTGATGATGAATTACATAATCTGGCCATTTTTTAGTCCCTCTGCAGATCCTTCTACCTTTGAAGAGGCCAATGAAGCATAAGGTGTGGAGGAAAGCAATGAATGTTGAGATCAGTGCCATAGAAAGAAACAAAACATGGGCATAACTTCTCTTCATTATGGGCTAAGAAAATTGGTGTGAAGTGGGTTTTTAGAACTAAACACAATGGGAAATGGAAAGTTTGAGAAATACAAAACTAGACTTGTGGCAAAGCGATATTCTCAGCAAAATGGAATTAACTACAATGAGGTCTTTGCCACTGTGGCTAGGTGGGACACTATCAGAAACATACTAGCTCTTGTTGCTCTCAAGAGTTGGTGTGTTTTTTTAGCTTGATGTTAAGAGTGCTTTTCTGCATGGAGAACTGAATGAGGTGATCTACATAGATCAACCTTAAGGTTATTTGATGAAGGGTGAAAAGGACAAGGTCTACAAGTTGTAAAAGGCTTTGTATGGGTTAAAGCAAGCTCTTAGGGCTTGGTACAACAAGATTGAATCTTACTTCATCAAGGAGGGATTTAAGAAGTGTTCTTATAAGCATACTTTGTTCATAAAGACAGGAAACAATGATGAAATGTTGATTGTAAGTCTTTATGTTCATGATCTGATCTTTATGGGGAATACCTGTAAAATGTTTGAAGTTTTTAAAGAATCAATGAAGAAGGAATTCGATATGACAGATTTAGGGAGGATGAGGCATTTTTTTGGCATAAAAGTGATTGAAAGTGCTAGAGGAATTTTTATTTGTCAACACAGATATGCAAAGGAAATTTTGGAAAGGTTTGGTATAGAGAAGAGTAATGTAGTGACTAATCCTATTGTGCCTGGGTCCAAACTGTCTAAAGATGAAGAAGGAAAGTTGGTTGATGCTACAACCTACAAGCAGATTATACGAAGTTTGATATACTTGACTTCTACTAGACCAGACCTCACATTTGCAGTAAGCCTAATCAGTAGGTATATGGAAAAACCTACTAAAAAGCACTTGATAGATGCAAAAAGAATTCTTAGATATTTGAAGGGAACCTTGGAGCTTGGTATCTTGTATAAGAAGGATCGGAAAGGAGAATCAATTGCTTATTCTGATAGTGATTATGCAGGGGATTTGTATGACAGAAAAAACACCTCAGGCTATGTCTTCATGTTGGCTTCAGGAGCTATCTCTTGGTCTTCAAGGAAGCAGCCTGTGGTGACTTTATTAATAAAAGAAACTGAGTTTATAGCTGTAGCCTCATGTGTGTTGTCAAGGAGTGTGATTGAGAAGAATATTGGAGAAATTAAGACTTGTGCAGAAGAAATGTATGACAGTATTCTGTGATAACAGTTCAACTATAAAGTTGTCTAAGAATGTGGTGGCTGCATGGTAGGAGAAAACATATAGATGTTAGATTCCATTTCTTGCGTGATCTAAACAGAGATGGTGTTATTGAATTTGTGCATTGTGCTTCTTAGGAACAACTATCCGATATTATGACTAAGCCTTTGAAGATAGAGTCATTCTCAAGGCTTAGGAGTATGTTGGGAATGCGTTCACTATCTGAATTAAACTAATTGCAATGTGCAATTTAGTTTAAGGGAGGACTGTTAGCTGTTAATTCTATTAGTAGTTAATTCTGTTAGTAGTTTTCTGTTGTAAAATCAATTAGTTAGTTGAATAAGAGTTAGTTAGAAAAGTTAGTCTCAACTAACTATTGTATTGGGCTTAAATAGCCGATTGATGATCAATGAAATAAGTTTTGCAAAACTATCTCTTCAATTATTCTTAACAATTCGAACCTTAGTTCGCCAAATTGTAGGAGACTAGTCTCTTTCGCTAGACCCGACCCTCTAGTGGTTAAAGGAAGCTATTTTAATGGGATGGATTTCGTTCTATAATATTGTATTCCATTATTATTTTTCGACCAATATATTCCATTATTTTAAATAATCTAAATAATGGAACCTTTAGGGCCAGTTTACATTCTAAAAGCATTTGAAGTTTTCATTTTCTAAAATTTGTATTCATTATATATTGTTAACAAGAAAATGAAAGACTCTTGTAGTGAACAATTGTGATAGAAAGAAAATGAAAGACTAGAAAGAGAGAATACATTTTTGGAAACAATGAAAATAGTTTTTTGGCATTTCCAAGATTTTCTGAAAATATTGAATTTGTTTTTTTTTCTGATGTTTCTTAGTTTAAGTGAAAATGAAAATAGGAAACCAGGGAAGGAAGTAAATCGACCCTTAATAACTTTATTTCGGTCTACTCTATTCCATTACTTTCTATCAATCCAAACATAGTTAGGAGGGAAACGAGGGAAATGGTTTTGGAATTTGGAGAAGTAGAATTTATAGCTTCAATTGATTCAACTAATTCCATTCCAAAGGCACTCTCTTGTATTGCCAACCAACCAACAATTAGAGGCTGCTAAAGAACCACTATAATGATTCTGGTAAACTGCGGCGGTTTTGAAGGCATTCTGTGGCAATAGAATACATTTTTCCTCTAGTATAACTTCTCCCAGTTTGCACTTCCTGACATTGTGAATCAAATTAGTAACCACATAAAATAATCAATTTAAATTTTACAATAGAAAAATATTAAAAGAATATGTAAGTGATACCAGTTCATGTTTATTTTCCTTGCAATTGTTTTTGACCCAAGTGTATGGGGAATAGTTTGTTTTGTCGATTTTCTGCATTTTTTTCAGCCATCTCCTATAATATTAAGAAAAAAACAAAGTTAGTAAATGATAGATTTTATTAGAATATTTTCAGCACATCACTTCTTCCCATAATGTCTTCACTTAGTCGATAGTTCAGAAAACCTTCTCATTACTCCCTAGACATGCCATCTGGTCGAGACTCAAGGTTTTCTTCTAGACTAAGAGTCTCGTCATAATATTCTGCAAACAGCCGCGCCCTATTGCCCTTCCACTTTTTTCCAATATTTTCAAAGATGTACTTTTTATGTCCCTCATCATTTACATCAAATGATATTTAAATATATATTAAATTCTTCAATAAAATAATAGTAAAAAAGTTTATTGAAAATTTAAAAAGAATAACAATAATAATTACAGAAGAGTAGACCACTAGCACCTTAAACCAATAAAATAGTAGATTTATTCTGTTCCTAATGCTCTACTTGGGAAAGCAATTACAGAGGCAAGCTTAATACGAAGCAACTAGCATTCAGCTACTTAACCATAACAAGAAAAGATGAAAGAAAAAACAGTAGATTTGGATAACATTCATCTACCAAAAGCCTATGAAGGACTGCTGTCCAATGCTCCAACCAAAAGCCTTAATTGAGGGAGCTTTGACCTTTCAGAGCCTATGATCAAATTTATGGCACTTTGATAAGTTTTTTTGCGAAGGAAAAAAAACCCCAAAATTTTATCAACCTTTAAATAGCCCCTTACAGTACCAATTTCGTGGTCATTACAAAATACTATGATTACCCAACCTATTCTAACATTAAGAAGAGGACTCACTCAGTATTGCTAGTTGAGACTTGGCTTTGATGTGCTGCTATTTTTTATGCAAATTAAATTAGAACTTAAAAGTAAGACAAAATGGTACAAAAGGTTAACAAAAAGTGATATATTTTGCTTTCACTAAAAAAGGTGGAATAAAAAGATGTCTGTGTTCAATAAGTGTCTACCTAAGTGTTAGAGACCAAACCAGAATAGTGTAAACAGGTATGAACAGAATTGGAAATCACTCAGTAAAACAGAAACTGAGTGTGAGACTGCTATTAATTGATGAAATAGTACAAATGGATGGAGATGATACTACTTACAAGATGAAATAACTAGAAAACACACCCACTGAGAAGAGTAACCACTCTTACTCAGAATAACCAAACCAGAAAATACCAAAACCAGCAAACCCCCTCAATTCTCCCCTTTTCTCAACCAAAGGAGGCCTATCACTAAGTAAATCCCAATCCATCCAACTTAATTAAGTACTTGTTCAATAAGTGTCCGTAGCATAAGTGCTTATTCATAAGTTGTTTCCAATCCAAATGACTAAGGTAATGAAGGCAAACTCAACATATAAGCTATTATGAAGAATTTATGAAATCTGTGTTTAATTGAACTTTGTCCAAAAGGGTGTTAAAATCTGTGTTTGTCTCTGTGAAAGGCTACATTATAATCCAACTAATTCCAAATAAATGGAAAAACCAGAAACAAACGAGAAAACATGACATCAACTAAACCTACCAACCGTCTCATCCTTAGCCAAAGCATCCAAAAACATGTTATAAGCAAAAATATCCAACATATAACCGGGCCTCAACATATCCAAATAAACATTAAAAGCCTTCGAAGAATCAAGTGACCTCAAACAAGCCTGAAGCAAACACTTATAGGTATAAGCATTGTTCCTAATGCTCTACTTGGGCAAGCAATTACAGAGGCAAGCTTAATATGAAGCAACTAGCTTTTTTGCCTCTTCAAAAAACAAATATATTAACATATTAATGAGATAAAAAAGCTACAATGAAAATATAGAGTAAAATTTGTCTAACTTCATTACAATAGCACCAAACATAGCCCGGTTGACCCCCAAATCTCCTAAAAGAATCAAACCAACAAAGGCAACAACAAACCAAAAGAAAACACAAATGATTCCATTAAATTAAAATAATTAGCAATAGTCTTCCAATCCTGAATTCATATGATTCCATTAAATTAAAAGCTCATCAGTTACTCCACGGTCAAGAACACCCAATTCTGAACTCAACCACAAAAAAACACAAATGCAAAAATAATCCAATCATTATCAAATAAAACAGAAAACACGGTGAGAATCGTGATTATGTGCTCACATTAACTGTAATCTTTGATATGCTGAAGATATTAACAGCAATAGCATATTCGCATCACGAAATCAGAGAAAAGAAATTTGAACAACTATTACTGTGAAAAGAAAACGAAACTCGCAGCGAATCAACAGGCAGAAACAAAACAAGAGGGGGTTTACAAATTAGGGTGCACCTGAGAAGCAAAGGTTACGAGCAGCGAAGGTTTTGTCACACGAACTGGGAGAAGCAGCAGTGAAGGTTAACAGAGAAGGGGGTTTATAAAATACTTGAACAGGTTGATTTTTTCTGATATCCCAATTCCTTGGTCCCTGAATCAAAATGGTGTACATCAATACAAACCAACGACAACCTCCAACATATCAGCTTAATATTCCAACAACAAAAAAAAGTTAACAAAGCCCTCTGAATCAATGAAACAAGGAATGTAACCCATCTTCAAAGAGTATGGGAAATCACAGTAACATAAAGGATGTAATCGAAGGAAAGGAATCATACCAGCACAAACCCTAAGCTTGTAAATGAGGATGAAAATCGAGCTTCAATCAAGGAACAAACTCGGCTGCCAAGGAACCTATGAGAATAGAGCTTCAATCAGGCAACAAAATCGAGCGAGAATCGGGAATGTGGGGAAGTTTCGTTACCTGAAATGAGAGGGGGAACAAAATCGAGTGAGAATCGGGAATGTGGGCAGAGGAAATGAGCTTTTCTATAGATGGCAGCGACGACGTGTTGCAATTTGGAAGAGGAGGTGTGGTGCAGTTGTATTCGGCTCCTCTGTCAGAATGATTCAGTGTGTTGTAATTTGGAAGAGGAGGTGTGTCGCAATGTTGCAGTCTGCAGAGGCGTCTCCTTCGTTGTTGTCTTCAGCTTCAACTTTGGAAGGGTTTCTGAATAGGGCAATGCGTTGAAGGGCTGAATGTTAGGAGGGAGTGTTGGAAGGGAAGTGAAAATTTTCACTCATTTTCTCTCTTTTCTTACTATAACTGCCGCAGATAGCCAAGCAACCGCCGCCAGAGAACCGGTAAGCGACGACGGTTCGAGCAACCCCGCATACAACGTGTTTCTTCACCCTTTTATTATTTAACCGCCACATGTATCTATATAACCGCCGCAGATATCACGCAATTGAAGGCGGCCAGATGAACCGCCGCAGAAACTGCCGCGATTGACAGGTTGGCGGCGGTTCTGATGTAACCGCCGCGGTTTGACCGCCGCCGCTTGCTCAATCTCTTGTAGTGAACACTATCATGTACCATAATTTATCATTCAGTATTATGCAATAAAGTCGATCTCTGACCTTAAAAGTCAATAGCATGTATGCAAGATGGTCAAAGAAGAGTACACAAGGGAGGAAATCAATTGGAGTCATGTAGAATTTGGGGATAATCAATCAGGATTTTCTTGATCTTATTGAGAAGTTAATTACTTGTCAGAGACTCAAGTATCACCATTGCTTTTGCAAGGTCTTTTCTACCGGATAAAAAATTGAGATACCATTTTTATGTCCTGCATGCAGAAACCTGGGGGTAATGCTATTTTTGATGAAGCCTAGTGTGCCATTTCTTACTTGAAAAACAGAAAATAGATCAAAATGACAAAACTGATTTACATATTATTTTCATATAATATACCTCCAAATTAATTCCTCTATGCAGGAGAGCATGGTGGTAGAACTTGCTCAGATAGATTTATTTACATTACAAGCCAAAACTTTCTCAAATAGATTTCATAATTAACCACTATGCCGAGCGAATTCTAAATTTTTCTCTTGGCCATTATCCACTAAAAAATTAAACTTGAAAATTTCTTATCACAGAACCTTTTGATGTACAGGTCACAAACCTATCATATCATGTCCTTGATAAAAAAAATGAAGAATATGTTGCAGCAGAGCATCAAGCTATTTTATGTTCTTCCATCTTTTCCCTCCGTTAAATGTAGAGACATCAAAGCAATGAAATAGCTAAACTTCTTCCACCTCTTTCTTTCTCATTTGACTATTGTTTTTTTATTGATCATCAGCACTTAGCAGAATGAGAGTGCTTAAGGCAGAAAATTCAATAAACATACCCAAAAAGTAAAATTAATTAATCATGAACTTGCACCTAGATCCATTTTGATTTTTCCTGTTTTATATTCCGAATCCATATGTCAATTCCCAGCCAATAGAGACACATTTTGCTGACAAGCTATTGCACTGGTTCCTTGTACAAAACTCAGCAAATCTTTCTTAATGGAGATGTTCCAATCCTCAGGCAAAGGTCTGATTTCCAATCTTGTTGCAACAAATGGACAGTATCTTTCTGTGAGCTAGTGAAAGTTTGGTGTGAAAAGTGTACTCTAGTGGCAAAGTGAGAGTTGTAATTAGTTAATATTATTTATTTGCTTTTTGGGAAGATTCCATTTTCTTTTTTGTTTATTCTTGTCAAGGAGGTCACAGTGAATTTTAACATAATTGTGTAATGGAACTTCAGAAAGGAATGAAATAAAAGAAAGTTTGGTTTATTTCAACTTAATATTATTAAAATTGATTGAAAAGATCATTTTGGTAGTAGTAAAGTTGTCCACTGGAACAAAAAGAGGATGAGACATAGCAGGAGGGAGCAATTCTTGCATGTTCTTATGAAGAGTTTCCAGTGAAAAGTGGTCAGAAAGTACTATTAATTGTTTTTTCAGTTTGGTCAAAAGTAAGCATCAAAAAAACAAAAATGGAACTTAGGTTCAGTGGAAAAAAGATGGACTGATGTACACAGAAGGAAAAATGTAACAACGTTGCCCTGAAGTGTAACTGATATGAATCCCCAACATTTTGCCAATGCTGATGTACAAAGGTGTGAAAAAAAAGGATCACATATTGTATGAGTTGTCTGCTAATTATAAACTGAAATTCTTCATCAATGCAGGAGTGTATAATAAAGGCAAAAGAAATTTAAGGACATCAGATAACTTGGAAAATCTGCCATCAGCATGCCAATTAAACTTGCAAAGAGATTGCTTTGACAAGTGAGGAAAAGATACATGTTTTTGTGAGGAACACTTGTAATACAGGTATACAATGTTAGCAACTTAAGGGAATTCAACTTCTCCTAATCACAATGAATATGTAACAGTTAAAAACTAATTTCTGTTGCATAGATTCAAGTTATTCTAAACAGCCAACTTTAATTGCATAAAATTTGCCAAAACAAATGTATACGTATCTCTCTATTATTATTATTTTTTTGAAAGTTATCTCTCTATTATTAGTTATACATACACTAGTATATAATCCAGAACCATGAAATAAAATAACTGAATAAAGTGTTGTACATAGATAACTTGAAAGTTCTAATCACTACTAAACTAGTAGTAGTGTCTGGTGGTGGTAACAATCAATGTAAACGATTGCGCTTGCGTAGATTATAACTTTTTGTAGTTGTAGAGGCTGTGATTGAATTCTCTCCAACTTCTTCTGGACGTATAAAGTCAGGATCATCAAGGCAATTCACATCATCAGGTAAATCAGTATCTACCCACTGAGACCAATCCATATAATCAGTAGTTGTATCCAAGTCCCACGATGACTCCTTTATTTTTTGCATGCTGTTAATCTTGTTAATTAAACTTAGCAGCATTTGATGGTTCAATCTTTCATAGTCCCTACATGATTAACGATCAATTCTATTAGATACAAAAAATTATATATAAATAGCCAACTTTTACTGTTTGTATAGTTACCTGTATGTGCAAATGGCATATAGAAGTTGAACTGAAGCAGCTGCCATGAAAAATAAGCGGACCTTGTTTATTATCCATGTTTGTTGCTCGATGTTATCACTCGTTAAACGAATAATGAATACTTCCACGAAGAGAGCAGCACAAAGCTCTGTAAAATTCCAATAACATATTTAAGGCCTGTTTGATACACTTTTTAAAAACAGTTTTTCTGTTTTTAAAAAGAGACAAAGAACAAATTTTATTCTTGTTAAAATTTTTAAAAACAGAAAACTATTTTAAAAAGGATAATCAAACATGCTCTTAGTCAATAATTATTTAGTTTTATAAACTAAAACAACTAGTTAGGGTGTACTTACCAATGTATAGTAAGGGCCTGACATTGTAAGTTTGCTTTGTGCTAGTCAACATAAAGATGACAAAGATTGATATGGCATAAATGAAGAAAGCTTTAATCACTCTTGATTCAAGCAACATGGCATTTTGCAAAGCAAAAAGCTTGTCCAAGGCAACAAACATGGTAGCCTGCTTTGCTTCAAAAGATTCCTATGGAGAACAAATAGAGATTCCTGATTAAAAAGTCATTATGAATACATGGTGTATTAGGAATTAACAACTAAAACCAATAGTCCACAAGAAGTTGCAAACCTGAGCACATAATATGGATTTTGAATTTTCCATTAGTCTGTCATGAAGTCCTTGAATCTGTTCCTGCCGCTTAAGAAGCTCTTCTTGTTGCTTATGTCCATATTCAGCAAAATATTGTAGGCTTTTCCTACATTTCGCACTTTGAAGTCAACATTTTTTCAAATATAATTTACGAATACAAATTTTCCAACAGTTAACATATCTACCTGCTCTCCTCTAGTGCTTTGAATTGAACCTCATTCAATGAATTTAGGCCCTTGAGTGCTGTGGATTGTCCATCGAGAAGCTCTTGTTGTTTATCTAAGGAAATCCCGGCCATATTCCCAATATCTTCAGCTTTGCTTTGCAGACTGCTCATCCTCGATGACATATTATCTCCAACTTTAATTACCTCATTCTCAATTTCAATGGCTTCCTCTCTTAACTTTTCAATTTCTTTTCCCAAATAATTGTAAGACTCCTTGAGCATTGCTACCCCGTCCTCCAAATTCCTCTTCAAGTCCTCTTGTCCTTCTTTTAGCTGTAATTGTGATGCTGCAATTTTTGTAGTTTGCTCATACACACTCTCTGAATGCCTTAATACCACATCAATATGACCCTCCACATTTTTAACCGTTTGAGCTACTATTTGTGTGTGACTGCTAACAGAATCAAGAGAATCATAAATTTGCTTTGAGCCTTGTAACAGATGTTCTGATTTCTCTTCAATGCTATCTAACTTGTCCTCAACATATTGTGCTGAACTTTTCAGTTCAGTCACAAGTCTCTCAGTTTCATGTTTGAATGCATGTGTCCTGTATAAGTGTAAAAAAACTTTGATCAAGTTGAGATAAGCACACCAAAAAAATAAAAATCCAAATAAGAATTTACCCAAGGTTTGGGAAAAGAAAATGCACTTAACTGTAATTGATAACAAATGGAGTTGGTTTCAAGGTAGAATTCAAGGTAAACCTTATGTGCAAGGTCATCTAAGTTTCTTAGGCATATAGCAATTGAAGTTTTGGGGTCACAATGGGGAAAGGAAGGCCTTCCAGAATCCCTCTGAAAGCAATCACTTAGATGCCAAGCAAATCTAGACCTCTTCTCATCAGCAGCCAAAATCTCAGAACAACCGGCAAAAAGATGTTGATAAGCATTTTGCCAACATGCGTTTGAGCCAACCATTTTATTCTTAGCATTCTCTATTAGCTTGATTCCCTTTTGGTCGTTGAAGGCCTCAATGGAGAATTCAGCACTAGAACCTCTAAAACTACTTGCTTCATTGGCATAAGACCTCTCACTAGAGTGAGTCTCTTTATTAGATGATGAAAACCAACCCCATGACTCGCATCTTAATAAGATAGAGACCAAAATAAGAAGAACAAGAAGATGGCTCCCATGATCCATTTGAGAATCTTACCACACTTTCAGTTTAAAGTTCCACAAGGGAAGGTTAAACCTGCATCAAACACACAATAAATCAGCCAACTTTTGCTACCAAAAACTATTACCTCATGTTGCAAACATGCTAACAACTTAGGGAGGAGATTATTCTTGAAACATTCACCATTCTTTTACAAAATAAAAGACTAAAACTAGAGTTGATTTCCTGCCATAAATTTATAAATATCATAATATACTTTATCAGGTTCCAAACAATATATGAATAAAATGAGAAACGGGACATGCGATATAAACTTGTATATAGAAATTATGAAATGAATTTTGTCCCACAAAGCAAAATCATTGGACTTTAAGGATCTACGGAATGTTTATGTGGGACAACTGGACAAGAATGAATAGCTTCTGAATTCATACAGACCCTTTAGTTTGATGTTTCAAACCCAAAGAATCCATTGGACCATCGTGCCTCGTGACTCTTCAAAACGGTAACTTCAGTTCAAAAATGAGAGATTAAGAAGGCCAAATTAAATCTCATTATGGTTTTCCAATTGTAGCAAAAGCAAAACAAGGAAACGTTATTTTTTATCCTTATTACTATCTCTCTTTAATGCAGCAAACAAAATCACAAATCACCATGTTGGGTACTTTAGTATTCAGTATATGCACTTCACAAATAAGTTGAGAGCGAGAAAGAGAGAGACTAGCAATTCCTATGGGAAGTCAGATTCAGTGTTTTGAGTCGCTAACGTGTGAACAAATTAAGGGTTTGGGCTATGCTTGAAAGGGATATATAAAGAAATGACAAACTTGGGGTCCAAGAAATATAATGTTGGAACAGAACTAACATATACGAGAGAGCTTTCCTTGTTTTTTTTAATTCCCTCAATCATGTCACTTTCCCTAAATCACAAAAATAAATATTTTATGATTTTCGATTTTAGATAATCCGTAAAAATAATTTACATCACATCACATAATCGTGAAAGTGATCTTCATTCTCTTCGCAAATATAGTAGCGAATCAAGTATTTTTTAAGTAATATTAAAAAAAATAAAGAAAAGATTTTATAAAAGGGTTTTTCCAAAAAAAAAATGTGGAAGCAGCCAATATCCAACACCTATTATGATAAATCAAAATAATTAGATACGATTAAAATAACAAGTAAATTAACATTACGTAACTGTTGGGCCGTTGCAATACCCATAAACAACAAGGAGAAAGTGCCGGAACAAAAAACAAGAAGAAATTGAGGACGATTAAAATTTGAGATGAAAATCAGAAAACACATTTCAAGTCGAACAACAAAATTTTCCAACTTTATAAATGATTTTTTTTTTTGGGTAAAAAACTCGCAAGTAAATGACAGAGTAAATCACACACAAATTGACACAAATGAAACAAGCCTGTATAATGATAGGAGAGAGAGAGAGAGAGAGAGAGATACCTGTAGAATGGAAGGGGGGTACTTTGACCTATATGGTTCTCGTTTGAGAGACCACCAAATTCAAACATTCAAGCTTGTATAATGATAGGAGGAAACGATACAAATTAATGTTGCGTGTTGGAAAGGAAACAGTGCGTTGAATCCAAAAAGGCGCGCAGCGGTTGGCATCCGTTGTGTGATGGCACAAATCATTTATGGTCTTCCCGGCGTTCTTGCGGCTCCGTTGTCGCACTGCAGTCACAAGCAGCGGACTTTTGCTGCAGGTAGCGTTAGCGGCCAAACGCGAGCCCCACCGCTGAATCGCGACCTTCTCCATCTCCATTGTAGACCCCGTAAGACAGTTCACCGACATGGCACCCTCCGCAATAAGCCGGTCAAGCTCCCGCAAAATCCAAAATTAGAAGATAGCTTCACAACTTCAAGATTCAGAGAGGAAAAGACAGAGAAAACATTTGTTGAGACGTGTTCCAAAAAAAAGTCTCTGTTTATAAAATATAAAATAATTTATATGTAAAATAGTATGTATTAAAAATATTCAGTAGTCACTGACTAGTCATTACACAGCGCTGGGTTATGTTCTCAGAGAGATGGCATCGAGACACCTAATTTGCCCGTAGGAGAGTTGTCGAAATACATTTTTAACAGCTTCCGATAATTCAATTATCGGAATACATTTTCATTACTTGTTTGAAAATGTATTCCGGTAACTCAATCACAAGCATAATCAATCACTTAATACATTTTAAAATGTGTTCAGTAAATCATGAGAAAAGAAAAGCAGAAACACGAAAACGAACAGACCTATCTTCGATGGCCGCTGGGTTGGTCGCGGTGGCCCCTTGAGAGGTGTTCCGGTGTTGGGGGTGGAGGGGTGGTGGCTCAAGCGAGTTTTTCTTAGTGGGGAGGAGGGAGGGAGAAGGAAGAAGAGAAATATAGGTTTTAGGTGAGTGAAGGTATTTTGGGGAGGTGGTGACAGTGGAGGGGTGGTGCTCCGGTGGTTGGTGGTGGAGGACGATGGTGGTGTGGTGGAGGACGGGAGGGATGAAGAAGAAGAATAAAAGGGAGGGAAAACAAAAATTAAATTTGGGTTTAAGTGTCAAGGGTATTTTTGGGATTTCATAAATGTTAGTGGGGTGGGGGGTGCTGGCAGCAGCATGATGGGGTGCTGGAAGCAACCCCCTTTCAGAAAGCACACAGAAAGCACCCCTAATCTGTCAGCTAAGCTTGTCACGCGTTTTTTTATTGCGTTACTTTTATATTATTTTTTGAAAAAAAAAATCTACATTTTAATATATTCTTCTTTTATGTATTTTTAAAATAGGATAAATATAGAAAAATTAAGAGAGTTATAATGCGCATAAGGATGGCAAAAAAATTTGCCCCTATTCGCGTATTTATTATAATTATTTTTTTAAAAATATAATATATATTCTATAAAATTTTCTATCGAGATAAAATAAATTTTATTTTATTCATTATTTAATACTTTTTAATGAATGAATCCATAATAATTAAACTTTGTAAATGTATATACTGCATATAGTATATTATACAACGTTAATATAATATTTTGTTATATTAAGTTGTATGATTTTTTATGTTAAATAATTAAATACCCTTCCTATAAAAAATTATCAAATACACATGATATCCTTGGAGACCTGTTACCCGCATAAATATCGATGGATATTAATGGGTATGGATACGGGAAAAACACTATTGAACCCCGCCTCCGCCCCTTGTCATCCCTATATGTGCAACTGATTACTATTAACACCCTTTTTCTGCTCATACAACCCAGAAGAACCTTTTCATACCTTTTTTCCCTCAAAATGCCTCTATTCAGAAGTAAACTTTCGGAAAATATGAACTCAGTTCATTGGTCAATTGTCTTCTAGAAGTTAACATTATACTAAAATACACTAAAATATTATATCTCTGTTGACATGATTTAAATTTAGCCAAGAGATCGACTAAAACTATCAATGAACGATTCCTTTTTTTTAGTCATTACGTTGAGGAAGGAACTCTATCTCTCAATTGTGGGTTTCGTTGACTACTCCAAAGAGCGTCAAGTGAGATGAATGATATATTCTCCTATTATGCGTTTTTAAAATAGGAAAAATATAGAGAAATTCAGAGAGTTATGATGTGCATAGGGATCCCAAAAAAATTCGCCCCACAGATATTCGTGTATTCATTACAATTATTTTTTAAATATATAATATATATGGTTAAATATGTTTTTAGTCCCTATAAAATTTTTATTTTTTGTTTTAGTCCCTACAAAATTTTTCTTTGAAGTTTAGTCTCCTAAATATTTTTTGTTTGCAACTTTAGTCCTTACCGTCAAATTACTGGTGTTTTAGCAAACGGTCGTCTATGTGGCAACTATCATATGGACATTTTAATTGACGTGAAAACCATGTGGTATTCTCACCATTTTTTATTATTCTTTAATTGTTAAACATGTTTTACTCATTTAAATCATTTAATCATAATTAAATTAAAAACAATTAAACTTAAAACAAATCCCTAAATCCTAATCCCTATTTCATTCCCAGAAATGATATATGGACACCAATTTTTTAATACCGTATATGGGACACTATATTTCCCAATTTTTTTATTTCTTTTTTTTTCTTTTACTTTTACTTTCCTTCTTCTTGTTATTGTTCTCGCACTCACTCTCTCTAAACACCAGACATGGCTTCCACTTCCTCTCCTTCCCTCTCTCTCCCACACACCACCCATCCTCGCAAGCAAGTAGTAGCAAACAGTAAGCAGAGCTTGCCGCCACTCTCTCTCTCTCTCTCGATCAAACCGTCGCTGCCACTCCCTGCGGTGCCACGCCTCCTTCGCAGTTGACGGCCATGACTCTTCCAGTACGCTCTGCTTCACCTTTTCATTTCTGCTAACACCCAAAATCCAATTCCCCTTGCAAAAAAACCACTCTCTCTTTTCCCCTTTCACCATGAAGTAAACCAACCTCCATGACCTAGGGTTTTCCTTCTTCTCATTTCCAAAAGCTTCCATTTCCTAGCTCCATAAGCCATTGTAGAATCAATGGGTACTAATAAGCTCCATTTCCCGTTGGGATTTTCTCTTCTGCTTCTACTTGGAAATGTCTCAGCTGCACCACCATTACCACCCATTATTTCACCTGGAAGTAAGTGATTCCCCTTAGTTACTCAACTTCCCTTCGATCCATTTTCTGCTTCTTTTATTCAGCTCAATTTTTTATTCCTTTCTTTCTTCAGAGATTGTTAGTGGGTTTCTCTCAAATGATTTTCCCGCTTTCGCTAAATGGGTTTGGTCTCTCAAACCAACCACCAAAAAAGGTATGGATCTATCTCAATGCTCCTTTTTAATTTTTTAAATCTTTTTTCTATTTTTTTTTGGTTTTGGTGGTGATGTGGAATTGGAATGTTGAACTTGAATGCAACGGTTTCTGGGAAGTCGATGATGAAGTTCGAGAGTGGGTATGTTGTGGAAACTGTGTTTGATGGAAGCAAGCTAGGAATTGAGCCTTATGCAGTTGAGGTGTTACCTAATGGGGAACTTCTGATTCTGGAATGGATTCTGCTAATAGTAACATTTATAAGATTTCATCTTCACTTTCTTTGTGTAAGTGTGTCCCAATGTGGTAACTTAACCTTTTGATCTCACTCATTGCTACTATTTACTGTAATTTTTAATTGTTGTTGTTGTTGTTGTTGTTGTTGTGATTGTGAAATCAGCATAACCTTTTAGAGATTATAGTTTTGGTTTTGTTGCAGAGAATTGTTATTCAATAAGCTGTTTTTGGCCTGATTTGAAATATTAATAACTAACTTCTTGACTTTTTGATCCATTCATTGTGTCACATGGTCTAAGGTTTGGAAATGGAATTGAACTTACTCTGACTTTAGAAATTATAAGCTACATTCGCTTTGTTTTTGCTTAGGTGGTAAACCTTGAATTTTTGTGTTACGTTGTGACATTTTGATCCCTATCTCGCCACAGCATTCTGCTCAATGATTCTTATAAAAGTCAAATTGTATTCTTTTCTAGACCAGTCATAATAGGTTGCAATGTTTTTTCTTTTTCTATTTGTTTTCCATATTTGAAGTTCATTACTATATGATACTAAAGCATATAGTTTTCATGATAGTGTCACTCTAGTTCTTGCTTATGAGCTTATTTCTTAACTTTCATGCATTTTGAATGTCTTGTTTTTATGGCATCTTAATTTAATTTCCCTGCCACACTTGAACCCATTTGCGAAAATAACACATTACAATTCTGCAGATAGCAGACCAAAACTAGTGGCAGAATTTGCTGAAGGATATTCTGGACATGTTGATGGAAAGCACAGAGAGGCCAGGATGAACCACCCAAAGGGGATTACAGTTGAAATAGGGCTCTTCATTGAATTTTCAACTATATTTTATGTCATAACTATGACGACACTAGTTGTATGACTTAGAATGACAATTGTTCTTAAATTTGAATGATGTAATTTTTATACTTGTTGTAACACTTGTGAATGTAATATATACTTAATTATTGTTATTTTATTTTATTATGAAATTAATGAATGTTTTATTATCCAACTTATGTAGTAATTTTTTCCTGAGATTGAGCAATCTATGTGGTTCCTTTTATTTTCTCTATAGTTGGCTCTTTAGAACATTTTCTAAGCCAAATTATGATGTCTATGACAGGCAATAGAATTTAACCAAACTGGTCACACGATTAACCACTTTTTTGCACGCAATTAACCACAAACCTGCAACAGTGTAAAATTCAAGAATACATAACCACGTGGTATTTGTAAAATTCAAGGATACACAAACACAATATGCTCCAAGACACCAAACAGTTTTTTACATTTTTCATCCAATTTTGGATGTGGTATGACAAATAATTCAATTTAACCACACACACAACATGATTAACCACAACCTTGAATAACTCAAATCATATGTGGTTAACGATGGGAATGTAACTAGTTAACTGTGTTCAGGTAAGTGGTTAACAAAGTTCATTAAATGGTTAATGGATACTCTTGTGCCATTTCACAACGTGGCAAAGAACTTTCAAAATCTGACTCAAGTTTCTGCAATAAGACACCAGAGACACTTATGTTACTGTAAATCACGCTCTAACTTCTGTTTCATGATCAGAGCATCTGATTCTGCTGTGTTTAAAGATACTTGAGTCATATGTTTTTCATTCACTAAAATTTTCTTCTCTTCAATGAGTAGCAGGATTCTGCTGTTCAAATTCTCTAAAAGCAATAATAACATTAAATAAGCATATTGTTTTTAGCTAAAGCACATCCTTAAATGTCATAACTCATAATATGGTAGTACCTAAAACCGGTTTTGGAAGTTAGAAGCAGCACTTTGACCTGTCTTCAAACAAGAAGAGAAAAGAACATTAAATGCAATACCGATGACATAGAGATAGACATGCAAAGTATAACAATGTCAACTGAAGTTTGAATAAATTCTGAGAACTGTAAGTTTAAATGCCAACTTTGACCAATTGTGTAGTGCACTCTGGTCATGCTTGAGTTGCAGATTGGAGTTCTCTAGTTCAAATAAATTTACAAGTATTTTGTTTTCCCCTCTTCCAACAACCAAAAAAAAAATCTTGTCGGTTGAAATTTTAAATTACCAACCCAAAAAATGAAGAAAAAGTTGTATAGATGGGAAACTTACATGTGTAGCATGGAATTGGAGTTGGAAAACCACCTTAACTTTTGTTTTCTCAATCTTCCACTAAGTAATTCTCGATATAGTTCCAGAAAATTAATCACGCCTAGCATGCGTTATTGCCAAAACTTGAAGGTTCGACTTTCATTCCCAGCTGCCACACCCAATTAATTGTTGTTTACTAAGATAGCCACCAATGCAAAAATAGTAAATGTATTCAACTGAATGCAAAAGAAACAAAGAATCCGCATTCACACGTATCCTTTCTTAGCATTAAAATTAGTTAAGTAAGTGATTTTACTCCCATGACTTCATGCTCAATGAAGCAAACCTTAAAAGCAAATCAACTACTTAAAAAACCCTAAAACCAATTTAGGACCCACTGATCTAGAATTAAAAGCAATATGTAAGATAAAAAAGCTTCTTAAGATGTCTTAATAATGGAATGAAAATGCTAGATCTCCATTGGTTCTTGAGAAAGTTTTCCCTTTTTTAGGAAAAAAAAATACTGAAGCACAACTACTTCTGAACTCGCATGGATAAACATTTTCCACCAAATGAAGCACTAAATCCAACACCACTTATCCATTTTCAGAACACAAGAAAAGAGAGAGAAAAAAGGGGGTTGTAACATAACCAGATTAGGGGGGCAATTGAAGGGAAAAAAAACTTGTTCCCATTGCATACCTTGTTGAGAGACCAGAGCTGAAAAATTGAAACAGGAAAACCCACGGATCGAGCAAAAAGAATTCGAATTTGAAAAGAGGTGGAAGTGGAAGATGGAAAAAGAGGGGGAGGACCCAGAAAGATGCTGATTTTAGACAAATGTTGTCAACTTAAATTTTTGATGAAAAGGAAAGGAAAAATGAAGAGACAAATCGTCACCACCGTCTTCAACAGAGGAACATGGCGTGCGTTCGGAAACAAAGAAAGAATGGTGCTGCGGTGGACGGAAAATAGGACACGGCGGTCACTACATTTTTCCCTCGATCTCCATTGTGTGCGGTGCGAGAGAGACTGAGCGGGAAGAGAGAAAGAATGGTGCTTTGGTGCGGCGGGTGGCAGAGCACACGGCGGCTTGCTCGTTGCTGTGTGCGGTGCGAAAGAGAAAGAGCAAGACGAGAGAGTGTGGGTGGGAACGAAATAAAAAAGAAAAGGGGGATCTCTATTAAATGTCTCGTACAAATTACTAAACTACCCCTGACAGTATACAATGGACAAAAAACGATGTCCAAATATCATTTCTGTTTCATTCTCAGCTATCCCCTTTCTCTCTCATCTACTTCCTCCTACCAGCCTCACCCTTCCATGGTTTTCCCTTAGTACTAGTTTCAATGACACTACCAAACCCAACAACAATAACCGCAAACGAAATTTAATCTTTCTATCTAGCAATAATTCTAAACAATTTCCCTTTCTTTCTACCTTTAACTTTACCAAACCCTTTTTTCTTTGTAATTTCTCTTTGTAATTTAATTTCCTTATTGATCCTCTGCTTCACAATATCTTCTTTTTCTGTGCTTTTTTTGCTTTCTGAAGGGGAAATGTCGCACAAAAATAGGCAAAAGGAGATCGGTGGGTGGGGTGGGGGGATAAATAGATCGGGAAAGAGGGACGCTAGAGGAGCTCGTCGGCAGTAGGTGTCAGTTTTTTGCAGCGAGAAGCAGCGAACTGGGGCTGCCGGCACATCTCGTATGGAGCTTGAACCAGAAGGATTCCGAGGAGAAAAACCCGAACAGTTGGAAGAGAAAACAAGGAGCAGAGGGTTGAGTTTGAGGTTCTTAAGGGACTTTCTTTGCTCATAGGGCTTGAACTCAGATTGCTATTGTTGTTTCTTGGGCATGGTTTTAATGGGTGGGATGTGGTTCCTTGAGTTGGAGGGTGTGGCTGCTTCGTAGAGTGGTTTGGTGGGTAGGGTGTTGGAGTGAGAGAGAGTCCATTGTTGTTATTGTTACTTTAGCAGCTATTGTTCCTTGAGATGTGGCTTTGGCGAGTACCAGGGTTGTTAGCGTTTCTTTTTTTTTTTTTTCTTTTTTTTTTTTCAGATTCTAGGTTGTTTTGTGTTTCTAGGTTTTGGTTGAATGATGGGGTTTGAGAGAGGGAGGAGAAAGAACCTGTTATTTTTTTTCTTGTTTTATTTTATATGTGATTTAATTTTTTAGGAAATGTGTGATTATGTGAAAATATTTGATATTAGATAAGACAGATTAGAAATTAAAAAAAATTTATTTTGCTGACTCATTTGACATGTGGCGTCCACGTAAATTAAAAAAATCTATGTGGCAAGGTCTAGTTGGAGCTCTGTTTGCCAAATCAGCAAAAATTTGACCGTAGGGACTAAAGTTGCAAATAAGAAATATTTGGGGGTCCAAATTTTGAACAAAAATTTTGTAGGGACTAAAATCAAAAAATGAGAATTTTATAGGGACTAAAATCATAGTTAACCCTAATATATATTATGACATTTTCTATTACTTTGAGATAAAATAAATTGGGTTAATACCGCTTTTAGTCCCTGATATATCAGGAAAATCCAGTTTTAGTCCCTCCTAAAATTTTTGTTTAGATTCTACCTCTGTAATTTCAGATTCTTCAATTTTAGTCTCTCACTTCACCTCTGCGTCCACGTGGCTATGCCACGTGTAAATTTTTTTACACCTGCCTGCTGACATAGCATAAACCATATTAAAAAATTAAATAAATAAATTAAATAATAAATTAAATAAATAATTGATTAACAAACGAAATAAAATAGATGAACAGAAGTTCATCTTCTTCGCGTGTCTTCTTCCTCCCTTCCCTGCTCCTCTTCTTCGCAGAATCAAGCAAAGGATGGAGTGGCAGACCTCGAAGACCAGCGCGAGGTGGCGGACCTCTCCCTCTCCTCCTTTCAGGTGAATATCGAATCTCTCGTCCTGAAGATGGTACACTGCATCCTCGCTGGGAAAAACACCCTCAACCCATTCGACCCATTTCCCCCCTTTTGGTTAGGGCACTTAATCCTCGCTGGGAAAAACACCCTCAACCCATTCGACCCATTTCCCTCCTTTTGGTTAGGGATTCCACTTAATCTGTTATGCAGTCCAAATGTCTCTCCATCAAGGTGTTCTATGGTGCTCTGGTTGAAGCGACAAATGAGGAGGAAGGTGTGAACACGCTGGGTCGCCCGTTTTTGGAGGAGCGGAGGGAGTGAATGGGGAAGAGAGGTTAGGGTTAGGGTTGCTGTACAAAATTGGGCGAACAATTTTGAGCAATATGCTGGAAAATTTTTGTTCGACAAGTTGCTGGAAAATTCAATGTACCACAACATTCTTTCTTTTTCCCTGCGGTGAGGTTGGATGTAGGCACTGTGTAGCTGGGTGGGCACTGCCACTGGTATGTGTAATGGAAGGTGAACTGGAACTTGTAAATGAGTAAAAAACAATCGTAAGCTTTGAATTTCAAAGCTCTCACAAACAACATCACTAACGTAGGGAGGAAGAAGATGAAGCAGGGAGGAAGAAGCAGGGATGAAGAAGACGGGAGGAAGAAGAGGAAGAAGACGAAGCTTTCAGTTCTTCTTCCCTTTTTGTTTTCTATTTATTTATTTAGTTTATCAATTATTTATTTAATTTTTTATTTAATTAATTTTTTTAATATGGTTAGTGGTGACTCAGCAAAAACATGCCACATGTACAAAAAATTACACGTCACACGTGCCACCTCGTGCCACCTGGATGGAGAGATGAAGGGAGGGACTATAAATAGGTGAATCTAAAATTACAGGGGTGGATTCTAAACAAAAATTTTAGCAGGGACTAAAACTAGATTTCTCTGAAATTACAAGGACTAAAAGAGGTATTAACCCAAATAAATTTTATTTTATTCATTATTTAATATTTTCTAATGAATGAATTCACAATAATAAAACTTTGTAAATTTATATACTACAGATAGTATATTATACAATGTTAATATAATATTTTTTTTATATTAAGTTGTATGATTTTTTATGTTAAACTACTAAATACTCTTCCTATAAAAAAATTATTAAATACCCATAAATATCATTGGATACCTGTTACCCGCATAAATATCGATGGGTATTAATGGGTATAGATATGGGGAAAGCACTATCGGCACCTGCACCCGCCCCATTGTCATCCCTAGATGTGCAAACGATTACTATTAACACCCTTTTTTCCCACCCCTTCACCATGGGAATAAAACCATTTGAATGTGAAAGTTATTTCTATTCCATGAACTTTTTATACATAGGAGTAAAATTTTGTAACAAACATAGGAATACAAATTTCTTACCCATATATTCCAAGGAGTGATTTAAAAAAATAAAAAATAAAAAATAAAAAATAAAAAAGAATTTAGTGATATATATTGCAGAATGAGTGGAAAATTGAAAGTATATATATATATATATATGAGGGATCAAATGACTCTAGGAGTAAATCCTGTATGAGTTACTCCGCTTAATAACTCTCTATAAATATTAAATTTCACCAATCCAACCATCAAATTTAAAGTTCTTATTGAATAGATCAATTCCATAAAATTTCATAAAATTTTAAAAATATTTCATACTTCATCAAATAACTTTAATTCAATGCATAATATACTTTTCAAAATACAAGTAAAATGTTAACCATATGATTATATAGCTACGAATACCCAATTTATTTAAAATTTGGTATGCATGATTGTTAATGTAATATGATGATATTCAACGGTTAGATTGATAAAATTCAATGTCTGTAGTGAGTTATTAAGCGAAACTCAGACAAAAGTTACTCCTGGAGTCATTTGATCCCTCATCATATATATATATAGATTGATTTGAAAACATGAGATTAAATATTTTTTTTACTGAATGTATATTATCTAAAGATCAAACCATTATAACTTCCATATCAATCTCTCTTGCCTGTTCACCTCAAAAACTCATCTTTCAAATTTTCCCCGAATGTTTTCCATTAAAATACGTGAAAGGTTAGAGAAGATAAATCGATAACAAAAATTTTTAGAACCTACAAGAGCCCATGTCTCCCAAGGATATCACGTATAAAACAATACATCTTTGCTTTTTGTGATTAGGGTTTTGTGGTAGCATTAACATTGATTATGGTGGTCGGCCGTATAGCGGCGGAAAACAAAGATGGTGGTTGTCTTCCCAACTGCATGTTTTGCAAAACTTTGTTAACGGGAGTTGGGGGTTAAAGTTAATGGAGGCTAACATGGTGGTTATCATCTAAGCGTTGTTGGGCCTGACGTGTCACCAGTGGTAGACCTAGGAACCTAGGCCAGGGGTGCAAAAAAAATTAAAATTATACGTCATTGTAAATGTTAAAATCATAAAATTTTAGTACATATAATCAAATAGAGCTCTATGTTCAATGAAAATAGAGCTTTCATGTGCACTAACAATTTCCAAAGGGAACACAAATATCAACTACTTTGGAGACCTCCATGTTCTCCATGGTTTGCACATGCGTATATTTCCTGGAATTCCAGTTTAAATGAATATGATTCAACTAATTGATAAGAAAATCTAGCAACTAGAGTACATTTAATGTTCTAAAGTATGGTTATAAAATAGTAATAAACAACCCAATTAAAGGGGAAAAAACTAGTCCATATAAAAATATTCAGTCTAAGATAAAATGGGATAGAGACAGTCACATATCAATATTAGTTATGGTACCGTGCAATGCTAACTGACTGCTAAAATGAACAAGAAATCTTCCACTTCTCCAAAAATCAGAATCTGAATTTTGAATTAACGAATGAACACGCTCGAGGAAGTTTTCTCCTAGCTGTAAAAAACACAATATGCAAGTAATCAGCAAGTATGCAAAAAACACAATATGCTAGTAATCAGTAGGTATCCTTGAAAAGGAAAAAAAAATTATTAGAACAAAAGCAGTAGAAGACACATTAGCCAATTAGGGATTAGGCCGAGAACAAGCTGTAGTCGTCATAGAAAAAGGCCTTGTTAGCGGCGGTTCACAACCGCCACCAAATGAAACATTTAATAAAAAGTAATTTAAATAAAAATTCTCTATTTGTGGTGGTTACAACCGCCGTTAAATAAAAATAACTAAAAATTCTCATTTTGCGGCGGTTACAACCGCCGTTAAATAAAAATAATTAAAAATTCTCATTTTGTGATTTGGTGGCGGTTAAAACCGGCGCCATTCCTATTTCCAACGGTTGAAAAACACCGACGCGAAGTAGTTTAGCGTCGCCAAATTTTCCGTCGGTTTAGGACCCGACGAAAATAGGAATAGCGGCGGTTGAAACCTAACGCTAAACCACAGTTTTAACTGATGCGAAATCCCGGTTTTCTTGTAGTGAGGCCAAGAAGAGACATTATCCATTAGGGATTAGGCAATAGAAGCTGTGAATGGAAAAGAAGTTGTGAAGGCCAAGAAGAGGCATCAGGCAACACCGCAAGGTCCGCAACAGACTCGGATCTCAGGCATTAGGGAATCGTGGGTGGAGATGATTAAATTGGGGAATTAGGGTTTCAAAATTAAGGAAAATCTGAAGGGAAACAAGGGGGAAACATTTACAGAGGCATCACGGACTCACCAACAACAGGAAATCGACGGCCGTGAGGCGTGGTGGTCGGAGGCGAAAAAGGACGCACGCGCAGTTGCAGAGGAGACAGAGAAGGAGCAGTTACAGAGGAGACAGGGAAGAAGTAAGAGGCAGAGCAATCACGCGACGTGACCTGACTTCACCGCGGTCGGCGCCAGCGCACAACATAGTGGCAAGGAGTGGAGACGACTGAGAGACAGAGAGAGAGAGAGAAAGAGGATCAAGCGAGAGAGAGAGAGAGAAACCCGTTTTCTGAGAAAAATTTGAGAGAGTGCAGAGGAGTGAGGTGGTTTGGGGTCAGGGTGCAAAATATAAATTTCAAAGGGGTCAAAAGTAAATTTTTATGGGGTGATAAGTGAAAATTTTTAAAGTTCAGGGGTGCAAGTGCACACCCTGAACTATATGTGGGTCCGCCTCTGCGTGTCACATATAATCCATCTGTTACATTTTGATTGGCGAACAAGAGGAACTGGCTATAAGGGACTTGACGTAAGTTTTCTCCTTTATAAAATTATTTTCAAATTTACTAAATGATATTATATATTATTAAATATTAACTATTAATATAAAATATTTTTTACACATAATTAAAATGCTAAATATAAAAATTAATAATATCTTAAGAAAAATGCTTCAAAAAAAAAAGGAATTCTGTATATGATTAAATATAACTTTTTTTGGTAATCAAATATAACTTTTTATTATAATTAATTATTGAGTGATAATATTATTTGTTGACAATGCTAATCATGAATATTCATTCAAAAAAGATTATTTTGAAAATGAATACGTGTAATATTAATTATTAAATATTAATTACTGTTTTTGTGTGAATAATATGTCAAATTTAGATCGAAATAAGTCTTTTATATAATTTGTGCGAAGAATACGTTATTAAATCTTTTGTTTGAAGAATACGACCCAATGTAATTAGTAATTATACTGATTATTTCATTATATCGTATAATTAATATTATTTTTTCTTTATATATTTTTATATATTTTATTTATAATAATATTCACATATTTATTAAAAACTATTATTATTATATTCTACGGTCCCTATAAAACGCCAACAAAAGCCAATGGTGAAGGCAACGTTTCAACCAGGTGTGAACAAAAGATGGGTTGAGATGGGTTATACTTGTCCCTAATCCGGCCTTAAACTTTGTTTGAGACAATTCTTTAAACTTTAATTTGTTCTTAGACCCAATGTTCTATGGGTCAAATTAAGACGAGTCTATTTAAGACGAAACTGGGTTGGCCCGAAGGACAATTCTAATAAGATTATCACTACAAAAAATAATGTAAAAAAAGACGATTTAAATTGTAAATAATGGTGGTTCAAACCGCCATTATTTACACAAGTGGCGGTTTTTGGGAACATTGTAAATCCTACTACCATTCGCGGTTTACTTTTAACCGCCACAATATGCAAGGTATAAATGGCGGTTCTGTTTTCGTATAAAATGACGGTTTGAATCGCCATAATATACATTAGTATTTGTTAAAAAAAGTTGACGATTATGGAGGTTATACCCGCCGTAATATACACTTAAATGTGTTTTTTATTAGTCAGCTTGGTCTCAAATGTATTTTTTGTTAGTAAGTTTAGTCCTCGATTGTGGTTTCTGTTAGTCATTTCGGTCC
Source organism: Calophaca sinica (assembly GCA_037113605.1). Classification (NCBI taxonomy): domain Eukaryota; kingdom Viridiplantae; phylum Streptophyta; class Magnoliopsida; order Fabales; family Fabaceae; genus Calophaca; species Calophaca sinica. The sequence goes on along the minus strand of CM073732.1, from coordinate 94,321,756 downwards.
CTGAAATTACTAATAAAAGATATACTCAAGGATTTTTTTATAATTTTGATACATTTAGGGACTATAGTGACAACACCTCACACATTTAAGGATGAAAATGATTGTTTACTCGAAAAGAATGCAGCCACATTCAATCATGCCAAAAATATAAATAAATTGGAATAACATTTAGTCATTCACAAGTTGTCAGCTTTTGGTGTTTCAACGCTACTGGATCTGATTGGGCAAGTAAGTCATAAAGTGATCTCACACACACACACACACACTCACGCCGGCACGCGCACGAACCCCGCATGCACGCGCGCACACACACAAAAATTAGAAGTAAAAGATTGAGTATTTGTAGTATTTTACCATCTACTCAAAGCAAAACACGACTTTTAAAATTGTATTTTGCTAGAAGATTACTAACTAAACTAATATGAATTCCAACTTGAATATTTTATTTTATAGAAAATCATCACAAACATAATAAAACTAACAAATTGGTGAATAAGGAACGGGTTGGGATGAGTTATAGATAACCCTAACCCTCCCTAAATTTTGGTCGGGTCCATTCTTTAGGCCCTAATCCGTTTCTATACCCGAACAAACCCGATACTCTATAGGTCAAATGGGATAGAGACAAGACAGGTCTTCGGGTTGGGTTGAGTTCTACTCGCCCCTAGTTTCAGTAGTGGCAACGTGCGAGCTATTTTAGAGGGGAGGAAGGGTTTTTTTTTTTTAATTTGGGGATTAGGGCTTTTTAAATTTAATTAGTTTAATTGGGTTAATTAATAATAAAACATGAGTCAGGATCCGTTGACACCAGGTGTAAATGAAGAGACTTACACCAAATCTAAACCATTAAAACTAATTAATCCTACGGTTGCTAACCCAAACCTCTCCAAAACTAAACAAAAATTAAAAGAGGGCACGTGACCCTGTTTTCCTTCCTCACTTGACGTTCTTCCTCTCTCCCGCCCTGACCGAGGCCACTTCTCTTTCAACACCGACCGCAGTGTCCCAGTGCCGGACCATTTCGTCGCCGGCAGCTTGTTGTGCTGCTAAGACACCGACAAATAGATTTATGACATTCGTCTCTCCACCTTCACTGGCGGCCCTTTTCCAGCGCCTGATGAGGCAGCAGTGCTGATTGGTCTAATGGATGGCTTCATGGATGATCGGCGTTTCCGTCACCGTCGAATATATCCTTTTCGTCACCATCATTGGCGTTACTGTCACCATTGGCTACCTCTCCGGTGAGCATCTCCATCTCTCTCTCTCTTCCATTTTCCCACGTCCCCCTATTACATTAAATCAAACCGATTTGAATTGGGAATTGGGAATTTTGTTTGTTAGGGATTAAGCCTGGAATCAGGGGACCTTCCATGGTGACTGGTGGGCTGATGGGTCTCATGGGTTGCTTCATATATATGGTTACTAGAACTCTGGTCATCTCATGGCTTCTTCCCAACGACGATGAGGTAGCTAGCTTCAACAAGAAATGATTTTTTCCTATTCAATAACAAACCTTTTTTATAGGCGTGACTGAATAATCAGATTTCAATTCAGCTCCTTGTTGTTGTCATTGTGATTGTTGAGGAATTAGGTGGGTTTGGTGTCCAAGTTACTAGAGTTCTGTGTTTTTATTTATTGACTTCCATTTTCCAGATAAACCAAGATAAACTTTTAAGTTAGAACTTTCTTTCAAGTTTTCTTACCTATCCTTTGGTGGAATAGTACATATCTTAGGAGGGAATTTCTCTATGGACATCATTGATTCTTTGTACAAGAGCATCGCTGATTTAGAATATGGATATAAATACTTTATGTCATATGAGGACTGAGGTAAAGAACAGACTTGTTGATCCTTGCATTGCCCCGCATCTCAAATTAAGCAAGTAGATGTTCAAATTTATGAACCACGGGCTTCATCATATTATTGTTATTATCAATGTAGTTTTAGTGAAAGTATTATTACTAACCAATTCTCTGCAACTTACGGATATAAGGGATGTAATATCCAAAATGAAATTCATGAAACTTATTTGAAGGGACTTGCAGTGTTCATGGCTACAAATGATTTGGTTGCAGAACCAATGTCTCCAATTTCAACTATATCTTTTCTCAATCATTTAGAAACTCCTCCTACTGACCTGACCGAAAAGGTTGTCTCCATTGCCATCAAGGAGTAAGAAAGAGTCTAATGCCTATAGATTTATCAAAAAAAACTAATACAAATCCGCTGAAGTGTTATGTGAAGTTGAAATAAATTTAGGGAGTCGACTGTAAAACTTGCACTAATAAATCTGGAATTTGACTTCTTGAGTTGTTAATTATAAAATCACTGTGAACGCACTGAACTGAAGTTATCACTCTCATTGAATGCTAATCCATGGATTCTATGTCTTGTACCTGTGTGCTACTTACCAGTAATGGAACAAATCTTGTGCTTGACCACGATAATTTTTTTTTTGTTTTTTGCTTTGGTAAAGTAACAATTGTAGTGTATATCCATATGGATAATCATGAATTTGTCACCGCAGTATACATGCAATTTAACGTCTTTGTACTGAGGTATAAGTTCTCATTTGTTGAGGATTATTGACAGATAAAAGAGTGACAACTCTCCTTATAGAAACTCATTTATTATACTTTATTATGGAAAATGCGAAGGGTGATTACTGATTACTTGCTAATTAGCAGGTTTTTTATTGAAAGTTTCTTGTCATTTCCCTTTCTTTCAAATTCATCTTTTTTTTTCTTTCTTTTTTCCCCTTAGTCTGAGACAATTGAAAACTTGTCATTCTAGCACAAGAGGCAGGTCAAGAAGATCCATTACTTCTCATTTTCAGACAGTTGAAAACTGATTATTTTCCATCATTTTGTGCTAAGTTATTTTTTAATATGCAGGCTGCAAAAGAAGTGATAGGTAACCAACCAAAAAGGAAGGGTGGGAAAACCGAAAAAGGAATTGCTAGGTGCACTTTTGAAGACAAATTTTTCATGGAGTCGGTTGTGGTGGTTTTCTGGGACAACCTACACTCCATGATCTCCAACCAGCACAAAATTAAATTTCAGTAACCGGTTGCATACTCTTCACCAAGGGATGGGGTTTCTTGTCAGTATATATCCTAGCTTTTCTATTATGTACCTCGATTAAGAGTAGCATCATCGATGTAGCTCAACACAGCTTTGATGATATAAAGCATGGATTTCGCCACTGCTGAAGTAGGAGTGAGCATATTCCTCTATGTGCTCTAGATTCCAATTAAGTGTTATTAGGCAACATATACATCATATTTGATGGAAATGTAATTTTTTAGTTGGGGAGTTAGTCTTGTATTATCATCAAATCAATTGTACTAAACAATATTTGCTATGAGAATAAAAATTTACTTTTGATATGCAATTCATCCTTATTCTTGACCGCAAAATTGGTTCCTTACTTTTTCCGATAGTTATCAATTGGTAACCTGAATTGAAACGGGCATTGAATTACCAAAACTAAATTGAAAGAAAAGGGAATTTTTATAATAAAATAATATTACAGCTAATTGGGTTAATGTATAATACAATAATCTACAAAGGGATCATAAACACACTGGAAGCAATTTGTATTTCAGTCACATTGGTCTTTCCATCAGTATCTTTGGCACTTCATTGTATCAGCTTTAGATATATTTTTTCTATCATTATGGACAGCACCATAAAGACAAATATTGTCATCCAATTTGTGAACTTCTCCTTTAACCGAATGACAATTGGATTCTTTGGAGAAACGTGTAAAAGATTCACATAATTTATGATTGATCCTTGAGGGCAATTGTTGTGAAGCAACATGTACATCTGCACTTAGTGTTGTTGGATGCATCAGGCTTGAGAATTGAGATAGGCATCTTGGTTAATCCGATGGACATCAACAAGCAGAGAATATGATTTTGCATCAGGCTTGAGACCTAAACCACCTATGTTCTCAACCACCCCTCGAAGTTTCATGCGTCTGCCATAAGATAATTGAAGTAACAAGTAATTCATGCTTTGACCCATCAGGTACCCTGCCGTAACACATTAAAAATAATAGTTAATTACTAGATCAGTTAAATTAAAATGGACCTTCAAACTAGTAAAACTCCTTATAATTAAAAATGTTAAAGTATCACTGTTGTACTACTATCAGGTGACCTGTAAAATCCAGGGGGAATTGTATCAGAATTTGCATTTTGTGCATGCAAAACTCTTGAACAAGCAACTTGAATTCTTGAATCCAAAGGACTCCCCACAAAACCTTTCCATGCCAATTTGTAACATGGGATCAATTTAGACGTGGCAGCGGCACCCACAAATCAAACAAATGAATTACCAAACAAACAAGCAGAGGAAGGGCCAATTAAAATCTCCCCACGCAATGATAAAGCCACCAATTATCAGCTGACTAAAATATGTCAAATAAAATAGATCATAGTTGAATATACTGTATTTATTAATTTAGATACATTCAAAACTAAACAACCAAAAATCAAATAGAGATCAATCAACCAAACAATGAAACATTCATTCACGCATCCAATTCCAACGTGTTACTATTAACTTTAAGATTCAGTTGACAGTGTCCGAGCGTGCAGTGATGTCTACCAAATGGTCGTGTCACCGTTGAATATAATCTCTTTCCGACATGTTGTGGACCTCTGTGTTATGAGTCAGGTTTTTGCTGCCTCATTGGGCGCTGGAAAAAGGAGCCGCTAGTGAAGGTGGAGATGGGTGTCAGATATCACTTTGTTGACGTCTTTGCTGCACAACAAGCTATTGACGGCAGAATGGTCCGGTGACTGGGACATTGCGGTGGCGATGAGTGTTGAAAGAGGAGTGGCGATGGTCAGGGTGGTAGAGAAGAAGAACGTGAAGTGAAGAAGGAAAACTGGGCCACGTGCTATCTTTTAATATTTGTGTAGTTTTTGAGTGGTGTGGGTTAGCAGCCGTAGGATTAATTAGTTTTAATGGTTTAGATTTGGTGTAAGTCTCCTCACTTACACCTGGTGTCAACAGATCCTAACTCATAAAACATATATAATAATAGTAGAGTGGTGAGTCACGTGGACGTCACGTCGATTAAAAAGTCCACATAGCAAGTGCTGACATGGACTTTCGCCTGTCCAATCAGCAGAAAATTAACGACAGAGACTACCTATGAAAACATGAAATAAGTGGGGATCAAACTTAGGAGAAATTTTTTTATTAATTTTTTTTTCTGATTAATAAAACTTCCGGATCGAGAGATTTTTTGCAGGGACTAAACTTAGATAAAAAGTATTTTGTAGAGATTTTTTTTTTGAAAATAGTATTTTGTAGAGATTAAAAGCATATTTAAACACAAGTATTATAAATATAAAATTTAAACTAATCCCATGCTATACATGGGGATTATCTCCATAACCAAGCTACAATGAAATACATCAAGATTTATGACAGCAGCTAGCATTGGCTGTACTATTTAACAACTAATCTCAGAGGAAATTGGATATAATCGAAATGACTTTTCCCAAACATAATTGAAGGTGACATTGATATCTCTCTCGATTGGCTTACCACCATTAACTAGACAAACACCGCCTGAAACACTCAAAACTGAAGGATCTACGTATTCAGAGGTTTCAAAACCACGACAACTTAACTTCACATTCTGATGAACACAAGGCCAATCACAATTGTTGGTGATATCCACGCGCCACTCTGGAAATCCCTTCATTGTAATTCCTGTCGCATACTGGCTTACGGAGAGATCACTCAATGAGCATTTGCTATAGCCTGAGATATAATTAAGAATTAATAAATTATATTATATATTGGAATTATAATTAAAAAAACAATATATAAAATTTGGAAGTTTCATCCATTGGAAAAAAAGAAAACACCACCTTGAGAAACGAGGGCAAGGAAGAAAACTATGCTGAGAATTTTAATGGTTGAATCAGCCATTTTTGACCCACAAATGCGAACTTCAATACTTGGATTTATTTAGACAAATGATAGTTCTGCTATGTTGTGTTATTTATACAGATAAATTATGTTGCAAAACAAAACCTAAAAAAATTATGTTGCAAATTTAATTAGCTGTAAAAAGTATTCACTTGAACATTGTATTAAATGCGTATCATAATAATCATTTCCCTATTAATATATCATATTAAATCAAAGGCTTAATTAATGGTATAGAATTTTTATCTTTTAATTTTATACCCATTAAATCAAAACATAATTTAATAATTCTACTAAAATCATAGTTTAATTATTTATTACACATTATGTCAAAAAAGGAAAATAACGATTTTTTATTGATCGTCTTTTATTCTCTTACTTTCTTAGAGTGGAAGATGTCGTATTTTTTGATGCAAGGGTCTTTCTTTGTTAAAAAACCAAGTTACAATAATATTACAATATTTAATATTTTTTATTTGAAATATTAAAATACACAAAAATAATAATTATCTAAAAAGATACTCTAAATGTTTCATTTTGTCACTTCATCGACAATAGAAAATAGAAAATTTTTGTATTAATTTTGTTTATCCATCAAATAGAGAATATTCACAGTAAAATCTTTACTTAAAAAAATTAAAATATTATGCACTCCACATATTTAATAAAGAAGAATACATATTATACTGTAAAAATAAATTTAATGCTATATTTTTAAAAACTGAAAGCATTTATCAATTATAATGTATATTTAATTTTATAATAAGGAAAATTAAGTAAGGAAAATTAAGAAAGTATACTACTTATTTTCATTTAAAAAAACACTATTGTCCAGTAACATTACGAGTGTTTTGACTCGCACGATGCACGAGGTAAACAAGGTTTGTCATTTTATTTCTGCGTTTTTTTGTTCGAAGAATATATTTTATAATTTTTGTAACACAAAGAGCCACCTTAACGAAAAATCACAAATTAAAAAACTGAAAAACAAATCAAATTTTGTTTATAACATGAAAACAATCATTTTTTTTTTCAAACTGATAAAATATGTCATAATTTTCTTAAATGTAATTCCGAACATATAAAATGGTACTGAATTTTCTTAAATATAATTTTCTTAAATGTAATCCCGGGAAGATTTACTACTGAATTTTCAATATATTTTTATAATTAGTGGAGGCATATTCGTAAAATTAGAGCTCTAAATACTATGGGGCTTGAACACCGTTAATCGTGTATATATTTTCTCTTATTATCGATTTAACTATTTATTCTTTCCCTTTTATTATGACCATTTCCTTTTGATATTATGGGATTATGTTTCCCTTTACTCTCATGTATATCATGTAAAATCTCTTGTGAATAATATTACACTACAAGAGCGATCAAAATTGACTTGGAGAAAGCTTATGACAGACTTAATTGGAGCTTTATTCGTGACACCATGGAAGATATTGGATTGTTGGACAAATTTATTGAGGTTGTTTGGCAATGTATTATGTATTTCTACTCCTAGTATGAGGATGTTATGGAATAGGGAGGCTCTTGAAGAATTTTCCCTAAGTAGGGGGATTCCCCTTTCTGTTGGAGCCTAAACGATTGAGAAGTTTAGACCTTCATTAATTTTGATGATAACAAAGTATTTGCAAGTGAACAATTTATCTTCTGATAAGTCTTGGAGTGTGCAGGTATTAAAATCACTCATGTTTTATAACTTACTCAAGCAAGAAGAAGAAATTCATAAGAGTTTGAATACATTTCATGTGTGTCTGCATCCAGTTCACTCCAGCATCTTGTCTAAACCAAGCATCTGGTAGTGCTATCTTTTGACACGTGGATTACTCAATTGCTACGAGCGTCCGTCTATTATTCTGAGCGAGCATCTGGTCTATTAATGAATCACGTGATGTGTTGGAACCTAAATGATTGAGAAGTTTAGATCCTCATTATTGATGATAACAAAATATCTTCTGATAAGTCTTTGAGTGTACAGGTATTAAAATCTCTTATGTTTTATCTCACTCAAACAAGAAGAAGAAATTCACAAGTATTGAATACATTCCATGTGTGTCAGCATCCGATTCACTCCAGCGTCTTGTGTATAGCGAGCGTCCGGTATTGTTATTCTTTGACAGGTGGATTCTTCAATTGCTGCGAGCGTCCGTATCCTGTTCTGAGCGAGCATCTGGTCTTTTAATGAATCACGTGATGGTCATATTTGTGCTCTTCTACCTCCGCTATTTGGAACAGAATTCGAATTTGATTTTGTGCGCTCATTTTATTGTACGAGGTATCAAATGTGACACCTTTGGTATAAGATAAAATTCGTACAAGGCAATTGTGAAAAGCAGATAGTACAAAAACGATAATATGTACTATTCTGATATTCTCTGGAAAGGAAGAAAAGTAAAACTTTTCAAATTACCTCACTCAATGATATGGAGCTGAAATTTACTGCATTGGTAATACCCCTCAGAGACTCCTATAAATACCCCAAGGTATTCATTGAAGAAGGTGGCCAAAAACTGCTAGAAACTACATTCTGAAAGAGCTATTACTCAAGTGAGCAATCAAGTTTCGTGCCAAGTTTCTCGACAACAAGAACTGAACCTCAGCATCTGATACTTTCGTTTTAGAAAGCTATTTGTTTTTTGAGGTTAATCTTTTCATCCTCTCTGTGAGAGATATTTTGATTGTATTCAAAACTATCTTTGTGAAAGTTGTATTGTCTAGTTAAGGCTTTGTTCCTCAAAGGCTCGAACGTACTGAGTCGTTTTGAGAAGCTAAGAGTATTGTCAAGTTTGTGACAGTAGAATACTCTTAAGAAAATTTGTAATCAGTTGATTTAGTGGAAAATCCTTCAGGAATGAAGGGACTAGACGTAGCTACTATGTTGGTGGTGAACTAGTATAAATCTCTGTGTCTCTTGATTTATTGCTTTATACTTACGTTTATCTTGCGCATAAAAACAAGTTTTCATAAACTTCATTTCCAGCGTCTGGTCTTACTCCAACATCCGATTTTAAATATATTCAAAATTTTTCAACACAATTCACCCCCTTCTTGTGTTCATGTTTAGTTAGTACCAGAGCTCGACCTCTTGGTTGAGCACTTAACAGTGTTAAGAGAAAAGATCCTATACTGTGAACATGTCTGCAAAAGGTGGTCACATAAATCGTCCTCCTCTATTTACTGGAGAAAAATTTGACTACTGGAAAGATAAGATAAAACCTTTCTTTGAGACACAACAACTTGAGTTGTGGAATATTGTTGAAAGTGGTTACCTTATTCCCATTAATGTTGCTGGTGTTACTATTGCCAGAGAAAACTGGAATGATGAGTAGAAAAAGAAATATCAAATCAATCAGAAAGCTAGATTCATTCTTATCTGTGCTATGTCAGAAAAAGAATATGATAAATGTGGCAAATTCGATACTGCCAAAGAGATATGGGATTCTCTTGTCTTCTCTTATGAGGGCTCTGCCCAAATAAGAGATACTAAAGCTAGCATGTCGGTTCGCCAATATAAATTGTTTAATATGGAAGATGGTGAAAACATTGAGTCTATGTTTGGAAGGTTCTAAACACTCGTTCATGGGTTACAGGCCCTTGGAAAAAGTTATACCACACCTGACCATGTGAGAAAGATCCTGAGAAGTTTGACCAAGCAGTGGAGACCCAAAGTCACTGCTATTCAAGAAGCAAAAGATTTAAATGTCTTAAGAGTTGAAGATCTTTTGAGTTCTCTGAAAGCTCATGAACTTGAGTTGAATGAGGAAGAACCTGTAAAGAAAAGCAAGTCTATTGCTTTGAAAGTCAACAAACATAAAGCCAGTACTTCTAAAGCCCTTCAGGCTGAAGAAGAATCAGAAGATGAAGCTTCAGAAGGAGACATTGATGGGTCGGATGATGAGCTCGTGTTCATATCCAGGAAGATCCAAAGGATGTGGAAGAAAAGAAACTTCAAGAAGAAATTCCACAAGAAAGATGTCGAGGACAAGAAGGAAAGTAAAGACAAAAACCAAGTTGTCTGCTATGAATGTAAAAAGCCTGGACACTTCAAATCTGAATGTCCTAATCTTAAGAAGAAGCCCACAAGAAGTTCCTTCAAGGGAAAGAAGAAGAGTCTCATGGCTACATGGGAAGATCTGGATTCATCATCCTCTGAGGAAGATAATGATGAAGAAGCCAATCTTGCCCTCATGGCAAATATTGACTTAGATTCTGTAGAAGAAGTTGAAGAGATAATAATATATAATTCTTATTCTGAACTTCAACTTGCATTTGATGATCTTCTTAAGGGCTCTGCCACTCTCTCCACTGAGTATAAAGCTTTGAAAAAAGAAATTTTCAAAATTATCACAAGAATTTCAAGTTTTGAAAAATAAAAGCTCAAAGCTCAGTTAAGAGAACTAGAAGCTGAAAACTGAAAATCAGCATCTGGTGACATTTCAGCCACCAGAAGCTGAGAGTTCTCAACCTTAAAGCTCTGAAGCTAAGGGCAATCTTAAGTGTAAATCAAATGATTATGAATATGCATTTCAAAAGTTTCTTGCAGAAAGTATTACTCGAAGCAAGCAAGCTTCAATTATTTGGGGTGTCAGTAAAACGACAACTCAAGGTCTTGGTTACATATAAGATGAACCCTCTTTAGAAAATAAAAATCCTGCATCTGATAAATCCAATGATCACTGTAACGACCCGTTTTCGGACCGCTACTAAAACTAAAACTAACCCTTTATGCGACACACTTTTTAAAATAGTACTCTTGTGTCCTTTGAAAAATGCGGTCTATATATATATATATATTTTTTTTTTAAAACAATTACATCCGCAAGCATACACAGAGTAGTCACAGCTTTTAGAAACATGGTACAATCTAAGACACAAGATGCATGCTCTGGAAATACATACATATATATAAGCAAGTAGCCATAGGCAGTGCGTACAAAATAAAAAGTGCATAAACATGTACAAGATAATACACCTATGGTATGAAGACCCTTGTGTGAGCAATCATACCCCGGGGGTACTTCCGACAGACACCCACGCAGGGGGCTACTCCAAAAGTATGCCACCAGTCTACCTTGCAGTACACAAAAGACTTCCACCAAGCCTGACTGGTCACCAAAACAAACTGTACACCAAAAGCAAATACTACAATCATCCAAAATAATATAAACAGACAATTAGACGACAAGACGACTATAGATAACTATCCAGATCCTCAGATGGATCCTCCTCCTCATCATCATCCATCGGGTCCTCTCCAGTCAAATTGATAAAAGGTGCCGTTGCAGGCACACCCTCCGGCACGTCCTCTGCTATCACTGCCTCATCCAAGAATCCCGCGCCGCTACACCCAGCTTCCCCACACTCTCTGCAGACAGGTAAGAGGTGTCCCGGTGGGGTAGGGGTCCTGAATAACATTGGAGAGACTGGCTCCGCCTCGGGCTTAGATCCTGCTGGAGAACTCTGAATAACAGCTGCCCTGGAAGTAGATGCTCTTGTAGTCCCGCGTCTAATCATGCTCTTACGAGCGGTCCATGAACCCTCGGTCCTTGTTCTCGTCCTCGGGAAGCAAGTTAGGAAGTAGTGCGCTTCAGGATCTCGAGAGGTCCCTCTGGCGAGGAAGATGGTGCTGGCATCGCCCGCTCCCTCTAGATGCTGCGCCAGGTGTCCACCACCTACATCGTCCGGATCGGAAAGCTAACTGTGCTTCTTGACGTCTCCTGTCTCACGACCACACCATCCACTCGAAAGCTCTGTACAACGTCCCCTGTATAAACAACGCGACGGGAGATGGGATCAAAGCCGCGAGCATCTCAATATCTGGAAAGTCAAATATGATCTCCGACAATATCACCATCGCTGGTATCAGTAGGGTCTTCGTCATCGCCTGGGTAACCATCATTGGTTTAAGGCCCCACGGGAAAGGGTCAACTTATCAAATAATCCAGAAATAGCAAATCATAAAGCAAGAGGCAACAAAAATGCACAGTTCTCAAGACGCAACTCAAGACTCTCTCTCGCGACACTTTCGACAATTTTTCAGAAAGTAACACCGAACAAGCTACTGAATTCCAGCCATTAGCCTTGGGCTCCATGACCACCCTAGGATATTCAGATTAAGTTCCTTGACACTACGACATCTAGCTAAGCTGCCGAAAAACCAGCAGGAGCTTTTTAGGGGATCCTAGCACCCTAGGTTAATCGGATCGAAGCTAAAAAATGTCACGACTAAACTTTTGCCCTCCAATGAATAAATCACCGCATACGATAATTCGAGAAGCAATTCGAATAAGTATTCAACCGCATATCAAATAAATATTCACGCCAAGCTTAATACAATGCAACACAGTTCAACAGTATAAGCAATCCATCACAATCAATCATATCTCATTAAGCAATGACATTGACAACTCAGTTCATCCCTCTGTAACTCAGTGGGGTTGGTAGAGAGGTAATCATTCAAGTGTGGGGGGTTGGGGACAGCTGCCAACCACTTGCAGACAAGCCCACTAAATAATAACATATGCTTAAATACTAAAACGAAGGGGTACGAGACCCTCACTTCGAATCCTGAGGCTCTCAAACTTCTTCGATATGCAAAACAAAATTTAAATCTTATTCATATTTTAAAGTTTCCCTTACCAAAGTTGTCAGGTAGCGTGGTACCGCACGCCTCGATCCCGCGTCACACGAACTCAGAATTCATAAGTCCTATCATCACAAGGTAAGCTTAGCAAAATTCTAAGAATAAATTCTATAACCTTAGGCCCTCAAAACCAAATCCTTTCCTAAACTAAACACTTCCACTTAAAATTTAATTTAAAATACTAAGTCACATATTAGAAATATTTGTACAAAGAATTATCTCTTGAGAACTAAAACATAATGCAACATTATTTTTCTTGAAATATGCATAAGTTGGAAAATAAGGTTCTACTAACTAAGCTCAAGTCCTTCAAAATTTTGAAACACAATTCAATACTAAAATCAACTTCATTTTATCTAAAACCTTAAGTTAAGGCTCTACTAGGTACCTTGGGTCTCAAGGAACCCAAATCACCTCATATGCTTCATAGCCTTAAAATTTCAAAACAAATCCAATTCCAATCAAACCTCTTCCAAAATTTTCCAAAACTTAATCATTCATCAACACAATAATTATAAATTAAAATGCAAAACAATTTCTCACCCAAATCTCCTAAGGAGCTCGCGGCCAACATCAAGGAAATTGGAAACAAATTTCAAAACTTTCAAACAATTAAATAACATCCTTCCATAGTCCAATTTTTTTCACAAAACAACAATCCAATTAACAAATTAAAGCTCAATCAAAACAAATCCCTTTCCAAACCCATTTCAAGAACAAGGTTTTTCAATAAAACTTACTAACTTTCTTACTTTAACAAACTCAATAACACTTATACTAACTAAAACACAAGAATCATCAACTAATTTCATGGTTCACAAATTAATTACCCCTAATCCCTCTTTGTCAAGAATAGGTGTTCATCATAAAAATTACCCAAACAACTTCTAATTCCAAAACTATGAACAAATACAACAACTACAACACCAATTAAGCTCAAAATCATCAATTAATTTCTTAATTCACCAAGGATCACACAAACCCTCTTCTTTCCCTTATGGTCTCGGCTAGGGTTCCAAGGAAAAGGAATTGAAGTGCTCATCTCCTCTTTTGATCACAATCAAGCATAAATTAAACATATAACAAGACATAAGAACAAGAAATGGAAGTGAAAGAACTATCACCTACCCCCTCCTCTAGCTCGCCGCCTAGGGCTATTTTTGGGGGAGAAATGGTGCTCTCAATCCTTGCTTGGGTGATGAACTAGATGATGATGAAGAGAAGAAGAAATGGGTAACAAAAGATGTGGAACAATGGAGGTGAGGTAGCTTAGGAACCAAGAAGGAAAGTGGTCTCCATGGAAGCTTGGAGCTTCTCTTTCTAAAGGTTGAAGATGAAGTGAGTAATGAGGGTAGAGAGAGGGAGGGGTTGCGGGTTTGGGCTGGTTAAGGGGAGGGAAGAATAAATTTTTTTATCACTTGATAACACTTGGTTAAAAATGGGTTAAGTAAAAGGTAATAAAAAAACTAATCACACACTAAGTGACACCTCTCGTAAAGTGAAGATTCTAATCCTATCAACTAATCTATCCCATCTAATCTCACATTTCTCATGATTACCCTCTAATTCTAGAGTCTAAGGGTTGCTAAAATACGGCGTCGAGTAACCATGTTACTGATTAATTCTCAGCCGATAAATTCACGAAAATTAATTTAACGAGAAATTAATTCCCCGTGTGGTAAAATATTATCATAAATAATAAAAATAATCTAAAGCACTCAAAAATAATCGCAACAAGCTACGATTTGATTTTCATCGAAATCGGGGTTCATTTAAAATTTTAGCTGCAGCAAAACTGCCCGGTGATTCGAAACGTGACGAAACTTTGTTAGAATTTTTCGACGATATTCGAACCATGAATTAATATAAAATATTAAATCTCAATTCTAATTTGATCTTGATTTATTTAAATCACTTATCTAGAGAATAAAAAATTGCTTATTATAGCATAAATACTGCAATTTATACTAGAATAAGATTAAATAACGCATCGCGAAAATACTAATGTTACAATACTCCCCCTCTAAAAATAGTTTCATCTTCGAAACTACAAGTAAGATACGTACTGAGAAAAAGTTCTGGGTACCGATCCTTCATCTTCTCTTCCAGCTCCCACGTAGCATCACCGGTCTTCTGATTCCACGCGACCTTGACAAGTTGAATCTCTTTATTCCTTAACTGCTTAGTCTTTCGATCGACAATCCTTGCAGGTGATACTTCAAACGACAAGTCGTCCTTCAGTGGAATCACATCCGGTTCGATAATGTGAGAATGGTCGAAAAAATATCTCTACAACTGTGAGACGTGAAAGACATCGTGAATTTTTGACAAGAAAGGTGGCAAGGCAATCTATATGCCACTGGACCAAGACGACGAAGAATTTGGTAGGGTCCAATGAACTTAGGAGTAAGCTTCTTGGATTTGATCGCTTGACCAACTCCAGTAGTAGGTGTAACTCGGAGGAATACATGCTCTCCTTCTTCAAACTCTAACGGTCGGCGACCCTGGTCCGCATAACTCTTCTGTCGACTCTGGGACGTCCGCATCCTATCTCTGATCAATCGGATCTTCTCGATCATATGTTGAATCATGTCCGGTCCCACAACAGAGCTCTTACCATCCTGATACCAACAAAGAGGCGTCTGACACCTACGTCCATACAACGCTTCTTAAGGTGCCATACCAATATTTGCGTGAAAACTATTGTTGTAGGTGAATTCCACTAGCGGTAAGACGTCGTCTCAACTTCCTCTATGATCCAACATGCATGCTCTTAGCAAATCTTCGAGTGATTGAATCGTCAGCTCAGTCTGACCATCGGTCTGAGGGTGATATGTTGAGCTAAGCTTGAGTGTGGCTCCCATTACTTCTTGCAATTCCCTCCAAAAGTGATATGTGAACTTCGGATCTCGGTTAGAAACGATGGAAGAAGGCATGCCATGCAATCGTACAATCTCTGCGATATAGATCTCTGTCAGCTTCTATACGTTGTATGTTGATCTTACTGGCAAGAAATGCGTGGACTTGGTCTATCGGTCGACAATCACCCAAATCGAACCATGCCTCTTCTGCGTCCTCGGCAATCCCACAACGAAATCCATAGAAATGCTATCCCACTTCCACACTGGTACGTCAAGCGGTTGCAACATCCCTGCTGGTCGCTGATGTTCCACCTTCGCCTTATGGCAAGTTAGACAGGAAGCCGCATACTCTGCCACTTGTTTCTTCATTCTGGGCCACCAAAAATGCTTCTTCAGATCCTGATACATCTTCGTAACTCCCGGATAACACTCAATCTGCTCTTATGTGCCTCATTGAGAATCAACTTCCTCAGCTCTGTCACATTAGGTACACACACAGGTCCATTGCACCTCAGGATGTTGTCTGCTCCAATCTTGAATTCTGTCGCTTTCCCTTGCGCTATCAGTTCAACCTTCTCTTGTAGTAGCTTGTCATCAGCTTGATGGTTCCTAATCTCATCCAACAATCCGTTAGAAATGGTGAGCATCCCAAACTTCAGCTTCACGGGTGACACTTCCACATTCAACTTCAAGTCTCAGAACTTCTCTAGCATCTCCGTCTCCTTGATCATCATTGCTGAGGCTAAAACGCTCTTCCTACTCAGTGCATCAGCTACCACGTTCGCCTTCATTGGATGGTATTCCAAAGTGAAGTCGTAATCTTTCAAAAATTCTGTCCATCTTCGTTATCGCATGTTGAGCTCCTTCTGATCGAACAAGTACTTCAGGCTCTTGTGATCGCTGTAAACAGTGAACGTGCTCCCATACAGGTAGTGCCTTCAAATCTTCAGTGCAAAAACCACTGCAGCAAGCTCCAAATCATGCGTAGGGTAGTTCCTCTTGTGAATCTTAAGCTGTCTGGAGGCATAATCCACAACTTTCCTATGTTGCATCAGTATGCATCCCAATCCCTGGTGTGACGCATCGCAGTAAACTTTGTAAGGCTCTTCCGGTTGAGGCAAAGTTAACACAAGTGCTGTCGTCAAAAGTTTCTTTAGCCTCTGAAAACTGGATTCGCACTCTTTGGTCCAAGCGAATGGTTGATCCTTCCTCATAAGTCGTGTAAGCGGTGCTACGATCTTCGAGAAACCTTCAATAAATCTCCGATAGTAGCCTGTTAATCCAACAAAACTTCTGATATCTGTTACAGTCTTCGGCTGTTCCCATGCTAACACAACTTTAATCTTGGCTGGATCCACAACTATTCCATTCTTAGTTATCACATGTCCGAGGAAATTCACCTCTTCAAGCCAGAACTCACACTTAGAAAGGTTAGCATAAAGCTGCTTCTCTCGTAGTATCTGCAGTACTCGGTGTAGATGCTCTTCATGCTCTTCTCTGCTCCTCGAATAAATTAGAATATCGTCTATGAACACCACCACCAACTGGTCCAAGAATGGGTGAAAGATCCTGTTCATGTAGTCCATAAACACTGTTGGCACATTCGTCACTCCGAATGGCATCACTAGATACTCATAGTGACCATATCTTGTCCTGAATGCTGTCTTGGAAATATCATCTTCTTTCACTCGAATCTGATGGTAGTCAGACTTCAAGTCAATCTTAGAAAATATCGCGGCTCCTCGTAATTGATCTATCAAATCATCAATACGCGGTAACGAATACCGATTCTTGACAGTAACCTTGTTGAGCTGGCGATAATCCACACATAATCTTGATCGTCCATCCTTCTTCTTCACCAGCAACACTGGAGCTCCCCAAGGTGGCATGCTCGGTCGTATAAACTGTTTCGATTCCAAGTGCTCAATCTGAGACTTCAACTCTTTCATCTCGGCTGGAGACATCTGATAGGACGCTATTAAAATCGGTCCTGTTCCTAGAAGCAAATCGATAGAGAATTTGATTTCCCTCACTGGCAGTAATCCCGACACATATTCCAGAAAAACATCTCAGAAGTTGCAAACCACAGGAACATTCTTCAACTCGAGCTCTTGAGAAACTTCTGAACTAGCCAGATATATTTATTCCTGAGTTCCCTCTTTCAATGAAACACCAATGTGATTAATAAATAAGTAGTTGGAAATTCCAAGATCAGGAAAACCCACTGTTTTTCGGGCAAAGTCCAAGAGGACAGGGTGGTGAGACAACCAATCTATCCCGAGGATAATATCTAGACCCTTTAGTGGCAAACAGACCAAATTAACCACAAATTTTCTACCCTAAATGACCACCACACAATCAAGGCATGCAGTGTTGGTAACCAAAGTTTTAGCAGCTGGGGTAGTAACTACTAGTTTGAATGGTAAAGCAGTCACGGTCAATTTTAAACGATCTATGCAATCCGAGGAAATAAAAGAGTGGGTTGCACCGGAATCAAAAAGGACGGATAAGGATTTACCCTCAATCTCACAGTGTCCCTGGATAAAATCATCAGCCTGCTCTGCCTCCTCACTGCTTATGCAGAAGACTCTGCCTTTAGCCATTTGACGCTTCTCTTTAGCCTTTGTTGCTTGCATTGCCGGTTCAGCCTTAGGTGCTTGACAGTCCTTGGGAATGTGTCCCGGCTTCTGGCAGTTGAAGCAGACATCACCCTTCTCAGTGCAGCTACTCGCATAGTTCCCTAGCTTACCACAACGGTAACAAGTCACGTCGGCGCTAACCTGATTCTTGCCTCTCGCGTTCTGGGCCATCGGGCAGTATTGTCCCTTGCTGTTGTTCCCTTGAGGTCGATTATATGGCTTTTTCTGATATCTTCCCTTCTGAGCAAACCTCTGTCCTGTGCTCTGGGGTCTCACTGGTCCACCTGTACCACTCTTCTTCTTGTTATTTCTCATAACTTCCACTTCAACACACCTGTCAATTAACTCCTAAAGGTTCCGGATTCTTAGAGATGTCACAGAATTTTGGATGTCAAACCTTAATCCTCGCTGAAATCTCTCGCTCAACCAACCCTGGTCAGCACAGTCACGAAAAGGACTAAAGTACCTTACATGTGATTCGAACTTAGTAGCATATTCTGACATCGTCATGCTACCTTGCTGTAGTCGGAGGAACTCTTGCTCTTTTTCCGCTCGTGCAGTATCAGGAAAATACTTGTCCAAGAATCTCCTGTGGAAAACTTCCCAAGTGATCTCATGACGCTCTGCCGTCAATGCCTGCTTCACTCCCTTCCACCAGTACTCGGCATCTCCTAGCAACAAGTAGGTTACCTTAACATTCTCTGGGCAGTGGAGTGCCTCGAAGATCTTCTCCATCCATAGATCCGCCTTGTCTGGATTCGGCTCACCATAGAACTTCGGTGGGTCGTGCTTACAAAAATCAGTTAATCCTCTCGCCTCTGCATTCCATTCCGCTCTCTGCTGTTGTTGCAGATTTTGCTGGGTCAAAGCTGCAGTCTGCTGAGCCATAGCATTAGATTGTTGAGTCGCAGCAGCTGATTATTGAGCCACGGCCGCCACCATCTCCGTCATTGCTTGAATTGCCCTCTCCATATTGGGACTATCAGATCCGGTCGTAGGGTCTCTGCGAGGTGGCATGAGATTCCTCCAAGGTCCAAAACCCTGTCAGAACCTCAAAATCAAGGAATGTGTTAACACACACTGCTTCAACCAAGAAACAATCCAAACAATTTTCAAGCAACAATTTGCTTCACTCAACAAACAATAACAATACAACACAACTAATTACCCAATAAACATAACCCGACATGGTGACCAGCTCCAAATTTCCTATGCACAGTCCGGTGGAAACCAACCTAGGCTCTGATACCACCATTGTAACGACCCGTTTTCGGACCGCTACTAAAACTAAAACCAACCCTATATGCGACACACTTTTTAAAATAGTACTCTTGTTTCCTTTGGAAAATGCGGTCTATATTTTTTTTAAACAATTACATCCGCAAGTATACACAGAGTTGTCACAGCTTTTAGAAACATGGTACAATCTAAGACACAAGATGCATGCTCTGGAAATTCATACATATATAAAAGCAAGTAGCCATAGGCAATGCGTACAAAATAAAAAGTACATAAGCATGTACAAGAGAATACACCTATGGTATGAAGACCCTCGTGAGAGCAATCATACCCTGGGGGTACTCCCGGCAGACACCCACGTAGGGGGCTACTCCAAAAGTATGCCACCAGTCTACCCTGCAGTACACAAAAGACATCCACCAAGCCCGACTGGTCACCAAAACAAACTGTACACCAAAAGCAAATACTACAGTCATCCAAAATAATATAAACAGACAGTCAGACAACACGATGACTACAAATAACTATCCGGATTCTTAGATGGATCCTCCTCTTCATCATTGTCCATCGGGTCCTCTCCAGTCAAATCGATAAAAGGTACCATCGCAGGCACACCCTCCGGCACGTCCTCTGCTATCACCGCCTCCTCCAAGAATCCCGCGCCGCTACACCCAGCCTCACCACACTCTCTACAGATAGGTGAGAGGTGTCCCGGTGGGGTAGGGGTCCTGAATAACATTGGAGAGACTGGCTCCGCCTCGGGCTTAGATCCTGCTGGAGAACTCTGAATAACAGTTTCCCTGGAAGTAGATGCTCCTGCAGTCCCGCGTCTAATCACGCTCGTACGAGCGGTCCATGAACCCTCAGTCCTCGTCCTCGGGAAGAAGTGCGCTTCGGGATCTCGAGAGGTCCCTCTGGCGAGGAAGATGATGCTGGCATCGCCCGCTGCCTCTGGATGCTGCGCCAGGCGTCCGTCCACCACCTGCATCGTCTAGATCGAAAAGCTAACTATGCATCTCGACGTCTCATGTCTCACGACCACAACATCCACTCCAAAGCTCTGTACAACGTCCCCTGTATAAACAACGCGACAGGAGATGAGATCGAACTCCAACGCCGCGGGCATCTCAATTTCTGGAAAGTCAAATATGATCTCCGACGATATCGCCATCGCCAGTATCAGCAGGGTCTTCGTCATCGCTGGGTAACCATCATTAGTTGAAGGTACCACGGGAAAGGGTCAACTTCTCAAATAATCCAGAAATAGCAAATCATAAAGTAAGAGGCAACAAAAATACACAGTTCTCAAGACGCAACGCAAGACTCTCTCTCGCGACACTTTCGATAATTTTGTGAAAAGTAACGCCGAACAAGCTACTGAATTCCAGCCATTAGCCTTGGGCTCCACGACCACCCTAGGATGTTCAGATCAAGTTCCTTGTTGCTACGACATCTAGCTAAGCTACCAAAAAACTAGCCAGAGCTTTTTAGGGGATCCTAGCACCCTAGGTTAATCGGATCGAAGCTAAAAAATGTCACGACTAAACTTTCGCCCTCCAATGAATAAATCGCCGTATACGATAATTTGAGAAGTAATTCGAATAAGTATTCAACCGCATATCAAATAAATATTCATGCCAAGCTTAATACAATACAACACAGTTCAACAGTATAAGCAATCCATCACAATCAATCATATCTCATCAAGCAACGACATTGACAACTCAGTTCATCCCTCTGCAACTCAGTGGGGTTGGCAGAGAGGTAATCATATAAGTGTGGGGGGTTGGGGACAGCTGCCAACCACTTGCAGACAAGCCCACTAGATAATAACATAAGCTTAAATATTAAAACGAAGGGGTACGAGACCCTCACTTCGAACACTGAGGCTCTCAGACTTCTTCGATATGCAAAACAAAATTTAAATCTTATTTATATTTGAAAGTTGCCTTTACCAAAGTCGTCCGTTAGCGTGGTACCGCATGCCTCGATCCCGCATCTCACGAACTCAGAATTCACAAGTCCTATCATCATAAGGTAAGCTTAACACAATTCTAAGACTAAATTCTATAACCTTATGCCCTCAAAACCTAACCCTTTCCTAAACCAAACACTTCCACTTAAAATTTAATTTAAAATACTAAGTCACATATTTGAAATATTTGTACAAAGAATTATCTCTTGAGAACTAAAACATAATGCAACATTATTTTTCTTGAAATATGCGTAAGTTGGAAAAATAAGGTTCTACTAACTATGTTCAAGTCCTTCAAAATTTTGAAACACAATTCAATACTAAAATCAACTTCATTTTATCTAAAACCTTAATTTAAGGCTCTACTAAGTACCTTGGGTCTCAAGGAACCCAAATCACCTCATATGCTTCATAGCCTTAAAATTTAAAAACAAATCCAATTCCAATCAAACCTCTTCCAAAATTTTCCAAAACTTAATCATTCATCAACACAATAATTATAAATTAAAATGCAAAACAATTTCTCTCCTAAATCTCCTAAGGAGCTCGCGGCCAACATCAAGGAAATAGGAAACAAATTTCAAAACTTCCAGACAATTAAATAACATCCTTCCATAGTCCAATTTTTTTTCACAAAACAACAATCCAATTCACAAATTAAAGCTCAATCAAAACCAATCCCTTTTCAAACCCATTTCAAGAACAAGGTTTTTCAATAAAACTTACTAACTTTCTTATTTTAACAAACTCAACAAACTCAATAACACTTATACTAACTAAAACACAAGAATCATCAACTAATTTCATGGTTCACAAATTAATTACCCCTAATCCCTCTTTGTCAAGAATAGGTGTTCATCATAAAAATTACCCAAACAACTTCTAATTCCAAAACTATGAACAAATAGAACAACTACAACACCAATTAAGCTCAAAATCATCAATTGATTTCTTGATTCACCAGGGATCACACAAACCCTCTTCTTTCCCTTAAGGTCTCGCCTAGGCTTCCAAGGAAAAGGGATTGAAGTGCCCATCTCCTCTTTTGATCATAATCAAGCATAAATTAAACATAAAAAAGACATAAGAACAAGAAATGAAAGTGAAAGAACCATCACCTACTGCCTCCTCTAGCTCGCGGCCTAGGGCTGTTTTTGGGGGAGAAATGGTGCTCTCAATCCTTGCTTGAGTGATGAACTAGATGATGATGAAGAGAAGAAGAAATGGGTAAGAAAAGATGTGGAACAATGGAGGTGAGGTAGCTTAGGAACCAAGAAGGAAAGTGGTCTCCATGGAAGCTTGGAGCTTCTCTTTCTAAAGGTTGAAGATGAAGTGAGTAATGAGGGTAGAGAGAGGGAGGGGTCACGGGTTTGGGCTGGTTAAGGGGAGGGAAGAATAAATTTTTTTATCACTTGATAACACTTGGTTAAAAATGGGTTAAGTAAAAGGTAATAAAAAAACTAATCACACACTAAGTGACACCTCTCATAAAGTGAAGATTCTAATCCCATCAACTAATCTATCCCATCTAATCTCACATCTCTCATGATTACCCTCTAATTCTAGAGTCTAAGGGTTGCTAAAACACGGCGTCGAGTAACCGTGTTACTGATTAATTCTCAGCTGATAAATTCGCGAAAATTAATTTAACAAGAAATTAATTCACTGCGTGGTAAAATATTATCATAAATAATAAAAACAATCTAAAAAACTAAAAAATAATCACAACAAACTACGATTCGATTTTTATCGAAATTAGGGTTCATTTAAAATTTTATCTGCGGCAAAACTGTCCGTTGATTCGAAACGCGACAACACTTCGTTTGAATTTTTCGACGGTATTTGAACCATGAATTAATATAAAATATTAACTGTCAATTCTAATTTGATATTGATTTACTTAAATCACTTATATAGAGAACAAGAAATTGCTTATTATAGCATAAATACTGCAATTTATACTAGAATAACGTTAAATAACGCATTGCGAAAATTCTAATGTTACAAACAGTGAATGCTTGTAGTGTACTTACTGCAACAAACCTGGTCATTTGAAAAGTGCATGTACTGCTTTTAAGACTAAGAAGGACAAGTATCATTCAAGAACTAACAAGAAAGGACCCAAAAAGACATGGGTACCTAAAGATAAAATAGTCTATGTTGTAGACATGCTTAGCAACAAGGTCAACATACCTATCTTGGTACTTAGACAATGGATGCTCGGGTCACATGACGGGAGAAAATCATATGTTCCAAGAGCTAAGGCCTAGAGAGGAAGGATTTGTTGGTTTCAGAGGAAACCAGAACGGTAAAATAGTTGGAATTGGTCGCATTGGTAAAGACTCTCTTTCCTCTATTGATAATGTACTGCATGTTGAAGGACTAAAGCATAACTTATTGAGCATAAGTCAATTATGTGATAATGGTTATGATGTCATTTTTACAGAAACTGGGTGTTCAGTAAAAAGCAAGAAAGATGGCTCTATTTTCTTTACAGCAAAGAGGAAACAAAATATTTCTAAAATTAATCTTTCTGAACTTGCAAAACAAGATGTCAAGTGTCTCATGTCTGTTGAAGGTGAACAATGGATTTGGCATAAAAGATTGGGTCATGCTAGTTTGAGATTAATCTCAAAACAAAACAAGCACAGTCTTGTTAAGGATTACCAAATCTTAAATTCCAATCTGATGCTCTCTGTGAGGCATGTCAAAGAGGAAAACAAGTCAAAACTTGTTTTAATTATAGAAATATTGTCTTAACCTCTAGACCACTTGAGCTTTTGCATCTTGATCTTTTTGGTCCAACAAGGACAACCTCTTTAACTGGAAAGAAATATGGGTTAGTCATTGTTGATGATTTTACTAGGTGGACATGGGTTAGATTCCTTGTACACAAGGATGAGTCATTCAAAGTATTTACTGCTTTCTGCAAATCAGTTCACAATAAAAGGAATTTGTATTTCTTCAATTAGAAGTGATCATGGGGGAGAATTTGAAAATGAAAGCTTTTAAAAATTTTGTGAAGAAAATAGCGTCTCCCACAATTTCTCCTCTTCTAAAACATCACAACAAAATGGTGTTGTAGAAAGGAAAAATAGGCCCCTTCAAGAAATGGCCAGGACCATGATCAATGAATCTGATATTGCAAAACATTTTTGGGCAGAAGCAGTAAACACAGCTTGTTATATACAAAATATAATTCTTATTAAACCTATTTTGAAGAAGACTCCATATGAACCGTGAAAAGGTAGAAAACTAAACATATCTTATTTTCATCCCTTTAGTTGCATATGTTATATTCAGAATACTAAGGTTCAACTCGGTAAGTTTGATTCCAAAGCTGACAAAGGTATTTTTTTAGGATACTCTGAAAGATCTAAAGCTTTTAGAAAATACAATAAAGAAACTTTGATAGTGGAAGAATCCATTCATGTCAAGTTTGATGACAAGAAACTTGACACTGCCATGTCAGAGCTAGATGAATTATTTTCAGATTTAAATATTGGTGGTATAGTAAACAGTGAACCAGCATCTTCAGCGTCCGGTGGCACCCTGACACTGGATTCTACTCAAGCAGATGCTGAAGCCAGAAAGAGTTGGAGATACAAAACCAATCATCTTAAGGATCAGATCATAGGAGAACCTAGAGTTAGAGTTAGAACAAGATCCTCTTTCAAAGAGCATGCATATGTTGCACTTCTCTCTGAAATGGAACCTAAAACGATTGATAAGCTTTGGAAGATGAAGGTTGGATTCTGGCTATGCAAAAAGAGTTGAATCAATTTCAATGAATTGATGTTTGGAAGTTAGTCACTCTACCAGAAGATAAGCAAGCTATTCGTACTAAATGGGTATTCAGAAATAAGCTTGATGAAGATGGTAAGGTTGTGAGAAACAAAGCAAGATTAGTTGCTCAAGGTTACTCACAGGAAGAAGATATAGATTTTACAGAAACTTTTGCACCCGTTGTAAAGTTAGAAGCTATTCGTATTTTACTTTTGTTTGCTACACACCATGAAATAATTCTTTATCAAATGGATGTGAAAAGTGCTTTCTTGAATGGTTTTATAACTGAGAAAGTCTATGTGAAACAACCTCCTGATTTTGAAGATATTGAATTTTCAGAACATGTTTTTAAACTTAAAAAGGCCCTGTATGGTCTTAAGCAAGCTCCTAGAGCTGGGTATGATAGACTAAGTTCCTTTTTAATGGGAAATGGCTGTACCAGAGGTATAGTAGACACTACTCTATTTAGAAAAATATCAAACAAGCATTTTATACTTGTTCAAATTTATGTTGATGATATTATATTTGGAGCTACTAATGAAAGTCTGTGCAAAGAATTTTCTAAGTTAATGCAGACTAAATTTGAGATGAGCATGATGGGAGAGTTAAAGTTTTTCCTTGGAATTCAATCAAGCAATGCAATGATGGTATTTATATACATCAAAGCAAATACATCAAGGAATTGTTAAAGAAATTCAAGATGGTGTATTGCAAGCCAATGTGCACTCATATGCATCCCACGTGCATTCTTGGGGAAGATGAAACAGGTAAGAAGGTAGATCAGAAAATTTACAGAGGTATGATTGGATCTTTACTTTATCTTACTGCTTCAAGACCTGATATTATGTTCAGCGTCTGCCTGAGTGCTAGATTTCAATCTAATCCTAGAGAATCACACTTGAGTACTGTTAAAAGAATATTTAGATATTTGTAAGGATCTACTAATTTTGGTTTGCTTTATAAGAAATCAAAACATTACAAGTTAGTAGGTTTCTGTGATGCTGACTTTGCTGGAGACCGAATTGAAAGAAAAAGCACAAGTGGAGGTTGCCAATTCCTTGGAGTAAATCTTGTGTCTTGGTCAAGCAAAAGACAAAGCACTATTACACTCTCAACAGCAGAAGTTGAATACAACTCAGCAGCAAGTTGCAGTTCTCAACTTCTGTGGATGAAATATCAACTTGAAGACTACTTGATAAAAGAGAGTAACATTCCTATCATCTGTGATAATACATCTACAATTTGTCTTACTAAGAATCCAATATTGCATTCTAGAGAAAAGCACATTGAGATTAAGCATCACTTCATAAGAGACTATGTTCAGAAGGGTATTCTTGAAATAAAATTTGTAGACACTGATCATCAGTGGGATGATATTTTTACAAAACCCTTGCTAAAGACAGATTCAATTTTGTAAGAAGAAATTTAAATTTTCATCTTATAGAAGAATGATTAATCTCAGCGTCTTATGATATGCATCATTCAACATCTGGTATGACATAAGCATTCATACGTGTACTCATATGATATGTCATTCATAATGCATAACTCAACGTCTGGTGAATTCGTTTGAGTGCGTCCGAGCACAAACGTGTTGAACTCGCCTGGGACTTAAGCGTCTTATCACACCTAATCTGAGTCATGATTATTTATGTTATCAATAAAATCTTTTTCTTGATTTTATCCTCATTTTGGCAACTACATTTATTGAAAAAGGGGAATCATTATTTTATTTTCTTTTTGAATTATTTTTATTCAGAGGAAATGTGAAGAGTTTTTCAAAAAGTAACTGTCCATTTATCAAAACTTTTCCACTACTCCTTCACTTTCGCTCCACACTCTGTTTTTGTCTGCGAAGACTGTTTTCTCTCTCTCTCTCTCTCTCTGTGTGTGTGTGTGTGAATTTCTCTAAAACCCTAAACCACCATCAAATAACTTTCCAACTGCTACCATGGCCAACGTTAAGGTCAGTGACTTCACTTCTATTTACGATACTAAGAAATAAGCAAAGGTCCTGAATGAGAACAGGATTGATTTGGAAAAGTTCAAGCTCTATGGTTTTAACTTCGATGAAGGTTTGAACAATCTGGGTTGGAAAAACTTCTTCTTTTGGGAGCCAGTTGAGGTTATGGCTTATGCTATTAAGGAATTTTGGGGAAACGTTCATATGCTTTCGGGTGGCATAGTTGAAGGTCATGTCAGAGGCTTCAAGTTGGTGTTCACCATAAACACCATTGCTGAAACAATTAAGTACCCCTGTGAAGGCAGTAGTTACTATGTTGGTTTGGAAAATGCTTTCAGAGGAATGGACAACATCAACGAAGCTCTGTTCGAGAACTACCGCCAGTTGAAGAAAGACGATGTAACTCCTACTGCCAAGAATCTGAAAAGTCATTACAGAGTTCTACACAAAGTTATTGCTAAGAGCGTTATTCTGAAGATTGGGTCAAGTGACATAGTGAACTACGAGCAGAAGTTCATTATGAGAAATTATATGGCTGGTCACAAAATCAACTTGCCTAGGTTGATATTCAACAATATTGTCAATGCGCTTGTTGGTTCAAGGAAGGGTTCTACTGACAAGAAGAATATTATCAAGATTATTCCTTATGGAGTTCTTCTTACTACTATGATGATCAAGGATGGTATTCCGAGAAGGCTTACTGCCTTGACAAACAAAAAAGAAAAGGATAAGTATTTTGGAGTTGGTGCTATTGTTCGCCCTGATGTCTTTGGCGTATATAGCTTGGTAAGAATGAAATTGATCAATGCTGATATGATCAAGAAAGTGAAACAGGAACAACAAGAAGAAATAGGTGCTTCTATTGGTGAAGTTGTGAAGAAACCCACCAGAAGTTCAACATCTGGTGTGAAGAGAATTGCTGAGTCTCCAGCTAGGGAGACGAGAAGCAAGAAGCAGAAGGTGCCTCCTGCCCCTCAAGAGAATGTTGAAGCAGAAGATGATGAGGATGTAGTCCCCATCAAGAAAATAATGGAGAAGAAGAAGAAGACAGAAGCTGAAAAACCTGTTTCAGCGTCTGGTCTCAGGAAGCAAGCTCCTCCTCCTCCTCTTCCTGCTATTGCCACTCAAGGCAAAAGAAGAAGACTTGTTAAGCATTATGAGCTTAACCCAAAGGTACTTGATTTTACAGTTGATGATTCTGTAACTACCTTTGAGTCTGATGATACTATTTCTGCACCACCATTGTCTATTGCACAACCATAAACAAAACCACAACCATAAACCAAACAACAAACCACTGCCCTAATACCTACAGAAACTCCCCAATTAACCAAATTAACCACAAGACCTAGAACAATCATTTTTCCCTCACCACAAACCTCTACCTCCTCATACACATCCCTCTCCACATACATTTCATAACTTCACTCTCACCCTTTCAACCTTCTTTTCAAAATCCATCCAAACAAGCCAAAAAACTACAATGTCAATAAGACTTCACCTCTCTCACTTACCTTCACTTACAAACCTACCTCCTTTTCTGGTGCAAAGAAGCTTCTATCTGCCATTAACAAACCAAGGTTTTATTAGAGAAGACGTGTATCATTTCATTTATGATCACCCTCCTCTATGGCATTTGAAAACATTCACCTCTGGGGTCGCAAGACTGGAAGTTGCCTCTCCATTAAGAGTTGTATTCAAAGAAGGAGATGAGAAATTTGATATGTCCTTCAAAGGAAGATTGAGACCTCAATCAAACAGTAGAACAATTCCATTCTCTATTGATCTTCCCAAGTTCCTACCACAGATTGAATCTCTTACTCTTGAGGAATGCGGAAGGTGGATAACAGATGAAGAAGTGGCCCTTATGACTCATTGCCTAGAGATGAAAAGGCTTGAGCTTATTCGTCAATATAGAAACCTTGCTTCAGCGTCTATCAAGATTGTCCCTGATAGGCAAAGATGGTTGCCTTGGTCTATTCCTGGAAAAAGGAAAGAACCAGCTCCTGGAAAAATGCCATTCAGTAAAATTGGACTGAAGAAATATGAGAAGGCTCCTCGGAGATATGATCTCAAAGGATTCTCTGAGCTTAAGGAGTTGTGTGAAGACCATGCTGTGATGCAAAAAAATCAAAGATTCCTACGGTCGGCTCTATCACCAGGGTACCTGACACTAATCTTGGAACACTGTATTTCGATGATATGTTTATGTGTTTTGTGGTCAGGCATCTGAATGCTATGAAAATTTATGACCAATGGGCTGCTGTTTGCAAACATTTTGATATTAGTTTCACTTGGAGCCAAATGACTGCGTCTTGGAAAGACAAAGCTATTTTGCCTCATTTTGTGCCTCTGGATATTGAAGATGATGATAGGGAGAATCTGCAAAGATTGTATCTTGCTGAAAATGAAGGACTCAACTTCATTTTTGAAGCAATGGGAATCTTTGTTAGAAGAATTTTTGGAGAAGCTGCTGATATGATATTTGATGCTTTCGTTGAAGATCTGATCAAGCATAGGGAAATTATCTTCATGAGTCTGTTGTATCCTAAAGAGAATGTGCAGAAATGGGAAGTGGCTATGGAAGTTGAGAAACGGAAGCTGGGAAGTTTTATCAAATGGTTCTTACCAAATGATAACTTCTTCCAGAAGGCAAAGGAAAATAAAGATCTAAGATTAAAGTTGTCCAACTGGGTGCTAGCAGAGCATCAGAAGCTGAAACTAGAAACTGTTGAACCTGTTCCAGAAGCTGAACCTTCATCTGCTCCTCCTGCTGCAGATGATGATGTTGTCATCTTGCCTAGAGATAAATTTGAAGCTATCATGGCTACAAATCAGAAGGTGTACCAGTTGGAAAGCACTGTGAATCTTCTGTTGGAACGATTCAATCAACTACTTCCTCCTCCTTCTCCTCCACCAAATCCTTAAACACTTTGTTTTTATTTTTTTTATTTGGTACTGTGTGATAAAATCATTTTTTTTTGTACAAGTATATGTTGCACTTAGTATCATTTTGGAACGATTATTCTGCTTACTTGGTACTATTATATTTCTATGGTCTGAACTTTTATCTTCAAATTTTTGTAGTATTAAATCTTACTGTTTTGACTATGATGTGATTTACACTCTTTTTATCTGATGACAAAAGCGGGAGTGAAAGAAAAGTCTGATGAACACGTTGAAAATTCGATGGACACGTTGAAGTATCATATATTTCATGCATAAATCATACATAACACATTTCTAAACTGCTTTGATACTTTATAAGATTTACTGCTCTGATAATCATTAATATCTATTGGTTTATTATATTGGTACAATGAATTTCAGCATCTGTTTGCTGAGTATACTCATCATTGGTAAAATTATTTAGCATCCGATCCCCACGTCTAATGGAATATATGCTCTGATGTTATTATGTATTTTTGCGATCACAATAAATGATATGATTATTAAAAATCGCTCTAATACCTAAATTATTTAATTTTATCTGAGTTGTTGAACTCAGGGGGAGACCCTTGAAATTATTTTTTGAAATTAAATTGTTCATCAACCTTGAATATTTGTCATCATAAAAAAAGAGGAGATTGTTGGAACCTAAACGATTGAGAAGTTTAGACCCTCCTTAATTTTGATGATAACAAAGTATCTTCTAATAAGTCTGTGAGTGTGCAGGTATTAAAATCTCTTATGTTTTATCTCACTCAAGCAAGAAGAAGAAACTCACAAGTATTGAAAACATTCCATGGGTGTCAGCATCCGATTCACTCCAGCGTCATGTGTATATCGAGCGTCTGGTAGTGTTATTCTTTGACACGTGGATTACTCAATTGTTGCGAGCGTCCTTCTCCTATTCTGAGCGAGCATCTGGTCATTTAATGAATCACGTGATGGTCACGTTTATGCTCTTCTACCTCAGCTATTTGGAATAGAATTCAAATTTTATTTTGTGCGCTCATTTTAATGTACGAGGTATCAAATGTGACACTTTTGGTATAAGACAAAATTCGTACAAGACAATTATGAAAATCAGATAGTACAAAAACGGTAATATGTACTATTATGATATTCACTCAATGATATGGAGCTGAAATTTATTGCAACGGTAATACCCCTTAGAGACTCCTATAAATACCCCAAGGTATTCATTTAAGAAGGTGCCCAAAAATTGCTAGAAACTACATTCTGAAAGAGCTATTACTCAAGTGAGCAATCAAGTTTCGTGCCAAGTTTCTGGACAACAAGAACTGAACCTCAGTGTCTGATTCTTTCGTTTTAGAAAGCTATTTGTTTTTTGAGCTTAATCTTTTCATCATCTCTGTGAAAGTTATTTTGATTGTATTCAAAACTATCTTTGTGAAAGTTGTATTGCCTAGTTAAGACTTTGTTCCTCAAAGGATCGAACATACTGACTCGTTTTGAGAAGTTAAGGGTATTGTCAAGTTTGTGACAGTAGATTACTCTTAAGAAAATTTGTAATCAGTTGTTTATAATGGAAAATCCTTTAGGAACGAAGGGACTAGGCGTAGCTACCAGGTTGGTGGTGAACTAGTATAAATCTCTGTGTCTCTTGCTATACTGCTTTATACTTACATTTATCTTGCGCATAAAAACAAGTTTTCATAAACTTCATTTCCAGCGTCTGGTCTTACTCCAGCATCCGATTTCAAACAGATTCAAAATCCAGTGTTATAAAGTGTTTTTAACTTAAAGTTTACGAAAAGTTTTCAACACAATTCTACCCCCTTCTTGTGTTCACGTTCATGATGGTCATGTTTGGGCTCTTCTACCTCAGCCTTTTTGGAACGAAATTCGAATTTGATTTTGTGCGCTCATTTTGATGTACGATTTATCAAAGGTGACACCTTTAGTATAAGACAAAATTTGTATTAGGCAATTGTGAAAAGCAGATAGTACAAAAACGGTAATGTGTACTATTTTGATATTATCTGGAAAGGAAGAAAAGGACAACATTTCAAATTACCTCACTCAATGATATGGAGCTGAAATTTACTGCAACAGTAATATCCCTCAAAGACTCCTATAAATACCGCAAGGTATTCATTGAAGAAGGAAGCTGAAAACTGCTAGAAACTACATTCTGAAAGAGCTATTTCTCAAGTGAGCAATCAAGTTTCGTGCCAAGTTTCTGGACACCAAGAACTGAACCTTATTGTCTGAGATTCTTTCTTTTAGAAAGTTATTGTTTTGAGCTTAATCTTTTCATCCTCTCTGTGAGAGTTATTTGATTGTATTCAGAAGAAAATTACTTTGTAAAAGTTGTTCTGCCTAGTTAAGGCTTCGTTACTCAAATGCTTGAACGTACTGAGTCGTTTTGAGAAGTTAAGAGTATTGTCAAGTTTGTGACAGTAGAATACTCTTAAGGAATTTGTAATCAGTTGATTATAGTGGAAAATTCTTCAGGAACAATGGGACTAGACATTGCTACCAGTTTAGTGGTGAACTAGTATAAATCTCTGTGTCTCTTACTTTACTGCTTTACATTTATTCTTTTCATTTCCAGCGTCTGGTCATACTCCGGCGTCCGATAACTTACAGTTTTAAAATCAAGAGTTCAAAAGTGTTTTTAACTTAGAGTTTGCGAAAAGTTTTCAACACAATTCAACCCCCTTCTTGTGTTCACGTTCAGTTGGTACCAGAGCTCGGCCTCTTGGTTGAGCACTTAACGGTGTTAAGAAAAAAGATCCTATACTGTGAACATGTCTGCAGAAGGTGGTCATATGAACCGTCCTCCTCTATTTACTGGAGAAAAATTTGACTACTGAAAAGATAAGATAAAAGCTTTCTTTGAGACACAACAACTTGAGTTATGGGATATTGTTGAAAGTGGTTACATTCTTCCCACTAATGCTACTGGTGTTGCAATAGCCAAAGAAAATTGGAATGATGACCAGAAAAAGAGATATCAAATCAATAAAAAAGCTAGATTCATTCTTATATGTGCTATGTCAGAAAAGAAATATGACAGATGTGGCAAATTTGACACTGCCAAAGAAATTTGGGATTCTCTTGTTTTGTCTTATGAGGGCTCTGCCCAAGTAAGAGAAACTAAAGCTAACATGTTAGTTCGCCAATATGAGCTGTTCAAAATGGAAGATGGTGAAAATATTGAATCTATGTTTGGAATGTTCCAAACACTTATTCAAGGGTTACAGACCCTTGGAAAAAGTTATACCACACCTGACCATAGAAAGATACTGAGAAGTTTGACTAAGCAGTGGAGACCCAAAGTCACTGCTATTCAAGAAGCAAAAGATTTAAATGTCTTAAGACTTGAAGATCTCTTGAGTTCTTTGAAAGCTTATGAACTTGAATGGAATGAAGAAGAACCTGTGAAGAAAAGCAAGTCTATTGCTTTGAAAGTCAACAAACATAAAGCCAGTACTTCTAGAGCCCTTCAGGCTGAAGAAGAATCAGAAGATGAAGCTTCAGAAGGAGATGTTGATGGGTCGGATGATGAGCTCACGTTCATATCCAGGAAGATACAAAGAATGTGGAAGAAAAGAAACTTCAAGAAGAAATTCCACAAGAAAGATGTCGAGGACAAGAAGGAAAGCAAAGACAAAAGCCAAGTTATTTGCTATGAATGTAAAAAGCCTGGACACTTCAAATCTGAATGTCCTAATCTTAAGAAGAAGCCCACAAGAAGTTCCTTCAAGGGAAAGATGAAAAGTCTCATGGCCACATGGGAAGATCTGAATTTATCTTCCTCTGAGGAAGATAATGAAGAAGAAGCCAATCTTACCCTCATGGCAAATACTGACTTAGACTCTGAAGAAGAAGTTGAAGAGGTAATAATATATGATTCTCATTCTGAACTTTAACTTGCATTTGATGATCTTCTTAAGGACTCTGCCACTCTCTCCACGGAGTACAAAGCTTTGAAAAAGAAATTTTCAAAATTATCACAAGAATTTCAAGTTTTGAAAAATGAAAACTCAAAGCTCAGTGAAGAGAACCAGAAGCTAAAAACTGAAAATCAGCATCTGGTGGATAGTCAGCGTCTGGTGACATGTCAGCAACCAGAAGCTGAGAGCCCTCAAACTGAAAGCTCTGAAGCTAAAGGAAATCCTAGGTATAAATCAAATGATAATGAATATGCCTTTCAAAAGTTTCTTGCAGAAAGTGTAACTCGAAGTAAGCAAGCTTCATTGATTTGGGGTGTCAATAAAACGACAACTCAAAGTCTTGGTTACATATCAGATGAACCCTCTTTAGAAAATAAAAATGCTACATCTGATAAATCCAATGATTACAGTGAATGCTTGCATTGTACTTACTGCAACAAACCTGGTCATTTGAAAAGTGCATGTACTGCTTTTAAGACTAAGAAGGACAAGTATCCTTTAAGAACTAACAAGAAAGGACCCAAAAAGATATGGGTACCTAAAGATAAAATAGTCTATGTTGCAGACATGCTTAGCAATAAAGTTAACACACCTATCTTGGTACCCAATGCAAGAGCTAAGGACTAAGGACTACAGAAGAAGGATTTGTTGGTTTCGGAGGAAACCAGAAAGGTAAAATAGTTGGAATTGGTCGCATTGGTAAATACTCTCTTTCCTCTATTGATAATGTACTGTATGTTGAAGGACTAAAGCATAACTTATTGAGGATAAGTCAATTATGTGATAATGGTCATGATGTCATTTTTACAAAAACTGGGTGTTCAGTAAAAAGCAAGAAAGATGGCTATATTTTATTTATAGCAAAGAGGAGACAAAATATTTATAAAATTGATCTTTCTGAACTTGCAAAACAAGATGTCAAGTGTCTCATGTCTATTGAAGATGAACAATAGATTTGGCATAAAAGATTGGGTCATGCCAGTTTGAGATTAATCTCAAAACTGAACAAGCACAGTCTTGTTAGAGGCTTACTAAATCTTAAATTCCAATCTGATGCTCTCTGTGAGGCATGTCAAAGAGGAAAATAAGTTAAAACTTCTTTTCAGTCGAAAAATGTTGTTTCAACCTCTAGACCACTTGAGCTTTTGCATCTTGATCTTTTTGGTCCAACAAGGACAACCTCTTTAACTGGAAAGAAATATGGGTTAGTCTTTGTTGATGACTTTACTAGATGGACATGGGTTAGATTCCTTGCCCACAAGGATGAGTTATTCAAAGTATTTACTGTTTTCTGCAAATCAGTTCAAAATGAAAAATGAATTTGTATTTCTTCAATTAGAAGTGATCATGGGGGAGAATTTGAAAATGAAAGCTTTCAAAAATTTTGTGAAGAAAACGACATCTCCCATAATTTCTCCTCTCCTAGAACACCACAACAAAATGGTGTTGTAGAAAGGAAAAATGGGTCGCTTCAAGAAATGGCCCGGACCATGGTCAATGAAGCTGATATGGCAAAACATTTTTGGGCAGAAGCAGTAAACACAACTTGCTATATTCAAAATGGAATTCTTATTAGTCCTATTTTGAAGAAGACTCCATATGAACTGTGGAAAGGTAGAAAACCAAACATATCTTATTTTCATCCCTTTGGTTGTATATGTTATATTCTGAATACGAAGGATCAACTTGGTAAGTTTGATTCCAAAGCTGACAAAGGTATCTTTTTAGGATACTTTGAAAGATCTAAAATTTTTAGAATATACAATAAAGATTCTTTGATGGTAGAAGAATCCATTCATGTCAAGTTTGATGACAAGAAGCCTGACACTGTCATATCAGAGCTAGATGAATTATTTTCAGAGTGAAATATTGGTGGTACAACAAACACTGAACCTGCATCTTCAGCGTCCGATGGTGATAACCAGACACATGATTCTACTTAAACAGAAGCTGAAACCAGAAAGTGTCGAAGATACAAAACGAATCATCCTAAGGATCAAATCATAGGAGAACCTGGAGATAGAGTAAGAACCATATCCTCTTTCAAAGAACATGCAGATATTGCACTTGTCTCTGAAATGGAACCTAAGATGATTGATCAAGCATTGGAAGATGAAGGTTGGATTCTGGCTATGCAAGAAGAGTTGAATCAGTTCCAAAGAAATGATGTGTGGAAATTAATCACCCTACCAGAAGATAAGCAAGCTATTGGTACTAAATGGGTATTTAGAAACAAGCTCGATGAAGATGGTAAGGTAGTGAGAAACAAAGCAAGATTAGTTGCTCAAGGTTACTCACAAGAAGAATGTATTGATTTTACAGAAACTTTTGCACCTGTTGCAAGGTTAGAAGTTATTCGCATCTTACTTTCATTTGCTGCACACCATGAGATAATTATTTATCAAATAGATGTGAAAAATGCTTTCTTAAATGGTTTTATAACTGAGGAAGTCTATGCGAAACAACCTCCTGGTTTTGAAGACATTGAATTTCCAGAACATATTTTTAAGCTTAAAAAGGCTCTTTATGGTCTTAATCAAGCTCCTCAAGCTTGATATGATAGACTGAGTTCCTTTTTAATGGAAAATGGTTTTATCAGAGGTCAAGTAGACACTACTCTATTTAGAAAAACATCAAAGACGCATTTCATGATTGTTCAAATTTATGTTGATGATATTATATTTGGAGCTACAATTGAAAGCCTTTGTAAAGAATTTTCAAAGCTAATGTAGGCTGAATTTGAAATGAGCATGATGGGAGAATTGAAGTTTTTCATTGGAATTCAAATTAAGCATTGCAATGATGGTATTTATATACATCAAAGCAAATACATCAAGGAGTTGCTAAAGAAATTCAAGATGGTGGATTGGAAGACAATGAACATACCCATGCATCCTACATGTACTCTTGATAAAGATGAAATAGGTAAGAAGATAGATCAGAAAATGTATAGAGGTATGATTGGATCTCTACTTTATCTTACTGCTTCAAGACCTGATATTATGTTCAGCGTCTGCCTGTGTGCTAGATTTCAATCTGATCCTAGAGAATCAAACTTGAGTGCTGTTAAAAGAATATTTAGATATTTGCAAGGATCTACTAATCTTGGTTTGCTTTATAAGAAATCAAAAGATTACAAGTTAGTAGGTTTCTGTGATGCTGACTTTGCTGGAGACCGAATAGAAAGAAAGAGCACAAGTGGAGGCTGCCAATTCCGTGGAGCAAATCTTGTGTCTTGGTCAAGCAAAAGACAAAGCACAATTGCACTCTCAACAGCACAAGCTAAACACATCTCAGCAGCAAGTTGTAGCTCTCAACTTTTGTGGATGAAATATCAACTTGAAGATTACTTGATAAACGAGAGTAACATTCCTATCTTTTGTGATAATACATCTGCAATTTGTCTTACTAAGAATCCAATATTGCATTCTAGAGCAAAGCACATTGAGATTAAATATCACTTCATAAGAGACTATGTTCAAAAAGGTATTCTTGAAATAAAATTTGTAGACACTGATCATCAGTGGGCTGACATCTTTACAAAACCCCTTGCTAAAGATAGTTTCAATTTTATAAGAACAAACTTAAATTTTCATCTTATAAAAGAATGATTAATCTCAGTGTCTTATGATATGCATCATTCAGCATCTGGTATGACATAAGCATTCACACGTGTACACGTATGATATGTCATTCACATCACATAACTCAGCGTCCCGTGAATTCATTTGCGTGCGTCCGAGTACACACGTGTTACGCACGTGTGAGACTTAAGCGTCTCATCACACCTACTCTGAGTCATGATTATTTAGGTTTTCAATAAAATCTTTTTCTTGATTTTAACTTTATTTTGGCAACTGCATTTAATGAAAAGGGAATCTTTATTTTATTTTCTTTTTGATTTATTTTTTATTCAGAGAAAATGTGAAAGGTTTTTGAAAAAGTAACTGTACTATTTTATCAAAACTTTCCCACTACTCCATGTAGGGAAATAGCGCAATAACAGAGATTAAAAACGCAGCGGAAATTTAAACTTTCCCTTCCATGGATCCTTGCGAATGGTCATGACTCAGGGTTATATGAATTACCTCTTGTAGCGCAGATCGTTTGCAGACGAAAATTGGAATCGAGCACGAGCGTCGCACAGAAAACAACGCCTCTACGTAGTCTACACGAACGACCTTGAATGGGAGCGGTCTCGTCACGGTGCTAGCCGACGTCTGAGAACGATCCACGATGCAAGTCACGATCTTTGAAATGGCTAGGGTTTTAATTAGTGTTTTGACTTCGCCTTAACGAGTCTATTTATAGACTTCACTTAAGACTGACCTAGCGCATCAGTAGCTTACCGTGTGCTCTCGGTATACCGTAACTTATCGTGTTCTGCGTCTTTCTTGACTTATTTGGTGCATCGTAAGAATGCACCACCGAATAAAATGAGTCTCACTCATTTATTTAATCTCCCATTAGCTTTGTTCTCATGTGTGTGACCTCAGGTTCCTCGTAACGTTGACAATAATATTAAATCACTATTTAATATTATAAGCGATGAGCGGTGTCTAGCAACACATCATCGCTACCCAAGTAACGAGAATGTCGGTGTTGTGACATAACCTTTCCGTGATAATGATCATGTGTATAATTACCCTTTTGCCCTTATATCTATATTGAACACAAGGCATAGTATGTGTCACCCTTGTATAGTTCAATATTATATTCCTTGATGCCCGAGTAGACTTAGTAACAACAAATAAGATCAATATCTCATATTGACTTATTTCAGCATGGCCATGCATTTTACACCATACTCTATCAAGGGGCCCACAGATATTACTCCTGTTATGTAGGAGGGGCAAATCCCATCTAGGTCACTCATGTCTCTTTGCATGACTCGTTGAGTGCCCAGTTAATCGACTTTATAATTGTCCTGTTACAGACAATGTTTGACGGCAATAAAACACCCAACTCCTCATGTAGGGACCATAGTGGTTTCAGGTCTGAGGGTGGCATACACCACTATCACTATGAGAATAACTCATGACACTTACATAACACACTATGTAGTATTCTCATGGCGGGTCAATCCAAAGACACAATTACCCTAACGTGTACCTATGTGGTGACTTGATATCTCATATCTATAACCTGTGAGATGAGGTTATCAGTCCACCCACATAATAGTCTTGATGCATTAATATTGTCCTTAATAATAATAATACTCGACTACGGATATTTAGAGTAAGTTCTTTAGTATCTCACAACCGAGTCGTCTACTCGATGTTCTATTGAAAACAAACTTTTACTCAAGGACTTTATTACGTTGAAACAAACATAATAACTGAAAATGCCTCATATAATAAATAAATGACATGATACAAAATATAAGTCCAAAGGAAAAACATTGGCCTCTAGGGCTTACACCAACAATCCACCCCTTTCGCTCCACACTTACTCTATTTTTGTTGGCGAAAACTGCTTTCTCTCTCTCTCTATCTCTGTGTGATTTCTCTGAAATCCTAAACCTCCATCACTCATTTCTAACTGCAACCATGACTGATGTTAAGGTCGAACAATACACTGTTATCTTCGACACCATGACAGAAGCAAAAGTCTTGATTGAGAATATAATCGACTTAAAAAGTTTCAAGCTTTATGGGTTTGATTTAGATGAAGGTTTGACGAATCTGGGCTGGAAAAACAACTTCCTTTGGGAACTTGTTGATGTTATGGTTAATGCTACCAAGAAAGTCTGGGGAAACATTCATATGCTTCCGGGTGGAATCTTTGAAGGTCATGTCAGAGGTTTCTAGTTGATGTTCACCATAAACACCGTCGCGGATACCATTAAGTGCCCCTGTGAAGGCATTAGTTACTATGCTGGTTGGGAAGACACTTTCAGAGGATTGGAAAACATCAACGAGGCTCTGTTCGATAACTATCACCAGTTGAAGGAAAATGATGTAACTCCCTCTGCCAAGGATCTGAAAAGTCTTTACAGAGTTCTACACAAAATTATTTCTAAGAGCGTCATTCTGAAGATTGGGTCAAGTGACATAGTGAACTATGAGCAGAAGTTCATTATGAGAAATTATATGGCTGGTCACAAAATCAACTTGCCTAGGTTGATTTTCAACAATATTGTCAATGCGCTTGTTGATTCAAGGAAGGGTTCTACTTACAAGAAGAACATTATCAAGGTTATTCCTTATGGAGTTCTTCTTACTACAATGATGGTTTAGGATGGAATTACGAGAAAGCTTAGTGCCTTGATAAACAAAGAAGAAAGGGATAAGTATTTTGAAATTGTTGCTATTGTTCTTCCTGAGGTTTTTAGAGTCAATAGCTTGGTGAGAATGAAATTGATCAATGTTGATATGATCAAGAGGTGAAAAAGGAACAAGGAGAAGGAGCATAAACTAAAGTTGGTGAAGTAGCTGAAACAAACCGACCAGAAGCTCAGTATCTGGTGTGAAGAGAACTGGTGAGTCTCCAGCAAGGGAGACAAGAAGCAAGAAGCATAAGGTGCCTGTTGCACCTAAAATGAGAGATAATCCAGAAGATGATGAGGACCGAGTCCCCATCAGAAGCATAATGGAGAAAAAGAGAAAGGCAGAAGCTAAAAAGCCTGTTTCAGTGTCTGGCTCTAAGAAGCAAGTTCTTCCACCTCCTCTTGCTGCTGCTGCCCCACATGGAAAAAGAAAGAGATTGGTTAGGCACTCTGAGCTTAACGAAAAGGTACTGGATTCTACCATTGATGATTCCATTATTACCTTTGGTTCTGATGACACTATTCCTGCACCACCACTCTCTGTTTCATCATCACAAACACACTCCACACAACCATCACTCTCCAAAACACTAGCCAAGAAAACAGCAAAAACCAAATCTCAAACCACTGCCCTTATCACTCAACAACCTCCATCAACCGAACCACAAACCTCCCAATTAACCACAAAGTATAGAACACTTACATTTCCCTCACCACAACCCTCATCAAACGCATCCCTCACCACATACATTTTATCACTCCACTCTTACCCTTTCAACCTACTCTTCAAAATCCCTCCAAACCAACCTAAACATACAAAATGAAGGTGACTTCCTCTCTCTCACTTTCTCATACTCTCAAACCTACTAACTACTATGGTGCCAAGAAATCTGTGTCATCCATAAACAAACCACGGTTTGTAAGAGAAGAAGTGTATCATTCCATCTATGATCGCCCTTCTCCGAGGAACTTGAAGACATTCACATCTGGGGTTGCAAGACTGGAGATTGCCCCTCGTTCACGCCTCACTGTCTCTGAAGATAGTGAGAAAGTGGAAAGGTCATTTGGTGGAAGGTTAAGACCTCTTTCAACAGAGGAATTATTCCTTTCTCTGTTGATCTTCCTAATGTTCTGCCACAACATGAACCTCTCACTCTGGAGGAATATGAAAGATGGA
The DNA here is from genome assembly GCA_037113605.1 of Calophaca sinica. Classification (NCBI taxonomy): domain Eukaryota; kingdom Viridiplantae; phylum Streptophyta; class Magnoliopsida; order Fabales; family Fabaceae; genus Calophaca; species Calophaca sinica. The sequence continues at coordinate 94,280,363 of CM073732.1, read as the reverse complement.
TCACAGATGATGAAAAGTCATTCATGGCTCACTGCCTTGAAATGAAGAAGATGGAATTGGTTTATCTGAACAAAGATCCCTCATCAACATCTGTAAAGATTGTGCCTGATAGGTAAAGGTGGCTACCCTGGTCTATCCCTAATAAAAGGAAGGAACCAGCTCCTGGTAAACTTCCAACATCTATTGGTCTCAAGGAGTATGAAGAAACTCCTAGAAAATACGATGTCAAAGCATTCTCTGAGCTTCCGGTTAATAAGCTATCTCAAGACCATGCTCGACGTGTGTATCTAAACCTTCTCAAAAGAGATAATTGGAGAACTGGTTCTTCTGGCTGCTGTAACGCATAAAAGGCAACCATCCCCACTGTTGGCTTTATCAGCAGGGTAATATACACAAATCTCGCTTTTGTTCATTTTGATGACATGTTTAGGTGTTCTGTTATTAGGCTTCTAAGTGTTATGAAACTGGAAGATCAATGGGCTGTCATTTGCAAGCATTTTGACATTGGATTCTGTTGGAGTCAAATGACTATGTCGTGGAAAGACAAAGCCATTCTACCCCATTTTAGGCCTCTTAATATTGAAGAAGATGACAAGGAGAATCTGCATAGGTTGTATATGGCTGAAAATGAAGGCATCAACTTTATTCTTGATGATATGGGAGCTTTGATAAGATGCAATTTTGGAGAAGCTGCATTTGCAAAATTTGATGCATATGTAGAAGATTTGTTTAAGCACAGGGAAACTATCTTTATGAGTATGCTGTACCCTGAAGAGATTGTGCTTAGATGGGAATGGGCTATGGATCTCGAAAAACAGAAGCTGGGAAAAATTATCAAATGGAGCTTACCAGACGATGATTTCTTCCAGAAGGCTCCGAAAAGAAAGGAAAGGAAATTGAGTTTGTCACAGGCAGTATTAGCAGAGCATCAGAAGCTGGAGTCGCAAAGAGTTGTTATTGCTGAACTTGTTCCAGAAGCTTAACCTTCTTCTGTTCCTCCTGCTGCAAATGATGACATTGTCGTCTTGCCAAGAGCTGAATTTGAAGCCATCATGGCTACAAATCAGAAAGTGCATCAGTTGGAAAGCACTGTGAATCTCCTCTTGGAGCGCTTCAATCAACTCCTTCCTCCTCCTCCACCAAACCCTTAAATTTGTTTTTAATATTTTTGTATTACTGTTAACTTGGTACAATTTTTTTTTACTTGGTTCATATTTTGAATGATCTAACCTTACTTGATCTAATTTTTAGTACAATTCAAATTTTTCTAGTATTATTACTTACTGTTTTGACTATGATGTGTTTTACACTCTTTTTGTCTGATGACAAAAGGGGGAGTAAAAGAAAGGTCTGATAAACACGTTGAAAGTCTGATGAGTCTAATAAACACGTTGAAGTATTACACATTTCATGCATAAATCATACATAGCATATCTTTGAATTGCTCTGATACTCATTATGATGTGTTGCTCTAATACTCATTGATATTCATTGTCTGGTGCTTTAATACTCATTAATATCTGTTGGCACATTTTTATTATAATTGGTATAATGAATTTCAGCATCTAATCCTAAATAATTGCTTAAGTATATTTATTATTGGTACAATGATCTCAGCATTCGATCTCAACGCTTAATTGAATATATGCTCTGATACTTGTATGCATTTTGCGATCACACAAACGCTCTGATTATTATAAATCGCTCTGATACCTGAAATATTTAACTTTATTTGAGTTGTTGAACTCAGGGGGAGACCTTTGAAATTATTTTTGAAATTAAATTGTTCATCAACCTTTGATATTTGTGATCATCAAAAAGGGGGAGGTTGTTGGAACCTAAATGATTGAGAAGTTTAGACCTTCATTAATTTTGATGATAACAAAATATTTGCAAGTGAACAATTTATCTTTTGATAAGTCTTGGAGTGTGCATGTATTAAAATCACTCATGTTTTATAACTCACTCAAGCAAGAAGAAGAAATTCACAAGAGTTTGAATACATTCCATGTGTGTCTGCATCTGGTTAACTCGAGCGTCTTGTCTAAAGTAAGCATCCGGTAGTGCTATCTTTTGACACGTGGATTAATCAATTGCTGCGAGCGTCCGTCCATTATTCTGAGCGAGCATCTGGTCTATTAATGAATCATGTGATGGTCACGTTTGTGCTCTTCTACCTCAACCGTTTTGGAATGGAATTCGAATTTGATTTTATGCACTCATTTTGATGTACGAGGTATCAAAGGTGACACCTTTAGTATAAGATAAAATTCATACAAGGCAATTGTGACAAGTAGATAGTACAAAAACGGTAATGTGTATTATTTTGATATTCTCTGGAAAGGAAGAAACTGACAGCATTTCAAATTACCTCACTCAATGATATGGAGCTGAAAGTTACTGCAACGATAATATCCCTCAAAGACTCCTATAAATATCCAAAGGTATTCATTGAAGAAGGAAGCAAAAAACTGCTAGAAACTACATTCTGAAAGAGCTATTACTTAAGTGAGTAATCAAGTTTTGTGTCAAGTTTTTGGACGCCAAGAACTGAACCTCATCTTTGATATTCTTTCTTTTAGAAAGTTATTGTTTTGAGCTTAATCTTTTCAACCTCTCTGTGAGAGTTATTTGATTGTATTCAAAAGAAAATTACTTTGTAAAAGTTGTTCTGCCTAGTTAAGACTTTGTTCCTCAAAGGCTCGAATGTACTGAGTCGTTTTGAGAAGTTAAGAGTATTGTAAAGTTTGTGACAGTAGAATACTCTTAAGGAATTTGTAATCAGTTGATTATAGTGGAAAATACTTCCGGAACGAAGGGACTAGATGTAGCTACCAGTTTGGTGGTGAGCTAGTATAAATCTCTGTGTCTCTTGCTTTACTGCTTTACATTTATTCTTATCCTGCAGAGAAAAACAAGTTTTCTTAAACTTCATTTCCATCATCTGGTCATACTCCAGCATCCGATAACTTACAGTTTTAAAATAAAGAGTTCAAAAGTGTTTTTAACTTAAAGTTTGCGAAAAGTTTTCAACACAATTCAACCCCCTTCTTGTGTTCACATTCACTTTCTACCTGTTTGTCCTTTGCATTGAAAAGCTGTCTCAGATGATCAGTTTTGCAGTCCTATTAAGCTGGCCAGACAGGGGCCTGCTTTGTCCTATCCAGCCTTTACAGATGACGTTCAACTGTTTGCAGAGGCTAGTGAAGGGCAAATTGTTTTAATTAACTATGTTTTGAACTTGTTTTGTAGGTCTTTTGGCAAAAAAATTAGTTAGAGCAAAACTTGTATATTCTTCAAAAAAATGTGGACAACCATGTGAGGAATAAGATTTGTCAAATCTCGGGTTTCCAAGTTACTAATGACCTGGGAAAGTATTTGGGTGTTCCTATTCTTCATGAGAAGGTCAACCAGAGGTCTTTCTAGTTTATGCTCGATAAAGTGGATCATCGCTTGAGCAGCTGGAAAGCAAAGACTCTATCTTTTACAGGCAGAGTGATGCTGACTAAGTCTGTTATACAAGCCTTACTAACTACGTGATGCAATCTACTTACATCCCTCGTTTTGTGTGTGATGAGATTGATAAGAGATGTAGGAAGTTTGTCTGGGGAGATGCAAAGGATCACAGGCACATTCATTTGATCAATTGGAAGAATTTATGCTGGCCCACGGAGTTGGGTGGGGTAAGGTTGCAAGAGGGATAAATATCAGTCAAGTTGCGCTTATGAAAGCGGGATGACATCTTATGACTAAACATGATGATCTCTGGGTGGGTTAAGTTGTTCGTGCTAAATATGCTTGTGAAAATGATATTATTCCCGAGATCAATGGTAAAATATCTAGCTTAAATCCCTGGTGTGATCTTTACAATGCGTGGGAGGACGTCCATAAACATATTATTTGGAGGATCGATGATGGCAAATCTGTGAATTGGGGGAAAATGCTTAGTTACCTTGAGCTGGTGTGTTGCCTCTCTCGCTCTTGAACCTCTTGACGACGGTGGAGGAGGCTTGGAGGGTAGTTGACTTAGTGAATGCTCAGGGCGAGTGGGATCTTGCTAAAATTGCCAACCTCATCCCTAAGGCAGTGAAAGAAGAGATCGCTCGGTCTCTAGCTCCCAGATCGGATAGAGGCAATGACCACTACAATAGGTTTGTAGAAAATTGGTGCCACCTTAAACAGTGCTTCATGCTGAAAGTGCTGGTTAAAAATACGTGTGGGCCTTTACCAGCGCTTCCTAGGGCAAACACTGGTTAAAACGAACAAATAGACATCGCTTCTTCTATTAAATGTTGTTAAAAAGACGCATAAAGCCTTCACTAGCGCTTCCTTAGAGAAGCGCTGTCTATTATTTTACCTTTACTAGCGCTTCCCCAAGGAAGTGCCGGCTAATATTCTTACCTATATAATTCAGAAATGTAACCTAACGCAAATCATAACAATGAGCCGCTCTCTTCTCTCTCGCGAACCACTGCCATGCCGTCTCAGCTCACTTTCCCTCTCCCTTGCACACGAGCCGCACCCTCTCTCCTTCTCCCTCGCACGCGAACGGCACCACTGTCACCTAGCCCCTTTCCCTTGAGATTCTTCATCCTTGCCACATCGCCTATCTTCCAGTTCTCTGAAACTCACATTGAGCTTTGTCTTCCTCGTTCCTCCTCCTCTCGACCGTCGCCATTCATCTTTCGGTTCTGCAAGCTCACCCCGAGAAATAGTGTTTTCAGCACTTAGGTTCGTTCACTTAGTTGCTAGAGTTCCCATGGATGGTCGAGCGGGATAGGGAGAAGGACAATGGTCCCAATGGTGGTGATTCACCATTTGAAGAGGCGTCGTGGTGTCACACGGAGGAAGAAAGCGATAGTTACTGATTTTGTTCCACATTTATCTATATTATTTTGTTTCAATTCATTTATTGTGCCCTAATCTGTGTTTTTCAAATTGTGCCCTGTTTTAGGTATAGGATTACTTGATAAGAAGTGCCTTATCATCGCAAAGATAATGGAGGTTAAGGTTCCGCAAAGAGGGGCTTCCAGTTGAATGATCACTTAGAGGGTTAGAATCGATTTCTCAGCTTGAACATTTTTGTTGATGTGTTGTTTATGGCTTTCTCAGCATGTTTGGAAAAAAAGTTTTTATTTTTTTCGTATGGATTGAGGGATTTAGGGTTTGGGTTGTTTGCATGCAGCACATAGGCTCGAATCCATAAAAAATAAAGAAGTCACAATTTAAACATGGAAGAATGGAATGTTGATTTACTGGTGATTGCTACTGTTCTAACTTCAGCCTATGGTCTATTCTGTTATTTTTTGGTCAGTTATGCTTATTCAGTTATTTATCACTCAATCAATTCATGATTGATTTGTTACTTTAGTTTACTTTGTTTGGCTTCATTAGTATGTTAGTGAGACTGATCCTTCTATTCTACATCCTTCAATTATATAGTGTGTTAATAGCAATTTTGGAGTTTGCAAAACTATTAATTCAATTATATAGTGTGTTATTATTATTTGAACAATCAGATATTAGTTAATTTTGATAGAAATTTAGTGAAATTGTGCTATGGAAATGTTGCGGTAGTTTGTATGATCAGATATTCAAGCCTAGCAAGTTGCCTGGCAATGAAGACTTCCACTTGTTCAAGGATGGGATTGAACCAAAGTGGGAATTCCTGAGTGTGCCAGTGGAGGAAAATGGACTGTCACCAGCAGCAGAAAGGCCAATCTTGATACCATGTGGCTTGAAACCGTAATTTGTTTATTCTTTTATCACTGACCAGTTTTTGAACTTATGTTAAGAGAATATGGAGTGATTTGTGTTATTTGTTTTAACTAATTCTTACGATCCTATTGAATAGCTGATGCCTTTAATTTGGGAACAATTTGAAGATACCGAGGATATTTGCGGTGTGGTTGAGAGTGTCCGCCAGTGGCAGGACAAGCTTTCATTGTGGACAAAGACAGCAGCAAATGAGGATGCCCAGGTCTATTGTTATTCTTATTAATGATACTTTATGTGGTATTGTGTTATCTTGGCTGTATATGCTTTTCTATTGTAGAATCTAGAAAAGGGCATGTATGAGAAAGCCTTCATACATTAGGTAAAAAGTTTTCGTAATGTGTGGGGAATTATCAATGGTGAATGCTGATTTTTTTAATACAATGGAGCTTTTGAAAAGCTTATTGAAATACGTTAAAACAGTTTATGGACGTGTCATAACTTAATTTTTATAAGTGTATCCAAAGATTAATATTTTTTTTTAAACGAAGAAAAGGAGCCTCGTTAAAACCTTCTGATGCAAAACCCTCCTTAGGGAAAAAACATCTAAAAAAAAAAAGAGTACTCCCCCTGTTTTCATTAAGAAAAAGAAAAATGCAGTAACAAAAGGTGCCTGGGAGGACTAGGCCAAAATCCAGCACCAGAACCAAAGTGCAAACAATACAATCCATAAGGATGACAAAAAAAACCATTGAGCGACAACCTAGTCCAAGGAAAACTAGGAGAATCTATAATAAGGTAGGCTATTCCTATTTCTTAAAAAGTCATCTGAGATAAAGGAAGGGATAAGATTCCACTAAACAGTACCGTTAATCTGAGTCCCATGAGATGCAAGCTTGTCAGCACAAGAATTACCTTCTCTGTAGATATGGGAGTAAACAAAAGACATATGCTTTGTCAAAGCAATACAATTTGTCAACTTGTTTCAGAGCTTCCAAGGAACAATGGAACTGTTACGGAAAGCAGCTATTACTAACTGAGAGTCACACTCCAACCACAAATGATGCCAACCTCTTTTAAAGGCAATCTCAATAGCAATCATTGCACCAAAGAGCTCTACCTAAAGAGCATTACGGATGCCAAGGTTAGAAGAAAAGCAACCTCAAACAGCAACATTAGAGCCCCTGAAGATACCCCCGCAGTGGGCCGGGCCAGGGCACCCCTTAGTAGCACCATTAGTGTTGCACTTAATCATTTGATAACTGGGGGATTTCCAAATAACTTCTTTGATCGATTGGTCATTACCAGAACGACCCTTCACTTTAAAAGTCTTCAAAATAGTGAATTCAGAAATAGAAGAAGACATTTTGCCACGCCTAGAGTTCTCAGCAAGAGAGACATTAGACAGGATCAAGTTGATTGCCGAATGGAGGGGGATAAGCTTGTTATCAAACCTCAATTTATTTCTACAATGCCAGATGGTCCAATGTATATTAATCACACAAGTAATAACAACATCAAGAACCTGAGTGCTCCAACCCCTATTACAAATAGCAAGGGTGGACTGGGCGGAGGAACAATCCACAGAAGTATTTAGCACCGAGCTAAGCCAATTTCAAAGATGAGTAGCAAAAGGGCAATCCAGAAACAAGTGACTGGAGGTTTCAACATCTTTCCCACAAAGAGAGCAAACAGAAACCACAACAATATCAGTAGGGACTTTATCATGAAGCAGTCTCCAAAGATTAATAAGTTCTTATTTTATGAGATAAGCTCAAATAAGCTCTTTCAAATGTATTTTTAAAGCATGTCAGTTTCTGATGCTGATATATCAAATTTTATTTAGTAAACAACAGTACACCACCCTTTTACATTTTTTTCCCGGTAGCAACATCCTTTTACATTTTGTCTATTTACTGTTAAATATCATTTGGTAACTGTTTCATCTCGAATGTGTGAATGCCTTTGGTATCCTGGTCATGCATTGGAATTGGTCCATTTGGAGCCTATGGTTGGACAATGATTCGAGGAATAGGATTTCTGAGGATAGAATTCTGTTGTTCTTCAAAGGTCTTTACTGTTGGCAGTGAGCATTCATTAGAATTACATTTCTCTTTTCCATCTAAGCTTTCCAGATTATGATAGTGGAGTAAACCTTTTATAGTTTTTGCCAATTTGGATACGATTGTGGCAGATAGTGTCATCTCTTATGGATGCTATCTTTGTATTAATCTTTTAAGGCTTGTATGCAATTGAAATTTATTTAGGAATTAAGTAAAGTAAAGCATTTGATGGCATTTGAACTCATCATATGGTTGTCCTCCTGAGTCTACCTTTTTCATTTTATACTCACAAGTCACAAGGGAATGTCATTTTTCATATGTTTAGACTGGAGTCTACAAATAGCAAAAGATCAAGGATTTGACTGAATAAATAGCAAAAGATCCATCATTCAATCAGATGGCTGAACAGCTACATTGGTCAAATAAGAGAATCTATTCTTGTGTAATCCAGTTAAAGTTAGAGTTTGCTGTGATTTTGTAGTTAAAATAGAGAATATGACATAGTCTAATTATATGGTCATCCTTATATTGTCCCCCACTGCTGGTTGCTTTGACAATTTCAGCGACATGGGAACCCCGGGACCGGGGTTTGAACCGGGGTGTTGCCGTTTGGACGTGCGTGTGTTTATTGTTTACCATTTCTACTAGCTAACCAAAAAAAATATGGTTATCCTTATATTAGCAAGAACCAAACTCTCCAACCTCTACTTATATTCAATTACAAGCACTGGCGAAGGCAACAAATAAGCGTTGTTGATTTCGTTTTTTGTTGTAGTGCCTCTTTGTTCTTGAATTTTCATTACTTGTTTGTTGTGTTTCCAACATTAGGTTATTTTGTTGTTTAGGATCATCATTTAACCATTTTTTGAACCAAGTCTAACACACGCTTAGGCCTGTAAAAGCTAATTTAATCATTGTGGCTATTTTATTTTTTTATACTAAAGACATATTTTATTGATTTTTTTATACTAAAAGCACATTTTTTGAAGGGTGAATGAAAAAGGAAATATGAAAAATCAATTTTTTTTTTTTAAAAAAGTGGAATAGACAACACTTTCTTGAGTAAGCGCTGTCTATTAAAAAAAATAGACAGCGCTTCTTCAAGGAAGCGCTGGCTATTCTCAAAATCGTCAGCGCTTTCAAAACACTGTCTTTTCAATACATAATCACCAGCGGGTGATTAGGCAGCGCTTTTAAGCACTGGTGAAGGCAAAAAATAAGCGTTGTTGATTTGCAAATCTGTTGTAGTAGACTCTATTGCCTGGGATCTTACAAAAATGGCGAGTTCCCTAGCAAGACGGCATATATTTCTCTTCTACAGGTGGAGCGGCCAGTGAATCACGTTCTGTTTCGGTGCAACTGGGCGTGGCAGGGCCCCAAATGTCTCAAAACCCACTTATGGAAAATTTCCCAAATTGCAATGCTCACAAACTCGGCCAGATCATGCAGAGGATTAGTAGAATCAGACCTCTATCCTAGATTTGTGGCAGGGGAAGAGACGGTTCTCCATGTTGTTAGAGATTGTCAGATTGTTTTACAGATATGGTTGATTCTGGTGAACAACTCGCTTCCAGTTAATTTTCATTGTAATGATATCCACAGTTGGTTGGTTCTAAATCTCCGGTCAGGAACTCAGTTTCACAATTGCTGGTGGCACACTATTTTTGTGTGGTGGTTCATCCCTTCTGGAAGTCTCGGAATGAATTAGTCTTCAACGGTGCAGTTATTTTGGCTGCTAGTCTAGCGCACCAGATTTTGTTCAAAAGTATGGCTATAGAGCAAAGTTGGAAAGATAACAAATCTATGAATGTTCAGAGGATGTTGTGGCTCCAGCAAGTGCACCTGATCGTAACTCGTAACATAGTGGAGTATATTTAAGACTTTGAATGTCGAACCCACAGTGAATGCGTGAGTACTAACGTAGTAAAGATCCTCTATTATTTAGACTAACAACGGTTGGGGTTTGAAGAATTGCAATAATTAACTCAAGAAAAATAAAGATCAAAGAGTGTGCAAGAATGAGATAGGACAATTATGGGAAGCCTAGGGAAACAGGGTTCACCAATATTTAGTTCCCGAATTTATTAGTTAATAACTATGAGCAATATTTCCTGATTGAAAGCTAATCTCTCACTCTAATATTATTAATACTCAACGATCATGCAATATTAACAGTCTTTTTCCAAACTAATACCCCTAATGATCAAGCAAGATAAAAGAAGGAAGAACATTAAGCAATACTGGAATCGTTAATTTAATAACTGATTAGAAACAAGCAATTATCCTTGATCGGCGTAATACGCGAGTTCAATTATTCCTAGAGTTCCATTTACTAATTGTAGTATGATCACCTCCAATTAAATTAACTAGTTAAAGGGTGATCAAGCCTTATAAGATTAAGCATACCAAGAATAACACAATCAACAAGATAATAGAAAACTCATAGAATTACCTAAATAAATATCAATAACATAATAAAGGATCCTCCATCACCACTAGTGATGGATTTAGCTACTCATGGTAAGTGTAACTAGCATGTATTCTTCTAGAAAACAACAAAAACCCGTAATAAGAAGAATTAAATCTAAACTGGGACACCTTTTCGGTATGACGATAATCCTTAAGCACATTCTTTGCGTTCCGCACAAGCAATTGTGTACGACGTACTGGACTTTTTCTTTGGTGCCAGACCGTATTGACCATGAGATACGACCCTACTACTGTGCTTGACTAGGTACGACCATACTGAATATATGTCAGGCCATACTACTTGTCCAGAATTGCCAAATCTCCAAAACATGCCAGTTTTTGCATCTTTTGCTCCAAGTTCTATTTTGGTGATATTTCTGTAAAATGCGGCATAAGTAAATAATTTTATACTTTAAATGGTGCAAAATAACATGCTTTAATACTAAAAATACCCCATAAAAATAGACAAATTGGAGTGTCAACGCATCCCCACACTTGAGCTTTGCTTGCCCTCAAGCAAATTACTTGGGTAATTATAAGGGAAACTATTTTCTTTCACTAAATAGGGGTAAAAGCAAGTGCATGACAACAAAGTGATATCATAAGAAGTGTGAAGATATAGAATGCCCAATTAGATGTGTAAGTTCAATAAGTCAACAATCTGTGATTAACAAGTCACACTTTTCACCACTCTCAAAGTGTTTACAGGTATAGTCATGAATGCTCAGATTTTTTCAAAGAAGTACATTGCCATAGGCTTGTACATTGACCAAAGCTCTACGATTGAAGTCTATTTATCATGCAAAAGAGGGAAAAGGGTTCTTTCTGGGTTGTAATGGGGCCAAGGTAATAATGTTAGGTGGGATAAAAGAAAGAAAAAGTCATACACTGGGTCAGAAATAAATTAACCAAAATAAGTAACTTTTTCTTTTTCACTTTAAAGAGTAGGCAAGAATCCCTCTAATTTTTTTATCAATAAATTATTTTTGTATTTTCTGAAGGCAATAACATAATTTTTCTATTCTTTTTCTTTTCTTTTTCTTTCCTTTCCGCCTTTAGGGTGTGATTGGTTCACGAGAGAAATTGTGAAGAGAGAGAAAGGTGAGAAATAGGGTAGATTTGGGGTATTTATTGGAATAAGAGAAAGAGAAGAGAAAAAGAGAAGAGAGAAGTGTTGATTATTCTTGAAAAGACATTAATGTTCTTAACTAAAAATTTAAATAAGTTGAGATATAAGGAGGGAATAAGGGGTAGGAAAGGAAAAGGAAACAAAAAGCGCTCTGTTTCCCATTTTCTTCACACTTGTGTGAAGAAAATAAAAAGTAGTGGGCCCCATCATATTTTTTCTTTCTCGTTACTTTCATCGCGTGCCAATCAGAATAAAAAGTCAATTTCGTTGCGTTCTCTCTCGCACCATTCTCTCTCGCGTGGTTCTCTCGCCTTCCAACACTATTAACAGACTAGGAGGGAAATAAGATACTAAGCCTTCTTTTTCACAAACATATGTGAGGGATCCCAAAACATTATTCTTTCGATTTTTTTTCTTTTTGCCACTAATCGCTCCAGCAATAACACTTTTCAGGGTTACCACCACAAAATAGCAATCAATAATGAAGAGAAGGGGTACCAAAGAAACAATCATAGGCGCAAAGTTGGGTAACTAGTGATAAGATATTTCAAATTTGTAGTGGCCTGAAAAATTTCTAAAAATTGCCCTTACTAAATTCACATTAAAATAAACTTTTATTCGCTTTGCACTAGTCTTAGCACACGTTCTAGAATGCATAACAAGAAAAAATATCACTCAAACAAAAAAAAGAGGTGACCTCTAGTTCAGGCTCAAACCTCGGATTTAGTAGCTTACATAGACAATTAAAACTCATGAAGCTTCAATGCTAATTTTTAGCAAATACTAAAGTTAGCAACAATCTCAAATCCATCACAAGTTGTCAAAAAAAAAATTTAAATAACCCCTAAATCAGCAATTTTTTTTTGAAGTTCTCTATAATTATAAGCAATTATGAGCATAGTCGAGTAATAATAAAAATGTAAAATCCCTCCCGACACTTATTTTTAGTAGTATCTCCACTGCTACAATGATTGATCAAGCCAATAAAGGATAAAAACAAAAAGGTATAAGTGCTAAAAGTAAAAGAAGTTGGAAAGAGACTCCCATCTGATAAATTTCACGAGCAAATTAAAAGGGGATATGGATCAAAATTGATGTTGCCTTACCCAATACCGATGGAGTAGGTAAGCGGGCACAGAACTGTGCATCAAAACTACTAAAAACTTTAGAATCAAAATAAGAAGAAATAATAATAAAATGAGCTGGAAAATAAAACGAAAATACTATAAAATAAAATGTGTCCCTACGAGTGTGCCAATATGTACAATCCTCTTTTTAATACAAAAGCAAATAAAATGCCTAAGTACTAAAAGAAGAAAAATAAGGAGGTCTTGCATCACTCGGCAGGTTGGTGAGGCTGGAGCTACTGGATGGATCCCATGATGGCTGCGAACTGCTCCCCTTGGGCGTCAAATCAGATCTACATGGCTGGATGCTCCTGGAAGCTGATCTGCATCTCGTCGAGATGTGCCATGATGTCCTGGTATGAGGGATCCTGGGGTGTTGTCCCTGCATGTGGCGGTGGTGGTGCGGGATGCTCCTCCGCAAGTGGCACCAAATCTGCAGCCTGACCCTCATGTTACTGCTGCTGGCCTCACAAGCTCATAGTCTCCGTGGCCAAGTTTCTACAAAACACCAATGTTGCAGAGAGTAGGTAGAGAGATAGGCCCCATCTGGATGATCGTAGCTCTCGCTACTGGGCGAACTCCTAGGTGGGTGACAAATGAGGATATTAAAAGTGTCTGATGTTTTGTGTCTGCAGGTGGAGGCCGGTCTGTGTGCAGGTGCGCAGTAGAAATATGCCTGCATCGCATTTGGGGCCACGTCCATCTGTCATGGCCCACAGGAGGAAGAGGTCGGCCCTGGTTACCGCCCCATCGCTAAGGGGATGCCCATTTTACGTTGTCTGCATTGTTGGGTCTCCGATCTTGCTAGCCTTGGCCTGGCTGGGCACATAGTGGGCGTCTCCAGTGAGAGGCCGCCAGCTCACTGTAACACGCGTATTTTTACGATACGTTAATTAGCGGTAATATTGTATTTTTGTCGTAATTATGCTTTAATAAAGCAGTTGCTTGTTCCCTAAGTAAGTGACTTAATTAAATCAAGAGCTAATATAATTAAGAATTAATATTTTTATATTGATTCACGGTTCGAAGATCGTCAAAAAATTCTAACGAAGTTTTGGCGCGTTTCAAATCGCCGGGCAGTTTCTGCCGCAGATAAAATTTAAAATGAGCCCCGATTTTGATGAAAATCGAATCGTAACCTGTTTTTATTATTTTTGAATGAATTATATTGTTTTTATTATTTATGAAATAATATTATCACGCGGAGAATTAATTCCCCGCGAATTAATTTTTCTAGATTTTTCCGACGAGAAATTAATCGGTTTTGCGGTTTCTCGTCGCCGTGTTTTTAAACCTTAAGACTCTAGATTAGAGGGAAATCATGAGTGAGGTGAGATTAGATGGGATAGAGTGAGTGATGTGATTAGCATCTAATAAAGGTGATTAGGTGTCACTTAACTTGTGGGTTATTTCAAAATTTACCTTTTTATTTAAATTCTTTTATTACTAAGTGTTAATTAAGTGAGTAAGTGAGAAAAAAATGAATAAAAACCCTTCCCCCCCAGCTGCAAACTCGTGAACCCCCTCCCTCAAACCCTCACTCTCACTTTCTCCTTCTTCTCCAAAGAAATCAAGAAACTCCATAGCCATTCCTCCAAGGTTTCTTGAGTTTTCAAGTTGTTTCTTCATCAAAGCTTGGTCTAATTCTTCATACCTTCTCCTATTTTCATCTCCATCATCATCTAAGGTAAAGAAAACAAATTTTTCTCCCCCTTTTTCTCTTCAACAGCCGCGGCCTCCCCCTCCCCTTTTGAGCTAGTTTTGTTTTTCCAAATCTTGTATAAATGCTAGGTTTTCTTCTCTATACCATTAGCTATCATTCCAACCATTTATTTGAGTATGAAATCAAAAAAATTTCTCCCTCTTTTAAGCCCTAAAACAGCGCCCAAACAGCCCCCCCTGTGTTGTTTAATTGTTGTTCTAGTTGTAATTAATTGATGATTGTTGTTGTTGTTGGTTGATGATGAACAAAAGGAGATGAATCATCTTAAAACCCTTCCTTTGATGCTCTAGGGCGAAAACCCTAGAGGTTAGAAAAGGGGAAATGATGTGATCCTAGTTGAATCAATCAATTGGTTATGGATTTGTGTTATTGGAAGTGATTAGATGTTGTTTTAGACTATAGTTTTGTTTAAGCCTAAGTAACATGTAGTTTTTGGAATTGTGCCTATTCTTGAACCATGAGAAGCATGAGGTCTTGATGTTAAATTATATTTCTAAGTGTTAGATAACTTGTTTAGAATAAATTTTAAGGTTATTGGAATTGATGTGCATGAGTTAGTATAGGTGTTAGCTTATGTATATGTAAAAATTGTTTCTTGAGGGACTAGAATGGCATGTAGGGAAATGATCATTTTGTTCTTTAAATTTTCAACAAGATTATCATGATGATTTATGACTTTTTGGCTTTGAAGCATGGTTGGAAAGAATTGTGAAAAAGGGCACTAATTTGGTTAAGGAAAAGGTTTTAGAATCATAACCCTTGATATGCTTAAGTGTGCTTAATGTATTAATTGAAGTTGATGATGTTTTGGTATCTATATAATGATTTAAAAAGGGGTTGTGATTATGGAAAGATTAGTTACAAATTTTTGGGAAAAACAAGTAGAGGCCATGAGGCCTAATTGGGATTTTGGGGAAAAAGAAGTTAAGTTCTAATTGGTTGAATTCTTGCATGAAAATGTGTTAGGTTCTTGATAGTTGTAATGTTGTTTGAGTTTGGTTAGGAAAGGGATAAGTTGAGAGCGTAAGTTTAACTAGAATTTCTAGATTTTTCTAAGTTGTATGTGGTAATAGGAATCGAAGTACCGGAGATTGAGCGAAGCGGACCCGAAGACATAGGAGCGACGTTAACGACCGCTTGTGGTAAGGGCACTTCTAGACATTTTTAGGTTTTTATTTTATGTCTCTGTGTAGGGCAACTTTTAGATTATGCTTAAGTCCTTGTTTTGATTAAATGCTTATTTAAATATGAAGAAGTCTGAGAACTCTACGAGTTCGAAGTTAGGGTCTCCGAACCCCTTCGTTTATTTTTGTCGTGCGGTCGAACATATTCCGAGTCATTGTGGGTGAAAACTTTGTGGTTGGTCTCCTGAACCCAACCCCCCACTTGTTGTACCTCTCTGTTAATTCCATCGAGTTACAGAGGGATGGATTCCTTGATTGCGTGACAAGCATGTGATGTTGTGATATGAATGAGTTATGCATTATTTAATATGAGATTGAACATATGCTGCGAACTGTGTATGGCTTGTTGAATTGCGTCTCTTCATGCAGATTTCTTATCGCTTAAATTGTTGAATTGCGTTTCTTCATATTAAGCATGCTCTCTTTATTTGATATGCGGTCAAGTAATCTTGTGTATCACTCTTGACTATTGTAAGCGGCGAACTGTTCATTGAGTGAGAGAGCTAGGCGAGTCATCGTGACTTTTTTGAGCCGTGACCCGGATAACTGAGGGTGCTAGGTCCCCTTTGGTTTACGGGAGATTGACTAGGCGTCGCAACAGAGGGAACCGGTCGCTACCTAGGGAGAAGCGAAAGATCCCAAGGCTACGGCTGGTATGTCAGTTGATGGATCTGCGTCTGCTTTCCGGAATAATTGTCGAGTCGAGCGAAAATGAGTAGTGAGTCGAGTCGAGTCTAGAGTGAGAGAGTTGAGTCACGTTCTATGAATGATATACATTGTCGTTGCTATTTGCTTTATGCATTGATTATCTTGATTTGTTGAGAAGTTGACCCTTTCCTGTGGTTCTTTCAATTCATGACGGTTACCCAGGCGATGGCGAAGGGCGTTTGGCTTCCGGCGATGAGGACGTCACCGAAGATCTTCTTTGACTTCCCTGATATGGAGCAACCCGCGGCGATGGAGTTCGACCCCATCTCCTGCCGCGTGGTATACACTGGGGACGTGGTGCAGACACTACGAGAGGATGGTGTAGCCGTGAGGCAGGATGTGACACGACGCACGGTGAGTTTCCCGATCCGGATGGGACAGGTGGTGGAGGCGTGGCGTGCTAGCGAACGCGAGAGGGCTATGAGAGCCTCTTCTTCTTCGCCAGAGGGATCTCATGACATTCCTAGGAGCACTGCTACCAGATTTGCAGGTCGAGGCAGAGGGCGTGGACCCAGAGTGAGATGGACCGCTCGCAAGAGCGTGATACGCCGAGGATCCGCAGGAGCTTCCACTTCGAGGGCGGCTGTTCCGAGATCCCCTGTAGTACCAGTTTCCCCTACTGTCGCTAGGACCCCTACACCGCCTGTGGTTTCCCCTCCCGTTTGTGCTGTGTGCCACGAGGTGGATTGCATTGGAGCGAGATCGACCGAGGAGGGGCTGGCAGGCGAGTATACTCTGAGTGATGTGCCTGTGGACGTGCCAGCTGCGGCCCCCTTCATTAACTTGACAGGCGAGAACCTGATGGAGGAGGAGGAGGAGGAGGACCCGTCAGAGGATTTGGGTAGCTACCTGTAGCTGTGGTGTTAGTTGACTGCTGCGTTATGCTTTCTTTTGTTGGTAGACTGTTGTATATATTTGGGATGACTGTATTTATGACTTTTATGTTTCGTGTGTCGTGACCAGTCGGGCCAGGTGTTATTTTGGTTACAGGGTAGACTGGCGGTCTCACTTTTGGAGCAGCCCCCTGCGTGGGTGTCTGCCGGAAGTACCCCCAGGCTATGATTGCTCTTTTAAGGGTCGTCATACCATAGGTGTATTTCTTTGTACATTTACTACTATGTATTTTGCGTACACTATTAGTACGACTTGTGTATATATTCAGGTATTATGCATGTATGTCTTATTCGTATTTGAGTTTTGTGTCCTAGTTGCACCATGTTTCGAAACGCTGTAAGTACTCTGTGTGTGCTTGACGGGCACTATTGTTTAAAAAAAAAATACCGCATCTTTCTAAAAGGGGACAAGAGTACCATTTTAAAACGCATCGCATATAGGTTTAGTTTAGCTTTGTAGCGGTCCGGAAACGGGTCGTTACAATGGCGGTATCAGAGTAGTTCGGTTTTGACCGGGCTGTGCATAGGAAATTGGGACTGGTCACTGTGTCGGGATATGGGTGTCGGGTACATAGTTGTAATGTATTGATTGCTGCTTGATTAAGTGAAGCAATTATTGCTTGAAAAATTGTTTGAATTGTTTCTTGATTGAAACAGTGTGTCTTAACACACTGTTTTGTGAGATTCTGACAGGTTTTGAACTTTGTGGAACCTAATGCCACCTCGTAGGGATACGACGACTGTACCTGAGAACGCCAATATGGATCGAGCGATTCAGGCTATGACAGAGATGGCGGCAGCCATGGCTCAACAATCAGCTGTGCAACTCAACAGTCTAATGCCATGGCCCAACAGACGACAACATTGACCCAGCAGAATTTACAGCAACAACAACGAGCAGAGCGGAATGCTGAAGCGAGAGGATTGGCGGACTTTCGGAAGCACGACCCGCCAAAGTTCTATGGTGAGCCAAATCCAGACAAAGCTGATCTTTGGATGCAAGAGATCGGGAAGATCTTCGAGGCACTTCACTGCCCAAACAATGTGAAAGTGGACTATGCCACCTACTTGCTACTGGGAGATGCAGAATATTGGTGGAAAGGAGGAAGGTGCATCGACAAAGCAGAACGTCAAGAGATGACACTGGAGCTCTTCCGTGGAAGGTTCTTAGACAAGTACTTCCCAGACATCGCACGAAATGAGAAGGAGCAAGAGTTTCTTCAACTACTGATGAAGCGACATGGCGATTGTCGAATATCTGGCGAAGTTTGAGTCAACGGCTAGGTATTTCAAATTCCGCTCCGCGACCGAGTCGATCGAGCCGCTAAGCGAAAGATTTCGTAGAGGTCCGAGATTTGATATCCGTAAGTCGCGGTATCATTGAGGATTAGAAACCTCCAAGAGCTGATTGATCGTTGTGTTGAGGTAGAAGGAGTAAGAAGCCACAAGAAGAAGACTGGCCCAGGTGGACCAATGAGACCTCAGGGCACGGGACAGAGATTTGCACAGAAGGGAAAGCAGCTTAAGAAACCTTACAGCCGACCCCAGGGGAACAACAACAGGGGACAATATCGTCCGATGGCCCAGGGCGCGAGGAGCGGAAGTCAGACTGGCATTGAAGTGATTTGCTTTCGTTGTGGAAAGCCAGGACATTATGCGAGTAACTGTACTCAGAAGGAGGATATATGCTTCAACTGTAAGAAGCCAGGGCATTTTGCCAAGGATCGCCAACACCTAAAGTCGAACCGCGATGCATGCGCGAAGGCAAAAGTGGAAGCGCCAGGTAGCTAAAGGCGTGGTCTTCAGATGAGTGGCGAGGAGGCAGAACAATCTGATGATCTGATCCAGGGTGAATGTGAGATTGAGGGTAAATCCTTATCCGTCCTTTTTGATTCGGGTGAGACCCATTCATTTATTTCCTCTGATTGCGTAGATCGTCTAAAATTGTCTGTGACTGCTTTACCGTTCAAATTGGTAGTTACAACCCCAGCAGCTAAAACCTTGGTTACCAACACTGCATGTTTAAATTGTGTAGTGGTCATTCAGGGTAGAAGATTTGTGGTCAATTTGGTCTGTTTACCTCTTAAGGGTTTAGATATCATTCTCGGGATGGATTGGTTGTCACACCACCATGTCCTCCTGGACTGTGCCCGTAAAACCGTAATTTTTCCAGACCTTGAAGTCTCTAACTACCTTTCTGCCGAGCATATCGGAGTCTCCTTGCTAGAGGGAGCTAGGGAATACATGTACCTGGCTAGTTCAGAAGTCTCCCAGGAAATTGAAGTGAAGAATGTTTCTGTGGTGTGTGACTTTACGGACATTTTTCTAGAAGATGTACCAGGGTTACCACCGGTACGAGAAATCGAGTTTTCCATCGACTTGATTCCAGGGACAGGACCTATTTCAATAGCGCCCTACAGGATGTCTCCAGCCGAGATGAAGGAGCTGAAATCTCAGATTGAGCATTTGGAGTCAAAACAGTTCATACGACCGAGCGTGTCGCCATGGGGAGCGCCAGTGTTATTGGTCAAGAAGAAGGATGGACGATCCAGATTGTGCGTGGACTATCGTCAACTCAACAAGGCTACTGTGAAGAACCCAGATCCCTACCAGATCGACGACTTGATGGATCAACTTCGTGGAGCTGCGATATTTTCAAAGATTGACTTGAAGTCAGGCTACCATCAGATACGAGTGAAGAAAGAGGATATTCCCAAGACCGCTTTCAGGACCAGGTACGGTCATTACGAGTACTTGGTGATGCCGTTTGGGGTGACGAATGCACCAGCAGTGTTTATGGATTACATGAACAGGATTTTCCACTCGTTTTTGGACCAGTTCGTAGTAGTATTCATCGACGACATATTGATCTACTCAAAGAGCAGAGAGGAGCATGAAGAGCACCTGCGTCAAGTGCTGCAAATAATCCGAGAGAAGCAACTTTATGCTAACCTTGCTAAGTGTGAATTCTGGCTTGAGGAAGTGAACTTTCTCGGCCATGTCATTACTCAAAGTGGAATAGCAGTGGATCCAGCGAAGGTCGAAGCTGTTTTAGCGTGGGAACAATCGAAGACTGTCACTGATATCAGAAGTTTCGTAGGCTTAGCAGGCTATTACCGAAGATTTATCGAGGGATTCTCAAAGATTGTCGCGCCACTTACGCGACTTACGAGGAAGGACCAGCCTTTCGCTTGGACTGAAGAGTGCGAATCCAGTTTTCAGAAGCTGAAGGAGCTCTTAACAACAGCACCAATATTGATTTTGCCCCAACCAGAAGAACCTTATGAGGTTTATTGGGATGCGTCACACCAAGGATTGGGATGCGTGTTGATGCAACACCGAAAAGTTGTAGGGTATGCTTCAAGACAGCTCAAGATTCACGAGAGGAACTACCCTACTCACGATTTGGAGCTTGCCGCAGTGGTTTTTGCGCTAAAGATTTGGAGGCACTACCTTTACTGAGCACTTTCATCGCTTTTGACCACAAGAGCTTGAGGTACCTATTCGATCAAAAGGAGCTCAACATGCGACAGCGAAGATGGATAGAATTTTTGAAAGATTACGACTTCACGTTGGAATACCACCAGGTAAGGCTAATGTAGTAGCAGATGCATTGAGCAGAAAGAGCGTTTTAGCTTCAGCATTGATGATCAAGGAGTTGGAGATGCTCGAGAAGTTTCGAGATTTGAAGTTGAGCGTGGAAGTTTCACCGGGGAAGCTGAAGTTCGGTATGCTCACCATTTCTAACGGATTGTTGGATGAGATTAGGGACCAGCAGGTTCATGACAAGCTACTGCAAGAGAAGGTAGAGCTGATAGCGCAAGGAAAGGCAACAGAATTCAAGATCGGAGCAGACAGCATTTTGAGATGTAATGGACGGGTGTGTGTGCCTAACGTAGCGGAGCTGAAGAGGTTGATACTTGACGAAGCGCACAAGAGCAGATTGAGTATTCATCCGGGAGTTACGAAGATGTATCAAGACTTGAAAGAGCACTTTTGGTGGCCCGGAATGAAGAAACAAGTGGTAGAGTATGTAGCTTCGTGATTGACGTGTCAGAAAGCGAAAGTGGAGCACCAGCGACCGGCAGGGATGCTACAACCGCTCGATGTACCAGTATGGAAGTGGGACAGCATTTCCATGGATTTCATTGTAGGATTGCTGAAGACGCAGAAGAAGAATGATTCGATTTGGGTAGTCATTGATCGATTGACCAAATCCGCTCATTTCTTGCCAGTAAGATCAACATACAACGTGGAGAAGCTAACGGAGATCTATATCGCAGAGATTGTATGACTTCACGGCGTGCCTTCTTCCATTGTTTCAGACCGAGACCCAAAGTTCACGTCTCACTTTTGGGGAGAACTACAAGAAGCGATGGGAACCAAACTCAAGCTTAGCTCAGCATATCACCCCCAAACCGACGGTCGACCGATCGAGAGAACGATTCAGTCGCTTGAAGATTTGCTACGAGCATGTACGTTAGATCATCGAGGAAGTTGGGATGATGTCTTACCTCTGGTAGAGTTCACCTACAACAACAGTTTTCATGCGAGCATTTGGATGGCGCCTTACGAAGCACTGTATGGACGTAAGTGTCAGACGCCTCTTTATTGGTACCAGGATGGCGAGAGTTCTGTTGTGGGACCAGACATGATCCAGCAGACTACCGAGAAGATCCGCTTGATTACAGATAGGATGCGAGCGTCTCAGAACCGACAGAAGAGTTATGCAGATCGAGGTCGCCGACCGTTAGAGTTCGAAGAAGGAGAACATGTATTTCTTCGAGTTACTCCTACCACCGGAGTTGGTCGAGGGATCAAATCCAAGAAACTTACTCCCAAATTTATTGGACCTTACCAGATTCTTCGTCGTATTGGCCCCGTGGCATACCAGATTGCTTTGCCACCCTTTTTGTCAAACATTCATGACGCCTTTCACGTCTCACAGTTGCGGAAATATATTCCCGACCCTTCCCATGTTATCGAATAGGATCTGATTCAACTGAAGGACGATCTATCTTTTGAAGCATCACCAGCAAGGATCGTTGATCGAAAAGCTAAGCAGCTACGGAACAAAGAGATCCCGCTTGTCAAGGTCGTGTGGGATCAGAAGACTGGATATGCAACGTGGGAGCTGGAAGAGAAGATGAAGAATCAGTATCCAGAACTTTTTCACGGTAAGTAACTTATCTACAGTTTCGAGGACGAAACTTTTTTTTAGAGGGGGAGTATTGTAACACGCGTATTTTTACGATACGTTAATTAGCGGTAATATTGTATTTTTGTCGTAATTATGCTTTAATAAAGCAGTTGCTTGTTCCCTAAGTAAGTGACTTAATTAAATCAAGAGCTAATATAATTAAGAATTAATATTTTTATATTGATTCACGGTTCGAAGACCGTCGAAAAATTCTTACAAAGTTTCAAGCGTTGCTTTCAAATCAATGAGCGATTTCATATGCAGATAAAATTTAAAATGAGCCCCGATTTCGATGAAAATCGAATCGTAACCTGTTTTTATTATTTTTGAATGAATTATATTGTTTTTATTATTTATGAAATAATATTATCACGCGGAGAATTAATTCCCCGCGAATTAATTTTTCTACATTTTTCCGGTGAGAAATTAATTGGTTTTGTGGTTTCTCGTCGCCGTGTTTTTAAACCTTTAGACTCTAGATTAGAGGGGAATCATGAGTGAGGTGAGATTAGATGGGATAGATTGAGTGATGTGATTAGCATCTAATAAAGGTGATTAGGTGTCACTTAACTTGTGGGTTATTTCAAAATTTACCTTTTTATTTAAATTCTTTTATTACTAAGTGTTAATTAAGTGAGTAAGTGAGAAAAAAATGAATAAAAACCCTTCCCCCCCAGCTGCAAACTCGTGAACCCCCCTCCCTCAAACCCTCACTCTCACTTTCTCCTTCTTCTCCAAAGAAATCAAGAAACTCCATAGCCATTCCTCCAAGGTTTCTTGAGTTTTCAAGTTGTTTCTTCATCAAAGCTTGGTCTAATTCTTCATACCTTCTCCTATTTTCATCTCCATCATCATCTAAGCTGAAGAAAACAAATTTTTCTCCCCCTTTTTCTCTTCAACAGCCGCGGCCTCCCCCTCCCCTTTTGAGCTAATTTTGTTTTTCCAAATCTTGTATAAATGCTAGGTTTTCTTCTCTATACCATTAGCTATCATTCCAACCATTTATTTGAGTATGAAATCAAAAAATTTTCTCCCTCTTTTAAGCCCTAAAACAGCTTCAAACAGCCCTGTGTTGTTTAATTGTTGTTCTAGTTGTAATTAATTGATGATTGTTGTTGTTGTTGGTTGATGATGAACAAAAGGAGATGAATCATCTTAAAACCCTTCCTTTGATGCTCTAGGGCGAAAACCCTAGAGGTTAGAAAAGGGGAAATGATGTGATCCTAGTTGAATCAATCAATTGGTTATGGATTTGTGTTATTGGAAGTGATTAGATGTTGTTTTAGACTATAGTTTTGTTTAAGCCTAAGTAACATGTAGTTTTTGGAATTGTGCCTATTCTTGAACCATGAGAAGCATGAGGTCTTGATGTTAAATTATATGTCTAAGTGTTAGATAACTTGTTTAGAATAAATTTTAAGGTTATTGGAATTGATGTGCATGAGTTAGTATAGGTGTTAGCTTATGTATATGTAAAAATTGTTTCTTGAGGGACTAGAATGGCATGTAGGGAAATTATCATTTTGTTCTTTAAATTTTCAACAAGATTATCATGATGATTTATGACTTTTTGGCTTTGAAGCATGGTTGGAAAGAATTGTGAAAAAGGGCACTAATTTGGTTAAGGAAAAGGTTTTAGAAACATAACCCTTGATATGCTTAAGTGTGCTTAATGTATTAATTGAAGTTGATGATGTTTTGGTATCTATAAAATGATTTAAAAAGGGGTTGTGATTATGGAAAGATTAGTTGCAAATTTTTGGGAAAAACAAGTAGAGGCCGTGAGGCCTAATTGGGATTTTGGGGAAAAAGAAGTTAAGTTCTAATTGCTTGAATTCTTGCATGAAAATGTGTTAGGTTCTTGATAGTTGTAATGTTGTTTGAGTTTGGTTAGGAAAGGGATAAGTTGAGAGCGTAAGTTTAACTAGAATTTCAAGATTTTTCTAAGTTGTATGTGGTAATAGGAATCGAAGTACCGGAGATTGAGCGAAGCGGACCCGAAGACATAGGAGCGACATTAACGACCGCTTGTGGTAAGGGCACTTCTAGACATTTTTAGGATTTTATTTTATGTCTTTGTGTAGGGAAACTTTTAGATTATGCTTAAGTCCTTGTTTTGATTAAATGCTTATTTAAATACGAAGAAGTCTGAGAACTCTACGAGTTCGAAGTTAGGGTCTCCGAACCCCTTCGTTTATTTGTCGTGCGGTCGAACATATTCCGAGTCATTGTGGGTGAAAACTTTGTGGTTGGTCTCCTGAACCCAACCCCCTACTTGTTGTACCTCTCTGTTAATTCCATCGAGTTGCAGAGGGATGGATTCCTTGATTGCGTGTCAAGCATGTGATGTTGTGATATGAATGAGTTATGCATTATTTAATATGAGATTGAACATATGCTGCGAACTGTGTATGGCTTGTTGAATTGCGTCTCTTCATGCAAATTTCTTATCGCTTAAATTGTTGAATTGCGTTTCTTCATATTAAGCATGCTCTCTTTATTTGATATGCGATCAAGTAATCTTGTGTATCACTCTTGACTATCGTAAGCGGCAAACTGTTCATTGAGTGAGAGAGCTAGGCGAGTCGTCGTGACGTTTTTGAGCCGTGACTCGGATAACTGAGGGTGCTAGGTCCCCTTTGGTTTACGGGAGATTGACTAGGCGTCGCAGCGTAGGAACCGGGGATGCTTACCTAGGGAGAAGCGAAAGATCCCAAGGCTACGGCTGGTTTGTCAGTATATGGATCTGCGTCTGCTTTCCGGAATAATTGTCGAGTCGAGAGAAAATGAGTAGTGAGTTGAGTCGAGTCTAGAGTGAGAGAGTTGAGTCACGTTTTGTGAATGATATACGTTGTCGTTGCTATTTGCTTTATGCATTGATTATCTTGATTTGTTGAGAAGTTGACCCTTTCCCGTGGTGCTTTCAATTCATGAAGGTTACCCAGGCGATGGCGAAGGGCGTTTGGATTCCGGCGATGAGGACGTCGCCGGAGATCTTCTTTGACTTCCCTGATATGGAGCAACCCGCGGCGATGGAGTTCGACCCCATCTCCTGCCGCGTGGTATACACTGGGGACGTGGTGCAGACACTACGAGAGGATGGTGTAGCCGTGAGGCAGGATGTGACACGACGCACGGTGAGTTTCCCGATCCGGATGGGACAGGTGGTGGAGGCGTGGCGTTAGCTTAACGCGAGAGGGCTATGAGAGCCTCTTCTTCTTCGCCAGTGGGACCTCATGACATTCCTAGGAGCACTGCTACCAGATTTGCAGGCCGAGGCAGAGGGCGTGGACCCAGAGTGAGATGGACCGCTCGCAAGAGCGTGATACACCGAGGATCCGCAGGAGCTTCCACTTCGAGGGCGGCTGTTCCGAGATCCCCTGTAGTACCGCTTCCCATCGCCGCTAGACCCCTACACCGCTCGTGGTTTCCTCCCGCTTGTCTTTGTGTGCCACGAGGTGGATTGCATTGAGCGAGATCGACCGGAGAGGGGCCGGCAAAGTAGTATACTCGAGTGATGTGCCTGTGGACGTGCACCGCGCCCTTCATTAACTCGACAAAGCGAGAACCCGATGGAGGAGGAGGAGGAGGAGGAGGAGGACCCGCCGAGGATTTGGGTAGCTACCGTAGCCGTGGTGTTAGTTGATCGCCGCGTTATGCTTTCTTTTGTTGGTAGATCGTTGTATATATTTGGGATGATCAGATTTATGACTTTTATGTTCCGTGTGTCATGACCGGTCGGGCAAGTGTTATTTTGGTTCTGTGGTAGATCAAGCGGTCTCACTTTTGGAGCAAATGTGTGGGTGTCTCACGGAAGTACCCCAAGGTATGATTGCTCTTTAAGGGTCGCCATACCATAGGTGTATTTCTTTGTACATTTACTACTCAGATTTTGCGTAATCGTTAGTACGACTTGTGTATATATTCAGGTATTATGCATGTATGTCTTATTCGTATTTGAGTTTTGTGTCCTAGTTGCACCATGTTTCGAAACGCTGTAAGTACTCTGTGTGTGCTTGACGGGCACTATTGTTTAAAAAAAAATACCGCATCTTTCTAAAAGGGGACAAGAGTACCATTTTAAAACGCATCGCATATAGGTTTAGTTTAGCTTTGTAGCGGTCCGGAAACGGGTCGTTACAATGGTGGTATCAGAGCAGTTCGGTTTTGACCTGGCCTGCGCTTAGAAATCGGGACCGTCACCGTGGTTTCGGATATGTGTGCTCGTACATAGTTGTACTGTATTGATTGCTGCTTGATTAAGTGAAGCAATTATTGCTTGAAAAATTGTTTGAATTGTTTCTTGATTGAAGCAGTGTGTCTTAACACATCCTTGTTGTGAGATTCTGACAGGTTTTGAACTTTGTGGAACCTAATGCCACCTCGTAGGGATACGACGGCTGTGCCTGAGAACGCCAATATGGATCGAGCGATTCAGGCTATGACAGAGATGGCGGCAGCCATGGCTCAACAATCAGCTACTGCAACTCAACAGTCTAATGCCATGGCCCAACAGACGACAGCATTGACCCAGCAGAATTTACAGCAACAACAACGAGCAGAGCGGAATGCTGAAGCGAGAGAATTGGCGGACTTTCAGAAGCACGACCCGCCAAAGTTCTATGGTGAGCCAAATCCAGACAAAGCTGATCTTTGGATGCAAGAGATCGAGAAGATCTTCGAGGCACTTCACTGCCCAAACAATGTGAAAGTGGACTACGCCACCTACTTGCTACTGGGAGATGCAGAATATTGGTGGAAAGGATTGAAGCAGGCACTGACAGCAGAACGTCAAGAGATGACCTGGGAGCTCTTCCGTGGAAGGTTCTTAGACAAGTACTTCCCAGATACTGCACGAGCTGAGAAGGAGCAAGAGTTTCTTCAACTACAAAGAAGCGCAAAGATGACAAAGGTCGTAATATGCGCGGTTTGAGTCATCGCTAGGTATTTCAGTCCGCTCCGCGACCGAGTCGATCGAGCCGCTGTTTAAAGATTTCGCAGAGGTCTGAGATTTGATATCCAGAAGTCAGTGGTATCATTGAGGATTAGAAACCTCCAAGAGCTGATTGATCGCTGTGTTGAGGTAGAAGGAGTAAGAAGCCACAAGAAGAAGACTGGCCCAGGTGGACCAATGAGACCTCAGGGCATGGGACAGAGATTTGCAAAGAAGGGAAAACAGCTTAAGAAACCTTACAGCCGACCCCAGGGGAACTACAACAGGGAACAATATCGTCCGATGGCCCAGGGCGCGAGGAGCGGAAGTCAGACTGGCATTGAAGTGATTTGCTTTCGTTGTGGAAAGCCAGGACATTATACGAGTAACTGTACTCAGAAGGAGGATATATACTTCAACTGTAAGAAGCCAGGGCATTTTTCCAAGGACTGCCCAACACCTAAAGCTGAACCGGCGATGCATGCGGCGAAGGCAAAAGGGAAGCGCCAGGTAGCTAAAGGCAAGGTCTTCTGTATGAGTGGCGAGGAGGCAGAACAATCTGATGATCTGATCCAGGGTGAATGTGAGATTGAGGGTAAATCCTTATCCGTCCTTTTTGATTCGGGTGCGACCCATTCATTTATTTCCTCTGATTGCGTAGATCGTCTAAAATTGTTTGTGACTGCTTTACCGCTCAAATTGGTAGTTACAACCCCAGCAGCTAAAACCTTGGTTACCAACACTGCATGTTTAAATTGTGTAGTGGTTATTCAGGGTAGAAGATTTGTGGTCAATTTGGTCTGTTTACCTCTTAAGGGTTTAGATGTCATTCTCGGGATGGATTGGTTGTCACACCACCATGTCCTCCTGGACTGTGCCCGTAAAACCGTAATTTTTCCAGACCTTGGAGTCTCTAACTACCTTTTTGCCGAGCATATCGGAGTCTCCTTGCTAGAGGGAGCTAGGGAATACATGTACATGGCTAGTTCAGAAGTCTCCCAGGAAATTGAAGTGATGAATGTTTCTGTGGTGTGTGACTTTACGGACGTTTTTCCAGAAGATGTACCAGGGTTACCACCGGTACGAGAAATCGAGTTTTCCATCGACTTGATTCCAGGGACAGGACCTATTTCAATAGCGCCCTACAGGATGTCTCCAGCCGAGATGAAGGAGCCAAATCTCGATTGAGCATTTGGAGTCAAAACAGCTTCATACGACCGAGCGTGTCGCCATGGGAGCGCCGGTGTTATTGGTCAAGAAGAAGGATGGACGATCCAGATTGTGCATGGACTATCGCCAACTCAACAAGGCTACCGTGTGAAGAACCCAGATCCCTTACTGCGTATCGACGACTTGATGGATCAACTTCGTGGAGCTGCGATATTTTCAAAGATTGACTTGAAGTCAGGCTACCATCAGATACGAGTGAAGAAAGAGGATATTCCCAAGACCGCTTTCAGGACCAGGTACGGTCATTACGAGTACTTGGTGATGCCGTTTGGGGTGACGAATGCGCCAGCAGTGTTTATGGATTACATGAACAGGTTTTTCCACTCGTTTTTGGACCAGTTCGTAGTAGTATTCATCGACGACATATTGATCTACTCAAAGAGCAGAGAGGAGCACGAAGAGCACCTGCGTCAAGTGCTGCAAATACTCCGAGAGAAGCAACTTTATGCTAACCTTGCTAAGTGTGAATTCTGGCTTGAGGAAGTGAACTTTCTCGGACATGTCATTACTCAAAGTGGAATAGCAGTGGATCCAGCGAAGGTCGAAGCTGTTTTAGCGTGGGAACAACCGAAGACTGTCACTGATATCAGAAGTTTCGTAGGCTTAGCAGGCTATTACCGAAGATTTATCGAGGGATTCTCAAAGATTGTCGCGCCACTTACGCGACTTACGAGGAAGGACCAGCCTTTCGCTTGGACTGAAGAGTGCAAATCCAGTTTTTAGAAGCTGAAAGAGCTCTTAACAATAGCACTAGTATTGATTTTGCCCCAACCAGAAGAACCTTATGAGGTTTATTGCAATGCGTCACACCAAGGATTGGGATGCGTGCTGATGCAACACCGAAAAGTTGTAGGGTATGCTTCAAGACAGCTCAAGATTCACGAGAGGAACTAACCTACTCACAATTTGGAGCTTGCCGCAGTGGTTTTTGCGCTAAAGATTTGGAGGCACTACCTTTACGGGAGCACTTTCACTGTTTTCAGCGACCACAAGAGCTTGAGGTACCTATTCGATCAAAAGGAGCTCAACATGCGACAGCGAAGATGGATAGAATTTTTGAAAGATTACGACTTCACGTTGGAATACCATCCAGGTAAGGCTAATGTAGTAGCAGATGCATTGAGCAGAAAGAGCGTTTTAGCTTCAGCATTGATGATCAAGGAGTTGGAGATGCTCGAGAAGTTTCGAGATTTGAAGTTGAGCGTGGAAGTTTCACCGGGGAAGCTGAAGTTCGGTATGCTCACCATTTCTAACGGATTGTTGGACGAGATTAGGGACCAGCAGGTTCATGACAAGCTACTGCAAGAGAAGGTAGAGCTAATAGCGCAAGGAAAGGCAACAGAATTCAAGATCGAAGCAGACATCATTTTGAGATGTAATGGACGGGTGTGTTTGCCTAACGTAGCGGAGCTGAAGAGGTTGATACTTGACGAAGCGCACAAGAGCAGATTGAGTATTCATCCGGGAGTTACGAAGATGTATCAAGACTTGAAAGAGCACTTTTGGTGGCCCGGAATGAAGAAACAAGTGGCAGAGTATGTAGCCGCGGTTCGACGCGGTCGAAGCGAAAGTGGAGCACCAGCGACCGGCAGGGATGCTACAACCGCTCGATGTACCAGTATGGAAGTGGGACAGCATTTCCATGGATTTCATTGTAGGATTGCCGAAGACGCAGAAGAAGAATGATTCGATTTGGGTAGTCATTGATCGATTGACCAAATCCGCTTATTTCTTGCCAGTAAGATCAACATACAACGTGGAGAAGCTAACGGAGATCTATATCGCAGAGATTGTACGACTTCACGGCGTGCCTTCTTCCATTGTTTCAGACCGAGACCCAAAGTTCACGTCTCACTTTTGGGGAGAACTACAAGAAGCGATGGGAACCAAACTCAAGCTTAGCTCAAAGATATCACCCCAAACCGACGGCCGACCGAGAGAACGATTCATCGCTTGAAGATTTGCTACGAGCATGTACGTTAGATCATCGAGGAAGTTGGGATGATGTCTTACCTGGTAGAGTTCACCTACAACAACAGCTTTTCATGCGAGCATCGGGATGGCGCCACGGCTAATCGTATGGACGTAAGTGTCGACGCCTCTTTGTTGGTACCAGGATGGCGAGAGTTCGCTGTGGGACCAGGACATGATCCAAATAGATCTACCGAGAAGATCCGCTTGATTAGAGATAGGATACGAGCATCTCAGAACCGACAGAAGAGTTATGCAGATCGAGGTCGCCGACCGTTAGAGTTCGAAGAAGGAGAACATGTATTTCTTCGAGTTACTCCTACCACCGGAGTTGGTCGAGGGATCAAATCCAAGAAACTTACTCCCAAATTTATTGGACCTTACCAGATTCTTCGTCGTATTGGCCCCGTGGCATACCAGATTGCTTTGCCACCCTTTTTGTCAAACATTCATGACGCCTTTCACGTCTCACAGTTGGGGAAATATATTCCCGACCCTTCCCATGTTATCGAACCGGATCTGATTCAACTGAAGGACGATCTATCTTTTGAAGCATCACCAGCAAGGATCGTTGATCAAAAAGCTAAGCCGCTACGGAACAAAGAGATCCCGCTTGTCAAGGTCGTGTGGGATCAGAAGACTGGAGATGCAACGTGGGAGCTGGAAGAGAAGATGATGAATCAGTATCCAGAACTTTTTCACGGTAAGTAACTTATCTACAGTTTCGAGGACGAAACTTTTTTTTAGAGGGGGAGTATTGTAACACGCGTATTTTTACGATACGTTAATTAGCGGTAATATTGTATTTTTGTCGTAATTATGCTTTAATAAAGCAGTTGCTTGTTCCCTAAGTAAGTGACTTAATTAAATCAAGAGCTAATATAATTAAGAATTAATATTTTTATATTGATTCACGGTTCGAAGATCGTCGAAAAATTCTAACGAAGTTTCGGCGCGTTTCAAATCGCCGAGCAGTTTCTACAGCAGATAAAATTTAAAATGAGCCCCGATTTCGATGAAAATCGAATCGTAACCTGTTTTTATTATTTTTGAATGAATTATATTGTTTTTATTATTTATGAAATAATATTATCACGCGGAGAATTAATTCCCCGCGAATTAATTTTTCTAGCTTTTTCCGGTGAGAAATTAATCGGTTTTGCGATGTCTCGTCGCCGTGTTTTTAAACCTTAAGACTCTAGATTAGAGGGGAATCATGAGTGAGGTGAGATTAGATGGGATAGATTGAGTGATGTGGTTAGCATCTAATAAAGGTGATTAGGTGTCACTTAACTTGTGGGTTATTTCAAAATTTACCTTTTTATTTAAATTCTTTTATTACTAAGTGTTAATTAAGTGAGTAAGTGAGAAAAAAATGAATAAAAACCCTTCCCCCCCAGCTGCAAACTCGTGAACCCCCCTCCCTCAAACCCTCACTCTCACTTTCTCCTTCTTCTCCAAAGAAATCAAGAAACTCCATAGCCATTCCTCCAAGGTTTCTTGAGTTCTCAAGTTGTTTCTTCATCAAAGCTTGGTCTAATTCTTCATACCTTCTCCTATTTTCATCTCCATCATCATCTAAGCTGAAGAAAACAAAATTTTCTCCCCCTTTTTCTCTTCAACAGCCGCGGCCTCCCCCTCCCCTTTTGAGCTAGTTTTGTTTTTCCAAATCTTGTATAAATGCTAGGTTTTCTTCTCTATACCATTAGCTATCATTCCAACCATTTATTTGAGTATGAAATCAAAAATTTTCCTCCCTCTTTTAAGCCCTAAAACAGCGCCCAAATAGCCCCCCTCTGTTGTTTAATTGTTGTTCTAGTTGTAATTAATTGATGATTGTTGTTGTTGTTGGTTGATGTTGAACAAAAGGAGATGAATCATCTTAAAACCCTTCCTTTGATGCTCTAGGGCGAAAACCCTAGAGGTTAGATTGGGAGAAATTATGTGATCCTAGTTGAATCAATCAATTGGTTATGGATTTGTGTTATTGGAAGTGATTAGATGTTGTTTTAGACTATTGTTTTGTTTAAGCCTAAGTAACATGTAGTTTTTGGAATTGTGCCTATTCTTGAACCATGAGAAGCATGAGGTCTTGATGTTAAATTATATTTCTAAGTGTTAGATAACTTGTTTAGAATAAATTTTAAGGTTATTGGAATTGATGTGCATGAGTTAGTATAGGTGTTAGCTTATGTATATGTAAAAATTGTTTCTTGAGGGACTAGAATGGCATGTAGGGAAATGATTATTTTGTTCTTTAAATTTCCAACAAGATTATCATGATGATTTATGACTTTTTGGCTTTGAAGCATGGTTGGAAAGAATTGTGAAAAAGGGCACTAATTTGGTTAAGGAAAAGGTTTTAGAAACATAACCCTTGATATGCTTAAGTGTGCTTAATGTATTAATTGAAGTTGATGATGTTTTGGTATCTATAAAATGATTTAAAAAGGGGTTGTGATTATGGAAAGATTAGTTACAAATTTTTGGGAAACACAAGTAGAGGCCGTGAGGCCTAATTGGGATTTTGGGGAAAAAGCAGTTAAGTTCTAATTGCTTGAATTCTTGCATGAAAATGTGTTAGGTTCTTGATAGTTGTAATGTTGTTTGAGTTTGGTTAGGAAAGGGATAAGTTGAGAGCGTAAGTTTAACTAGAATTTCTAGATTTTTCTAAGTTGTATGTGGTAATAGGAATCGAAGTACCGGAGATTGAGCGAAGCGGACCCGAAGACATAGGAGCGACGTTATCGACCGCTTGTGGTAAGGGTACTTCTAGACATTTTTAGGATTTTATTTTATGTTTCTGTGTTGGGCAACTTTTAGATTACGCTTAAGTCCTTGTTTTGATTAAATGATTATTTAAATTTGAAGAAGTCTGAGAACTCTACGAGTTCGAAGTTAGGGTCTCTGAACCCCTTCGTTTATTTTTGTCGTGCGGTCGAACATATTCCGAGTCATTGTGGGTGAAAACTTTGTGGTTGGTCTCTTGATCCCAACCCCCCACTTGTTGTACCTCTCTGTTAATTCCATCGAGTTGCTGAGGGATGGATTCCTTGATTGCGTGTCAAGCATGTGATGTTGTGATATGAATGAGTTATGCATTATTTAATATGAGATTGAACATATGCTGCGAACTGTGTATGGCTTGTTGAATTGCGTCTCTTCATGCAGATTTCTTATCGCTTAAATTGTTGAATTGCGTTTCTTCATATTAAGCATGCTCTCTTTATTTGATATGCGGTCAAGTAATCTTGTGTATCACTCTTGACTATCGTAAGCGGTGAACTGTTCATTGAGTGAGAGAGCTAGGCGAGTCGTCGTGACGTTTTTGAGCTGTGACCCGGATAACTGAGGGTGCTAGGTCCCCTTTGGTTTACGGGAGATTGACTAGGCGTCGCAGCGTAGGAACCGGGGCTACTTACCTAGGGAGAAGCGAAAGATCCCAAGGCTACGACTGGTATGTCAGTTGATGGATCTGCGTCTGCTTTCCGGAATAATTGTCGAGTCGAGAGAAAATGAGTAGTGAGTCGAGTCGAGTCTAGAGTGAGAGAGTTGAGTCACGTTCTGTGAATGATATACATTGTCGTTGCTATTTGCTTTATGCATTAATTATCTTGATTTGTTGAGAAGTTGACCCTTTCCCGTGGTGCTTTTAATCCATGACGGTTACCCAGGCGATGGCGAAGGGCGTTTGGATTCCGGCAATGAGGACGTCGCCGGAGATCTTCTTTGACTTCCCTGATATGGAGCAACCCACGGCGATGGAGTTCGACCCCATCTCCTGCCACGTGGTATACACTGGGGACGTGGTGCAGACACTACGAGAGGATGGTGTAGTCGTGAGGCAAGATGTGACACGACACACGGTGAGTTTCCCGATCCGGATGGGACAGGTGGTGGAGGCGTGGCATGCTAGCGAACGTAAGAAGGCTATGAGAGCCTCTTCTTCTTCGCCAGAGGGACCTCATGACATTCCTAGGAGCACTGCTACCAGATTTGCAGGTCGAGGCAGAAGGCGTGGACCCAGAGTGAGATGGACCGCACGCAAGAGCGTGATACGTCGAGGATCCGCAGGAGCTTCCACTTCGAGGGCGGCTGTTCCGAGATCCCCCAGAGTACCGGCTTTCCCATCGCCGCTAGGACCCCTACACCGCCTGTGGTTTCCCCTCCCGTTTGTGCTGTGTGCCACGAGGCGGATTGCATTGGAGCGAGATCGACCGAGGAGGGGCTGGTAGGCGAGTATACTCCGAGTGATGTGCCTGTGGACGTGCCAGCTGCGGCCCCCTTCATTGACTTGACAGGCGAGGACCTGATGGAGGAGGAGGAGGAGGAGGAGGAGGAGGACCCGTCAGAGGATTTGGGTAGCTACCTGTAGCTGTGGTGTTAGTTGACTGCTGCGTTATGCTTTCTTTTGTTGGTAGACTGTTGTATATATTTGGGATGACTGTATTTATGACTTTTATGTTCCGTGTGTCGTGACCAGTCGGGCCAAGTGTTATTTTGGTTCTGTGGTAGATCAAGCGGTCTCACTTTTGGAGCAAACCTGCGTGGGTGTTTCGCTTAAGTACTCCTGTGGTATGATTGCTCTTTTAAGGGTCGTCATACCATAGGTGTATTTCTTTATACATTTACTACTCTGTATTTTGCATACACTGTTAGTACGACTTGTGTATATATTCAGGTATTATGCATGTATGTCTTATTCATATTTGAGTTTTGTGTCCTAGTTGCACCATGTTTCGAAATGCTGTAAGTACTTTGTATGTGCTTGACGGGCACTATTGTTTTAAAAAGAAAAAATACCGCATCTTTCTAAAAGGGAAAAAGAGTACCGTTTTAAAACGCATCGCATATAGGTTTAGTTTAGCTCTGTAGTGGTCCGAAAACGGGTCGTTACAATGGTGGTATCAGAGCAGTTCGGTTTTGACCGGGCTGTGCATAGGAAATTGGGACTGGTCACTGTGTCGGGATATGTGTGTCGGGTACATAGTTGTACTGTATTGATTGCTGCTTGATTAAGTGAAGCAATTATTGCTTGAAAAATTGTTTGAATTGTTTCTTGATTGAAGCAGTGTGTCTTAACACATCCTTGTTGTGAGATTCTGACAGGTTTTGAACTTTGTGGAACCTAATGCCACCTCGTAGGGATACGACGGCTGTGCCTGAGAACGCCAATATGGATCGAGCGATTCAGGCTATGACAGAGATGGCGGCAGCCATGGCTCAACAATCAGCTGCTGCAACTCAACAGTCTAATGCCATGGCCCAACAGACGGCAGCATTGACCCAGCAGAATTTACAGCAACAACAACGAGCAGAGCGGAATGCTGAAGCGAGAGGATTGGCGGACTTTCGGAAGCACGACCCGCTGAAGTTCTATGGTGAGCCAAATCCAGACAAAGCTGATCTTTGGATGCAAGAGATCGAGAAGATCTTCGAGGCACTTCACTGCCCAAACAATGTGAAAGTGGACTACGCCACCTACTTGCTACTGGGAGATGCAGAATATTGGTGGAAAGGAGTGAAGTAGGCACTGATAGCAGAACGTCAAGAGATGACCTGGGAGCTCTTCCGTGGAAGGTTCTTAGACAAGTACTTCCCAGATACTGCTCGAGCTGAGAAGGAGCAAGAGTTTCTTCAACTACAAAGAAGGCAAAGATGACAAAGGTTTAATATGCGGCAAAGTTTGAGTCACTGGCTAGGTATTTCAGTCCGTTCCGCGATCGAGTCGATCGTGAGTCAAGCGTTTAAAGATTTCGCAGAGGTCCGAGATTTGATATCCGTAAGTCGCTGGTATCATTGAGGATTGAAACCTCCAAGAGCCGATTGATCGTGTTGAGGTAGAAGGAGTAAGAAGCCACAAGAAGAAGACCGCCCAGGTGGACCAATGAGACCTCGTGGCACGGACGTAGATTTGCACAGGCGGAAAGCACAAGAAACCTTACACCACCCCAGGGGAACAACAACAGGGGACAATATCGTCCGATGGCCCAGGGCGCGAGGAGCGGAAGTCAGACTGGCGTTGAAGTGATTTGCTTTCGTTGTGGAAAGCCAGGACATTATGCGAGTAACTGTACTCAGAAGGAGGATATATGCTTCAACTGTAAGAAGCCAGGGCATTTTGCCAAGGACTGCCCAACACCTAAAGCTGAACCGGCGATGCATGCGGCGAAGGCAAAAGGGAAGCGCCAGGTAGCTAAAGGCAGGGTCTTCTGTATGACTGGCGAGGAGGCAGAACAATCGGATGATCTGATCAAGGGTGAATGTGAGATTGGTGGTAAATCCTTATCCATCCTTTTTGATTTGGGTGCGACCCATTCATTTATTTCCCCTGATTGCGTAGATCGTCTAAAATTGTCTGTGACTGCTTTACCGTTCAAATTGGTAGTTACAACCCCAGCAGCTAAAACCTTGGTTACCAACACTGCATGTTTAAATTGTGTAGTGGTCATTCAGGGTAGAAGATTTGTGGTCAATTTGGTCTGTTTACCTCTTAAGGGTTTAGATGTCATTCTCGGGATGGATTGGTTGTCACACCACCATGTCCTCTCGGGTGTGCTCAGAAACCGTAATTTTTACAGACCTTGGAGTCTCTAACTACCTTTTTGCCGAGCATATCGGAGTCTCCTTGCTAGAGGGAGGTAGGGAATACATGTACCTGGCTAGTTCAGAAGTCTCCCAAGAAATTGAAGTGAAGAATGTTTCTGTGGTGTGTGACTTTACGGACATTTTTCCAGAAGATGTACCAGGGTTACCACCGGTACGAGAAATCGAGTTTTCCATCGACTTGATTCCAGGGACAGGACCTATTTCAATAGTGCCCTACAGGATGTCTCCAGCCGAGATGAAGG
The DNA here is from genome assembly GCA_037113605.1 of Calophaca sinica. Classification (NCBI taxonomy): domain Eukaryota; kingdom Viridiplantae; phylum Streptophyta; class Magnoliopsida; order Fabales; family Fabaceae; genus Calophaca; species Calophaca sinica. Next base: position 94,243,167 of record CM073732.1, on the reverse strand, counting down.
AGCTGAAATCTCAGATTGAGCATTTGGAGTCAAAACAGTTCATACGACCGAGCGTGTCGCCATGGGGAGCGCCAGTGTTATTGGTCAAGAAGAAGGATGGACGATCCAGATTGTGCGTGGACTATCGTCAACTCAACAAGGCTACTGTGAAGAACCGGTATCCCTTACCGCGTATCGACGACTTGATGGATCAACTTCGTGGAGCTGCGATATTTTCAAAGATTGACTTGAAGTCAGGCTACCATCAGATACGAGTGAAGAAAGAGGATATTCCCAAGACCGCCAGACCAGTGCACGCCATTACGAGTACTTGGTGATGCCGCTAGTGACGAATGCGCCAAAGAGCTTTATGGATTACATGAACAGGATTTTCCACTGCTTTTGGACCAGTTCGTAGTAGTATTCATCGACGACATATTGATCTACTCAAAGAGCGTAGAGAGAGCACGAAGAGCACGCAAGTGCGTCGCAAATACTCCGAGAGAAGCAACTTTATGCTAACCTTGCTAAGTGTGAATTCTGGCTTGAGGAAGTGAACTTTCTCGGACATGTCATTACTCAAAGTGGAATAGCAGTGGATCCAGCGAAGGTCGAAGTTGTTTTAGCGTGGGAACAACCGAAGACTATCACTGATATCAGAAGTTTCGTAGGCTTAGCAGGCTATTACCGAAGATTTATCGAGGGATTCTCAAAGATTTTCGCGCCACTTACGCGACTTACGAGGAAGGACCAGCCTTTCGCTTGGACTGAAGAGTGCGAATCCAGTTTTCAGAAGCTGAAGGAGCTCTTAACAACAGCACCAGTATTGATTTTACCCCAACCAGAAGAACCTTATGAGGTTTATTGCGATGCGTCACACCAAGGATTGGGATGCGTGCTGATGCAACACCAAAAAGTTGTAGGGTATGCTTCAAGACAGCTCAAGATTCACGAGAGGAACTACCCTACTCACGATTTGGAGCTTGCCGCAGTGGTTTTTGCGCTAAAGATTTGGAGGCACTACCTTTACGGGAGCACTTTCACTGTTTTCAGCGACCACAAGAGCTTGAGGTACCTATTCGATCAAAAGGAGCTCAACATGCGACAGCGAAGATGGATAGAATTTTTGAAAGATTACGACTTCACGTTGGAATACCATACAGGTAAGGCTAATGTAGTAGCAGATGCATTGAGCAGAAAGAGCGTTTTAGCTTCAGCATTGATGATCAAGGAGTTGGAGATGCTCGAGAAGTTTCGAGATTTGAAGTTGAGCGTGGAAGTTTCACCGGGGAAGCTGAAGTTCGGTATGCTCACCATTTCTAACGGATTGCTGGACGAGATTAGGGACCAGCAGGTTCATGACAAGCTACTGCAAGAGAAAGTAGAGCCGATAGCGCAAGGAAAGGCAACAGAATTCAAGATCGGAGCAGACAGCATTTTGAGATGTAATGGACGGGTGTGTGTGCCTAACGTAGCGGAGCTGAAGAGGTTGATACTTGACGAAGCACACAAGAGCAGATTGAGTATTCATCCGGGAGTTACGAAGATGTATCAAGACTTGAAAGAGAACTTTTGGTGGCCCGGAATGAAGAAACAAGTGGCAGAGTATGTAGCTTCGTGTTTGACGTGTCAGAAAGCGAAAGTGGAGCACCAGCGACCGGCAGGGATGCTACAACCGCTCGATGTACCAGTATAGAAGTGGGACAGCATTTCCATGGATTTCATTGTAGGATTGCCGAAGACGCAGAAGAAGAATGATTCGATTTGGGTAGTCATTGATCGATTGACCAAATCCGCTCATTTCTTGCCAGTAAGATCAACATACAACGTGGAGAAGCTAACGGAGATCTATATCGCAGAGATTGTACGACTTCACGGCGTGCCTTCTTCCATTGTTTCAGACCGAGACCCAAAGTTCACGTCTCACTTTTGGGGAGAACTACAAGAAGTGATGGGAACCAAACTCAAGCTTAGCTCAGCATATCACCCCCAAACCGACGGTCAGACTGAGAGAACGATTCAGTCGCTTGAAGATTTGCTACGAGGATGTACGTTAGATCATCGAGGAAGTTGGGATGATGTCTTACCTCTGGTAGAGTTCACCTACAACAACAGTTTTCATGCGAGCTTTGGGATGGCGCCTTACGAAGCACTGTATGGACGTAAGTGTCAGACGCCTCTTTGTAGGTACCAGGATGGCGAAAGTTCTGTTGTGGGACCAGACATGATCTAGCAGACTACCGAGAAGATCCGTTTGATTAGAGATAGGATGCGAGCGTCTCAGAACTGACAGAAGAGTTATACAGATCGAGGTCGCCGACCGTTAGAGTTCGAAGAAGGAGAACATGTATTTCTTCGAGTTACTCCTACCACCGGAGTTGGTCGAGGGATCAAATCCAAGAAACTTACTCCCAAATTTATTGGACCTTACCAGATTCTTCGTCGTATTGGCCCCGTGGCATACCAGATTGCTTTGCCACCCTTTTTGTCAAACATTCATGACGCCTTTCACGTCTCACAGTTGCGGAAATATATTCCCGACCCTTCCCATGTTATCGAACCGGATCTAATTCAACTGAATGACGATCTATCTTTTGAAGCATCACCAGCAAAGATCGTTGATCGAAAAGCTAAGCAGCTACGGAACAAAGAGATCCCGCTTGTCAAGGTCGTGTGGCATCAGAAGACTGGAGATGCAACGTGGGAGCTGGAAGAGAAGATGAAGAATCAGTATCCAGAACTTTTTCACGGTAAGTAACTTATCTACGGTTTCGAGGACAAAACTTTTTTTTTAGAGGGGGAGTATTGTAACACGCGTATTTTTACGATACGTTAATTAGCGGTAATATTGTATTTTTGTCGTAATTATGCTTTAATAAAGCAGTTGCTTGTTCCCTAAGTAAGTGACTTAATTAAATCAAGAGCTAATATAATTAAGAATTAATATTTTTATATTGGTTCATGGTTCGAAGATCGTCGAAAAATTCTAACGAAGTTTCGGCACGTTTTAAATCGCCGAGCAGTTTCTACTGCAGATAAAATTTAAAATGAGCCCCGATTTCGATGAAAATCGAATCGTAACCTGTTTTTATTATTTTTGAATGAATTATATTGTTTTTATTATTTATGAAATAATATTATCACGCGGAGAATTAATTCCCCGCGAATTAATTTTTCTAGATTTTTCCGGCGAGAAATTAATCGGTTTTGCGGTTTCTCGTCGCCGTGTTTTTAAACCTTAAGACTCTAGATTAGAGGGGAATCGTGAGTGAGGTGAGATTAGATGGGATAGATTGAGTGATGTGATTAGCATCTAATAAAGGTGATTAGGTGTCACTTAACTTGTGGGTTATTTCAAAATTTACCTTTTTATTTAAATTCTTTTATTACTAAGTGTTAATTAAGTGAGTAAGTGAGAAAAAAATGAATAAAAACCCTTCCCCCCCAGCTGCAAACTCGTGAACCCCCCTCCCTCAAACCCTCACTCTCACTTTCTCCTTCTTCTCCAAAGAAATCAAGAAACTCCATAGCCATTCCTCCAAGATTTCTTGAGTTTTCAAGTTGTTTCTTCATCAAAGCTTGGTCTAATTCTTCATACCTTCTCCTATCTGCATCTCCATCATCATCTAAGGTGAAGAAAACAAATTTTTCTCCCCTTTTTTCTCTTCAACAGCCGCAGCCTCCCCCTCCCCTTTTGAGCTAGTTTTGTTTTTCCAAATCTTGTATAAATGCTAGGTTTTCTTCTCTATACCATTAGCTATCATTCCAACCATTTATTTGACTATGAAATCAAAAAATTTCATCCCTCTTTTAAGCCCTAAAACAGCGCCCAAACAGCCCCCCTTGTGTTGTTTAATTGTTGTTCTAGTTGTAATTAATTGATGATTATTGTTGTTGTTGGTTGATGATGAACAAAAGGAGATGAATCATCTTAAAACCCTTCCTTTGATGCTCTAGGGCGAAAACCCTAGAGGTTAGAAAGGGGGAAATGATGTGATCCTAGTTGAATCAATCAATTGGTTATGGATTTGTGTTATTGGAAGTGATTAGATGTTGTTTTAGACTATAGTTTTGTTTAAGCCTAAGTAACATGTAGTTTTTGGAATTGTGCCTATTCTTGAACCATGAGAAGCATGAGGTCTTGATGTTAAATTATATATCTAAGTGTTAGATAACTTGTTTAGAATAAATTTTAAGGTTATTGGAATTGATGTGCATGAGTTAGTATAGGGGTTAGCTTATGTATATGTAAAAATTGTTTCTTGAGGGACTAGAATGGCATGTAGGGAAATGATCATTTTGTTCTTTAAATTTTCAACAAGATTATCATGATGATTTATGACTTTTTGGCTTTGAAGCATGGTTGGAAAGAATTGTGAAAAAGGGCACTAATTTGGTTAAGGAAAAGGTTTTAGAAACATAACCCTTGATATGCTTAAGTGTGCTTAATGTATTAATTGAAGTTGATGATGTTTTGGTATCTATAAAATGATTTAAAAAGGGGTTGTGATTATGGAAAGATTAGTTACAAATTTTTGGGAAAAACAAGTAGAGGCCATGAGGCCTAATTGGGATTTTGGGGAAAAAGAAGTTAAGTTCTAATTGCTTGAATTCTTGCATGAAAATGTGTTAGGTTCTTGATAGTTGTAATGTTGTTTGAGTTTGGTTAGGAAAGGGATAAGTTGAGAGCGTAAGTTTAACTAGAATTTCTAGATTTTTCTAAGTTGTATGTGGTAATAGGAATCGAAGTACCGGAGATTGAGCGAAGCGGACCCGAAGACATAGGAGCGACGTTAACGACTGCTTGTGGTAAGGGCACTTCTAGACATTTTTAGGATTTTATTTTATGTCTCTGTGTAGGGCAACTTTTAGATTATGCTTAAGTCCTTGTTTTGATTAAATGCTTATTTAAATACGAAGAAGTCTGAGAACTCTACGAGTTCGAAGTTAGGGTCTCCGAACGCCTTCGTTTATTTTTATCGTGCGGTCGAACATATTCCGAGTCATTGTGGGTGAAAACTTTTTGGTTGGTCTCCTGAACCCAACCCCCCACTTGTTGTACCTCTCTGTTAAGTCCATCGAGTTGCAGAGGGATGGATTCCTTGATTGCGTGTCAAGCATGTGATGTTGTGATATGAATGAGTTATGCATTATTTAATATGAGATTGAACATATGCTGCGAGCTGTGTATGGCTTGTTGAATTGCGTCTCTTCATGCAGATTTCTTATCGCTTAAATTGTTGAATTGCGTTTCTTCATATTAAGCATGCTCTCTTTATTTGATATGCGGTCAAGTAATCTTGTGTATCACTCTTGACTATCATAAGCGGCGAACTGTTCATTGAGTGAGAGAGCTAGGCGAGTCGTCATGACGTTTTTGAGCCGTGACCCGGATAACTGAGGGTCCTAGGTCCCCTTTGGTTTACGGGAGATTGACTAGGCGTCGCAGCGTAGGAACCGGGGCTGCTTACCTAGGGAGAAGCGAAAGATCCCAAGGCTACGGTTGGTATGTCAGTTGATGGATCTGCGTCTGCTTTCCGGAATAATTGTCGAGTCGAGAGAAAATGAGTAGTGAGTCGAGTCGAGTCTAGAGTGAGAGAGTTGAGTCACGTTCTGTGAATGATATACATTGTCGTTGCTATTTGCTTTATGCATTGATTATCTTGATTTGTTGAGAAGTTGACCCTTTCCCGTGGTGCTTTCAATTCATGACGGTTACCCAGGCGATGGCGAAGGGCGTTTGGATTCCGGCGATGAGGACGTCGCCGGAGATCTTCTTTGACTTCCCTGATATGGAGCAACCCGCGGCGATGGAGTTCGACCCCATCTCCTGCCGCGTGGTATACATTGGGGACGTGGTGCAGACACTACGAGAGGATGGTGTAGCCGTGAGGCAGGATGTGACACGATGCACGACGAGTTTCCCGATCCGGATGGGACAGGTGGTGGAGGCGTGGCGTGCTAGCGAACGCGAGAGGGCTATGAGAGCCTCTTCTTCTTTGCCAGAGGGACCTCATGACATTCCTAGGAGCACTGCTACCAGATTTGCGGTGTCGGCGCGCAGGCGTGGACCCAGAGTGAGATGGACCGCTCGCAAGAGCGTGATACGCCGAGGATCCGTAGGAGCTTCCACTTCGAGGGCGGCTGTTCCGAGATCCCCTGTAGTACCGGTTTCCCCTACTGTCACTAGGACCCCTACACCGCCTGTGGTTTCCCCTCCCGTTTGTGCTGTGTGCCACGAGGCGGATTGCATTGGAGCGAGATTGACCGAGGAAGGGCTGGCAGGCGAGTATACTCCGAGTGATGTGTCTGTGGACGTGCCAGCTGCGGCCCCCTTCATTGACTTGACAGGCGAGGACCTGATGGAGGAGGAGGAGGAGGAGGACCCGTCAGAGGATTTGGGTAGCTACCTGTAGCTGTGGTGTTAGTTGACTGCTACGTTATGGTTTCTTTTGTTGGTAGACTGTTGTATATATTTGGGATGACTGTATTTATGACTTTTATGTTGCGTGTGTCGTGACCAGTCGGGCCAGGTGTTATTTTGGTTCTGAGGTAGATCAGCGGTCTCACTTTTGGAGCAGCCCCCTGCGTGGGTGTCTGCCGGAAGTACCCCCAGGGTATGATTGCTCTTTTAAGGGTCGTCATACCATAGGTGTATTTCTTTGTACATTTACTACTTTGTATTTTACGTACACTGTTAGTACGACTTGTGTATATATTCAGGTATTATGCATGTATGTCTTATTCGTATTTGAGTTTTGTGTCCTTGTTGCAACATGTTTCGAAACGCTGTAAGTACTCTGTGTGTGCTTGACGAGCACTATTGTTTAAAAAAAAAATACCGCATCTTTCTAAAAGGGCACAAGAGTACCGTTTTAAAATGCATCGCATATAGGTTTAGTTTAGCTCTGTAGCGGTCCGGAAACGGGTCGTTACACTCTCTGAATCCTGTCATCCCTCCGGTACGTTTAAGAGGGCTCCCAGGTACTCCTGGGTTTGTACTATCTCCTCCGTCTCGAATCCTAACGCGATGTTAAAATCGGCTAGGGTCATCACATGTCTTGCCCCACAGAGAATGAAGGCGACCACCAACTCCTGGTCTGGCTCCTCGTCCAAGTCAGGTTGCTCGGGCACCCGATCTTTTATATGATAGCCATATGTGGCTACGAAGTCTAGGACGGCCTCCACATGAGTGGGATGTCGCACCTGTGTCGCCTGGAGCCATCCAATACACTGTAGCAGGGTCTCTACCTCCTCTCGTGAGGCCAACCTACTCGAGGGATTCAAAATCCAAGTACCGCTGTGCGTGCATGTGGTAGTCTCGCAGCTCTTTGTATCTGTCCTTACGCTATTGCTGGATGTATAAAGGCACCGATCTAGAAGAACAAGGTGCTGCTGCTGAAGACGACTCAAATCTCTGGCGCTTAGACACAAATCTTACTAAAATGGAAAATTGGAAAAATTACTAAATTTTTACAGAATTTAGTGATAGGTACAGCCTGACTTCGTGAGGTACGACTTGACTTAAGAGCTATGTACGGTCGTACAGCAACACAGGTACGGGCAGTAACACAGGTATGCCCGTACCTATATTAGTGCGTGAACCCTAAGGCCGCTAGTACGGCCTTCAGTACGGCCTGTTCTTGATAGGTACGGCCGTACTGCGCTAATGTTTTGCTAAAAATCTACACTATGATTAAAATTCCTCAGTTTTAGCCTATTATTTAGGTCTCTAATCAGTCCTAGGGTCTCTAATCATGCAACCTAGCCCATTCTACTCCTAAATTGCTAAAATAAGAATTAAACTAATTGAAAAACCTAAAAACAAATAAAAACTCAAATAAATAATAAATTAAGGATCCAATCCAAGAAATAAGTTGAGAATCAGTAATTTGATAATCTTGGAATGAAGATATTAAGAGATTGGGGGTTGAGGGTGCTTGAGCAAAGAGGTTTTGGGTATACAAGCGTATGGTACGCCCTTATCTCACTGTACCTTTTATTTTATGCCTCTAGACACGGGGTACGGCTATACTGGTTATATGTGCGGCCGTACTTACCTCTTTCTCCATGTTTTTCAGGTTGGGGTCGTTAGGTACAGCCATGCCTAATGGTATTTACGCCTGTACATACTGATTTTTCAGAAAATTTTATTTTTAACATTTTTCAATTTTTTTGTATTTTTAGTAAAAATATAAATAAAAAATAATCAAAATAAAGCAAATAAAAATAGGCAAAAATAAAAGAAAAGGTTAGAACACACAGGTTGCCTCCTGGTTAACACTTGTTTAACGTCCCGAGCCTGACGGTTCGAGGACTTGGAGTTAGTCCTCAGCAGGCACTGACCCTTTTTGGAAGCTCTTCTCCAGGAGCTCTCCTAGTCCACAGTAAGGACAAATGAAAAAGGGTTCCTTTGTAACTGCTGAGAAGGTCCTTATGAATTTCCTTACTGCACCGTTCCAGGTTTCTACCTCCTCATTTGGCAATAGGTAGAACCAAATCTTTGTTTCTTCATTTAGTGAGTAAGGGAAAAGTTCTAACTTTATAGAGTCTGGTGATATGTCCTTGTGTTGAGCATTCCTCATTATTTTGCAAAATTTTCTCAGATGCTCAATTGGGTCTTCTCCGGAGGTCCCATTGAAGTCCAATGATGCTACTTCTTGAATGAGGATAGGATCTATTTTGAGCTTCTCTTGTGGCTCAATACTGCCTATAGGATGGTCCACTTCAGGATGATGCACATTCTCTTTTTCTTTAATCTCCGGGATGACAATGTCCTACAAGAAACAACAAGATGCACTAGAGGAAGAATTTTTGTTAGCACCATATATTTTAAATATTTCCTCTTCATCTTCAATCCATAGAGTCAAGGTCCCTTTCTTTAGTTGAATAGTAGCATCTCCTGTTGACAACAATGGTCATCCCAATATAGTAGGAACTTCTTTATCTTCATCCATGTCAAGAACCATAAAATCCACTGGAAAAATAAATTTTTCCACTTTAATGAGCACGTCTTCTATTATTCCTTTCCGGTAAACAATAGTTCTATCGGCTAGCTGCAAAGAAATGTTAAAGGGTTGTGGTTCCTTCAAGTTGATCTTTCTAAAAATGGATAATGGCGTTAGATTCACACTTGAGTCCAAATCATGTAAGGCATTAAAATTAATATTACCAATTGAACAAGGAACGGTAACAGTTCTCTGATCTTTAAGCTTAGGTGGTAATTTATTCATAAGCATTGCAGAACAATCTTCATTTAATTTAACTGTCTTTACTTCCTCTAATTTATTTTTATTAAAAATTATTTCCTTTAAGAACTTAATATATTTAGGAACATCAGAGACAATTTCAGTAAAGGGGATATTGACATGTAATTTTTTAAGTTTTTCTAAGAGCTTAATTGCTTGTCTATCATTATACAAATTTTTAGAACATTGATGGGAAAAGTTACTTACCTGCTGAGGCTCAATTTTTGCCTTCTTTTCTTCACTTCCCTCATAATTGTCCTTAATTGTAAGGATTGGCTCCTCCTTTGCAGTATAGATAACATTGCACTTCTCGTCTGGCCTTGGCTCTACTTGACTTGGAATTGCTTCTTTCTTCCTTTGAGTCATTAAATTCACCAAGGTTGAAACTTGGTCTTTTAGGAAGTTATGGTTCTTTGCAGTGATGCTCACTACTTTTTCTATAGCCTTGAATCTCTCATCCACTTGTCCCAGGAAATTATTCATCTCATTCCAGCTGAGTCTCCAGTCTCCTTGGGCTTGATTTTGTAAGCGCGGTGGTTTGTAGACATTATGGTTCTGGCCTTGTGATTTCTGTTGACCTCTTCATTAGAAATTAGGGTGGTTTCTCTATCCAGAATTGTACATGTTGGAGTACGGGTCATTTTGTGACTTGCTTCCCACAAAGTTGACTTCTTCAGTGTAGCTCTAAGAGTCATGTCCTGTTACTCCACAGAAATTACAGAAAGCTCTAATTGATCTGGTTATTGGAACCTAAATGATTGAGAAGTTTAGACCCTCATTAATTTTGATGATAACAAAATATTTACAAGAGAACAATTTAACTTCTAATAAGTCTTGAAGTGTGTAGGTATTAAAATCACTCATGTTTTATGACTCACTCAAGCAAGAAGAAGAATTTCAAAAGAAGATGAATACGTTCCTATGTGTCTGCATCCGGTTCACTCTAGTGTCTTGTTCAGAGCGAGTGTCTGGTAGTGTAATCTTGAGACACCTGGTTATTCAATTACTGCGAGTGTGAGCATCTGGTCTTTTAATGAATCACGTGATTATCACGTTTATTCTCTCTACCGTCAGCTTTCCTGGAACGAAATTCAAATTTGATTTTATGCGCTCAAATTTCATGTACGAGGTATCAAAGGTGACACCTTTAGAATAAGACAAACTCGTACAAGGCAATTGTTTGAAAAGCAGATAGTACAAAAACGGTAATGTGTACTATTCTGATATTCTCTGAAAAGGAAGATAAGGACGTAATTTCAAATTATCTCACTCAATGATTTGGAGCTGGAATATCTGCAGCGGTATTATCCTCAAGACTCCTATAAATACCTCAAGGTCTTCATTGAAGAAGGTTGCTAGAAATTATATTCTGAAAGAGCTATTACTCAAGTGAGCAATCAAGTTTCCTGCCATGTTTCTGGAAACCAAGAACTAAACTTCAGCGTCTTATATTCTTTCTTTTAGAAAGTTATTGTTTTGAGTTTAAGTTTTTATCCTCTTTGTGAGAATTATTTGATTGTATTCAAAACATCTTTGTGAAATTTGTATTGCCTAGTTACAGACTTATTTCCTTAAAGGCTTGATCGTACTGAGTCGTTTTGAGAAGTTAAGAGTATTGTCAAGTTTGTGACAGTAGAATACTCTTAAGGAATTTGTAATCTATTGATTATAGTGAAAATCTTTTAGGAACAAATGGGCTAGATGTAGCTACTAGCTTGGTGATGAACTAGTATAAATCTTTGTGTCTCTTGCTTTACTGCTTTACATTTACTTTTATCTTGCAAAGAAAAAACAAGTTTTCATAAATTTCATTCCAGCGTCCGGTTATATTTTATCATCCGATAACAAACAGTTTTCAAAACAAAGTGTTTTTGACTTAAAGTTTGCGAAAAGTTTTTAACATAATTCAACCCCCTTCTTGTGTTCACGTTCAGTTGATACCAGAGCTCTGTCTCTTGATTGAGCACTTAATAGTGTTAAGGGGCAAAGATCCTATACTTGTGAACATGCCTGCAGAAGGTGGTCATATGAACCGTCCTCTTCTATTTACTGGAGAAAAATTTGATTACTGGAAAGACAAGATAAAAGCTTTCTTTGAGATAGAACAACTAGAGTTGTGGGATATAGTTGAAAGTGGATACCTTATTCCCACTAATGTTGTTGGTGTTGCTATAGCCAGAGAAATTGGAATGATGAGCATATCAGCTCAATCAAAAAGCTAGATTCATTTTTATTTGTGTTATGTCAGAAAAAGAATATGATAAATGTGGTAAATTTGATACTGGCAAAGAAATTTGGGATTCTCTTGTTTTGTCTTATGAGGGCTCTGCCCAAGTAAGAGAAACAAAAGCTAGCATGTTGGTTCGTCAATATGAGTTGTTTAAAATGAAAAATGGTAAAAACATTGAATCTATGTTTGGAAGATTCCAAACACTTATTCTTGGGTTACAAGCCCTTGGAAAAAGCTACACCACTCCTGACCATGTGAGAAAGATCCTGAGAAGTTTGACCAAGCAGTGGAGACCCAACGTTACTTCTATACAAGAAGCAAAAGATTTAAATGTTTTACGAATTGAAGATCTTTTGAGTTCTCTTAAAGCTCATGAACTTGAGATGAATGAAGAAGAACCAGTGAAGAAAAGCAAGTCTATTGCTTTAAAAGTCAACAAGCATAAAGCCAGTTCTTCTAAAGCCCTTCAGGCTGAAGAAGTATCCGAAGATGAAGCTTCAGGAGACGATGATGATGGAACAAATGATGAGCTCACGTTTATATCTAGGAAGATCCAAAGAATGTGGAAGAAAAGAAACTACGAGAGAAAATTCCAGAAGAAAGATGTCAAGGATAAGAAGGAAAGCAAAGACAAGAGTCAATTTATTTGCTATGAATGTAAAAAGCCATGACACTTCAAGTCAGAATGTTCTAATCTTAAGGAAAAGCCTACAAAAAGTTCTTTAAAAGGAAAGAAGAAGAGTCTTATGGCTACATGAGAAGATCTGGATCTATTATCCTCTGAGGATGATAATAATGAAAAAGCCAAACTTGCCCTTATGGTAAACACTGACTCAGACTCTGAAGAAGAAGTTGAAGAGGTAATAATATATGATTCTTACTCTGAACATCAAATTGCATTTGATGACCTCCTTAAGGATTCCACCACTCTCTCCAGAAGCTGAAAATTGAAAATCAGCGTCCAGTGGATAATCAGCATCTGGTGCCATGTCAGCAACTAGAAGCTGAGAGCTCTCAAACTGAAAGCTCTGAAGCAAAAGGCAATCCTAAGTATAAATCAAATGATCATGAATATGCCTTTCAAAAGTTCCTTGCAGAGAGTGTAATTCGAAGCAAGCAAGCTTCAATGATTTGGGGTGTCAGTAAAACGACAACTCAAGGTCTTGGTTACATATCAGATGAATCTACTTTACAAAATGAAAATTTAGCATCTGATATACCCAATGATCACAGTGAATGCTTGCATTGTACTTACTGCAATAAACCTGGTCATTTAAAAAGCGCATGTACTGCTTTTAATATTAAGAAGGACAAGTATCCTTCAAGAACTAACAAGAAAAGACCCAAAAAGATATGGGTACCTAAAGATAAAATAATCTATATTGCAGACATGCTTAGCAACAAGGTCAACATACCTATCTTGGTACTTAGACAATAGATGCTCGCGTCACATGACTAGAGAAAAGCATATGTTCCAAGAGCTAAGGCCTAGAGAAGAAGGATTTGTTGGTTTCGGAGGAAACCAGAAAGGTAAAATAATTGGAATTGGTCGCATTGGTAAAGGCTTTCTTCCCTCTATTGATAATGTACTGTATGTTGAAGGACTAAAGCTTAACTTATTGAGCATAAGTCAATTATGTGACAATGGTTATGATGTCATTTTTACAGAAACTGGGTGTTCAGTAAAAAGCAAGAAAGACGGCTCTAATTTCTTTACTGCAAAGAGGAAACAAAATATTTATAAAATTGATCTTTCTGAACTTGCAAAACAAGATGTCAAGTATCTCATGTTTCTTGAAGACGAGCAATGGACTAGGCATAAAAGATTGGGTCATGCCAGTTTGAGATTGATCTCAAAATTAAACAAGCATAGTCTTGTTAGAGGCTTAACAAATCTTAGATTCCAATCTCATGCTCTCTATGAGGCATGTCAAAGAGGAAAACAAGTTAAAACTTCTTTTCTTTCTAAAAATGTTGTTTCAACCTCTAGACCACTTGAGCTTTGCATCTTGATCTTTTTGGTCCAACAAGGACAGCAGTTTTAACAGGAAAGAAATATGGGTTAGTCATTGTTGATGATTTTACTAGATGGACTTTTGTTAGATTCCTTGCCCACAAGGATGACTCATTCAAGGTGTTCACTGTTTTCTACAAATCAGTTCAAAATGAAAAAAGAATTTGTATTTCTTCCATTAGAAGTGATCATGGGGGAGAATTTGAAAATGAAAGCTTTCAAAAATTTTGTGAAGAAAATGGCATCTCCCTCAATTTCTTCTCTCCTAGAACACCACAGCAAAATGGTGTTGTAGAAAGGAAAAATAGGTCCCTCCAAGAAATGGCCAGGATCATGATCAATGAAGCTGATATTGCTAAATATTTTTGGGCAGAAGCAGTAAACACAACTTGTTACATTCAAAACAGAGTCTTTATTAGACCTATTTTGAAGAAGACTCCATATGAACTATGGAAGGATAGGAAACCCAACATTTCTAATTTTCATCCCTTTGGTTGCATATGTTATATTCTGAATACTAAGGATCAACTTGGTAAGTTTGATTCCAAAGCTGACAAAGGTATCTTTTTGGGATACTCTGAAAGATCTAAAGCTTTTAGAATATACAATAAAGAAACTTTGATAGTGGAAGAATCCATTCATGTCAAGTTTGATGACAAGAAGCCTGACACTGCCATGTCAGAGCTAGATGAATTATTTTCAGACTTAAATATTGGTGGTACAACAAACAGTGAACCAGCATCTTCAGCGTCCGGTGGTAACTAGACACTAGATTCTACTCAAGCAGAAGCTGAAGCCAGAAATAGTTGGAGATACAAAACCAATCATCCTAAGGATCAAATCATAGGAGAACCTAGAGATAGAGTTAGAACAAGATCCTCTTTCAAAGAGCATGTAGATATTGCACTTCTCTCTGAAATGGAACCTAAAACGATTGATCAAGCTTTGGAAGATGAAGGTTGGATTCTGGCTATGCAAGAAGAGTTGAATCAATTTCAAAGAAATGATGTTTGGAAGTTAGTCACTCTACCAGAAGATAAGCAAGCTATTGGTACTAAATGGGTATTTAGAAATAAGCTTGATGAAGATGGTAAGGTTGTGAGAAATAAAGCAAGATTAGTTGCTTAAGGTTACTCACATGAAGAAGGTATAGATTTTATAGAAACTTTTGCACCTGTTGCAAGGTTAGAAGCTATTCGTATTTTACTTTCATTTGCTGCACACCATGAGATAATTCTTTATCAAATGGATGTGAAAAGTGCTTTCTTGAATGGTTTTATAACTGAGGAAGTCTATGTGAAACAACCTCATGGTTTTGAAGATATTGAATTTTTAGAACATGTTTTTAAACTTAAAATGGCTCTGTATGGTCTTAAGTAAGCTCCCAGAGCTTGGTATGATAGACTAAATTCCTTTTTAATGGGAAATGGCTTTACCAGAGGTATAATAGACACTAACTCTATTTAGAAAAACATCAAACATGAATTTTATACTTGTTCAAATTTATGTTGATGATATTATATTTGGAGCTACTAATTAAAGTTTGTGCAAAGAATTTTCTAAGTTAATGCAGACTGAATTTGAGATGAGCATGATGAGAGAGTTAAAGTTTTTCCTTGGAATTCAATTCAAACAATGCAATGATGGTATTTATATACATCAAAGCAAATACATCAAGGAATTGTTAAAGAAATTCAAGATGGTGGATTGCAAGCCAATGTGCACTCCTATGCATCCTACGTGCATTCTTGGGAAAGATGAAACTGGTAAGAAGGTAGATCAGAAAATGTACAGAGGTATGATTAGATCTCTACTTTATCTTACTGCTTCAAAACCTGATATTATGTTCAGCGTCTGCCTGTGTGCTAGATTTCAATCTGATCATAGAGAATCACACTTGAGTGCTGTTAAAAGAATATTTAGATATTGCAAGGATCTGCTAATCTTAGTTTGCTTTATAAGAAATCAAAACATTACAAGTTAGTAGGTTTCTATGATGCTGACTTTGCTGGAGACCGAATTGAAAGAAAAAGCACAAGTGGAGGCTGCCAATTCCTTGGAGCAAATCTTGTGTCTTGGTCAAGCAAAAGACAAAGCACTATTGCACTCTCAACAGCAGAAGCTGAATACTTCTCAGCAGCAAGTTACAGTTCTCAACTTCTGTGGATGAAATATCAACTTGAAGACTACTTGATAAAAGAGAGTAACATTCCTATATTCTGTGATAATACATTTGCAATTTGTCTTACTAAGAATCCAATATTGCATTCTAGAGCAAAGCACATTGAGATTAAGCATCACTTGATAAGAGACTATGTTCAGAAGGGTATTCTTGAAATAAAATTTGTAGACACTGATCATCAGTGGGCTGATAATTTTACAAAACCCCATGCTGAATACAGATTCAATTTTATAAGAAGAAATTTAAATTTTCATCTTATAGAAGAATGATTAATCTTAGCATCTTATGATAGGCATCATTTAACATCTGGTATCACATAAGCATTCACACGTGTACTCATATGATATGTCATTCATAATGCATAACTCAACGTCCGATGAATTCATTTGCGTGCGTCCGAGCACACACGTGTTTGAACTCATGTGGGACTTAAGCGTCTCATCACACCTAATCTGAGTCATGATTATTTATGTTTTCAATAAAATATTTTTCTTGATTTTATCCTCATTTTGGCAACTGCATTTATTGAAAAAGGGGAATCTTTATTTTATTTTATTTTCGAATTATTTTTATTCAGAGGAAATGTGAAAAGTTTTTCAGAAAGTAAATGTACCATTTATTAAAACTTTCCCACTACTCCTTCATTTTCGCTCCACACTCTGTTTTTTGTTTGCGAAAACTGTTTTCTCTCTCTCTCTCTCTCTTTGTATGAATTTCTCTGAAACCCTAAACCTCCATCAAATCACTCTCCAACTGCTACTATGACTGATGTTAAGGTCGGTGACTTCACTGCTATCTACAATACTGAGAAAGAAGCAAAGGTCCTGAATGAGAACAGGATTGATTTGGAAAAGTTCAAGCTCTATGGTTTTAACTTCGATGAAGGTTTGAACAATCTAGGTTGAAAAAACTTCTTCTTTTGGGAACCAGTTGAAGTTATAGCTTAAGCTATCGAGGAAGTTTGGGGAAACGTTCATATTCTTCCGGGTGGAATAGTTGAAGGTCATGTCAGAGGCTTTAAGTTGGTGTTCACCATAAACACCATTGCTGAAACGATTAAGGGCCCCTGTGAAGCCATTAGTTACTATGTTGGTTTGGAAGATGCTTTTAGAGGAATGGACAGCGTCAACGAAGCTCTGTTCGAGAACTATCGCCAGTTGAAGAAAGACGATGTAACTCCTACTGCCAAGAATCTAAAAAGTCATTACAGAGTTCTACACAAAGTTATTGCTAAGAGCATTATTCTGAAGACTGGTTCAAGTGACATAGTGAACTACGAGCAGAAGTTCATTATGAGAAATTATATGGCTGGTCACAAAATCAACTTGCCTAGGTATTGTCAATGCGCTTGTTGGTTCAAGAAAGGGTTCTGTTGACAAGAAGAACATTAGCTAGGTAATTCCTTATGGAGTTCTTCTTACTACTATGATGATCAAGGATGGTATTCCGAGAAGGCTTGCTGCCTTGACAAACAAAGAAGAAATGGATAAGTATTATGGAGTTGATGCTATTGTTTGCCCTGATGTCTTTGGCATATATAGCTTGGTAAGAATGAAATTGATCAATGCTGATATGATCAAGAAAGTGAAATAGGAACAACAAGAAGAAGCAGGTGCTTCTACTGGTGATGTTGTGAAGAAACCCACCCGAAGTTCAGCATCTGGAGTGAAGAGAATTGCTGAGTCTCTAGCTAGGGAGACAAGAAGCAAGAAGCAGAAGGTGCCTCCTGCCCCTCAAGAGAATGTTGAAGCAGAAGATGATGAGGATCTGGTCCCCATCAAGAAAATAATGGAGAAGAAGAAGAAGACAGAAGCTGAAAAACCTGTTTTAGCGTCTGGTCTCAGGAAGCAAGCTCCTCCTCCTCCTTCTCCTCCTACTATTGCCACTCAAGGCAAAAGAAGAAGACTTGTTAAGCATTCTGAGCTTAACCCAAAGGTACTTGATTTTGTAGTCGATGATTATGTAACTACCTTTGAGTCTGATGATACTATTTCTACACCACCATTGTCTGTTGCACAACTACAAACAAAACCACAACCACAAACCAAACAACAAACCACTGTACTAATACCTACATAAACTCCCCAATTAATGAAATTAACCACAAGACCTAGAACAATCATTTTCCCCTCACCCCAAACCTCTACCTCCTCATACAAATCCCTCTCCACATACATTTCATTACTTCACTCTCAACCTTTCAACCTTCTCTTCAAAATCCATCCAAACAAGCCCAAAAACTACACTGTCAAGAAGACTTCACCTCTCCCACTTACCCTCACTTACAAACCTACCTCCTTTTCTGGTGCAAAAAAGCCTGTATTTTCCATTAACAGACCAAGGTTTGTTAGAGAAGACGTGTATCATTCCATTTATGATCACATTTCTCTATGGTATTTGAAAACGTTCACCTCTGGGGTTGCAAGACTGGAAGTTGCCTCTCCATTAAGAGTTGTATTCAAAGAAGGAGATGAGAAAGTTGACATCTCCTTCAAAGGAAGATTGAGACCTCAATAAAACAACAGAACAATTCCTTTCTCTGTTGATCTTCCCAGCTACCACAGAATGAACCTCTTACTCTTGAAGAATGCGGAATGTGGATAACAGATGAAGAAGTGGACCTTATGACTCATTGCTTGGAGATGAAAAGGCTTGAGCTCATTCGTCAATATGGAAACCCTGCTTTAGCATCTATCAAGATTGTCCCTGATAAGCAAAGGTGGTTGCCTTGGTCTATTCCTGAAAAAAGGAAGGAACCAGCTCCTGGGAAAATGTCGTTCAGTAAAATTGGACTGAAGGAATATGAGAAGGCTCCTGGGAGATATGATCTCAAAGGATTCTCTGAGCTTAAGGAGTTGTGTGAAGACCATGCTAGGATATTCTACCTGAATTCTCTAAAGAATGATGAATGGAGAACTGGCTCCTCTGGCTACTGTGATGCAGAAAAATCAAAGATTCCTACAGTCGGCCCTATCACCAGGGTACCTGACACTAATCTTGGAACACTGTATTTCGATGATATGTTTATGTGTTCTATGATCAGGTCTCTGAATGCTATGAAGATTTATGACCAATGGGCTACTGTTTGCAAACATTTTGATATTGGTTTCACTTGGAGTCAAATGACTGCGTCTTGGAAAAACAAAGCCATTTTGCCTCATTTTGTGCCTCTGGATATTGAAGATGATGATAGGGAGAATCTACGAAGATTGTATCTTGCTGAAAATGAAGGACTCAACTTCATTTTTGAAGTAATGGGAATCTTTGTTAGAAGAATTTTTGGAAAAGTTGCTGCTATGAAATTTGATGCTTTTGTTGAAGATCTGATCAAGCACAGGGAAATTATCTTCATGAGTCTATTGTATCCTGAAGAGAATGTGCAGAAATGGGAAGTGGCTATGGAAGTTGAAAAACAGAAGCTGGGAAGTTTTATCAAATGGTTCTTACCAAATGATAACTTCTTCCAGAAGGCAAAGGAAAAGAAAGAGCTAAGATTGAAGTTGTCCAACTGGGTGCTAGCAGAGCATCAGAAGCTGAAACCAGAAACTGTTGAACCTGTTCTAGAAGCTAAACCTTCATTTGCTCCTCCTGCTGCAGATGATGATGTTGTCATCTTGCCTAAAGCTGAATTTGAAGTTATCATGGAGGTGTACCAGTTGGAAAGCACTGTGAATCTTCTGTTGGAATGATTCAATCAACTACTTCCTCCTCCTCCTCCACCAAATCCTTAAACACTTTGTTTTTATTTTTTTATTTGGTACTGTGTGATAAAATCGTTTTTTTTAACAAGTATATGTTACACTTAGTATCATTTTGGAACAATTATTCTGCTTACTTGGTACTATTATATTTCTATGGTCTGACCTTTTATCTTCAAATTTTTCTAGTATTATATCTTACTATTTTGACTATGATGTGATTTACACTCTTTTTATCTGATGACAAAAAGGGGAGTAAAAGAAAGGTCTGATGAACACGTTGAAAGTCCGATGGACACGTTGAAGTATCATACATTTCATGCATAAATCATACATAACACATTTCTAAATTGTTTTGATACTTTATAAGATTTACTGCTCTGATAATCATTAATATCTATTAGTTTATTATATTGGTACAATGAATTTCAGTATCTGCTTGCTGAGTATACTCATCATTGGTACAATTATTTCAGCATTTGATCCCCACATCTAATTGAATATATGCTCTGATTTTATTATGTATTTTTGCAATCACAATAAATGATATGATTATTAAAAATCGCTCTAATACCTGAATTATTTAATTTTATCTGAGTTGTTGAACTCAGGGGCAGACCCTTGAAATTATTTTTCGAAATTAAATTGTTCATCAACCTTGGATATTTGTCATCATCAAAAAGGGGAAGATTGTTGGAACCTAAACGATTGTGAAGTTTAGACCCTCATTAGTTTTGATGATAACAAAGTATCTTCTGATAAGTCTTTAAGGGTGCAGGTATTAAAATCTCTTATGTTTTATCTCACTCAAGCAAGAAGAAGAAACTCACAAGTATTGAACACATTCCATGTGTGTCAGCATCTGATTCACTCTAACGTCTTGTATATAGCGAGTGTCCGGTAGTGTTATTCTTTGACACGTGGATTACTCAATTGTTGCGAGCGTCCGTCTCTTGTTCTGAGCGAGCATCTGGTCTTTTAATGAATCACGTGATGGTCACGTTTGTGCTTTTCTACCATAGCTATTTGGAACGGAATTCGAATTTGATTTTGTGCGCTCATTTTGATGTACGAGGTATCAAAGGTGACACCTTTGGTATAAGACAAAATTCGTATAAGGCAATTGTGAAAAGCAAATAGTACAAAAACGGTAATATATACTATTCTGATATTCTCTGGAAAGGAAGAAAAGGACAGCTTTTCAAATTACCTCACTCAATGATATGGAGCTGAAATTTACTGCAACGGTAATACCCCTCAAAGACTGCTATAAATACCCTAAGGTATTCATTGATGAAGGTTGGCAAAAACTGCTAGAAACTACATTCTGAAAGAGCTATTACTCAAGTGAGCCATCAAGTTTCGTGCCAAGTTTCTGGACAACAAGAATTGAATCTCAGCATCTGATACTTTCGTTTTAGAAAGCTATTTGTTTTTTAGCTTAATCTTTTCATCCTCTATGTGAGAGTTATTTTGATTGTATTCAAAACTATCTTTGTGAAAGTTGTATTGCCTAGTTAAGGCTTTGTTCCTCAAAGGCTCGAACGTACTGAGTCGTTTTGAGAAGTTAAGAGTATTGTCAAGTATGTGATAGTAGAATACTCTTAAGAAAATTTGTAATCAGTTGATTATAGTGGAAAATCCTTCAGAACAAAGGGACTAGACGTAGCTACCAGGTTGGTGGTGAACTAGTATAAATCTCTGTGTCTCTTGCTTTACTGTTTTATACTTACGTTTTTCTCACGCATAAAAACAAGTTTTCATAAACTTCATTTCCAGTGTCTGGTATTACTCTAGCATCCGATTTCAAATAGATTCAAAATCCAGTGTTATAAAGTGTTTTTAACTTTTTGCTAAAAGTTTTCAACACAATTCAACCCCCTTCTTGTGTTTACGTTCAGTTCTAAGTTAAATCACACTAAAACTCAAAACAAGTCCAGTACGAGGAAGAAGACTATTCCGGGAACATCCTCAAGTCAGAATAGAAAGTTCGAAGATTAGAAAGTTAGATCTGCTCGTTGCAAATTGGAACAACAAACTTTCCAACTATCTTAAATGAAGGAAAAGCAGAACTGTCTGTAGAAGAAAGAGAAACTCCCCAACGGTCAACAAACTTTCCAACTGTCTTAAATGAAGGAAAAGTATAAATAGTCTTCAGAACAACATTTCACAGCAAGAGAGCTTACTGGAAATTCTGAAAGAATATCAAAGCCAGTCTTCAAACATCCTCTCATCTCACTCAATCTTGAGCATACAACATTCTGGGATTCATTTCTTGCTGAGTGCTTTCGCTTACATTTTACCTTGTGATTATTCTTGTATCAAAAAGCTATTCTCAATCCCACAAACATTTCATTGCATTTGTAACCTTGTTTCTTGCTTCTTCCAAACTACCAAGGTGGTGAGTGTTGGTTAGAAGGTTTAACAAGTTAACTTTCTAAACTTATATAAGTTTCTAAAGTGAGACAGTTGATAGGGCTGTAGAAGAAACTATCGTGAGACTGTTGATAGAGCTGTAGAAGAAACTATCATGTAACAGTTGATAGGGCTATTGAAGAAATTATCTTGTTAAGCTTTTGGGTCTTGGAGGAACTTGAAAAGCAGTGTAACTATTTGGGAAAATAGTGGAAATACTCACTGAAGGTGAGGAGTAGAAGTAGCCTAAGTTGGGTGAACCACTATAACTCTTGTGTGTAACTTTCTATCTCTTATCTCCCTTATGTTTTTGCACTGCTCATTACAGAAAGTTTATTTTATTAAAACTTTACTCTTAACAAGTTTACTTAAGCACAACTTTCTCATTAAGAATTCTTATCAAACTTTGATATCTGAAACTTATTTTGAACCATCATTCTATTTTCATAAACATTCACTCTATCATTTGTTCATACATTAGAACATTCATTCATAACTGCTTTATTAACCTTCTACACTCCAAGAAGTCTCTTGAGAGAAAGTTAGTTAATTTCAGAAAGTTAATTTTTAACAAGTCACAATTCAACCCCCCTTCTCTGTGACATCAATCCACTTCAAGAAGCTGAAGATGAAAGTGGGCAATGAGAGGAAAAGAGTGTTCATCCTGGGTGTTACACTTGTGGTTTCCTGGATCTGTTTCATGGGTTATAATGTGTCAATTCTAAGATGATGTAATTTAGCTAGGTGTTTGTAACTTCCTTTGTACTGAGGTTTATCTGTAATTGGAGTTCCCATATTTTTTAATGGTTTAGTTTTTTTGTTGATGTAATATTATGTTTTGAAGTTCCTCAGCACACTATGTGGTTAATTTTATGTATCTCATACTTCCTATTAATGAAGTTGTCTTTATCTCCTTTGATCTATGTATTGTTTTCTTCTTTATCTATTTTTGGTTGTACTGAAGTGTTTAAAACATGAACACAGAAGTACCAAAATATGAACACATTTAGGTAACAAGTTCATGATAAAACAGAGCATAGATGTACCAAAAAGTGAATCACAGTTGAACCAAATCATCCATTCAACATTTTTCATTAAAACTTCCAATATACCAACACAGTAGTACCAAATCATCCATTACATTCAAAATAAAACCTCATACGTGTTCTAAAGAACCATTACAATCGAAATACAACCCCACATAACTTCAAAACATTACATCCATTCAAAACACTACATCCGTGACAAGTGCAAATAGCAGAATAACTTCCAAAAGCAGAATAGCTTCCAACAACATAACTTCCAACACTTGTTACTGCCCCTACATCAATTTGTGTTGTTATCCTTCATCTTCTCAATACTCCTTGTTGTCTTTCTCTTCTGTTGTGTATTGGACACTCTAGTTGTTCTCTTTCCCTATATAGTTAACAATAACATAGTTATCAACCAGTGTATATACAAGAACATACTTAGTTGACAAAGTATTATACCCTGAAAGTTGTTTGACTTGAAAAGAACTGGTTTGTTTCAGTTATTTGGCTTGATTGACTTAGCTGGATTGCAACAGTTGGTGTTTCAGTAGCTTGACCTGATTCTTCTTCAAAACGTGACATTTGGGATAAAATGAAAAAACATGCTTACACCATAACTTGGTTGGGACACTCATCAACCATTCCCATGCTTTGGGATCTAACCTCTTAATCTCATTCATTTGCTCTTCCCAGCCTCTAAAATAAGTGGACTTGGCAGCACTCATCATCAGATCTCTCATAGCAGTTCCTCCTCCAAACTTTTTCTTGAAGTTTGCATAAAGATGCCTTAGACATAGCCTATACTCCAGAGTTTCAAATAATTCTTCAAAAACAGGACTCAAACCCTGTATGCATTAAAGTAAATATAAATTCAGATCTATGCTAAATAAAGAGAGGAAAAAATGAAAATAAATTCAGATCTATGCTAAATAAAGAGAGAAATAGTGAAAATAAACTCAGATCTATGCTAAATAAAGAGAGAATAAGTGTTACATGCCTTTTGCTGGTCCGATATGAAGACGCATCTTTTATCTCGTCCAATATCCTCCAACAATAGGTTTAAGAACCACCGTCATGACTCTTTAGTCTCTATTTCACAAACTCCAAATGCTAGAGGAAAGTATTGATTGTTTGGGTCCTTCCCAACAACCATATTTTGTCTTTAAATGGCACCCATAAAGGGTCTGCAAGCAGCCAATAAACCCTTCTTGCAACCATCTAAACAGAAATAGAATGATTCAAACCTGGGTTGTAATGTCGGGGGAACCCTCTCCACATTGATTTTACATGTATTGCCTTCGTTAACCCTCCTCAGTTCTGCAGAATAATTCCATAGCAATGTATATTGCCTTGCTGCATCACCTTCAACCATTTCCCTAGCCATTTTGATAGCCCTCGAAGCCCTTGCAACTGTTACACCTGTAGCATATTTCCTCCTTACCTCACTTATAATCTCATTCACCTAAACATTGTCAAATGAAATTAACTTCTCAGCTACAAGTTTGGACAACCACTTAGAGTTGGCATTTTTATTGTTAACTAGCCAAATAACCATGCATACGCATGGGTCATTTCGTTTTTACGTATTTTTGAAATACACTTCTTTATAAAATTAAAGTTATATATTGTGACAAATATAATTAGTTGTTTTAGTTCTAAAAAATTGAAAAATTGAGAGTAAGCAACATGTAATGTTTTCCCGTCAGGATTCAAGAGTAAAATAACCATTTACAAATAATAATGATATTTATAAAATTGTTATGTGATAAAAAAATAAGGAAATTATACTGCTAACATGTAATGCTTCCCTGTCGGGATTCAAGAATAAAATAATCATTTATAAATAATAAAGATATTTATAAAATTTTGATACGTGATCAAAGACGATGGTATTATACTAAAAATATGTAAATAATCATTTATAAATAATAAAATACTTATGAAATTTGATATGTGCTCAAAGACGATGATATTATACCAACAACATGTAATGGTTCTCCGTCGAGACGCAAAAAAAAAGTAATCATTTATATCGATGATGTAATATTTCCCAATAGAGAATCAAAAGTAAAATAATAATGTATAAGTAATAAAAACATTTATAAATTTTGATACGTGATCAAAGACGATGAAATTATATCGACAACATATAATATTCCATTTTTGGAACTTAAAAGTAAAATAATCATTTATCGTTTATAAATAATAAAGACATTTATAAAGATAAAATAAAATAATAAAATCACAAAACTCAAGAAATAAAAACGGTAAGAAAAAACTAAAAGAAAATAAGAAATATGGGTCAAATTTTTTAAAAAAAATAAAAAATAAAAAAAATCCTCTTATAGAATCAAAAGTAAAATAATCATTTATAAATAATAAAACATTTATGAAATTTGATTTTCATAAGCGCTCAAAGACGATAAAATTATACTGACAATATGTAATGTTTCTCCGTCAGGACACAAAAAAAGAAAAACTAATCATTTATAATTTATAATTAATAAAGACATTTATAAAAATGAAATATAAAAATAAAGAAATAAAAACATTAAGAAAAAAAGAAAAGAAAATACTAAATATAAAGTAAAGTAATCATTTATAAATAATAGAGATATTTACAGATTTTAATATGTGATCAAAGACAATGAAATTATACCGACAACATGTAATGCTTCCCGTCGGGACGCAAAAGAAAAGTAATCATTTATACCGACACGTAATGTTTTCCCGTAGAAACGCAGAAGTAAAATAATTATTTATAGAAGCCAACTTAAAAACTTAAAGGACTTATTTGACCAAACTTAAAAACTTAAAGGACTTATTTGGCTGAAAAAGACTTATTTGGCCCAACTTAAAAACTTATAAGATCTATTTGGCCCAACTTAAAAACTTAAAGGATGTATTTGGCCCAAAAAATAGTTAAAAGACTAAATTGAACCTCAAAAATAAATTAAGGGATTAAAATTGTATTTAAGCCAAATGAAAATAAGAAAAAATAAAAAAATTAAGAAGTAAAAAAAAAAAATAAACATTTAGAAATACTAAAAAAATTAAGAGAAAGGGAGCAGAAGTGGGAAAGGAAGCGCTTTAAAAAAAAAGAAAAAGAGAAAGGGACCAGAAGTGAGAGCAGGGAAAAGACACGAAAAATTGGTATTTTAATTTTTTAGAGACTAAATTGGTCTATGTGATTTTTGTTGGGAACCAATTTGGGTATTTTTTCCATGAAAAGTACAATTTGGTTCTTAAAAACTTCAAATATTAGTCATTTTTATGTAATTTTTAGGGACATTGTAGTCCCTATCAGGGACTAATTTAACCCATATTTGAGATTCTTAAGAACCAAATTGATATTTTTTATTTTTTAGAGACTAAATTGGTCTCCGTGATTTTTGTTGGGAACTAATTTGGGTATTTTTACGTTAATTGAGAGAGTAAAACTTGTTAAAATTAAGGGAACGAAAGAGAGAGGGAGCGCTTTTTAGACAAAAAAACAGAAAAGGAGCATAAAGAGAAAGGGAGCACTGTTTAAAAAAAAAGGGAGCAGAAGTGAGAGAGGGAAAGACGCGGAGAGATTGAGAGGGAAAATTTTCACCAAGATTTGACACATGTACTAAAGACAAAATTGGGCAACAATTTTGTTAAAAGATATAGAAGACCCTACCACACGTGTGTTTACCTTTACAGGTGTTTATTCTATATGTGTGGTTGTCTCCCTCTCTACTTACCAATACAATAAAACTACATTTACTCTTGCACTATGCCCTAACTCTAACTTTGTCGTTTTTGGGAAACCTTATCTCCCTTCTGTTTAAGACTTGATGCTGTAATATTGCCTCTTTAAATTGTGCAAGAGACTTGAACTCCAAACCCACCCAGAATTTGTACTTCTTGTCCAACTCTTCCTTCCTAAAGATTGGAAACCTATTCCTCACAGTTTTGCAATTTGAATATGATTCACAGTCAAAGCTGTACAATTCCTCACTAACATTTTCGTCCTCTATCTCATGGCTAAACCTTTCATCATTAACCACAGGAGGGACATTACTCTCATTGCAGTTTTGCTGCTCTTCAGTTGGTATGCATTTCTTGGTAGATTTTGTCTTCAACTTACATCTCACACAACCAATTTCAATAGTGCACTGAACTTCTATAGCAATCCCATCAATGAAACCATCATCAAGCCCCAATGCCCTTTCCTCCTCACTATCATCAAAATGAACCCCATCAGCTTCATCTTCACTTTCATCAGTAAAGTCAACATTGTCTTCATTGACAACAACATTTTCTTCATTGACACAAGTGTCAACATAAATATGCACTTCAGACTTATTTTTCAAAGCAAAGTCAGCAATATTTGCAGCATCATTGTCACAACAAAGTTCTTTTAAAAAAATCCTTCTTGGTCCACCACAACAATACACTATCATTGTATCCAAATTTCTTCACTATCCCAAGTGCCTTAAAGTAACTCCACTTATCCAAATCAGAGATTTTTTTCCAAATGTTAGGACCCACCAATGTAATTCCATTTCTCAAAATACCCCCCACGGTGAAATACAACATCAAAACTCATCCCTGCAAACATGCTAAAAGACAATTAAAAAAGTGGTCTCCCATCCCAATTAAAAAAACCCTAATATAAAAACCCTTTTTAAAAAACCCAAACTTAAAAAACAGTGTTAACTGACTATACAAGGTGGTCCAGCCTCGCAAGATACCAAATAGAAAAACAATAAACACAGAAGCATGCAAAAATGGAATCCCATTGATTAACGTAAGGCAACATTACATATGAGAAGTAAATGACTTACGACCTACTATAAGTTGCAACAATGCTTAACACATTAACACAATCGCACTCCAACTATCATCTTCTTCGGCATTGCTAACCAAAACGAGTTCTTCGCCGATCACACTTCTGTTATCGTCTTCTTCTCATCTTCTTCATCTTCAAGTTTGGGTTTTAATCGACGTTTACTTATTCACACGTAGGGACAACGTGGAAGTCACGTCAGAAAAAATGGTGACGAATTAGCCACGTCGGTTATCACTTAACGGGAGATGACAGACAAGGACTAAAATAAAAACGGCGTAAATTACATGGATGAATTTTTAAAAAAAAATTGCAGGGACGAAAACGATAGACTTCTATATTTGCAGGGATAAAAAACATATTTAAGCCTTATTATTGTTGTTGTTGTTGTTATTATTATTATTATTGTTATCCGCCGCCTGGTTTACTTGTTGATCTTCATTATTTTTTTTGGTATGCTAGTATATAACTCAACTCGAACATGCAAGTTGTTTTTCTCAATTTTCCGGATTTGAATTCTCTCCCATAATTCTTTCTCTCAATCACTCTATATCAATAGATTTTGGCCAAAAGATTAATCTAACGGCTGCAAAATTAAAAGCATTACATATAATAAAAAATGGAAAATCCACTTCTCTCTCTTACACTTTGCAGACATTGTTCTCGCAGAAGTTTCATTTTCGTGGAGCCATCTTTTGTTCTTCAATTGGGGGACTGCATCATACTCGCCCTTCCTTTGTTAATTCAGCACCAGAGGTGAGAAAACTGCACCCAATTGCTGACGATGTAAAGGGGAAAAAGAACCGTAATGTTGCTAAACTATAGCTACTGATAAACCAAAAAAAATTTGCAGAACCAGAATTTTATTTTAAATAATTGCATTCAAATCAAGCCTTATTACCGAGAAAGAAGCAACTAGCAAGCTACACGAACAGGAGAATAGGAATCTTGATGGAGTTCGTTATTGTATTTTTATTTTCAAATTCTATTTTTTGTTTTGTTCTTAGCTTGAATGCTCTCTTTGATAGTTTGCCATTAGTATCGAGATGAAAGAGCAATTTAGGATAAAATAAGACAAATAAAACTTGTGGGACGGGAATAAATCATGCCCAGTAACTTGGAAGCCTAAGACGAAATTGAAAAGGAATCAGCGTCAAATAAAACTTGTGAGATGGTAATAAATTTCAGGCCCACATCGACGCTCCGGTTATAAACTGCGGGTGGCCATGGGCGACGCCGTCATACTGTTTTCGTCAACGTTCATGCGTGCAATGAGACGACGAGAGATTCAAGGTCTGCAACCGGGGAGAGAGAAGTGGTTTTCCCCTTTTTTATTTATCGCTTTTGGTTTGGGGCCGTTAGATTAATCTAACGATTGAAATATTTTGATGCAGAGTGATTGAGAGAAAGAATCATGGGAGAGGATCCTAATCCCAATTTTCCTAGCTGGAATTCTCTTATGGTTGCAATGGAATATACAAATTTAGTTTGCTTGAAAAAGATACTTTGGTTGACAAAAATAATTGTATTTTGTTCAGTCAAAATAAGTTTTTCAAAATTTGTTTGGATTTATTTCATGTTTCGATGTTTCATATATATGCAATCTAATATTCAGATATATGCATGATACAATATCTTTTTAAGCAGTATTTTATTTAATAATAATGAAGATGAACAAAAACCTTATTTTATTTCAACAAAAACAATATACTACTAGTATATTAGCATGAGCAAGCTCTGTTACTTGATCACCTGTGAAGAGTCTTCCTTGATCGGCAATAATGATTTTTGGAATGTCAAACCTATGAATGAGATATTACAACCTTCTGCCAACTTCCATCTAACAATTGTCCCCCACTGTTGGTTGCTTTGACAATTTCGGCAATATGGGGACACCGGGACTGGGATTCGAACTTGGGTATTGCCATTTAGATGTGTGTATGTGTTTGTTGTTTACTATTTCTACTAGCTGACCAAAAAAAACATCCATCTAACGATTTCAATTTGTCAACTACAATGAATGTGTGAATTGCTGACCGTGAATTATTGATAGTCCCATAATAATTTAATACTCCTTCCGTCCTATTTTAAGTATCACATTTGTAAAACAAAATTAGTCCCAAAATAAGTGTCATATTAAGTTTTCAATATAATATTAATTACTTTTTTCCAGTTGTACTCTCAAATTAATAATGAGTACATCATTCCCAAGTCATTATACCCTACTATACATTTATGACAATTATTAATACCCAATGGTTAATAAGGATAGTTTTATAAAATTGTTACACTCATTCTTTCATTCATTTATAGCTCCTCCTTAATATGTGTGAAATTTCCTAATGTGACAGCATGGCAATAAAACCCGAACCCACGGGTACCCACCCGAACCGACCCGATTTTGACGGGAAATTCAGACTAGTAAATTCAGACTAGTCCTCTAGTAAATTCAGACTGACACACAAGTCGGATAGCCAGATAGGACTATCCTCAGCTACGTTTGACAGCAACCTCGAACACTCTACAGTCCTCGTCAACTGGGTTACATTCATTGATGGAAAGAATCATGGGCAAGGGTCAACTTCTTAAAATAAACAGATATTACAAAAGTAGCAGATACAATAGCCTATCCTATCGTACAGACATAACATAACATGAAACAGCATACTCCAACACGTATAAATAATCATGTCAACCGTATTCAAAACAAATCAATAAGGATGCACCCAAATCCTATTGACTCAACTATATGCCAGTGCAGTTTTAATTCCGGAATCCATACGCTATGGTCAGTTGTTCTGTACGTACCAGAACTAAACCTTTTCCATGTGATGGTTAATTTAACGACGTTCCTTGAATTCCTTTGGCCATGGGCAATCCATCACCCAGGATATTCAGGTCGACGTTACCAACAAGACACGACAATGCCTTCCACCAATCCCAACGAACATATCAATCATATGATATTCTAACAAGGCATAAAACAATAAATATTTAACTATCCAACATTAAATACTATTGCATTATCCAAAACATCAGCAACATATTTCTTAAGCGTAAACAAGCATATATGTAAACACATCATGTTATCAATTCAGAATTACACAGCTCAATAACTCAACCAACTTGCATCCACATATCAATAATCACAAACATAAGCAGGTAATCATCAATCATATTTCAACATATCCATATCCAACCCTAATCATATCACAATCATTCATCAGCATCGATAACACACTTCATCCCTTTCAAACTCGATGGAGTTAGCAAAAAGGTAATCAAACAAGTGTGGGGGTTGGGGACAACTGCCAACCACTTGCAGACAAACCCACTAAATAATCAGCATACCAAAAGCGATAAAACGAAGGGGTACAAGACCCTCACTTCGAACCCTGAGGTTCTCAGACTTCTTCGCATAAATACTTGAAATTAAATTCCTATCGTATCTAAAAGTTGCCCTTACACAAGGACATAAAAATAAGTCCTAAAAATGTCTAGAAGTGCCCTTACCGAAAATTATCCACTCACGTGTCAAAGCATGCTATCGTCCTACTCAGCACGAACAAACCTCAAAGATTCCTAGCAATACACCAAACCTTAGTACAATTCTAGTTCACCCAAAATAATTCCTAGGTTATGGTTTGATCTCAAACCCCTAGTTTACTCAACCAAATTTCCTTTTTATTAATACACACACTGAAAATAATATACAAAGTTGAAAAAATAAATATTTTAAAGACTAAAAATTCATTTTCTTTAAAGCTTGCACCATAAAATCAATATTAAAACTAAATCTTTTTCATAATAAGTTGTCAAGACTCCACTTTAGTTTAGGAATACAAAGATCCCCTTTTACCTAAGTGTTTCATTGTCTTAAAATATCAAATCAACTCCTAATACTACTAAAATTCAAATTAAATTTTTTCCAAAAATTCCAAAGTTACAACAACAACTAATTTATACATGAATCAAGCTCAAGAACACAAAAATTTTCTTCCCAATCCCACCTAGGTTCACGGCTCCAGCATCCATCTTTGGGGAATTTTATTTTAAAATTTCTAATCAACTAAACTTCACTTCAAAACACTAAATCTTTTCTCAAAACCTTCAAAATTTTAATCAAAACACCAAGCCCCAAAAACTATGCTCCTATAATGGCTTGAACAAGCATCAAGAAGCATAAACTTAATCTTTCCTTTATGAAACACAAGTTAACAACAACTGCAACAAGGTTCAAGTGCTAAACAAGATTAGCCCCAAAGAAATATAGGATTCACATGAGTGATCATACACCTTTTTCTCCTTGAAGCATTCGGCCTAGGGCTTCCAAGAACAAGGTTAAAGTTTGTCCTTTCACTACATGATCATGATCAACATAAAATGAAAGAACAAGCATAGAAGATAAAGAACTTATCACCAAAAAAAAACTGCATATAGGCCACGGCTTGGCCTCAAAACAAAATAAAATAAAGGTTGATCTTACAACCACTCTCTTGATCAAAATAATGGTAGTGTTTAGAAGCTAAAAACGGAAAAAGAAGTAGTGTTAAAAGGAAAGGAACTCACGTACAGGAACAAGAAAAAAGAAAGGAGAGCTTGGCTTCCACTACTTCACCCACACTTGATGCTAGATGGAAAATGAAAAAGAGGGTGAAAGGATGGGGGTGGTGCGGCCCTGTTGTTAAAAGAGAGGGATAAAAAAAATTTAATTAAAAACTTAATCCAAGTTTACTTGGCTGAAAATGAGTTAAAGAAGATTTTAACTTATTAACCATAATACAAATGACACCTAGCATATACCAACTTGGAGGCCAAGAAGAAAAAATGAGTGGGTAAGAAAGGGGAGGGGACTCACGGCCAGCTTACCAAAACGGGAGGAGAGAAAAATAATTAAACAAGTCTTTAATACTTGGTCAAGAATGAATTAGGAAAAAGCACCAAATAATAAACTACCAAAAAGGTGACACCTAAACACTAAAAACTAGATGCTAAACAAATCAACTAGTTTAAAACATCTAATCTCACTTCTCTCATGATTACTCTCTAATCCTAGAGTCTAGAGCGTACTAAAAACACAGCGTCGAGAAATCGCGTTACCGTTTAATTCTTCCGCCGATTAATTCGCGGAAATTAATTTGCCGAGAAATTAATTCACCGCGTGATAAAATATTATCATAAATAATAAAAACAATATAAAACACTTAAAAATATTCACAACAAGTTACGATTCGATTTTCATAGAAATCGGAGTTCGTTTTAAATTTTAATGCGGATAAAATTTACCCGGCGATTCGAAACGCGACAAAACTTCGTTAGAGTTTTTCGACGATTTTCGAACCATGAATTAATATTAAATATTAATTCTTAAATTTAATTTCATCTTGATTTAATTCAATCAATTTCTTAGTCAACAAAAATACGTGTTACGCGTCAAACAGAAAACTTATAATAAGTTTAATTGATGAATTCACCTTAAAAGCAGCGTACGTCTACGCTGTCTATTAATTTGAATTGACATCATGAATAATAATTATGTATAATAAATAATTTATTTAAAATAATTCAAAATAATTTCTCGTACTCATAGTAAATCATTGAGGTGATCAATCTCTAAGATTTACGTTCAAGTATTCGAGATTTATTGTTAAAACAATTTTTCTTAAAAATTGGGGTGTTACACTTCCACCCTCCTTAAAATAGTTTCGTCCTCGAAACTACGCGGATACGAAAATACGAAAATTACTTTACTCAAATCTATAAAATAGTTTGCACACATAGGCATTCACAACACATATTAATATAAGTAGTACTATAATATTCATAGCTATATAACATTACGATCGCTTCACAACATACAACAACAACCAAACTTAATAGCACTAAGTATATGCATCATATAGAAATACGAACAAAATATATTAGACGAAGAAGTGCTTACAATCTACCGGCGCTTTATTCCGGAGCTACGACCTCTGCTTAATCACAACCACGATCACGAACACGACACGGACCCGAACACGAACACGAACACGAATACGGCTACATACTATCACCACAATAATTCTACACCACTTCATACCTAAACATGGTCACACATATCAAAATACAAAACCATCTAAAGTTTAAAGAAAATTAAAACCTTTTTTCAAGTCAAATATTTTGACACTAAAATAATTCTAAATCTCCTAAGAACATCACCAAAGCAAAAAAACTAATAAAAGCACGATCTTTCTCTTTAGACTCAACCATTCTCGTAGACATTAAAGTTCATTCGAGATTAGGTTCTCATTGTCTCAAGATCATTAAACATACTTCAATTCAAAGGTTAAAGCCAATTCTACAATTTAAGTCAACAATCTCACTTCTCTTTAAAATCCTTTTGAATCAAAACCTTTCTTAAAAAAAATATACACCAACAACAATAAAATTACTACTCACTAAGTTGTTGAAAATTGAAAATCCATTTTCTCCTTTCCAGGAACCCTACGGATTTACACATCCACTCCCAAATTATTATTTTTTAAATCATTCTGACTCACCCCTAAACTTTTTAACAAAAGGATTAACAATAAAACCTTTCTCTACAATACTAAATTACAACTAACATAAAATCATTGGAACTTAAGTTAGAAAAATTTGAAATCCAACCTCTCACATATTTACGTGGTCATGGGTTCACGCCCCCAAATTAACACCAAACATTTTAATCATCACTTCAACGCCACATACACATAAACTTGGTTTTTTAACAAAACAAGATCAAAAACTTTTTTTTTTCCAACATCAACCTTCTCAACACAATTTTGACAAAAGATCTTTTAAGGAAAACCTAAAATCATCAGCCCTTTTTTTTTATATAACCAAAAAATTAGAGCTTTGAAGCAAATAAAGTTCTCTCATTTGCCCTCATGAGGTCACGGCCTCTAGGCTAGAAAATGAGAAAGAAACTTCATTTTCTTCAAACCAAAATCATCCACAAAATTATCAAAGCATCAATAAAAGAAAAAGGAAAGACATAGCAAAATAAACTCACCCACAACCTCTAGTAACTCCCGGTTCTAAGGTCTTCTAAGAACCCACGGTCGGTAGACAAAGAGACGAAGAAGAATCTCCACGATCACCAAACATAAAATCACCCACAACATCAACCTGCATAAATGCCAAATGGTATCTTCCTCTAAAACCATCTTAAGGTTTACGGTTCAAACTATAGAAATAAATGAGGATAATAACTCCAAATCTCTCCCTCAAACTCACGGCTCAACTCAAGAAAATGGAAGGAAATACAACTCTTAAAACTACTCCAGCTTCTTAAGATCTCTCACATACAACCCACTATTACACCGTTTAGCCTCACCTAAGGGAGGATTGAAGAAAAATGGGGGTTTCTTGGACAGGACTCGGTCGCGGCGCACAAGAAGAAAAGAAGAGGAAGACTAGGTTTTCTCTCTCTCCCTCTCTCCCTCTCTCTCTCTCTCTACTAACACTATACCAAAAAGCCAAATTTATATCACTCCTCCTCTTTTTATGCGTGACCGACAGAATAGTAAAAACCCACTTCTACATTTTTTTTTCCTAAGTAGCCGGTTAGAGAATAAAGAGAGTAAGGAGCAGTCTCGCAAAAAGGTTGGTCCAAGTCCTCAATACCTATTAACACTAAGACCCCTACCTACAACTCCCACTGAATCTTTAGATTCCATTTAGCCGATTCAAATGAACCTTGCGTAAATTAAATTGTCACGAGACATTTAATTAACGCATGCTAGAAAATAATTACGTATAATATATTTTCAATGGAAAATATTAATACGCTTACAATATGTAAACAATCACACAAATAGTCACAACAATATTACAAAATATACAATTGCGAAAACACAGATGTTAGTGGCAAACATGTCACATTCTCAAAATCAGGAAATAGTTTTATTTTTTTTAAGTCTAGTACATATCAAAATCAAACATCAAACATTGTGGTTTATATCTAGAACCATTAATACGCCAAAGATCATATTAAATAATAATAGTAATAATAACAGCATCTCCAGCAAGCAATCCCAGAATCTCATCTCTTGAACTATCAACTTTAACAAAAAAAAATTGTTTATCTCTGAGGTATTGGATTCGCACAAGGATTTACAGTCTCATTAGAACCCCACAACAATATTGTGTCTCAACACTCATTGTTTCAAATAAGAACAATTTCAAACAATTTCAAGTAGAGTTACTCCACTTGAGGAACAAGCAAAACACAAAACACAATTGGACCCCTCACAGTCTGTTCTCTACAAAACCCGACACTTGACCAGCTATAGTTTCCAAACTTACAGTCCGGTTAGAACCGAACCGCTCTGATACCACCTTTGTAACACCCCGTTTCCGGAGCGCTACTGTTCTAATAAGCCTTTTGAAAGTGGAACACGCTGCTTGCATGGTTTCAAAAATAGGGACCCTTTTTTTTTCTCTTAAAACTTCCTTTAAGAAAATAGAAATCAGAGTATTGCGACATTTCCGAAAGGCGGTGAATAATTAAAGACAACAAAATTAATAGTAGCAACCATGCAGATAACTTTGTTAAATCGTCTCACATAACAATGCAAGTCTGGAAAACATAATATGATTATTACAACATTGTAATTAGAAAGAGTACACGCCCTATAGCAGGTCTACACGTTACAACCT
Organism: Calophaca sinica; assembly: GCA_037113605.1. Lineage (NCBI taxonomy): Eukaryota > Viridiplantae > Streptophyta > Magnoliopsida > Fabales > Fabaceae > Calophaca > Calophaca sinica. The sequence goes on along the minus strand of CM073732.1, from coordinate 94,206,869 downwards.
TTACTAGTCCTCTAGTAAATTCAGACTGACACACAAGTCGGATAGCCAGATAGGACTATCCTCAGCTACGTTTGACAGCAACCTCGAACACTCTGCAGTCCTCGTCAACTGGGTTACATTCATTGATTGAAAGAACCACGGGCAAGGGTCAACTTCTTAAAATAAACAGATATTACAAAAGTAGCAGATACAATAGCCTATCCTATCGTACAGACATAACATAACATGAAACATCATACTCCAGCACGTATAAATAATCATGTCAACCGTATTCAAAACAAATCAATAAGGATGCACCCAAATCCTATTGACTCAACTATATGCCAGTGCAGTTTTAATTCCAGAATCCATACGCTATGGTCAGTCGTTCTGTACGTACCAGAACTAAACCTTTTCCATGCGATGGTTAATTTAACGACTTTCCTTGAATTCCTTTGGCCATGGGCAATCCATCACCCAGGATATTCAGGTCGACGTTACCAACAAGACACGACAATGCCTTCCACCAATCCCAACGAACATATCAATCATATGATATTCTAACAAGGCATAAAACAATAAATATTTAACTATCCAACATTAAATACTATTGCATTATCCAAAACATCAGCAACATATTTCTTAAGCGCAAACAAGCATATATGTAAACACATCATGTTATCAATTCAGAATTACACAGCTCAATAACTCAACCAACTTGCATCCACATATCAATAATCACAAACATAAGCAGGTAATCATCAATCATATTTCAACATATCCATATCCAACCCTAATCATATCACAATCATTCATCAGCATCGATAACACACTTCATCCCTTTCAAACTCGATGGAGTTAGCAAAGAGGTAATCAAACAAGTGTGGGGGGTTGGGGACAGCTGCCAACCACTTGCAGACAAACCCACTAAATTATCAGCATACCAAAAGCGGTAAAACGAAGGGGTACAAGACCCTCACTTCGAACCTTGAGGTTCTCAGACTTCTTCGCGTAAATACTTGAAATTAAATTTCTATCGTATTTAAAAGTTGCCCTTACACAAGGACATAAAAATAATTCCTAAAAATGTCTAGAAGTGCCCTTACCGAAAAATATCCGCTCACGTGTCAAAGCATGCTATCGTCCTACTCAGCACTAACAAACCTCAAAGATTCCTAGCAATACACCAAACCTTAGTACAATTCTAGTTCACCCAAAATAATTCCTAGGTTATGGTTTGATCTCAAACCCCTAGTTTACTCAACCAAATTTCCTTTTTATTAATACACACACTGAAAATAATATACAAAGTTGAAGAAATAAATATTTTAAAGACTAAAAATTCATTTTCTTTAAAGCTTGCACCATAAAATCAATATTAAAACTAAATCTTTTTCATAATAAGTTGTCAAGACTCCACTTTAGTTTAGGAATACAAAGATCCCCTTTTACCTAAGTGTTTCATTGTCTTAAAATATCAAATCAACTCCTAATACTACTAAAATTCAAATTAATTTTTTTCCAAAAATTCCAAAGTTACAACAACAACTAATTTATACATGAATCAAGCTCAAGAACACAAAAATTTTCTTCCCAATCCCACCTAGGTTCACGGCTCCAGCATCCATCTTTGGGGAATTTTTTTTTTTAAATTTCTAATCAACTAAACTTCACTTCAAAACACTAAATCTTTTCTCAAAACCTTCAAAATTTTAATCAAAACACCAAGCCCCAAAAACTATGCTCCTATCATGGCTTGAACAAGCATCAAGAAGCATAAACTTAATCTTTCCTTTATGAAACACAAGTTAACAACAACTGCAACAAGGTTCAAGTGCTAAACAAGATTAGCCCCAAAGAAATATAGGATTCACATGAGTGATCATACACCTTTTTCTCCTTGAAGCATTCGGCCTAGGGCTTCCAAGAACAAGGGAAAAGTTTGTCCTTTCACTACATGATCATGATCTACATAAAATGAAAGAACAAGCATAGAAGATAAAGAACTTATCACCAAAAAAAAAACTGCATATAGGCCACGGCTTGGCCTCAAAACAAAATAAAATAAAGGTTGATCTTACAACCACTCTCTTGATCAAAATAATGGTAGTGTTTAGAAGCTAAAAACGGAAAAAGAAGTAGTGTTAAAAGGAAAGGAACTCACGTACAGGAACAAGAAAAAAGAAAGGAGAGCTTGGCTTCCACCCCTTCACCCACACTTGATGCTAGATGGAAAATGAAAAAGAGGGTGAAAGGATGGGGGTGGTGCGGCCCTGTTGTTAAAAGAGAGGGATAAAAAAAATTTAATTAAAAACTTAATCCAAGTTTACTTGGCTGAAAATGAGTTAAAGAAGATTTTAACTTATTAACCATAATACAAATGACACCTAGCATATACCAACTTGGAGGCCAAGAAAAAAAAATGAGTGGGTAAGAAAGGGGAGGGGACTCACGGCCAGCTTACCAAAACGGGAGGAGAGAAAAATAATTAAACAAGTCTTTAATACTTGGTCAAGAATGAATTAGGAAAAAGCACCAAATAATAAACTATTAAAAAGGTGACACCTAAACACTAAAAACTAGATGCTAAACAAATCAACTAGTCTAAAACATCTAATCTCACTTCTCTCATGATTACTCTCTAATCCTAGAGTCTAGAGCGTACTAAAAACACAGCGTCGAGTAATCGCGTTACCGATTAATTCTTCCGCCGATTAATTCGCGGAAATTAATTTGCCGAGAAATTAATTCATCGCGTGATAAAATATTATCATAAATAATAAAAACAATATAAAACACTTAAAAATATTCACAACAAGTTACGATTCGATTTTCATAGAAATCGGAGTTCGTTTTAAATTTTAATGCGGATAAAATTTACCCGGCGATTCGAAACGCGACAAAACTTCGTTAGAGTTTTTCGACGATTTTCGAACCATGAATTAATATTAAATATTAATTCTTAAATTTAGTTTCTTCTTGATTTAATTCAATCAATTTCTTAGTCAACAAAAATACGCGTTACGCGTCAAACAGAAAACTTATAATAAGTTTAATTGATGAATTCACCTTAAAAGCAGCGTACGTCTACGCTGTCTATTAATTAGAATTGACATCATGAATAATAATTATGTATAATAAATAATTTATTTAAAATAATTCAAAATAATTTCTCGTACTCTTAGTAAATCATTGAGGTGATCAATCTCTAAGATTTACGTTCAAGTATTCGAGATTTATTGTTAAAACAATTTTTCTTAAAAATTTGGTTGTTAAAGTACCTGTTACCGCTTCTATACCCATTCAAATTTGCGGGTGTTTACCCGTACCCGGACTCATTGTGTGGGTAACTACCCTACCCAATGTGGGTAACTTTTGCTGGTACTCTATGGGTAGGGCACAAATTGACATCCCTAACAGTACAAGTTTAATAATCTTAGATGTTTTTTACCCTCCTTCAAAATTAAAATATTAGTGAAAAAAAGGTGAATTTATGAAGATAGAATTTTAACTTGATGAGAAAAATCTCACTCTTTTTTTTTTTTTTTGAAAAGGCAAAGGAAATTTATTGATAATTGTCCACGGCTTAAGGTAACCCTAGATCAAAATTATAAAGCTATTACTCCTACACATACATTGCCAAATAACCATCTCAGCTGGTGCCAACAAAGCATAAAACTGATAACACAAAAGAATTGCAACCATATAATTGCATGATGACACTTGCAACAATAAGCCAAACACACATCATTTTTTTTTTTTTGCAAAGGCAAAGGAAGATTTATTGATCAAAGAGGACCAAGGCTCAAAGAAAGCCTAGACCCCAACATTACACACTGTGATTAACACCCAATGTTTGGATGCTATGATAGTGGCATTTAGCCTGGGGAAGTAACACTTTTTGTGCATCATGTTTGTGATTGATTGCCTGTAACCATTTTGTGTACAAGTAACACATCTTTATCTTTATCTTTATACTATACACAATCAAATTATTTTATAGGTCTTTTTTACACGTGTCAATCAATGAGACATGTTTCGCCATATCACAATTTTGTATTCATTTTTATATGCCTCATTTGGTGAAAGCTTTCCAGCAAAGCACAAGACAAACAAAATTAATGGGAAAATGATTGTACAACATAACAAAGCCCTGAGCATTTTTACTAAAGGCCAAAATTAATGCCACAAAGAGAAAAACAATTCAAATTTAATAATAAAATATTGTAGCATCTTGAACCCCTCTTCTCTCCTCTGTTCACGCTGCAAAGATGGCATTAAGGCGCTCATCCCTATTTTGCTCCAATGGGACTCAACAGATCAAAAAATCAAAATAAATCACGATCAAAAAATCAAAATAAATCAAACCCAGTTACTAGAAGCTTCTCTCACAAAGCGGCCTCACGCTCAACCCTTCCCTCACACTCTTCTCACTCGATCTCTGATCTCACTCAATCTCCGATCGTCTACCTTCCCTCATCTCACCCTCTAGATCCTTTCGCCTCAGACTCCCTCTCAGCACAAAGCAGCGCCTCTCTCCCTCAGTGATTCTCTCTCCCTCTCACCATGTTCTCTCAAATCGATGTTGGCTTCAGCAATTCGCTCAGCTTTGGCTTTAGCAATGTTAGCTTCTGCTTTGGCTTCAACGATGTTCTCTTAAATCGCCTCCAACCTACTTCCTCTCAGAATACCTCTCTCTCTCTCAGGCAGCAGCGGCGGCGTAGGTGATGTGGCGGCGGCAGAGGAGAGTGTTTGGTATTTTTGTGTATCTATTTTTTTTTATCTTTTGTTGTGGATTTTTTTTTTCTGGATCTCCTTTTTTTGGTATTTTTTAATTTTGTAGATCTGCCATATTTGGTTGTTCATCTATTTTCGTTGATCTGTTTTTGTAGATCTACCATATTTTTAATTTTTGTTTTTGTTGAGATTTGTTTGTGTAGTTTTCAGATTTCTTGTTCAGATTGAACTCATTGGTTTTTGTCCCTCCTCTTCTTGAGCAAAAACTGCTTCTTCACATTTCTTATGCTTTATTTTTAATATTTTTCAGGAAAGTATCAAGTCGAATGTTCCAGTATGGGAGCTAGGCATTTGATGATAATGATAAAAGATTAATTTTGTGAATCAAACATGAAGGTACCTTTCAACTTAAGAGGATTTGTGACAATGATAAAAGATTAATTTTGTTTATTGATCTTGCATTCGGTTGTGTACTATTTTGGGCTGTATAATGCAAGGATTTGGTGATGTTTTTAACAGACACTAATGAGAAATGGTTGTCCTGTTGTTGTTTCCAAAGAGTATTGTTGTGGTTGGATGCTGAACACCCTGATTCTCATTATTGCTTGGAGTGTTGATTATTTGTCACGTTGATTATGTCTCTGATTAAAATTTATGATATTAACTCACAATCTCTCTCTATTGGAGCTTACCTTATCATTGGGATGAATGTGTGTGGTTTGGAATATGGGAGTGTTGGAGATATAATCTAGATGAAGCATCCTTTGTTCAACTATGTCTCCCAGTGGGTGTGCCCGAAGTGGACTAATTAAGATCTTATTATTTCGTTCAAGGTATGATGCTGTTTTATTTATTGCTATTTAAAAATTTCAGATCTATAAATTTCTCTTTATGTATATGTATATTGGAAGTTTGCTCATGAAGGATAATTTGTTAAATGTTAATTCGGTTTTGTAGCAGCCATTTGGATTCTGTGCTTACGGTTTCTGTTTTCTATATTTGCTTTGAATATTTCCTTTTTTGGTAGATGATGCACTCAATCGGATTTTTGGGTCATTTTTTCTTACTCGGCTAAGCCATGAAAGAACACCCGACCCGACATACTGTGCATGGCTTGCAGTCAGGTTTGTATATTTCTGAGTTTCAGATTCCTCAAGTTTTGAATTATTTTGTATGTTCTAATATATACTGATATAAAAAAAATGGCTATAAAACGTTTTTTTGCATTACCTTTGAATGTTAATTTGTGCTTAAAACGTGGCTTTATAAATTCATAAACTTGGTATGCGGTTCTTGGAAATTTTCTCTCGAGAAAACCTGTGCTGAAGTGTTTATGGCAATTTTCTCTCGAGAAAACCTGTGCTAAAGTGTTATGAGACTAAGAAATCTGTGTTTAAAATTTGCTCAAGACAAGTTTACATTACAAGTTTGTCTGCCCTTTGCAGAGTTAGCAATTAAATTCACATACAATGAAATACTTGAGTTTGATACCATGCAGAGTTAGCAATGAAATACTTTGCAGAAAAAGTATAGCAGATGCATATAGCATCAAAACTTGATCCTGAAAAATTTTCAAGGTGTTTGAAAAGTTTGAGGATCTTTCAAAGACTCAAGAGGAACTTTGAAGAAAATTTGAAGACTGATATAGACAACAAGGATCTTGAAAACAATGTGAAAAAAAGAGTAGAGGGAAAAGATACAATCAATCTATGCACTGTATTCAATCTATGATTGATGGATCAATATACACATAAAGCTATTGCTTTTAAAAGGCAAATGTGGGGGGAGAGATAGAGAGGAATATTACTTCCAAGTTGTAATCTGCATGGAACTTCTTTTCTTTTTGAAAATCGTGGGGTGGCTTATGAATTAGTGGAGGATATCTATAATGGGAATTGTAAAACTGTTGCTGCTTCCAAATTTTGTGGTATAATTGATTATCAATATATTAACTTGACCTTAAAGTTTGTTAATTTTGAAAGCTAGGGTCCTTTTCTGCATCATTTATGTTTTTGTTATTATTTTTTTGTTCTATTCATATAATCTTTTTTTAATGTTATCTAATCTACTCCTTATCATGTGAACTTAAAATTTGAATTGTGTATACGGATGTGTGTGATGCGGTGTTAAATCTTCAGTTGTATCCTTCACACGTATCTTTGCATCTTTGTAGTACTTTTAGAATCAACAAATTTATGTGTAAACTTACTTGCCAACATACTTGCCTTGGATATCAAGGACATGGATATCAAGGCTTTTGAGGTAAACTTACTTGCCTTGCCAACATAATTCTTACAGTTTGTCCACATATAGCTCCTCTTCCCATTGATATGCAGAATCATATTTTGCTCACAAAGCCCCCAAAATGTAGTACACATTTGTTACTCCGGACCACATTTGCTATTGAACACATCATTGTGAGTGCAAGCAGGTAAAGAAGTATCCTTTCGTTTCCATTTTAATGATGTTAGTGATCGAATTTGAATGTCTTTCGGCTTATATGAATGGTCTAGCATCATGGGAGGTGAGGTTATTTGTGCCATTCAGAATTATATGCCTTTATATAGTTCATTGTCAATGTTTTAAAAATACTAGATTTGGTGAGTATTCATTCACAGACACAGTGACTTTTTCATCAAAATATAAACAGAGCAAGAAAAGAAAACTCACAAAATCCTTAAATCTCATCACTTTTTCAGGACTCACTACCTTTGGAGTTTTGTTCTTTTTTATTGGAAAAAAAATGAAACTCATATGAGTCACTCTTTATTGTAACATTTACTTTATTAGATCATGTCTCTCCTTCCTACATGCTTGCCTCTATGGGAGAGTTTTTAAATTGGTTTGTAAGGGAATACTATTCTTCACTGTACATTTGGTCTATATTATGGAGCAAACATCACACTCATGAAGGGGGGCTTTGCTAATGCCCTCACAGCCTGTTGTATTTTTTTTATTATTCTTTATGGTTAACTCAAGTTGCATGGTTTGTTTTATATACTTTCAAATTGCCAAGCATGTAGTTTCTTTGAAATGGACCCAAATGGCTTAATCATTAATTGTATGGTCTCTGATGATGATCCCTTTACTCTTTCATTAGAATTGGTGGATTAGATTTGCTACAAATTATAAGCAGTTAGATGTTAACTTTAGGAGCCATAACATATATAAACTTCTTTTAAGACTTTAGAATTTTAAGATTTAGAGAACTTGAATAAAAATAGAACTTCAATTTGGTTAGGTTAAAAAGAAGAGATACTTGGAGACTAGTGTTTACCAAGATTGTAGGATTGATTGAAAGATTGGAAGGACAGTTTCTGAAGAAGAGATACTTGATTATATCAAGATTGCAATGACTAAAATGAGACGAGTTTCCGAATGTTTTTTCACACTTGGAGACCAGTGGAAGTTCATATTACATTACATTATAAAAGAATACATGTAAAAGAATTCAATATTAATGGATGGCCAGTATACCAATTATGTACAGTGTAATTGCTTCCATATACATGTTGCTTCCAAATTGAAGTTCTATTTTTATTAAAGTTCTTTATACTATACACAATCAAAGCATTTTATAGGTCTTTTTTACACGTGTCAATTAATGAAACATGTTTCACCACATCACCATTTTTTATTCATTTTTACATGCTTCATTTGGTGAAAGCTTTCCAGCAAAGCACAAGACAAACAAAATTAATGGGAAAATGATTGCACAACATAACAAAGCCCTGAGCATTTTCACCAAAGGCCAAAATTAATGCCACAAAGAGAAAAACAATTCAAATTTAATAATAAAATATTGTAGCGTCTTGAACCCCTCTTCTCTCCTCTGTTCACGTTGCAAAGATGGCATTAAGGCGCTCATCCCTATTTTGCTCCAACAGGACTCAACAGATCAAAAAATCAAAATAAATCACGATCAAAAAATCAAAATAAATCAAACCGAGTTACTAGAAGCTTCTCTCACAAAGCGGCCTCATGCTCAACCTTTCCCTCACACTCATCTCAGTCGATCTCTGATCTCACTCAATCTCCGATCGTCTACCTTCCCTCATCTCACGCTCTAGATGCTTTCGCCTCGGTCTCCCTCTCACCATAAAGCAGCGCCTCTCTCCCTCAGTGATTCTCTCTCCCTCTCACCATGTTCTCTCAAATCGATGTTGGCTTCAGCGATTCGCTCTGCTTTGGCTTCAGCGATGTTCTCTTAAATCGCCTCCAACCTTCTTCCTCTCATAACACCTCTCTCTCTCAAGTGGCAGTGGCGGCGTAGGTGGGGTGGCGGTGGCGGCAGATGAGAGTGTTTGGTATTTTTGTGTATCTATTTTTTTTGGATCTTTTGTTGTGGATTTTTTTTTTCTGGATCTCCTTTTTTTGGTATTTTTTTAATTTTTGTAGATCTGCCAGATTTAGTTGTTCATCTATTTTCGTCAATCTGTTTTTGTAGATTTACCATATTTTTAATTTTTGTTTTTGTTGAGATTTTTTTGTGTAGTTTTCAGATTTCCTGTTCAAATTGAACTCATCGATTTTTGTCCCTCCTCTTCTTGAGCAAAAACTGCTTCTTCACATTTCTTATGCTTTATTTTTAATATTTTTCAGGAAAGTATCAAGTCGAATGTTCTAGAATGGGAGCTAGGCATTTGATGACAATGATAAAAGATTAATTTTGTGAATCAAACATGAAGGTACCTTTCAACTCAAGAGGATTTGTAACGATGATAAAAGATTAATTTTGTTTATTGATCTTGCATTCGGTTGTGTACTATTTTGGGTTGTATAATGCAAGGATTTGGTGGTGTTTTTAACAGACACTAACGAAAAATAGAGGTCTTGTTGTTTACAAAGAGTATTGTTGTGGTTGGATGCTGAACACCCTGATTCTCATTATTGCTTGGAATGTTGATTATTTGTCACGTTGATTATGTCTCTGATTAAAATTTATGATATTAACTCAGAATCTCTCTCTATTGGAGCATACCTTATAAAATGCTAAAATTTTAGTACAGTTAGATTCCAATAAGGCATTGGATATGACCCCTTCATAAAAAAGAGGGAGTACTCCACGTAAAAGGGAATGTTCTATCATCTTATAAAATGAGCACATCATATCATATGTAGATAACAAAGAAAGAATCAAACAATTTGTAAAAGCAATAAAGATAAGCTTTAAAAGCTAAACGATTCAAATTAAAAGCACATTATAACATTCATACATGATCATAAACATTGAAATCGATGAAAACATTTATTTGGATTTTTAAATGGTTTTAAACAAAAATTGTTACCAATAATCATTTAGAATAAATTAAACTTAATGGATCAATTAAGATCAACATAACGTTAACAATCCATAAAATAGAATAAAACTAAATAAATTAGTACTAAATTGATTTAAATCAATCAGAATAAATCTAATAAAAAAAATTTAAACAAATAACACATTAAATATAATTAATTTATTTATAACTTTTGAAATAATAGTAAAATAATACTACACCAAATTACTATGAAAATTTAATATATTACATATATTTTGTTATAAATCATGAGTCGCGACGGGAAAATATGTAATGACACATATTTTGGGTCGATTTTTTTGGTAAATGTGAAGTTTTATATTGTAACTATTGTTATTGGTACATGAGTAGCATCATGCAGCTCCATGTTGTTTTGTCATTTCTTGCATTCCCAGACTTGATTTTATGAGTACAGAGACATATTGTGACTTCTCACTTCATCAGTTTTGCAAAGGATTCTATCAATAAGATTGAAAATTACTCGAAAGTGCATTTAATTACACGATTTTAATCAATATCAAATCTGATCAAATTTTGATTAACTGTTAAATGATGTTACTGTTCAGAAACTATAGCAAAAAATATGTAGTTCGTCCATGAGAATAATTTTAAGTAAATATACAATTTTAATACATCTTTTATTTTCAAACTTTTATATGATCATTATGGTATATTTAAGATCTTGATATTATGTTGAGCTTTACAAAAGACAGGGGCAGACCTACTCATGTTTTAGGGTGTGCACTTGCACACCCTGAAATTTTGAAAATGTCACTTACAACCCTATATAATTTTTTTAACCTCACTCAATTTAAATTTTTGCACATCCTGACCCATGCAATTTTTTTTGTAACCCTATATAACTTTCATCTCTCAATCCTCTCACTCAGATAGTGTTTTATTGGAGGTGAATGAAGGGGATATTTAAATTTTTTATGTTTGGTTCAATTTTTAAGAGGGAGGAAAGGGAAGCAAAATCTCTCCTAACTCAATTTTTGTTCCCATCCAATGTTGGGGTTTTTTCCGAGAGGAGGGGAGCTTAAATCATTTAAAATAATTAAATAACCTTAAATAATATATAATATAAATGATTATAAGAATATATAAACGATGGATTTGTTTTTCAATACATGTAACTCAAAGTTGTAATCTAATGCAACTCTACATAGCTTAACCGTTTAAGAATGTTCTTATGATTTTTCTTTTCGTTACCGCTGATGATAGTCCTTTAATTTTTTAGCAATACTTTGTTATTAGAATTTTCTTTAGCAACAGTGGCTTATAACTTTAAAATTTTTTGCACTTCCTGACCCAGGGTCCTAGGTTCGCCACTGATAAAAGAGGTACATGACAGTTGATACGCAACATTGATGCATGCTTAATACGATTCTGTGATTTATTGTTAAACGTCATTGCTGTTCAATAACTGAACACAACAAATTATAAATCATAACTAACGTTGATTCTTTCGATGAATTTCTCTCCGTGCGTTACACAGATACTCAATACTAATATTTAAAAAAAGAGGGCTTACATAATTTGAAATTTACAAATTTTTATTCAACAAAAAATAAAATTTAAATTTAATATATGAAAATATTTTTTTGGTGTTATTTTTTTTTTTTTGCCTGTGTTGGTATATTTTAGTTGGGCCTTGTTGATAATAGTGGGCCCACATATGAAAACATTGTTTACTTGACTTTCTTTTATGTTTTTTTATATGTATTATTGAATTATAAACTATTCTTAATGTGACTGTTAGCATTAATTTATTTATTTCATGTTGATAAGCATTTGTTTAAAATATAATTTTATTTATTTGTCAGAGGCCAAAAGGTCTTCAATTTTATATGGGTTAAATAAAATCTTGATGTTCTTGTAATGATAAATGATTATAATATAGTAATTTAATAAAATTACGTTATTGCTATAAATTGAACAAGTAGATTATTGTTTTTGTCAAAAATGAATAAGTTGATTTTGATCCATTAAAAAAAAGTGTCATGTGGCATAGAATTTAATTTCTAAAACAGGCTGAAGAACATGCTTTTTTGCATATTACCTTTTACCCAATTACCATGAATTATCTCATGTCTGGTTATATAAATATTTAATAAAATTATAGATTATTAACTACTAAGTTATTGTCCTGTGACTAATTTTGTTAACAATGGAGTCCAACTGGTACTAAATCAGTAAAAACACAGATCTGAAAGAAAATAGCTGCTTGTTTCTTTGAAGAGAGATCGATTTTCTGGAGGCATTCAATGTTTTTGGTTCAACGTTTTTCTGCAAGAAGGTTCAGCCACGTTTTTTGTTTCATGCTGGGTGCCACCGCCACCTTCATGCTGTCTTGTTCTTGGTAAAGTTTGGCATCGTTTCAAAATTATGTGTGTTAGGCAAAACAAAAATTACATGCTGTGGTCACACCAAGACTTCCGAAAATTATGAGTGGTCCACTACAACCTTTCTCTAATATGCTTCTATAGAATAAACAGCATCCACACATAGACCACAATTGCTTCTGATCCCATGACTTTGCTGCACCCTTGCTTAATGAACCTCTACTTGGATTTATACCCTCCATGGCTTGACTTTTTCACGGCTTGAATTGTAAAGTTTTTAGTCTATTACAGCAAGGGTGATAGTGCCTGCTGTCATTGTGCACTTCATGCAACAAAAAATGGAATTACTTCAGCATGGTTATCATTCCACATATTTTTGTTCTTTTACTCTAAAGATGGAATTACTTCAGCATGGTTATCATTGCACATACTTTTGTTCTTTTACTCTAAAGATGGAATTACTTCAGCATGGTTGCCTTCGCTAACTCATTTCTTCTCTCCTGAAGGTTAATAGCCTTAGAAGGATTAGGCATAAAGTTATGTGGTCTTAAAGCAGATGCTTTATCTTTTTCTTCAACTCCCAGGTAGACAGTGTGATAATTTCTTGTCTTTCCTCGCTTTTTGCAGGTTGTGATCGTTTTGATGGAATTGCATTATCGTGTAGATAGCTCACTATCAACCATCTTTATTCTTTCCTCATTCCAATGCTAAAGTCGTAGCACTTTGGATGAATCCTACGAATCAATAATATTACTACAAGCTTGAAATAACCATAAACCAAGTTCGGTTTGGTAGAACAAACCTAGGAAGTCATAGTCACTCACTACGCCGTATGTGCGTGTCTAAAATAGTGTCATCCCTAAGAAGCACCACGTAATTAATAATGGTGTGATTGATAATGTTGAAAAATATTAAATCAAGCTTTGGATTAAAAAAAAAAAAAAAAAAAACAGAGCACCGCCTGGAAAAAGAGATGGAGAGACATAGTCCACTATAAAAATACAAGCTTTTATTTTTTATTTTTTATTTTTTGCACTCAAAGTAAAGCAAAGCTTGGCTCAAGGTGAGCCATTTCCAGATTTACATTTACATTAGTGCTGGCTTACAACGATTCAGTGTCAGCACCTGTACTCCATTTCCAGATTTACACTTGCATTAGTGCTGGCTTACAGTGTCCGTACTTTAATAACATCCACAATATTATACATGCCTCAGACTCCTCTACATTTGACACCATAGGACCACAGAAAATTTGTGACCAAATTGTAGTGATGAACGAGACATGCATTTAAAAAATGGGTCAGCTTCCTCTTCATGTTAACCATTTCAGCTAAGCTCAAGAACCTTGTGATGTTTTTCTATTTTTTAATGATACACGAAGGCAAATGGGCCAACAGGGTACACTTGTTCAGGCATTATTTGCTAATATGTGGACAAAGTCTTTAACAAAATGGGGAGGCATGTACATCGGTGCATTGGATATGGGGTGTTAAAAAGTTTTTCAAAAACTCTGCAGGTGCAAGAGCCGCTAAAAAGTAACACGTAGCTCCGCCCATGAGTGAAAATCAATATACCTTCTACCACTTTTCTTATTTTTTGAACTTCCCAAATTTTCCACCCACTCAAGACACACATAACCTTAATGAGAAGAGCACTAGGAAAAAGGACATGCATGCACCACCTTGAATGCAGGGATTTGAACCATTTCCAGAAAATAAAGTATATAGTGGTTAAATAATACATAATCACTAGTTTAAAAGGGTAAAAAGAAAAAGTCAAGATAATAACAATTAGAACAAAAGGAAGGCAATTACCTCAGAAAGAAGAGATGAGCAAAAATGAAAAAAGAAACAGAATGTTAAAAAAAAGAATGCACCATGTGAACCAAGGAGGGATCGTGTATATAATTGTGTGGGCAAATGCACCCACTACAGTATACACCCACCTTTTCTCTAGGCTCAACAAATAATTGTGGGGCATTTTATCAAAAAACAAACCGTGGGGTCAAATAACTATACCCTTAACAAAACTGCACTATATATCCTTGCCACAATAACACACACACACACATTTTTGCTTTTAGCAAAATTTGCCAGTTGCTACACACCCACGTAGAAAAATCCAATTGTAAAAGTGCTTACCAGGAGAATGGAATGCATGTTCAATATGCTCTCTGAGGTTGAAGTTTGTTTGCTTTATTTATTTTTTTGTTTTAGGAGATCAAGGTGTTAATTTATTCCAAGAAATGGACATTATATATCAACACTAAAATTATCTTCCTTATTAGTAGCAGAAATATTAGTCCCTTTCATTTTATGTTGATATATTATTTCACCTACTGCTTGATTTACACGATTTTTGTTGGACTCATTATTTCCTGGCATGTGATTACTATTTGTTGTTTTTAGAGACTTGGCAATTACAGTCACCTCTACAACTTTGTCTTCATTAGCAAACCTCTCCTTTGTTTTGAAAAAATATAAGAAATATTTAAGATAGGTGCATGCATGCAGTTTTTTAGATGCATATTTTTTACGTTTTATGAGAGGTTATATAGAATTTTATAATAGAGAAAAAGTTAGTGTAATGAAAGTAAACAGGGATGTCAGAGCAATATGTTCTCAAATTCAATCGATCACTGTCGTGCCCATGTCGACGTACTTTAGATTTTTGTTTATGTTAGTACGTAATTTTAAAATCTGGAGTTTTCCTTTACTTTTAGTAGAGCAAGGAAACAACTTTGAAGCATAGCCAAATAGGAAGGCACCACCATGAAGTTTTCTCACACACTTGAAAATAATAATAATTCGTTTTTGAGCTTTCCAATTAGGTTTTTTCATGAACTTTCACATAGGTCACTTTGCTCTCAGTAAGCTTGGTTCATAGAATGAATGCACTTTGTGAAGATTTAAGTCTGGACATTGGTTTGCAATGTGTGCGTGGAATTGTTGACAAAGTAATTAATATACGGGAAGCTGGGAATAGTTGGGAAACAATCCATCATTTTCATTGCTGTTTATGGCTAGACACAGCAATGGAATCATTTAGAAAAAGCAAAAAGGTTTATTGATATAGTTGGGAAACATGGCTAAAGATGAGCCAGACCACCAACAGATACAACCATAATACCATAATCCAGAAACACATGCATGATAACATTAACACCCCTATGTCTTCTACTATGCCTCCCTCCCCACAACAGAATTTGCACAAGCCACTTTTACTTCATACAGCACATATCACATACTGACTTTGATGCATACAACAATTATAATAATGACTACTATTATTGACAAATTCCTCCAGCTATATTGCTATTGCCCTTCCCAATGATGCTTTGATTCTTATCCTCAACTAGTATTCCACTCACTGACACGCCATTATGTATGTAGTTTCTTTTTTCCTTTTTATTTTTGAAAAATTCAAAAAGTCATTTTGGTCGCATGCTTGTTAACTTCAAGCCCCGGGCCCTCTTAAATTCTTTGTTCATTTGCTTATAAACCAGCTTAAACCATCTTGCAAATCGGATTTTGTTGGTATGACAACTGGAATGTTGAGATGCCAAACCATAAATAGATCAATTCACCTAAAGTTGATATCTCCATACATTTACTCCTTTCACAAACTTCCAGAAATTTTTGGATTTTAACAAACTTTTGGATTTCCCTTACTATTTTGCTTGTGATGAAGCCATTTAACTTCGTGGATCTAACTTATCCTAGCATATGATCAATACAACAGTAGTGGTGGTGGGGGAGTGAACGTTGATGATGGGTGTCTCAATGAGATTAATGGAAAGGTTTTGCCATGCAAGGGAATGAGGACAATTAATAATGGTGTAATTGATAAGAAAAGATTGATTCTAATTAAAAAGCAAAATAATTTATTGCACTCAAAGTAAAGCAAAGCTTGGCTCAAGGTGAGCCATTTCCAGATTTACGTTTGCATTAGTTCTGGCTTACAACGATTCAGTGTCAGCACCTGTATACTCCATTTCCAGATTTACACTTGCATTAGTGCTGGCTTTTAGTGTCAGCAGCACCTGCAGTGTACTTCAATAACATCCACAATATTATACATGCCTCAGACTCCTCTACATTTGACACCATAGGACCACAGAAAATTTGTGACCAAATTGTAGTGATGAACGAGACATGCATTTAAAAAATGGGTCAGCTTCCTCTTCATGTTAACCATTTCAGCTAAGCTCAAGAACCTTATTTGCTTTTAAAAAGATGTTTGTCTATTTTTTACTATTACATCAATATCGGATTTCATTTTATAACATCACACCCTCAATCCAGGTAAATAATCACTACAATCTATTACTCCAGCACTGAGGCATTTCACATTAATTCATTGCACCTATCCCAACTTTTTCTTCATCACACGAACGGTATCTTAAGCGCTAAGACAGAGAAAAGAAAATCAGCACCTTAACTCTGTAATGAGACCAATAGAGAAAGCCCAATTACTAGCAGGGACACGTAGACACATGGAGTGTGATTGAGGTAACAAAGTTGTTATATATAACAGAAGGGAAGGGGCATGAATTGAGTATTCTCTCCCCTCTGAGTTCTCCTTCTCTCTCTCCCTCTCGGATTCCTTCTGCTTCTCCTCTGTTATTCCTCTTCATTGTTGCTACTCAGTCTCTACTTCTCTTCTATCCATTCTTATACATTGTAATGGTTACTAGTCCTCCTAACCTATACACTGGGAGTTGATTTTGATTGTTCATATCTAATAAAACAGTAACCTCTTTCCTTCTGTTCATACCTAAGTAATTACCTTGCTGTTTCTCATACAAGTACCATTACAAACTCCTCCCACAAACCTGTCTTGTACTCATTTGTTATCTTAACTCAGCTGCACCAGCCCTTTCTCATCTCAGCAAACAGCACACTGCAGCCCCAACCACTTTGTTGACCACTTGTGTCCTTAAGCTGCCACCAATTCTTCGCGACAGCTGCCATTTACCAGCTCCTTGCTAAAAAAAAGATGAAACACTACCGACCTATCTTTTTATTCTTTATTTTTCTGCTATACGTAGCATTTATAAACTCTTTATTAATTCCTAGGCTAAGTCCATTTCCACAGCCTGAACCAGAAACAATATTTTATAAACCTAAACCCTTATTTTCATTTGATCCAGAAGATGTCAAAACATTTTACTATGATCAGCTTCTGGATCACTTTAATTACCTACCCCAAAGTTACACTACTTTCAAGCAAAGATACATTATAAACTTCAAGTATTGGGGTGGTGCTAATTCTAGTGCCCCAATACTTGTATACTTGGGTGCTGAAGCTCCCATCGATGATTGTCCTAGGACGGTAGGATTTATGGGAGATAATGCAGCATTTTTTAAAGCTCTATTGGTATATATAGAGGTACGAAAATTACTATTTTTTTAGTCATTCAGATAGTGACTGACGTTTTTTTAGCTATTTCTCATAATTTTTTTAAAGTATTACACTCTAATTTATTTTTAATGAACCTAAAAAAAATCTTAAAAACTTAAATAAATTATATTCTTCGAATCCAAGTATTTAATTTGAGTTTGACATTCTTAATTTTCTTATCAGCATCGGTACTATGGAAAATCAGTACCGTATGTTTCAAATGAAGGAGCATACCAGGATGCATACACTTTGGGGTATTTCAATTCTGCACAAGCAATTGCTGATTATGCAGCAATATTGTTGCATATCAAAAACTCATTACAAGCCCCAAAGTCTCCTGTAATTGTGATTGGAGGGTCATATGGTGGAAGTAAGTTAGTTTATCAAATTATCTCGTCAGTTGTCAGTCTCGCAAAAGTCCCTGATATATCTTTTGTTCATTATGCAGTGCTTGCTACATGGTTTAGGCTGAAGTATCCTCATGTAGCCATTGGGGCCTTAGCGTCTTCAGCTCCGATCCTTTACTTTGATGACATCACACCACATGATGCCTATTTTGATATTGTCACAAAGGATTTTAAGGTAATTTATCATATTTTATTTTCTATCTTTTATTTTATTTTATTTTTTTTTAATTAAAAACATAATTCCCTGCAAAAACAAAAAATCAGTCATTAGTTACATAAAAAAATTTCGTCTTGATGAGGAATTAATTAATTAATTTGTTCGCAGGAAACCAGTGAGACATGCTACCAGACTATAGTGAATTCTTGGTCTGAAATTGACAGAGTAGCGTCTCAGCCAGACGGTCTTTTTGTTGTTCGCGAGAGATTCAACACCTGTAGGTAAGAATAACATTGTTTTATCCTTCCCTTGTCTTTGTTTTGTTTGGGCGAGCTAGGAGTTAAGTGTAAAATTAAATTTATTCGCACCAACACTTGTTGTAGGCCCTTAATCCAGTCTCATGAGTTGGAACACTACCTTCAAGGAATCTACGCTAAAGCTGCTCAATATAATTTTCCTCCAAAATATGCAGTCACAGCAATATGTGAGGGCATCGATGGAGCTTCATTTGGAAATGATACCCTCAGCAAGATATATGGAGGAGTCGTGGCTTACCAAGGGTATGGGTCATGTAAAGTCATTGCCTTTGAAAGTAAATCTGAGCCATTTGTGAAGTTCCAACTAACTAAGGCACTTGACGGTTGGACATGGCAGGTAATCACATTTACGGTTGGACATGGCAGGTAATCACATTTACAAGTTTAATAATAAGTACTTTTTTACTTTTTTTTGTTTTTTTGCTAAGGCTTCAGTGATCTATGTTGGTTAATTGTAGCATTCTTTCAATTAATTAAATGTAACATAACATTCAGAATGCTTCATCAATTTTTCCAGAAAAATGTCAAACGATACCAATGTGCATCATACCAAAAGCGAATATATATTTAAAAATATTTGTTGCATTTTTTTTTTGCAACCGTTTTACTTTTAAACTTTCTTTTCTCCTCTCTTTAAATTTCCATCATTATTATATAACATTAGGGTAAATAATTATTGAAGGGTCTTTCATGTTAATAAGCAGTTTGAGAGTAATTTTATTTAGCTTTGTATTATTTATATATTTTTTAATTTTAATATTATATCGTCTCTCTCTATATTCAGACATGCAGTAAAATTGTGATGCCTATAGGCCAGGGAAATCATTCCATGTTCCCACCTAAACCTTTCGACTTTGAGAGTTTTGCTGAATGGTGCAAGGAAACATTTGGTGTCTCACCTTGCCCTCATTGGGTCACTACTTACTATGGAGGCCAGGTTTGTAATTCTTCTCAACAACATTATTAATTCATATAGTTTTCTCTAAATGGTTAATTTTCTATCTCATAATGTCAATTAAGAAGAAAATTGTCCGCATTTAATTATCATTTTCAATTGTAAGATTATATTCATTAACTTCATTGTGTTGTGACTAACGGCAGAATATAAATTTGGTTCTTCAAAAGTTTGGTAGCAACATCATTTTCTCGAATGGACTAAAAGACCCTTACAGCAGTGGCGGGTAAACACCTTAAAATATACAATAAATTCATCTTATAATGATTTTAGAACAATGTTTTAGTTTTAAATCAAACTGTGTGACTTTTACATATTTCAGGGTTCTGAACAGCTTATCAGAAAGTCTTATTGCCCTCCATACAGTCAATGGTATGCCTTGGTATTATGTGAATATATACAATTCAGTTGTCTATTTATATTATAATATACATATTCTAATATAAATATAAAAAAAATACATTTTGTTTTTGTTTTTCTCTATTCTTGTTTAGAATTGCCCGCCTTTAATTTCTTATACGAGAAAAAAAGAAAACCGAAGCATAATATATCATATCAACTTTTTATTAGCCACGTTTTACATCATAAAATTTCTTGTATAAAGTAGTAGCTACTTTTTATCATTTTATATCAACATTTTTTTAAACGAATTAATCAAATGGTACTATGTTTGACAAATGTTGTTTTTTTCAGGAGCTCATTGCCTGGATCTTGTGCCAGCAACTCCGACCGACCCAGAATGGTTGGTGAAACAACGGAATAAAGAGATCGAGATTATCCAAGGGTGGATTAACCAATATTATGCTGATCTTGATGCACCCAAAGGGTGTGGTACCCAAATTTTGTCCTATTATTACAGCAATATTTTTGTTGTTGTATTTTTGGGCCTTGGGCCTGCTTTTTTCTTTTGATACAATATTGGATTAGTTCTTTTGCGTCAATTTTGTTGCGAACCAATGAGAAAAAAAAATGATAACGGGCCAACTAAGCCATTGTGATAACAATAATAATAATAATAACAATAATAATAAATAAATAAAAATTATTATTATGAATAATTTCTTTTATTCTAGTTTTTTTTGCACTTTGCAGAGTCAAAATTCAAGGTCACATGTTTGCAACTTACCCTTTGTTGCAGTCAGAACTCAGAAGTGCATCGGCCAAAGCATTGATGCACCATAGTAACCCTCATATAATGTGTAACCCCTCCGTAAACATAGGCAATCAATAAGGGTAGCCTTTTTCTTTTTGCATCCTGAAAGTACAATAAGTAGTGATTGATTTTGGTTTGGTAGAATGTTACTTCTGCTCTATCTAGGACATTTCTCTAACTTTAGAGGATTTACAGCTTGCCTTAAGGACAATAGTTGATAATCGGGTGCCGCTTCAGTGCTTTTGTGGCGGGAAAAGGCATTTGCCTTTCGATCCTTCTCAACCATTTGATCAAACAAGAGCTCCTGATTTTGCCAGGTGGCCATCTCTGTTTTTATTTTTATTTTTTTTAAATGAAGCGTAACATTCAAACGCGGAAAAGCAGAATTTCACCCAAAGGAAAAAAAAACGCAGAAACGCAGAAACCTCACCGCACACCTCGCCGCGGCCGCGCCGCACCTCACCAGAAGCAGTCAACCAGAAACGCAGAAACACAGCCCACCGCACCTCGCCGCGGCCTCGCCGAACTCCACCGCACCTCGCCGCGGCCGCGCCACACCTCGCCGCAACATGATCCTCTTAATCTCAACAATATAAGGGTGTCTTAAAAGTCTTAGCAACTTCACTTGCCGGAGGATTTTAATGGCATCAGATATATGTTCAAAAACATCATGAATCTTCTTGATTGCAACCTTTCCCCCATCGTGTGTATCAATTGTTGCACAAACAACCTTTCCATTTTTTTCACATCTTCAAGTTCCGTGTCAGTTCAAGGCACCGTAACAAACTCTACACACAGAAGGGGAAATCTTATAAGATGGGAAAAAGAAAAAAAAAATCTTCTTGAGTTGATCTTGCTGCAACTTGTTCTTCTTTCTTTGTTCCGTCTTTCCGGGGCACAACACCTTCACTCCGGCGCAACTCCTCCACTCCGGCGCACCTCCTTCTCTCCGGCGCCCTTCTATTCCAAGAACACAACCGACAAAACTGTTATCGCCCGTACACTCCGTTGGCCATCGCCGCCGTGCACTATGACGTTGGGTTTGCGATTGGGGAAGAATGCGACTGCGTTTCTCATTTCAGTTCTATTTTAATGTTTATGTTTATTTACAAAAAAAAAAATTAAAAAACAGAATGGACACGTGGCACAAGCAGGATGGACAGATTGATCAAACGGGTGAGAAGCAGCGAAAGGCATGTGCCTTTTCCCGCCTCAAAGGCACTGAAGCCGTTCCCGTTGATAATATTTCACTTAGATTGTCATCCATTTTAAACTATATTTACAATGCCATTCTCTATTGTCTTCCATACACTGTTACTGGAACACAGTGATGAACAGAAAATGAGGGGGAATGTAGCACGCCTTTGGACCACCAAATGCCTCTTTATTAGTTATATAACACTCATGTTCACTCCACAAATCTCAACCTCATTTCACACCTGCACAGCCAAGTAGAAAAATGTCAGATACACACAATTTGGAAGCACCTTACAAATATAAAATTATAAAGCAAATACAACAATCACAGCAAGCCCTGTGTGTCAGTCATTAGACGTGGTTGGTTACACAACTTGATTGACAATATTCTTGGGAATAATATTTAGAATAACATAGCAGGTGGAAGACAGTGAACCGAACACAGGCTAGAATTGGACGGGGAATGGTTCAACGGATCATAAGCTAAAGCACTTTCATATTATGTTCAACTAAAATAAAACCTAACTGAAGAAATTACACAACATCCTTCAGTATAGCTGAACCCTTTGTAGTATAGTCCTTTTGGGTTCCTAAAGGCAGACAAACATATAGCCAACTTTGTGAATATCAGTTTAGGCTATAATAGTTAGCAAAGCATTATTTGATGCTAAAATAAATTGATGCACCACCTAAAATGCAATCATAATTAAAGGCCAAAAGCCCAAAACCATCAGGTTGTTGTTTAAAGACAATCCCATCAAAGTCACTTTATACTTCACATTGTCATCTATCTTCTCAAAGGCATTAGAACATAGGGGTGCTAATAATGCATCAGATGTAGTTTTTAATCCAATCTAATGCATCCCTTTTGGTGCCATCATTGTAATGACATAATGTTTCAAGGATATGGGGTCATCGTGAAACTTAGCCAGTTCACAGTTCAATTCTCGTGACCTAACAATTATGCAACTGTTTTTTCAGATTCTTACACACTAAACTGCTGGCACAAAATCAACTTCCTCGAGTAACCTCCACAACTGTTAATAACTGCTTCCTGTCTCCGAACATAAGTTTCCTTCAAAAAACTTCCACGTAGGCTTCCTCTGAGAACTTCTAATTCTTGATTCGGAAATCAACAAAGTGGCACAAGAGGTCGAACTGGTTCACAGTTCACAGTTCACAGATCACTGAACTTAATTTCAAAAATGTTTCAGCTAACTGAACTAGGTTTATGAAGTGTATACAATTCACGAACTGTGTCAGTTGCGGTTTCAGTTTAGTGCGATTTTTCAGTTCAGTTTGGTTTGTCTGATATTTTAACAACCCCACGTGGAACTGATAGAGCAGTGTAGAAAATAACAAATGAAGGAAGAAATATGGACTAAGTGTATTAATTGGAAATGGAATGAGAGACTGAACTCTCTTACAAAATGGATAACCAGAGCAAATCGCTCCTCAGAGGAAGAGAATCCACTTCTCTCTCTGCCAACCTCTCTCTAGGCTTAACCGTAAATCAGCATAGTGATTATTCCCTCAATTCCCCCACTATATCATGACTCAAGCTATTGGATCCTAATTGCCTGCCAGCACAGCAGCCCTTCTCTCCTCTCTTTTCTTTATTCTCTCATACACTCTTCAAATCTTGGGCCTTTTCTCATTTAGGCACATTAACACATCCCCGGTAGCCTTGTCCCTCCCTTGACCACAATTGGTACCCTAGCATCACTCTCTCTTGCAAAAACAGCCTTGTCCTCAAGGCTAAATTAAGGGAATTGGCTTCGAAACAGCAACTCATTCTCCCAAGTAGCATCTTCCGCTGACATGCCTTTCCATTGAATCAGTAATTCACTAATGTGCTCGCCATCCTCAAATTTATCCCTCCAAGACAAGACCTTCTCTAGTTGAATGATTGCTACCAGCCCCACCTCTAAATCAGCAGGCATCTCAGTGGCATAATGATAACCACCTACCGCCTTCTTAAGCTGAAATACATGGAAAACTGGGTGCACTCTTGAAGATTTTGGCAACTATAGCTTATAAGCCACTGGCCCTACCTGCTGAATGACTTTATAGGGTCCAAAAAAACGAGGAGCTAACTTGGAATTAATTCTTTGCACCACAGATGACTGCCTATTGGGCCTAAGTTTGAGAAACACCCATTCCCCTACTTCGAAATGCACATCCTTCCTTTTTTTTTTGTTAAGCATAATGCTTCATTTGCTCTTGAGCCTTCGACAAATTATGTTTCAGTTGCCTCAAGGCCTCATCTCTATCCTTCAACTCTTAAGCCACGGCTTCCACTCGAGTTTCCCCCTCCAAGAAGTGAACCAAAGGTGGTGGAGGTTTTCCATAAACAACCTGGAAAGGAGTAAAACCAGTTGACACATGAAATGAGGTGTTGTACCACAACTCCGCCCACGGAAGCCAACGAGACCATGATTTCGGTTGTTCCACTGCAAAACACCTTAAATACGCCTCCAAAAACCGATTGACAACCTCCATTTGTCCATCCGTTTGTGGATGATAAGCCGGCGACATCTTCAAAATAGTCCCTTACAACTTAAAGAGCTCCCGCAAAAAGATGCTCACAAACAATGGGTTGCGGTCACTTACAATTGATTCTGGAATTCAATGCAAACGCACCACTTCTTTCACAAAAAATCATGCCACGGCTTCCACTCGAGTTTCCCCCTCCAAGAAGTGAACCAAAGGTGGTGGAGGTCTGCCATAAACAACCTGGAAAGGAGTAAAACCAGTTGACACATGAAATGAGGTGTTGTACCACAACTCCGCCCACGGAAGCCAACGAGACCATGATTTCGGTTGTTCCACTGCAAAACACCTTAAATACGCCTCCAAAAACCGATTGACAACCTCCATTTATCCATCCGTTTGTGGATGATAAGCCGGCGACATCTTCAAAACAGTCCCTTACAACTTAAAGAGCTCCCGCAAAAAGATGCTCACAAACAATGGGTTGCGGTCACTTACAATTGATTCTGGAATTCAATGCAAACGC
Organism: Calophaca sinica; assembly: GCA_037113605.1. Classification (NCBI taxonomy): domain Eukaryota; kingdom Viridiplantae; phylum Streptophyta; class Magnoliopsida; order Fabales; family Fabaceae; genus Calophaca; species Calophaca sinica. Next base: position 94,181,900 of record CM073732.1, on the reverse strand, counting down.
ACCACTTCTTTCACAAAAAATCATGCCACCGTACGGGCTGTATAAGGATGTTTAAGAGGGATGAAGTGACTGCATTTAGACAAATGATCTACCACAACGAATATGGCAGCATACCCATTACTCTTAGGCAGTTCCGTAATAAAATCCATCGAGATGTCGCTCTAAACAGCTGCTGAAATAGGGAGCGGTTGCAATAAACCATTTGGGGTGGTGGCTGCATACTTTTGGCATTGGCAAGTGTCACAAGCTTTCACAAAATCCTGCACTGCGCCCTTCATCCCATGCCAAAACAAATTCCCAGCAATTCTCCTATATGTTCGTAAAAACCCAGAATGTCCCCCACTTGGGGATGAATTAAACTCCTTCAACAACAGAGGAATCATGGATGATTTAGCTGACAAAACCAACCTGTTTTTGTATAACAGCACCCCATCTTTAAACACATAACCAGGGCGTGATAGCGGATCGGCTTGCAAAGCATCAATTATTTTTATTTTTTTTAGTAAAGGATCCTGTCGAACCTCATTCTGCACTTCCTTGCCATATTGCCAAATCGGGTAAGACACTAAGGACTACAGAAACACGTCCTCATGCTGCCTGGATAGGGTGTCTGCCACTTTGTTATCCGCTCCCACCTTATAAACTACTTCAAAATCAAAACCCAATAACTTTGCAATCCATTCCTACTGATTGGAAGTAGTAATCCGCTGCTGAACCAAATGTCGCAAACTCTTTTGGTCCGAGTACATAGTGAATTTTCTACCCAACAAGTAATGGCGCCATTGCTGAATTGCCAAACCCAATGCCATAAGTTCCTTTTCATAAGCTGATATGGAGAGTTTAGATGAAGAAAAAGCCTTACTAAAATAAGCGATTGGATGCTTATGTTGCATTAACACTACCCCCACGCCTCTACCAGACACATCACATTCAATTTCAAATGGAACTGCAAAATTTGGCAATGACAATACTGGAGAAGACGTGACTACCCGTTTCAGCTCCTCAAAAGCTCTTGCTGCTGCATTATTCCATACAAACCCCTCTTTCTTTGTCAAGTCCGTCAATGGCTTGGCTATTTTGCCATAATTAGCAATGAATTTCCGATAGTATCCCGTCAACCCGAGGAAACAACTCACTCCCTTGACACTCTTCAGAGTTGGCCAATTAACAACATTAATGACCTTTTGGGGATTTACAGCAACTCCATCATGAGAAATGACATGACCCAAGTATTCAACCTTCCTTTGACCAATGACACATTTCTTCTTATTGACCACAAACGTGTGTTGTATAAGTACCATCAAAATAGCCTCTAAATGTTTCAAATGAGTATGCCAATCCGGGCTATAAATTAAGATATCATCGAAAAACACCAATACAAATTTGCGAAGGAAAGGTTTAAAAACCTCATTCATGACGGATTGGAAGGTTGCCGGTGCATTTGTCAATCCGAACGGCATGACTAAGAATTCATAATGGCCCTCATGCGTGCGAAAAGCGGTCTAGTGCACATCCTCCTCTTTCATCCGAATTTGATGATAACCCGACTTGAGGTCCAATTTCGAGAAATAACTGGCACCAAAGAGCTCATCCAACAACTCATCTACAACTGGAATGGGGTATTTATCTTGGACTGTGGCTCTATTGAGGCCCTATAATCAATGCACATCCTCCAAAAGGCATCCTTCTTCTTTACTAATATCACCGGGCTAGAAAAGGAACTTCAACTATTACGGATCACACCTTGCTGTAGTAGGGACTTAACTTGTCTCTCAACCTCATCTTTCTGATAGTGGGGATATCTATACGGCCTCACACTAACTAGTCCAGTCCCCTTCTGAAGAGTAATTGCATGGGTAGTGTTATGATTAGGAGGTAGACTATTCACTTCCTTAAAAACCACTGCAAACCGGTCCAAAACTGCTTCTAATTCCTGCAGACGTGGCTTGGGCAGAATGTCCTGTCCCTCAGTAGCCATTACCGTAGACCATAACCTGCCACCAACTTCCCGGATGTCTTCTAGGACAATACTGTGGAGAGCAGAAACTCCAGCAACACCCTTTTGTCTATCAAACCGTTGAGCAAGCAATTCAACACTCCTTCCCTGATGATCAAACACCATGGACATATCTTTCCAATCCATGACCACTTTCCCCAAAGTTTCCAACCAAAACACACCAAGAATTACATCCACACCACCCAAACCCAGAACAAAAGCATCTAGCTGAACCCCAAAACCTTGCACTCAATATTAGTCTCGGGCGCATCCTCCCTCTCTAAGGCAATAATTTCCCCTTCTTCATTAACAATTTCATCATCCCCTAAAATAATCAAACGCAATTGTCGAGCTGTACACTGGTGAAGAGGATGATACCTTTCATTGCAGTGGTAGCATAGGCCCTTAGCCCTTTTCTCCATCAACTCAGAGTAGGGGATGTGGCGGATGCCACGATTCTGGTCGCCAGAGCTGCGCCGGGAGTCCTCCATCTAATTGCTCTTGGAAGTTGCAGTAGAAGACAACACCCTGGCGTGCGAAGTGGATGAGTGCGTAGAAGACTCGAGTCGCGCATTAGGTTTCGCAGAGTGGGCTTGACCCAAAAGCCCATACCCGAGTGAACCAGTGGAGTCCACATCTCGCGGAGCCCAACCCGGTTTGGAGTGACGCTGCCAAGGAGGTGGGTAACCGGGTCTAGAACGGGACCCATGGAGCTGAACCGACTGCGATTCAACTGCAAACTCAGCCTCGACATCACGCGCTATCTGCATTGCTTGGTAGTGGGTTTTTGGCTTGAACGTGCACACCTTACTGTGAATATCTTGCCTCAAACCTCCAATGAAATAACCCAAAAACTGCATCTCAGGAAGACGGCCACACTGCAAAGAATGGAGCTCGAAATCGGCGATGTAATCTTCCACCGAACCTATCTGTTTCAAGTCCTTAAGTTCCTCAAACGGATTATCCCAAAAGCTACCAGCGAAGCACACAATAAAGCTTCCTTGAAGCTTTCCCAGGAAGTGTCCTCCGTTGAATCACGCCAGAGATTAAACTAGTGGATGGTTTAGCCCTCCATGCTGAGCTTCGCTAGTTGAATGCGAACATCATTGAAGATCTTCTGCACTTCGAAATACGTCTCCCCATGAGTGATTCAAGCAATTGGATGTTCACCTTGGAAAAAAGGGAGCTCAACCTTCTTGGCCGAAAGTCGAAACTCGTCGAACGACGAAGAGTGCTTTTCTTATGGCGACAAATGCCTTTGGCGAGAAGAGTCGCCCCACAAACGATTCATTTCAGCAAGTAGAGCCTCCTTGAGTGCCTCCATACCTAGTTCAACACGCTCCAAACGACCCTCTAATTCTGTCACTCGCTCAACCGTTTTTGGGGGCACGAAAAACAACAGCAGGTCAGACCAGTTTGATAGAGCAGAGTAGAAAATAACTAATGAAGGAAGAAATATGGACTGATTGTATTAATTGGAAATAAAATGAGAGACTTAGCTCTCTTATAAAATGGATAACAGAGCAAATCGCTCCTCGGAGGAAGAGAATCCACTTCTATCTCTGCCAACCTCTCTCTAGGCTTAACCGTAAATCAGCATAGTGATTATTCCCCCAATTCCCCCACTATATCATGACACAAGCTATTGGATCCTAACTGCCTGCCACACTACAACAAATTCTGCAAAAGATGGCGCTCCTTTAAGCAGCGCTTAAAATAAAAAATACTGTTTTAAATGATACTGAATGAATAAACAACGCTTATAATATAAAGCGCTGCTGTTGGTTTTGACAATAATCAGCGCTTAATACTTGAAGCGCTGTTTTTTCACCAAAATTCACTTTTATAATAAACAGCGCTTGAACATGAAGCGCTGTTGTAGGTTAAATAAATAGCGCTTATAACTTGCGCTGTTTTTTGTCTTCACAATAAACAGCGCATATAACGTGAAACACTGTTTTTGGTTTCTGGTTTCATAATAAACAGCGCTTATACCTTAAAAGCACTATTTTTGGTCCAAATTTTATTAAAAACGATTTTCCCTCTTCTCTCATTTCACTCGCACAGTCTGTCTCGCAACTCTCTCTCTCTCTCTCGCAAACGTGACCACTGTTCTCCCTCTGCCATTGTCTCTCTGTCTCGCCATTTCTCCCTCTCTTGCGACCTACTCCTCTCTGCAAACCCCTCCGCCACCGTCGTCGCTGTTTTGTCGCTCGTTGTTACTCGTTGTTGCTCTCATCGTTGCTGTCGTCGCCGTGCTCGGACATGCGTCGTTTTACGCCTTGCTCAGTCCACTCTTCTTCTTCTTCTTCTTCTTTTTCGTGAGGAACTCCCTATCATTCCACCGTTGAGGAATCTCTTGAGGGTTAGTATATTTTGCTTGCATTTTCGATAAACATTGTCTGGGTATTAGTTTAACAGCTTGCCTTGTGGTTATTAATTTAGGGAAGAATTTTTATTAGGGCATTTTTATTGATTGTGAAGAGGAACAAGGCTGAGGTGTTTTTCTTTTTGGTTGGAAAGTTACAGACAGGTTTTTTTTATCTATTCCCCTTCAGTTCTTTCCTTATAATCCTAACTTAATATATCTATTTGAAGATCTGGATTTTCTTGCCCATTGTGTTTTTATTTAGATTTGTAATTAATGCTTTTTGGAAGGATCCATTCACATGGATGTATGTTATGTATCTCATGTTTCTCTAATTCAAGAAAACTTATTCAGCTCTTTATGTCATTGTTATGGTTTTCTTAATTTACAAAGCATCGTTGGGTAATTGTTTGATAAATGCAGCTGTTTTACTCTGTTTTATGCAATGGTTGCTGTTGCGTAGTTCATTTTTTTGTTGCAAGTATGTATTTGAGGAGTAGTTTCAGGTCTTTGCTTTCCTCTTCTTAAGCAATGTATACCTTGAACAGTTATAGTTACCCATATTCACTTGGCAATAACATTTAAGTACAAAAATGTATTGGGGGGTTTTTTCGCTTTTCATCCAGGATTTGGTCTCATGGTCTGTACTGAATCGAAACTTTAACAAATTTGGTCTCTGGGAATTGTTTATTGTATACCATTTTGGCCATCCACACCTAATATCATTGTTATTTATTAGGAAATAGAATTGCTTCTGAAGGAATCCCTAGAAATTGGATTAAGCAATAGATATAACCTTGTAAACCTTCCATGCTATGTTGTTGTTTCCTCTTTTATGTTGTTACAGGTATTTTATAAATTTTGGAATGCACATATTTTAGGGGAGGCTCTGCCAAAATTTTGTTAGAAATTTGATATAGTCTGTGTGTTGATGTTAAGAGCAGTGGTTATAAATGTATTGGAATGGTGTTTTTTGGTTGGTAGAAATGATTATGAGTGTAAAATTGGATATTGAATTATTTTGTTTGATTTTGTACTTAGGGCTATCCTAATTTATCAAAGAAACAAGTCTCGGTTTTCTATCCCGTCTCCACCTAAATGGATACCGATAAAGGTATTTATACCAAATTATTTATGCAATTATTCAAATTACCAAAATAAAAGCAATTAATTTCATATTTTTTGCTTTATAGTGTCCTCGCCAACCGAACTCTGATGACTGTGGCCGGTATGTTTTGAAGTTTCTCAAGGATATTGTCGTTCATAACCAAACAAAAATTCCAACAGAGGTATGTATGTAATAATTTGAAAGTTTATATAATTTTTTTATTTTTACACATACCATTTGAATGCATTTGTTCACTTCTAACTTGATTTAATTTTCATTTCCCAGTACTTTCCTGATTGTCAATTCGACACATACTCTGATCATACCGAACTCAAAGAAGAGTGGTGTCGATATTTTGTTAGGAATTTTATCAATTGTAGGCAGGTAGAAGAAGATTAATATTTAATGTTTAAGTGATTTTGTTAAATTTAGTTTTTGTGAGTTTGGTGTTGATGTAAATAACATGCTTATGTGGTCATGTAATTAATTCCTGCACATTTGTTGAACATTAGCATACTAGGTAGACTTGTATTAGATTAATTTATATTGTAATTATATTGTAATTTATTCATATTAATACAATGGATATGTACTGTTTCTATGAAGAAAAATTATATTGTAACGTTAACTTTGGTTTTAGTGAAGTTTGATGTTGATACAATTGGGTGTTGATGACAATTTTGGTGTGCATTTTGTGTTCTCATAATATTATGCAACGGATATCATGTGCATATGAGAGAAATAAATAAATAAAAACAAGACATTAAACAGCGCTTCATTAAAGGAAGCGCTGCTTATTACATAAAAAAATGGACAATAAATAGCGCTTCCTTATTGAAGCGCTGTTTATTGTCTACAATAAACAACGCTTCCTAAATGAAACGCTGTTTATTGTCAATTTTCGGCAACGCTTTATAAACGCTGTATTTTTTTAAAACAATCAGCAACGGCTTAATTTTCAGCGCCTTTAAGCGCAGTTTAAGGCAAAAAAAAAGCGTTGTTTATTGTCGAAACTGTTGTAGTGCCAGCACAGCAGCCCCTCTCTCCTCTCTTTTCTTTCTTCTCTCATACACTCTCCAAATCTTGGGCCTTTCCTTATTTAGGCCCACTATACACACACACACACACACACACACACACCTTTGTAACACTGTGCGACCTTTGGCCAGAAATCTTTGAGCATGCTACTCACAGGACAACTCCATGACCACGTGCGGGGTTTTGTTTATATGGGACTCGAACCCGCGCCCAGTGGCTTTAAAGGCCACGGGAAGCATCCCACTAACACCAACTCATTATGGTGTTAGTGGGATGCTTCCCGTGGCCTTTAAAGCCACTGGGCGCGGGTTCGAGTCCCATATAAGGCAAAACCCCCGCATGTGGCTGCGGGAGTGTCCTGTGAGTAGCATGCTCAGCATTTCGGTGGGCCAAAGGTTGTACCGGGTAGTTGGGGTATTACAATAAAAGGCGCATTTTATTGTAATACCCCACCAAGCGCATACCGGCTTTTGGCCCTCTGCAACGGTAAGCGTGCCACTCACAGGACTTCACCATTCCCTTAAATGGTGTTTTTGCCCTCTGGGGGATTCGAACCCATGCCCAATGGAATAAAGGCCTTTAGGAAGCATCCCCCATCACCAACTCAACTATAAGTTGGTGATGGGGGATGCTTCCTAAAGGCCTTTATCCTTTTGGGCATGAGTTCAAATCCCCCGGAGGGCAAAAACACCATTGGAATGGTAAAGTCCTATGAGTGGCACGCTCACCGTTGCAGAGGGCCAAAGGCCGGTATGTGCTCGGTGGGGTGTTACAATATAATGTAACACTCCGCCTAATTTAATTATTTAATTAAATTAGTTTAAACATTTATATGTTTTGAATTAAAAGTTGAGTAATTGGATTGGGTTGTATTTGTAGAAATAATGGGTGTATATAGTAGTGATATTGTGAGAATTTGAATTAGAGGAGGGGTAATTTTGGAAAGGACCCTCATTCTCTCCCTTATCCCTCACTCACACTCAGCTCTCTCTCTCATTCACTCCCTCCCACGTTTCTCATCAGAGAAAGAAGAAAAGAAAGAAGAAGAAGGAAGAAAAGAAAAGGGGTGCTAGGGTTCGAAGGTTTTGATGGAAAAGAGGGAAGATAGTGGAAGTTCATCATTCCTAGCAATAAGAAGAGAGTTTGAAGACTAATTGTTGGGCATTGTCAGAAATTGGAAGCTTGCCCCAGGCTTGAGAAGGGGGAGCTCGAATTGGAGAAGAAGAAACCCAAGGTCATCACCTCCATAGCTCAAGTTCTCAAAGTTTGTTGGTAAGTTCTTCTCACTTAGAGGTTGGGCAAACCATAAGACCCACCACTTAGAGTTTTCCTCTTTTGCCTCATTTGTGTGGTTTCTTGATTTCTAAGCTTGAAATGGTTGCAATGCATGAATGGGTTTAGGTCTAGATGAGTATGCTTAGGTTGAAGCATGAAGGGTTGTATGATAAGTTAATGCATGATTGATTGTGTGATAGTTATCATAAGTTGCTCATGATCTTGTACACTTGATAAATACTTGATTTTGAGTCCTAATCTTGCTTGCTTTTGGTTTGGATTGAGGTAAAAATGTGTTGAAATCTGTTGAAGTGCAGAAAACTGGTTTCTGCACAATTCTCAGTTTCTTGGGTGCGCCAGATACAAGTGTCTTGTGACGCGACGCGCAGTAAAACAGAGCCAAAATTGAAAAATGCGTGTGACGCGCTGTACAAGCGGCGCGACGCACACAGAAACAGAGGCAAATCGCAGAAATGCGCATGATGCGCTGTACGGATGCGCTCCGCACGCTTTCTGCAAAACGTTAACTTCGGAGATTTTATTAAAATACCAAACGAAGTCGGAATTGGGCATATGACTACTCGTTGGAAAGCTTAGGAGGTCTAATTTCTAAATCTAATTTTTACTTTGGAAAATATCCACCCAATTAGTGCAGTTTTGAGTTACAAGCCAGTAGGTTCAGAAAACTGGACAATAACTATCCCCCAAATTGTAACTTATGTTTCTCCTTCAATACTTAATGACAAAATACGATTACATGGATGATTGTTTGAGTATTTGTTCTTGAATAAGAGGGTTAAAACTCTGAGTATATGCATTGGTAAATTAATAAGTTTGATTTATAGACAAGTTTGTCTGCAATTGATTGTATGATTGTTGCCGGTCCGTGCTGCAATAAAGTACGGCGGAATTGTGCCGGTCCGTACTGCTATAAGGTACGGCGGAATTGTGAAGAACTTCAATGGAAGTCAATTTTATACGTTCATGGAATTCATTAATTTATCGACTCACATTTTGTTAGTTATGGTATAATGTGATACTGTGTGAATGTGTTGACGTTATGAACTCTCTTATTATGAAATCATGATGTTTGTATTGGGAATAGAGTTGGTGAGGAGTCCTTGTAGGACTCACTGAGATTTTTATCTCACTCCTTTCTATTTGTTTTTCAGAGAAGCAGGATCCGAAAGGTGATCAAGCGAGTCAAAAAGGTTGAATTCTCTTAGTCTAGTGTTATAATCTGGGAGTGTAGCAACTCATTTATTTTTGGATATTTGGAAACTTCTTAATTGTATTTTGTAGTCTAAGTATTTATATTTGGAATATTGTAACCCAGTTACTAGAATACTGACTGCAGTCAACGTTGATCACTGATTAGAGCTAATATTCCACACTAATGCTTGATAGCATTAAATAAGAGCTAATTCTTGTGAATGCATTTAATTTAAGCTGAATTTTTTTTAGGCACATGGACTCATTGATTTGAAAAGATGAATAATTAAGACATCAAATAATTAAGCTAAGTAAAGCTGAAAGAACCCAATAAGCAAAAGTGTAGTCATATGTGGAACATCAAATTTTTTTCACATGAGCAATAGGTATGAATGGAAGGGTAACCCACGGGAACTTACCACCCAAAGTGAAAGAATTTTAAAAGGTTGCAATATAGCAAATATTGAAAAGAATGAGTTTTTACCAAAGTCGGTACATAATATCATTTAATAATTAAAGCTAACACAAATGTATAGCTTGAATATTAAAAGCAACATTTGATTTCCATAATTAATTCTCTCACAAACACTTGAATGCAGGTAGCAGAACTTCAGTTTCTACGAATAGGATTCTTATCACAATCATCAACACAATCATGAAATCAAAGTATAACAACAGCAATAGAAACCATTGGACCCAGTATTATTATTGAGAGCAAGCGAAATTAAAGAGATAAATTGAGATATAACCGACCTAGGCTAAAGCCAAAGGTTTCTTGTGCTTCCCAAAAGAGCTGGAATCAAAGATGTAGAAGCGAAAGTGGGGGAAAAAAATCAAACTTTCTTCCCAAGCAAATTCTAGTAAGTAAATTTTATTTAAACATTTTATCAAACATAAAGTGGACAATACAACATGAAACCTGTAAATCTCCCCCATAATATTTTAGACATACCAAGCAAAGGGTGGCATATAGGATGAACCAGTATTTAAATGGTTCATCGTGAACCATGATTATGAGCCGTCGGATAGGAGAAGTCTATCGGATCTTATGATGCACCTTTCACACTCAATAATTTCTTCTTCTTTCTCTCTCTTTTCTTCCCACTCCTCCTCCTTTCTCCAACGGTGGAAAACGCAGGGACCTCTCAATCAACCTCATCCTGTTTTTTCTTAGAATCATAACAGCTCTTTTTACAAAATAAATCTAGACTTTTTGGAATGCACATTTTGGGTTTCAATTTCAATTTTTATCACACCCAAATAACCCCAACCTCAAGTTTTCAATCTCTGCCACATCAAAATTTAATTCCTAATGCAAACACAAGTTGATAACAGAAACATTCAAAGAAAAAAGCCATAAATGCGATGATAATGTATTGTGGCTATTGGTTTGGATTCAGTCTCACACATTGACAACATGCTCAAATTGATGCCAAAACCATGTTCAACGTTTTATATCTTCTGAAAGAGCAATTAGAAGAGCCACTTCAAAGGTAGGCATTGAACTGAAACCAAAACACCATACAACCTCCATTGTAAGCCCCCTGTGAAATGAATAAACAGTTGTAACAACAATCACAAAGAGAACGGTGGATTCCAAAAAAATTCAAATACATAGAGGAAAATTAGAGAGAATTAAAACAAAGGAGAATCAAATATAGATAGCAGAACCCCATCTCGCCACTGTGTTCAGACGTAGAGATCGGAGCCCCGTTGTGGAAGTCGTCGGTCGCCATTATTTCACCGTCATACCTCTTCGTCCTCCGTCGAGACCCCCATGGCGCAACCCATCTCCAGTCGTAACATGATTCACCACCGTGCACTCTAGTTGTTGCAAGCAGCAGCTTTGCATTCGCGGCCTTCTTTGGGCAACTGGAGCAGGCAGTGGAGATAGAGAGAGAAATCTGGGGAGAGAGAAAGAGGGTTTATGAGGTCAAATCTAGTGTGGTAAAGTCAAATGAAATCATGTGAGTTTCTTTAATCTAACGGCTATCAATCATGGTTCACCCATGGGCCATTTGATATACTTCTACACCCTAGAAGCCATCCCCAGCAAAGACCTATTGTTTTCATGTGAACAGAAGTGGAAACACAAAAAAAAAAAAGAGTCTTCAACCACTGTCTCAAATTACAACCTTAAATCATTAGGCAATACCTATTGTTTTAATCTTTCAACCATTTTTGTAGAACCCGTGAACAAAAAAAAAGTATCATTATTACAAAATAAACTACAGAAGTAAAATGGGAAGCCAAAACAATATATAGACCTTCGTACTCAACCAAACTCAAGAAAAGGCTTAATACACAAATTATTCCATAAAAGTTGATAAAGAATCTGAAAACAATATAACCCTCCCACCTCACAAATAGACAAGCAATTGGTACCTGCAGAATACCCAGCAAACAGAGAAATAAGAAGAGGCATATAATGATATAGTGGAATCAGACACAGGGAAGGCAAAATGCACCAACACATTACACAGTATGTAACACCAATCCAATCTGTATATATATATATATATATATAAAGCTATTAGAAGAAGGGTGTCATTTAACATGGTCAAATAGAAGTTTTTGTCCACCATGATCAAATGCACATTTTACCTATGAGGAATGCTACGGACAATCTCTCTGACACTCTCTCTTAAACACTCTCTCAATGATTGGGCCAGGTGACAATTTTTTTTTTCAAAATCAACCATTGGATTGAAAGTTACTATCATATAGATCATATCTGTAAATTTTAACATTAATCTGTAATCATTTGCTATGTCATCAAGATGCGTCCAGATTAACGTTATTTGTAATTACACCGTTGACGTTAATCTTGACGCATCTTGATGACATAGCAAATGATTATAAATTAATGTTAAAATTTATAGATATGATCTATATGATAGTAACTTTCAATCCAATGGTTGATTTTGGAGAAAAAAAATGTGACATGGCCCAATCATTGAGAGAGTGTTTAAGAGAGAGTGTCAGAGAGGTTGTGATTAGCATTTCTCTTTTACCTATATTAGCCTGTTCCATCCAGTAATTAGTTTATTACAACTTTGCCCAAAAAAAAGCAATTATACATTGCGCCCCACTCTAATTCCACAATTCACATTTGGTCATTTTGCTCCTCTTTCCTCTCGACTTTCGGTTTTTCCTCCATCCTCTCTGCACGACAATCTTATTCAAAAATTTCTCACCATCTCAAACAGATCTCCCGATTTGAAACAAGTGAATAACATTTTATTTTTGTATCTCTCTCTGATTTGGAAGTTTGAGAAACAGATCTGGGCAGATTTGATAAGCCAATATGTTTGTGTGGTTGAGCATTGTAAGAAGATGGATACTGGGGCACTGGAGGGTGGTCGGGAAGAATACATGCGCTAAACAGTGGACATGGTTACTGTACATATTGTTGTGCTGCAAGCAATTGCAAGAGGCAATAACATGGTTCAACCAGATGTCATTGATCCATGGCCCAAGGGCATCCTAAGGAACCGAGTAATGTTATGTGAACACCCAATTTGGGACACCCCGTATGGACACCGTATGTCCGTACGGTACGGACATGTATGGAACTGTACGGAATCCATATCCTGCTCCTTAGTGAGAACATTGATCTGGCTAGATGATTCTGTAAGATCATCGTCCTGAACATGATTGAAGGATTGGTTGGAATCTTGATAATCAGAAGAATCCTCAGATTGAGAGGTTTCAATTAACAGACTGTTAATTTTGTCCTCAATGTCTTGACTGAGGTTAAGGGCCTTAATCCGTTGCCCTAGCCTACAGTATCTACTAATGTCTGTTGATTCATTCATTCTTAATACTAGTATCCCTATCAAGCTAGATGAGGGCGAAGATATCAATGGGTGAGGAAGGCTTGTTAAGATTGTCTGTTTTCTGATCTTTGGTTGTTTGTCTGCTTGTTATCTACTCTTTCCACTAATCTTGTATTCTTTCTCTTGTTTGTTTGTTTATCTTCAATCATGTCTGTTTATTCAGATAACCAATCAATCATGTCTTATGACAATCAATCAATCTATTCCAATATGTCTGTTGGAAATCAATCTGTTTGTTCAAAACAATCTTATCAATCCTTGGCCTCCCATTGGTCTAAACAATCATTTCAATCATCAGATTATTCTGATAATCAATCTTTATCTCAATCTTTTGATAATCAATATATTATGTCTTCTGAATTTGAAGATCAGCTCTTAGTTCCGACCCCCTCTTGGTATCAAAGCCTGATGGGGAAGTAGGAGTATGTTATTAAGTTTGAATGCTTGAGTTACTTCTCTGTTGTACTTAATATGATTAACCATGTTAAAGTTCTAAGATCTGGGAGATACATTACTGTTTATTGTGACGAACATAACAACATGAAAGGTTACTGTTTATTGTTCTAGTGAACGTCATAATGGATGTTACTGTTTACTGATATGAACTTTGTGCAATGAGATACTCAAATCCTATGTTCTGGGTTCATAATGTTACTGTTCTGGACTGTTCAGTTTTATGCGGATGTTCTTTAACTTAAACATGATTAAAATGAAAAATACTTTAGGAATCTTTCAGTATCTGGTGGAAGTATGTTGTTTACTCAGAACTTGCCATTGTTCAAAACTTTATTTATTCACAAGTTTATTTGAAAACCGATAGGATCAGTTTTTGGAAAAAATAGTTTTTAACTGAAGAGAACTAAAGTGATAAGATCTCATGAGAGATGGAAGCCAGGCTTAGTAAAGGCAAAGAGTGGGAAAAGGCAATGAGTAAGTCCCCACGGATAGGGCAGTGGAGGCCGACGAATACCATTCTGAAGTTGAACGACTGGTAGAGATCTGGAAATGGTTTTTTAGAGCTTTAGTTTTGTTGGAAAATATTTTAGAAAAATCCTCGATCTGTTTTCTTTAATCTTTGAAAAGGCAAGTACTAGTATCTTCATAACTCTTTGTTAATCTGAAAGTATTCTATTAATCTTAGTTTTCATAAAGTCATCAAGAGCATATACTTTACAGATATAGCTTTAATATCATTTACTTCGAGATGATTTCTGAGTTACATTGTGGTTTATAATCTTTAAATACCTGTAACTGGAGTTGTGATTAGTAGGTTCAATATTGCAGTATACTATAAGTTGTTTATGAAGAAACAATATTCTTTGGTAATGATCTTTCCCATGGAATCTGAAGCAAGTATACCCGGTTAAATATAGTTAAGTATGTTAGAATGTAACTGTTGATTCATTCATTCTTAATACCAGTATCTTAGAGATTTCGAATCCTCAACGACACCACTGACTTCTGAATGTCGAATCTCAATCCCCGTTGGAATCTCTCACTTAACCATCTTTGGTCAGCTCGATCACGAAATGGACTGAAATACCTCGCCAACGACTCGAACTTGGCCGCATACTCGGACACTGTCGAGTTGCCTTCTTGGATTGAAGAAACTCTTGCTCCTTCTCGGCTCGTGCGATTCTGGGAAGTACTTGTCTAAGAACCTTTCACGAAAAAGCTCCCGATTCATCTCGCGACGTTCCGCTTATAAATGTTTGCTTCACTCCTCTCCACCAATACTCTGCGTCTCTAGCGGTAAGTAGGTGGCATAGTCGACCTTCACGTTGTCCAGCAATGAAGTGCCTCGAAGATCTTCTCGATCTCTTGCATCCAAAGATCGACTTTATCCGGGTTTGGCTCACCGTAGAACTTGGTGGATCATGCTTCCTGAAGTCGGCCAATCCTCTCGCTTCAAAGATTTCGTTACGCTCGTTCTTTGTTCTTTGCAAGTTCTGGCTGAGTTAACGCCGTCTGTTGAGCCATCGCGTTAACTGTTGAGTTCTGGCGGTGATTGTTGAGCCATGGCTGCCGCCATCTCGGTCATAGCTTGAATTGCTCGTTCCATGTCGACGTTCTCGGTTGCGGTATGCGTATTCCTCTGGTGACATTAGATTCCACAAAGTTCAAAACCCTGTCGAATCTCACAACAAGGATGTGTTAAAACACCTTTGCTTCAATCAAGAAACAGTTCAAACAATTTCTCAAGCAATAAGTGCTTCACTTAATCAAACAGCAATCAACATAGTACAACTAGGTACCCAACACACATAACCCGACACAGTGACCAGTCCAAATCTCCTATGCACAGCTCGGTCAGAACCGAACTGCTCTGATACCAACAATGTAACGACCCGTTTCCGGACCGCTACCGAGCTCAATATACCGAGCTCGAGTTACCGAGCTCAACACACCGAGCTCAACTAAACCTGTATGAGATGTGTTTTAAAACGAAACTCTTGTGCCTTTTGAAAAGTACGGTCTATTTGTTTTTATAAAACCAACTCGTGCACATCAGAGTAATTACAGCTTTTCGAAACATGGTGCAACTAAGACACAAGACATAAATTCTAATAAAACATACATGCATAACATACATATATATATATCACTCGAAATAATAATATATACAAAATACAGAGTAGCAAATGTGCAAAGAAAATACACCTAAGGTACGACGACTTCAAAAGAGCAATCATACCCTGGGGGTACTTACGGCACTCCCACGCAGGTCGCTCCAAAAGTAAACCGCCACTCTACCAGAGCAACAAACATAACCGGCCCAAACTGGTCACGACCTCAGAACACAAAAGGAAAACGAAGTACAGTCATCAGAAAAACAAACATCCAACAAACATAAACAATCACGACAAGTAGAGGTCGTCACTCGGGTCCTCGTCAAGCTCCTCCTCGGCATCATCTGCTGTCGAGTTCCCTGCGCCCTCGACATCGCCTGGGTAACCGTCATGGATTGAAGGCACCACGGGAAAGGGTCAACTTCTCAACAATTCAAGATAAGCTCGACATAAAGGATATAAGCAAACATCAAAGTATAACATTCACCGACGTGACTCGACCATCTCACTCTAAACTCGACACAACTCGCAATCCATTTTCTCTCGACTCGACAATTTTTCCGGAATGCACACGCATCAGTCTTGTATGTCGGAAAGTCCAGCCGAAACCTTGGGATCCTCGCTCTCCCTAGGACGGTCAACTCAGGTCCCATAGCGTGGCGGCGTCTAGTCAATCTCCCGTAAACAAAAGGGGACCTAGCACCCTTAGTTATCCGGGTCACGGCTCAAAAACGTCATACGACTCACCTAGCTCGCTCACTCGATGAACAATTCGCCGCATACGATATTCAAAGAGTTAAACACAAGATATTCAACCGCATGTGAAATAAAAGAGCAAGCTCGACATGAAGAAACGCAATTCAACATGCAATACACAATTCACAGCATATATTCAATCACATATTAAATACATGCAAAAACCCAAATCAAATCACAACATATTAAGCTCGACACATACACAATAACATAAACACGTAGAATATGAAGTGCCCTTACGCTAGCATACTATGAAAGTATTAATGTGAAGCGCCCTTACCGAACTCCAAGTTAATGCCGCCGAAACGACTCGACCTCGACATGTCTTCAAAGAGCTCGACAACGACTTCTCTTACTCGATCTCGACACGGTGTCTTCAAAGAGCTTGACAACGACTTCGACACGCATCGCCCTCAATCGACCTCGACACGTACACTTCTCGATCGACCTCGACACGCGTCTGATTCTCGATCCGATTCCGCTTCCACGTCCTTGGATTCGCTTTCCCGTACACCTCGAATCGGAAATCACACGATCTCGGAAATCAGACTTCCTAAAACAAGCACAACTCAGTTCGATCTATGGGTTCTAATACACTTAGCTCTCATCCCAAACTTAACCACAACCCAGAAAATATAAAAAACTCAAGAACTGAAATATATTTTTCCTCTAACACAAAGTTAGGGTTTTCGATCAAAAGTTCATGAAAAAGGTTATCTGATGCTACAACAGATATATCGACAACAACAACAACCAGAAGCAACAAACGAAAAACAAGAAATCAAAACAAACCAAAAATGAAGGGTTTCTGGGCACTGCCGATTGCAGAAAAACAGAGGAAGAAAATTTGTTTTACAAGCCCAATTAATCGGTTAGAAAGGGAGGTAATATCATGAAGAAGAAAACCCATCAGTTTGACATGATTTGGAAGCATAAAACTAGCTAAAAATGGAAGGAAGAAGTAGCGCTAAACAGTAGCACGAAGGAAGAGAAAAATCTGTTCTTCATACCTCAATTGATGGTCGAGATGGTGAGATATAGGTCGAGAAGATGATGAACAAGATTGATGAAGAAAATTTGTGCAGAATCTCGATGGAACTCAAGGTTTCGTCGATGGAAGTTCTGGAGAAAAACAAGGAACTCAGAGCAGAAGGAAGGAAGAAGAAAGAAGAAAAGAGAAATGAGTATCTGAAGGAACCGGTCGTGGTATACAGCTGGTGAGAAAAGGGGTATAATCGTAACTCCAGCTATAAGATGCCAATCCCATCAATCATTCTACCCGTCTAATCGCTCCTCTCTCATAATTACCCTCTACTCTGTCGGTCAACGATCTAGACACGGCGACGAGAACGGCAAGCCGACAATGTAATAATTACAAACAATATAATAATAATAACGCTGAATAACGTTCGAAAGAATACGAGTTATCATCTCGACACGATGTCGACAAGGTGCTCGTGCAAGCGCACAAGGCTCTAACACGAGTTCGTGCACGTGGCCTCCTCAGTTCGACATGCGACCTCCTCAGCTCGACACCCGACCTCCTCAGCTCAGCAGCTAGTGCACGCAGTCTCCTCAGCTCGGCAAATGACCTCGGCAAACGATCTTGGCACGGGATCTCGACACAAGGTCTCGACGCGAGGTCTCGATACGTCGTCCTAAGACGATGTCGATCTCGTCCTCAGGTATTACATATTATTTGAGCTTCAATTTGTTATATCTGCACTATTGAGTGTATCTTTCTCGTCTCATTTTATTTGTGAAAATCATTTCTTTTTGGGTAGGAATCCCAAGGTGTTCATAGAGAGGTGATATCTCTTGAACGTATTGCTCTGGTATAGAGTTGTAAAGGTTTCTAGCTGAACCTGATTTAAAAGCTAGTGATTTAGTGAAAATCCCATAGTGGTTTGCTTTGGGGACAGGACGTAGGCCACAGGGGTGTTTGGTGGCCGAACCTGTATAAATTGCTGCGTGCTCTTCTTTGCTCTGTCTCTTTATCATTCAAGCACTTTATTTATTTTTGTTCTTTATTTATTATTCGGTCATTTATTTTCTGTAATTTTTTATATAAGCACCGCTATCACAATTCACCCCCCTCTTGTGTTTGAAGTCAATTGGTAACAAGATTCATATATGAAATCCATAGTGAGAAATTGATTAATCATGTGCTCATGTTATACTGAAGAACAATATTTGTTTTTCGACAAATTATAAGAATAGGTATTACCAATTGAAAAGGCATAAAGCCTTTATCAGCAACATATCAAAGTGAAACATTTTGTTATTATAATAATGGTGGGGGATTTGCCGATTTTATTACCTTTGTTTTATTTTCATCGTTATACATATTTTTTGTATGTGCTCCTTCCCAACATCGTCGTCATCGAATGACATAAAATCTTATATTTCAAAAACTAAATTCTCTATTGAACAAAAAATATCTACCACTGTTCTGTTGAAAAACAGGGACCATTAAGATTTTCGTTGGTGATAATTATATATGATTAAAAATTAACAAGGTTAATTTTCATTGTCAGTTTTTATTTTCAAATAATAAATCAACGATTAATGGAAGGGATAGCAGGTATACCCACTTCAACGCAGCGCATCTTAGAGTGGACCCTAGTCAAGGTCTCAATAAAAATGGGGTAACCAATGTTTGTTTTTCACAAGAGGGGCTACCATTGTTATCCTTATAAATAATTGTCATATAATAATAAAAAGACACAGATAATTATGATTAAATATTGACAAATTTAACACTACAAGAAATAGTTCACATATCGACGGACATTCACCGACGGCTTGATTCCGTCGCTAAAAAAGCGGGATTTCCGACGGCCATACCCGTCGGAAAACGCACCCGTTGTATTTTGGATATTACCGACGGGTTAAGCCGTCGGAAATCCCGCTTTTTTAGCGACGGACTCAAGCCGTCGGTGAATGTCCGTCGGTAAACCGTGAGTTTTGGAAAATTCCCGCTTGTTTTTGAATAACGACGGCTATTGACCGTCGGTAATGTGGAGTTTTTCCGACGGGTTAGTCCGTCGCTAATCTCGTGTCGTTTACCGACGGGTTAGACCGTCGGTAAGTTTAAAATGGCCGTCGGTAAGCTCTTTATTTGGCCAGAACAGAACCCTTCTTCTTCATTCACTCGCAGATCAGAACCCTTCTTCTACCCTTCTTCTTCATCTCCCTCGTTCGCCCTCCGCCGCAGCCTCCCTACGCCACACTGCCGCCGAACATAACCCCCTTTTTTTCACCATCCCACTCCCGCCGATCAGAACCCACTCCCGCCCATCCCACTTTTTTTTTGCCTGAATTTAAAAATAAAAAAAACTCAAAACTTAAAACTGTTGACAGTGAAGAAACCTCAGCCACGATCGTCTCACAGAAACCCTCAGCCTCTCTCACACTAAGACCGTCACTCTCTCGCCCTTTTCACCGTCTCAGCCACGATCGTCTCATAGGATCGGCGCTCTCAGCCCTTTTCAGCCCTCAGCCACTCGAGTCTACAACCCTTAAGCACCGCGCGCCGACGTCTGTAAAACCATTGCCTGCGCAGAAGCTTCATCTCTGCAGCGATTGTGCTTGCCAGGGGGCGGCCAGTTGTGTGACGCCCTTCTCATTCTCAAGCTCGAGACCTTTCAGGTTTGACTCTTCATAATTTTTCTTTTCAAAACACTCACCCCCTCTCACTCTTTGCACTCCCAATTGCTCTGAAACTTACAATAGATCGATGCATCCTTTTTTTCGGTTTTCATCATTTGTTGAAGATTAGGTTTTTTTTTTTGTTCTGCTGTGAAATATATTTGGCAATTTTGGCATCCCTGTTTGTTGATTGGCTGCCGGGTGTTCTACTATGCTTTTTTCGCTACTTATCGATGTGTGTTTGGGATTCAGCTACTGGACATTCTGCTGCTACTTATCTAGTAGTGCTAGAAATTCTGTTGCTGGAATTGAGTCTAGCAGAGTACTTGTTCCAATAGTATTTTGGTTAGGTGTGAGTCCTGGGCTTGAGTCCGATTTTGGTGAGGCCTGCATCTATGGATCGTGGCATTGAAGGGTATAGGGATGGAATTCATGGTGATGACAGAATTTTGGTCCCAAATATGATGTTTTTGGAAGGCTCTAAACAAATATTATCCTAGTCCCCAAGTGAAAGAAAGCTCCCATTGGACTTATAGAAGTGAAATTTGAGGAGTGAACACCTGTACAAGTGGTGGTCTAAATAATGTCAAAGCAGGAGGATTTGATTGGGAGTGAATGGCAAATGAGGTCTTATTGCATATAATATAGCCTAGATATTACATTTTGTAGCATTTTAGAGCAAATTACTGGCTAGCTAAAGTTGTCATATAGCACATACACGTTTGATAGAATGTTGATACAATAAATGAATTATAATGGTTGATCCCAAACTTGCAAAACCAGTGACAGTTTTCCTGCATAAGTAATGTGGTCTTTGATTTTTGTAGAATAGTGGTATAAACAATCTGAAAGTTGGCTATCCTTTAAATTCCTACAAATAATTTATCAACCATTATGAAGACTTACAAATATTCAAAGGTTCTCAATTATTCAAAAAGCTGCTGCACTGAAACCATTAAGCTATTGTTACATAAATCCTTAATTTATTGATTACAGGATTGATTTCACTGTCGTTCTTCTTTGTGAACACGGACGCTCACAACCCGCCGGTAAGGTTGTGTTTTGAGTCCACCGGTACTACTTTGCCTACTCTTTGTTGTTCCCAAACCCCCCTTTTCCACTACTGCCGCCATCCTCGTTTTGTTGTTGTTGTTGTTGTTGTGGTTCCATGATGGCCGAGCTTAAAACAATAACAAAACAAAGACAACCAAACAAAACAGTGTTGAAAGAGCTATATATGAGAGGGTAGGTGACTGAGGAGGGAGAGTGCATGAATTAATTGGAGGGATCGAATAAGGTAGGAGGATTAGTGGCTTGGTTATTTATTATAAATAAATAAACAATAATAATAAGGGATTGATATATAGAAGAGGGCATGCACATGGTAGGTACTAGCAGAAATATATTTTTATCATCATTATTATATTACTATTACTTGGATGATGAAAAGGCATTGCCAGGTATGTATAAGTATGAAATAATACTAATAAACTATAGCATTTGCTCACAGGAGCAGTGGGAGTTAAAAAAAAAATTGATTTATATTGGATGGAAGGAAAGAAAAAAGTAGATGTTACTGAATGAATGAGTGAATGAATGGCAATAGAAGAATGATGCTAGTTTGATTTGGGAGTTCAATAGGTTCTTCTTTTGATGGGGATATCGGATATCAAAAGACATGACATGGCCCCTAGCTTAGCTACGTACATGTTATTTTTCTTTTTTTTCTACTCTATAAATAATTAAGTCCAATCACCAAGCTACCAACATATATTCCTGGAGGGTAAAAATGTATTTGTGCACTTATTATGCATCTCATGGGAAGGGATGGGTCCAAAGCCTCATTAGGGTTTTATTTATTTAATTTTTGGTTAAATCTGCATTGGCCCACATATTCTAAAGTTATTTCAGGAAGGAAAGTAGAGCGTGTTATCTAATTGTATTGTATGTACTTTTGAGCTAGTGGTAGAATATAGAACTGATGATGAATGAATTTCATGGGCTTGTTGAGCAACGAAGACTATGTTGTTGTTTGGATGGTACTAGTACTTCCTTCCTATATACTATGAGACAAAGATGTTCAACATAGTATTAAGTGTCCTGAGAGAATGGGGGATCTCAAAAAAAGTAGTAACCTAATCTTTAGTTTGTTTGGATAACCGTTGAAATGAGCTTGCGAGTTCCTTTTCCTTTTGAAGGTTTGAATGGATGTTTAGCTGTAAACGTGCTTTGCCACGGTAAAGCAAATAGGCACTTTGTGTTGCACATAAGGAGGAAGCACCTGCTTTGGTGTTCTCTTGGTCTTGGACTATGAGGAGACTTTTATGGCAATTTGTTACCCATTTTGCATGTGGCTTGATTATCTCCTTTTGGTTGGATCTTTGCTGCATGCTTGACCCCTATTATGATTAATTGCTTATCTTAATTGGAATTCCTTCATTTCCTTGATCTGAATCAAAATGAAATTGATTAATTACTGATTCCATCTGACATTTTCTTATATATGTTTTAACTGCTAATTTAATTTAATTTAATTTATGCATTTGATTGATAAATTATTGCTGTTTTGACATAAGATATGGGGTTTGTATGATAAGAAAGAGAACGTGAAGCTGCATGTACATGGATCTTGTGATTGGAATTAATTTGCTGCTTATGAACAAGGGTTTCTGGATTCCTTTGGTGGTGACAAGGGTTTTACATTGCATTTTCTTTCTTTTTAGGTTTTTGGATTCCCGGGTTTCTGGATCTACTGGTTTTTAGGTATGTTGCATTCGAACTTGTTTGAATTCTATCCTTATTTAGATTCTGGTGTGGTTTTGATATTCTTGTTTATATCTTATTAGTTTCTGCTAACACAAAAAGCTCTGTTTCATAGGCCTCTGAGTTCGCCACCTCCACCAGTTCGCCACTTGTACCACTAGGTATGCACTCTAACGAAATATTGGTTAACTCATTGGGTGGAAAAAGGTTGTCTGTTGACCCCCACACCGATATATTTATTTGTTTTCGTTCATAGTTCTCTCCACAGAGGGGATTTTGAAGTGTATTGTGTAATTGTCTAAATGATATGTACTGTGTAATTGTCTGCCAGTTCTGCTATCACTCATCAGTCACAATGCTTGTGAGTAAAGAGTACAATTTTATTGTATAATTTAGAAATGGTCCATGAACTTCTCTGTAATAGATTTATACCTTAAACCTTTATAGTTTAGATTTCTTTTAATCCCAGCATCAGTATTATCAACATGTAAGTAAATCAACATGAGATAGCTTAAAAAGTGCAAATCATGATAGAAAAAAATGCTAGTTATATTTAATAAGATATCAAAGAATAAAGTGGTTATGTATCAAGTATCAACCCGAAGACCTAACTCAACTTTCAATAAAGAGAACCAAGCATTTGTCCGTTTATCTATGTAACAACACAGAATGTGTAGACAAGACTGCATCGCTTTTATCTTTTCCTAGCCTTAAGACACTACTTTTCAGCCCAAACAAAATATTAAAAGCAAAAATGGAACAAGGAAAAAAGAGTTAAATTTCTTTTTTATCAAGTTAATAAGGATTCTTAAACTATATTTTTAATCTAAAGATGATAGTTAATAGATAACATATCAACAGGATCCACAACACACAGTGCAGCGTTGACTAATTTTATATATTATTATTTATTTTTCGCATATATCTATTGTTAGATAAACTTGCTAAATATATATAATAGATCTTGTCTAATAGATAAGTAAACCATATTTAATTGTTTTTTATCTATTCTATTCCTATATTATTATTATTTTTATTATTATATTATAAGGAAAATGGTCTTAGGTAACTAATTTTATTGGTATCTATATTTTCTTCTCTTCTTGCTCTTTAACTAAAATTTAAACTTAAACTTAAATTTAAATCTATATATTTTTATTAAAAAAATAAAATAATAATTTACTTAAAAACTAGATAAAATTTCTTCAATTTAAGAAGTTTACATTGGTGATGTTGCTTGGCTACAATTTGCTTTGCACATCTCTCTGTACTTCTTTCCCTTGCCACTTCTGCTTGTCTAATTCTATCCTCTTTAAATGACCAAGTCGATTTTCTAATTCCAGTGTTGTTAATCGAGGATCGCGAAAAATAGCGTAAAATTGGTAGGATAGCGTAAAATAGCGGGCAGATAGCGTAAGTTAAATAGCGGGTGAAATAAATAAAATTATAAAATTATATATTAAAAAGTGACATATAATATTTAACGTTCAGCACAAAATCTGAAATGACATAATAAAATATTTATTTAATGAGCTATTTTTAGAAACCAGACGTGATTATTTATTCATAAATTACTTTAGAGGCTTATTAAAATAAAATGAAGAGAGCATATGAATATTTTTTATGTTGATATATTTGAATATTAATATCAGCATTTATTTTAAGTGATGTAAAATAAGTTTAAATAAACCCTGAATGAAATGTAAAATAAGTTTAAATAAACCCTGAATGAATAAGTAGCTCATCCGTTTTAAAAAAATAAAATATATAAATTAAAATTGCAATATTGATTGAATTGTTAATAATTATTATTTATTGAAAAATAAAATATTTTTTATTATATATGGCGGATGGCGTAGTGGCAACTAAATGATTAATAAAACTACACACACAGTAAATGGACCATTGCTCAAAGAAACAAGGCAGATTTGAATTGGAAAGGACAAATAATAATAGAATTAAAAAATAGATTTAAAATAAAAAATAATTAAAAAGCAGAATTTTTAAGAACAATTGAATAATAACAGATTTTAAAAAGAAAGAAGAGAATAACAAAACGAAATGAGATAGAATTGAAAAATAACATAATTAAAAAGTAGAAGGATTCAAAAACAGAATTGAAAAAATAATTAACAGATGAACGAGAATTAAAAAAGAGAAACAAGGGAAACAATCGTTAAAAAATATGATATAACAAAAATGAAAAAAGATCTGAAGAAGAGAAGAATTAAAAAAATTTCAATAAAAAAGAAATAAAAAATAACAACATTAAAAATTATCCTATAAAAAATTAAATGAAAAAGGAAAATAAAATATTTTTTATTATTTATATATATATATATAAATAATAAAACTAATTCTACCCTTGTCACTTCTGCTTGTCTAATTGTTATGTTAATCATTGATCGAATGGATGTTTGATATTTGTTATTAGTATCGGAGAGAAGCCTTAGCTTCCCGTTTGAGGTTTAATATATTATTGAGTGCATATACTCTTTTAGGGTACCATGTGCTCATTGTATATTGAACCTTGAATTGTCTAAGTCGGACAGTTTGGGAAAAAACTTTTTCTTTACTCGTATAATAGTTGTTGCTTAATTCTCGTATCTTTATATTTGATGAAATTTCGGTTCGATTCATTTCCTTTTGTTCTCTGGGTGCATACTTGATTGCGGTGTTCATAATCGCCTTCATTTTGTGTACTCGAGACCAATGGGAAATGTCACGAAATTTTGTCAAGTATAAGATACGAGAATTAAGGAATGATTATTATACGAGTTCTCAAAAAGTTTTTTCTCGAATGGGATAAGTCATACCATTTAAAGAAAGAGAGCGGTTGTAAGAACGTCGTGTCTTTGAAATTGTCACTTTTTTGACATGCGTAAGATGGAATATTTTCTTTCGAGTCGTAGTTGGATGTACGATATGTTGTATCCGGTGAGAGGGGGTTTGAAACCAGATTTTTCTGTTTGGGGTTGCGTGCTTTGTCCAAGTCGCAATGGCACATAAAGATTTCAAAACTAATGGAGGGATTAGATGTCCGTGCTTTAATTGCGATTGCGAAGGATTAAGAGCCCAAGTGAGGTCATGCACCACCGTATTCGGTTGGATTTAGGCTTAATTATCGGATTTGGACTAGACATGGTGAAAAGTTGCCTCACGTTGATTTAGGGGTTGGTGATAATTGCAAAGGTGCTTGGCGATTCACGTGATTCGGGATGTGGTGGCGATTGAATTGATGCAAGATATGGTTTGTGATGCCTTGGGGGTGAACGTGTCATTCGAGGAGCAACAATATGATGACACAGATAAACTTCCAAATGAGACAAAGACAAAAATTTTATAATCTATTGTTAGAAACAAACAAGCCGTTGTTTGAAGGGTCTACAGACTCTAAGTTATCAATGTGTGTGAGGCTCTTAGCTCTTAAGTCCAACTGTGGTGCTACCGAAGTGTGCTTGGATCTCGTAACGAAAATGATGTTGGACTCGTCACCTATCAGAGATGGTTTGCCAAAAAGTTATTACGAGGCTAAAAGCTTAGTGTCCAAGTTGGGGCTGGAATCTAAAAGGATTGATTGTTGTGTGAGAGGGTGTATGTTGTATTACGACAATGAATTTGGTAAAAACGATGGTGCGCTAGTTGAATGCAAATTTTGTGGTGAGCCTAGGTATATGTCACATACTAATAATCAGACGGGTAGACAAAAACTAGTTCCAGTGAAGGCAATGTTTTATTTGCCAATTATTCCAAGGCTGCAGAGAATGTTTGCATCACCACAGACTGCAGACAAAATGACATGGCACTATGAGAATAGAAGCACTTCAGGTATGTTGCGCCACCCTTCTGATGGTGAAGCTTGGAAGCACTTTGATCATGTGCATCTTGATTTTGCAGCAGATCCACGTAATGTACGACTTGGCTTATGCTCTGATGGTTTTACCCCGTATGTTCAATCCACGGCGAAACCTTATTCTTGCTGGCCAGTTATCGTTATCCCATACAATCTTCCTCCCGAAATGTGCATGTCTAAGCCTTATATGTTCTTGACTTGTATTATACCGGGTCCAGATAATCCGACAGATGGTATTGACATCTATTTAGAGCCTCTTATTGACGATCTCAAAAGGTTGTGAAATAGTGTTGTGACATACGATGTTGCACGAAAGAGGAATTTTACAAAGAGGGCAGCGCTGATGTGGACCATTAATGACTTCCCTGCATATGGCATGTTGTCTGGTTGGGGTACTCATGGTAAAATGGCATGTCCGCATTGCATGGAGCATACAAAGGCCTTTACCTTGAAATTTGGGGGGAAGAGTTCTTGGTTTGACTCACATCGCAGGTTTTTACCCGATGATCATGCATTTAGACGGAATAAGAACGCTTTCAAGAAGGGGTAAGTTGAGTTAGATGGCCCGCCCCCAAGGTTGACACCAGAACAGATCTGGGAAAGGGTTATGGAACTGCCCAAAATCACAGATTTTGGCAAATTGGATCGATTTGAAGGATATGGACAATGGCATAATTGGACAAAAAGAAGTATTTTTTGGGATCTGCCATATTGGAGAGATAATTTATTGAGACACAACCTTGATGTTATGCACATTGAGAAGAACTTTTTTGACAATGTTTTTCTCACTGATGAACGTCGGAGGAAAAACAAAAGACAATGAGAAGGCCAGACTAGACTTACCACTTTCTCAGAGGCGAAAGGACTTGCATTTGACGAATCGGTCGGATGGGAAGACCACGAAACCCAAAGCTCATTACTCTTTAACTGTTGAGGAAGCCAAGTCGATGCAGCCGGTGGATAAAAGAACTTGGATGCCAGATGGTTATTCTTCTAATTTGGCAAGATGTGCCGATGTGAACAAAGGAACCATGATTGGGATGAAAAGCCATGATTGTCATGTATTCATGGAGTGTTTACTTCCTATTGCATTTAGTTCCTTCTTGCCGTCAAATGTTTTAAATCCACCGATCAACTCACCAATTCTTTAAAGATTTGTGTTCTGTGACATTGAGAGAGGATGATCTCATAAGGATGGAATGTAACATACCAGTCATTCTTTGTAAGTTGGAGAGAATATTTCCCCTGCTTTCTTTGATTCTATGGAGCATCTAGCGATTGCATCTTGCACATGAAGCTAGACTTGGTGGACCTGTTCAATACAGATGAATGTATCCATTCGAAAGGTACTATAATAAAGTATTCTCTAAAATAAATATTTATTTGAAGGGTTAAATGTATCAATTTTTATCATCAACGTTGTTATTTTGTAGATTTATGGGTGACTCAAAGCGGTCGGTGAAAAATAAGGCCAGGGTCAAGGATCTATTTGTGCAACTTACTTACACCGTGAGACAATCCATTTCTGTTCCCATTATTTCTACGAACTTCATGTTGACACCAACAAATAGTAGGAATGAAGTAGAAATTGAAAGTGAAAGACACCCGCTTGCTTTATCGAGATTTTGCCTTTCCTAGTCATGGTGGAAAGGAGGTGGATAAGCGGATAAGCAGGCGAAGTGTGGAAGTCACCCACGTTCACGTGTTGATCAACCGTGCGTAAGTATCACCGTATCTAACGTATGTATCATTTTGACCACTTTCAATTTCTTTAATCCACAATTGCTCTTGATCATTTGTTTGATAATGACTTGATCGGGACATTCTTGTTAACTAAGCCCACAAGCGTACAAGACTCTTACTCGCCTATATTCATGAATATTTCCCAACGTGGTTTAGGAACCAGGTATGTTTTTTGAGTCGTCATATATATATTATTATTATTTATTGTTTGAAAATACAAAAATATTGTTTGAAAATAGGAACCATAATTTGTTTGCACATGGTGTGTACACAGGTGTATAGCGAGGCAGAATCCCCTAAAATCCAACACTTGAGAAATTTATCTCATGGTCCTAAATCACGTGTAAAAGAATGGTACACATTCTTTGTAAATGGATACAAATTCCAAACCCAGTCAAAAACAGAGGGGAAAAAAACAGTTAACAGCGGGGTTTATGTAAAAGGTGCCACAGATGGAGGTGAAGATGACTTTTACGGCATGATTCAACATATATATGAACTGACGTACAATACTTTAGACTATACTAAAAAAATAGTGCTATTTTATTGTAATTGGTTTGATCCGTCAAATAGAGGCACAAGAGTGGATCGAAAATATATCTGTTGACATACACATGAGCAGAAGATACCAAATGTTTGATCCGTTTATCATGGCACAACATGTAAGACAAGTGTATTATGTCCCTTATCCATCAACTCGAAGGGACAAACAAGGTTGGTGTGTTGCAATAAAGATAAAACCACGGGGTCGCATTGAAGCAGATGATACACAGGAAGAAGTGGCTTATCAAGTGGATGAGATGTCTCATGTCAATGTAGTAAATGAAGTGGAACCCATTACTCGACTACGTGACAATCCAATCACATATGAAGATGTAGATGGGGATGAGGAATTAAATGAAGAAGTGGCAGAACCATCAACATCTGAAGACGATGCCAAAATTGAGTGGGCAGAATGGACAGATTGAAATTGTTTAACTTTTTACAATTTGAGAAATTAATGTGTAACAATATATTTTAATTTGTCAGTTATTTTCATAACTTGTTTATTTTTATGGAATTCATTTGTAATATTGTTATGTTTAAAAATAATATTTCATGACTGTTATTATTCAATTGCTCTATAGACATATATGGCATCAGGAGGTTCAGGAGCCGACCCCCCCAGATCACCTAGTGGTGGTAAATGGAAGGGGAAGGGCATCGCCCTCGACCCCCCTCGTCGTTAGAGGCCGACCATCATTAGGCGTGACCCTACTGGGTTTTCGACGTTGTCATCTACACGTCGTCCTAGTACATCTACGCCGAGACAGCCTGATACACCTCTTGCACCTAGACAGCCTTCTGCACCACCTACACATACTCAGGCACATTCGACACCAGCTACACAGACTCGGGCACGTTCGGCACCTTTGCCTCACATTGACATGATCCCCACCCCGGGGTTCCAGCAGCCACATGGCGCTTCGAGTTCCCATGTTGTGCCTGATCTGGTGGCCGATGCTCATCAGTCCGACCATGATTATAGTACGGGCCATACAGCTGATCACACTGATGTTGGGCAGGACGGGGAGGAGCAGGAGGTTCAGCAGGAGGAGGTTCTTGAGCAGGGGGAGGGGCAGGAGCCTGAGACTCTTGAGATGCTGTATGATGACCGAGTTGTTATCAGGCCATCTGGTAAAGGGTAAGTATTTGCAATTTTTTCGAGTTATTAATAATTTACATGTATATATATATATATATATATATATATATATATATATTTTTATTTAACATGTTTTTATTGTTCAGGTTTCTTCCCTCAAAGCCAGCTGCGTTAGCTATCACAGCAACAATTGAGGAGAATTACCAGGAGTTTTGGCCCACCTGGGGGACGCTGAAGGATATTGAGCGGGACCATATGTTTAATTCTTTCAGAGTAAGCTGCAATTTTTATTTTATTGCATATTATTTTATTTTCGTAAATTTCAATTATGTTTAATAATGTCTTATATTGATACAGACGAGGGTTGCTTGGGAGGAAAAAGATGAGGAGCTGATTGAGAAGAACTTTCATATGGAGGCCTCCCACCGCCTTTCTGACATGCTTCGAGATGCCCGCATCAGGGATCGCCAGCCCAGTGGGATAGGGGATGAGCTCTGGCAGCAGCTGGTAGCGCACTGGAACACCCCTGAGTTCCAAGCGACCAGCGCGAAGGCCAAGAAGAATAGGGCCTCTGAGAAGGGTGGCAGCTTGCACACTTGAGGTTCTGTCAGTCAGGCGCAGCACGCAGTTAGACTTGTACGTGTTATAAAATTGTTATTATTATTATTATTATTTTATTATTATTATTATTATTATTATTATTATTATTATTATTCTTTATTTAAGTTTTTTTATTAATACAATCACAGTCGAAGAGGTTGGGGAGAGAAGTTCAGTTGCACGAGCTCCATCTTGCAACTCATATGAAGAGGAGTACTAGTGATTTCGTTGATGAGCGTTCGAGGTGGACTCAGGTAATTATAAAATATAATAAATATTTTTTTAATAATGTTTATATTGTTTTGTTAAAAAAAAGACTTGACTTATTTGTTTGTTTAACAGGAGGAGTTTGAGGCGAGGATGTCTCAGCTTAGATCTCAGAGCTCATCATGTTCTCCATCTCAGAGCCCTGACGATCTATCTACACCGGCCGAGGGTTTGGCGGAAGTGGTTGGCGGAAAGAAGAAGGTCGCCTATATGGTCTTTGGCGACCTTGCGGCAACTACAAAGGGCCCGCCACCTACACGTTGGAGAGTCGTCGAGTAGTAGTCTTTGCCACCGGTCGCTCTGCCGCGGATGACCAGGAGATAAGCGAGTTGAAGCGGGCCGTGGCGGCCCGGCGGGAGCTTTTGACTCAGTCTTTGCGGCGGCGAGCATATGTACCATTTGCTAGCTCGCCAGCAGCCTACTCCATCGTCTCCGCCTCCCCCTCCCGGTAGTGATGGTCATGTCGATGATGCAGATGATGTAGAGCATCTCGATCATGATCAAGTACCAGGACTATTAGTTCTGTTTGTACTTATATTTTTTCATATTTTTGGATATCATTTTTTTCGTTTGGATATTATTTTAGTTCTTGATTTTTATTCGTCAAATTTTTTTATTTATTATGTTTTCTTTTTTTAATTTACTTTTTAGTTTACGTTATCACATTTTTATATATGGAAATCAATTAATAATTAAATTAAATTAAATTACAAGTAATTTTTAATTAAATTAATAAATAAATATTTTTTAATATGAGAATAAATTATTTTTATAATTAAACAAACAAATAAATAATTAAATTAATTAATTAATTAATTAATTAAAGAATAAAATTAATTTTGTTATTAATTAATAATTTTATTAATAAAATTAATTAAAGTAAATATTTTATTAATCAATTTATTTTTCTGAAAAAAAACATTCCTATTATCGACGGCCTAGGCCGTCGGAAAACGTTTCAGATTGACCGACGGTCAACACCGTCGGAAATTTAACGAAGGCTTTGCCCGTCGGAATTCACCATCATTTTTCGACGGGTACAAGCGTCGGTATTACCGACGGTAAAGAACAGTCCGTCGGTAATCTTTTGCGACGACAATATTTTCGACGGGTTTTAGGCCGTCGGTGATCCGTCGGTAAAACTGGATTACCGACGGCTTTAGGCCGTCGGTAATCCCGTGTTTTCTTGTAGTGTAATCTCTATCATTCTCATGACAATATCCTTCTGTTTCTCATATGACAATATATATATATATATACTAGACTCGAGCATAAATATTAATGCAATGCTTAATTTTAATTTATTAGTTTTAATTTTAATTATTTTCAGCACCTATCATAATGATAGAATGAATTTGTTTTTAAGTTGAACGATAAAATAAATTACAACAAAACTAATAAATATTTTTCGTGATAGGTTTGCTCTTCCAAATTATAGGTTTAGATAATTTATACATGGGTTTAGTTTATGGCCCCTTGTTTTTTGTACTCTTTATTTATTTTTTAATAAAATGGGGGTATCCTGCAGATAATCGATAGTGATCGAGGTGCCAACCTAGTTGAGATTGCAGTCATTATTGTAATACTTTCACATGCCTTATTTTGCTTAAAAATAAGATAATTACAAAACTAATCTGAAAACCAATTATTTCAAGGATATATAAAATATGATGAAATATTGCTTGTATAAAATTATTTGGTTTTTGAGAAAATTACTTTCAATTAAAATATTATATACATCAAAATTTACTACTTTTGGAGGATCATCACTATTATTATTAGCGAGATACATTAGACTCAATTGGTAAATATTGAGTGTTAAACGTTGCTGTACATTTTTTATTATCAGTTCTAGGGGGTTTTTTATGTCATCGTCATAAAATATTTGTTAAATAAAAATAAAAATATGTGTTAAATGTTAAAAATTATTTTAAATAATAATATTATTAATAAATTAATTTTGTTCTTAAATATTATTGTGTCTTGTTCTGAACAGAACTTCAGAGGATGACCGGAGGGAAGCAATGCGGTTGTGCTCGCGACGGATGACGACGGCGTGTTGGGTGGTGTACCTGCAAACACTCCGACGCTCAAGTCAGTGTGTGTCGAGGTGAGTAAGAGGTGGTAGAAAGTTCATTACCTCGACCGTTCGACGCGGTCTTCTTTAAATATGAGTCGAGGACGGTTACCGTCGATGTGTAACCGTCCCGTGAAACCCGGAAGTCGGCATTAAATTCCTTTAATGCACAAAGCCGTTGGGTCGGCTGCGTCGAGGGAAGGCGGAGAGGCATGCGGACGACGTGGCATCGAGGGAAGGTGGACCGACGAGTGGGAATGGGCCTGTGAATGCTGGATCTCTGGATTGGGCCTCGGCCCAGTCCGGAACAGTTGCCCCCCAAGTCGCTAGCTCGAATGTCGAGGTGGTGACTTGTTGTCGAAGTTCGTTGATGTCGACGTTCGACGTCTTTGTTCGTAAGGAACTGCAAGTGTCGTCATGTCGTGCTTGTTCATTAGTTCGTTTTGGACCTTCGTGTTCCACATCTGCTGAGGCAGTTCTCGACACGAGGCTTGATGTGCTTGTGCAAGGCACAAGGCTTTGTCACGAGCTCGTGCACGCGGTCTCGGCACGAGGTCGATCTCTTCATCAGGTGCTTGCGCCAACGCACAAGGCTTTATCACGAGCTCGTGCGCGGTCTCGACGCAGGTCGATCTCTTCATCAGGTGCTTGTGCCAACGCACAAGGCTTTATCACGAGCTCGGGCACGCGGTCTCGGCGCGAGGTCGATCACAGGTGCTTGTGCCAACGCACAAGGCTTTATCACGAGCTCGTGCACGCGGTCTCGGCGCGAGGTCGATCACAGGTGCTTGTGCCAACGCACAAGGCTTTATCACGAGCTCGTGTACGCGGTCTCGGCACGAGGTCGATCTCTTCATCAGGTGCTTGCGCCAACGCACAAGGCTTTATCACGAGCTCGTGCACGCGGTCTCGGCACGAGGTCGATCTCTTCATCAGGTGCTTACGGTCTCGGCACGAGGTCGATCACAGGTGCACGCGGTCTCGGCACGAGGTCGATCTCTTCATCAAGTGCTTGCGCCAACACACAAGGCTTTATCACGAGCTCGTGCACGCGGTCTCGGCGCGAGGTCGATCACAGGTGCTTGTGCCAACGCACAAGGCTTTATCACGAGCTCGTGCACGCTGTCTCGGCGCGAGGTCGATCACAGGTGCTTGTGCCAACGCACAAGGCTTTATCACGAGCTCGTGCACGCGGTCTCGGCACGAGGTCGATCTCTTCATCAGGTGCTTGCGCCAACACACAAGGCTTTGATAATAAATAAATGCTGGTTGCGTATTTCTCCAATCATACTTCATTGCTTCACATTTATGTGTTTAGGATACATTTGTTTCAACTATAATATTTCTTCATCTTTGCTGCGTTCCAAGTTCTTGGAATTTGCTGTCCTTGCAGTGTCTCGAGTGTGTAGGCGCCGGTACCTGTCTTTGCAACAATTCTGTATGGGCCTTCCCAATTGGGTGCAAGTTTCCCTTGTGTGGCGTTCTTCAGGCCAACATCAGCTCGTCGAAGAACTAAGTCCCCAGGCATGAATTCCCTAGGTACAACACTTCGGTTGTATCTTGCTGCGATTTTCTGTTTTACTGCGACCTGTTGAGTCTTTGCAAGCTCCGGCGATTCGTCAAGGAGGTCGAGTTCTTCTCGTATGCTCGGCGGTTGTCAATGCTACTCTGGGGATGCGAGGTTCTCCAACTAAGTTCCCCAATCTCGACAGAATGATGGCTTCGTCCCATATGTGAGACGAAAGGAGATTCTCCGTCGTCGAATGTGGAGTAGTTCGATCGCCCGAGCACTCGGGAAGCTCTTACGCCCAGTTTCCCTTGGCCTCATCCAATCTTCGTTTGGACCTCGTAAGATAACTCTGTTGCGGCCTCGGCTTGGCGTTAAATGCGAGGGTGTTCTACCGAGGTGAAGTCTTTGTTTGATGTCGAGATCTTCCAAGGTCTTTCTAATCCGCGATCTGTGAATTGCGTTCGTTGTCGGTGACGACCACCACAGGAATCCGAACCTTGTCGAATAGATCTTTTGAAGAACTTAATCAAGTTCTTTGCGGTTATCTTCGCCAGGGCTCGCCTCAACCCATTTGGTGAAGTAATCTACCGCGACCAGGTATTTCACCTGTCAGGAGCCATTGGAAAAGGTCCAAGTATATCAATGCCCCACCAAGCAAAGGGCCATGGTGATGTCGGGGATGTTAACTCTGTAGGAGGAGCTAAGTGTAGATCGCCATGTCTCTGGCATTTGTCGCATTTCTTCACGAGCGATATCGCATCTGCGTTGAGTCGGCGATGGTACCTGCGCGGAGGATTTTCTTTGCCAAGGAACGTCCTCCAAGGTGTTGCCCACATATGCCTTCATGCACTTCAGCCAGTGCATATTGCGCCGGGTATCGTCGACGCATTTCAACAGGGGTGGAGAACCTCTTCGATATAAGATACCGTCGATCATAGAATACGAAGATGCCTTTTTCGGATTTTGCGGCTTCCTTCTCACCATCGTAGCCGATCGAATTGAATAAATTCTTGAATCGGTGTCATCCAACTGTCGGGCTCGTCAGGCGGATCATCGACACTTGCCTGGGAAATTGCAAAGCGTAATTTGGAAGTTTCTTGATACCTGCGTCATAAGTGGTATCAACCACGGCGGTAATGCTAGGCTTGGCGGTGTTTCTTGTATTACCGATCTGTTGTTTCTGAGCTTCGTCTTTGGCGAGTTTGGGCGAATGTCCGCTCGGCGCTTTGTTCTCTCGGGCGTGTCACGATCTCCACGGAGGTGAAGTCGCTCATTTTCTTCTTTACCAGGCGAGGTATTTTTGAAGAAGTGGATCTTTAGCCTGGTATTCCCCACTTATCCTGGGGACACAACTAGTGAGAATCGATTGAAGCTTTACCTCTTGTAGAAGTCTCGAGCGGTGTGAGGCCAGCTAAACACGCCGTACTCTGCCTGGTTGTTGGAGGTGGGAAGGAGAATCCCAATGAAAATTCGGCGACCAGCCCGTCGTCGTTCTCGAGCAACAAACCAGCGCCATCGCCGCTTGAATTCGGCGATCCGTCGACATGGACCGTCCATTTGGAACAACGTTACGTAGCTCCAGGAGTCATCTCGGCAATGAAATCCGCCAAGCACTGGGCTTTGATAGTTTGTCTCGGCTCGAAAGTAACTCCGAATTCGGACAACTCAACCGACCATTTGATCATACGCCCCGCCAGGTCAGGCCTGTGTAGAATCTGTTTGATTGGCTGGTCAGTTCGGACCACTATGGGATGTGCTAAGAAGTATTGTCTCAAGCGTCGAGCCGCGATTATCAGTGCGAGCGCGACTTTCTCGATTTTCTGGTATCTCAGCTCTGGGGCCTGAAGTGCTTTGCTTATAAAATAGACCGGTTTCTGGTTCTCATCTGCTTCGCGAATGAGGACGGCACTCAGAGCTTCGTTCGACACTGCCAAGTAGAGATAAAGGACCTCCGACGGCCTCGTCAACACTGGCGGTTGGGATAGTATGCGTTTTACCTGTGTTAAAGCTTCTTCGCACTCGGGTGACCATTCGAACTGAATTCCCTTCTTGAGTAAGCGGAAGAAAGGCAATGCATGTTCTGCAGATTTTGAGATAAACCTCGTCATGGAGGCTAGCATTCGTGAGTCTTTGGATGTTTTTCTTTGACGGCCAGTTCTTTGCATCTCTATTACACCCGACATTTATCGGGGTTGGCCTCGATTCCCTCTCGGTTAGGTAGAAACCGAGAAATTTTCGATTCGAACTCGAAAGTGCACTTTTCGGATTGAGCCTCATATTATGTCTTCGTGCTTCAAAGAAAGACTTCTCTAAGATCGACGACGTGGTCGACTTCTTTCGTTGTTTTTACTATCATATCATCCATATATACCTCCAGCATTTTACCGATCTGGTTGGCGAAGACTTTGTTCATCATGCGCTGATATGTCGCTCCAGCGTTCTTAAGGCCAAAAGGCATTACGTTATAGCAGTAATTACCTTTATCATCATGAACGCGTTTTTCTTGATCGACATGATGCATCGGAATCTGGTTGTACCCAGTATGCGTCCATGAAAGACAACAATTGAAAACCAGAGGAATTGTCGGCGAGTTTGTCGATATTAGGGAGGGTAGGCGTCTTTGGGGCACGCCTTGTTAAGATCGATGTAATCAACACACATTCGCCACTTTCCATTAGATTTCTTAACCAATACAACATTTGACACCAAGTAGTATATTTGACCTCCTAATGAATTCAGCCTTAATTAAGTCTTCGATAGCTTTGGCGGCCGGCTTTTTCAGAGCTTGCTTACGGCGCCTTTGAGCTACCCAAATGAGCTTTGGGGTCGAGAGCGAGTTGGTGGCGTGCAATATCGGAGAAATACCGGCATGTCGCCGGTGTCTGCGAAGAGGTCGGCATTGGACTTCAGGCACTCGTTATTTGCAATTTGAAATTCAGGAGATCGACACCAAGCTTTACTGTCTTCCCTGGGTCTTCTCCTAGTTGAACTCGGATGAATTCTCCGTCAGGTACTGGCCTTTTAATCTTTTGGTTGAGCTCGCGGGCCAGGAGATCGTCTTCCTGTATCTCATCCTCGAGCTCAATCCTGGCGTCGAAATCGGTGAGATTGACGTCTGCAGCAGCCTTTGCAGGAATCAAGCCTCTTGGGCGAGGGGAGTTGTTTCTCTTCCTTTTGCTCTTCGGCCTTCAAAGACAAAATATAACATCTCCTCGCAGCTTCTTGGTCGGCTTCGATGGTGACGACTTTGTCTTCGTCATCATGAAAACGCATTTTCAGGTGAACTGTCGAGGTTACAGACTCTAACTCACCCGATGTCGGGCGTCAAGCGATGCGATTGTAAACAGACTTGCATGGTAACACGATGAATTGGACCTTCACGCTTTGGAGATTGGTTGCTCTCCAAAAGTCACCATCAACTCCACATAGCCCAACGGCTTTGTTTTCGAACCGTTGAAACCAGTCAGGTCGGACCCCGGGTACGGTACGAGATCTTTTTCTGGTAGTTTCAAGGTTTTAAACAGCTCGTAGAACATGATATCCGCCGAGCTCCCTTGGTCTATCAAGATTCTTCTGACGTCAAAGTTAGCCATATAGGCTTTCACCAACAGGGGAATTAAATAGTTCGGCCTTCCATTCACCAAGTCTTCGTCAGAAAAGGCTAGGGGTGGTCTTCCCTTATGTCGACTTGATGAAGGAAAAACAGTAGAAACGGTCATCGCTTCTCTCAACTTTCGTTTTGCTGAATTGATGCTCGCCCCTCCCTTATCGGAGAATCCTCCGGAAATGACCATGGCGACAGGAGGAGGACGAGGTCTCTCCTCGGATGCACGAACTGTTCCTTCGTGTTGCGTCCCAGAAGCTGAGTCTCTCCTTTGAGGTCGAGGTGATCTAGATCTAGACCTTCTATCGCCAATGTTCCGACCTCAAGTCCGCATCATCGTTTTCCGAGGTATTGTCCACTTTGAGCCACATGTAATGTGGGCCCTCATGGTTTTGTCCTTAAAAGGCGCCTCAGTGGGTTAAGGCATGTGGGTGTTTATAAACTCCCGTTGGCCTTGATTCCCAAGCAATGTGGGACTTTTTGGTGTATCCGAAACAGTAGCCCCCCAGTCAAGGCCAAGGGGCTAAAGGGCCGTCGCCCCTCGTGCGTGGCTTAGGCCCTCCTTCTAGCGCCAATGTTCCGACCTCAAGTCCGCATCATCGTTTTCCGAGGTATTGTCCACTTTGGGCCACATGTAATGTGGGCCCTCATGGTTTTGTCCTTAAAAGGCGCCTCAGTGGGTTAAGGCATGTGGGTGTTTATAAACTCCCGTTGGCCTTGATTCCCAAGCAATGTGGGACTTTTTGGTGTATCCGAAACATGTCTCATTAACATATGTTAAAAAATTAAAAAAGAAGAAATAAATAATTAAACTACAAATTTAAAAATTCAATGAATGATTATATTGCTAAAAAGTAATTCATACAGAATATTAGTAAGTTCATGATTACAAATTTCTTAAAAAATAAGTTACCAGTTATACATGTTCCTTTTTCTTTAAATAAATTTCAAATTACATTATCAAAATTTAAGTACTAAAATAATAACAATATATTAGTTTTGAGGTAAAATGTTTTTTTTCAAATGGCAATGAGAGTATATTTAAATAGTTGATAGTTAATAATATATTTATTATATTATTATAAAATAATAATATAATAAATGACACGTGATCGATCTTTATGACCTCTCCATATACACAGTCATACGTATCTTTTTTTTAAAAAAAAATAATAATAACGATAAAAAGGATTATTCAATATCAAGACTAAAAGTGAAATAAAATAATAAAGAATAATTGATATAAAAAAATAATAATAATAAAGAATAATCATATAAATGTGTTTCGAAAAACTAAACATTTAATTTTACATAATATAAAATAAGAAATTTTTCAATTTTTATTTTTCATTCTAATATAATAATTTCATGTTTTCACTTTTTACTTTAACTCCATTATTCTTTCCTCGTTCAAGAATAAGTAATTTACAATTTATTAAAGATTATTGCCAAGTTATCCATGGGGTGCCAGCTCAGTCTGTGGCGGAGTTTGCCAAAAATTTTAGAGGGAGCAGCAACTATTAACTAAAATATTATAATTGTAAATGTTTTTAAAAGTAATAGAAAAAATACAGTAGAAGTAATTTGATAATAGTATTAAATTCCTTATTTAGTTGATATATTATATATAAAATAATATAACAAATTTGTAGGGTTTGAGGTGATAACATTGTTGGAATTTCTCTCCTTACTCCTTATTGTGAAGTTTTTGCATGCCAATCTTGTTAATGCTGAACAGCTGAAGTCTTGATTATCAATTTAAAGTCTTGATTATCAATTTAAATCATTTATAAATGTCGCTCCTATTTTATTATTATTATTATTATTATTATTATTATTATTATTATTATTATTATTATTATATATAGCGGTGTCGATGTCCTATGTTTTTGACATGAGAGGTGTCCGCGTGTCGGTGTCGGTGTCGTGTCCGGTGTCCATGTCGGAGTCTGTGCTTCATAGGTTATTATGCTTTATTAATTTAGAAGCAAGATGCACACCCATAAAAATGCTTAAAAAGTATCATCCTTACATTGCATGACCAAATGGACGAAATTTCTTTTTTTATTGTATACCGACAAAGCTCTCATGAAATGTACACCATTTCACAAAAGAGAAATGTAAAGAGATTTTTGAATTTTGATTGGTAAGCTTTCGAGATTACCTAATATCTATTATAAGGACACCTGCTGCTAGGAAGACTAAGAGGAGAAAGAGAACCTAAATACTCTTAACAAACCTTAATATGATGTGGCTTAAGTAGAGTAATGTAGCTAGAATGATTGCTAAGCAAAATTTGTCGAGTGATTCCCAAGAAAATATCCATTCTTAAATACTTAGCTCAATATTGCATTCATTCGTAAACATCAATTTTACAACACTGATGGCAAGTAAACATGTTCTCTTTTACACATCTGTAAAAGAAAAGATTCAAATTCATACATGATTGAGGAAATGTGACAATTTCTTCCTGTTAATGCAATTTCTTTTGTTAATTAATTCCGTTAGTAGATTGCAGAGCTCATATGCCAAAAATATTTAGACAACAACAACCACTACAAAATCCAATTATTAATTTGCACTGAGACGGTCATGAGTCATGACTCAGAATCCTAAATTAGACAAAAAATATATAGGAACACTGAATAAATAAAATGAAATGAAATTAGAGGGATTGCTTCCAGCAAATTGTTCTGAGAATCTAAAATAGCAAGGATGACAGCTAAAGATACAATACGATCACATACCACTGCAAAGTTAGTGTAAATCGTTCCTTCAATCATAGAAAATACAATTAAGAAGGACAACAACCCAAAGCATGGGTTACCAAACAAAATCTGCAAGCACAAAGACAAAGAAAAAGGAGGAAAAATCTGCGCATAAAACAGAATGAGTAACTCCATAAGACTAAAAAGCAGCGAATCTATTTTTGGCACAAAAAACATACGGTAAAAAAAGAAAGAAAAAAAAAGAAATAGAATGAGAACCACAGAAGCAGAACACCAGTGCAAAAAGATACAGGGGAAGGAACCAATACCACTGGGTGTGGGTAGAAAATCGTAGGGCAGGGGAAGAGGAGTCTGTCGCGTGAACGGGAAAACTGTTTTCTTGATGAGGGCACTAATCCATCAATCATTAAACAAAGGAACAATATGGGTGATGATCATCAGCAAGCCAAGAAGAATGGTGGAGTGAGGTTGAAAGTGAGGCTTCCAAAGGCAGAGGTGGAGAAGTTGGTTACTGAGGCTTACGGTGATATAGAGAGTAAAAGAACTTTCCAGAGAGAGAAAGCTGTATTTTATTAATTTGATGATGATGAAGCGGGAACAAAATATTGTGACGGTAATCGCATTGGCGGGAACACTGTTCCTGACATCGTCGGATTGTTATTATAGTATGGATAACTGTTCTTTTTAAAAATAAAGTAGCATATCTCCCTTCAACTGGATTCGGCTCCATGCAATGTCCATCGCCTTCAGCTTGATGTTTCTGACGAATCTGCAGAAGAAGAGCTCTGGCTGGGCAGATGACTACGGCTCAGAGAATAGGGGGGAAGGAAGGAGGGGCTGTTTTGTAATTTAATAAAGTTTATATTTTTGTCCTTATAAAAATAATAATTATAATATCTCCCCCGAAATATACCTACTATCAGCAGTTATATGGCTGGTTCACTCATGGACCATATGTTACAAGTCTCCACCCTAGAAGCCACCTTATTATTATTATTATTATTATTATTATTAGCCTGGTATGCGTGTTCATTGTAACACCCAAAATTCTCTAAGCTAAGTTGAGAGTAAGTTATGAGGAGTTGTGTGATTGTATTCAAGCTTAATTTGGATTCAAATTAAGTGAATATGATTATACAAAGTTTTACGGGGTAAGCTATTGATTTTGAGTTAAGAAATAAGTTGGATTTAACCCCAAGATGATTGGAGATGTTAATTAGGAGTTAATTGATGGAGATT
The DNA here is from genome assembly GCA_037113605.1 of Calophaca sinica. NCBI lineage: Eukaryota > Viridiplantae > Streptophyta > Magnoliopsida > Fabales > Fabaceae > Calophaca > Calophaca sinica. The sequence goes on along the minus strand of CM073732.1, from coordinate 94,140,057 downwards.
TGATGTTAAAAGTTGATTTCTCACATTTTAGTACAGTGTGAATCGATTCACACGAGCTTGAATCGATTCACAACTGTATTCAAGACCACATAATGATGTTGTGAATCGAATTGGGAGTCTGTGAATTGATTCACAGATTCGATTCACGAAAGTGCTGATGCAATTTTAAGTGGATAAATTGATTCATAGTCTACTGTGAATCGATTCACACACTGTAAAATGCTTAAAAACACTACAGAACGAACAAAAACATGAATTGGAAGGGAAAAGAAGAGAGAGGGGCGATCTTGAGAGGGGGAGAAAGAGAGAAACACTTAGGGTTTCTCAAATCTAAAGGGAAACCCATGATTCTTGCTAGATTTTATCAAATCTAAGCTTGAATCAAAGTTATGAGGGTGTGATTTTGAGTGTTCTTGAAGTTGGAAGTGGAGCCCTAACCAAGAGGAAGGAGAAGAAGCACGAATTGGAGAAGAAGAAGGGGAAGAAGACCAAGCTCCAGCAAGGATGGCTCAAGTTCTTAGATTGAGAAAGAAGATTGAAGGTTGTAGATCAAGATTTGAGGAGTATTTGAAGAAGCCCTAAGTTGAGCAAAGAGGGAAAAGCTTGAAGGAGAGTAAGAGGCCAAAGCTCCACCCTTCTAGCTCAAGACCTTGAACAATAATGGTGAGTTCTTCAACCCCTAGGGATGGGCAACCAATAAGTCCCACATATCGGAATTTTATTTCCTTTAGTAATATGTGAACCCTAGGTTCAAGTTCGGGATTTTGAATATCCATATGAAGTATAGTTTGAATTTATTATTGTTATAAATTGATAGTGGGTTTGTCTGCAAGAGGTTGGATGGCTGCCCCCAACCCCCCACACTTGAATGTATGTTTGATATCTGTTCTCTTGTAAACTCCATAGAGTTTTAAGGGATATGTTTAATGTATGTTTTGTCCATTAATTTAGTCAATTGTGAGGCTTGTCAATTAGTCCTAAGTGTATGTCCATGGTGTCAAAGAAAGGACCCTATGAAAGTATGTGATAACTGAATGATTGAAGTAGATATTCATAATTTGGTGTAAGTCTTATTATGAGTATAGCTTGTGTAAGCCTCTAAGTGAGTAGTTAGCTAGAAATGAATGTTGTTAATGTTAAGCTAGATTCACTGAAATGATTGTAATTTCCTTGAATAGTAAAATAATGAGGATGATGTTAATAAATACTAGTTAGCTAAGTTGTATTTCTATAAACATGCATAAAAGCATAAGCAAAAGCATGAGCAAAAGCATGAGCAAAAGCATAAGCTAAAGCATAAGCATAAAGTCCATGGCAAGACTCCTTTATTTATAGGAGAAGCACGGTATGGTTAGCCTCGTGGGACGCCACTTGGAGGATTAAGACGTCTGACCACCATATCGTAGACGTTACTCGAGGTCTCGGGACCTAAGCCTTGACAAAACCCGGTAACGGAGATTCCCTGTTGAATATCGATTCAACCGGTGGGAAGAGCTAGAACGTGCTTAGTAGCAAAGCAAAGTTGACTATGAACTTAATAATGTTCAAGTCTAAGAAAGTTAATGAATTCCTTATATATATATATATATATATATATATTTGGAATTAGCTTAGTTAAGTAAATGTTATAATGGATTGTAAATCCTTAGATGCTAAATTACTTAATGGTAATGATGCATAGAAGTAGTAAGAGTTGTGTTAAGATCTCTTAAGAAAGCAAGCAAGCTAAGTTGATTGGAGTCTATAGACTAAAGCATAAGATCAAATCCAATAGCATAAAGAAAATCAAAGATATGTTAAGTATAAAGTGAGTAAGTAGTAAAGAAGAACTAAATGTTCTTAGTTAAAAAAGTTTGCATTTTCGTAGCATTGTGCTTAGTTGTGCTAAATATAGTTGAAGAAGTAATGTTTAAATGATTTATGAGTAATGCTATTCATTTATATGTTTAGTTGAATCACAAGTTGATAAGTGGTATAGTGGACCTAGGATTATCCTACTCGCTAAGTTCTAAGTTCATGTTAGCTCATTCTAAGGCGTTCTCGCTTAGAATGTCAAGGAGTTTCTTTTTAAGTCCCTTATGGTTAATAGGGAGAGTAATGTTTAAGTTAGTTTTTTCAGGCTAGTATGATTCGGCAGCGAATGGTGAGGAGTCCGTGAAGGGCTCACTGAGATTTATAATCTCACCCCGTTCCTTTTATTTGTATTTTTCAGATAAACAGGTACCGAAGACGATGAGGCGAAGCTCAAAGCTTGGGATTTATAGACCAATTTTATAGTGTAATGGAATTTTATATTCCGAGTACTGTATAAGTTGTAATCTATTTATTAGATTAATGATTTGAATTTAATTTATGACTTGGATCACTGTAACCAAAGTTGTAAATTATTAGTAATTCATGTATTTTAATATAATTTGTCGTACTTTCGATTTATATTGAGGTATGAGTGTTACATTCATCTTCATTATTATTAAATAAAATGCTGCTTAAAAAGATGTTGTACCATGTATCGTGTATATATCTGAATATATCCGCTACAAAAAAATTGCCATACGCTGACACACACTTTCACCGACAGGATACTATCCTTGCCGTCACTAGAAATTAGTACCTTGCCTGTAATTTTAAAATCCGGTCAGTCAGTATTAAAAGTTTTATCTACACTTTCCTTTTGTCCGTGGCTATTTCGTTGCCTAAATTACAAAATTGGTCCTTTATGTTTATTTTAAGTTTCAATTTGGTCTTCTATATTTTATTTGTTTCGTTTTGGTCCCTTACGTTTTAAAAGTTACAACAGGTTGGTCCTTTCCGTCACTAAAAACCAATTGTCCGTAGCTAAAAGCTAAATAACATTTTGGAAATAGACTTCTAGCTACAGACAATTGACTTTTAGTGATGGAAAAGACCAAATTGAAAACTAAAATAAAACGTAGAGGACCAAAACGAAACAAATAAAATATAGAGGACCCAATTGAAACCTAAAATAAACTTAAAGGACCAATTTTGTAATTTAACCTCTTTTTTTTTCACGCAGATATAGCCTTTTTTTCTTTGATTAAAAAATACAAAATAAAAAATAAAAAATTATACACAATCTTCTTTACTCTTTTTCAGTTTTTCAGATATTCTCTCTTCTTTCTCCATCGACCGCTCGACCTCCACTCTCTGAGTTTCCTCTTCTCACCTCGGCGTTAATCGGAAAACCGCTTCTCTTCACTTCTTTTCTCACCTCGTCGGAGAATCTCTTTCATCGATCGGAAAATATCTTCTCTTCTCTTTGTTTCTCACCACGCCGGAGAACCTCTTTCATTGATAGGAAAATCGTTTCTGTTTCACATGACCTCATTCAGCAATGGCGGAGGGAGCTTCTTGTTTCTAGATCTAAAGCTGAACTGAAGCGGAGAGAGCCTCTTCTTGGCGGATGGAACCTCATTTGCAAATGTTTGAATCATTCGATTGATTTTCGTCTTCAAATTTTGAAACTGATTTGAAGTTATTGTGAACTGAATCGCTAATTCATTCAATGAACAGAGAACAGTATTTATAAACAGTAAATGTGAAACTAACTCACTACTCTAACTAACTAACTAATGCTTAACAATTAATTTAACCAAAACTAACTATGGTTAATTATACATCCTTCAGCCCCCCACAAGCTGGAGCAAAGATGTCAATCATGCTAAGCTTGGAAACTAAAGATTTAAATAGAGTAGGAGGTAAAGCCTTGGTGTGCAGATCTGCAAGTTGAGATGCAGAGGGAATATGCAGCAGCTTGACAGTGGCAGATTGTATCTTTTTACGAACCAGATGACAGTCGAGTTCAATGTGTTTTGTTCGTTCGTGAAATATAGGATTCTGCGCAATCTGGATCGCAGATTTATTGTCGCAGAAAATGGAAACTGCACACTTCATAGGATGATGTAAGTCTTGCAATAAATAGAGAAGCCACTGAACTTCACAGCATGTATTGGCAAGTGCTCGGTATTCGGCTTCCAAAGATGAATGAGAGATGGTATGCTGTTTCTTGGACTTCCAAGAGATTAGAGAAGAACCAAGAAACACTGAATAGCCCGTGATTGATTTCCTAGAGTCAGGACATGCTGCCCAATCGCTGTCACTGAAGGCAGAAAGTTGTAGATTTGATTTTGCAGCAAAGAACAAACCTTTTCCAGGGCAGCCTTTGAGATATTACAAGATGCGGATAGCAGCTGTGAAGTGAGACTGCATGGGCTGAGAAACATACTGACTGAGCTTGTTTACTGGAAAGGACAGATCAGGTCTTGTGTTTGTAAGGTAGAGCAGTCGGCCAAGTAATCTTCTATAAGATTTAGGATCATTGCATGGTGTACCATCATCCTTGGAAAGCTTGAGGTTAGGTAACATTGGAGTGGAGGCCGATTTGCATCCAAGAAGACCCATGTCATCAATTAATTCAAGAGCATACTTTCTTTGATTGAGTGAAATTCCATCTTTAGATCTAGCCACTTCCAAACCAAGGAAGAATTTGAGAGGGCCAATATCCTTGATTCTAAACTTGGAATCAAGAACAGATTTTACTCTGTTAATTTCTGCAATGTCATCTCCTGTCAACACTATATCATCTACATACACCAATAGAATGGTTAGATGAGAATTGGCAGCTTTAACAAACAAGGAATAGTCAGAAATGGACTGTACATAGCCCATGGCAAGAAGAGAACAAGTGAGCTTATGGTTCCAATTTCGGCTGGCTTGTTTTAAACCATAAAGTGACTTCAAAAGTTTGCAAACAGTGTTAGGTGTAGGAGATTGAAAACCAGGGGGAACTTGCATAAAGACTTCTTCATCAAGATCACTGTGAAGAAATGCGTTATTTACATCCAATTGATGCAAATGCCACTGCTTGGCTACAGCTAGGGCCAAAACCAACCGTACGGTTGTCATCTTGACAACTGGAGAGAATGTCTCAAAGTAGTCTACACCCTCTTGTTGGGTGTAGCCCTTTGCAACAAGCCTTGCCTTATAACGTTCAATGCTACCATCGGCCTTGTACTTGATTTTGTAGACCCATTTGCAACCAATGGGCTGTTTTCCTTGAGGTAACTCGGTCAAAATCCAAGTGTGGTTCTGCTCAAGAGCTGCAATTTCTTGATCCATGGCCAACTTCCAACAATCATGCTTTACAGCTTGGTTATAGGTGTGAGGTTCAGGATAGGAAGACAGATTCATAACATATGATTTGTGAGCAGGAGATAATTGTGAAAGGGAAAAAGAATGAGATAAGGAATGCTGAGTACCTGAAGATTGATTGGCCTCTGAAGCTTGAAGTTGGACTATATTACAATGATAATCCCTTAAGTAATTTGGAGGATGCTTAGATCTTGTTGAAATTCTGATTGGGACAGGTATGGCATGAGCAGAATCTGCAGGAAGTGGGTTTGTTACTGAAGCAGAATCTACAGCAGCTGGTATAGAATTGAAATCTGGAGATGCTGCAGCAACTGGTGATGATGCTGCAGCAATTGGTGATGATGCTGTAGCAATAGGTAAGGAAGGTGCAGGTGCAGAATTTGAAGCAGAATTAGGAATAACAGGGGAAGGGGAAGTTGTAGGTAAAGGGGAGGTTTCAAAAAACAGTTCTGAAAAATTTGATGGAGTAGTAAGAGGAATAGATGAATTAGAAATATTAGAGGAAATGACAGAATGATAAGGAAAGATGTTTTCATAAAAGACTACATGTCTTGAGACAAAAACTTCTTTGGTATGAAGATCAAATAAAACATACCCTTTAATGCCTTCCCTATGACCTATATGAATGCATTTTCGTGCTCTAGACTGAAACTTAGTCCTGTGAGCAGAGAGTGTGGAAGCATAGCATTGGGAGCCAAAAGTTCTAAGATGTAACAGGTCAGGGGTTTTATCATGTAACAAAAAATATGGAGAATGATGATGCAATTTTGGTGAAGGGAGGAAATTAAGAATGTGGACAGCATGAAGTATAGCATAGGACCAAAAACAAATAGGTAAGTGTGATTGAAATAAAAGTCCACGAGCTATATTCAAAATGTGTTGATGCTTTCTTTCAACCACCCCATTTTGTTGGGGGGTTTCAACACATGAAAGTTGATGGAGAATGCCTTTGTTTTGATAAAAGGAAGTCATGGAAAATTCAGGTCCATTGTCAGACCGAATTATTTTAACCTTTTTGTGAAATTGGTTTTCAACTAAATTTATAAAAGTGGTAAGAAGATTTCTGGTTTCAGATTTAGCATTCATCAATCTAACCCATGTGAATCTAGATTTATCATCAACAATAGTCAAAAAATATTTATGACCATCAATAGAAGGATGAGCATAGGGGCCCCAAATGTCAACATGTAAAATGTCAAAAACAGAATCAGAAACTGAAGTACTTAAAGGAAATGGCAATTTCTTTTGCTTAGAAAAATGACATATATCACAGTGTGTAGAAACAGATGGTAAAGCCAAAGAGTATTGCTTTTGTACATTGGAATAGCAAGTTGTGGAAGGGTGACCTAATCTATAGTGCTATATATCATGAAATGGTATATGAGGGGATAGGGTTTGTACATTATTGGAAGCAATAAAATGTAAAACTGACTGAGAAGGTGTGGAAACAGGAAGATCCATGAGATATAGTCCATCCCTAGCTTGAGCAGTGCCAATCGTCTTCAAAGTAGTCATATCTTGGATTATGCAAGAATTAGAAAGAAAACAAAGTTGGCAAGAAAGAGATGTGGTTAGTCTAGTAACAGAAATTATGTTGAACGAAAAGAAAGGAGTATAAAGAACATTATAAAGAGTAATAGAAGCAGTTAATGAAACAGTGCCTCTATAAGAAGCCATTGTAAATTGGCCATTTGGAAGTTTAATAGGAATGGGTTTAATGGCTCTAAAAGAAGAAAAAGACTCTATAGAAGAAGAAAAGTGGTCAGTAGCCCCTGAATCTAAGATCCAGAGGTTAGAGGACTTACCCTGATTAGCGACTTGAAGGTGATGAGCACTAACAAGGTTGGAAACTTGAGGAATTTGGTTGGTGGTGAGGTTGGAAACCTGAGCAGTAGCTGTAGGAGCCGATTGAGGAAGTAGAGCCAAGAGACCTTGAATTTGCTCTCTTGTCAGACTTGGAAAATTAGAGCCAGAGTCACAAGCAGTTGTCTCATCAGAAGGTGAAATGGCTTCAACATTATTCACAGCCTTTTAAATCCATGGAGAAAGAAACATTTGTCTACTGTGTGATTGTTTTTGCCACAATTGGTACAATGCCGTGGAGGCTTGCCCACAGAGGGCTTTACAGAATATTTTCCTCGACCTTGAGAAGAGGTAACAGAAGTTGATTGTGTACCAACTGCCAACACAGTAGGAGTGGACAAAATACCAACCTGTAATTGTCGTTCTTGTTGAATGACCATGGAAAACACCTTTGTGAGCGGAGGAAGTGGACCCAGAAGAAGGATCTGAGACCGAACTGCGGCAAAGTTGTCATTCAGACCTTGAAGAAAGTATAGAACAGTGTCATGTTCACGATATTGTTGAACAGTGGTATAGAGGTTGCAGCAACCCGTAGCATGAGAAGTGCAAGAAGGTAGAGGCCTGAAGTTGAACAATTCATCAGAAACTTTCTTGAGTGTGGTGAAATAGGCGGTTACAGAAGCATCGATCGCCCTGTCGCAGAGAAGACAAATCCGAAGTGAGTTGGGAGATGCGCATAAAATCGCCTTGTGAGAACCTGTTCTTGAGTTCTTGCCACACGGTGGATGCATCGTCAATGTAGAGAATGCTGCTAACAATTTCAGGGTTGATTGAGTGATTCAGCCATGAAATCAAGAGAGTATTGCATCGTTTCCAATACGAAAACATCGAATCTGAAGAATTAGGTTTTGGAATCGAACCATCTAGAAAACCAAATTTGTTTTTCATTTCTAAGGCAACAGTCATGGATCTGGCCCATCCATGGTAATTTTGACCATCGAGAGCAGGAGAGACAAGCACAAGCGATGGATTTTCATTCGGATGGATGTAGAAAGGGCTCGAGAGATCTTGATTAGGTTTCAATGGCGGAGGATTCGCCGTCACCGGAATGGCAGAACTCACTGTCGGTGAATTTGGGGAAGACGAAGTCATGATTGAACAGAAATTGAAAGAATGATGAAAGAAAGTGCAAGAAACTGCAAGAAATTGCACAGAAAAAAAAATCGCGATCGATCACGAACGAAGAGTGATTGAAAGAGCGAAACAGAGAAGAAAACCAGAGAAGCAAATGCGGAGAGAAGGTTAGTCTCGTGATACCATATTGTGAACTGAATCGCTAATTCATTCAATGAACAGAGAACAGTATTTATACAACAGTAAATGTGAAACTAACTCACTACTCTAACTAACTAACTAATGCTTAACAATTAATTTAACCAAAACTAACTATGGTTAATTATACATCCTTCAGAAGTCTCATATTTGAAGCTCAGGTGATTCTCCCGTTCATTTCATCTTCCATTTTCATATTCAGATCTAGAAAACTTATTTTATTCAATATTATAATAACGAAGAGATTAAACGAAATTTTATTACCAATTTACATTTGCAATTTATTTTATGATTAGGGATTAAGATCCATGTTCTCGATCATATGTTTCAGAGGCGCTGCTGCAATATGAGTGAGCTGTTATAAAAGTTACTCCATCAATATGCATTTGATCACTTTATACTGAATGAATGATTGACAATTTCATTCTCTCTTTTTCTTTGATTCGGTTGCTCAATCTTGATATTAATTAATGTGAGAATTAATCGATTAATTATAAACACTTTTAGGGGCTTCTTTTTGTGCTGATAATAATCATGATAAACAATTCCCAATATATTCATTTTGCAGGTGGTTATTCTACTTCATATATTCATCACTGTAGTTGCAGCCTGTAGGAGTTTCAAAGACCTGGTAACTCTTCTACACCTATTTCCAAAATACTCGATAGCCTTCAATTCAGATTTCCCCACTATTTTAGTAGACTTACCTATAAAACATGCTCAAGATTTACTAGTATTTTCCTGATAAAACTTATCCTTGATGGGATTTATTTTTTCTGATAAGTTTTAGTTTTAGTCCAATTAATAAGTTCTTGTTTTTTAGGAACCAGCAAGTAGGATTTAATTTGCTCTAATTAATACAACATTTTTAATTTATTTTAACTCATGCGACAGTTCCTATTTTTTTTTTCTTTTATCTTCTATATTTACATGATGGATTTTCAGTCACACTAATTATTATCCTATTATGGTTATTTCTTTCTATTTTTCAGTTTAATGTATGAAATGGATAAGAGTTGGATATCTGACAACTCTTTCAATAAAGAGAACTATGTTAGAGGTGTTCTAAATTTTCTTGATTTTGCATTTGCAAAACCATCTGAGGATGGAAATATTTTCTGCCCCTGCACCAAATGTGTGAATTGCAAGCGGCGCTCTTGGGTGGATGTTTATGAGCACATAATCAATTATGGATTTTTAAAAGGATATGTTAATTGGATATTTCATGGTGAACAAGTTAGTTCTTCTAATTCTCTGGGTACATCTCAAGTAGAAGGAGAGTTTGATCATGACATGGATGCATTGATTCATGATGCATTTGCAATGTATGCAACTAATGAGAGTGATGATACAACTCGAAATATGGAGGATGGGGATCCCGGGGCATTCATAGGCGAACACAATGTTCAACAATCTGAAGAGGGCAATAATCCAGATAAGTTCTATCAGTTGTTAAAGGAGGCAGAGCGAAAGCTTTATCCTGGTTGTAAGAAGTTCACAAAACTATCCTTCATTGTGCATTTGCATCACTTGAAGTGCCTAAATGGGTGGACCGACAAAAGCTTTTCAATGTTGTTAGAGTTGTTAAGTGATGCATTGCCAGAAGAAAATACTTTGCCTAAATCTTTTTATGATACAAAGAAAATTATTTCAGGGCTAGGTCTAGCATATGAAAAAATTCATGTTTGCCCTAATAATTGTATATTGTATTGCAGGGATTTTGATAATGCTGAAATCTGCCCCGAATGTGGTCTCTCAAGATGGAAACTCAACTCTGATGATGTTGAAGGTAGAAAAAAGATATCTGCAAAGATTCTTCGTTGGTTTCCTCTTAAACCCAGACTACAAAGACTTTTTTTATCATAAAAAACAGCGTCTTCTATGACATGGCATGAAGATGGTCGAACTAAAGATGGACTCATGAGACATCCAGCTGATTCTTTTGCTTGGAAGGATTTTGATCATCAATATCCTAATTTTTCTTGTGACCCCTGTAACGTTCGACTAGGTTTGGCTTCTGATGGCTTTAATCCTTTCAAAACTATGGCAATTACTCATAGCACTTGGCCTGTTATTTTGATCCCGTATAATCTTCCTCCTTAGATATGTAAAAACTTTTGATGCTTGCAAAAAAGAGTCATTCCAAATGCATGCTACAATTATGTGGACTATTAATGATTTCCCTGTATATGCAAATTTGTCTGGTTGGAGTACTAAAGGTCAATATGCTTGTCCATGTTGTGGTTTTGAAACTGCCTCTAAGTGGTTGCGTTATGGTAGAAAGTTTTGCTATATGTGTCATCGCCGTTGGTTAGAGCCTAACCATGAATGGAGATACAATAAAGGGGATTTTGATGGAACCCAGGAGTTTAGAGCTCCACCCGAGCTACCGAACGGAACTGTTGTTTTGGGACAAATGGAACATCATGGAATTGGGAGTTGGCCACCGTGGAAAAAGAAGAGCATTTTGTTCACATTGCCTTATTGGCAATATAATGTTCTTCGTCATAATCTTGATGTGAGGCATATTGAAAAAAAATGTTTGTGATAACATTATTGGAACATTGTTACATTTAGAAGGGAAATCAGAGGATAATGATAAGACACGTTATGACCTTGTAGACATTAACATAAGAAGTCAACTACATCCTAAGGTGCATCCAATTAGAGGTAAAACATATTTGCCTAGAGCTTGTTACCAAATGACATCAAATGAGAAGGAAACATTTTTGGAAGTGCTCAAAACAACAAAAGCTCCAGATGAATATTTGTCTAATATTTCAAGATGTGTGCAAGTGAAGCAACGCAAGATATTTTGTCTCAAAAGCTATGATTGTCATCTTTTAATGCAAGAGTTTCTTCCTATAGCAATGAAAGGTTGTTTTCCCGATAAAGTGAGTTTAGTTATAACCGATCTTTGTCACTTCTTCAAAGAATTGTGTGGTAAGGTGCTTGATGAGCGTAATTTGGAGCGTTTGGAGCATCGAATAGCTAAGACATGCATTGTGCCAGTTAGAAAAGATTTTCCCTCCATCTTTTTTCACTATAATGGTACATTTGGTGGTCCATTTGGCAAATGAGGCAAAAGTTGTGGGTCCTGTTCATTACCAATGGATGTATCCCATATAAAGTGTATAACTCGATATTATTCCATTGAAGTATGATACAGGTATTTATAGATACAAAGTGGGACAGCATCAATTAATCATTGTTGATGATTATGAGGAGAGGATCTCGGGATAGGATCTCGCTCACTTAATGCCAAATGAATGCTGATTATTTGACAGCTAATGGAATATACACAATCGACCGAACTCTTGGTATTGAAGTTCTCGACAGAACTCTTGGTGTTGAAGTTCTCGACAGAACTCTTGGTGTTGATCTCGACAGAACACCCGGTGTTGATCTCGATTGTTGATCTCGACTATCTCGACTGTTGATCTCGATTGAACTCTTGGTGTTGAAGTTCTCGACAGAACTCTTGGTGTTGATCTCGATAGTTGACTTGGTTATCTAATACGCCCCCTCAAGATGATGGTACCATCTGTTACCTTCATCTTGTTTGTAAGATCATGAAACCGTGATGTGGGCAATGGTTTAGTTAGGATGTCCGCAAGCTGATCCTTGGTTGAGACGTGTGACACATGCATTTGCTTGGCCTGAACCTGTTCTCTCACAAAATGATAGTCCAAGGATATATGTTTCATGCGTGAGTGTAGCACAGGGTTGGAACATAGGTATGTAGCACCTACGTTGTCACATAGAAGCTTTGGAGGGGTGTGATTAGGAACCCGAAGCTCACTTAGGAGATTTTTCAGCCACATGAGCTCTGTTATGGTTGTTGCAACTGCTCGATATTCTGCTTCAGTTGAAGATCTCGCCACAGTTCTTTGTTTCTTTGAGTGCCACGATATTGGATTCCCTCCAAAGAAAATTATAAACGCAGATGTGGATGTTCTGTCATCTGCATTTCCTCCCCAGTCGGCATCTGAATAAGCAAGTAGTTCAAGTGATGTGGGTTTATTGAACATGATTGATCGTGGATTTTAGATAGCGCAGGACACGTTTCAGGTGCTGGAAGTGGATATTGGTGGGCTTGTGCATGAATTGAGCAAGCTTATTGATGGAGAAGGAGAGGTCTGGCCTTGTTAGATTGAGATATTGAAGAGCACCAATTATTTTGCGATACTGTGTTGCCTCAGTAGCTGGGGAACCATCATGCAGCTGGAGAGTGGAGGTTGAGGATAATGGTGTTGGGGAAGGCTTCGCCCCCTGCATATCAAATTTCTCAAGTAGCTCCCGAATGTACTTGTGTTGCGATAGTAATAGACCTGTGGCTGTTGGAATTAGTTCTACACCAAGAAAGTAATGCGGTAAACCCAAATTTTTTAATGAGAACCTGTGAGATAGAGCTTCAATGAATAGCTGAAGGAACTTGTTGTTGTTTCCAGTGAGCAGAAGATCATCCACATAAACTAGAAAGTAAGAGGTGATGCCTCCTGAATCATAGATGAAGAGAGATGGATCACTTCGGCAAGTATGAAATCCATATGAGAGGATGAAGTGCTTCAATGCATCGTGCCAGGCGCGTGGAGCTTGACGAAGGCCATAGATGGCTTTGTGTAGCTTGCAAACATAGTTGGGATGTTGTGCATCCTTGAGGCCCGGAGGTTGGTCCATGTAGACTTGTTCTTGAAGAGAGCCTTGGAGAAAGGCATTGTTAACATCAAGTTGATGCATCTGCCATCGGTTTGCAAGAGCAAGTGTGAGTATGATCTTGATAGTTTGTGGGCGAACTACCGGAGCAAAAGTCTCTTTGAAATCAATGCCTGGACATTGGGTAAAGCCTTTTGCAACCAGGCGGGCTTTATAGCGGGAGATAGATCCATCAACATTACGTTTGATTCGAAGCAACCACTTGCAACCAACAATATTCTGACCTTTTGGAGGTGGCACCAGGGACCATGTACCATTGCGAATGAGTGCATCAAATTCTTCTGCAATGGCCTTGTGCCAGTGAGAGTGCTTCATGGCTTCTCTAACATTCGATGGTTCTAGATTTTCAGGTAGAAGATGATTTGATGCTGTAAAGGCTCGTTTGGGCTTGAAAATATTGTTCTTGGAGCGAGTGACCATTGGATGAGATGATGTTGGTTGTGAGGCTTCTGCAGGAGGGTTAGTAATGGCAATAGAAAGAGGTGTTGAATTTACATTACCTGATGAAGGTGCTGAGTCCAAGGGGACCTCTTGTCTTGGGAGCATATGAGTGGCCGAATATTGGGTATGGGTGGGTGAGTGTGGTTCGGGTTCTATCCTTGATGACTCGGGAGTGATAGTGGGTGTATGGTTGAGAGGTGGTGTGAAATTTGGATGGTACAGGGAGTGTTATATAGGTTGGGTGGTTTTCTTGGTTTGTAGGTTGGGTGGTTCTTTGCAGTGGTTTTGTAAGGTTGGTGTATGGGAATATGTGGTCATGGAATTGGACATGCCTGGATGTGTATATTCTATTGGAGGTGGGATCTAGGCAATAGTAGGCATATTGGCTTTCGCATAACCTACAAATATGCATGGTTTGGATCTAGGTTGTAACTTATTGGATGTGTAAGAGGCGTAGCCAAGGAAAACATAAGCGACCAAATGAGTGGAGGTGGGCCGGGTTGGTATCTGTTTGGTGAAGTGTTTGGAATGGTGACCGCATGCCTAGGATTGGTGTTGGGAGCCGTTGATGAGATACACAGCAGCTTTAAGAGCAAAACTCCAAAATTATGTGGTAGATTGGATGTATGCAAAAGTGCTTTGCCTGCTTCTACTATGTGTCGATGTCGCCTTTCGGCGGTGGCATTTAATTACGGTGTGTGTGGGGGTGTTGTGAAGTGAGAAATGCCATGCATTTGAAGAAATGACTTTAGTTTGATAAACTCACCCCATTATCTGAGTGAAGAGAAGTAATAGGCAAATCAAAGAATTTTTCAACAACAGCTTTAAACTTTGGGAATAGAAGGGAGACATCAGATTTATTTTTCAACGGGTATAGCCAGACATATTTGGTGAAATGATCAACAATAATTAAGTAAAAGGAAAATCCATCTAAGGACCTAGTGGGAGCTGGACCCCAAACATCAGTGTACAGAATCTCAAGTGGTCTTGTGCTCCTAATACTAGATGTTGTGAAAGGAAGCTTATGACTCTTGACAATGCTGCACGAGATGCAAGGGGCATGGTGGCTCTTTATTTTGTGACTAGAGAGGAGATGTCTCATGATACGATCAACCGGGTGACCAAAGATATGATGCCATGGTGGATGGTTGGGTGATGAGGCAAATAAGGCTGTGGGGATGGATGATGGATGTGGCATGTGGTAGAGGCCGTTGCTATGCTTGCCTTTGAGAAGAGGTACTCTTGTCTTCAGATCCTTCACCAGGAAATGGTCAGAAAAAAATTCAACAGAAATTGGATTAGTGTTGCATAAAGATGAGACAGAGATCAATTTTTGAGATATTTTTGGTACATGAAGCACATTTGGGAGATGAAGGGTTCGAGAAGAGGTGTGTAACAGAATTTTACCAGTGTGATTGATGGGTAAGCCGGAACCATCGCCAACGACTAGTTGATCCATGCCATGATAGGGGTTGGTAAGATGTAGTTGTTCTAGATCGTTAGTTATGTGATGTGTTGCTCCGGAATCCATGATCCAGTCATTAACACCTGGAGGTAGTGCTCGAGCATGATGGGCCCTGGGAGCAGGACTGGGTTTCTGTAGACGTCCATGAAGTTTGTAGCAGACTTTGGCAGTGTGGCCGGGTTTTTCACAGTATTGGCAGATAACTCTGTGTGTAGGGCCTGGAGAGGCTGGCCGTCCTATGTTGAGCGCAGAGTTGTGAGTGTGTCCTGGATGATAGGTTCGCTTTTGGAATGGATGCTTGCCTCTATGTGCCATGTGAGCCGTAGCAATAGATGTGGGAGCCTGCTGGGAATCATCTCGCTGCAGGTAGTTTTCAAAATCTGTGAGCAGATCATGTAATTCTTCAAAGGTGATTGGATTTTCCCGAGTGTGGAGTGTCGCTGATACTTCTCGGTACTCAGTGCTGAGGCCATTGAGCGTGTGTATGACGAGGTCAACTTCATCCAAAGGAGAGTTGATTATAGCAAGTTCATCTGCTAATGCTTTAATACCATGAAGGTATTCAGCCATGGATTGAGTTCCCTTTGTGAATCGGGAGAGGCGCTCTTTCGGATGCATGATTCGGCACGCGTGTTTCTTTGGCGAACATCTTGTTGAGGATGTTCCAGGCTTGCTTTGAATTTTTGACATTCCCTAGCATGGTGATGACACTTGCATCGGCGAGAGGAGATAATGGCATGAAGGATCAATTGATCTTGCCTTTTCCACTTGGTGTGGTCAGCATGAGTGGCTGCCGGGCATTCTTTAGTGCCATCTACATAACCAATGAGGTCATAGCCTACAAGGAGAGCATTGAATTGAACTCTCCACGCAGGAAAGTTTGTGGCAGTGAGTTTGATGGAGGATTGGGTGTTGAGGCGAAGGCAAGTCCGAGTTGGGAGCAGGGAATGGCTTGGTTTGAGGGCATGGTGACAGGCTTGGATCGTTGCTGTTAAGCAAAAGCTGCTGATACCATATAAAGTGTATAACTCGATATTATTCCATTGAAGTATGATACAGGTATTTATAGATACAAAGTGCGACAACATCAATTAATCATTGTTGATGATTATGAGGAGAGGATCTCGGGATAGGATCTCGCTCACTTAATGCCAAATGAATGCTGATTATTTGACAACTAATGGAATATACACAATCGACCGAACTCTTGGTATTGAAGTTCTCGACAGAACTCTTGGTGTTGAAGTTCTCGACAGAACTCTTGGTGTTGATCTCGACAGAACATCCCATTGAAAGGTATCAGATTTTTTTTTCAATTATTTGATATCATTCTACAATTGTAAAGTAAAATGATATTATCTTATTTTGCAATTTAAAATATTTTTTAGGTTTCTTTTTACTCTAAAGTCATTTGTTCGTAATCGAGCGCATCCAGAGGGATCTATTGCAGAGGGATATTTAGCTCATGAGTGCTTGATATTTTGTTCACGATATCTTTCTGGGGTGGAAACTCGTTTGAATCGATCTAGTCGAAATTATGATTTTTTTGGGTGGAAAATGCAAGTCTTCTAAATCCTAGAGGTAGACCATTGGGGAGAAAGAGGCAAGTTGGGTTCAAAGTGAAGAAAAGAAAAAGATCTACTTGAGTTTCCCTCGATATTGTCACGAGATGGTTTGTATTTTTCAGTTTTGTTTTAACAGATGGACTTGTACATATTGTCACCCACAGGAGTTGACATTGCCTTCTCTTATTATTAATTTGAATTCTGTTAAATGTTTGAACACCTGTATATTTCATTATCAAACAAGAATCTTATTTTCAAATGTTTAAGTTGTGCATTAGTTAAGCTTAATAAATTGATCTATTTAAACTTGATAGTCTTATTGTTGATATTAGACAGCAAAGGCTGGAGGACTGCAACCTTCAAGAGCACAAATATATATTGATACTTGAACTGGAAAAGATGAAAGTATTGTGACTGAAAAGGCAGCTAATGTGATTGTAAGAATTTCAATTTTTAAGCATAAATTGAAGTATTTATGATTGAGATTGATGGTAACAGTTTCTGTGAACTATTTTAATTTTACAATGTGTTTCATGTAGGATGAACTTAAAAAGCATATGGTAGAGGCAGAAACTTCACAAAATTCTCAAACCATTCAAGATACTACAAATTGGAAGAATGATATATACTCAAAAGTGAAAGGGCCTGAGAAAAGAGGACGTGTGCGATGTCTTGGCAAGCTTCCGCGACATGCAAGTTTAAATGCTTCATCTCAAAGCTCTAATGTAGACAATAAAGTTAAAAAATTAGAGAATTTACTTGGAAGTCTTGTTTCTGTTCTTCAAGAACGATTTTCACAAGATCCAGAAATTAATACTGTTTTACGGTGGCTTCTAGGGTGAACTTCTCATCATATGGTTCACCGGTGAACCACTTATAATATACCGTTAGATTTAATCAATGACTCAGATGACTTGGAAAAAAATGAGTAACACCTACGTTTTCTCCCACCCAATCTCTTTCAATAAATGCTGAAATTTGTCATTATAACTAAAAAAAAAAGACTAGTTAAAAAATTAAAGGTTTTTTTATGGATTAAAAAATTAAGGGTTGTTTGTTACTGATTAAACAAAAGTGATTTTGATCAAAAATAATTTAAAAATTGTTTTTTTAGAAATTTTTAAGAAAAATAAAAGATAAATTCTGTTGGTTTACAACCACAAAAATCACTTTTAAAAAAATGAGTTTATCATGTTTGGATACAACCACGTAGAAGTAGTTTTATCATAACAAGATAAAACTCATTTTTTTTAAAAGCAATTTTTATAGTTGTAAACAAACATAATTTAGGGCCTGTTTGTTACGGATTAAGAAAGAAGTGATTTTGATATTCAAAAGTTTAGAGATTATGTTTTAGAGATTTTTATGAAAACCAGAATCTATTTTGTGTTTGTTTACTATCATAAAAATTATTTTTTTAAAAATTTGGGCCAGCTTGTTATGAATTAAGAAAAAAGTGATTTTGACATTCAAGATTTTAGAGTTGTGTTTTAGAGATTTTTAAGAAAAGCATAATCTATTTTGTGTTTGTTTACCATCGTAAAAATCATTTTTAAAAAAAATTGATTTTTACCCATAAAATGCTAATGAGAATAGCTTTTCATCTTACTCATAAAAATGATTTTTTTTTAAAAATGATTTCTTTGAAAAGCTGTAACAAACACAATTAATAGCATTAAAAATAATTTTTAACTTTAAAAAAGTAATTTTTTCATAAAAAAGAACTCTAACGAATGGGATTATTACCCATAAAAAGCTAACAAAAATAGCTTTTCATTTTACCCATAAAAATGATTTCCTTGAAAAGCTGAAAGAAACACAATTAATAACAAGAAAAATGATTTTTAACTTACAAAAAGTAATTTTTTTTAATAAAAAACTGTAATAAAGGGCTCTTGGCTTTTGCTTTTTTAAAAAATCTCTAAAACATAATCTCTAATATACCATCATAAAAATCATATTTTTTTAAAAAAATGATTCTTATCCCAAAAAGTTAACACAAATAGCTTTTTATTTTATCCATAAAAATGATTTTTTTTAAACGATATCCTTGAAAAGCTTAAACAAATACAATTAATAAAATATAAAAGAAAGAGAGAAAGGGAAAAAAATTTGATGTGTGTAGTGCATTATAAGATTTTGTAGACCTTCAAAATCTAATCGTTAATCAACTGGTCAACCCATGAACCATCTATTACATGGTCCACCCTAGATGCCACCCTGTTTTACAAGCTGTAGCTCAAGAGGTATGAATTCTTATGATTTCACTTCTTTATGAGATTCAACTATGATATGATATTTTACACAATAATATTGTTTTTCCAAATTTAGGTAGCTGATGTTGCTAGTTTCAAATGATTCCATTGGACATTGTTGATATTGGTAAGTAATTAGAGTTGGTTGAAATTATATATTCCATTTGTTATTGACTACTTTGGTCTCCGTTTGGTTTGATTGATCTCTTGTTGATGCTCTATAAAGTAATTAAATATCTAATGTATATTGATTTTTGATATTGGTGATACCAATCTTAATGAGTGGTATTGCTATTTCAGGAACAAAGTTTGGATACAGAGGCGAGGCGTCATGATGTAGATGTGAGATTGTCTAATTGTAAATACATTGAAATCCCAAATATTCCAAGTGGGTGTTAAACACATTATAAACTTTATATACATATATCATTGTCTTTTATTTTTACTTGTCAAATTCAAGTTCATAGGAAATAGGAACTTGGGATAATAGTATTTCAAGTATATGAAATACTTTGTAATTAGTTTTCATCGAATATCTTATGGATAATATTCAATAAAAAAAAAAGAATATCACTTGGATAATAATTTTCATTATAATGGACCTTCTATTGCCGTTTTGACATGAATTTGTC
This sequence comes from Calophaca sinica, assembly GCA_037113605.1. Lineage (NCBI taxonomy): Eukaryota > Viridiplantae > Streptophyta > Magnoliopsida > Fabales > Fabaceae > Calophaca > Calophaca sinica. The sequence continues at coordinate 94,120,679 of CM073732.1, read as the reverse complement.
TTTATTATGAATTTATGATTCAAATATAAAGTGAAAATGATATATTATTAAAGATAGTAATAATTATCTTTAAATAATAATAAAAAAATATCAAAAAAAATATTAAATGAAACGATCATTAGCGTAAAACGGCCGTAGGCAGTTGTGACAGACATGTAGAACAGTAGGTAAAAGTTTGACATCCGTAGGTAAATGTTGTACAGTGTGTTCGTACCCTCAAAGTTGACATGATTGTTAAAGTCATTTCGACATTTACCTACGGATTTTGGACTTTTAGTGACAGATTCTGTCTGTCAGTACATGTCAATTTTCTTGTAGTAATCTGAACTATATGATTGCATATATATGAAACATCGAAACTTGAAATAAATCTAAACTAATTTAGAAAAACTTAATTTGTCCGAACAAAATACAATTATTTTTGTCAACCAAAGTATCCCTTTCAAGCAAGCTAAATTTGTATACTCCATAGCAATCATAAGAAAAGTCCAGCCAGGAAAATTGACAAGAACAGCTTGCAGGTTTAGAGTCATTATTTGGTCTGTATATCTTATTTTGTATATGCGAGGATTGACCATAATAGAGGGGCGGCTCATGTAGAGGAGATCTAATTAAGTCTTCTAAATGGCTCTTCCATTTTTAGGCACAAAATAAGAAATCTCAACCGACCAAGTAATACTTACAGTTCATATTTTTATTTAATCATATTTTTATTTTTCAATAATAGTCAAAATTTATTATTTTTTCCTCTAAAATTAATAAGCATATTAATGACTTAAAACTTTTAAAGGAGTTCTGTTGCCTTTTGAGATAGATCCAAAAGATTTTAAACTAAGAGTTTGGATTTATTTTTTTCGACAAAAAAAATTGAAGTTATTATCATCTTCTATATCTATTATCTATTTAACAAACCTAAGTACACTATTTTGGTTGGAGAATTTTATATAACAGTCTTGCTTCTAGAATGAAACTCAATTCTGTAACACTCGTACTTTTATGATACGTTATTTAGTGTTATTGTAGTGTAATTTTTGTCGCAATTATGCTATAATAAGCAATTTCTTGTTCTCTAAATAAGTGATTTAAATAAATCAAGATCAAATTGAATTTGAGAATTAATATTTCATATTAATTTATGGTTCGAATATCGTCGAAAAATTCTAACGAAGTTTCATCGCGTTTCGAATCGCCGGACAGTTTTGCCGCAGATAAAATTTTAAATGAATCCCGATTTCGATGAAAATCGAATCGTGACTTGTTGTGATTATTTGTGAGTGTTTTAGATTTTTTTATTATTTATGATAATTTACATTCACGCGGTGAATTAATTTCTCGTCAAATTAATTTTCGCAAATTTATCGGCGGGAGATTTACCGGTAACGCGATTATCTACGCCGTGTTTTAGCAACCCTTAGACTCTAGAATTAGAGGGTAATCATGAGAGATGTGAGATTAGATGAAATAGATTAGTTGATGTGTTTAATATCTTTGCTTTATGGTTAGGTGTCACTTAGTGTGTGACTAGTTTTTTTAACACTTTATTAGATTCATTTCCAACCAAGCATTTTTTTTAAGTGAAAAAAAAAATCCCCCCTCCCTCTAATCAGCCCAAACCGCGCCCCCACCCTCTCTCTACCCTCATTTGTTCATCATCTTCATCCTTTAGAGAGAGAAGCTCCAAAACCTCCATGGAAGCTACCTTCATCAAGTCTTGAGTTACTTCATCTCTTGCTTTATTTTCTTGCTAGTTCCTTCTTCTACCTTCCATCATTACCTAGATCATCACCAAGCAAGTGGAGAGCACCATTTTCTCCCACACAAACAGCCCCTAGGCCGCGACCACATAGGAGGAGGAGGTGGTGGTTCTTTTCTCATTTTTTTCTTGTTTTCATGCTTTGTGTTGTGTTGATTTTTTCTTGATTGTGATCATAAGAGGAGATGAACACTTCAACCTCTATTCCTTGGAACCCTAGGTGTGACCTAAGGGAGAAGAAGAGGGCTTCGTGTGATCCTTGGTGAATCAAGTGATTAATGGGTTAAATAAGCTTCATTGATGTTGTTGTTGCTGTATTTGTTCATAGTTTAGGATTAGCTTGTTGATTAAGTTATTTTTATGGCTTGAACCTATTCTTGAAAAGAGGGAAATGGTAGAAATTGATTGATGAAGCATGAAATTGGTTGATGAATAACATGTTTTGGTTGATAAGATTGTTATTGGATATGTTGGATATGTTTAAGTGGAAGAGTTAGTAAGCTAATTGTGGAAATTTGTTCTTGAGGACTTAAAAAGCATGTTGGAACTTGATTGAGTTTGTTTTCTGGTTAATAACTTTGTGATTGCCATAGTTAAAATGTTTTGGGATCAAAAGAATTGGAAGGATTCTTTGAAACTCTTACTCTTGAAATGTTTTGAAAATAGTTTTGGCACTTAGTTGAATATTGGTCTTGAATTGTGACTTGTTGTCTTGAAAAGGAAATGCTAAGTGAAACGGTACTAATTTATGGTTGGAAAATTTGCAAATTGGTCACTCATTTTAGGCCCTTAGCCGTGAGCCCTATAGGCATAGGAAAAAGGAAAATTTCTTGCAAAGACTTGTATTAATATATGCACGCTTAATTGAAGCCATGAATAAGACAAATTTTGTGAAAAACACACACTTGAAAGCATGATTTTGGAAAGTGGTATATGACTTGCAATATGTTTTGAAATTTGTTTCTATTTCCTTGGTGTTGGCCGTGAGTTCCTTAGGAGTTTTGGGAGAGAAATTGTTTTGCATTCTAGTTTATAATTGTTGTGTTGATGTATGATTAAGTTATCTGTGATGGTGTTTGGCTAGGAAAAGGTTTAGGTGTTGAGAGCCTAAGGTTTTTAAGTTGAGTCTTAGAATTGTGCTAAACTTACCTTGTGATGATAGGACTTATAGATTCTGAATTCGTGCGATTGTTGTGATATGGCTTGGAAAAGGTTTAGGTGTTCCGACTGTTGTGATATGACTTGATTGCTTGATACTGTTGAAGTGGGTTGTCTTGTATTGAGCTTTGTGTGAATATTTATTTAATATGCGATTGAATAATTATTCGACTTGCTTTCTTGAATTATCATATGAATTGATTTATTCATCATGCTTCCTTGAATCATCGTATAAGTCGATTTATTCCTTGGTGTGGAGAAAGTGTCGTCGTGGCGTTTTCGAACTATATCCCGAATAAACTTAGGGTGCTAAGACCCCCTTGTTTTTCGGCAGCTTAGTTAGATGTCTTAACGCCAAGGAACTCGTCCTGAATTTCCTAGGGTGGTCGTGGAGCCCAAAGCCTATGGCTGGATTTCAGCAGCTTGTTCGGCGTTACTTCTGGAAATTTGTCGAAAGTGTCTTACGAGAGTGTGTCGAGAGTTGCATTATGGGCATTTGTGCATCTTATTGTCTCTTGCTTTATGTTTGTTGTTTCTATGTTTATTCGAGAAGTAGACCATTTCCCGTGGTTCCTTCAACCCATGATGGTAAAACAGCCGATGACGAAGACCCTGGTGATACCGGTGATGACGACATTGCCGGAGATCGTGTTTGATTTTCCAGATATCGAGATGCCCGGCGATGGAGTTCGACCCCATCTCCCATCGTGTTGTATATATAGGGGATGTTATACAGGCTTTCCGAGTTGATGAACTAGTGCTGAGACAGGAGACATCTAGGCGTACAATTAGTTTTCCGATCAGGACCATGCAAGTGGTGGATGCTTGGCGCAGCATTCAGAGAGAGCAGGCGATGCCAATATCATCTTCTTTGCCGGAGGGATCTTTGGAGATTCTGAGGCGTATTACTACTCGTTATGCACCTCTGCCTAGGGGAATGAGATTTTGGATGACCGCTCGAAAGAGCGTGATCAGGCGTGGGACTGCTAGAGCTTGTACATCTTGAGCGGCAGCTACCTAGAGTTCTTTGGCAGAGCCTGAGCCTGAGACAGAGCCGGCTTCCCCCATGATTGTCAGGACACCTACTCCACCGGGACATCTTTCACCGGTATGTTGAGAGTGCGGTGAGGTAGGATGTAGCGGCACATGATTCATTGAGGAGGTGCTGGTAGAGGAGGATGTGTCAGAGGGTATACCTGCTACGGTTCCTTTCATAGACTTGACTGGAGAGGATGCGGCGGACCCGATGGAGGATGATGATGAGGAGGATCCGTTTGAGGATTCAGATAGCTATCTGTAGTTGCTGTGATTGTCTGACTGCTTGTTTTGTATTTTGAATTACTGTAGTATTTTGTTTATAGTGTACAGTTTGTTTTGGTGACTAGTCGGGCTTGGTGGATGTCTTTTGTGTACTACAGGGTAGACTGGTGGCATACCTTTGGAACAGCCCCCTGAGTGGGTGTCTGCCGGGAGTACCCCCCGGGTATGATTGCTCTCACGAGGGTCTTCATACCATAGGTGTATTCTCTTGTACATGTTTATGAACTTTCTATTTGGTACGCACTGCCTATGGCTACTTGCTTATATATATGTATGTATTTCCAGAGCATGCGTCTTGTGTCTTAGATTGCATCATGTTTCTAAAAGCTGTGACAACTCTGTGTATGCTTGCAGATGTAATTGTTTTAAAAAAAAATAGACCGCATTTTCCAAAGGACACAAGAGTACTATTTTAAAAAGTGTGTCGCATATAGGGTTGGTTTTAGTTTTAGTAGCGGTCCAGAAACGGGTCGTTACAATAATGGTATCAGAGCAGTTCGGTTCTAACCGGACTGTGCATAGGAAATTTGAAGCTGGTCACCGTGTCGGGTTATGTTTATCGGGTACCTAGTTGTGTTGTATTGCAATCGTTTGCTGAGTGAAGCAGTTTTGCTTGCCAATTGTTTGAATTGTTTCTTGACTGAAGTAGTGTGTGTTAACACATTCTTTAATTTTGAGGTTCTGACAGGTTTTTGGACCTTGGAGGAATCTCATGCCACCTCGTAGAGACCCTACGACCGGATCTGATAGTCCCAATATGGAAAGGGCGATTCAAGCAATAACGGAGATGGCGGCGACTATGGCTCAATAATCAGCTGCTGCGACTCAACAATCTAATGCTATGGCTCAGCAGAATGCGGCTTTGGCCCAGTAAAATTTGCAACAACAGCAAAGAGCGGAACGGAATGCAGAGGCGAGAGGATTAGCTGATTTCCGTAAGCACGACCCACCGAAGTTCTACGACGAGTTGAATCCAGACAAGGCAGACCTTTGGATGCAGGAGATAGAGAAGATCTTCAAGGCACTCCACTGCCAAGGGAATGTTAAGGTGGACTATGCAACCTACTTGCTGCTAGGAGATGCCGAGTACTGGTGGAAGGGAGCGAAGCAGACTTTGACGACAGAGCGTCGTGAAATCACTTAGGAAGTTTTCCACAGGAGATTCATGGACAAGTATTTTCCTAATACTGCACAAGCTGACAAAGAGCAAGAGTTTCTCCGACTACAGCAAGGTAGCATGACGGTGTCGAAATATGCCGCTAAGTTCGAATCACTTGCAAGGTACTTTAGTCCGTTTCGTGACTGAGTTGACCAGGGATGGTTAAGCGAGAGATTTCAACGAGGATTGAGGTTCAACATCCAGAAATCTGTGACGTCTCTAAGGATCAGGAATCTTTAAGAACTGATTGACAGGTGTGTTGAGGTGGAAGTTATGACAAACGCCAAGAAGAGGAGTGGTACAAGGGGACCAGTGAGACCCCAGAGCGCAGAACAGAGGGTTGCCCAAAAGGGAAAGCAGCAGAAGAAGCCGTACAGTCGACCTCAAGGGAACAACAGTAAGGGACAATACCGTCCGATGGCTCAGAACGCGAGAGGCGGGAGTCAGACCAGTGACGGAGTCATTTGTTATTGTTGTGGTAAGTTGGGGCACTATGCGAGCAACTGCACTGAGAAGGATAACGTGTGCTTCAACTGCAAGAAATCGGGGCACATTGCTAGGGACTGCCCAGAACGTAAGGTTGAACCAGTGATGAATGCAGCAAAAGCTAAAGGGAAGCGTCAGATGGCCAAAGGCAGAGTCTTCTGCATGAACGGTGAAGAGGCGGAGCAGGCTGATGATTTGATTCAGGGAGACTGTGTGATTGAGGGTAAATCCCTAACCATTCTTTTTGATTCTGGTGCAACCCATTCTTTTATTTCTTTAGATTGCGTAGACCATTTGAAATTGTCTGTGACTACCTTACCTTTTAAACTAGTAGTTACTACCCAAGCAGCTAAAACCTTGGTTACCAACACTGCATGCCTTAATTGTGTAGTGGTCATCCAGGGTAGAAAATTTGTTGCTAATTTGGTTTGTTTGTAATTAAAGGGTCTAGATATTAATCTCGGGATGGATTGGTTGTCTCACCACCATGTCCTTTTGGACTGTGCCCGAAAAGTAGTGATTTTTCCAGATCTTGGAGTCTCCAATTATCTTTCTGCCAAACATATCGGAGTTTCCTTGAAAGAGGGAACTAGGGAATACATGTATCTGGCTAGTTCAGGAGTTTCTTAGGAGATCGAGTTGAAGGATGTCTCGTGGTGTGTGACTTCTCGGATGTTTTTCCCGAAGACGTACCAGGGTTACCACCGGTGAGAGAGATCGAGCTCTCCATCGACTTGCTTCCGGGAACAGGACTGATTTCGATAGTGCCCTATCGGATGTCACCAGCTGAGATGAAAGAGTTGAAGTCTCAGATTGAGCACTTGGAGTCGAAGCAGTTCATACGACCGAGTGTGTCACCTTGGAGAGCTCTAGTGTTACTAGTGAAGAAGAAGGATGGACGATCAAGATTGTGTGTGGACTATCGTCAGCTCAACAAGGTTACTATCAAGAATCGGTATCCGTTACCGCATATCGATGATTTGATGGATCAACTACGAGGAGCCGCGATATTTTCTAAGATTGACTTGAAGTCAGGCTACCATCAGATTCGAGTGAAGGAAGAGGATAATCCCAAGACAACCTTCAGGACAAGATATGGTCACTACGAGTACTTGGTGATACCGTTCGGAGTGACGAATGCGCCGGCAATATTTATGGACTACATGAATAGGATCTTTCACCCATTCTTGGACCAGTTCATGGTGGTGTTTATAGACGACATCCTTATTTATTCGAGGAGCAAAGAAGAGCACGAAGAGCACTTACGCCAAGTATTGTAGATTCTGAAGGAAAAGCAACTCTACGCTAACCTTTCCAAGTGTGAGTTTTGGCTTGAAGAGGTGAATTTTCTCGGACATGTGATAACCAAGGAAGGGATAGCTATGGATCCAGCCAAGATTGAAGTTGTGTTGGCATGGGAGCAACCGAAGACTGTGACAGATATCAGAAGCTTTGTCGGTTTAGCAGGCTACTACCGGAGATTTATTGAAGGTTTCTCGAAGATTGTAGCACCGCTTACACGACTCATGAGGAAGGATCAACCTTTTGCTTGGAATGAAGAGTGCGAATCTAGTTTTTAGTGGTTGAAAGAACTTTTGACAACAGCACCTGTGTTGATTTTGCCTCAATCGGAAGAACCTTACGAGGTTTACTGTGATGCTTCACACCAGGGTTTGGGATGCGTGCTAATGCAACATAGGAAAGTTGTGGCTTATGCTTCGAGATAACTTAAGATTCATGAAAGGAATTATCCTACACATGATTTGGAGCTTGTTGCGGTGGTCTTTGCATTGAAGATTTGGAGGCACTACCTGTATGGGAGCACGTTCACTGTTTACATCGACCACAAGAGCCTGAAGTACTTGTTCGATCAGAAGGAGCACAACATGTGACAACGGAGATGGACGAAATTTCTGAAAGACTACGATTTCACTTTGGAATATCATCCAGGGAAGGCAATCGTGGTAGCTGATGCATTGAGCAGGAAGAGCGTTTTAGCTTCAGCAATGATGATCAAGGAGTTGGAGATGCTAGAGAAGTTTCGAGGCTGCAAGTTGAATGTGGAAGTGTCACCAGGAAAGCTGAAGTTTGGCATGCTCACCATTTCTAACGGACTGTTGGACGAGATTAGGGAACAGTAGGCTCATGACAAGCTACTACGAGAGAATGTTGAGCTGGTAGCACGAGGAAAAGTGACGGAATTCAAGGATGGAACCGACAACATTTTGAGATACAATGGACGTGTTTGTGTACCCAACGTGGCTGAGCTAAGGAAGTTGATTCTCGATGAGGCACACAAAGTGGACTGAGTATTCATCCGGGAGTTACGAAGATGTACCAGGACCCGAAGAAGCACTTTTGGTGGTCCGAAATGAAGAAACAAGTGGCATATTACGTAGCTTCCTTTCTGACTTGCCAGAAAGCGAATGGAGAACATCAGCGACCAGCAGGGATGTTACAATCACTTGACATACCTGTGTGGAAGTGGGATAGCATTTATATGGATTTCGTTGTGGGTTTGCCAAGAACGCCAAAGAAGCATGATTCGATTTGGGTAATCATCGACCGATTGACCAAATCTGCCCATTTCTTGCCGGTGAGATCGACGTACAACGTAGAGAAGCTAGCAGAGGTCTATGTTGTGGAGATTGTACGACTGCATGGCGTGCCTTTTTTCATTGTTTCTGATCGAGACCCGAAGTTTACATTTCATCTCTGGAGAGCATTACAAGAAGTGATGGGAACTAAGCTCCAGCTTAGCTCAGCATATCACACTCAGACCAACGGTCAGACCGAGAGGACGATTCAATCACTAGAATATTTGCTGCGAGCGTGCACGTTGGATCACATAGGAAGTTGGGACGATGTCTTACCACTAGTAGAGTTCACTTACAACAACAGTTATCACGTGAGCATTGGTATGACACCTTACAAAGCTCTGTATGGACGTAAGTGTCAGACGCCTCTTTATTGGTACCATGAGCTCTTTTGTGGGATCGGACATGATTCAGTAGACTACTGAGAAGATCTGATTGATCAGAGATAGGATGAGAACGTCGCAGAGTCGATAGAAGAGTTATGCGGACCAGGGTCGCCGACCGTTAGAATTTGACGAAGGAGACCATGGATTCCTCCGAGTTACACCTACTACTGGAGTTGGTCGAGCGATCAAATCCAAAAAGCTTACTCCTAAGTTCATTGGACCCTACCAGATTCTTCGTCGTATTGGTCCAGTAGCATATCAGATTGCCTTGCCACCCTTTCTGTCAAATATTTACGACGTCTTCCACGTTTCTCAGTTGCGGAAGTATATTTCCGACCCTTCTCACATTATCGAACCTGATGCGATTCAACTGAAGGATGACTTATCATTTGAAGTATCACATGCAAAGATAGTCGATCGGAAGACTAAGCAATTAAGGAATAAAGAGATTTAACTTGTCAAGGTTGTGTGGAATCAGAAGACCGGTGATGCAACGTGGGAGCTGGAAGAGAAGATGAAGGATCAGTATCCAGAACTTTTTCTCGGTACGTATCTTACCCGTAGTTTCGAGGACGAAACTATTTTAGAGGGGGAGAATTGTAACACTCGTACTTTTACGATACGTTATTTAGCGTTATTGTAGTGTAATTTTTGTCGTAATTATGCTATAATAAGCAATTCCTTATTCTCTAAATAAGTAATTTAAATAAATCAAGATCAAATTGAATTTGAGAATTAATATTTCATATTAATTCATGGTTCGAATATCGTCAAATAATTCTAACGAAGTTTCGTTGCATTTCGAATCGCCAGGCAGTTATGCCGCAGATAAAATTTTAAACGAATCCCGATTTCGATGAAAATCGAATCGTGACTTGTTGTGATTATTTATGAGTATTTTAGATTATTTTTATTATTTATGATAATTTATTTTCACGCGATAAATTAATTTCTCGTCAAATTAATTTTCGCGAATTTATCGGCGGGAGATTTACCGGTAACGCGATTACTCTACGCCGTGTTTTAGCAACCCTTAGACTCTAGAATTAGAGGGTAATCATGAGAGATGTGAGATTAGATGGGATATATTAGTTGATGTGTTTAGCATCTTTGCTTTATGTTTAGGTGTCACTTAGTGTGTGACTAGTTTTTTTAACACTTTATTAGATTCATTTCCAACCAAGCATTTTTTTAAGTGAAAAAAAATAATCCTCCCCTCCCTCTAATCAGCCCAAACCGTGCCCCCCACCCTCTCTTTACCCTTATTTGTTCATCATCTTCATCCTTTAGAGAGAGAAGCTCCAAAACCTCCATGGAAGTTACCTTCATCAAGTCTTGAGTTACTTCATCTCTTGCTTCATTTTCTTGCTAGTTCCTTCTTCTACCTTCCATCATTAGCTAGCTCATCACCAAACAAGTGGAGAACACCATTTTCTCCCCCACAAACAGCCCCTAGGCCGCGACCACATAGGAGGAGGAGGTGGTGGTTCTTTTCTCATTTCTTTCTTGTTTTCAAGCCTTGTGTTGTGTTGAGTTTTGCTTGATTGAGATCATAAGAGGAGATGAACACTTCAACCTCTATTCCTTGGAACCCTAGGTGTGACCTAAGGGAGAAGAAGAGGGCTTTGTGTGATCCTTGGTGAATCAAGTGATTATTGGGTTAAATAAGCTTCTTTGATGTTGTTGTTGTTGTATTTGTTCATAGTTTAGGATGAGCTTGTTGATTAAGTTATTTTTATGGCTTGAACCTATTCTTAAAAAGATGGAAATGGTAGAAATTGATTGACGAAGCATGAAATTGGTTGATGAATAACATGTTTTGGTCGATAAGATTGTTATTGGATATGTTGGATATGTTTAAGTGGAAGAGTTAGTAAGCTAATTGTGAAAATTTGTTCTTTAGAACTTAAAAAGCATGTTGGAACTTGATTTTGTTCTCTAGTTAATAACTTTGTGATTGCCATAGTTAAAATGTTTTGGGATCAAAAGAAATAGAAGGATTCTTTGAAATTCTTACTCTTGAAATGTTTTGAAAATAGTTTTGGCACTTAGTTGAATATTGGTCTTGAATTGTGACTTCTTGTCTTGAAAAGGAAATGCTAAGTGAAATGGTACTAATTTATGGTTGGAAAATTTGCAAATTGGTCACTCATTTTAGGGCCTTAGTCGTGAGCCCTATAGGCATAGGAAAAAGGGAATTTTCTTGCAAAGACTTGTATTAATATATGCATGCTTAATTGAAGCCTTGAATAAGATAGATTTTGTGAAAAAAACACACTTGAAAGCATGATTTTGGAAAGTGGTATATGACTGGCAATATGTTTTGAAATTTTTTCCTATTTCCTTGGTGTTGGCCGTGAGTTCCTTAGGAGTTTTGGGAGAGGAATTGTTTTGCATTCTAGTTTATAATTGTTGTGTTGATGTATGATTGAGTTCTATGTGATGGTGTTTGGCTAGGAAAAGGTTTAGGTGTTGAGAGCCTAAGGTTTTTAAGTTGAGTCTTAGAATTGTGCTAAGCTTACCTTGTGATGATAGGACTTGTAGATTCCGATTTCGTGCGACGCGGGATCGAGGCGAGCGGTACCACGCTAGCGGACGACTTTGGTAAGGGCAACTTGTGGATATGGATAGATTTTAAATTTCTGTTATGAAGCGAAGGAGTCTGAGAACCTCAGGGTTCGAAGTGAGGGTCTCGTACCCCTTCAATTTTTAGTTCTTAAAACTTTCATTATGATTATTTAGTGGGCTTGTCTGCAAGTGGTTGGCAGTTGTCCCTAACCCCCCACACTTGTTTGATTTCTTCTCTGTCAACTCCATTGAGCTTCAGAGGGATGAATTGTATTCCGACTGTTGTGATATGACTTGATTGCTTGATACTATTGAAGTGGGTTGTCTTGTATTGAGCTTTGTGTGAATATTTATTTAATATGCGATTGAATAATTATTCGACTTGCTTTCTTGAATTATCATATGAATTGATTTATTCATCATGCTTCCTTGAATCATCATATGCGTCGATTTATTCATTGGGGTGGAGAGAGTGTCGTCGTGGCGTTTTTGAACTATATCCTGAATAAACTAAGGGTGCTAGGACCCCCTTGTTTTTCGGCAGCTTAGTTAGACGTCTTAATGTCAAGGAACTCGTTCTGAATATCCTAGGGTGGTCGTGGAGCCCAAAGCCTATGGCTGGATTTTAGCAGCTTGTTCGGCGTTACTTCCCGAAATTTGTCGAAAGTGTCTTGAGAGTGTGTGTCGAGAGTTGCATTATGGGCATTTCTGCATCTTATTGTCTCTTGCTTTATGTTTGTTGTTTCTATGTCTATTCGAGAAGTTGATCCTTTCCCGTGGTTCCTTCAACCCGTGATGGTAACCCAGGCGATGACGAAGACCCTCGTGATACCGGCGATGACGACATCGCCGGAGATCGTGTTTGATTTTCTAGATATCAAGATGCCCGCGGTGATTTAGTTCGACCCCATCTCCCGTCGTGTTGTATATACAGGGGACATTGTACAGATTTTCTTAGTTGTTGGACTAGTGCTGAGACAGGAGACATGTAGGCGAACAGTTAGTTTTCTGATCAGGACCATGCAGGTGGTGGATGCTTGGCGCGACATTCAGAGAGATCAGGTGATGCCAGTATCATCTTCTTTGCCGGAGGGATCTTTGGAGATTCCGAGGCGTATTACTACTCGTTATGCACCTCTGCCTAAGGAAGTGAGATTTCGAATGACTGCTCGAAAGAGCGTGATCAGGCGTGGGACTGCTGGAGCTTCTACATCTCGAGCGGTAGCTATCCCGAGTTCTTTGGCAGAGCCTGAGCCTGAGACAGAGCCGGCTTCCCCTATGATTGTTAGGACACCTACTCCACCGGGACATCTTTTACCGGTATGTCGAGAGTGCGGTGAGGCAGGATGTAGCGGCACAGGATTCATTGAGGAGGTGCTGGTAGAGGAGGACGTGTCAGAGGGTATACCTACTACGGTTCCTTTCATAGACTTGACTGGAGAGGATGCGGCAGACCCGATGGAGGATGATGACGAGGAGGATCCGTCTGAGGATTCAGATAGCTATCTGTAGTTGTTGTGATTGTCTGACTGCTTGTTTTGTATTTTGGATGACTATAGTATTTCATTTATAGTGTACAGTTTGTTTTGGTGACCAGTCGGGCTTGGTGGATTTCTTTTGTGTACTGCAGGGTAGACTGGTGGCATACCTTTGGAGCAGCCCCTGCATGGGTGTTTGCCGGGAGTACCCCCCCGGGTATGATTGCTCTCACGAGGGTCTTCATACCATAGGTGTATTCTCTTGTACATGTTTATGCACTTTCTATTTGGTACGCACTACCTATGGCTACTTGCTTATATATATGTATGTATTTCCAGAGCATGCGTCTTTTGTCTTAGATTGCACTATGTTTCTAAAAGCTGTGACAACTCTGTGTATGCTTGCGGATGTAATTGTTTAAAAAAAAAATAGACCGCATTTTTCAAAGGACACAAGAGTACTATTTTAAAAAGTGTGTCGCATATAGGGTTGGTTTTAGTTTTAGTAGCGGTCCGGAAACGGGTCGTTACAAATTCCAAAGGTGTTCATGTTTCTCCCCTGTGCTTGCGCTGCAATTCTTGTTGTGAAGATATAGATCATATTTTTTGCATGTGTTTTTAGGCCAAGTAAGCTTGGTTTGCCTATCCCCTGGCATTAACTTTGATCTTATCCAGGTATCCTTTCATAGCTGGCTTGAGGACATTATTATTAACAATACAGATGAGGTGAAAATGCATGTGTTGTCATTATGTTTTGAAATTTGGAAAACTCATAATTAGCACTACTTTGAGGGAACACCATTTTCACATGTGAAACTTGAGCAAGGAGAAGTAGCTGATGATACTGTTGGTGAAACTATGATGAAACCCACCAGGAGCTCGGTATCTGGTGTGAAGAGAATTGATCAGTCTCCAGTCAAGGAGACAAGGAGCAAGAAGCAGAAGGTGCTTCCTGCACCAGAAATGAGAGATGAACCAGAAGATGATGAGGATAGAGTCCCCATCAGAAATATGGAGTAGAAGAAGAGAAAGGCAGAAGCTGAAAAACCTATTTCAGCGTCTGGCCCTAGGAAGCAAGTTCGTCCACCTCCTTCTCTTGCTGATGCCCCTCAAGGGAAGAAAAAGAAATTGGTTAGGCTCTCTGAGAAGCTTAATCCAAAGGTACTGGATTTTACTGTTGATAATTCCATTACTGCATTTGGTTCTGATGATGCTATTACTGCACCACCACTCTCTGTTTCATCACCACAAACACAATCCACACAACCTTCACCCGGCAAACCACAATCCTCCAAGAAAACCACAAAACCCAAATCACAAGCCATTACCCTTATCACTCAACAACCACCACCTCCTCCATACTACCAAGACAAATCCATTAAACCCTACATCACCCCCTCAGGAACCATTTCATGGTACTTGGGAAACCAATCACCCAAACCTACTCAAACACTAGTCCCACCAGAAACATTTACATTTCCCATACCACAATCCTCTGCATCTTCAAACACCTCTCTCACATCATACATTTCCTCATCTCACTCTCACCCCTTCAATCAGGTTTTCAAAATCACTCCCAACAAACCTAAAACCTACAAAGTCAAGATGACTTCCACTTTCACTCTCACTTCATCATCCACAACCACCTCTACCATTCCCTCATCGGATACCACTCACTTTGGTGCATCCAAGGCTATACTGAAGCCTAAGAGATGAGTGTCAATTAGAAAAGAAGAGTACCGATCAGTATATGATCACCCTTCTCTCTGGCATTTGAAGACCTTTACTTCTGGGGTAGCTAGACTGGAAATTGCCTCAGTCAGCTACAATACCAAGCTGAAGACTACTTTTAGTGGAAGATTGAGACCTCCTCCAAACTGAGGAATTCTTCCATTCTCTATTGAACTTCCCCAGAATCTGCCACAACATGAACCTCTCACTCTGGAAGAGTGTGGAAGGTGGATTTCTGATGAAGAAAGGGCCTTTATGAACCATTGCCTGGAGATGAAGAGGCATGAATTAGTTCTGTTGAGCAAAGATCCGTCCATGGCTATTGTCAAGATTGTGCCTGATAAGCAAAGATGGCTTCCATGGCTAATCCTTGAAAAGAGGAAAACAAAGGTTCCTTAGAGACACCCCAAGATCATGACATTGAAGGAGTTTAAAGAGGCTCCTAGAAGATACAACATAAAATCCTTCTCTCAGAAACGTGTTAGAAAGCTATCTGAGAACAATGCCATGCAAGTGTATCTCACTTGTGTCTCAAGAGATTCGAGACTTACTGGTGCTTCCGGAATGAGTCTGGCAGAGAAAGCTGAAGTTCCAACTGGTGGAAATATCAACAGAGTATCTGACACTAATCTTGCCATTCTTCATTTTGATGATATGCTGCAGTGTTTTGTTATTAGACCTCCAAGTGTTTTCAAACTGCAACAACAATGGATTGCAATTAGTAAACATCTTGAAGTTGGATTCAGTTGGAATCAAATGGCAATGTCTTGGAAAGATAAAGCCATTCTACCCCAGCTGAAGGCAGTCACTCATCATGAAGATGATAAAGAGAATCTGAGAAGAATTTATCTGTCTGAGAATGATGTTCTTAACACCTGCCTTGCTGAGACAGAAGAAGCTCTGAGAAGAGATTTATTAGAAGCTGAGCTTACCAGATTTGATGCATATGTTTATGAGCTATTCAAGCATAGGGAAACTATATTTCTGAGTATGGTTTACCCAGAAGAATTGGTGCATAGATCAGAATAGAACTTGGAGTTTGAGAAACAGAAGGTTGGAAGATTAATCAAATGGTCTCTACCAAATGATGAATTCTTCCTTAAGGCCAAGGACAGTAGGGAAAGAAGATTGAAGTTGTCACAAGAAGTTCTTCCAGAACATCAGAAGCTGAGTTGTAAGGAATCACAAAGGGCTATTATTGCACAAGCTGAACAGATTCCATAGCCTGCTCCTCCTGCTGCAGATGATGAACCTGTTATCATTTCTAGAGCACAGTATGAGAACTTAATTGCTACAACTTAGAAGGTGATTCAGTTGGAGAGTACTGTGAACCTGCTCATGGATTGTCTCAATCAACTCCTCCCTCCTCCACCTTAAAAATTTTTCTTTTATTCAAATGTTTTGTATTATTTTTTGAAGTTGCTATAATTACCCTTTTGTTCTTACTATCTCTTGAATATAGTATCTTTTTACTTCAAATTTTTCTCTTATTATTTATTACTGTTTTTTACTATGATGTATTTTACACCCTTTTTATCTGATGACAAAAGGGGGAGTAAAAGTAAGGAATGATGAACGTGCTTAAGTAACACATATCATGCATCATTCATCATACATAGTATATTTTGAGTTGCTCTGACATTCATTGATGTTCATTGGTACAATTGTATTTGAATTCTTATACAATGATCTCAGCATCTGGTCCTAAATGTTATATATGCTCTGATACATGTATGCTCTGTGCTATCATACAAATACTCTGTTACATAGAAATTTTTGATTATATCTGAGTATGTTGAACTCAGGGGGAGACCCTTGAAATTATTTTTTTTTAAAACTAAATTGTTCATCAACTTTGGATATTTGTCATCATAAAAAAGGGGGAGATTGTTGGAACCTAAACGATTGAGAAGTTTAGACCCTCATTAATTTTGATGATAAAAAAGTATTTACAAGAGAACAATTTAACTTCTAATAAGTCTTGAAGTGTATAGGTATTAAAATCACTCATGTTTTATGACTCATTCAAGCAAGAAGAAGAATTTCACAAGAAGATGAATACATTCCTATGTGTCTGCGTCCAATTCAATCCAGTGTCTTGTTCATAGCGAGCGTCCGGTGGTGTAATCTTGAGACACGTGGTTACTCAATTGCTACAAGCGTCCGTTTGATTTCTGAGCGAACATCTGGTCTTTTAATGAATCATGTAATGGTCACGTTTATTCTCTCTGCCCTCAGCTTTCCTGGAACGAAATTCGAATTTGATTTTATGCGCTCCAATTTGATGTACGAGGTATCAAAGGTGACACCTTTAGAATAAGACAAATTTGTACAAGGCAATTGTGTGAAAAATAAATAGTACAAAAATGGTAATGTGTACTATTCTGATATTCTCTGAAAAGGAAGACAAGGACGTAATTTCAAATCACCTCACTCAATGATTTGGAGCTAAAATATCTATAACGGTATTATTCTCAAGACTCCTATAAATACCTCAAGGTTTTCATTGAAGAAGGTTGCTAGAAACTACATTCTCAAAGAGCTATTACTCAAGTGAGCAATCATGTTTCGTGCCAAGTTTCTGGAAACCAAGAACTGAACTTCAGCATCTTATATTCTTTCTTTTAGAAAGCTATTGTTTTGAGCTTAAGTTTTTTCCTCTCCATGAGAGTTATTTGATTGTATTCAAAGCATCTTTGTGAAAGTTGTATTGCCTAGTTACAGGCTTGTTTCCTCAAAGGCTCGATCGTACTGAGTCGTTTTGAGAAGTCAAGAATATTGTCAAGTTTTGTGACAGTAGAATACTCTTAAGGAATTTGTAATCTGTTGATTATAATAAAAATCCTTCAGGAACGAAGGGAGTAGATGTAGCTACCAGTTTGGTGGTGAACTAGTATAAATCTCTGTGTCTCTTGCTTTACTACTTTACATTTACTTTTGTCTTGCAAAGAAAAACAAGTTTTCATAAACTTCATTCCATCGTTCTGTTATATTTCAGCATCCAATAACAAACAGTTTTCAAAACAAAGTGATTTTGAGTTAAAGTTTGTGAAAAGTTTTCATTATAATTCAACCCCCCTTTTGTGTTCACGTTCACTGGTTTCAATGGCCTTAAGCCTTTCATCAGTCTTTTCCATGAAGCTAGCCAAAACTCCTATACAAGAATGTTCATGTCTCTGCATATATTTTAGCATAGCCTCTTGCATTCCAGCTTTTGGATCTAAGTCCCTTTGTCCTATAACATTGACTTCTTCTAATTGGCTCTCAATGGCCATGCATCTCCAGCCATTACTAGTTACTGCAGGATTAGATTGAGTTATGATTAGAATCTCTATTTTTTTAGTTATTGCCTCTAACTAAGCTTCGAGGGCTGTGTTAGTGTCTACTTTGTAAATTCCTGCTTGTTGAGCTTTCCTTCCGGTTTGTCTTTCTCCAGCTGACCACTGAGCACTGTTTTGAGCCATCTCTGTCATTATGTCATAGGCTTCAGTGGGTGTCTTCTTCCCGAAAGATCTTCCACAAGCAGCATCTATAGCACCTCTGGTTTGCATATTGAAACCATTATATAATATTTGAACAAGCTACCACTTGGTAAATCCACGATGAGGACAACTCCTAAGTAGGTCTTGAAATCGTTCCCAAGCCTCGTGCATTTATTCACCTTCGTTTTGTGCAAATCTAGATATGTCAGCTCTTAGCTTTACAGATTTTGTGGGAGGAAAGTACTTGTTAAGAAACGTGGTATTTAAATCCTCCTAAGTGGTAATAGATGTTAAGACTAAAAATTTAACTCCCAGAGGTTTTGACGAAACCAAACTCAATGAGAAATAGATTAAGTTATCAGAACATTTAATTTTCTAACATATTTATTTAAGTATGTTCACTTAAGAGCGGGATCCAAAATCCAAAGCAAACCAACAGAAACAAAGGCAAAGTTGTTTCAAGACAAAGTGCAGCATAGAAATTTGAGAAGGCAGGCACTGATCCTTCCTAAGTTGAGGAGGCACGCATCAGAGGCAGAACCATGTGCAGCGGGGCTATAAACTTAACAGGATCAAATTAAATGTGATTTAATGCATCTACAAAGAAGTCAATCACTATTTAATGAAGCTCCTGCACTGAATCAAAGAAGAACAAAGTTTATTGCTCTGAAGAAAGGATAGTTTGAGGATGTTGAAGCTGAGAAGGTTCCAAAAAGTTGACATGACATATTCTGACAAAAGTACAACAGCAGGTGGACTACTATGCAGAGCCTATGTGACCTTACGCAGACCTGATTTGAAGAGCAACGGCTCTCCCAACGGCTAAAAAAAATCATGTCTCAGTTTATAAACAAAGCATGACCATTGAATCAAGCAGAGATTGAAGCTGAAAATTGTTACATTCAACTCCAAGCACACATCTATCATCCTCTCAACATACTCAAGATACTGCAACTCCAGAAATATTAGGGATTACTTTAGAGTGTGTTCCAGCTTATAAACATTGATTTGGATTGACTTATAATTAGTTTCCAAGCCTAGAAAAATCCCAACAAACACCTTTTTAAACCTGAACCCGATTACTGTCAAGAATTAAACCAAACTACTTAGAGTTAGTGACTGTTAGTGAGAATGTCTTGATTCAGTGAGTGTAATTCAGGAGACAGCTTATAGAGGCTATACGAGAAAGAATACTAGAAGTGTATTAACCAAGGGTTGGTTAAGCAAGTTGTAACAATTTGAAAATAGTGGAAATACTCACAGGAGGTGAGGAGTCGAGGTAGCCCAAGAATCATTTTGGGTGAACCATTATAAATTTGTTTGTGTTATTTACTTGCTTTCATATTTACTCTGCATATCATAAAATAGATTTCAGCTCATACCATATTTAGCTATTTGTTGCATAACAAATCATTTATTAAAAGAGCAAGTTTCTAATACTTAAACTGAATTATCTTTACTGCATTATTATCATTCAAAAGGTAGCTTATTCTTCCTCAACATAGGTTGCTCACATCCAAGTCCATTATACTCTTCCACTGTGTTATAACTTACAAATCTTTTTACAAAGAAAGTTTTTATTTAAAGGAAGAGTATAGAAATTTTAAAAGGGTCACAATTCAAACCCCCAATTCTTGTGACTATTATTCACTTCAATTGGTATCAGAGCTCTACCTCTAAAAAGGGGCCGAGCACTTAACAGTTTAGGAGGAAAGATCCTGGAAGAAGTGATGCATCCCAACTCAGTAATGTTCCTCCTCAAAGGAGCATCCTCAAACAGACCACCTGGTTTCAATGGTGAGCACTACTACTACTAGAAGGGGCAGATGAAGTTATTCCTAGAATCTCAGGACACTAAGATATGGGATATTTTGCAAATGGCCCATTCACTCTAACAACGGTGTATGATGATAGTACAGTTGCTGAAAAACCAAAAGCCCAATGGACAACTGATGAAAAGCACAAGGTTCTGCTAAACTCAAAATCCAAATACTATCGTACATGTGCTTTGGGAAGGGCTGAGTATGATAAAGTAGCTGGCTGTGAGAGAACAAAGGAGATGTGGGACACCTTACAAATAGCACATGAAGGAACCGACCAAGTTAAAGAAGCAAAAATCAATATACTTGTTCATCTGTATGAATTGTTCAAAGTGAAGAAACAAGAATCAATTGATGAGATGTTCAGCAGATTCACTGTCATCACAAATGATCTGAAATCACCGGGAAAAATCTATCCAAACCAAGACAAAGTCAGAAAATTGCTAAGAAGTCTGCCAAAGCTATGGAGGCCCAAAGTTACTGAAATTCTAGAAGCAAAGGATCTTGCTACTCTCAAAATTGAAGAATTACTTGGATCACTCAAAGTACATGAACAGGAAATCATGGAAGAACTTCATCAAAAGAAAGTGAAAACAATAGCTCTGAAGTCCTCTCACAAATCAAGCAAGACTAGTTCAACAAAAGCCAAGGCTGCAGCTTTAAAGTCCTCAGAAGAAACTGATGAAGACAGTAGTGACAGTGAGAATGGAAACTCTGGAGATGAAGAACTTACATTCATATCAAAGAAAATTCAAAGAATGATGAGAAGAAGGAACATCATAAAATTCCCTCCAGGAAGGAAGGATTATCAAAAGGGAGAATCCAGCAAAACACATTTAGTATG
This sequence comes from Calophaca sinica, assembly GCA_037113605.1. Lineage (NCBI taxonomy): Eukaryota > Viridiplantae > Streptophyta > Magnoliopsida > Fabales > Fabaceae > Calophaca > Calophaca sinica. The sequence continues at coordinate 94,099,897 of CM073732.1, read as the reverse complement.
CTTTGAATGCAACAAACCTGGGCATTTCAAAGCTGATTTCCTTCTGCTCAAGAAGAATCCTAAGAAGTATCCATCAAACAAGAAGGCAATGATAACATGGGATGACTCTGATAAAACATCCTCTGAACCAGAAGATGAAATAGCAAATCTTTGTCTCATGGCAGATTCAGATGAAGAACATGAGGTAGCTGACTCTGAAATGCCTACATGTCCATCATGTATAAATACTCAACATGCTTTTGATAATCTCTTAACTGACTCAAACACTTTAGCTCAAAAGTGTGTGCTGTTCAAAAATCAAGTTGTTGAAGCTAAGCAGGAAAATGAGAAGCTTCAGGAACAAAATGAGAGTCTTCTTAAAAGTATACATTGTTTACAACAATCTCATTTTAAACTCTCAGAACAGCATAAACTCTTAAGCACAAAGATTTTTTGAAGATTAGATCCTATCAATCTTGATCTAAAGAGTGAAAATGAGTCACTTAGGAGAAAGGTTAATGACCTTACTCAAGATCTAACCAAATTTCTGCATAACACAGAAACATTTGAGAAAATCATGGGAATTCATGGAAATAGTTTTGAAAAAGCAGGAATTGGATTTGTTCCTAAGCAAAAACCAATCTTTGAAAATGTGTTTGTTCCCAAAACAAAACTGATTCAGAAATGCTCATATTGCAAAAACTATGGATATATGATTTCTGAATGTCAGAAAAGATAAAAATCCTCCACTAGGAGGAACGCTAACCATCAAGGACCGAAAAGTATATGGGTACCTAAATCATTGTTAATTTCTGATGTAGGAATGCCTCTTGGCATCAAGGAAAAAGCTGTGGTACTTAGATAGTGGCTGCAGCAGGCACGTGACAGGAGATAGAGACAAGTTTCTCTCATTAGAGAAAAAGGAAGGTGGCTGTGTCACCTTTAGAGACAATGAGAAAGGATGGATCAAAGGCACGGGGACAGTTGGTAAACCAAAATCTGCTCCAATTAAAAATGTTCAATATGTTAAAGGTCTAGAAAATAATTTACTGAGTATGAGTCAACTATGTGATATTGGTCATGAGGTTCTATTTAAATCAAAGAATTGCACAATTAAAGAAACAGAATCTGGAAAATTTTTATTCACTGGTTCTAGATGTAACACCCCATTTCCGGAGCGCTACTAAACTAGATAATACGCTTGGCATTTCAAATACTTTCGAAAATGAAATACGCTGCGGTATGGTTTTAAAAAATGTGAGTAAATTTTTTTTTCTTTTCAGCTTCTTTTAAGTAATTGGCAACCAGAGTATTGCAGCATTTTCGAAGGCAGTGAATCAATAAGATACCACGTCCAACTTACAAAACCATATAGGGAAATTTATTTAAAACATACACATAAAACAATTCAAGTCTTGAAACATAAAACATTTATTACAACATTGTAATTAAAGCATCTGACACCCTATAGCTGGTCGGAGCACTACAACGCTTACTAGTCCTCTAGTAAGTTGCAACAGAAATACAAGTAGGAAGTCGGACCGGCTATCCTCAGCTATGCTTCTCCGCAATCCCGAACACTCCGCTTTCTTCGTCATCTGGGTTACATTCATTAATTGAAAGAACCACTGGCAAGGGTCAACTTCTTAAAATAGAACAAGTAGCACAGAACAGCAAATACGACAGCTATTTATATTATACAGACACAATATAATATAAAGCCACAAATCTCCAATGCATATAACAACCACATCAATAGCAACAGAACAGTCAATAAGGATGCACCCAAGATCCTATTGACACAACTATATGCCAGTGCAGTTTTAATTCCGGAATCCATACGCCAGAGGCATATCGGGCTGTACGTACCAGAACGACACTTTTCCATGCGATGGTAAAATTTAACGACGTTCCTGAATTCCTTTGGCCATGGGCATTTCCACTACCCAGGATAGATAGGACGACGTTTGATCAATGCATTTTAATGCACCTTTTATAGCTTTGCACTTTGTGTTTTTTGTTGTGTGTCATGTCCAATAACTACTTCTTAACATGGTTTTATATCTTTGGGTCTTAATTGGGCTTTAGTGAAATTATTTGCTAATTTTCGGATTTTGTTACATCCTGATCCATATTCCTTCTACAGGTCATGACTTGGGTTATACTTGTCCGATTTCAGTGAACTTGGTGGCGATGGAAAGCTAAGAGGCAGAGCTACAACTCTTATGCTGGTACCAAAACCCAGTTCTGATGTTTTCAAGGTCGACATTCCATTTTACTGAGGCTGGCGAGTTGTATTGCGAGTTATGGATCACTTACCCATGTAATTAGTTGTTATTGGGTTAATTAACCTCTTTTAGGCCTTTCTCTTTGGTCATAAACTTCTGATTACTTAGATTAACCTAGAGGATATTATAAATACGTTTTTAGAATATTAGGTTAGGAGCTTTTTGATAACTTGTGAATCTTGAGCCGTTTTGCGAATTTTAATCTTTGTTTTATTTTCAGAACAATCTTTTCTCCTTCCCTCTTTCTTAATCACGTTTTTTGGCAAGACCTTCCATGGAAGGCTAAATGTTTTAGATCAATTCACTAGTTAAGGATTTCCAAGAGGATCTTCAGGTTTCTTATTAATTTTAAATTCGATTTTTGTTTCTATTTCTTTTCTTTTTGATCTTTTGTCGCTTTAATTTCTGTTTGCAAACTCATTTTAGGTATTGATGCTTAATCATATCAATTTCGTTTTTGCTCACTGATTTGAGATTATTTGAATTAAATTAAACGCTTGTTTTGGTTTATTTCGAATAAAGATCAATAGGATCTATAACGCTTAGTTATAGGTTTGATTGAATTCGGTTGTTAAATTAATCATGTTTCTGTGACGCTTGTTCTTTATTCATGATTAATTGAATTCTGTGATGCTTAATCCAGTAGGAATTCATATAGGTTTAATCAATGCTTGATTGGTTAATTCTATGATCAAACAAGAATAGTAACACGAAATAGAATAATCTTTTGAAACCTGTGATAGATTCAAGTGGAAGTTCCTATAACTAGTGGATTGATTGTTTGTTATCAATTGAATTTCTTCATTATTGCAATCTGTTTTCAACCGAAACCCCCCCTAATTCTGTTCCTTTGCACGTTCTTGTTCTTGGTTATTATTAATTAGAGATCCTTATGAGACGACTAAGGTTGAATTGCCTTGTTACTACGTTACTGTTTTATTTATTTTGACCCGTGTGCGACTGCGGATCAAATTGGCGTCGTTGCTGGGGATCTCTGATCTAGATTAGCCAATTCAAGAACCCTACTAACGTCTCTAACCTTTGATTTTACGTTTTAATTGTGTTTCAGGTTCTGACATTGAATTTTGCATTGAGCTAGTGAAAAAAAAAATCGGTTTCCAGTTAACTTGCTTAGATTGCTCCGACATTTAGCCAGAAAATCCGAAAAAATTCAAGGATCAATACTCCCATATCAGGGACTGATATTGGGTATACAGGCTCAAAATCCAAAATTCCTTCGTTTTGGCCACTTTTTAATTTTTTTGATTTTTCGTAATCTTAAAAAAATCCAAAAAAATTTGTGTTAGCTTTATTTGATTTTTAGATATTTTAGGTGATATTTTTAGATTTTTTTTTAGATTTTATTTGATAGGTTTTGTCAATTTCTTTCTTGTTTTAGCGATTAGGACGTTGTTGGTATTTTCTGATTTGTTATTCTGCCTTCTTATGTGTTCATGATGCATGACTAGTAATAACATAGGTAGTGATCATATAGGTGATAGTGATAGTGATAACATTAGCATATTCAGTCATACTCTATTTGATTCTGATTCTAAATTTATTGTTGATACCATGACTGCTAGAACATTAAGGGAACTTGCTGCACTTGATATTACTTATAATGCTTTGTGCATTGAATACCCTGATGTTGAAGTACCTTTTGAGCTTAAATCTGGTCTGATACACTTGCTTCCTAAGTTTCATGGTCTTGCAGGTGAAGATCCTCACAAACATCTTAAGGAGTTCCATATTGTATGCTCTACCATGAAGCCTCAAGGAGTTCCAGAGGATCACATCAAGCTGAGAACCTTTCCATTCTCTTTAAAAGATACTGCTAAGGACTGGTTGTACTACCTTCAACCAGGTTCTGTGACAAGCTGGAATGAATTGAAGAAGTTATTTCTGGAAAAGTTCTTCCCTGCCTCTAGAGCTGCGTCAATCAGAAAAGAAATATGTGGCATCAAGCAAATTGATAGAGAATCTTTGCATGAATACTGGGAGAGATTTAAGAAGTTATATGCAAGCTGCCCTCACCATCAAATTTCTGAACAGTTGCTCATCCAATATTTTTTTGAAGGCTTGCTGCCTATGGATCGAAATATCATGGATGCTGCTAGTGGAGGAGCACTTGTGGATAAAACCCCAGCAGATGCAAGAAGCCTGATTGAGAACATGTCCATTAATTCTCAGCAATTCACTACCAGAAACAATTCAGTGGTGCTGACAAAAGAAATCAATTAGATACAGGCTGCTGAGCATAAGAACTTAAAGACCAAGCTTGATGAACTTGCTTCAATGGTGAAAAAGTTAGCTGTAACTAAAACTCAGGCATCGAGACTTTGTGGTATTTGTACTTCTGTAGAGCACTCTACAGATACATGTCCTACTTTGCAGGAAGCTGACAATGCTAATACTCCTCAGGCCTATGCAGCAAACATATTCAATGACAGGCCCCAACCCAACTATGATCTGTCTTCCAATAAGTACAACCCCAATTGAAGAAACCATCCAAACCTGAGATGGGGAAATACCTCACAGCAGCCCAGGCCACAACCTGCCCCACAGGTAGCCCAGCAAAACAACACAGCAGCTGCAAAATCTGAACCTTCATTGGAGGACCTTGTTAAACAGATGGCAGTCCAGAATCTCCAATTCCAGCAGTGAACAGATTCAACCATTTAGAATTTGGAGGCAAAAATTGGACAGCTAGCAACTTCCATCAATCAGATGCAGTCTTAGGGGTCGGGCAATTTGCCTGCCCAACTTGTAGTGAATCCAAATGTCAGTGCAATTACTCCTAGATCCGATAAAGCTGTTGAAACTCCAGAAATTCGTGAGCCTCCTCCAGCAGAAAACACAAGTGGCAGGAAAATTAATAAGCCATCTTCTGTGCCTACCTCTTCTGATGATGATGATGCACAACCTATACCACTTCCCTTCCCTCAAAGGGCTGTGACTAAGAAGATGGATGAGGCAGATAAAGACAAGCAAATCTTGGATACATTTAGGAAGGTTGAAGTGAATATTCCTCTCCTTGATGCTATCAAGCAGATTCTGAGATATGCTAAGTTCCTTAAAGAGCTGTGCACACACAAAAGGAGGCTGAAGGGGAATGAAAAGGTTAACCTGAGTCGCAATATTTTTGCACTCATACAACCCATGATGCCTAAAAAATGCAAGGATCCATGCCATTTTACTATTCCATGTACCATAGGCAAGAGTAAATTTGAAAATGCCATGCTAGATTTGGGTGCTTCCATAAATGTTATGCCTACATCTATTTTTAACTCTCTGGCTCTTGGACCTTTACAGCGTACAGGTGTTGTTATTCAGTTGGCAAACAGGAGCAGTGCTCACCCTGCTGGACTCGTGGAGGATGTACTTGTCAAAGTTAATGACTTGATTTTTCCTGCAGATTTTTACATTCTAGACATGGAGGGAGAAACAAAATCCAGTAGAGCACCTATCATCCTAGGCAGACCATTCCTAAAAACTGCAAGAACCAAGATTGATGTGGATGCTGGGACACTATCCATGAAATTTGGGGATAGCATAGTCAGATTAAACATCTTTGATGCCATGAAGCATCCCATGGAAGAGCATTCCCTTTTTCAAATAGAGTTACTTGCTAATTTGGTTGATGAGACTTATCCTGATGTGTTTATTGCAGACTTCCCTTCCTTGTTTGATTTTGATGATACTTACACTTGTGACACTTGCACTGATGTCCAGTTGTGTTCTGTATGTGCTGAAATTGAGGCAGCCCTTCATTTTGATACTCATTCTGATGCTACAGATTGCATGTCTGTTGTGCCTATTAATGTTACAAATGATGTTGCTACACTACAAGCTGCTAATGTAACTACTTCCACCAGAATTCTTCCCTCCATTGAGCAGCCACCCACCCTAGAGCTCAAACCACACCCGAGGCATTTGAAATATGCATATTTAGCGGAGAGTGAGAAGTTACCTGTGATTATCTCAGCAAATCTTGAAGCTGAGCAAGAGGGGAAGCTGCTGGAAATACTAAAGAAACACAAGAGAGCTATTGGATGGACTTTGACTGAAATTCCTGGCATTAGCCCTTCCATGTGCATGCATAGGATACTACTTGAGGATGGGGCGAAACCAGTGAGGCAGCCACAAAGGAGACTCAATCCCATGATTTTGGATATTGTGAAGAAGGAGGTAACCAAGCTTCTATAAGCCGGCATCATATATCCAATTTCTGATAGTCAATGGGTGAGCCCTGTCCAAGTAGTTCCTAAGAAGACTGGCCTCACGGTGGTTAAAAATGAGAATAATGAACTTATCCCCACCAGAGTGCAAAACAGTTGGAGAGTGTCCATTGATTACAGGAGACTTAACCAAGCGACAAGAAAGGATCACTTTCCTTTGCCCTTCATCGATCAGATACTTGAGCGCTTGGCAGGTAAATCTCACTATTGTTTTCTTGATGGTTTTTCATGTTACTTTCAGATCCACATTGCATGAGAGGACCAAGAAAAGACCACATTCACTTGCCCCTTTGGCACTTTTGCCTATCGGAAAATGCCCTTCAGCCTATGCAATGCACCTGGCACTTTCCAGCAGTGCATGATTAGTATTTTTGCTGATTTTATAGAAAATTGCATAGAGGTGTTTATGGATGACTTTACTGTTTATGGTTCCTCATTTGATGTATGTTTGGATAGTTTGGATAGAGTTTTGCATTGATGCATAGAAACTAACCTTGCTCTGAATTATGAGAAATGTCATTTTATGGTAGAACAAGGCATAGTTTCAGGACATGTGATCTCTAAAAAAGGGGTGGAAGTGGATCCTGCCAAGATTGATGTGATTTCTGGTTTACCTTACCCATTTTGTATACGCGAGATTCGTTCTTTTCTTGCTCATGCAGGTTTTTACAGGCGCTTTATCAAGGATTTCAACAAGATAGCCCTCCCACTGTCAAACTTGCTGCAAAAGGATGTTCATTTCACCTTTGATGATAAATGCAAAAAGGCATTTGATCGCCTAAAGAAGGCGCTGACTTCTACTTCTATTATTCAGCCACCTGATTGGACTCTCCCCTTTGAAATTATGTGTGATGCATCCAATTATGCATTGGGGGCTGTCCTTGCACAAAGGGTTGGCAAAGCTACCCATGTTATTTATTATGCTTCTAGGACTTTGGATTCTGCATAGGCTAATTATACTACCACTGAAAAAGACCTCTTAGCCATTGTGTTTGCTTTTGATAAATTTAGATCATATTTGCTTGGTTCAAAGGTAGTTGTTTTCACTGACCATGCAGCTTTGAAGTTCCTATTGAAGAAGCCAGAGGCAAAGCCGAGACTCATTCGGTGGATGTTGTTGCTCCAAGAGTTTGATTTGGAGATTAAAGATAAGAGTGGAGCAGAGAATCTTGTGGCAGATCACTTGAGCAGAATCAAGAGGGTTGAGGACCTTCACCCCATTCATGATGATTTCCCTGATGAGCAGCTTTTACAGCTGCGAGATGTTACTCTTTGGTTTGCTGACTTAGTTAATTATTTGGTTGCTGGAGTTTTACCGCCACAGGCATCTAAAGCACAAAGAGATAAACTTAAAAGTAATGCCAAATATTATGTGTGGGATGACCCTTATTTGTGGAAATTTTGTAGTGACCAGGTGATTAGGAGATGTGTTCCCAACCATGAGGTTCAGTCCATTCTTCACTCCTGTCATGCCTCTCATGTAGGAGGACACTTTAGGCCACAACGGACAGCGAGAAAGGTATTGGACTCAGGTTTCTTTTGGCCCACAATCTTCAAAGATGCATTTGAGACTTTTCGCACTGTGAGCAGTGCCAGAGAGCAGGTACAACAATCACTCGCAGGAGTGAGATGCCTCAGCAACTTATACTTTTTTGTGAGATATTTGATGTATAGGGTGTTGACTTTATGGGCCCCTTCCCTGCCTCTTTTGGTTTTTCTTATATCTTGCTTGCTGTTGATTATGTCTCTAAGTGGGTGGAGGCCAAAGCCACTCGGACTAATGATTCTCGAGTTGTTGTGGATTTTGTTAGGTCCAATATTTTTTGCAGGTTTGGAATACCTCGAGCCATCATAAGTGACCAAGGCACTCATTTTTGCAATCGCACCATGGAGTCTTTGCTTTGGAAGTACGGGGTTGTGCATAGAGTATCTACACCTTATCACCCCCAAAACCAATGGGCAAGCTGAGATCTCAAATAGGGAGATCAAACAGATTTTAGAAAAGATGGTGCAGCCAAATAGGAAGGATTGGAGTTGCAGACTAGAGGAAGCTCTTTGGGCTCACAGGACAGCCTACAAGACACCCATAGGGATGTCTCCCTATCGGCTTGTGTTTGGTAAGGCATGTCACCTCACAGTGGAGACAGAGCACCGTGCTTATTGGGCGGTCAAGAGTTGTAACCTTGAATTTGACCAAGCGGGCTTGGAGAGAAAGCTTCAATTGCAATAACTTGAAGAGCTTCGACTAGAGGCATATGAGAACTCCAAGATTTATAAGGAGAAAACCAAACACTTCCATGATAAAATGATTTCTAGGAAGGAGTTCTCCATTGGGCAAAAAGTTTTATTGTTCAACTCTAGCCTTAAAATCATGGCGGGTAAACTTCGATCCAAGTGGATTAGCCCTTTTGTTGTTATTAACACCTTTCCTTATGGTGCAGTAGAGATAAAGAGCGAGGCCACTAATAAAGTATTCAAAGTCAATGGACACCGCCTCAAGCTTTTCCATGAGAGCCCCACACTTGAAGGGGAAACTATAGAAGAGCTCTCCTTGGAAAAGCCCACCTACCCTCAAGCTTCTCCACCTTGATGAGGGAGTTTTCTTTCCTTACTCTTATTTTATACTTGTTGCTTACATTGAGGACAATGTGTGATTTAAGTGTGGGGGGAGATCTTTTAGCACAGTAATTTTGTTTTGTTTTTGTTTTGCGTTTTTGTTTTCAAAAAAAAAAATTGCATGCATTTTCATTGGATTTCTTGCTTTGTATGAGTTGGGAATGATTTCACTATTCTAGGACTATAGGTCTTGTGGCATGATATGGATGACTTCCTTGCATTCTTAGTATGATAAGTTGGATTTGAATTCTAAATTGTGCATCATTTGTGATAGATTTTAGTCCTTGGTGAGATTTGGGCCTTATAATGGATGGAATATACTTTGTCATTCTCTTTCTTTCTTGTGTGATTTCACTCATGTTTGTTAGTTACTCTAGAACTTGACTTGACTCTTGTTGAAACTCTTGTTCACATGCATGCAATGAAATGATATAGGCAATTTTTGTTCTTTTTAACCACTAGCCAAATATGCCTACCTTGCAATTATCCCTTTGTTTAGCCCCTTTGAGCCTATTTATCCCATTCTTTGTTATATAGCTCATTACAAGCCTAAAACTGAAAAACAATGATATGACACAATCTTAGGGGATAAATGAGTTTTGCTTTGAAAAAAAAATTGATAATAAATATTGCGTAAGTGTGGGGGTGCTCAAAGTTGTGGTTATCTTAGAATATCTAAATGTTGTGCTTCATTGGAAATTTGGCAAGTGCAAAAAAAAAATAAAAAAAATAAAAATAAAAAAAATAAAAAAGAAAAAGAAAAGGAAGAAATAAAGAAGGAAAGTGTGAAAGTGGAAAAATGGATTGAAATTTGGTTGAGTTGCCCCCGTGATTATTTGACAATTATTTTCCATTGCTCCTCTATCCTTTTTGATTTTATAGCTCAGTTACCCTTTCAATTATCCCACCTTGACCTTGGCCCCATTTTAACCTTAATAAAGACCTTTTGGTCTTTGTGTGCATGTGCTTCAAGTGTGGGTGTTAGAGGCTTGTCAAGCCTATGGTAGTGCTAGCTTTCATGATGTGCTTTGAGTGTAAACATTAGCCTAGACACTTGAGAGTTTGAGAGAACTTTATTTCTTGTGAGAATTCTATCACTTTTGATTCATTCTTTGGTTATTCTATCCTCTTGTTTGCTTGAAAGGTAATAAGATGTTATTCATGATTGCTATGGTTGCTTGAAACCTTGATTGAGCATTTCACTTGCCACTCTGCATCCTTGGGATTCATTGAAAATGCATCTTTGCTTTGTTTTGACCATGAGTTTTGCTCAGAGTGCAAAAGCTTATGTGGGATAATTTGATCAATGCATTTTAATGCACCTTTTATAGCTTTGCACTTTGTGTTTTTAGTTGTGTGTCATGTCCAATAACTACTTCTTAACATGGTTTTATATCTTTGGGTCTTAATTGGGCTTTAGTGAAATTATTTGCTAATTTTCAGATTTTATTACATCATGACCCGTGTTCCTTCTATAGGCCATAACTTGGGCTATACGTGTCCGATTTCAGTGATCTTGGTTGCGTAGGAAAGCTAAGAAGCAGAGCTACAACTCTTATGTTGGTACCAAAACCCAATTCTAACGTTTTGAAGGTCGAAAATCCATTTTACTGAGCCTGGTGAGTTGTACTGCGAGTTATGGATCACTTACCCATGTAATTAGTTGTTATTGGGTTAATTAACCTCTTTTAGGCCTTTCTCTTTGGTCATGAACTTCTGATTACTTAGGTTAACCTAGAGGATATTATAAATACATTTTTAGAGTCTTAGGTTAGGAGCTTTTTGTTTACTTGTGAATCTTGAGCCGTTTTGCGAATTTTAATCTTTGTTTTATTTTTAGAACAATCTTTTCTCCTTCCCTCTTTCTTAATCACATTTTTGGCAAGACCTTGAACATGAACACAAGAAGGGGGTTGAGTTGTGTTTACAAAATTTTCGCAAACTTTGATTTAAAAAACACTTTAGAACACTTGAAAATGAATCTATTTGAAATCGGATACTGGAGTAGGACCAGACGTTGGAAATAAGATTTACGAACACTTGTTTTTATACACAAGATAACCGTAAGTATAAAGCAGTAAAATAAGAGATACAGAGATTTATACTAGTTCACCACCAACCTGGTAGCTACATCTAGTCCCTTCGTTCCTGAAGGATTTTCCACTATAATCAACTGATTACAAATTTTCTTAAGAGTATTCTACTGTCACAAACTTGACAATACTCTTAACTTCTCAAAACGACTCAGTACGTTCGAGCCTTTGAGGAACAAAGCCTTAACTAGGCAATACAACTTTCACAAATATAGTTTTGAATACAATCAAGATAACTCTCACAGGGAGGATGAAAAGATTAAGTTCAAACAAATAACTTTCTAAAAGAAAGAATCAGACGTTGAGGTTCAGTTCTTGTAGTCCAGAGACTTGGCACGAAACTTGATTGCTCACTTGAGTAATAACCTTTTCAGAATATAGTCTCTTGCAGTTTTTCTAGCCCTTCTTCAATGAATACCTTGAAGTATTTATAGGAGTCTTGAGGATAATACCGTTGCAGATATTTCAGCTCCAAAACATTGGGTGAGGCAATTTGAAATTCTGTCCTTTTCTTCATTTCCAGAGAATATCAGAATAGTACATATTTCCGTTATTGTACTATCTGCTTTTCACACAATTGCCTTGTACGAATTTGTCTTATTCTAAAGGTGTCACCTTTGATTCCTCGTACATAAAATTAAGCACACAAAATCAAATTCGAATTCCGTTCCAAAGTAGCTAAGGTGAAGAGCAACAACGTGATCATCATGTGATTCATTAAAAGACCAGATGCTCGCTCAGAACAGGATATGGACGCTCGCATCAATTGAGTAATCCACGTGTCAAAGAATAACACTACTGGACGCTCGCTTTACATAAGATGCTGGAGTGAACCGGATGCTGACACACATGGAATGTATGTAGTACTTGTGAATTTTCTTCTTCTTGCTTGAGTGAGATAAAACTTAAGAGATTTTAATACCTGCCCACTCAAAGACTTATCAGAAGATACTTTATTATCATCAAAATTAATGAGGGTCTAAACTTCTCAATCGTTTAGGTTCCAACAATCTCCCCCTTTTTGATGATGACAAATATCCAAGGTTGATGAACAATTTAATTTCAAAAATAATTTCAAGGGTCTCCCCCTGAGTTCAACAACTCAGATAAAATTAAATATATCAGGTATCAGAGCGATTTATGATAATTAGAGCATTTATGTGATCGCAAAAATGCATACAAGTATCAGAGCATATATTTGATTTAAACGTTGAGATCGGATACTGAGAACATTGTACCAACAATGAATATACTCAAGTATCAGATGCTGAAATTTATTGTACAAAATTGAATAAAATTGTGCCGACAGATATTGAAGATTATCAAAGCACCAGACAATGAATATCAATGAGTATCTGAACAATTAAGGAACATGCTATGTATATGATTTATGCATGAAATTTGTGATACTTCAGCGTGTCCATCGGACTTTCAACGAGTTCATCAGACCTTTCTTTTACTCCCCCTTTTATCATCAGACAAAAAGAGTGTAAAACACATCATAGTCAAAACAATAAGTAGTAGTATTTAGAAAAATTTGAAGATAAGGTCAGATCAATTGAAATATAATTGTACCAAGTAACATACATATTTGATTGTATCAAAAATAGAAATTGTAATTAGCACACAAATACAAAGTAAAAAAAAATTTAGGGGTTTGGTGGAGGTGGAGGATCTAGATTGAAACGTCCCAAGATGAATTTCAAAGTGCTTTCCAACTGAGCCACTTTTTGATTAGTTGCCATTATAGCTTCAAATTCTGCTCTTGGCAAAATGACAACATCAGCATTTGCAGGTGCAGGTTCAATATCAGCTTCTGGAATTGATTCAACTGTAACAGCCCTTTGAGATTCCATCTTCTGGTGCTTTGCTAGCACATCTTGTGACAATCTCAGTTTCCTTTCCTTTCTCGCCTTAGCCTGCTGAAGGAGGTCATCATTTGGTAAGGACCATTTGATGAATCTTCCCAGCTTCTGTTTCTCTTGATCCATTTCCCATTCCCACCTACACAGAAGTTCTTCAGGATATAGCATAAGCATAAAAACAGTTTCCCTGTGCTAAAGCAGATCTTTAGTATAAGCATCAAATTGCACTAAGGCAGCTTCTCCGAAAATTCTTCTTATAAAAACTCTCATTCCATCAAAAATGAATGTGAGTCCTTCATTTTCAGCAAGGAATAACTTATGCAGATTCTCCCTATCATCTTATTCAATCTTGAGAGGCTTAAAACATGGCATAATGGCTTTGTCTTTCCAAGACAAAGTCCATTGTCTCCAATTAAAGCCAATATCAAAATGTTTGCAAACAGCAGCCCATTGATCTTCTATTTTCATAGCATTCAGAGGCCTTACAATAGCACACATAAACATATCATCGAAATAAATAATACCAAGTTTTGTGTCGTTACCTTGCTGATGGAGCCAACTGTAGGAATGGTTGCTTTCTCTGCATTGCAGCAACCAGAAGAACCAGTGCTCCAAGCATCTTTATTGAGCAAGTTCAGGTATACTTGCCGAGCATGGTCTTCACCAAGCTTGTTGACCAGAAGCTGAGAGAATGATTTGACATCGAATCTTCTAGGAGCTTTCTCATATTCCATCAGTCCAATTCTGCTGAATGGCATTTTCCCAGGGGCTGGTTCCTTCCTTTTTCCAAGAATAGACCAAGGCAACCACCTTTGCCTATCGAGTACAATCTTGACAAATGCTGAAGCAGGATCTCTGTATTGACAGATCAGCTCAAGCCTTTTCATCTCCAGGCAATGAGTCATAAAAGCCACTTCTTCATCTGTTATCCTCCTTCCGCATTCTTCAAGAGTAAGTGGTTCATTCTGTGGTAGGAACCTGGGAAGATCAATAGAGAAGGGAATTGTTTTACTGTTTGATTGAGGTCTCAATCTTCCCTTGAAGGACATATCAACTTGCTCATCTCCTTCTTTGAATACAACTTTTGATGGAGAGGCAACTTCCAGTCTTGCAACTACAGAAGTGAATGTTTTCAAATGCCATAGAGAGGGGTGATCATAAATGGAGTGATACACGTCTTCTCTAACAAACCTAGGTCTGTTAATGGCAGATACAAACTTCTTTGCACCAGAAAAAGAGGTAGGTTTGTAGGTGAGGATAAGTGGGATAGGTAAACTCTTTTTGACAATATAGTTTTTGGGCTTGTTTGGATTGATTTTGAAGAGTTGATTGAATGGGTGAGAGTGGAGTGAGGATATGTATGTAGTGAGGGATGTGTTAGATGAGGTAGAGGTTTGCGGTGAGGGAAATGTAAGTGTTTTGGACTTTGTGGTTAATTGGGAAGTTTGTGGTTTGGTGGATGGAGGTTGTGTGAGTGTGTTTGTGGTTGTGCAACAGACAATGGTGGTGCAAGAATAGTATCAACGGACTCAAAGGTAGTTACAGAATCATCAATGGTAAAATCTAGTACCTTTGGATTAAGCTTCTCAGAATGCCTAACCAATCTTTTCCTTTTGCCTTGTGGAACAACAGCAGGAGGAGGAGGAGGTGGAGGAGCTTGCTTCTTAGGGTCAGACGCTGAAACATGCTTTTCAGCTTCTGCCTTTCTCATCTTCTCCATAATGCTTCTAATGCGGACTTGGTCCTCATCATCTTCTGGTACAGTTTTACCTTCTGGTGCAGGAGGCACCTTATGCTTTTAGCTTCTTGTCTCCCTTGCTGAAGACTCACCAGTTCTCTTCACACCAGATACTGAGCTTCTGGTGGGTTTTGTTTTAGCTACTTCACTAACTGCAGTTTTTGTTCCTTCTCCTTGTTCTTTTTTTCACCTTCTTGATCATATCAGCATTGATCAATTTCATTCTTACTAGGCTATTTACTCCAAAAACCTTAGGACGAACAATAGCACCCATTCCAAAATACTTATCTCTTTCTTCTTTGTTTATCAAGGCACTGAGTCTTCCCGCAATTCCATCTGTGACCATCATAGCAGTAAGAAGAACTCCATAAGGAATAACCTTGATAATGTTCTTCTTGTCAGCAGAACCCTTCCTTGAACCGACAAGCGCATTGACAATATTGTTGAAAATCAACCTAGGCAAGTTGATTTTGTGACCAACCATATAGTTTCTCATAATGAACTTCTGCTCATAGTTCACTATGTCACTTGACCCAATCTTCAGAATAACGCTCTTAGCAATAACTTTGTGTAGAACTCTGTAATGACTTTTCAGATTCGTGGCAGTAGGAGTTACATCATTTTCCTTCAACTGGCGATAGTTCTCGAACAGACCCTCGTTGACATTTTCCATTCCTCTGAAAGCATCTTCCCAACTAACATAGTAACTAATGCCTTCACAGGGGCACTTAATTGTTTCAGCAATGGTGTTTATGGTGAACACCAACTTGAAACCTCTGACATGACCTTCAACTATTCCACCAGGAAGCATATAAACGTTTCCCCAGAATTCCTTGATAGCATTAACCAACACATCAATAGGTTCCCAAAGGAAGTAGTTTTTCCAGCCCAGATTCGTCAAGCCTTCATCTAAATCAAACCCATAAAGCTTGAAACTTTTCAAGTCGATTCTGTTTTCAGTCAAAAGCTTTGCTTCTTTCATGGTGTCAAAGATAGCAGTGTAGTCACCGACCTTAACGTTGGCCATGGTAGCAGTTGGAGAGTGATTTGATGGAGGTTTAGGGTTTCAGAGAAATTCACACAAAGAGAGAGAGAAAACAGTTTTCGCAGACAAAAATAGAGAGTGGAGCGAAAGTGAAGGAGTAGTGGGAAAGTTTTGATAAATTGTACAGTTACCTTTTCAAAATCCTCTTCACATTTGATCTAAATAAAAATAAATCAAAAAGAAAATAAAATAAAGATTCCCCTTTTCATTAAATGCAGTTGCCAAAATGAGGATAAAATCAAGAAAAAGATTTTATTGAAAACATAAATAATCATGACTCAGATTAGGTGTGATGAGATACTTAAGTCCCACACGAGTTCAACACGTGTGTGCTCGGATGCACGCAAACGAATTCACCGGACGTTGAGTTATGTGTTATGAATGACATTTTATATGAGTACACGTGTGAATGCTTATGTCATACCGGATGCTGAATGATGCGTATCATAAGACGCTGAGATTAATCATTCTTCTATAAGATGAAAATTTAGATTTCTTCTTATAAAATTAAATTTATCCTCAGCAAGGAGTTTTGTAAAAATGTCAGCCCATTGATGATCAGTGTCTACAAATTTTATTTCAAGAATACCCTTCTAAACATAGTCTCTTATGAAGTGATGTTTAATCTCAATGTGTTTTGCTCTAGAATGCAATATAGGATTCTCAGATGTATTATCACAGAAGATAGGAATGTTACTCTCTTTTATCAAGTATTCTTCAAGTTGATATTTCATCTATAGAAGTTAAGAACTTCAACTTGCTGCTGAGATGTATTCAGCTTCTGCTGTTGAGAGTGCAATTGTGCTTTGTCTTTTGCTTGACCAAGATATAGGATTTGCTCTAAGGAATTGGCAACCTTCACTTGTGCTTTTTCTTTCAATTCGGTCTCCAGCAAAGTCAGCATCACAGAAACCTACTAACTTGTAATCTTTTGATTTCTTATAGAGCAAACCAAGATTAGTAGATCCTTGCAAATATCTAAATATTCTTTTAACAGCACTCAAGTGTGGTTCTCTAGGATCAGACTGAAACCTAGCACACAGGCAGACGCTGAACATAATATCAGGTCTTGAAGCAAAGATAAAGTAGAGATCCAATCATACCTTTGTACATTTTCTGATCTACCTTCTTACCAGTTTCATCTTTACTAAGAATGCAAGTGGGATGCATAGGTGTGCACATTGGCTTGCAATCCACCGTCTTGAATTTCTTTAGCAAATCCTTGATGTATTTGCTTTGATGTATATAAATACCATCATTGCATTTTGATTCAAATTCCAAGGAAAAACTTTAATTCTTCCATCATGCTCATTTCTAATTCAGTCTGCATTAACTTAGAGAATTCTTTGCATAGACTTTCATTAGTAGCTCCAAATATAATATCATCAATATAAATTTGTACAAGTATAAAATACTTGTTTGATGATTTTCTAAATAGAGTGGCGTCTACTTGACCTCTGGTAAAACCATTACCCATTAAAAATGAACTTAGTCTATCATACCAAGCTCTAAGAGCTTGCATAAGACCATACGCCTTTTTAAGTTTAAAAACATGTTCTGGAAATTCAATATCTTCAAAACCAGGAGGTTGTTTCACATAGACTTTCTCAGTTATAAAACCATTCAAGAAAGCACTTTTCACATCCATTTGATAAAGAATTATCTCACGGTGTGTAGCAAATGAAAGCAAAATACGAATAGCTTCTAACCTTGCAACAGGTACAAAAGTTTCAGTAAAATCTATACCTTCTTCTTATGGGTAACCTTGAGCAACTAATCTTGCTTTGTTTCTCACAACCTTACCATTTTCATCAAGCTTGTTTCTAAATACCCATTTAGTACCAATAGCTTGCTTATCTTCTGGTAAAGTGACTAACTTCTAGACATCATTTCTTTGAAATTGATTCAACTCTTCTTGCATAGCCAGAATCCAACCTTCATCTTCCAAGGCTTGATCAATCGTTTTAGGTTCCATTTCAGAGAGAAGTGCAATATCTGCATGCTCTTTGAAAGAGGATCTTGTTCTAACTCTATCTTCAGGTTCTCCTATGATTTAATCTTTGGGATGATTGGTTTTGTATGTCCAATTCTTTTTGACTTCAGCTTCTGCTTGAGTAGAATCTAGAGTCTGGTTACCACCGGACGCTGAAGATGCTGGATCACCATTTGCAGTGCCACCAATAATTAAATCTGAAAATAACTCATCCAACTCTGACATGGCAGTGTCAGGCTTCTTGTCATCAAACTTGACATGAATGGATTCTTCCACTATCAAAGTTTCTTTATTGTATATTCTAAAAGCTTTAGATCTTTCAGAGTATCCCAAAAAGATACCTTTGTCAGCTTTGGAATCAAACTTACCAAGTTGATCCTTAGTATTTAGAATATAACATATACAACCAAAGGGATGAAAGTAAGATATGTTTGGTTTTCTACCTTTCCACAGTTCATATGGAGTCTTCTTCAAAATAGGTCTAATAAGAATTCTATTTTGAATATAACAAGTCAGATTTATATTCGCCAAAAAATGTTTAGCAATATCAGCTTCATTGATCATGGTCCTGGCCATTTCTTGGAGGGACCTATTTTTCCTTTCTACAACACCATTTTGTTGTGGTGTTCTAGGAGAGGAGAAATTGTGGGAGATACTATTTTCTTCACAAAATTTTTGAATGTTTTCATTTTCAAATTCTCCCCTATGATCACTTCTAATAGAAGAAATACAAATTCCTTTTTCATTTTGAACTGATTTGCAGAAAACAGTAAATACCTTGAATGACTCATCCTTGTGGGCAAGGAATCTAACCCATGTCCATCTAGTAAAATCATCAACAATGACTAACCATATTTATTTCCAGTTAAAGAGGTTGTCCTTGTTGGACCAAAAAGATCAAGATGTAAAAGCTCAAGTGGTCTAGATGTTAAAACAACATTTTGTGAATGAAAAGAAGTTTTAACTTGTTTTCCTCTTTGACATACCTCACATAGAGCATCAGATTGAAATTTAAGATTTGGTAAGCCTCTAACAAGACTGTGCTTGTTTAGTTTTGAGATTAATCTCAAACTGGCATGACCCAATCTTTTATGCCAAATCCATTGTTCATCTTCAACAGACATGAGACACTTGACATCTGGTTGTGCAAGTTCAGAAAGATCAATTTTATAAATATTTTGTTTCCTCTTTGCTGTAAAGAAAATAGAGCCATCTTTCTTGCTTTTTACTGAACATCCAGTTTCTATAAAATGACATCATAACTATTGTCACATAATTGACTTATGCTTAATAGGTTGTGCTTTAGTCCTTCAACATAAAGTATGTTATCAATAGAGGGTAGAGAGCCTTTACCAATACGACCAATTCCAACTATTTTACCTTTCTGGTTTCCTCTGAAACCAACAAATCCTTCTTCTCTAGGCTAATTCTTGGAACATATGCTTTTCTCCTATCATGTGACGCGAGCATCCACTGTCTAAGTACCAAGATAGGTGTGTTGACTTTGTTGCTAAACATGTCTGCAACATAGACTATTTTATCTTTAGGTACCCATATCCTTTTAGGTCCTTTCTTGTTAGTTCTTGAAGGATACTTATCCTTCTTAATCTTAAAAGCAGTACATGCACTTTTCAATTGACCAGGTTTGTTGCAGTAGGTACAATGCAAGCATTCACTGTGATAATTGGATTTATCAGATGCAGGATTTTTATTTTTTTAAAGAGAGTTCGTCTGATATGTAACCAAAACCTTGAGTTGTCGTTTTACTGACACCCCAAATCATTGAAGCTTGCTTGCTTCGAGTTACACTTTCTGCAAGAAACTTTTGAAATGCATATTCATAATCATTTGATTTACACTTAGGATTGCCTTTAGCTTTAGAGCTTTCAGGTTGAGAGCTCTTAGCTTCTGGTTGCTGACATGTCACCAGACGCTGACTATCCACCAGATGCTGATTTTCATTTTTCAGCTTCTGGTTCTCTTCACTGATCTTTGAGTTTTCATTTTTCAAAACTTGAAACTCTTGAGATAATTTTGAAAATTTCTTTTTCAAAGCTTTATACTCAGTGGAGAGGGTGGCAGAGTCCTTAAGGAGATCATCAAATGCAAGTTGAAGTTCAGAATAAGAATCATATATTATTACCTCTTCAACTTCTTCTTCAGAGTCTGAGTCAGTATTTTCCATAAGGGCAAGATTGGCTTCTTCATCATTATCTTCCTCAGAGGATGATGAATCTAGATCTTCCCATATAGCCATGAGACTCTTCTTCTTTCCCTTGAAAGAACTTCTTGTGGGCTTCTTCTTAAGATTAGGACATTCAGATTTGAAGTGTCCAGACTTTTTACATTCATAGCAGACAACTTGGCTTTTGTCTTTGCTTTCCTTCTTTTCCTTGACATCTTTCTTGTGGAATTTCTTTTTGAAGTTTCTTTTCTTCCACATCCTTTGGATCTTCCTGGATATGAACGCGAGCTCATCATCCGACCCATCAACGTCTCCTTCTGAAGCTTCATCTTCTGATTCTTCTTCAGCTTGAAGAGCTTTAGAAGTACTGGTTTTATGTTTGTTGACTTTCAAAGAAATAGACTTACTTTTTTTTTACAGGTTCTTCCTCATTCTACTCAAGTTTATGAGCTTTCAAAGAACTTAAAAGATCTTCAAGTCTTAAGACATTTAAATCTTTTGCTTCTTAAATAGCAGTGACTTTGGGTCTTCACTGCTTGGTCAAACTTCTCAGGATCTTTCTCACATGGTCCGGTGTGGTATAACTTTTTCCAAGGGCCTATAGTCCATGAATAAGTGTTTGGAATCTTCCAAACATAGATTCAATGTTTTCACCCTCTTCCATTTTAAACAACTCATATTAGTGAACTAACATGCTAGCTTTAGTTTCTCTTACTTGGGCTGAGCCTTCATAAGACAAAACAAGTGAATCCCAGATTTCTTTGGCAGTTTCAAATTTGCCACATTTGTCATATTCCTTTCCTGATATAGCACATATAAGAATGAATCTAGCTTTTTGATTGATTTGATATCTCTTTTTCTGCTCATCATTCCAATTTTCTCTGGCAATGGCAACACTAGCAGCATTAGTGGGAAGAATGTAACCATTTTCAACAATATCCCAGATTTCTTTCCAGTAGTCAAATTTTTCTCCAGTAAATAGAGGAGGACGGTTCATGTGACCACCTTCTGCAGACATGTTCACAGTATAGGATCTTTTCTCTTAACACTATTAAGTGCTCAACCAAGAGGCCGAGCTCTGGTACTAACTGAACGTGAACACAAGAAGGGGGTTGAATTGCGTTTACAAACTTTTCACAATCTTTGATTTAAAAAACACTTTAGAACACTTGAAAATGAATCTGTTTAAAATCGGATGCTAGAGTAGGACCAGACGCTGGAAATAAGATTTATGAACACTTGTTTTTATGCGCAAGATAACCGTAAGTATAAAGCAGTAAAGTAAGAGATACAGAGATTTATACTAGTCACTATAATCAACTGATTACAAATTTCCATAAGAGTATTCTACTGTCACAAACTTGACAATACTCTTAACTTCTCAAAACGACTCAGTACCTTCGAGCCTTTGAGGAACAAAGCCTTAACTAGGCAATACAACTTTCACAAAGATAGTTTTGAATACAATCAAGATAACTCTCACAGGGAGGATGAAAAGATTAAGTTTAAACAAATAACTTTCCAAAAGAAAGAATCAGTCGTTGAGGTTCAGTTCTTGTAGTCCAGAGACTTGGCACGAAACTTGATTGCTCACTTGAGTAATAACCTTTTCAGAATATAGTCTCTTGCAGTTTTTCTAGCCCTTCTTCAATGAATACCTTGATATATTTATAGGAGTCTTGAGGATAATACCGTTGTAGATATTTCAGCTCCAAAACATTGGGTGAGGCAATTTGAAATTCTGTCCTTTTGCTTCCTTTCCAGAGAGTATCAGAATAGTACATATTTCCGTTATTGTACTATCTGCTTTTCACACAATTGCCCTGTACGAATTTGTCTTATTCTAAAGGTGTCACCTTTGATTCCTCGTATATAAAATTGAGCGCACAAAATCGAATTCGAATTTCGTTCCAAAGTAGCTGAGGTGAAGAGCAACAACGTGATCAACACGTGATTCATTAAAAGACCAGATGCTCGCTCAGAAAAGGAGACAGGCGCTCACAGTAATTGAGTAATCCACGTGCAAAGAATAACACTACCAGACGCTCGCTTTACACAAGACGCTGGAGTGAACCGGATGCTGACACACATAGAATGTATTCAGTACTTGTGAATTTTCTTCTTCTTGCTTGAGTGAGATAAAACATAAGAGATTTTAATACCTGCACACTCAAAGACTTATCAGAAGATACTTTGTTATCATCAAAATTAATGAGGGTCTAAACTTCTCAATCGTTTAGGTTCCAACAAACCTTCCATGGAAGGCTAAACCTTTTAGATCAATTCACTGGTTAAGGAATTTCTAGAGGATCTTGAGGTTTATTATTAATTTTGAATTCAATTTTGTGTTTCTATTTCTTTTCCTTTTGATCTTTCGTCTCTTTAGTTTCTGTTTGCAAACTCGGTTTAGGTATTGATGCTTAATTTTATCAATTTCGTTTTTGCTCTCCGATTTGAGATTATTTGAATTAAATTGAACGCTTGTTTTGGTTTATTTCGAATAAAGATCAATAGGATCCATAACATTTAGTTATAGTTTTGATTGAATTCAGTTGTTAAATTAATCATGTTTCTGTGACACTTGTTCCTTATTCATGATTAATTGAATTCTGTGATGCTTAATCCAGTAGGAATTCGTATAGGTTTAATCAACGCTTGATTGGTTAATTCTGTGATCAAACAAGAATAGAAACACGAAATAGAATAATCTTTTGAAACCAGTGATAGATTTGAGTGAAAGTTCCTATAACCAGTGGATTGGTTGTTTGTTATCAATTGAATTTCTTCATTATTGCAATATGTTTTCAACCGAAACCCCCCCTAATTATGTTCCTTTGCACGTTCTTGTTCTTGGTTATTATTAATTAGAGATCCTTGTGAGATGACCAAGGTTGAATTGTCTTGTTACTACGTTACTGTTTTATTTATTTTGACCCGTGTGCGACCGCGGATCAACGTTACCACAAGACATGACGCAACGATGCCTTTAACCACCCCCAATGAACATATCACCACATTTGATATTTTCACTCATGGCATAATCAATAAACATCAATTATCCAGCAACAATCCACAACATATATCTCAATCACAATTTAAGCATACATGCACTTCATTACATTATCAAAGTGAAGATCACGACAATTCAAATTTGATAACACACCACGTAGCAAATTTGACAGTCCAATCACCGCATATCCACAATAATCCGTCACATGGGCAATAATATATTTCGTCCCTTTGGAGCTCAGTGGAGCTAACAAAGAGGTAAACAAACAAGTGTGGGGGGTCGGAGTCAGAATACCAACCACTTTTAGCCAAGCCCACGAGACAATTCAGTATTAAGCTCAAAACAACAAAATCAAAGGGGTACGAGACCCTCACTTCGAACCCTGAGGTTTTCAGACTTCTTTGATTGACAAAACAAATTTAAAGTCCTAAGCTTGTCTAGAAGTAGCCCTTACCGAAGGTCCGCAGCTCACGTGTTAAACACGTCGTAATCCTAGTCAGCACGAACTCGTATCTCAACTCCTATCAACATAAAATAGCTTAGTACAATCCTAGGAACTAGTTCTAATCCTTAGGCTCTCAAAACCTACAAACCTCTTAGATAACCAACACATTTACACTTGAATGCCCAATTTGAAATACGTAATTTTAAAGAGTCACATACACTTGAAAAGTTAATAAACAATTAAAAGAAAAAGGTTTTAAAATATGAAACAATACCACAATCAACTTCATTTTCTCAAAACTTAAAGCAAGGCTCCACTTGGCCTTTAGGATATCAAGAATCCAATTCACCTTATGTTTCATAGCCTAAGAATCCAAAACAACTCCAAATTCAATCCAATCACTTCCATAATTTTCCAAAACATAAACACAATTTAATACAACTACTATAAGTCAAAGAAACATAAAGATGATCTCCCCTCAAGCTCCTAAAACTCGCAGCCATACTCCCCTTTTTCTCAAAGGAAATTAGTAAACCTCCAACTAATTAAACAACACCACTCTAACAATTTATTTCCTTCACAAAACAACAATTTGCTTCCCAAAATAAATATTAACAAAGTCTAAGAACAAATCACAACTTCACCAAAAATCAAGGGTTTCATCAAATCTTCTAAAACCTTGTTTCAAATTAAAATTTAACAATTACAAACACAACACTAGAACCTAAGGAGCAAGAAACACAAATTAATTGCAATGATTCACAAGAAGATCACACAACCCCTCTTTCCTTTAGGTTTAGCGCCCTAGGGTTTCAAGGATTTGGGGATTTACATGTTCCTTACTTCCTTGATCATGATCAAGCATAACAACTACCAAATAATCAAAGAATGAAGCAAAAGAACTACCTCTTCCTCCTAGGTGAAGCTCGCGGCTTTGAGGGCTGAAATGGGGAAGGGAAATTTGTTTTCAAGCTTGCTTACAAAGTAGAATAGGTGATAGCAAAATGAAGGAGAAACTAGGAGCAAAGGAGGTGGAGAAATAGAGATGAAAATGATATAAGAAGATGAGGGATGAAGGGTGCCATGGAAGCTCCTACACTTTCTCTCTCAAGAATGGAGGAAAAAGAAAGCAAATGAAATGAGGATGGGATGGGGGGTCACGATGTTAGTGGCAGACATGTCACATTCACAAAATCATAAAATATTTTTGATGTTCAAATATAATACATATCAAAATACTTCAAACATCAATCATTTACGTGATCTATATCTAGGATCACTAATACGTCAAAGATCATATTAAACAGTAATAGTAATAATAATAACAGCGTCTCCTGCAAACAATCCCGGAATCTCATTTCTTATTTCCCGAAGGACTTAAAAGGGTCACGGTAACGAAGGTCAACCAATCCTTTAGTCTCTGCAGCTTGCTGTTCTCCCTGCTGTCCCAGCAGTTCACATTGATTGTCCATAGTTGTCCGTTGAGCAACAACAACCACTGTCCCTGCTACCTCTTGGCTATCTTGGATCCTCGGATTCATCTCTCGAACTATCAGTTCCAACAGAAGGAATTACTCGTTTCTGGGATATTGGATTCCCACAAGGTTTTACAACCTCATTAGAACCTCATAACAATTTCGTGTCTCAGGGCACATTTCTCCAATTAAGAACAATCCAAACAATTACAAGTAGAGCTACTCCACTTGAGGAACAGCTAACACCCAAACACAACTTGACTCACAACAAGAAATTGTTTGACCCTAACAATCTGTTCTCTACACGATCCGACACTTGACCAGCTATAGTTTCCCAACTCACAGTACGGTTAGAACCGAACCTGAGTCTGATACCACTATTGTAACACCCCGTTCCTGGAGCGCTACTAAACTAGATAATACACTCGGCATTTCAAATACTTTCGAAAATGGAACACGTTGCTGCATGGTTTTCAAAAATGTGAGTAATTTTTTTTTCTTTTCAGTTTCTTTTAAGTAATTGGCAGCCAGAGTATTGCAGCATTTTCGAAGGCAGTGCATCAATAAGATACCACGTCCAGCTTACAAAACCATACAGGGAAATTTATTTAAAACATACACATAAAACAATTCAAGTCTTGAAACATAAAGAATTTATTACAACATTGTAATTAAAGCATCTGACACCCTATAGCTGGTCGGAGCACTACAATGCTTACTAGTCCTATAGTAAGTTGCAACCGAAACACAAGTAGGAAGTCGGACCGGCTATCCTCAGCTACGCTTCTCTGCAATCCCGAACACTCCGCTTTCTTCGTCATCTGGGTTACATTTATTAATTGAAAGAACCACTGGCAAGGGTCAACTTCTTAAAATAGAACAAGTAGCACAGAACAACAAATACGATAGCCATTTATATTATACAGACACAATATAATATAAAGCCACAAATCTCTAATGCATATAACAACCATATCAATAGCAACAGAACAATCAATAAGGATGCACCCAAGATCCTATTGATGCAACTATATGTCAGTGCAGTTTTAATTCCGGAATCCATACGCCAGAGGCATATCGAGCTGTACGTATCAAACCGACACTTTTCCCTGTGATGGTAAAATTTAACGACATTCCTGAATTCCTTTGGCCATGGGCATTTCCACTACCCATGATAGATAGGACGACGTTACCACAAGACATGACGCAACAATGCCTTTAACCACCCCCAATGAACATATCACCACATTTGATATTTTCACTCATGGCATAATCAATAAACATCAATTATCCAGTAACAATCCACAACATATATCTCAATCACAATTTAAGCATAAATGCACTTCATTACATTATCACAGTCAAGATCACGACAATTCAAATTTGATAACATACCACGTAGCAAATTTGACAGCCCAATCACCGCATATCCACAACAATGCGTCACATGAGCAACAATATATTTCATCCCTTTGGAGCTCAGTGGAGCTAACAAAGAGGTAAACAAACAAGTGTGGGGGGTCGGAGTCAGAATGCCAACCACTTTTAGCCAAGCCCATTAGACAATTCAGTATAAAGCTCAAAACAACAAAATCAAAGGGGTACGAGACCCTCACTTCGAACCCGTTCTCAGACTTCTTTGATTGACAAAACAAATTTAAAGTCCTAAGCTTGTCTAGAAGTAGCCCTTACCGAAGGTCCGCAGCTCACGTGTTAAACACGTTGCAATCCTAGTCAGCACGAACTCGTATCTCAACTCCTATCACCCCAAAACAACTTAGTACAATCCTAGGAACTAGTTCTAACCCTTAGGCTCTCAAAACCTAAAAACCTCTTAGATAACCAAAACATTTACACTTGAATGCCCAATTTGAAATACGCAATTTTAAAGAGTCACATACACTTGAAAAGTTAATAAACAATTAAAAGAATAAGGTTTTAAAACTAATACTCTTTTCTTTCAAACTTAAAACATGAAACAATGCCACAATCAACTTCATTTTCTCAAAACTTAAAGCAAGGCTCCACTTGGCCTTTAGGATCTCAAGGATCTAATTCACCTTATGTTTCATAGCCTAAGAATGCAAAACAACTCCAAATTCAATCCAATCACTTTCATAATTTTCCAAAACTTAATTTAATATAACTACTATAAGTCAAAGAAACACAAAGATGATCTCCCCTCAAGCTCCTAAAACTCGCAGCCATACTCCCCTTTTTCTCAAAGAAAATTTGTAAACCTCCAACTAATTAAACAACACCACTCTAACAATTTATTTCCTTCACAAAACAACAATTTGCTTCCCAAAATAAATATTAACAAAGTCTAAGAACAAATCACAACTTCACCAAAAATCAAGGGTTTCATCAAATCTTCTAAAACCTTGTTTCAAATTAAAATTTAACAATTACAAACACAACACTAGAACCTAAGGAGCAAGAAACACAAGTTAATTACAATGATTCACAAGAAGATCACACAACCCCTCTTTCCCTTAGGTTTAGCGCCCTAGGGTTTCAAGGATTTGGGGATTTACATGTTCCTTTCTTCCTTGATCATGATCAAGCATAACAACTACCAAATAATCAAAGAATGAAAAAAAAGAACTACCTCCTCCTCCTAGGTGAAGCTCGCGGCTTTGAGGGCTGAAATGGGGAAAGGAAATTTTTTTTTCAAGCTTGCTTACAAAGTGGAATAGGTGATAGCACAATGAAAGAGAAACTAGGAGCAAAGGAGGTGAAGAAATGGAGATGAAAATGATATAAGAAGATGAGGGATGAAGGGTGCCATGGAAGCTCCTACACTTTCTCTCTCAAGAATGGAGGAAAAAGAAAGCAAATGAAATGAGGATGGGATGGGGGGTCACGACCAGGTACTTCAAAATAAAGGGGAGGGGTTAAAATAAAACAATAATAAACAAGTGGTAATATATATCTTGGAGACCAATTAAATATACATTGTGACCAAATAACAAAAAGGAAGTAAATGAATGCATAAAAAGAAAAGGGGAGGGCTGGTTTCGGCCAGAATATGAGGAAGAAGGGGAGGGATTTTCCAAAAATAATTTAAGGTAAATACTTAGTTAAAACAAATTAAGGATAAGTGTAGAAATTTTAATCACACAAAAAGTGACACCTAGCTTCCAAAGTGAGATGCTAATCCCATTAACTAGTCTAACCCATCTAATCTCTCTTCTCTCATGATTACCCTCTAGTCCTAGAGTCCTAAGAGTACTAAAACACGGCTTCGAGTAATCGCGTTACCAATTAATTCTTTTGCCGATTAAATCGCGAAAATTAATTTACTTAGAAATTAATTCATCGCGTGATAATAATTTATCATAAATAATAAAAACAATCTAAAACACTCAAAAATAATCACAACAGGTTACGATTTGATTTTTATCGGAATCGGAGTTCGTTTAGAATTTTATTCGCGGATAAAAACTATCCGGTGATTCAAAACGCGACAAAACTTCATTAGAGTTTTTCGACGATTTTCGAACCACGAACTAATATAAAAATTAATTTTCAAATTTAATTTTATCCTAATTTAATTCGATCACTTTCTTAGTCAACAAAAATACGCGTTACCGCGTCACGCAGAAAACTTATAATAAGTATAATTGATGAATTCACCTTAAAAGCAGCATACGCCTACGCTGTCTATTAATTTGAATTGACATTATGAATGAGAATTATTTATGATAATAAATTATTCAAAATAAGTCAAAATAGTTCATCGTACTCTCAGTAAATCATTGAGGTGATCAATCTCTAAGATTTACTTTTCAAGTATTTGGGGATTTTATCGCTAAAACAATTGTTCTTAAAAATTGGGATGTTACACTAGAGATAAAAATTTGTATAGTATATGCCTTGATGAATTATCTAAATATACATGTTTTATATCTGCTGAGAGTGACAAATGGATTTGGCATAGGAGAGTAGGACATACTAATATGAAAACCATCTCAAAACTTTCCAAACTTGAGTTAGTAAAAGGACTCCCAAAGCTCAAATTTGAAAAGGATAGAGTATGTGAAGTCTGTGTTCAAGGAAACCATGTTAAGTCAAGCTTTAAACCAAAGAACATGATTTCAACACAAAAGCCACTTGAGCTTTTCCCCATAGACCTTTTTGGACCAACCAAAATTGATGATTACTCAAGATACACTTGGGTTTTATTTCTAAAACATAAGGATGAATCCTTTGAAGCTTTTCAAATCTTTGCCAAACAAGTTCAAAATGAAAAAAGTTCTAACATCATTGCTGTGAGAAGTGACCGTGGAGGAGAGTTTGAAAACTTCTCATTCCAAACATTTTTTGAAGAAAATGGGATCTCACATAACTTTTCTTGTCCTAGAACTCGTCAACAAAATGGAGTTGTTGAGAGAAAAAATAGGACTTTGCAAGAGATGGCTAGAACAATTTTAAATGATTCCAAAATTGAAAAGTATTTTTGGGCTGAAGCTGTCAATACTTCATGCTATGTTTTGAATAGAGTATCCATTAGAAAAGTTTTGAACAAAACCCCTTATGAACTTTGAAAAGATAGAAAGCCAAATATTTCCTACTTTCATGTGTTTGGATGTGACTGTTACATCTTAAACAACAAGGACAGCTTAGGAAAATTCGTTTCAAAGTCAGATAAAGGCATATTTCTTGGATACTCCACAACTTCTAAGGCATATAGAGTATACAATCTTAGAACTCAAGTTGTAGAAGAAAGCATGCATGTAATGTTTAATGAATTTAACAATGTTGTGGATTAGAGAAATGATGATGAACTAGATGAACAAAGGGTGATTCCAGAAGAGCAGGAAATTACTACACAGGCTGAGAAAAAATTAGACTTAGAAACTCGCTCAGAACCTACTCAAAGTCAGGAAAAATTAGCTCCTCAAGCCACTCATTCTCACAATCTACCTAGAAGCTGGAAGATGGTGGTTCATCATACACAAGATCAAATTATTGGAGAAACTTCATAACCTATCCGAACCAGATCCTCTTTCAAATTGGAACAAACCAATTTGGCACTCATTTCTAAAACTGAACCAAAATCCATCAATGAGGTTGTAAATGATGAATCATGTGTTGAAGCTATGAAAGATGAACTCTCTCAGTTTGAGAAGAATGAAGTATGGAAGTTGGTTCCCTATCCTACTCACCAATATGTCATAGGAACTAAGTGGGTGTTTAGAAACAAGCTAAATGAAAATGGTAAGGTTATAAGGAACAAGGCCAGATTAGTGGCTCAAGGATACAACCAACGGGAAGGTATTGATCATGATGAAACATTTTCTCCAGTTGCTAGATTGGAAGCAATTAGAATACTTCTTGCTTATGCTGCTCATAAAGATTTTAAACTCTTTCAAATGGATGTCAAAAGTACCTTTCTAAATGGTTTTTTAAATGAAGAGGTTTATGTTAATCAACCTCCAAAATTTATTAATCAAAGAAAACCCAACCATGTTTTTAAACTCACAAAGGCCTTATATGGCCTTAAACAAACTCCTAGAGCTTGGTATGATAGGTTAAGTTCATTCTTGATTAATAATGGTTTTTTAAGAGGCAACATTGACACCACACTCTTCAGGAAAGCTCACAAAAAGGATTTGTTTATTGTTCAAATCTATGTGGATGACATCATTTTTGGAGCCACAAATGAAATACTTTGTAAAGAATTTGGTGACTTCATGAAGAGTGAATTTGAAATGAGTATGATGGGTGAATTAACATTCTTTCTTGGTTTGCAAATTAAATAACTTGAAGAAGGAATTTTTATTTACTAAGAGTAATACACTAAAGATCTTCTTAGAAAATATAAAATGAGTGAGGCCAAAGCAATGGCTACCCCCATGTGTCCATCCATGAGTATTGATAAGGATGAAAAAGGAAAGGATGTCTCTGAAAAAGAGTATAGAGGTATGATAGGTTCTCTATTATATCTCACACCAGCCGGCCTGGCATTGTTTTCTTAGTAGGATTATATGCAAGGTTTTAAACTGCTCCTAAAGAATCTCATCTAACAGTTGTGAAAAGAATTTTTAGATATCTTGTTAAAACCACAAACATTGGTTTATGGTTCAAAAAGAACACACACTTTGATTTAATTGGTATTTGTGATGCTGATTATGCGAGTGAAAAAGTTGAAAGGAAAAGCACTAGTGGATCATGTCAAATTTTGGGAGAATCACTGATCTCATGGTCATGCAAAAGGCAAAAAACCATAGCTCTCTCAACCACTGAAGCCGAATATGTCTCAACATCATATTGTTGTCAGCAAATTATTTGGGTAAGAAATCAGCTCGAGGATTACTCAGTCAAGTACCCATGTATCCCCATTTATTGTGATAATACAAGTGCAATCAATCTTACTAAAAATCTGATTCAACATTCTAGATCAAAACATATTGACATCAAACATCATTTCATTCGTGATCATGTTCAAAAGAAAGAAATTGAGTTGATATTTATGGATACCAAACATCAATTAGCTGATATATTTACTAAACCTTTGCTGGAAGAAAGCTTCAATTTTATTAAAGAAAGGTTGCACATCGTTAAGCTCTCTGAACTTGAGTAAGTTCACATGCCTTCTCAATATGAGAAGGTTCAATAAAATAAAAGAACGTTCTCACAATTAGGATAGTCTGTAAAGTAAGTTTATAGACTATCACATCTCTTAAATAACTGACAACACGCTAGCCCATGTGGCACATCCCCACTGGCTCATATCTCTTTTAAACGACTATTTTGTCTTTCTTCCTTTCTCTCTCATCACTAATGGTTAGTCAAATCAAACTCTTTTATAACAAAGACTCTCCATAACTGCTCCCATTCACAATTTTTCAAAAACCACTTTGTCTTTATCTCCTCGTTCTCAACCCTCATCCTTCTCTCCGTCTTCTATCTTTTGCTCTCAATCAGAACACCAAGGTCAGGTTCCAAGTGTGAGAAAGAAAGCCTCTGAACCATCCCTCTCCATTCTTCCTTTCATAACCCCTCCTTCATCTTCAACCCCTACAACTAAGAGAAAATCCTCGAAACAGAAATCCCCTAAAGCAACTTCTCCCCCTAGCCGAAGATCTCAATGATTAATCTCTGGGGCTGTGGGATTGTCAAAACAAAAGGAAACAAATGATGAAGTCATTGTGGTGCGTGATGATGAAGAAGACTCTGAAGCCACGGTCACTGCTCCTATCGGAAGCAAGCACTCTTCACAACCCTCATCTGAAACTCTGAAAAAAGTGAAGAAGGATAAGGTATCTAGCAAGAAGAGAAAGCTTTCAAAGGATGAAAAGGGAAAAGAAGCAATTTCAACCCCATCTAAAATAGATGAGCAAACCCTGGAAGAAAAACGGGATAGAAAGTCTATAGCTGCTGGAAGAATTTACGACCTTGAAAGTCTGAAGGATCATGGCTGGAATATGATGGTGTTCTTAAGTAGGCAGAAATGGACAATCTTTCTTCAAGTTGAAGAGCCTGTGTATAGAAGGTTAGTTAAATCTTTTATGCTAATGTTGTGATTAGCAATGATAGAACAAGAATTTCCAGCAAAGTAAAATGAATTGCCATTAACTTAACCTCTGCAACCCTTGCCAAAATCCTTGAACTTCCAAACCATGGAAATGAACTGTATGAAGATAGATGGTTTCATCATGCTAAAACAACTAGGAATAATGTGGTAAAATTGGTGGCTGTTAATCCAAAAGAGGAACTTAAATCCCCATACCTACAAGGTACTGAAAGAATTTTGCACAATATGTGTGTGCATTCATTTGTTCCCAGGGTTGGAAGTTTTGAAAAGGTCACTGAGTTGGATTTACTTATTATTTACCACTTTACCAAAAAAGATTCCACTGACTTACCATTTGTAATCCTGCATTACATGATGAATGCTATAGAAACCCTTAGGCAATAATCCTCTTTACCCTATGGCATGATGGTCGTGTCTTCAAGCATTTCAACTTGCCATTAGAAGAAGAAGAAGGAAGAGAAAAAGAAGGAACATGTGGTTTCTAGTGAAAAGTTTCAGAAAGATATCACTCCAGAAATGAGTGATAAAGCTCAGGGGGAGCATAGTGTTAGTGATCAAGGTGATTATGCTCAGGGGGAGCAAAATGCTGGTGATCAAGGAGAAATTGCTCAGAGGGAGCAAGCAAATGTCACCAAAGAAACCTATGAGGAACATGCTCAGGGGGAGCATGAATTCTCTCAGAACATTTCTGAAAATAAAGGTTAGATTCGTGATACATGCTCTCCTCGAGTTGAAGACTCTTTCGAGAAGCAAGATGCTGAAATGGAAGCCTCACTAGCTCTTGCACAACTTATGGTTCCTCCTTCCACTGAAACTTGTCCTACGCACACTTCCTCTCCATTTCCTATGCAATTCACCCCACTGCTCATTCTTCCACCACCCTCAGAACAAATCATTGAGGAACCCATTCAAAACTCTCCAATCCATGAACCAAATCCCATGGTAGAAAATATTTTCTCATCTCCTATCAAGGGCAATACCTTTGACTCAAAACATTTGGAAAAATTATGTTTCTCCCCTCCTCCACTCTATGATAGGTCTGCACCACAGGAAAATGTCTTCTCTGAACCATCCCTCTATCTCCCTCCTGACCTATCAACTCAAATGGGCTCTCTTGGCTCACTCTTTAACAAAGAGGCTAAACCATCTTCCTCAAAAATCATGCCATCCAAAGAACATGTTCAGGAAGATACTATTGTACCTGAAACTGAACCAGCTCCTCCCACTTCAAACTTTGTTAAACTGGAGAAGCAAGTGAAGAAGAACTCCAGAGAAATCAAAAAAGTCCTGCTGGGAATTGACTTACTACAGAAAGCACAAAGAAAAGAAGCTGCTAGGAGTTACCAGTTTCAGTGCTGGTTTTTGAACAATGTGTTTCCCACTATTGTTCCAAATCTTGCTCCACCAACTTTTGATCCTCCCCACCTAGAGCAAGATGTGCCTCAACCAGCTGCCTCAGATTCCTCTGGTGGCTTTTCTCCTAGCCAGTAGAAGCCTAATATCTTCCTCTCTTCTCTCTTTTGATTGATGACAAAGGGGGAGATGAAGAGTAGATTAAGTTAGCTACTAGCATAGATGAAGTTGGCTACTAGTGTCTAGTTATTAAGACTTTTTGCTGTATTATGAGATCTATCTACTCATTGCAGGAGCATTATTGTGTTTTTTATTATTGATTAAATTTTCATTATTGTTTCTATGTTGCTGTACAATTGGCCAAATGAAAAATTAGGCTTATCCTTGACATGCTTAATTGTAACCATTTTGTTGACTGAATGAAATTTTGGTACTATCTACATAGAAAATTTAAATTCCCTTTCATATACTGATTATACTTACAATTGCTTAAAATTCAAATCAGAAAACTTAATTAACTCTCAAGAGTTTGTCATCATCAAAAAGGAGGAGATTGTTGAGACTAAAAATCTCACTCCCAAAGGTTTTGATGAAACCAAACTCAATGAGAAATAGATTAAGTTATCTGAACATTTAATTTTCTAACAGATTTATTTAAGTATGTTCAATTAAGAGCAGGATCCAAAATCCAAAGCAAACCAACAGAAACAAGGGCAAAGTTGTTTCAAGACAAAGTGCAGCACAGAAATCTGAGAAGGCTGGCACTGAATCTTCTCAAGTTGAGGAGGCATGCATCAGAGGCAGAACCACGTGCAGTAGGGCCGTAAACTTGACAGGATTAAATTAAATGTGATTTAATGCATCTACAAAGAAGTCAATCACTATTTAATGAAGCTCCTGCACTGAATCAAAGAAGAACAAAGTTTATTGTTCTGAAGAAAGGACAGTTTGAGGATGTTGAAGCTGAGAAGGTTCCAAAAAGTTGACATGACATATTCTGACAAAAGTCCAACAGCAGGTGGACTACTATGCAGAGCCTATGTGACCTTATGAAGACCTGATTTGAAGAGCAACAGCTCTCCCAACGACTAAAAAGATCATGTCTCGGTTTATAAACAATGCAGGACCACTGAATCAAGCAGAGATTGAGCTGAAAACTGTTACATTCAACTCCAAGCACACAGCTATCATCCTCTCAACACACCCAAGATACTGCAACTCCAGAAATATTAGGGATTACTTTAGAGTGTGTTCCAGCTTGTAAGCATTGATTTGTATTGACTTATAATTAGTTTCCAAGCCTAGAAAAATCCCAACAAACACATTTTTAAATCTGAACCCAATTACTGTCAAGAATTAAACCAAACTACTTAGGGTAAGTGAGTGTTGGTGAGAATGTCTTGATTCAGTGAGTGTAATTCAGGAGACAGCTTGTAGAGGCTGTAGGAGAAAGAATACTAGAAGTGTATTAACCAATGGTTGGTTAAGCAAGTTGTAACTATTTGAAAATAGTGGAAATACTCACAGGAGGAAGGAGTGGAGGTAGCCCGAGATTCATTTTGGGTGAACCAGTACTATAAATCTGTTTATGTTATTTACTTGCTTTCATATTTACTCTGCATATCATAAAACAGATTTTAGGTCACACCATATTTAGCTACTTGTTGCATAACAAATCATTTATTAAAAGCGCAAGTTTCTAATACTTAAAACAGAATTATCTTTACTGCATTATTATCATTCAAAAGGTAGCTTATTCTTCCTCAACATAGGTTGCTCACATCGAAGTCCATTATACTCTTCCATTGTGTTATAACTTACAAATCTTTTTACTAAGAAAGTTTTTATTCAGAGGAAGAGTATAGAAATTTTAAAAGGGTCACAATTCAAACCCCCTTTCTTGTGACTATTATTCACTTCAATAGAGGTTGGAGCTAAAGAGTCCAACCAGAGTTGAGTCTTCCCTTGCAGTGAGAATGAGAACAATCACAATTTGATAGCCTCTAGTGTCACACCATAACACTTGACAGTATTTGCAATTTTTTGAAACCTTTTGAGATGAGCATTTGGGTCTTCCGAAGGTAAACTTGAGATTGCACTGATGATACCATTGATATCAATGTTGGCTTCAATTCAAAGTTAGTGGCCTCAATCGCTGGATAGTTGACGCTGTCTGCCACATCCGTAGTTGGAGTGAAGTACTCGTTCAACGTGAGCTCATTTTCCATTGCTTTGTGTTGTCTTCTCAACGAACAGAGTGTTCTTTCAATTTCTGGATCAAACTTCAATTCAGGACGTAGAGAATGTGTCTCCATACACCAACGAGAACCAAATTAGAATGACTCTTAAAGAATAAAAGACAAACACCAACGAGAACCAAATTAGAATGACTCTTAAAGAATAAAAGACAAAAATAAAATTAAACTAAGAATTATAATAAGAAAAATTCAACAAAATAAAATAAATAGAAAAATAAGTAAATTAAAAATGCCTAAAATAACTAGAATCTCATTATTTTAATATCGCTAAAACATTCCCCAGCAACAGCGCCAAAAACTTGTTGCGGCTCAGGCAAGTGCACCTGATCGCAACTCATAATAAAGTAGAGTATATTTAAGATTCCGAATGTCGAACCCACATGGAATGCGCGTCGCTGCTGCGTAAGATCTACGGCCCAACCACTGGTTCCACAACCCATAACCGCGGCGGAGGGAACATGATCCAAATTACTTCAAGATTTTCTGATTTGGGGCTTCAGTGAATGAATGTAAGTCTTTTTTTTTTTTAATTGGAGGGGGTTTCAAGCAATTGACACTCGGAGTATTGAATCTGCTTTGTCTTTGGATAGCTTGTTGCTGAGATACAATGTAAATCTGATGTTACTCATGTTGAATCTGCTTTATCTTTGGATAGCTTTGATAGGAGGGCTGCTCATAATAGAATCAAATCTGCATTATAAAATAAAGGGCTTTGTAAAAATAATAACCTGGACTGTGAGTGTATTTTCCTGTCGAGCTTCAACCACGGGAAAGAAAAAAAAATGCAGAACTTAAATGACAAATTTGACAAATGCACAATGAAAACATCTAATGAAAGGATTGCTTGAAGTGTTGTTGTGATTGACAAATTTGAAGGATTTTTCATTTATTTTTGGATCATAACCCAAACCGGCTTTTCCAAAAGTGCTTTTTTGTTTTCCCAAAAGAATATTTAAGTTATCCCTTCCCATGGTAAATTTGGCAAGGGTGTTTTGCAAGTCTTCAGTCTTGTTTTTCAAAACGGTGCATTCATCACACTTGAAATTTTTTTTCTTTTTGTTTTCGCAAAAAGTGCAAGTGAAAACTTCAGTCGCAACAACTTATTCTTCTTTAAGAACTTCTATCTCTTGGTTTAAAATAAGAATTTTTGATTCAAGAGAGGATATGGTTTTCTTAGAAGAAGAAACAATTTTTCGAAATTTAATTGTTTCATTATTGAATTCTTCACAAGCAGTGAGTAGCTCATCATAAGTTAAAGGAAATTCGTATTCAAGAGCATTTACCTCATCTATTTCGTGATTTGCCTTGAGACATAAGTTGGCCTCCTCATTTTCTGATTCATCAGACGAGTCCATGTCATTGTCATCCCAGGCAATATAGGCTCTTCTTCCTTTTGATTCTTTTTGTGGCCTTTTATCAAACTTTTCATTTTTCTTCTGACCATGAGGGAAGTCAGGCTTTATGTGTCCCTTTTGACTACATTTGTAGCAAGTTGGATTGAAGGAAGTTCCTTCCTCATTTTTCTTTTAAGAATTTTGTAACTTGCTTGTTTTCCCTATTTGCCTCATGAACTTTTTGAATCTTCAAACTATCGAGCTCATGTCTTCCTCATCCTCATCCCCATCAAGACTATCATATTCGTCAGAGTCTCCTTTTTCATTGACTCTCGCATTGAGAGCAATTCCCTTCTTTTTCTTATCACTTTCCTCACTCTCAATGAGTCGATTTAATTAAAGTTTATGTTCCTGCAATTTGCCAAATAAGGTTGCCTAAGACATAATAGATAAATCTATAGATTCAGATATAGCGGTAACCATGGGTTGCTAATTTCCATTTAAACATCTAAGAACTTTATTAACTAAATCTTCATTGCTGAAGACCTTTCCAAGAGCTCTGAGATGGTTTATTATATGGATGAACCGCTTTTGCATATCTTGTATGTTTTCACCCTATTTCATCCTAAATAGCTCATACTCATGGGTTAATATATTCATTTGAGCCCTTTTGACCTCGGTAGTACCTTCATGGGTCAATTGAAGGGTGTCCCACATTTCTTTGGCTTTCTTGCAATTTAAGACCTTATAGAACTCATCGTAGCTTAAAGCTGAAGTGATGGTATTCCTAGCTTTCAAATTGTATTGGACCTTTCTCTTTTCATCTTTGGTCCAAAGTGATCTTGGTTTGTCCATCACTTTATCATTAATTGATTGAGTGGGAACAAAAGGATCGTTTTTCACAGCATCCCAAATATCGAGGTCAACATCATCAAGAAAAATTTGCATTCTATCCTTCCAATAAACATACCCCTCACCATTGAAAAATGGGAGTCTGTTCATGGAGCTTCCCTCGTTATTGTTTGAAGTCATTCTCTTGAGACGGTTAAGTCCTTTAAACAAGAGTTTAGCTCTGATACCACTTGTTGCCAAGTGACTTCAAACACAAGAGGGGGTGAATTGTGTATGAA
This sequence comes from Calophaca sinica, assembly GCA_037113605.1. Lineage (NCBI taxonomy): Eukaryota > Viridiplantae > Streptophyta > Magnoliopsida > Fabales > Fabaceae > Calophaca > Calophaca sinica. Next base: position 94,061,309 of record CM073732.1, on the reverse strand, counting down.
TAGTACTTTTGAAAATCTTTTGCAAATAAGGTGCTATAATATAACTTGCAAGAATTTAATTGCGAAAAGATAAATGACTTGAAATAAATATTGCAAAATTTAAATAACAATAAAATAAATAACGTAAAATAAATTGCTCAAATTAAATAGCTGAATTTAAATGACTGAAAACAGAGAGCAATAAAATAAATAGCTGAAATATAAATTGCTGAAAAATAAAGAAGATAAAGAGCAAAGAGAAGCACACATCAATTTATACATGTTCGATCACCAAACATCTCTGTGACCTACGTCCTGTCCCCAATGCAAAGCACTAATGGACTTCACTAAAACACTAGCTTTTAAATCAGGTTCAGCTAGAAACCTTTACAACTCTAAACCAGAGCAACTACCTCTCTATGAATCACTTGGGATTCCTACCCAAAAAATAATTTTACAAATAAAATAGTAAGATAAAGATACACTCAAAAGTGCAGATGTATACAACTTGAAGCTCAGAAAAATACAATTAAATTATGTAGTATAAAAAGCCCTAAAAGAAAATATTTTTGCTCAAATAAGTTTGAGTGATTAAGAAATAATTTGACAGAGTTTTAGCGCAAAAAAAATAGTGTAAGTATTATTTTTAGGAGCACCCGGTGCTGTGCTTTTATAGGCAGCGGAGGAGCGTCTCGCGTTAAAAAAATATGTCCATTGTTGCATTAAAACAAATTGGCCCGTTGCACCTGTTACGGAAGATTTGATCTTTTGGTGTAATCGTTTATCAATCAATGATATAATCGATTATAAATTAAAAAATTGAAACACATAAAATCAATTTTCACCGGTGGAGTCGTGCTGCTCTTTAAACAATTGAAACACGTAAGACACTTTTTGAAAAGTTATAATCAATTATAAAAAAAGTTATAAACGATTATCTTCCTAGAAACACGAAGATGCTTTTCAATTAAAATAATCGATTATTACAAATCTTATAATTGATTATGATTTGTTTGAAATGCACAAAAGAGAAAAGAAACACATAAACCATTATAGCGAATGCCATAAACGATTATGAGTATTCTATTTGTCACTCAAAATAAGTACCAAAAATAAAATATTTTTTCAAGATAAAGGATAGGTATTTTGGACACTATTAAAACATTTTTCAAAATATTTTGTGACTGAAATAATTTGGAAAAAAAGTCATAAAATTAATTTAAGATAAAACATTGTGAGTATGTGATTTTATTTTAATTAAGAGTTTTTACCAAGGTATTAAAAACCGGACCGGACCGGCCGGTTGAACCGGTTGAACCGGGAACCGGGCCATGGTCCGGTCCGATCCACCCCATAAAACCGGTTGGCAGAGAACCGGGCGGGTCTGTTGATGAACCGGTTAAGAACCGGACCGGCCCGGGTCAAAACTGGCCAAAACCGGGTTTTTTGACCGACCCGGCCGGTTCACAAAAAAAGTTTTTTTTTTATATATATTAAGGGCACATTTTATATTTTAACTGTTTTTTTTCCCTGCGCTATTTTGCTTCTCAAACTCGACTACCTGCGCCATTTTTCATATTTTGTGTTATTGAACGTAATAGTTATGTCATATTTGAGGTGGATGAATGTGTAATTTTTTGTTATATATCGACTTATTAAGAAAATATTAAGTGAAGTATAATTTTTATGGTATAAAGTTATGAAAATCACTTTATTTTTTGTTTATTATTTATTTATATATTGTATTAAATATTTTTTTAATAATATTTAATCGAACCCGATTCGACCTCGGTCGAACCCAAAAACCCTGAACCCAGGCCCTCTCCGGTTCAATGCCCGGTCCGGTTTTTAATACCTTGGTTTTTACTACTACTCACAAATAGTCATAAGAAAAATAAATAAATACTCAAAACCCAAAAAGTTGAAGTCTTCCAATTTTTGGTAGCGTCTTAGTATACTTTTTCGCTTTTTGCACATTTGACTATTTGCATAACTCCCTTTTGCCAATCATCAAAACAATCATGTCAAGGCATGTATTCACTTTTTCACTCTGTGTGAATTAGAGTTTTGTTCCTTAAAATAATAAGAAATGAAGGGAGTACTCCCTCTGTCCTAATATATATGTCACATTTACAACAACAAAAAAAAGTCCAAAAATATAGGTCATTTTCTATTTTTAATGTAATATTAAATGAGTTATGTCAATTGTACCCTCAAATATTTTACTTTGTATTTATGACAATAGTTAATACACCAATAGTTAATAAGGTTAATTTGGTAAAATTATCACCCTCTTTTTTTCATTTATTTATTTTTTTCTTAAATTATGTGATTTAGTCAAATATGATATATATATTAGTACAGAAGGAGTATTGTTTAATGGTTATCACACTCCCTCATCTCAGTATTTGACCTTTTTAGTTTGCGTGTTTATCATGAAAACACACGAACTAAGAAAACAAAAACAGGACACCGGTTAGTGGATGGCCTCTGTGATTAGTTTTGATAATTGGCATGCTTGACTTTTGTGTCACTCAGGTTACATATCATGTGCGAGTGTAATTAATTGCATTCAACATAGATCTAAGATATTTAAAACAAGTTACCAACTATCATTACTATAACAGAATATTTTATTTTTTATGCAAATGCTTATGGGCTGGACACCGGTCGATTTCGGCCCAAAATCTCCAATTCGACCAAAGCCGAAGAAGCTATTCTCTAGCCCATCACTGTCCATTTGGGACATCGGTTTATGTGGGTAGCGAGTACGACATGTGAGGTAGTTTCTATTGGGACTATCGTCTATCGGTGTTATATTGGGACTTCCGGATTGTCACTAGTTTCTACGAGGATATTATTTTTACACTAAAACATAGAATTCAGTAATTAAACTAGTCAACACTACACATAGATTGTTCAGAAAACTAATGGGCATTCCAAAACCAAGATCTAGCTCCTTACTTCCAACCCATCAATTTTTTCTACACACGGTCAATGACAAATGAGAGGTTATTTTTTAGTGTATCCCATGTTCTGGATGATAGTTTGCGTGTTAGATAGGCTTCCATCCTGTGGAGCATCTAGCACAATAAGAACCTCAAGTTATGGTAAGACGTGGATGAAAATCCAAGCCATATTAGTAGATCAGCCACTACACTTGAAGATTCGGAGAAAGCCAAGCAGTTTGGCAATGCCCCTGTGAGTTTGTCATCGAATCTGGAACCAGTGAGATGGCAAAAACCGCCTGAAGGGGTTACCAAGATAAACGTGGATGCGAAATTTTCAGCTCATAATAATTCGATAGATATGGGAATATGCATAAGAAATGATAGTGGTGAGTTTGCTTTGGCTAGATCTATTTGGGTAAAACCAGCTGGAGTGGTCCGTGCAAGGCCGACCCAATAATATCATATAGTGAGTAAGGCCTAAAGCAAACTTTAATAAAGATCTTTTTATTTTAAGTGAGAAAGCTTGAAGTTGGGCCTTTTGTCAGGATATGTGGCATTTTTGCTTTATAAAAACTAATGATAAACAATTTTTTATTGGTAGGCCTAATGCAAGGGCTTTAATAGCCTTACCCTTGGGCCGGCCTTGGGTCCGTGAGGGTGAGGCACTAAGACTGTAGCATGCCATCCACCTTGATCTTAACAGCGTGTTTTTTGAGATAGACTCAAAGCTAGTCGTTGACAACCTCAACCATGGGAATGAAGATGACTCAGAATTGGGCTCCGTTTCCAAGCTTGTAGCTGTTTACTTTGTGAAAACATTTTCTGTTTTCATTTTCTAAAATCAGTGTTAATTTTAACTTACTAATAAGAAGATGGGAGACTCTTCGAGTAAACAATTGTCTACATTTCCGGAAACAATGAAAATGCCAAAAAACTTTTTCCATTAGGAAATGCATCCTTCTTATCCCACCTTCTATCTTCTCTCCATCACAATGACTCACTTCAAGAGCATCTCATCTTCTTGTTAGTAAGTTAAATTGAATGCAAATTTTAGAAAATGAAAACTTTGTAGTCAAGTTTACCAAGAGACAAGCAAACCAGTAGAATCATTACAGTAGAAAGTGTAGCCACATCTCAGACTCATTCTTAATGGAGATTGAAAGGCAATAGTTTTATTCCAGTAAAAAAAATCTTCATGGCTAAGACTCATTTATTGTACCGCTTAAAATCCAACATAACTTCTGGGAGGAACAAGATGCTATTCAATTGAATAAGGATGTTTATCGTTTGCCCAATCTTCTCGTTTGATGAAACAATAACTGAAGAGATATAAGAAAACACTATTTGTGGGATAAGAAAAATAATCTTCACATCAAAATCACCCAGTCCCTTCTTAATCTGGGGGTTGACAAATATTATTTTTCTGTTTAATACAATAATAATAATAATAATAATAATAATAATAATAATAATAATAATAATAATAACAATCAATATCCTTTTGTTAATACATTGGTGGTAGTAATACAAGGGTTAATTGGTCAGGACCGTACTACAGTATATGGGAAACAAAGAGATGCAAAAACACGATAACCACGTGCTCGAGTAGATGAATGTGATAGAATTTCTTATATTCCAAGTAATTGAGTATGTTTTTAATTTGCACTATGTTTTGGAGTCTGTTAATTTTCAATTAAAGGTTGTTATAAGCCCATGGTCCATTTTATTTGGTCACTTGTCACCAGTTTCACACTTTTGTGTGTATAGAGTCAGTTTTTATAATTCCTTATAGTAGTGGTGATGCCCCTAGCTGAGCTGGCAATTGTAGTGCGCAGGGTTGTTAGGATATTCTCTTGCCAATGATTGTAACTAACTCACGTGTAGCATATGGCCTAACTCCTTGCTATTTGGCTTGGTGCTGCTTTGGCACTTGGTGCCATGACATCAGTTTCGGCACCAATATCTGTTTAGCCTTGTCTATTATGTTAGTTGTTATTCTGTTATGTTGTTTGTTGTAAATAACAGAATTTGTTCTATCTCTCATACTTTGTACAAGTAACACTTATATAAGTGGAGCTTGATTAGGCTTTGTATTCAGATTGAGATCATTCAATTCAGTGTGTGTAAAACAAAATCGGTTTTTCTGAGAGAGAGAGATCATAGTTGCTTAGGCAACATCTTGTAACACTCAAGGTTCATAGTGGATTTCTAGTTCTTCCTCTACCCGTGGATGTAGCTAACACATTGTTAGTGAACCACATTATTTTCTTTGTGTTATCTTTTTCTCTCTTCCTCTCTTTTGTATGTTTTGCTATTCGAGTTTCCTTGATTTAATTGGTTTCTTCCTAACAAATTGGTATTATAGAGCTTAGGTTCTGATCACTTCAGTTCTGTTTTGTTTGTGGATTGTCATTGATCCATTTTTGGTCTCATATCTTTGATCTCTGTTCTTTCTTGATTCTGCATTGCAGTATTTTTCTGTGGTTCTCTCCAATCTATTTTTACTACAATTCTGTTCCGCATTCTGTTCAAGAAAGATGCCAAATTCGATCAAGATTGAGAAATTTACTGGGAAGAATAGTTTCAATCTATGGCGCATCAAGATGCGGGCATTACTCAAGGAACAAGGAGCATGGGCTCCTCTATCGGGCACTAAAGGAAAGGGTGCTAAGGATTTGGCTGATCAATAAGAAGAGAAGGCACATTCTCTCATTCTTCTCTCCTTGGCTGATGATGTTTTGTATGAAGTCTCTCAAGAAGATACTATTGCTGCTCTCTGGTTGACATTAGAAAAGTTGTACATGACCAAGTCTCTAAGCCACAAGCTAATGCTCAAGAAGAGGTTGTATGGTCTTCAAATGAAAGAAAGTACCACACTTAAATCACATCTTGATAATCTAAATTCTATTATGCTTGAATTGCGTGATAGTGATGTTACTATGGATGATGAAGATCTTGCCATGATTTTATTAATTTCTTTGCCTCCATCATATGAGAATTTTGTCAATTCCATTACTGTTGGTAAAGAAAGTATTACTTTGGAAGAAGTCAAGGCTAGCCTATTCTCTAGAGAATTGAGAATTAAGGCTGCTGCGCCCCATGATGAAACTGCATTTGGTTTAGTTGTCTCAAGTCCTCCCAAGCCAGCAAACAAGCCAAAGGGTAAGGGTAAAGGGAAGAAAAACAGAAACAACAGTGTGAATCCAAAGGATATCTGCAATTACTGCAAGGAACCGGGTCATTGGAAGAAAGAGTGTCCCAAGAAGAAGAAAAAGGAGTCAGTTGCAGCCACAGTTCAGGGAGATTGTTCTTCAGATTCTGATTGTGCTCTTACAGTGGCAGATTTGTATCAAGATTCTGATCAGTGGGTCTTGGATTCGGGTTGTTCTCATCATATGAGTCCCAATAGGGACTGGTTCGTGACATATGAAGAAAAGGCTGTTGGTAATGTTCTCATGGGAAATAATGTGCCCTGCAAAACTGTTGGTACAGGATCTATTCACATCAAAATGCATGATGGTGTGGTTAGAGTCTTGACCAATGTTAGGCATGTCCCTCAACTCAAAAGGAATCTCATTTCTGTAGGTGCTCTTGATTCAAAGGGTTATACTTATTCTGTTGAAGGTGGAGTTATGAAAATCAAGAAGAATGACAAACTTGTAGTTATGCAGGCAACTAAACAAAAGAATCTGTTTATACTGCAAGGTTCCACTATCACGAGTATTGTTTCTGCAGTGTGCACTTCAGAAGGTAATTCTGCAGATCAGAATAGTCTATGGCATATGAGGTTGGGTCACATGGGTGAGAAGGGAATGAAAATTCTGAACAAGCAGGGGCTGATTGGAAGACAGAAGCTGAATTCTCTGAAATTCTGTGAGCATTGTGTGTATGGCAAGCAACACAGGCTGAAAATCTCTAGGGCAGAACACACCACCAAAGCCACTCTTGATTACATCCATTCTGATTGTTAGGGCCCCTCTAAGGTCCCATCTTTGGGTGGAGCAAGGTACTTCCTGTCTATCATAGATGATTACTCAAGAATGGCATGGGTTTTCATGATGAAGCACAAATCAGAAGCATTCAGTCAGTTCAAGCAGTGGAAGATTCTGATTGAAAATCAGGTTGGAAGAAAGGTTAAGAGGCTCAGAACAGATAATGGTTTGGAATTTTGCTTAGAGGAATTCAAACAATTCTGCATTGATGAAGGGATTGCTAGGGAGTACACGGTTAGGAACACTCCACAGCAGAATGACATAGCTGAAAGGATGAACAGAACTTTGCTGGATAAGGCTAGGTGCATGTTGTCCAATGCTGCACTTGGCAAGTCTTTTTGGGCTGAAGCCGTGAGCACATCTTGCTATCTCATCAATAGATTACCTAATTCTGCTCTTGACTACAAAACACCCTTTGAGGTTTGGAAATATAAACCTGTTGATTACTCCAAGCTCAAGGTCTTTGGCTGCCCTGCATACTACCATGTGAATGAGGGCAAGTTAGAGCCTAGAGCTAGGAAAGGTGTCTTTGTAGGTTATGGTGATGGTGTGAAGGGATTCAGAATCTGGTCTCCACATGAAAGGAAAGTCATTATGAGTAGATATGTCACTTTTGATGAGGCCTCTCTACTGCTCAATGATTCTGTCTCCACTGAATAAGGTGCAGAATCCAGTGCTCCTGCACCAGGTGCCATGGCACTGCATCCAACCACCAAACCGAGTCACCATTCTTGATCAAGAATGAATCAAATCGTGATTGAATCCATTCCTCTAAGTCAAGATGAATCTGAAACAAGGAGATCTTAGAGAATTATCAATCCTCCAGTTAGATATGGCTTTGAGGATATGAATTCCTATGCTCTTCAAGCTGCTGAAGAGATAGATTCTGCTGAACCATCCAGTTACTTTGAAGCTATTTCCTGTCCAGATGCAAACAACTGGGTCACTGCTATGAATGAAGAAATGGAATCATTGCAGAAGAATAGGACTTGGCAGCTAGTCACTCTACCTAAGGGAAGGAAAGTGGTTGGTTGCAAGTGGATATATAAGAAGAAACCTGGGATTTCTGTGAAGGATGACATCAAATACAAGGCACGGTTAGTGGCTAAGGGTTTTAGCCAAAAGGAGGGTGTGGACTACAATGAGATCTTCTCTCTTATAGTTAGACACACTTCCATTCGGGTCCTTCTTGCTCTTGTGATAAATCTTGACATGGAACTTGAGCAACTTGATGTGAAGACTTCCTTTCTCCATGGTGAATTGGAAGAGGAGATATTCATGAAACAACCACAAGGTTTTGAAGATCAAGACAAGAAGGAAGCAGTGTGCAAGCTGAAGAGGTCTCTCTATGGGTTACAACAGTCTCCTAGACAGTGGTACAAGAGGTTTGATCAATTCATGATCAATCAGGGCTTCAAGAGGAGCTTATATGACTTATGTGTATGGAGCATGATATTTACATTTATCTACTTCTCTATTTAGATGACATGTTGATAGCATCTCTAAGTATGAAAGGAATTCAGGATTTGAAATTCATTTTAAATTCTGAGTTTGATATGAAAGACCTAGGGGCTGCTAAGAAGATCTTAGGCATGGAAATCTACAGGGACAGAAGCAAGAAGAAGTTGTTCCTATGCCAAAGGAGTTATATTCAGAAAATCTTAAACCAATTTGGCATGAATACTGCTAAACCAGTAAGCACACCACTGGTTTCCAGCATCAGAATTTCTGAAGTCTCTACACAGCAATCTGAATCTGAGAAGGAACATATGGCCAAAGTTCCTTATGCTAGTGCTGTGGGGAGCCTTATGTACGCAATGGTTTGTTCTAGGCCAGATTTGGCACAAGCTATGAGTGTTGTTTGTAGGTATATGGCAAGGCCAGGGAAGGATCATTGGCAGGCTGTGAAGAGGGTTTTCAGGTACCTTAAAGGCACCATTAATGTTGGCCTCATTTATGGAAGCGAAATGTCTTGTTCACTTGCTGGTTTTTACTGATTCTGATTATGCTGCAGACCTTGATGCTAGAAGGTCTTTATCTGGGTATACCTTCACTATTGGGGGCTGTTTGGTCAGTTGGAAAGCCACACTTCAACCTACAGTAGCTCTGTCAACAACAGAGGCAGAATACATGGCTTTGACTGAGGCTGCTAAGGAGGGAATTTGGCTCAAAGGTCTCATCACAGACCTTGGTTTTCCTCAAGACAAAGTTGTTATCTTTTGTGATAGTCTTAGTGCTATATGTTTAGCCAAAGATCAAGTCCACCATGAAAGGACTAAACATATAGATATGAGGTATCACTTCATCAGAACTGAGAATCGGGTCAGGGTGCAGAAAATTGATACTAAAGACAACCCTGCTGACATGTTTACCAAGCCTGTCCCGAAAAGCAAGTTTATACATTACCTAGACTTGCTTAATGTTTCCACTTGGAAGTAACAGTGGTGAAATGGCAGTAGAAGGGAAGAACTGAACCAGCACATCTTTTGAAGGCTTAGTCCAAGGTGGAGATTTGTAGCTTATGGCCTAAGTCCTTGCTGTTTGGCTTGGTGCTGCTTTGGCATTACTTTGGCACTCGGTGCCATGGCACCAGTTTCGGTACTAATATCTGTTTAACCTTGTCTGTTATGTTAGTTGTTATTCTATTATGTTGTTTGTTGTAAATAACAGAATTAATTCTATCTCTCATACTTTGTACAAGTAACACTTATATAAGTGGAGCTTGATTAGGCTTCGTATTCAGATTGAAATCATTCAATTCTGTGTGTGCAAAACAGAATTGGTTTTTCTGAAAGAGAGAGAGATCATAGTTGCTTAGGCAACATCTTGTAACACTCAAGGTTCATAGTGGATTTCCAGTTTTTCCTCTGCCCGTAGATGTAGCTAACACACTGTTAGTGAACCACGTTATTTTCTTTGTGTTATCTTCTTCTCTCTTCCTATCTTTTGTATGTTTTGCTATTCGGGTTTCCTTGATTTGATTGGTTTCTTCGTAACATCACCCATATATTGTGATGGAAAGGAATGAATGTCCAATTGTTAAGGAATTAAGCCTAACTCCTCCTCAAAACCATGGTTGTAAGGGGAGGTATGCCCAACCCTTATAAGCCTCTACACCAGGTTCATGACGCCCGATTGTTGGAACCTAAACGATTGAGAAGTTTAGACCCTCATTAATTTTGATGATAACAAAGTATTCACAAGAGAACAATTTATGTTCTAACAATTCTTGAAGTGTGCAGATACTAATATTACATATACTTCTAAGCCACTTATGCAAGAAGGAAGAAGTTCACAAGAGAAGGATACACTCCATGTGTCAGCATCCGGCTCATCCTAGTATACTGTCTTCGTGAGCGTCTGGAATTATCTTTTTGTGACACAAGGCTTATCCATTTGCTACAAGCGTCCGACCTTCCTGTTCTGAGCGAGCGTTTGAACTTCATTTTAAATCACATGATGGTCACGTAGTTGCTCTTCCTCTCAGAAGCTTCTGGAACGGATTTCGAATTTGATCTTATGCACTCAAATTGTTGTACGAGGTATCAAAGGTGACACCTTTAGCTAAAGACAAAAATCGTACAAGCATTTGTGAAAAGCAAGGTAGTACGAAAACGGTAATGTGTACTACTGAGATATTCTCTGGAAAGGAAGAAAGAGACAGCTCTTTTTTTGAAATCACCTCACTCAATGGAAAGGAGCCATTTTCTTTATGTAGTAATATCCTTTAGAACTCCTATAAATACCCCATGGTATCCATTGAAGAAACTGCCGAAAACTCTACAAGAGAATATTGCTTCACTTACTGAGAACAAGCACTGTTGCTATACACTACAAAGAGTCAATACTCTGAAAACACTGCTTCTGTGAGCAATCAAGTTTCGTGCCAAGTTTATGGTCTACATTGAACTGAACTCAGCGTCTTATACTTTCTTTTAGAAAGCATTTCTGTATTGAGCTTAATCTTTTATCCTCTCTGTGAGAGTTATTTCTGCTTGTATTCAACTTACTTGTAAAAGTTGTTTTGGCCTAGTTAAGGCTGTACCCTCAAAGGCTCGAATGTACAGAGTCGTTTTGAGAAGTTGAGAGTATTGTCAAGGTTGACAGTAGAATACTCTTTAAGGTTTTGTAATCAGTTGATTATAGTGGAAAATCTTTCAGGAATGAAGGGACTAGACGTAGCTACCAGTTTGGTAGTGAACTAGTATAAATCTCTGTGTCTCTTGCTTTACTGCTTTCTATTTATCTTTATCTTGTTCTGTTAAAAACAAGTTTTCACAAACTGCTTTTCCAGCGTCCGGTTTATTTCCAGCGTCCGATACACAAACTGTTTTGAAAAACCTGTGTTCTAAGTATTTTTAACTTAAAGATTGCGAAAAGTTTTCAACACAATTCAACCCCCCTTCTTGTGTTCACGTTCAGTTGGTATGTGGGACTCCAAGTTAGGTTCATGAAGCCCTCCTTGCACATGGAAATCGGCAACACATCCGCCGCTGAACAACCGGCGTTCACGACAGTTCATTCTTTCCCTTTCTTTTTTGGGTTCATTCTTCCTGAGGCAGAGTCGGTGCCCAAAGATCGAAAATGCTTTGATACCAATTGGAACATATTTGGATTCTTAGGGAGAACCGAAAGAATTCCTTACTCAGGCAGGGCACTTGAATGGAATATCATCATCATATTTTAGAAAAATATTCTTCTCTCTCCCAATTCATTATCTCCTTGTTTACTCTGTGTTTACTCTTTAGCACCAGCACTCATTCCATCAGTGAGTACACTGCCTGAGTAAGGAATTCTTTCGGTTCTCCCTAAGAATCCAAATATGTTCCAGTTGGTATCAAAGCACTCGATCTGGTGCTTTAGCCATGACCCGCAGCCAAGTGACCATGCTCGAGCTGGAGCAAGCTCTCTCCAAGAAGCTCGCCAATACACAGGAAGAAAATTAGCTTAAGTTTGATCAGATGAGTGCAAATATGGAAGAAATTTGAGGCATGTTGCATAATCTGACCACTCAATGTAACAAGGACGTGTTCTCGACGAATCAATCTGGAAACCCATTTGAGACAAATCGCTACGGTGGTCCACACGCCGCACAGCGAGATGGTAACACGCAGCAACACAACACTAATTCCTACTCCACTCGTATTTCGAAAATCGAATTTCCAAGGTTCGATGGAAGCAAGTTGAAAGAGCGATTGTATAAGAGTAAGCAATTTTTCTCTCTTGATAACACGGTTCTTAAAGCCAATGTCAGGTTGGCCTCGATTCATTAAGACGGGATTGCGTTGCAATGGCACCTCAATTACATAAGGGCGAGGTTCGATATTTATCTGAGTTGGCCAGATTATAGTGCAGAGGTGATTAAGCGCTTTGGCGAGGTGTATGAAGACCCTATGTCTTCACTGATTCAGGTGAAATAGAAGGGAAAGGTGAACGACTATGTAGAGGCGTTTGAGCTTGCCCTTACCCAGGTTAGCCTAGCTGCAGAATACTCGTTGAGTATTTTCCTCTCTGACCTAGAGCATACTACCCAGATGCATGTTCAAATGTTCAATCCCACCTCCATCAATCATGCTGCTAGCTTAGCTAGGTTACATGAAGCTTCCCTGCTTAACACTGGGAGTCCAAAACCGCAAGCTAAGCCATATGTCACTTTTAACAAGTCAGGTCCAATACAGAACAAGCAGATTCAAGGTGGTAGCTACAATGCTATGACACCTGCTAATAAGCCAATCCTGAGCAAAGTACCTAGGGCTTACTCTGCAGCTGAGATAACAGAGAGAAGGGCCAAAGGGCTTTGTATGTTTTGTGATGAACCTTTCACCCCAGGTCATCAATTGAAACATAATACCCAACTATTTGTGATGGACCTAGAGGATGACGAAGAAGTAATACCCGAGGAGGTGGTGGAAGATAAAGGCAAAGATGTTGAAAATGCTGAATGTGCTCAATTGGAATGCCCTCGGGTATCCCTTAATGCTCTTTCTGGATTACCTAATTTCAATACCATGCGGGTGATTGGATTACATAATAAGAAGATGATTCAGATTCTGTTAGACAGTGGGAGTACTCACAATTTCTTGGACTCGGAGGTTGCCAAGAAATTGGGATGTAAGTTGGAAGAAGTGACCCTATGAATGTGACAACTGGAGGAGGTACCAAGTTGCAAGCACCTTATGTTTGCAAAGGTTTTACTTGGCATTTACAAAGCAGACAAAATTTACAATGTATGTAAGTGTTCTCCTTTTGAAATTTGTGTTGATTTGATCCTAGGCATGCAATGGTTAACTTCATTAGGGCCGGTTCTATGAGACTTTGCTAAGCTTCAAATGTATTTCTCTTTCAATGGGAAGAGATTTGTACTGAGGGGAGCAAAACCCACGGGCATCAAACTCATTAACAATAAGACTTTTTCTCAAGCTGTACAACAAGGTGCTCAAATGTGTTTCTTAACTCTTGAAGACCACAGTGATCCTCTGAAAATTCCCACTTGTAATGTGCACTTGGTGGGTGCACCTAACCATCAGTTACCCGAAGCTATTGATCAGCTGCTCTTAGACTATCATGATGTATTTGAGGAACCAACTCAGTTGTCTCCAAGTAGGGAAGGTTTTGACCATCAGATTCCCTTAAAGGAAGGCTCTCAGGCTTTTAATTTGCGGCCCTATAGGTACTCCATTGTTCAAAAGGATATAGTGGATAAATTGGTGGCGGATATGATACAATAGGTTATAGTGAGATGCAGTAACAACCCTTATGCCTCTCCTGCAGTCTTGGTGAGAAAAAAAGATAGATCATGGAGACTTTGTATGGACTATAGTAAACTTAACCAGCAAACTATAAAGGATTGGTTCCCCATTCCTCTAATTGAAGACCTCATGGATGAATTATTCCTCCATCTATTCTAAACTGGACTTAAGGTCCAGTTATCATCAATTGAGGATGGCACAGGGGGAAGAATCAAAGACTGCTTTCAAAACTCACTCAGGCCACTATGAGTATTTGGTCATGCCATTTGGCTTAACCAATGCTCATGCTTCTTTCCAAGCTCTTATGAATCATGTTTTCCGCAAATTTCTTAGAAGGTTTGTCATAATCTTTTTTGATAATATTCTTATTTACAGTTCATCATTGGAGAAGCACATTTTACATCTCCAGCTGGTTTTCCAAACACTTCGGGATCAACAGCTTTTCCTTAAGAAAGAGAAGTGCAATTTTGCAACTTCTAGAGTGGAGTATCTTGGCCATTTCATCTCTACAACAGGTGTCTCTACTGATCCCACTAAGATTTAAGCAGTCTCTGATTGGCCTCAACCAACCAATATCAAACAGCTGTGTGGATTCCTTGGTCTGGCAGGTTATTATAGAAGATTTGTGCAAAATTTTGGCCTCATTGCTAAACCTCTCATTGAAATGCTCAAGAACGATAATTTTAAATGGAGTGATTCTTCAGCTACTGCTTTCCTGGCTCTTAAATCTACTCTTACTTTAGCTCCCGTTTTAGCTCTTCCAAATTTTTCTAAACCTTTTGTGGTTAAATGCGATGCATCTGATTCAGGAATTGGAGTTGTACTGATGCAAGATAAGCATCCTCTTGCTTATATCAGCAAAGCTCTTGGGCCCAAGCAGAGAGCCATGCCAATCTATGAGAGAAAGCTGTTGGCGATAGTCTATGCAGTGCAGAAATGGGGGGCTTACTTATCCCATGGGCACTTTATCATTAAGACAGATCAGAAAAGTATCAAGTACATGCTGGAACAGAGGCTAAATACACCTTTTCAACAGGTTTGGATGTCTAAATTGATGGGATTTGACTTTGGAGAAAAATTTGATTACTGGAAAGATAAGATAAAAGCATTCTTTGAGACACAAAATCTTGATTTGTGGGATATAGTTGAAAGTGGATACATTTCTCCCACTGATGCCCTTGGTGTTGCAATACCTAGGGAAAACTGGACTGATGATCAGAAAAAGAGATATCAAACCAATCAGAAAGCTAGATTTATCCTCATCTGTGCTATGACAGAAAGAGAATATGATAAATGTAGTAAGTTTGATACTGCCAAAGAAATCTGGGATTCTCTTGTTTTGTCTTATGAGGGTTCTGCCCAAGTAAGAGAAACAAAGGCTAGCATGATGGTTCGCCAGTATGAGCTATTCAAAATGGAAGATGGAGAAAACATTGAAACTATGTTTGGAAGGTTCCAAACACTTGTTCATGGGTTGCAGGCCCTTGGAAAAAGTTATACTACACCTGACCATGTGAAAAAGATCTTGAGAAGTTTGACTAAGCAGTGGAGATCCAAAGTCACTGCTATTCAAGAAGCAAAAGATCTAAATGTCCTTCGGCTTGAAGATCTTATGAGTTCTTTGAAAGCTCATGAACTTGAGCTAAATGAAGAAGAACCTACCAAGAAGAGTAAGTCTATTGCTTTAAAAGTTAATCAACATAAACCTAGTACTTCTAAAGCTTTTCAGGCTGAAGAAGAAGAATCGAATGATGAAGCTTGATGAAGATTATGATGGATCAGACGATGAGCTAGCGTTCATATCTAAGAAGATCCAGAGAATGTGGAAGAAGAGAAACTTCAGAAGGAGGTTTCAGAAGAAAGATACAAAGGACAAGAAGGAAAGCAAAGACAAGGACAAAGCCCAAGTCATTTTCTATGAATGTAAGAAGCCTGGACATTTCAAGTCCGAGTGTCCTAATCTTAAGGAAAAGTCCACAAGAAGCTCCTTCAAGAAAAAGAAGAAAGGTCTCATGGCAACATGGGAAGATCTTGACTTATCCTCCTCTGAGGAAGATAAAGAAGAAGAAGCTCACATTGCCCTCATGGCGCATAATCGATCTTGATTCAGAAGAAGAAGTTGAAGAGGTAATAATATATGATTCATATTCTGAACTTCAACTTGCATTTGATGATCTGTTAAAGGACTCTGCCACTCTCTCTATTGAGTATAAGAATTTGATAAAGAAATTTTCAAAACTATCACAAGATTTTCATTCTTTATACAATGAAAACTCAGACTAATGAAGAGAACCAGGAAAACTGAAATTCAGCGTCTGGTGGATAACCAGCGTCTGGAAGCTAACAAGCAACCAGAAGCTGAGAGCTCTCAAGTTAAAAGCTCTGTAGTTACAGGCAATCCTAACTGCAAATCAAATGACTATGAACATGCATTTCAAAAGTTTCTTGCAGAGAGTGTAACTCGAAGCAAGCAAGCTTCTATGATTTGGGGTGTCAGTAAAACGACAACTCATGGTCTTGGTTATATATTAGATAAACCTCCTTTAGAAAATGATTCAGCATCTGATGACACCAATGATCATAGTGAATGCTTGCATTGTACTTACTGCAATAAATCTGGTCATTTGAAAAATGTGTGTACTGTGTTTACAACTAAGAAGGACAAGTATCCTTCAAGAACTAACAAGAAAGGACCCAAAAAGATATGGGTACCTAAAGATAAAATAGTCTATGTTGCAGACTTGCTTAACAACAAAGTCAACACACCTATCTTGGTACTTAGACAGTGGATGCTCGCGTCACATGACGGGAGAAAAGCATATGTTCCAAGAACTAAGACCTAGAGAAGCTGGATTCGTTGGTTTCGGAGGAAACCAGAAAGGTAAAATAGTTGGAATTGGTCGCATAGGTAAAGGCTCTCTTCCTTCTATTGATAATGTTTTATATGTTGAAGGACTGAAACATAATCTATTGAGCATAAGTCAATTATGTGACAATGGTTATAATGTTGTCTTCTGAGGAAAATGAATGTTCAAGAAAAGCAAAAATGATGGATCTATATTCTTTACAAAGAAAGAGGAAACAAAACATTTATAAAGTTGATCTTTCTGAACTTGCAAAACAAGATGTCAAGTGTCTTATGTCTGTTGAAGATGAGCAATGGATTTGGCACAAAAGATTGGGTCATGCCAATTTGAGGTTAATCTCAAAATTAAACAAGCACAATCTTGTTAGAGGCTTACCAAATCTTAAGTTCCAATCTGATGCCCTGTGTGAGGCTTGTCAAAGAGGAAAACAAGTTAAAACTTCCTTTCATTTAAAAAATGTTGTTTCAACCTCTAGACCACTTGAACTTTTACATCTTGATCTTTTTGGTCCCACAAGGACAACCTCTTTAACTGGAAAGATATGTGGATTAGTCATTGTTGATGATTTTACTAGATGGACATGGGTTAAATTCCTTGCCCACAAGGATGAGTCTTTTAAGGTATTTACTGTATTCTGCAAATCAGTTCAAAATAAAAAAGACATCTGTATTTCTTCTATTAGAAGTGATCATGGGGGAGAATTTGAAAATGAAAACTTTCAAAAATTTTGTGAAGAAAATGGCATCTCCCACAATTTCTCCTCTCCTAGAACACCTCAACAAAATGGTGTTGTAGAAAGGAAAAATAGGTCCCTCCAGGAAATGGCCAGGACCATGATCAATGAAGCTGATATTGCGAAACATTTTTGGCGAAGCGATAAACACAACTTGTTATATTCAAAATAGAATTCTTATAAGACCTATTTTGAATAAGACTCTTATGAATTGTGGAAAGGTAGAAAACCAAACATTTCTTACTTTCATCCTTTTGGTTGTATTTGTTATATTTTGAATACTAAAGATCGACTTGGTAAGTTTGATTCCAAGGTCGACAAAGGAATCTTTTGGGATACTCTGAAAGATCTAAAGCTTTTAGAATATACAACAAAGAAACTTTGTGATTGAAGAGTCCATTCATGTCAAGTTTGATGATAAGAAGCCCGACATCGCTATGTCGAGCTAGATGAGTTATTTTCGTAATTAAACCTCGGTGACAAGTCGACGGTGAACGTGCATCTTCATCATCCGGTGGTGACAAGACGAAGAATTCTACTCAAGCGGTGAAGCAAGAAAAAGTCGAAGTACAAAACCAATCATTCAAAAGATCAAATCATAGGAGAACCTGGTGATAAAGTATGAACCAGATCCTCTTTCAAGGAGCATGCTGATTTTGCACTTCTCTCTGAAATGGAACCTAAGACGATTGATCAAGCATTGGAAGATGAAGGGTGGATTCTAGCAATGCAAGATGAGCTAAATCAGTTCCAAAGAAATGATGTATGGAAGCTAGTCACTCTACCAGAAGATAAGCAAGCTATTGGTACTAAATGGGTATTTAGAAATAAGCTTGATGAAGATGGTAAAGTTGTGAGAAATAAAGCAAGGTTAGTTGCTCAAGGTTACTCACAAGAAGAAGGTATTGATTTCATCAAACTTTTGCACCTGTTACAAGACTAGAAGCTATTCGCATTTTACTTTCATTTGCAGCACATCATGAGATAACTCTATATCAAATGGATGTGAAAAGTGCTTTTCTAAATGGTTTTATAACTGAGGAAGTTTATGTTAAACAACCTCCTGGTTTTGAAGATATTGAATTTCCAGAACATGTTTTTAAACTTAAAAAGGCTCTATATGGTCTTAAGCAAGCTCTCAGAGCATGGTATGATAGACTAAGTTCCTTTTTAATGGAAAATGGATTTACAAGAGGTTTAGTTGACACTACTCTTTTCAGAAAATCTTCTAACAAGCATTTCATACTTGTTCAAATCTATGTTGATGATATCATTTTTGGAGCCACTAATGAAAGCCTTTGCAAAGAATTTTCTAAGCTTATGCAGGCTGAATTTGAGATGAGCATGATGGGAGAATTAAAGTTTTTCCTTGTAATACAAATCAAGCAATGCAGTGTGGTATCTATATACATCAAAGAAAATATATCAAAGAATTATTGAAGAAATTCAAGATGCTGGATTGCAAGCCTATGTGTACACCTATGCATCTTACCTGCACTCTTAGTAAAGATGAAATTGGTAAGAAGGTAGATCAGAAAATGTACAGAGGTATGATTGGATCTCTACTTTATCTTACGGCTTCAAGACCTGACATTATGTTCATACCACTGTGTGCTAGATTTCAATCGGATCCTAGAGAATCACACTGAAAGTCTTTGTTAAAAGAATATTCAGATATTTGCAAGAAACTACTAATCTTAGTTTGCTTTATAAGAAATCAAAAGATTACAAATTAGTAGGTTTCTGTGATGCTGACTTTGCTGGAGACCAAATTGAAAGAAAGAGCACAAGTGGAGGCTGCCAGTTCCTTGGAGCTAATCTTGTGTCTTGGTCAAGCAAAAGACAAAGCACTATTGCACTCTCAACAAACAGGTTTAATACATCTCGAGAAGTTGCGCTTCTCAACTTCGTGGATGAAGTATCAACTTGAAGACTACTTGATAAAAGAGAGTAACATTCCTATCTTTTGTGATAATACATCCGCCATTTGTCTTACTAAAAATCCTATATTGCATTCTAGAGCAAAGCACATTGAGATTAAACATCATTTTATAAGAGACTATGTTCGAAGGGACACTTGAAATCAAATTTGTACACACCGATCACCAAGGTGGGTGATATTCTTACAAAACCCTTCTTTGAAGATAGATTCAATTTTATAAGAAGAAATTTAAATTTCCATCTTATAAAAGAATGATTAATCTCGGCGTCTTATGATAGATATCATTTGAGCATCCGTATGACATCATCATCATACGAGTAAGCATTTTTATATGCCAACCGCATCATAACTCAGCATCCGATGAATCAGCTATGAGCATCCGAAACACACACGTGGTAAGCTCGTGTGGAACTTAAGCGTCTCATCACACCTAATCTGAGTCATGATTATTTACGTTTTCAATAAAATCTTTTACTTTATTTTGGCAACTGCATTTAATGAAAAGAGGTATCTTTATTTTAATTTCTTTTTAAATTTATTTTTATTAATCAGATAATGAAGAGGTTTTTGAAAAGTAACTGTACCAATTACAAAACCTTCCTATTACTCCTTCTTTTTCGCTCCACAATCACTCGCTCTGTTTTCAGTCTAAAAAAACAGTTTTTTCTCTTCTCTTCGTGACTGTTCTGAAACCCTAAACCTCCATTTCTCTATCTCTCAACTGCAATTATGTCTGGTGTAACAACCTCTGAGTATACTGCTATTTACGACACCATGGCTGAAGGAAAGGTTCTGTTGGAAAATCAAATTGATTTAAAGAACTTCAAACTCTATGACTTCGATTTCTACAGTGGTTTCAAGGCAATGGGTTGGGAACACTACTTCTTTTGGAAACAGGTTGAGGTTCTAGTTACTGCTGTAGGGAAATAGCGCAATAACAGAGTTTAAAAAACGCAGCGGAAATTTAAACTTTCCCTTCCATGGATCCTTGCGAATGGTCATGACTCAGGGTTATATGAATTACCTCTTGTAGCACAGATCGTTTGCAGACGAAAATTGGAATCGAGCACGAAGCGTCATGCCAAAACAACGCCTCTACGTAGTCCCCACGAACAGCCTTCGAATGGGAGCGGTCTCCGTCACAGTGCTAGCTGACGTACGGAACCAGTCACGATGTAAGTCACGATCTTTGGAACGGCTAGGGTTTTAATTCCGTGTTCTGACTTCCGTCTTAACGAGTCTATTTATAGACTTCACTTAAGACTGACCTAGCGCACCGTAGCTTACCGTGTGCTCTCAGCGCACCGTAACTTATCGTGTTCTGCATCTTTCTTGACTCGCGCTGGTGCATCGTAAGAATGCACCACCGAATAAAATGAGTCTCACTCATTTATTTAATCTCCCATTAGCCTGTTCTCATGTGTGTGACCCTGTAGGTTCCCGTAACGTTGGCAATAATATTAAATCACTATTTAATATTATAAGCGATGAGCGGTGTCTAGCAATACATCACTGCTACCCAAGTAACGAGAATGTCGGTGTTGTGGCGTAACCTTTCCGTGATAATGATCATGTGTATAATTACCGTTTTGCTCTTATCTCTATATTGACCACAAGGTATAGTATGTGTCACCCTTGTATAGTTCAATATTATATTCCTTGATGCCCGAGTAGACTTAGTACCAACAAATAAGATCAATATCTCATATTGACTTATTTCAAAGATGGCCATGCATTTTACAGTCATACTCTATCAAGGGGCCCACAGATATTACTCTGTTATGTAGGAGGGCAAATCCCATCTAGGTCACTCATGTCTCTTTGCATGACTCGTTGAGTGCCCAG
This sequence comes from Calophaca sinica, assembly GCA_037113605.1. Classification (NCBI taxonomy): domain Eukaryota; kingdom Viridiplantae; phylum Streptophyta; class Magnoliopsida; order Fabales; family Fabaceae; genus Calophaca; species Calophaca sinica. The sequence goes on along the minus strand of CM073732.1, from coordinate 94,040,251 downwards.
CTGACCGACTTTATAATTGTCCTATTCTGCATAATGTTTGACGGCAATAAAACACTCAACTCCTCATGTAGGGACCATAGTGGTTTCAGGTCTGAGGGTGGCATACACCACTATCACTATGAGAATAACTCATGACACTTACATAACACACTATGTAGTATTCTCATGGCGGGTCAATCCAGTACACAATTACCCTAACGTGTACCTATGTGGTGACTTGATATCTCATATCTATAACCTGTGAGATGAGGTTATCAGTCCACCCACATAATAGTCTTGATGCATTATTATTGTCCTTAATAATAATAATACTCGACTACGGATATTTAGAGTAAGTTCTTTAGTATCTCACAACCGAGTCGTCTACTCGATGTTCTATTGAAAATGAACTTTTACTCAAGGACTTTATTACGTTGAAACAAACATAATAATTGAAAATGCCTCATATAATAAATAAACTACATGATACAAAATATAAGTCCAAAGGAAAAACATTGGCCTCTAGGGCTTACACCAACAACTGCTATCAAGGAATTTTGGGGTAATGCTCGTTTACACCAAGGTGGTATCTTTGAAGGAACTGTGAGAGGCTACAAGTTCATTTTTACCATTACCAACATTTCTGAAGTCACTGGTTGTCCCTGTGAAGGTATCGTTTACTACACAGATTGGGCTGATGCATTTCATGGCCTTGAGAAGGTCAATGAGGATTTGTTTGAGAATTATAAACAGCTGAAAGAATCTGGTGAAACCCCTACTGCAAAGCATTTAAAGAGTCATTACAGAGTTCTTCACAAGATAATCACTAAGAGCGTCTGGTTGAAGGCTGGTTCTAGTGACATAGTCAACTATGAACAGAAGTTCATTATGAGGCACCACATGGATGGTCACAAAGTAAACCTGCCAAGATTGATCTGCAACAACCTGATTAATGCACTGGTTAATTCGAGGAAAGGTGTTGCTGACAAGAAAAACACCTACAAGTGCATTCCTTATGGTGTTCTTCTCACTGAGATGATGGCCAAGAATTTGGTTGTAAACAAGCTGACTGCTTTGCCAGATCAAGAAAAGGTGAAGTATTTTGGCACTGAGAGTGTTGTGATTCCTGACACCTTTGGAGTTAACAACTTGGTCAGAATGAAATTGATCACTGGTGAACAGATGAAGAAGGTGAAAAAGGAACAGGGAGTAGAATCTGGTCCCTCTCTCAGCAAGAAGTCTACTACTGATAAAACCACCAGAAGCTCAGTAACTGGTGTGAAAAGGACTTCTGATTCTCCAGAAGAGGAGACAAGAAGCAAGAAGCAGAAGGTGGCTCCTGCACCTAAAAGAAAGACTGAATCAGAAGATGAGGACCGCGTTCCCATCAGTCAGATTCTGAGGAAAAGAAGCAAGCCAGAAGCTGAGAAACAAGTTTCAGCGTCCGGTGCACAGAAGAAGGCAATTCAACGTCCGCCTCCAGCTGCTGCCCCTAGACAGAAGCTGAAGAGATTGGTCAGGCAGTCTGAGCTTGAACCAAAGGTACTGAATTTTACTGATGATTCTGTATCTGTTTTTGAAACTGATGATACCATTCCTGCTCCACCTATATCTGTTGCACAACCATCAACCATTCAAACCCGTGCACAGAAAGCCAGAAACACAACCACTCCCATAGCCCCCAAACAACCTACCCAAACACAGACCAATACACTCACCATCTCCTCACCTCAAACCTCCACATATACCTCCCTCACTTCATACATTTCCAAACTTCATTCTCATCCTTTTAACCTCCTTTTCAAAGTCCCTCCATTTAATCCTTTCAAACCCTACATTCGCCCCAAGTACAATATCACAGTAGTGACACCAAAAACTACTGCCCTAATTCCAAAGAAACCTGTCCCTCTTGACATTAGACCAAAATTTGTTAGATATGAGTCATATAACTCTATCTACAATCACCCATCTTTATGGCACTTGAAGACCTTCACCTCTGGAGTTTCAAGACTGGAGATACCCCCTCCAATGAATGCTGTCTTCAAGGATGGCAAAGACAATGTTGAGATGTCCTTTAAAGGAAGGCTGAGACCCAAACCAAACTACAGGGCTATTCCCTTTCTCGCTGATGTACCAAGGTTCCTCGCCTGAATGAACCTCTTACATTAGAGGAATGTGGTAGGTGGATCACAGTGGCTTTGTATGATGGCTCATTGTTATGAGCAGAAAAGGCTTGAAGTCATTGGCGAATATAGAGACCCATCATCTGTCTCTATAAAGATTGTTCCAGATAGGCAAAGGTGGTTACCTTGGTCTATTCCTGGAAAAAGAAAGGAAGCTGCACCTGGCAAAATGCCATTCAGTAAGATAGGCCCTAAGGAATATGAGAAAGCTCCCAGAGACTACAAGGTCAAGGAGTTCACCCAGCTTCCGGTAAAGAAAATTTTTGAAGATTATGCCAGAAGGTATTATCTGAGTGCTCTGAAGAAAGATCAATGGAGAACTGGATCTTCCAACTGCTGTAATGCAGAGAAGGCAACAATCCCTACTGTTGGTATCATCGAAAAGGTACCTGAATCCAATCTTGGAACTGCTTATTTTGATGATATGTTCATGTGTTCTGTGATTAGACAGCTCAACTTGGTGAAGCTATATGCTCCATGGGATATAGTCTGGAAACACTTTTACATTGGATTTGGCTGGATGCAATGGTCTGCGTCTTGGAAAGACAAAGCCATTATGCCTTGTTTTGAGCCCCTGACTATTGACAAAGATGACAGAGAAATTTTGAGGAGACTATTTATTGCTGAAAATGAAGGCCTCAACTTCTCCTTTGATGCCCTAAGTGTCTTCTTAGGCAATGTGTTTGGAGAAGTTCTTGAACAATTTGATGGGTATGCCAGAGACATTCTTCAACACAGAGAAATGATCTTCAATTATCTTCTGTTTCCTGATATTGTTGAGCAAAGAAATGAAGCCCTATATGAGTCTGAAAGAAGAAAACTTGGAACTATTATCAAATGGTTTCCACCAGGAGATAATTATTTCCAATGGGCAAAGGATAGGAAGAAGATAAAATCTGATTTGTCTCAAACTGTTCTTGAAATCCAAAAGAAGATGAATTCAGAAGCTTCAGGTGTTGCTAGTGTGCCAGAAGCTGAATCTGCTCCCTCCACATCTTCCGTGGAAATGGTTACAATTCCTAAGGAGGAATTTGAAACCATGAAGGCAACCTGTTTGAAAGTTCCTGAGCTTGAAATGCAGCTGAAACTCATCATGGAACGAATCAACCTGCTAGCTCAAAACCCTTAAACTTTGTTTTGTTTTAAATTTTTTTGGTACTGAGTGATATTACTTAATTTTTGGTACAATTATATTGTGAATTTATTACTCAAATTTTTCTTCTATTTTGCTTTTTGACTATGATGTGTTTTTACACTCTTTTTGTCTGATGACAAAAGGGGGAGTAAAAGAAAGGCTTGATGAACACTAAGATAAACACGCTAAGGATAGATATACATGCTAATCAATCATTCATAACATCATTTCAACATCCGATCTCAGCGTCTTTTATTGCTATACTTATCAAAGTTGTTGAACTCAGAGAGAGACCCTTAAAACTCTTATTTGAAACTTAAAATTATTCATCAACCTTGGATATTTGTCATCATAAAAAAGGGGGAGATTGTTGGAACCTAAACGATTGAGAAGTTTAGACCCTCATTAATTTTGATGATAACAAAGTATTCACAAGAGAACAATTTATGTTCTAACAATTCTTGAAGTGTGTAGATACTAATATTACATATACTTCTAAGCCACTTAAGCAAGAAGGAAGAAGTTCACAAGAGAAGGATACACTCCATGTGTCAGCATCCGGCTCATCCTAGTATACTGTCTTCGTGAGCGTCTGGAATTATCTTTTTGTGACACAAGGCTTATCCATTTGTTACGAGCGTCCGACCTTCCTGTTCTGAGTGAGCGTCTGAACTTCATTTTAAATCACGTGATGGTCACGTAGTTGCTCTTCCTCTCAGAAGCTTCTGGAACGGATTTCGAATTTGATCTTATGCGCTCAAATTGTTGTACGAGGTATCAAAGGTGACACCTTTAGCTAAAGACAAAAATCGTACAAGTATTTGTGAAAAGCAAGGTAGTACGAAAACGGTAATGTGTACTACTGAGATATTCTCTAGAAAGGAAGAAAGAGACAGCTTTTTTTTTGAAATCACCTCACTTAATGGAAATGAGCCATTTTTACTGTAACGGTAATATCCTTTAGAACTCCTATAAATACCCCATGGTATCCATTGAAGAAACTGCCGAAAACTCTACAAGAGAATATTGCTTCACTTACTGAGAACAAGCACTGTTGCTATACACTACAAAGAGTCAATACTCTGAAAGCACTGCTTCTGTGAGCAATCAAGTTTCGTGCCAAGTTTCTGGTCTACATTGAACTGAACTCAGCGTCTTATACTTTCTTTTAGAAAGCATTTCTGTATTGAGCTTAATCTTTTATCCTCTCTGTGAGAGTTATTTCTGCTTGTATTCAACTTACTTGTAAAAGTTGTTTTGGCCTAGTTAAGGCTGTACCCTCAAAGGCTCGAATGTACTGAGTCGTTTTGAGAAGTTGAGAGTATTGTCAAGGTTGTGACAGTAGAATACTCTTAAGGTTTTGTAATCAGTTGATTATAGTGGAAAATCCTTCAGGAACGAAGGGACTAGACGTAGCTACCAGTTTGGTAGTGAACTAGTATAAATCTCTGTGTCTCTTGCTTTACTTCTTTCTATTTATCTTTATCTTGTTCTGTTAAAAACAAACTGCTTTTCCAGCGTCCGGTTTATTTCTAGCGTCCGATTCACAAACTGTTTTGAAAAACCTGTGTTCTAAGTATTTTTAACTTAAAGATTGCGAAAAGTTTTCAACACAATTCAACCCCCCCCTTCTTGTGTTCACATTCAGTTGGTATGTGGGACTCCAAGTTAGGTTCATGAAGCCCTCCTTGCACATGGAAATCGGCAACAGATCCGCCGCTGAACAACCGGCGTTCACGACAGTTCATTCTTTCCCTTTCTTTTTTGGGTTCATTCTTCCTGAGGCAGAGTCGGTGCCCAAAGATCGAAAATGCTTTGATACCAATTGGAACAGATTTGGATTCTTAGGGAGAACCGAAAGAATTCCTTACTCAGGCAGGGCACTTGAATGGAATATCATCATCATATTTTAGAAAAATATTCTTCTCTCTCCCAATTCATTATCTCCTTGTTTACTCTGTGTTTACTCTTTAGCACCAGCACTCATTCCATCAGTGAGTACACTGCCTGAGTAAGGAATTCTTTCGGTTCTCCCTAAGAATCCAAATATGTTCCAGTTGGTATCAAAGCACTCGATCTGGTGCTTTAGCCATGACCCGCAGCCAAGTGACCATGCTCGAGCTGGAGCAAGCTCTCTCCAAGAAGCTCGCCAATACACAGGAAGAAAATTAGCTTAAGTTTGATCAGATGAGTGAAAATATGGAAGAAATTTGAGGCATGTTGCACAATCTGACCACTCAATGTAACAAGGACGTGTTCTCGACGAATCAATCTGGAAACCCATTTGAGACAAATCGCTACGGTGGTCCACACGCCGCACAGCGAGATGGTAACACGCAGCAACACAACACTAATTCCTACTCCACTCGTATTTCGAAAATCGAATTTCCAAGGTTCGATGGAAGCAAGTTGAAAGAGCGATTGTATAAGAGTAAGCAATTTTTCTCTCTTGATAACACGGTTCTTAAAGCCAATGTCAGGTTGGCCTCGATTCATTAAGACGGGATTGCGTTGCAATGGCACCTCAATTACATAAGGGCGAGGTTCGATATTTATCTGAGTTGGCCAGATTATAGCGCAGAGGTGATTAAGCGCTTTGGCGAGGTGTATGAAGACCCTCTGTCTTCACTGATTCAGGTGAAATAGAAGGGAAAGGTGAACGACTATGTAGAGGCGTTTGAGCTTGCCCTTACACAGGTTAGCCTAGCTGCAGAATACTCGTTGAGTATTTTCCTCTCTGACCTAGAGCATACTACCCAGATGCATGTTCGAATGTTCAATCCCACCTTCATCAATCATGCTGCTAGCTTAGCTAGGTTACATGAAGCTTCCCTGCTTAACACTAGGAGTCCAAAACCGCAAGCTAAGCCATATGTCACTTTTAACAAGTCAGGTCCAATACAGAACAAGCAGATTCAAGGTGGTAGCTACAATGCTATGACACCTGCTAATAAGCCAATCCTGAGCAAAGTACCTAGGGCTTACTCTGCAGCTGAGATAACAGAGAGCAGGGCCAAAGGGCTTTGTATGTTTTGTGATGAACCTTTCACCCCAGGTCATCAATTGAAACATAATACCCAACTATTTGTGATGGACCTAGAGGATGACGAAGAAGTAATACCCGAGGAGGTGGTGGAAGATAAAGGCAAAGATGTTGAAAATGCTGAATGTGCTCAATTGGAATGCCCTCGGGTATCCCTTAATGCTCTTTCTGGATTACCTAATTTCAATACCATGCGGGTGATTGGATTACATAATAAGAAGATGATTCAGATTCTGTTAGACAGTGGGAGTACTCACAATTTCTTGGACTCGGAGGTTGCCAAGAAATTGGGATGTAAGTTGGAAGAAGTGACCCCTATGAATGTGACAACTGGAGGAGGTACCAAGTTGCAAGCACCTTATGTTTGCAAAGGTTTTACTTGGCATTTACAGCAGACAAAATTTACAACAGATGTAAGTGTTCTCCTTTTGGGCTGTGTTGTTTTGATCCTAGGCATGCAATGGTTAACTTCATTAGGGCCGGTTCTATGAGACTTTGCTAAGCTTCAAATGTATTTTTCTTTCAATGGGAAGAGATTTGTACTGAGGGGAGCAAAACCCACGGGCATCAAACTCATTAACAATAAGACTTTTTCTCAAGCTGTACAACAAGGTGCTCAAATGTGTTTCTTAACTCTTGAAGACCACAGTGATCCTCTGAAAATTCCCACTTGTAATGTGCACTTGGTGGGTGCACCTAACCATCAGTTACCCGAAGCTATTGATCAGCTGCTCTTAGACTATCATGATGTATTTGAGGAACCAACTCAGTTGTCTCCAAGTAGGGAAGGTTTTGACCATCAGATTCCCTTAAAGGAAGGCTCTCAGGCTTTTAATTTGCGGCCCTATAGGTACTCCATTGTTCAAAAGGATATAGTGGATAAATTGGTGGCGGATATGATACAATAGGTTATAGTGAGATACAGTAACAACCCTTATGCCTCTCCTGCAGTCTTGGTGAGAAAAAAAGATAGATCATGGAGACTTTGTATGGACTATAGTAAACTTAACCAGCAAACTATAAAGGATTGGTTCCCCATTCCTCTAATTGAAGACCTCATGGATGAATTATTCCTCCATCTATTCTAAACTGGACTTAAGGTCCGGTTATCATCAATTGAGGATGGCACAGGGGGAAGAATCAAAGACTGCTTTCAAAACTCACTCAGGCCACTATGAGTATTTGGTCATGCCATTTGGCTTAACCAATGCTCATGCTTCTTTGCAAGCTCTTATGAATCATGTTTTCCACAAATTTCTTAGAAGGTTTGTCATAATCTTTTTTGATAATATTCTTATTTACAGTTCATCATTGGAGAAGCACATTTTACATCTCCAGCTGGTTTTCCAAACACTTCGGGATCAACAGCTTTTCCTTAAGAAGGAGAAGTGCAATTTTGCAACTTCTAGAGTGGAGTATCTTGGCCATTTCATCTCTACAACAGGTGTCTCTACTGATCCCACTAAGATTTAAGCAGTCTCTGATTGGCCTCAACCAACCAATATCAAACAGCTGTGTGGATTCCTTGGTCTGGCAGGTTATTATAGAAGATTTGTGCAAAATTTTGGCCTCATTGCTAAACCTCTCATTGAAATGCTCAAGAACGATAATTTTAAATGGAGTGATTCTTCAGCTACTGCTTTCCTGGCTCTTAAATCTACTCTTACTTTAGCTCCCGTTTTAGCTCTTCCAAATTTTTCTAAACCTTTTGTGGTTAAATGCGATGCATCTGATTCAAGAATTGGAGTTGTACTGATGCAAGATAAGCATCCTCTTGCTTATATCAGCAAAGCTCTTGGGCCCAAGCAGAGAGCCATGCCAATCTATGAGAGAAAGTTGTTGGCGATAGTCTATGCAGTGCAGAAATGGGGGGCTTACTTATCCCATGGGCATTTTATCATTAAGACAGATCAGAAAAGTATCAAGTACATGCTGGAACAGAGGCTAAATACACCTTTTCAACAGGTTTGGATGTCTAAATTGATGGGATTTGACTTTGAAATTCAACACAAAGGGGGAGTTGAGAGCCGGGCTGCTGATGCTTTATCTAGGAAAGGAGCTAAGCTGCTTCCATTGATGTTAAAAAATGCTCATGAGGATCTTTTGCATATGATTAAGGCTTCTTGGGCTGCTGACCCCCACCTCCAACAATTCATTACTGAGTTACAGCAGCAGCCGCATAAACACCCAAAATTCTATTGGGTTAGAGGTGAACTCAGGAGGAAAGGCAAATTGGTCATAAGTAATGATGTGACACTTCAGAAGATAAGATTGCAATGGTTACATGACTCACCATTTGGTGGTCATTCAGGCCGCAATGTGACTTCCAGCAGAGTCAAATCCCTTTTCTTTTTGAAAGGTATGACTAAGGACATACTTAATTATGTCAAGAATAGTGATGTTTGTCAGTGCTGTAAACCTGATTTGGCAGCTTCTCCAGGTCTCTTACAGCCTTTGCCCATCCCTGATCGAGTTTGGTCTGATATTAGCTTGGATTTTATTGAAGGGTTCCCTCCCTCCCATGGTAAACAAGTGGTTCTGGTAGTTGTGGATCGTTTAAGTAAGTAAGCACACTTCTTAGCCATTGCTCACCCTTATACAACAGTTGATGCGGCCCAACTTTTCCTTGATAACATATTCAAGCCTCATGGTTTGCCTAGCACTATTACCAGCGACCGTGACCTAATTTTTCTTAGCAAGTTTTGGACTGAGTTGTTCAATAATCAGGGTGTCGCTCTCAATAAATCTACTACTTACCATCCTCAGTCTTATGGCCAAACCGAGGTGGTAAACAAGTGCTTGGAAACTTATCTTCGCTACATGTGTGCCCAACAGCCCTCAGATTGGTCCAAATGGTTACCTTGAGCCGAATGGTGGTACAACACCAATTTTCATTCTTCTACTCATACCACTCCATATGAGGTTGTATACAGGCAACCACCACCCATTCATTTGCCTTGTCAGGAGAGTCCAGCAATGAAGTAGTGGAGCGTAGCTTGGCTGCTAAGGAATTATTTATCAAAATTATAAAATTTTACTTGCTTCGGGCCCAAAACAGGATGTTTCAACAGGCTAATAAGCTTCAACCTTATAGGCAAACTTCTATGCATGCTCAAGCTCACCACAAACTGATTCCCAAGTTCTTTAGACCTTTTAAGGTGTTGGATAAGTTTGGTACAGCTACCTATCAGTTGGAATTGCCACCATCTTCTGAGATACATAATGTTTTTCATGTTTCATAGCTCAAGGCTTGTAGGGACCCTGCTGCCAGCCCTGCTGTACCACTCCCTGTGTCTCCACAACCAACATTCTCCACTGATGGCCCTGAAACAATTCTGGATCGCAAGATGGTTAAGAGAGGACGGATCACAACAACCAAGGTTTTGGTTAAATGGAAGAATTAACCAGAGAGTCAAGCAACATGGGAGTTTTATTATGATTTGCTTAAGAAATTTCCTGACTTTCACCCTTGAGAACAAGGGTGTGCTTCTAGGGGCGGATATTGTGAAAGGATTTCTTATATTCCAAGAAATTGAGTCTATTTTTAATTTGTACTATGTTTTGGAGTCTGTTAATTTTCAATTAAAGGTTGTTATAAGCCTATGGTCCATTTTATTTGGTCACTTAGTATCACACTATTGTGTGTATAGAGTCAGTTTTTATAATTCCTTATAGTAGTGGTGATGCCCCTAGCTGAGCTGGCAATTGAAGTGCGCAGGGTTGTTAGGATATTCTCTTGCCAACGATTGTAACTAACTCACCCATATATTGTGATGGAAAGGAATGAATGGAATATCATCATCACATTTTAGAAAAATATTCTTCTCTCTCTCAATTCATTATCTCCTTGTTTACTCTCTGTTTACTCTTTAGCACCAGCACTCATTCCATCAGTGAGTACCCTGCCTGAGTAAGGAATTCTTTCGGTTCTCCCTAAGAATCCAAATCTGTTCCAATGAATCTCTTAATAGTGTTTGCATAACTGTGAGTCAAAAAATGTGATATGGTTCTCTGGGGAATGCACCTCAAATCACCACTGTAGATAATAACTAGCTAAAAGAATTCCCCAACCGGGGCTTGCTTGCAAAAAGAGCAGCTCTTCAGCACTTCATGAATCATTTGTCGAGAAAAAAAAGCACTTCATGTGACGCATGGTTCTTTAGCTCCTCACAATATATAAATGTAATTGTGGTTTGTGGCCCTAATCTTGCAAATATTGCGAAGCCCCTGACAAAAGATACCACATAAACAAAGTAATTTGCAAACAAGTTATGCATGCAACGAGCAGGAGAGTTTGTATGTGTTTTCAATGGTATCTCATCTCCAAGCACAAGCAACGACAGAAAAAAAGTAATTTTAGGGCTTGTTTAGCACACCATACTACACATGATTTGACAAGCTAATAAATTACATTTTGACTTTTTTAGTTGTTTAATGTGTCTACATAGTGTGTCTACAGTGTTGTGTAAGCTTATCATCAAACCGTTCTAATACATCAAAATGATGGATCACTTAGTCAGGCCTTGGGGGTGGGATTATGTTTGACTGGGTTTTCATGAATAAACTTGTGTAAAAACTTTAAAATTACAAAATAGAAACATCAATTTTGAATCTTCTGATGCAAATTAACTCAATTTTTAGTATAGGTCAAATAAATTATTTGACAGTTTTAGACCCTAGTTATATAATAATTATATAATAAGCAAATAAAATATAGGCCACCAGACTAGGCTAAATAGCTCGCACAGGATCGGGCAGACCCAACAATTTATTGATCCAAATTATACCTGGTCAATTACAAGATGGCCCGTGTTTGGCACAGCCCCTAGTTAGCCAGCTTGAACAGGCTCTGGCCTACTCTGAATTAACATCCCTAAGTGGTGGTAATAGGAACCTCACTTGGAGCACTTTCTGAACCAGTGTATCACATATCAAATTTAAATAAACATGGTATATATTTAAGTAAAATGTGTTTTTGTGAAATCTAAAATGTGGCAATTTTATCCTATCCAGAGTTATACAGTGTATCACCAAATATATGATAACATTATCTTATACAATAAAGTATCTTATATGACATCATGACACAGTATTAAAATTATATCAGATCTTATACAATTAAACCATATACCATCTAGTCTTACATTATCCCGTTATGCTTACCAGACAAACCCCTAATGAGTCATAAAGACAGTGGATGTCATTTGTGATTTCCGATAATTTTCAAATAGTCTTGCCAAAACCTCAGTGATTAATTATAGAAGTTTTGAGATGAAGTAAAACAATCAAGTTCCATGCAAAAATGCATACCAAACATAAACTCACCCTTTGTAAAGTGCCCTTGGACCCTCTGTAAGCAGGACTTGAAACCACACAAGACAAATGCAGTAAATAAATAACTTAATAACAAAGGGAATTCATAGTGAATGCCAGAAGTGAAAATATAGCACTTTTTCATGATTGGGGTATATGAAAGTCATTTCAGTATTATTATTGTTATTAGCTAATAAATTGAATAATTTCACTTTCAGAAAAGGAGGAAAAAGAGAAACTATTTAGGGCTTCTTTTTCTTATTAATTTTGTTGGAAGATAAGATAACTCTATGACGCTGTCTTTCCTGAATTATGTTCTTTATTATAGACACGTAAGGAGGCTAAGAATTTTCTTAAACAAAATACAATGCAATCATTCATCTTTGACCCTTCGGGTATTATTACATAAACTGCTAGCACACACATTGATTCTCATACAACAAGAGTAAGGAAATCAAGCATGACTCAAGGAATGCACGAAAGGAGCATAGAACTTGTAAGGAACAGTACCGAGTTATCAACTAAAGTCAATCTTTTAAAGTAGGATAACTTCAATCAACTAAGACTTTCCAGGATTCCAATATACTGGCTTAAAAATACCTCGTTAGCCTGAGTTAACGAAAGCAGCATAATCATATTGCAATTACAGTACATCTCACGGGAATAAAATTAACAGCAGACTAAATATACTCAGCCATATGAACAAATTGATTTAAAGGCCAAGTGCTTTCAATATTTTCCAAACTCCAATTATTTTACAATGTATAAGTATGGTTTCCACTGAACAAAAAGTCAGAAAATATTCCCAAATCACTTCAGCACATTACACCTGGAATTTAAAAGTCAGGAAATTGTTTCATAGAATACTGTGGTCATTAAGCCATGTCATTTTTAGGCCAAAATTGAGTTACATCTTTTAAACCCTCCTAAAATTAAGCAGTCATCACCATCATATTTCAACGCCTCTTTCCTTGACATTGTTTCAGAATTCAGCCAAAAGTTAGTGAAGAAGGTATGGACAATGACAACAAATAAATCCCTATTGGGTGACAATAGAATCATGTCTAAGTGGGTAAAGAAGCAGAAGTCTGGTATAGAAGAAAAAAAAGTACTGCCAAGTTTGGGAGATGAGAAAACAGTATTAATACCTGGTATGCACAATGAAATCCACTTTTGTAGATTCTAGCACCCGTGGATTCTCTTTGCAACATGAGACGTGTTTTAATCATATCCACGGGTGCAGTTACAAGGGTGCTCAGTATGCCTGCAACCGTGCTTGAGCTGTATAAGGTACAAACTGCTATTAGTTCAGTTACATCAGATAATGGTAAATGATTTTGATTTCAAAATAATAAGTTTTGAGGGAAAAATTATAATTAAACCAGAGTTGTAAAGTGCTGATAGAAACCTAGTATTTTATTAGAAAATAAAGGGCAACCTGGTGCTATAAAGCTCCACCCATGGGGTCTAGGGAAGGGTAGGATCTATTGCAGATCTATTTTAGGCAGTCTAACCTAGCATTTGCAATAGGCTAATTCCATGACTCAAACACGTGACATTTTGGTCACATGGCAACAACTCCAACTGTTACAATGAAACTCCCCTTTTGGTAATTTTTATTAGAAATTATAAGGAATTTCCCTGACTACAGAAAAGAACACACAGAACTGTTATAATATAAAAAAATATCTTAGAATATCGTAATATTATATTGAGTTATCTCATAGGATAAGTTTATTATCTCCTAGGATTAGATTTTCATATTACTTAGTTGTTGTCATGATTTATTTCCTAGTTTCCCTATTTAATTAGGATTAAGGGTCTTGTTTCCCTATAAATAGATATTAGTGTTTAGTCTTTTGTATCAAGATATTATCAAGATATCATCAACTTATTGTCAATGATATTACATCTTTATTCTTTCTATTCTCCTTATTTTATCTAACCCCCATAACTTTAACATGGTATCAAAGCGGTACCATCCTCTGTGACCTGTCTCGTCACTATTTCGCTGCTGAGTTCCCAAAAGTTTGGGAATGTAATGACGATTTTATTTGTTGACCGTGTTAGCACCGTTCATCGCGTAATTACTGTTTCACGCGCGTTTCTTCTGCAACCTGTTTCCGCGCGCGTGGGATCCGCACGCCACTTTCTGGACACCGTCTCGCCGCGATGCCAGTTCTGTTGGACTCGCTAGACCTCCTTGGTTCTGTTTTACCCACTTCCAGCTTGTGGGTCTCAAGTTTAAGGTGTGTTTCAAGCCTTTTTTTGGTTGCTGCAATTTTTCCTCAATATTGTTTAAGTATGTTTCGAAGTTGTGTGTTAGACCACTTATTAGTAAACAATATAAGAGGAGGCCTAGGCCCAATGAGCCGAAGTAATGTTGTTTAATGTGTCTCTTTTATTTCTGTGTTGTCGGTTTTATTTATGTATGTCAGTGTAACTGTCATTTTCATTTTGAATAAGTAGAAGGAGGGAAAGGATTAGAGGTCAGACAGTTATTGGTGGTTATTGGGAGGGAGAGGCCAAGCTCTCTAATTCTTGGTGGGGGAAACATTGTATCTAGTCTCTGACTATCAAATTTCTTCCTTCTCTTGTTATTTTCTACTTCTGACTCTATGTAATCAGTTTCTATCAGCAATCAAAGACAGTTATTGTTTCTACTTCTAATTTTAATACCAGTTTCTATCAACTGGTATCAAAGCACTAAGATCCCAGGAAATTGATGGTTTTGACAAGGAGAATGGAATCACGCATTGAGACTTTGGAACGCGATTTCGAAGGGCAGCTTGCCATGCGACAGAATTTGGAATAGAATCTGGAAGAAGAACGCAGAGAGCGCTTGAAAACGCGAAGGCAGTTCCAGGCCTTGGCTGACTCGTTGCGCGAAGTTTCTGTGCGCGTTCGTGATACAGAGGAAGTGAATCGCGAGGGACACAACGTTACTAGGCATCAACACGATCCTAGAAACCGTGAAGAAAGGTGGGGGAAATTGAAAATTCCTGTTTTCGACGGAGATGATGCGTATGGCTGGACCAATCGTGTGGAGAGATATTTTGAATTGAAGGAAATGAATGATGCTGAGAAGATACAAGCAGTTATGATTGCTGTGGAAGGGAAAGCATTCACTTGTTACCAATGGTGGGAATTCAGTGCAAATAATCCCACTTGGGACGTCTTCAAAGTGGGCAATCATAAGAAGATTTCAACCATCCATGATGCAAAGTCCCTTTGAGTTATTGTTGAGTCTCAAACAAACAGGTACGGTGAAAGAATATCGGGAGTAGTTTGAGTTGTATGCTGGTCCACTCAAATGTACCGAACCTACTTATTTGAAAGGAATTTTCATGAATGGTCTCAAAGAAGTAATAAGGGCAGAATTTAAACTTCATCCCGTTGAAGGATTGTCAGAGTTGATGGATTATGCCCAAAGGGTTGATGAGAAAAATATGCTGCTCACTAAAGGGAATGTTGAAACAAGTTCAGCAGGGAGATCAATCAGGACTTTCAATAATTCCAAAACTGTAACCTAGGAGTAAAACTCAAGTCCAGACAACTCATTCAGGGGTTGGGAGTTCTGTGGGAGAGGTGAATAGTGCCAGGACTTCTGGATCTTTTAGAAGAAGAGGGTTTACGAGGCTAACCGATGCGGAGATGCAGGAGAAATCCAGACAAGGACTTTGTTTTAGGTGTGATGAGAAGTTCAGTCCGGGCCATGTTTGTGCAAACAAGCAGTTACAAGTGCTGCTGTTAGAAGAAGATGAAGTTACTGAAGAAAAAGAAGAAGAATAGGTTGAACAAGAAGAAAAGGCCGAATTCAAGCCACCACAATTGTCTATGTTTACTATCTCTGGCCTCACTTCTAAGAGATTTATCAAGTTGTGGGGATCTTCAGAAGAAAAACAATTGATAGTCCTTGTAGATTGTGGAGCCTCCCATAATTTTATATCCTCTGCTTTTGTCAAGGAACACAAATTGCCAGTGTGTGAAACTGCACTATATACTGTAGAAGTGGGAGATGGTAGAAGAATTCCTTGCGAAGGGGTATGTCCACAACTTCAACTGTTGACTCAAGGATTGAAAGTTCAAAAAGAGTTCTTTGTTTTTGATTTGGGAGGGGTAGATGTGGTGTTGGGCATGGAATCACTACAAGAAATAGTTCACATACCGACGGCCATTCACCGACGGCTTCAGCCCGTCGCTAAAAAAGCGGGATTTCCGACGGCCAAAACCGTCGGGCTTGCACCGCTTAATTTGGATATTACCGACGGGTTAACCCGTGGGAAATCCCTTTTTTTAGCGACGGACTAAAGCCGTCGGTGATTGTCCGTCGGTAAACCGTGAATTTTGGGAAATTCGCGGTTTTTTTTAATACCGACGGGTAATTTAGTTTTTCCGACGGCTTTATCCCTCGCTAACCCCCTGTCGCACCGACGGGTTAGACCGTCGGTAAGTTTAAAATGGCTGTCGGTAAGCTCTTTATTTGGCCAGAACAGAACCATCACTCGCAGAACCATCTTCTTCTTCATTCTTCTTCTTCAACCGACGCACGCAGAACCATCTTCACCCACGCGAAACACTCGCCCACCACTCGCAGAACCATCTTCTTCTTCAAAACACTCACCCACTCGAGTCTTCTTCTTCATTCGACCACTCAGTGCGCAGCAGATTCTTGCCGTCGGTCGCGAGCGAATCCTTTGGGGGACCGTTTTCACCGGGCGTCGAAGCAGCCATCGTCCACTGCAACTCTAAACGGCTTGCCTCCTCCGTGCTTCCCCGTCTCATACACAACCGTATATTTTCTCACTTTAACCGTATTTTCTCACTTTAACTGTAATTTTTTTTAATCAAGTTTCCTTCTTTTCATATTTTTTGTTGGTTTGAAGGGGGTGGAGGAAGAGACTGCTTATGGCTCACCAATCGTAAGGCTAAAAACCTGAAAGTGATTATCCGAGGTATTTTTTGCCTTTTATGATCCATTTAATATTTCGCTATCCTCTCGACGTGATTTGTGTTAGGTTAAAGTATACATTAAAAAAAATTGCATATGAATAGATTGAGATATTTATACTGAGATGTGCCTACTACTCATTTTGTGTTTACTTTCTTCAAATCATTTGATTAATTTAGGAATTAATTTTTTCTTGAAGAAGCTTTCTTTAGGATTTGGGCATTGACTTTAATAACCATGGTCATCTGACCATGTTGTTTTGCTGCTAAACAAGATTTTACTGACCTTGATATCATGCAAGGTGTTGTGCTTTCAGACGGCTTTGTATATTGTCCACATTTTGTTAATAGAGTTTGAATTGTTCATGGTTTTAAAGTGTTTGTGGTTTCTTATGTCAATATTGCTCCTTTGATAGCACAAATATGAGCACTCAGGTCTTTAAGTTGTTTGTGTTATGTTGTGTCAATATTGCGTTTTGCTTATCAAACCAACCAGTTCCTGGAGATTGTGGATATTATCTGCATGCCCATACATTAGGGGAAACTTATCCACCAAGGAATTAGGAGCTGAATCGAGCAACATTTGTTGATGATCTCTTATTTCATGCGGGAGGGAATTGCAGGGTGTTGTTCTAAACTACCTTTATGGAAGTAAAGAGATGGTAGTTCAAGGTTTGGAGGAAATAAGGTAATAAAGAGTTCTAAGAAAGGGAAAAGAGAGAAAAACGAGTTGGAGAAGCTTATGTGTTGGGTTAATAAGGGGATTGAGGCAGGATGCTAGTATTTTTGTTTTTCTATTTTTGTTTTTCTTTTTCTTTTCATTTTTGGTTTTTTGTTTTGTCGGAACCTTTTGGGTTGTTATTACTGCGTTGTTGGGTTAGGGTTAGTTCCAAGGAATCGGATCGATGATGGACGATGGGTTTGATATTGGTAAAAAAAGACAGCGTGCGCATGGGCGGTGATGCGGGTCCTACATTTCTCCCTTCCATATGAATGGTGGGTCCCACTTATTCAAGACTACCATGCTTAGTTGCTTACCCTTTCTTATGTGTGAGTTTCTTCTCTTCTATTCTATACAAAAAGCTGCAAATAAGAACACATTTAGATCTGTCCTTCACTTATTGGCTAAAACGTTACTCACCCTCTTATAATCCTAAGGACAGGAGGCCCGGATTTGTTTTTCTCCAAGTTCTCTATTAAAATAAATATTCGATAACTAATCCAAAATAAAGTTACTGATGTTTTAGTTTTTGTTTTTATGTTTTGTTTTTAGTAGGATAACTGACCCTCTAATGTTTTATTCTTCTTTGAAATTTCAGTGATATTACTTATTTGCATGATGAAATAAAACCTCTGTTGTCTCTTGATATTAAATGTCAATGTTTTATTTATTTAATTTTATTGTGGCTAGACATCAAGTGCTAAGGGATTGAGTAGAAACCTTGGAGATATCAAATCAGTTATATGCTCGTGGTTTTTCCCTCACTCCTATTTAGTTTTGGTTTTTGAGTAACCCATTATCTTACTTTTTGGTCAGAACTCATTGGATCCACTGATTTTGTGGAGAAAGGGACAGACAACGTTGTGTTTAGAACCTGTGATCAAGAAAAAGATAGAGTTGTATTTCAAATAGGCACATCTGATGCTGTGAGAGCCCTAACCGCTGCTCAGTTAGTGTAAGTTAATTGTCTATTTTGTTTCCCTCTTTGATATATTTTTTGCATTTAATTTTAAGCAAAATAATTGCTTAGTATTGGTAGTATACAATTTTTTTTTATGGTCAGTTGCCTAGTGGCATCAATCATGCCATATAAAAGCTGACCTTAACTAGTGTGATAAGGGTTGCTGGGTTGGCTGTTATTGTTGTTGTTGGCTCTTTATAGTTGTTGATTGATCTTACTTTATTTAGGAATGAAAGCCTGTTCATATATTACGTTTAAAACATTGCAATCTTAGTTGTAGTCATGATTGGCTGGAGGATCTTTTGCCTCTTCCAATTCCAAATACATTACCCCAATGAATTGTTATAAAATTCTAGATGAAGTATGTATGTTGTTGATAGGTATTAAGATAACCCTTTGGTTAGTTAGTTCTTGCTTCTCTCCCTCTTTCAGCGCACCTTCTTTTCCTTCATTTTCAGCCAGCCACCTCTATATCTCTGTCTTTGGAACTCATTATTGCTTCCTCTGATGGTTCCCAGAACCGGTAGTATACTTCAAACTTCAGCTATATCTCATGCTTCACATCTTCCTCCTTACTTCACAATGTTGCAATCTTCTTTCTTATTACAATCTCTTTTTTTTTTCTTTTCTTTTCATTTTTTATAATCATAGATTATGTTTTTTTTTTGTTAATAGATTATGTTTGTATATTAATTATTAAGAAACTACTCCTGAGGGAAAAACTTATCAGAAATTGGTTCTCTCCTATCCAATAATTAATGAGGTATCTGCCTACATTGATCATGATTTAAGTCGGGTATCGATCTTGTTATCCTAAAGTTAATTGATGCAATTATTTCAGATCTCCTTTTACTTTGTGAAAACAAGGTTCTTTGCTTTTGTTATGCAGCTAGCCTCCTTGGAAGAGCCTTTTAATTGGTATGCTGGACTTTGTTTTGACTGGTGTTTTATTGTTGTTTACAGGGAGTAAAGCTTTTGGGAAGTCTAGGTGGCACGTTTTCTAAAACTTGGAAACCAAAGAAGACAGGCACAATAATCGGCCCTGTAATATTTGGAGGTTAGTATTTAATTTCTCTCTATATCCAATAATTAATGAGGTACTCAAAGGTATTGGTAGTGTTATGATAAATCAAAGATCGTATACTATGTCATCCAAAAATGGAATTAAGTTATCCTAGAATTAGTTTTCCAGTTCATATCATTTGAAAAATGAATGCATACGTCATTCGGTTTCATGGTGTTCATTATAACGTCGTCGGTTTTATTTTATTGCATATTTTATTTTCGTAAATTTCAATTATGTTTAATAATGTCTTATATTGATACAGACGAGGGTTGCTTGGGAGGAAAAAGATGAGGAGCTGATGGAGAAGAATTTTCATATGAAGGCCTCCCACCGCCTTTCTGACATGCTTCGAGATGCCCGCATCGTGATCGCCACCAGCTTGGATAGGGGACGAGCTGCGGCGGTAGTAGCGCACTGGAACTCCCCTGAGTTCCAGGCGACCAGCGCGAAGGCCAAGAAGAATAGGGCCTCTGAGAAGGGTGGCAGCTTGCACACTGGAGGCAGTGTCAGTCAGGCGCAGCACGCAGTTAGACTTGTACGTGTTATAAAATTGTTATTATTATTATTTTATTATTATTATTATTATTATTATTATTATTATTATTTATTTAAATTTTTTTATTAATACAATCTCAGTCGAGGAGGTTGGGGAGAGAAGTTCAGTTGCACGAGCTTCATCTTGCAACTCATACGAAGAGGAGTACTGGTGATTTCGTTGATGAGCGTCGAGGCGGACTCGGTAATTATAAAATATAATAAATATTTTTTAATAATGTTTATATTGTTTTGTTAAAAAGATTTGACTTATTTGTTTGTTTAACAGAGGAGTTTGAGGCGAGGATGTCTCGGCTTAGATCTCGAGCTCATCATGTTCTCCATCTCGAGCCCTGACGATCTATCTACACCGCCGAGGGTTTGGGCGGAAGTGGTTGGCGAAAGAAGAAGGCGGTCGCTTATATGGTGTCGGGCGACCTTGCCAAAGAACTACAAAGGGGCCCGCCGCCACACACCGGAGAGTCGTCGAGTAGTAGTGCCGCCACCGGTCGCTCTGCCGCGGATGACCAGGAGATAGCCGAGTTGAAGCGGGCCGTGGCCCAAAGGCCAGGAGCTTTGACTCAGTCTTTGCGGCAGCGAGCAGATGTACCAGATTGCTAGCTTCGCCCGGCCAGCCTACTCCGCCTCGGCCTCGACCTCGCCTCCGCCTCGCCTCCGCCTCCGCCTCCGCGTACTGATGGTCATGTCGATGATGCAGATGATGTAGAGCATCTCGATCATGATCAGGAGAACCAGGACTATTAGTTCTATTTGTACTTATATTTTTTCATATTTTTGGATATCATTTTTTTTTGTTTCGTATATTATTTTAGTTACTGATTTTTATTTGTGGGATTTTTTTATTTATTATGTTTTCTTTTTTAATTTGCTTTTTAGTTTACGTTATCACATTTTTATATATGGAAAATCAATTAATAATTAAATTAAATTAAATTACAAGTAATTTTTAATTAAATTAATAAATAAATATTTTTAATATGAGAGTAAATTATTTTTATAATTAAACAAATAAATAATTAAATTATTTAATTAATTAAAGAATAAAATTAATTTGGTTATTAATTAAAATTAATTTATTAATAAATTTAATTAAAAAAATTCCGACATCGACGGCCTAAGACGTCGGAAACAATTCAGATTTACCGACGGTCACGTCCGTTGAAATCGACGTCATTTACCGACGGCTTTGCGTCGGTGTCGACGCTATTTACCGACGAGTATAACCGTCGGTATTTCCGACGGCGAAGAAGAGTCCGTCGGTAATCCTTTGCGACGACCATATTTCCGACGGGTTTTAGGCCGTCGGTTATCCGTCGGTAAAAGTGGGTTACCGACGGCTTTTATCGCTTACCGACGGCTTTAGGCCGTCGGTAATCCCGTGTTTTTTTGTAGTGAATGGTTGGCTGGTCTTGGAGAAATTTGGGCCAGTTTCAAGGAATTAACATTGAAAGTCCCTATTGTTGGAGGATATAAAATCCTTAAAGGTGAACCTAGTTTGGCCAGGGCAGCAGCTTCTTTCATATCTACTCTCAAGGCTCTCAATAATGAAAGGCAAGGCTTTTTGCTTGACTATCAGAATTTACTGGTTGCCACAGAAACACCTACAGCTGTACCGGAATCGATAGAATCTGTTTTGGAAGGATACAAAGAAGTTTTTCAAGATCCAACAGGGCTACCTCCGCCCAGAAGACAGGACCATGCAATTGTTTTGAAGGAAGGAGCAACCATTCCCAATCTCAGGCCTTACAGGTATCCACATTACCAGAAAAATGAGATTGAAAGGTTAATTGATGACATGTTTAATTCTGGTATAATTAGACCAAGTGTGAGTCCATATTCTAGCCCAACATTTTAGTCAAGAAAAAAGATGGAGGCTGGCATTTTTGTGTAGATTATCAGGCTTCGAATAAGATCACTATACCAGATAAATTCCCTATTCCTATTATTGATGAATTGCTTGATGAATTGGGAGGAGCAATGATTTTTTCTAAGTTAGATCTGAAATCTGGTTATCACCAAATTAGAATGAAGGAAGAGGATATCCCAAAAACTGCTTTCAGAACTCATGAAGGGCATTATGAATTATTTGTCATGCATTTGGTCTCACTAATGCCCCTTCTACTTTCCAATCTCTCATGAATGAAATGCTTAAACCATATCTAAGAAAATTTGTTTTAGTTTTCTTTGATGATATTTTGGTTTATAGCAAAAAGGACCATCAAAGACATTTACAAGCAGTTTTGGCCTTGTTAAAGGAGCATCAATTTTTTGCCAATAAAAAGAAATGCACTTTTGGACAGACTCAACCAGAATATTTGGGTCATATCATTTCAGCCAAAGGGGTGGCGGTCGACCCCAAGAAGACTGAAGTAATGATGGATTGGTCAACACCAAAAGATATTAAAGCTCTCAGAGGATTTTTAGGCCTTACAGGTTACTATAGGAGGTTTGTGAAAGACTATGCGAAGATAGCCTAACCCTTAACATAACTGTTGAGGAAAGACAACTTCCAATGGACACCAAACGCCCAGGTAGCTTTTGAGCAGCTAGAAAAACTTATGGCTGAACTACCAATTCTTACTGTCCCAGATTTCTCTAAGGTTTTCACTATAGAGACTGATGCCTCAAATAAAGGCTTGGGAGCGGTTCTATTGCAGAGGGGCAGACCTGTGGCTTTTCTTAGTCAAACTTTGTCAAAGAGGGGTCAATCCAAATCAGTTTATGAGCAGAAATTAATGGCCATTGTCATGGCTGTCCAGAAGTGGAATCATTATTTACTTGGCAGACATTTTATCATTCTCACTAATCAGAAAAGTCTCAACCTCCTCAGGGATCAAAGTGTTGGGAGAAGAACAATTAAGGTGGAGTTCAAAATTGATGGGGATCTCAGCTCTCTTATTTGCGACTTTAAAGCAAGTCAAACAAAATGAGGCGAAGGAGACACCAAACACACCTGCACCTTCGGGTTCGGACTTAGGATTGAGAATAATTTTTTTAACTATTTTAAATTAAATTTTAATTGATTTTTCGTGTGCACTGTTGTAGCGAGTTAAAAAGCTCGTTACAAATTACTCATCTCTCTATTTCTTTCATGGGTGAGTTCTATTGTGCGCAAGCGATGTGGGCATAACTACCGTGTATAAGTGTCTTAAAGTCATCCAAAACTTCAATGACAACCAACGCTGCCCATCGAAAGCAGAAGCTCACGGTCTTGCTCGTAATCACGGTCAATACGGTGACTTAATCGGTGCTCGTTTGACAAAAAAAAAATGAATATTAGTACCTCAAAACTCATCAAAACTCAACTCGTATTCGTTTTCTTTGTTTTTTGTCAAAAGAACAACGATCAAGTCACGGTCTTGACCATGATGATGAGCAAGACTGTGAGCTTTTGCTTTCGAGAGGCGGCGTCAGTCGTCGTTGAAGTTTCGGATGACTTTAAGACACTTGTGTATGGTAGTGATACTTATATCGCTTGTGCACAGTAGAATTCACCTCATTTCATCTCATAACAAGTATTGTATCATAAAAAAAAAAAGTCTCAGAATAAGTGTTATTTTTTCTTTTTAATATAATATTAATTATTTTTTTATTTATACCCAAATTAATAATGTGTAAAACACCCATAACTCATATTTTACTATGCATTTATCATGACTCAAAAAAAGTGTCAGTTATATCTTTTCAAAGCAATCATATACTTGAATTATTGATATGTAGCAAGTCAATCAGCTTGAGGAAATATTTGGTCAGAGGGAATAAAGGGAGAGAAGAAGAAGGAAGAGATTATTTTAAATTTTATATGTTTGGTCAATTTTTTGGAGGAGAGGGTAGCAAAATCTCTCCTAACTCAATTTTGGTCCCCCTTTAATATTGGGGTTTTTTGAGGGGAGGGAATGAGAGTTTAAATCATTTAATATAAAATGACTTAAATATCCTTATATATATAAAAGATTATAAGGATATAAAAATAAATTAATATTTCTCCTTCATTAAAATCTCTCCCTTCTCTTTTCTTCCATTAAAATTTCTTCCTTCCCCTCATTTTAACCAAATAAACCCTGAATGTGGGAAAAAGTTTTATGTCACCTTTTTTGTCCCGGGTGAAAAACTTATTTTGAACTGCTAATTGTATATGAATTATGTGACATAGTTTGTTGATATTTTTCATTTTGCAGTTGGATATTTAAAAAAAAAAAATTGAATCTAAGCTTTATCGGTGATAGAGTTAATTGCCACTACAAGTTTGGGAAAGAATTCATACCAAAAACTATGGGCTCTGAATCTTTGGAAGAAGTTGCCTGTGGGATTAATTTTATTTCGCTGAAGTCTGTCGTCGTGACTATGCTTCCGTTTCTAGACACAAGTGCCTTTTAAATTTTTTTTTTTTTGAGATGTCAAATAAAAGATATATTGATATGAGAATATAATATAAAAGGTGATTCACCTTAAGGGTGTTTATAAACCGATCCAATCCAATTCAAACCGCAGCCACCGAACCGAAAAACCGCAAACCGAATTAACCGCAAACCGAAAAAACCGAAAACCACAAAAAACCGAAATTTTGGATTGGATTGGATCGGTTTTCGGATCGTTCTAATGGAACCAATCCAATCCAAACCGATCCAAAGTATTATTACATAACATAATATTATACTTATAATTACCTTTTTTTAATATATTTTCTCACACATTATAAAATTTAATTTTTTAAATTAATCATGTATATTTTTATATAATATAGAATATTTTACTTTTTTAATATACATTTTTTTGTTACATTTTTAAGCTTACAAATAAATTATTTATTCTTATTTTTATAATTTTAAACATATTTTTCTTAATTTGTGGATCTACTCTTCTTTTTCCCATTTTATAATTCCCTTTTACATTAATACAATAATGCGTGATATATCAATACAGAAAAATAATGCATGATATGGTCGTACCTCAAGCATTCCTGAGGCCAATGATTCCTTTTGATTATTTCATAGTTTCATTTATAAGAAGCAAAAAAAAGTTGGGTCGTTACTGCCCTACTGTTGACTACTGTAATACTATTAGTTTAATGTTATGAAATTTAAGTTATCGTTATTGTCGTAATTTCACCATTTAGAAAAATATAAACAAGAATATTAGATTATAAATGAGAAACCGAAATCCAATCCAATCCAAACCGAAGTAAATCGGATCGGATCGGATCAGATTTGATTTTAAAACCAAACCGATTGGATGATTATAGTAAAAACCGAAAGGATTGGATCGGATGGTTTTTCCCCTTAAAACCGATCCAATCCAATCCGCAAACACCCTTAATTCAACCCAATCACAATACCAAAGCAACCGAATCAAAGAAAGGTTCAACGAGTCATTCGTATAGAAGACAGTGACCGAGTTCAACCTAAATAAGAACTATTTTCAAGACATAACTTTGATATGTTATGTTAGAGTTGACAAATCGGACAACAAATTGGAGAAAATACACTCGGCCCTTACCTTTTAATTCCCTAATAGCCAACAACACCGAGTGCTATATCAATCCTTTTACAAAAATGAAGTTCAATAAAATCTTTGAAATTACACTAATTAATCACCATTCTTTGTTCTTCGTAATCTCAAATTTATGTGTTTCTCTAACCTGTTAATTACTTTTCATAGTCATTATCTTTTAATTCATCTATTAAACATTCTAGTCCCCCACCCCCCAAAAAAAACAAATAAAAAAGCTGACAATCAATTGTGATAATCATCCATAAAATACACTGGAAGCAGATACTTCTAGTTACCATGCTAAGTCAAACAATAATTATTTATGGAGATGCATTATTACTTGAATTGCAATGATCGTTAAAAAATTATCCTTTTTGGATTGAGATTTTCCACCAGTTGTTTGAAAGGACTATGCAGCCCCAAGGTGTCCTTGAAGAGGTCGGGTGGTTGAAATTGGTTGTACCTATTTTCCTTTTGCATTTTTGATACCAGGCTCATAATCTGCAATCTGTTGCATATCATAGGATTACCCATGTATCAATGTATTGTTCAAATTATTGGAGTTTTGTAACACTCGAACGCTTGTTTGGATTCATGTCCTGTAAAAAACAAAAAGTGTTTGCAGAATTTTGTTTATTTAAGTAAATTTATTCGGTTCAATTTTAATTAATTGGGTCTAATGTGATATTTGGGTAGTGAGAGTTTAATATTAAAATAAAAAATAAATCAAACTTTGCTAGCCTCTGGTTATAAAATTCATTTTCAGCTATATGATGCCTATAGTGACTGTGAAATGTATAACACATCACTCTGAATATATAACGCTTACTTTCAGAAACTTTTCTTTGTCCTAAAACATTCTCAACCGAACTGAAATGATGAAAAACAACGGATACGCACGTAGTTTCTGTATATGATCTCAAAGCTCACAGAGCTTTCAATATGATTTAAAAAATAGTTGATTTAAAAACAACCGGTAAGTTTATGGAGTCCCGAGTTCAATTCTCGGAATGCCCCTTCCTGGTATTTTTTGTTGTTTCGGGTTATACTCTTCTCATTTGTTCAACGGTATAAACCGATTCCAAATTACTACCAAAAAAGCAAACACTGCCGCTGCGATTTCAACTTCTTTTTAACGTTAAAGAAAAATAATAAAACGAGCCAACACTCAAGCACCTAAGGTTATGATTATTACAAGATGTTGTCACCACCACCACCATCTTCATTCTTCACCAACTACTTAACATACTGTGACAAACATTGTGTAACTGACGAAACATGGTGTGAAGAAATCAAAATTTTTCCAGAATAAGGTTGCGCATGAAATCTTCTGGAGCTGCAGAACAAAAGAAATAACTGAATATTTTATTATTTAATGAAATTCAAGATGTCAAAAGCTTGGAAGTTAGCTACAAATATGATGAGTACCTAATCCTCCTGTAAAAAGCCGGAATTGGCCAAGAGCCTGTCTAATGAACATTTCAACCCCACTCACAGCAATGGCTCCAGCCTCGGTAGCCTCACGCAAGAGCCTTGTATTTCTAGGTGTGTAAACAGCATCAAATACTAGTTCATATGATCTCAATGCTCCCTATGTAACCATTAATGATTAAACCATGTAGCATATCAAACACTAATGATTAAACCATGTAGCATATCAAATTATGTACCTCATTTTACTTTTACAATGAGTGTTGTGTGAGAGAGAAATAAAGAGAACCTTTGTTATAGGACTTTCATTTGAATTTGGTTCCATTCCAACAGAAGAAGCATTTGCTAGGATCATTCTGTTTTCTGGGGAGAATCTATCAAGATCTTCGTATGGTAGAGCTTCCCCTGACACTGCTTGTGCGAGAGCTTTTGCTCTCTCTATCAAACCAAGAAATGAAGTTTTTTAAAATTAGGATGATGGTCTTTTTCACTTTAAGGAAATGAAATATAGCATATTAATGTTGTTATCATTACCATAATTGCGGTTGAAAATGACAACCCGAGCCCCTCTACTTTTCGCACCATAGGCAAGTGCTCTTCCAGCACCTCCTGCTCCAACCAAAACAAATACTTTCCCCGCAATTGGAGAAGTGTGTGATGCTTCCCCATTTACACCCTGCCTCCCTGTTCAGCCCAAACAAATGTTAATTTGTCATCATTAGTAACACTGAATTCCAGCTGCTTTAACAAAGAAAAGATTCCCCACTTTTACTTTGGCCATTTCTTGTCTTTGATTACCTTCTCAAAGATACAATAATAAAGTATTTCATGTTTGCCTCTTATCGAAATAAGCTTAAAATAGCTTATGGAGATGTCATAAGCTGTTTTTATAAACTCTCTCAAATATTATGACAAGTGTTTATGCCACTATACAAGCCCAAATAAGCTGTCTAACTTTGAAAAGATGAGAAAAAGCTTTGATTCTTATGCTACCTCTCATTGCATCTTCTATTGCTGTGATAGATGCCTCACAATCTGTATTGTAACCGATCAGCTTTCCATCAATAGGCCTCCTTATTATTGTATTTACAGCTCCAATCGACTGTGCGAAAAAGGAAATTACATTTTAGATGATGCTTAAACAAACATAGATTAGGTTAGATTAGCATGGAATTTATCAAATGATTGAATCTGAAGCCAGCAAAGAACAACTATTGCACAAGTCCGGGTTGCTTTGATTTCTACTGATTACTGTTTACAGACCTTGGCAAGTGGATGGACTTCATCACAACAACCAATTGCTGCCTCTTTATAAGGGATTCCAACACTGTAGAAATCAAACAAGCATTCTATTATCCATTTAAGAAACTTAACTACACTAATGTCACGTGGTAAAAGTTCATTCACCCACTCATAATTATTTTCCTGCCAAAAGCTATTTTCCCTCCAAATATCCAATTTTCTTCAAGACCTATCCTTTTGCACGGGTTCACTGCTACTAGTTTCAATAATCAAATGTCACACTCATTCCATTTTCAGTTAAATCAATAATAAAGCACATCCCAAGTGCCTGCATACCTGAAACCTGCGAAGTCCTTGCCTGTGTAGGTGTTAAAGAACTCTTTTACATCATCAACAAGCATTGGCACATAAATTCCATTATATCCTTCATGTCTAAAAGCAGGGTTGTGCAAAATAGGCCCTTTACTATGGCCTACAGGATTTGACACAAGACCAAAAACTTTTGTATCTGCATTCACATGTTCCAGTTTATAAACTTGCTTAAGGCTGAGTAGAGTTGGCAAGCCAGGTATGGGTTTGTCCTCCAATGATCCATACACCAAAAATCCACCAAATTTCGGTCCCAATAATTGACATATAAGGCCTCTGCTTCCCACTGCAATAGCAATAAGGGGAACCTAGAGACAAGTAAAGTGGAATTGCTTAACTTCAAGATAAAAAGTATTAACTGTGAAAGACTGGTTTAATTATTTTAAAGTTTATAAATGTTGCATATTAGTCATTTAGGAATCAAGGTGCTGCTTTTGTCAAAAGATATCATATAATCTATTATTTATTTAAGAAACTAACTACACTTAGTTTGGTTATTCACTTGCGCCACGTGGCAGTATCTCTATCTTTTATATTGAAAAATTATTTCTCGTTGATTTTCTCGTACCCGTGCTGAGCACGGTCCCATCTGCTAGTATGGTCTATACAACAAGTATATTTTATTGGCAATGTAACTAGAAGTCAATCTTCACCCTATTTGCTCTTGCATAGACATGAGATCAGTTGGGAAAATGGTTACCTGGCAATGTGTGAGCATCTGAAAAACTGGTACTAAATCTGTGATATAATTCACGTCAATTTTGAGTTTGATAACATCGGCTCCAGTAAATTGCATCTCTGCAATCAGATTCCCCAATGTCTCGGCTGACCCGTTTCCTCCATTGACATAGCTTGATACAATAAATTTGCTATTGGGATTCTGATTTTTGTATTCGAACATGCTTATATCAGAAGTCATCTGAAAAGTTTGTTTGAATTGAAGATGTGTGAGAGCTCTGAACATATTGAAGCATTAAAAAGCCAAACCACTAAAAAGATTGCGGAAACCAAGTTTCTATTAGTGCATGGACAAACTTGTAGTATAAAGTACCTTAAAATTGTATGAATTATTAAGGAATCAGAAGTTTAAAATGCCATGCAAAACGCTTTCAGTCATGGATAGAAGAAACGAAGTATGTTGTCCCTTTTGTCGACAATTAGCTATATGAGGATTGAGGAGCACCATGCTCATGTTGATTGCTAGCTAGTAATCATTGAATTTTTGTATCAATAATAAAATCTCATTTTCTCTCTTTAATGTAAGAAGTCTTTTAAAAAGAAATAAATTATAGGAAATTTGTATGATTGTCAGACACTTTTTCTCTTTTAAAAAAAATGATATAGTTTCTTTGGCGGTGGTAAACAATTAAACATGATATATGAGAAATGATATTTTGAAAACCAAATTTATACAACTTTCGCGACCACTTTTTAAGTGGTTAACACAATTTATCTCTTCATGGCCACGTCTTCAATCAACGTCTCTTTCAGCGTGGATCTGATCCTCTGTTCCCTCGCTCGGCTCCTAAAAACATGGGGATAATCTTGAATTTAATTAATTTTGAATTTAAATTAATTCAAAATCCATCTCCACTACATTCGGCTCATGGTGCAATTCATGGACCTGACCCAGTAAATGACTTCATACTAGCCCAATAGGCCCAATATCTTCATATTAATCCATTAAGCCCAAGGCCCTTGTCTAGCTATTCATTTCCTGCTTGCGGCTCTGTTAGCTGCAGATTCGGCTAACCTATGGCTTGGCTGACCTTTGATCGACTAGCTTCTTTCCATCGGCTACTGTTGGATTCGGCTGATACTTAGGAATATTAATTTGGGTGTAAACAATTGTCCCCTTACGTTGCTTTAGCTGTAAAACTGTAGGTTTAGGCTAATGCAACGTAATGATGACTGTCAAATCGCCGCCCTAATCATAAATCTAAGTTATCTGTTTGTAACAACCTTTTAAATATGCAACGGCTAACTCAGTCTCATCCGATTAACTCGCAACAACCCTATCAATAGTGATCAGCATTTCCTTTAAATATTCCTTAGCCGAATTACCCTAATTCACTTTTCTGAAAGCCCTAATTTCCTGTAGCTTTTCCTTCTTCATTGCGATTTTCTTTACCTGCGATCAATATCACCATATCTTCAGCTTCTGATTCCCAAAATCGTTCCTACGAGCATGATGATGAGCAATCATCTGCCTCTGTGAACCTTGAACGTTCACCAAGTCCTCCACCAGCTCTCAGCTCTACCTTTCAATCCCCTCTCATGGAAATTCAGGATTTCGTTTCCCTGAACCCCTCTACTTCAGAAATAGATGAGGGAGTTATCTTTCTGAAGGAATACATGGCTCCATCACTGTATGTTTTACTAATCTCTTGTGATTGGTTTACCCCTAAATCCAAGCCAAATGACCTCCGTTCCTGGCCTCGCTCGACTCAACCCTATGTTGAATGGGTTAATCGATTGGAGAAGGTCAAAGCTGACAAATGGAAGCAGTGTGGCCTCTATGAAATGATCATGCTATCTACGCAAGACATTCCCCTCAACCTGGAGCTTCTCTATGGCTTCTTTGGTTTCTGGTGTGTCTCCACCAACACCTTCATCTTTCTTTGGGGGATGATCACTCCCACCCTTCTTGACGTGGAGGCTATTGTGGGACTCCTAATTACTAGAGATGATATTCCAACTCTGTATTCCTTCCCTATTCCAGAGTTAGGGTTTAATTTCTCCAAGAGCACCTCTGGCTACTCAAACTTCCTTGCTCATAATGCCAAGACTAGAGGAACAATCACTGATGCTGAGCACAATGCCTTTCTTCTATACTGGTTTAGCAAGTATTTTCTTTGTTCCAGTTCTGTTGCTGTGGTACAAGAGTTGCAACTATATATGGCCCTTGCTACCTCAAATAGCAAGCTCTCTTGGGGATCTCTCTTCCTCTCTTACCTCTACCGCTGCCTTTTCAAGATTCGGGATCATTTGTAGAAAGGAGAGGATATCAAAAATGTTCAGGGACCCCTTTGGTTCCTCCAGCTCTGGATTATGCTCTATTTTCCAGAGTTCATTGATGCATGCTTCAACCACCGCTCTCCCCCTCGAAGTGTGAGTATTTTGGGGACTCATCTTAGGCTCACTCCTTGTAAGTCTACTTTTGCTTTCAATGTGGCTGAGAAACTCTTCAATCTCAGCCGCATATCGACTGACTGGCGCCTTGTCTTGGAGAAGGGCATTGGGCCATTTTGGATTTTTTCAATAGACGAACCCCTCCCAGTCGAACAACAGAATGAGCTGGAGTTGAATTGGAGCATAGTCTTCATCGCTCGTGATTTGCTCTGTGGCCTCAAGCCTACTTCAAGAAACAACAAGTCCTCTACAGAGTTTTATTATCCCAAATGCGTGGCTAGGCAGTTTGGGCTTCTGCAGCACGTACCTCTGCCATATGACTCCAAGATTGGAGTCTTGGTCAGCTGAGCTTTTCAACAAATGATGTGATAGAGGTGACCACCACCAACCTGACCAAAATCAAGTCCTTAAATGGATCCCCTTCACTCCTGCCTCTGTGAGACTTCCACTTTTGAAAATTGATGGCCATCAGTGACTACCAAGTTGTTCTCTGACCGACAAGAGAAGTATGTCACCAGGCTAGTCATCACTGAGAGTGATGAACCAGAAAAGGAAGAACTTAGGCCAGCTACTCAGCCGAAGAGCACCCTTGCTAAGGCTAGGTCTCAGGTTCAGAAGAGGACCTCCACTAGAATGAAGACTCCAATGATTCCACCCAGTAAGTATCTCTTGATCTTGACTCCTCTATTTCATCTTGATTTTCCTCAATATTGTTCCTGACCACTCCAAAAATCATCCTAGTTGAGGATGATTCAGCCACTCCTCCTACCAAAAAGAGGACCCGGGGTCCTGGCATCACAATAGAGGAACTACCCCAGGTTTCTGCCAGGCCCAAAGAGAAGGCTCCATCGGCTGACAAAGGAAAACATCCCAAGGTAAATTCTTGTTCAAGTTTTACCAAAGTTTTTTTTTTCTTTTTCAACCTTCTTTTGTCAGCCTGAATCTAATCTCTGTCAATTTTTCCAGAGGCCACGTGTGGAGATTCCTACTCCCTATGTCCAAGAATCTGCTCAAGGCACAAGCTCACAAATTCCCCCAATGGTACAACCGATTTCTACTTACTCTTATGCATTTCTGCTTATCTGTTTATCGGCTAACCTTTGGTTGATATACACAGGCACCCTAGACTTCTGCTGCTCCACCTCAGTTTGAAGAACTTGTCCATGAAGCTCTTCTTATGCCTTCTCCATCTAGGGCTCCTATGGTGAATGTTTCTAAAGAGAAATTAGCAAAATACTTTACTTTGGCTGATACCCTCCCCATGGTTTCCTCCCCTATCTCCAATCATTTGGAAAGGGTGAATTCAGCACTAATGGGAGAGATACCTACCAGCAGGGAGCAAGTTGCAGCCCTCAGAACTTCATTGTTCAAATTGGCCAATTTGGCTGACATCTCTGTTGCTACCCAAGAAGTATTTAATGCCATTGCCCTTCAGCTCAATGACCTAGCCCACCAGTATGGACGCTCCAGGGAGATTCATGACATAGCTTCTCATGATCTCAAAAGGTTAAGGGAACCTCAAGAAAAGAAGACCCAGTTTCAAACTTCCTACCAAACCTTGGAGACAGGACGACAAGAGGCCCTGGCTCAACGCAAAGCCATAGATGATCAGCTAGCCATTTTGACAGCTGAGCTAGACCGGATCAAGAAGGAAATGAAAGAGATGGCTCCCCAATCGACTGCCCTAACACAGAAGCTGGATTCCCTCTCTAACCAGCGCTTCACCTTGTACACTCAATCTTCTTCACTAGATAGTGAGATTATAGTGTTGTTTGCTCAGAAGGCGGGGTTGTAGAAGGATTTAAGGACTGGAGGTGATGGTTTGGCAGAAGCCAACAGGACATGAGACTCCTTCAAGCAGTAATTAGAAGAAGCAAAAAGAAAAGAAGTCCCTGCTGCAGCTGACACTTCAGCCACTCAACAAGGCAAATTAATGGACCCAATTGCCCTTGTGGTGGAAGCTTCGGCTGAGCCTACCCCTGAAGTTGATGTTCCTTCATCTACAGAAGATCCTTCAGCCGAACCCGGCTCAGAGCATACTGAAGAAACTGCAGGTGGTTCGTCTGGTGCATCAGCTACCTAGCCTCTTCTGAAGTCCTCTTTTTTATTTTCTGTTTAAGTATTTTGGGCTAGGTGGCCAGCCTGTGGTCACCAATGACATTATCTTTCCCTTTTTAAAATCAACTTTCTTCATTCCTCCAATATACCATGCTATATAGTAGGGTAGTATCTCTTGAGGTATTTTCCATTGATGCTTCTATTTAATTCTTCGTCTTACATGTTAACTAGCCGATAAGCACCACCATGGTAAGCCTTACTAACAATAAATGGCCATTCCTAGTTTGGTGCCTACTTCCCAAACTTAGGATTTTTAAGGTAATATGGTTTTCCAAACAAGGTCTCTTTCAACAAACCTTTTTGGCTTTACATGTTTGTTGTAGGCTCTGGCCATCTTTTGTTTGCTACGTTCAATTCTGTTTAAGGCCATAAGTCGATCCTCATCAATAGAATCTAATTCCATCAACATGGCCTATTGATACTCATCTAAACTTAGCAGGTTTTGCTTTGCTACTCTTAATGAAGTCACATTTATCTCTAGTGGCAACACTGCATCCTGACCATATGTTAGCCGATAAAGAGTAAATCCAGCTGCATTGCACTTAGAGTTCCTTATAGCCCACAATACCTCATTCAATGTTTCATGCCATTTCCTGGGCTTGTCTTCAATATTCTTATTGATTAAATCAATAAAATTTTGTTAGTAGCCTCTGCCTACCCATTTGCTTGGGCATAATAAAGGGATGAATGAATCAGCTTCATCTCAAATTATTGTGCAAAGGCCACCACCATTTTCCCAGTGAACATAGTACCTTGATCGGTGGTGATGGTTTCAGGGATACCAAACCTATAGATGATTTTGGCATTGTATAAATCTAATCACCTCATCTTGAGTCACATTCACCATTGGCAGTGCCTCTACCCGCTTGGTGAAGTAGTCAGTCGTAACTATGATAAACGCATGTATCTTGGAAGAAGGTGGATAGAGTTTTCCTATCAAATCCATTGCCCATCCCCTAAATGGCCAAGATTTTATCACTGGGTGTAGGTTTTCGGCTGGAACCCTTTGCATTGGACCATGCAGCTGACATGCCTCACACCCTTTGGCATATTGATAACAATCAGCTGTAATGGTAGGCCAAAAATACCCATGCATGTATATTAGCCATTTCATTGTGGGTCTGGCCCTGTGAGAACCACAAATTCCTTCATGTACTTCCTTCATAACCTTCATGGATTCATCCTTGTTGATGCACTTAAGTAATACTCCATTGATAGCTCTCCTATAGAGTTCATCATCCACTAACACATACTTAAGTGCTCTCTGCTTAAGCTTGAAATCAGTAATACTTGAAGGATCTTTGAGATAGTCGATTAACTCTTGTTTCCAAGAGTCGATTGTTTATATAGGGGCACATTTCCATACTGGGTACTCATCATGCTTCACTTGGACTATCATGTCTTTGTACCATGATGCTTGCTGAGCCAAATCATTAGCTACCACATTTTCTTCTCTAGGAATGTGGAATACTATAGCATCAGCAAACAGGCACAACAACCTGCTAGCCGTTTCATCGCATTCTTTCAAGTTGGGATTACTACACTTATACTCCCCAGTTAGCTGTTTTATGACTAACCATGAATCTCCCATGACTTGAACATAATTTACTTTCATGGTTGCCAGAATCTTAAGTCCCAAAATCAAGGCTTTATACTCTGCCTGATAATTAGAACAACCAAGATCTAGCTGACACATGAATATCCAACTCTTGCCTGTTGGACTGGTAATGGTGATGCCAGCACCTACCCCTTTTTGAGTTATTGAACCATCAAACATTAAAACCCAGGGTTTCAAGTTGATACATGCAACTTGATCGGCTAAAGGGTCAATAACCTCAACACAAGGGTGTTGAGCCAAGAAGTCAGCTATCACCTGACCTTTTATTGCTCTTAATGGAACATATTTTAGCGTAAAAGCATTTAAGTTAATGTCCCACTTCATCAATCGACCTTGTAAGACATGCCTATTAAGCAAATACCTAACAATATCAATTTTGAACAAAACCAATATTTCTTTAGGCAACAAATAATATTCTAGTTTCGTACAAGCATAGAACAATGATAAACTTAATTTCTCAATAGGGGTATATCTAGTTTATGCATCATTCAATGCTCGACTAAGGTAATACACAGCTCTCTATGTTCCATCATCAGCATCTTGCGCTAGCAAGCAACCGATTGACTCTTCTTCTGCAGCTATGTATATTTTGAGCAGTCTTTCTGATATTGGAAGCGTTAGCACAGGAGGATTGGCCAACACTTGCTTGATCTGTTGAAATGCTTGTTGTTGCTCTTTTCCCCATGTCATATCATCAATATCCTATAGCCTCAACAAAGGGGAAAAAACCTTCATCTTTCCAGCCGAATTAGCTATGAACCTTCTTAGGAAGTTGATCTTGCCTATCAAACTTTGAAGCTCCTTCTTGTTCCTAGGAGGTCTAGCTTCCAAGATGGCTTTCACCTTATTCTTATCCACTTCAATTCCTTGATGGTAGACCAGGAATCCTAAGAAATTGCTAGCTTCAACTCCAAAGGCACATTTGGCAGGATTCATCTTTAGCCCATGGGCTCGCATCCTCTTCAAAGCCTGTTCTAAATCTACCAAATGGCATTCAAAGCCTTCAGACTTGACAACCACATCATCAATGTATACCTCCATGGTCCTACCAATCAAGTCATGGAAAATGGAGTTCATGGCCCTTTGATAGGTAGCTCCAGTATTCTTGAGCCCAAAAGGCTTGACCACCCACTCATAGATCCCCAAAGCTCCTGGACACCTGAAGTTGTCTTGTGGGTGTATTCTTTTGCCAAGAAGATTTAGTTATACCCTGAGTATCCATCCATAAAGGTGAGAATACCATGAGTGGCTGTCGCATCGACTAACATATCAGCCACAGGCATAGCATACTCATCCTTTGGTGTTGCCAAATTCAGGTTTCTTTAGTCAATGCATACCCTTATTTGGTCGTTCTTCTTGATCATAGGGACTATATTGGACAGCCACTCCACATATCTAGCCGTCCTTATGAAGCCTGCCTTCAATAGCCTCTCAATCTCAGCTTTGATCTGAGGTATTAATTGGGGATTGAACCTGCGTAGGGCCTGCTTGAAAGGCTTATACCCTTCCTTAATGGGCAACCTGTGTTCCACCAACTCTCTTGCCAAACCAGACATCTCATAGTATTTCCAAGCAAAATAATCCTTGTATCGCTGGATTAACTCGACTAGCTTGCCTCGTTTGTCCTCCTTAAGTAACCCACTTACCTTGACAGTTCTGGGTTCCTCTGGTGCACCCAAGTTAATTTCAGTCAAAGAATCCTCTACATCAAAAGTAGGTGTAGTCTTGTGAAGAGGAGAATCCAATCACATAGGCTCAGCTGCAAATGCCTTATCAGGATCAGCTGCCGTACCTTCTTTTCTGAAGAACAAGTCCTCTTCACCATCTTCACTCTCAGTGTCACCTTCCTCCATCATGGCGTCTATCACCTTGGACTCAGCTCTGAAGATCTCCAGCCGACCCAACAGGTCTTCAAGCACTTGTGATTCTTTATTCATTGATCACCTCTGCATTAGGCCATAATTCGGCCTGAGACCTTAACTTGAATCCTTCATTGGTAAGATTGCATGTCTTCCACACACCCTCTTCATAATCATCTGGAATAGCAATAGGCCCTAGGTGTGGAGAATAGAATAACGCTTCCAGTATCTTTACCTCAGTTGAGAAGGGGTTTTTATCAGCTTCGACTATCTCCACATTGTCCCCAACCCAAAACATAAGCTTTTGGTGAAGTGTAGAGGGCACACATTGACTGGTGTGGATCCAGTCTCTGCCCAGAATTATGTTATAGGAAGGCTTGCCATCAACC
This sequence comes from Calophaca sinica, assembly GCA_037113605.1. NCBI lineage: Eukaryota > Viridiplantae > Streptophyta > Magnoliopsida > Fabales > Fabaceae > Calophaca > Calophaca sinica. The sequence continues at coordinate 94,002,697 of CM073732.1, read as the reverse complement.
ACAAAGAAAGTTGACTTGATGGTCTTGGGGCCTACAGTTACTTCGGCTATCAAGACTCCAAGAGCTGTAGATGGTTCCCCCATGAAGTTGGACATTTTCATATTGGTAGGGACCAAGTCTTCAAGACCTTTCCCAGGTTTCCTCATGGTTGCAATGGGCATCACATTCAAAACAGCCCCACCATCCACAAAGACTCTTCCAAAGATCTTTCCATTAATGTGGGTCTTGATATACAGAGGCTTCAAGTGTTTTACCATTTCTTCTGTAGGCTTCTGCAAGACCATTTTGGTAACCTCATCAGCCGATGGTTCAGCTAATGTGGCCCATTCTGTTTCTTTTGTAAAGACACCACCCTCCAAGATTCCTAGTTGGGGACTGTCTGCCCAAAACTCCTCGGGGAATAAGCTAATAGCCTCTATGTCAACTAGCATGTCATCAGCTTCTTCATTGAAAAAGAGATCCAACAAGGAATCTTCCATGTTGTCATCTTGCTCCCAATGCATCTATGGGATCACTGCACCCTCTATGGTGACTGCTTCATCATCCACATCGACTAAAGCAATTAGGCCCTCAGCTTCAGGAACATAATCCTTTTCATTAACTGGCTCCATGCTCTTGGGCACTTCATCTTTCTTATCTTCCCCAGTATCCAGTTTTGGAAAAGCTCTGTCTAGCATGTTGCTCACAGTCTCCAAGGGAATTTCTTTCTTTTCCCTATTCTTGACATCAGCTAGCATCTGCAGAGTTTGCTTCATTTTCTGGACAGATCTCATTCTCTGCATTCTTCCCTTTTGGGTTCTTATCAACACAGCTGGCATTGCTTTATTGTCTTTGGCATACTTGTTCAAGAACCAATGCCCTTCTGTGACATTAGTACGAGGCTTCAACATTCTTTATGGCCTTAACTTCTCATCATTCCTCATTGTTATTTTTAGAGAAGACATGCCTCCTTCCATGGTGAACTCAGCCACCCTTCTCTTGTCTTTAGGAATAGGCTCCTCATCAACCTTGGGCAAAGATAGCCTACCACTATCTCTAATGGCTAGCCAATCTTGCCCCCCAGTTTCAGCAATGGGTGCCTTCCCTTTTACTTTGGCAGTTCTTTCTGCTGAAGTTTGGCCATGTTTCATATACTGTTTGACTGATTCCTGAGTGAGCCTTCCTGGCTTAGGTGGTCTTTTTCCTTGCCTGTGTTCTATAATTGGATGAGGATTTCTCAATCTGTCAAAAACAGAAGTCTTGGAAGCCTCAGGCTTTAGCCGATCACTATGGTTTGATTCGGCTAACCCCCTTTTTTGGCCTCCAAACTTGTTGAACAGATATCCTCTGCCTGTGGCTAGACTCTGCATCATCAGGCTTTGAGAATGAAACCATGTTTATCCCTAAGGCAGGGAATGGGTCAATATCCACTATCATTTCAGCAATTCCTTTATAGGAGTTATGCCACTTGCAGTACTTCTTATCCTTTAGCTCATCAATAGGTGGGATCTTGTGCCCATCCAGCAGCCGAATCTTCTTATCTTTGAGCAAGCAGTCAATGATTTGGTCTGCCTTGGAAATATCAAAGGAGTATTCCACCTTGCCCTCTCCTGACTTTGACTTTTTCCCTTTGGCAGCTCTTAGGGCTGGGCAAGAGTAGCCTTTACCCTTTACTATCTCAGCTGCCATGATGTCTGCCGTGGAATCGGCTGAGTCATCATCAGAGTCTTCAGCATCTATAATGGATACCAACTGAGGGCCTCTCCCTTTGCTTGCTCGCCTCTTTTCTTTCTCCTAGATGAATTGTCCAATGCGCATAGCCCTGGAAGCTAATTGGTTCAAATCAGTGCAGGCTTGGCCAACTAGTTTCTCCTTGAGTTGAGGGTGCATGCTACTAATGGCCATGGCTGCATATTCTGCCTCAGGAAATTGCACTGAGCATTTTCCAGCTATCTTTCTAAACCTATCCACAAAATCAGCAGTCGACTCATCTACCTGTTGTCTTAGGTTCATGAGATCAGCCGCACTGACTTCAGGTTGAGGCCAGTAGAACCTGTCATGGAAGCATATTTCCATGTCTGCCCATGTTTGTATAGAGTTAGGTGGTAAAGAGGAATACAATTGAAATGTTGTCCCTGTAAGTGACAAGGGAAACAACTGCAACTTATGGAACTCATTCTGGTTTCCTTCACCACGCTGAGCAGTAAATCTGCCTATGTGCTCCATGGTAGACTTGCCATCTTTTCCAGAGAAAGTAGTAAAATCTGAAGTCTTGTATCCCCTAGGCAGAGGCACCAATCTATCTACCCATTCAGGGTATGGCTTCCTGTAGATTGGCCAATCCAAGGGCTTCAGCTGCACACCAAAGTACTTCTTGATGGTGTCTGCAAATTACAGTTGGGTCCAGCAGCAGTGAACCTCCTCGGCTCACTTACCCTAAATTAGGAGTTGTTGCATGTGGCTATTGTCTCCATGTTGGGGGATGTTCCTAGGATATTTGCTCTGGAGGATTGGGGTAACCTGGCTGATTTGGCATTGGAGGTGGGTGAAACCCCCATGGCTGCTCCATGCTTCCTTCAACTGGTACCCTGTACTGAGTTCTAGGAACACTTGTGTTAAATGGTGGAGGTGGGATCTGTCCCCATGACAGCTCCATCACTAAACCAGGTGCCCTTGGAGGAGTTGACCCAATTTGAGTGCCTGCAGACACTTTATGATAAGGTGGATAGAATGGAGGATTAGCCGATACAGGTGAAAAATTACTTCATGGCTGCTGTCCAGCATAACCCCCTGGTGGTCTTCTTCCATTCCTTCCTGCACCAAGAGTTTGCTCCCCAGTGTACTGTGGGTTAGTCGCCTGCATAGTAGTGTCGTAGGGCTGCACATATGGCATTACTTGTGGCATACCAATTTGTCCCACTGCATCTAGTGGCCTCCTAGCCATCTGCACCTGTCCAAAATGAAGATTAGTCTGGTTAGTTGTATCATTCACCACCTGTTGACCTCCAGTGTTCAAAGTGGCAAAAGTACTAAGCTGGAAATTAATTGAATTAAAAGGTATCTGTCCCATATTCGGCTGAACCTGAGTAGGTTCTGCCTGCACATAGGTAGGCTAAACTTGTTGTATCCCTGCCTGGGTTGTGCTCGGTTGAACCTGGGTTGGTCCTACTTGAGCTGCATTCAGCTGGGTGATAGGTCCTGCCTAGGTAGTGTACCCCAATTGCGTTGGAATAGCAGAATTGATAGAGCTCTCGCCTGAGTGAGCCCTCTTAGCCTCAATCTCCCTGGCCTGTTGCACTTCATTGTGTACCATGGGCTTCACGATATCAGCCAACTGTTGTGACACTTGGTACATGATACCATTGATTCCCAAATCAAGTTTTTGGCGTATGAATGAAGTGGACATCACCAATGGTTGATCAGTAGGCTGAGGCTCAGGGTCTGCCTCTACGTGCATTGGATGTGCTGTTGAAGTAGGTATTCCCTGATAGGGACTCCCTTCAACATGCTTCTTGGGATTGTTCTTCTTTGATGGAGGCTGTTCCATGCTGCCCAAGCTCTTGCCAGAACGCAATGCCAATGGTAATCCAAGCTCCTTTGGTCCCATCGGGCGTGCCAATTTTATTGACTAGAATGTAACTTAGCCGCTGATCGGCAAAAACTCCACAAAAGTGATTCGCTTTTCCTCAAGTGATTACGCCAAGGAAGAAACTATGTTCCTCAGCTATGGGTCCCATAACTCACTCCAAAAAGGGTTAAGTAAGTGAACTAAAGTAAAAACGGAAAAGCAAATGTAAACATAAAGTGCAATTGAGCGAAAATAAGTTGTTTGTATTGATTGATGTGTCTAAAAATTATGTACAACTTGGGTAATTATAGTAACAAATAAGAACTACCCCTATTTGCCACGTTCAGCTGGCTAACAATGATAAACTCCTAGTTGACAGTTATTCGATTGAGTAGTGCCATGTTCCACTAACCACGATCCTAAAATCTAGGCACATTATCTCTTCATGGCCACGTCTTCATCCAACGTTTCTTTCAGCGTGGATCTGATCCTCTATTCCCTCGCTCATCTCCAAAAAATATGGGGATAATCTTGAATTTAATTAATTTTGAATTTAAATTAATTCAAAATCCATCTCTACTACATTCGGCTCATGGAGTAATTCAGGAACCTGACCCAGTAAATGACTTCATACTAGCCCAATAGGCCCAGTATCTTCATATTAATCCAATAAGCCCAAGGCCCTTGTCTAGCTATTAATTTCCTACTTGCGGCTCTGTCAGCTGCAGATTCGGCTAACCTGGGCTGACCTTTAATTGACTAGCTTCTTTCCATTGGCTACTGTTGGATTTGGCCGATACTTAGGAATATTTTGGGTGTAAGCAGAAAATAAAAGGGGCTAGAAGCCATAAGGAAATACAACGGAATTAACCGAGAAGTAGGAACTCCCAAAGCTTCAGCAACTAATAGTTGTTCAACCTGATAAGGAGGAGTGTCAAAAACTCTCAAAGGTTCCTTACTTTCACAACTCAATCTAGCTAACTCATCCACAACCTTGTTCGCCTCTCGATACACATGGACAATCCGCACACACCACTCAGTAGAGAGAATTTAATTATTTATTTATTTTATTTAAACAATTAACAATATCTATTTTTTTTTCCTTCTTGTTTTTGTCTTTTACGAACGCAAACAGAGCGTTCATGTCATACTGTAAGCCAACTCATTATTTAATTCATTTTCTTGGTTCTTATTTTTAAAATTTGTGGACTGATTGTTTTTTATTAATTAGGAATTTTTTTTTCCGGTAACCTGAACAGAAAGTGCGGTAACGACCAAAGTGGCGTGGCTCAGTTGGTTAGCGGCACTGAGCTTGTGGGAAAAGGACTTAGGTTCGATTCCCACATAATACATCATTGGGAGGGCATCGCCTTAAGCTGTACTGAATTCCGAACCAGAGATTAATCCCATAGGCGGTCAAAAGGACTAAACCCGTGGGGATACTCTGGAAGACTACTCGGGCCAAATGCCTAATTAGAATAGTTTCTAAACCAAAAAAAAAGAAAAAAAGAAAAATGCGGTAATAGAAGTCCACGTGTCTATTATTCAACGTGGTACGGTGCCGACATGAATTACGAGTAATTTACACTCCCTCCTAAAATAAATAAAAACAATATATATGTTTCGTTAGTCTTAATGTTTTATCACATATGTCACATTACTCCCTTGCATATTATAAAAATATAACAGCAGAGACTAACGTGATAGATGTGACAAAATATTAGAGACTATTAATTATTTTTATTTGGTTGAATGACAGAAAAGAGAGAAAATATATGTCCAGGACGAAATTGGTGGTTTGTTCGAATGAATTACAATCCACTTGAAGAGGATATTTGGGACTTTGGGTCCGATATTTTTTTCATTGTTTTCGAACTAATTCCCATAAAATAATAATAGAAAAAGAAGTTATTCCCTAAAAATAATAAAAGAGGTTACAAAAATAACAAAAATATAAATATAAATATTTATTTTTTCTTGAAAATGATTTTGAAATTAATTAATCTTTCGGTACAAGTTCCCAATATTTTTTAAAAATGATAAATTCATACATATTTTTACAATTTTTTTAATTTTATTTTTTGACTAAAACAAAATCATTGCATTTCACTTAAAATAATGTTCTCGATATAGGTAGTAATATACTAAAAAATATGGTGATTAGCATACAATCTTTAGTTAGGGAGTGAGCGACGAAATTTGCTTGTTTCCGAGCGAAACTAATCTCATAGTTTTGACTAACCCTTAACAACTCCTTACAACATGCAAGAACAACCCCAAACTCAGTTTGATTGACATTGTTGCCATTTATTCCATCAACTACTGTTTTTCTTTTAAGATAAAAAGTGTTTTATAACTTTTTAGAGTTACACTCCATTTACACTCGTCCAGTCATTCTTAATGTGAGTGCGATAAAAAAAGAAGTAAAAATATGACAAGATATGTGACGAGAAGGAACCAAATGAAAAAATAAAATGTGGGTAAAAAAAGAATGTAAAAAATTTAACACTTTTTGCACACTTACTTTCGGACAGAATACCCTTTCAAACAGGTTTACCCGTTTATTATTATCTTTTGAAATAAAGCAAAAAAAAAAAAAAAGGTTATTTAGAACTGATCGATTGATAAATGCGATAATGTCAAGAGTCTCGCATATGCATTGTTTTGAGAACCGATCCGGACTAGATGGCTCAACGATTTGGTTATTTGAACGGTTCAACCTCTTATTCATGTCGGTTCAAGTGGTTTAAAACGATTGAACCATAACATGGATGTCTCATTGGTACAATCTCGGGTTCGATTTTTAAAACATTGCGCATATGAAAATGAATAGATAGAGGAAATAGTTTTTGGAAGGGATAACTACCTTATAGTCCACTTCGATAAATTCCGCCTCTAATTCCAGTGCCAGTCTCATTACTTCCAAGCATGTATCCTTGCTGTTAGTTTTGCTTATGATACCTGATGATTGGAGTCTGTTAATCACAATGGAAGCAAATTAACATCAGCTCATACCGAGTTACCAGCCCTATTGTATCCTAGAGCAATTTTTGTGTGAACATATATATTATTTATGAAGAAGATTATCAATCAATATTTGTTTTTTTTTTTCTTTATCACCTATGGTGGTTCATTTGTTTTCTTGACGGGAAGTTGGTTCATTTGTTTGAGTTTTAAATAAGTAATTTTATAATATACTCCCTCCATTTTAAAAGAAGTGACATTTTAACAAAGAAAAAAAATTCTAAAATAGGTGTCTTTTTTTTTCCAATGTAGCATTAATTATTATTTTAATATTACCTCCATCCCCAATATATAAGACTCTTTTGAGAAATTTGTTTGTCCTTTTTTGTAATACTCTCTTCAATTCCTCTGTTGCATTAATTATTTTTTGCCAAAATACGCTTAATTAATTTATCATCTCTCTATTGTGAGGATTGAGAAAAGAGGTGGGTGATGACTTCCAATACAAATTAATTAGGTGAATAATTAACTATGAGGAGAAAGTGAGTGATGGGTCCCAATAATTTTAAAGGTAACTTTGAAAAAGCAATACATATTGATGACAAATTTAATATAAATAACTAGATTAACTACTCCCTTCGGACTCGTTTATAAGCAAAAAAATCTTTTCAACATTCTTTTAAAAATATATGTATTTGGTTCAAATTTTGGACCAGATACATACATTTTTTAACGAATGTTGAAAGGATTTTTTTGCTTATAAACGAGTCCGGAGAGAGTATTGTTCTTAATTATTGTGAATTGGTCAAATGAGATTTATATATAGGAACGGAGGTGGTACAATTTTACCTTTAAATTAGTACTGTGTGCATCACTCTCAAGTCATCATACTCTACTATATACTATACATTTATGACAATGATTAATACTCTAATAGTTAATAAGGATAATTTCGTAAAATTGTTACGCTCATTAGCTTATTTATTTTTTTCTTAATCCTTGTGGAAAAAACCTTAAATGTCACTTAATATCGAATGGAGATAGACAGGTAGTAGTATTTTATAGTTTTTTTCATAAATCATTAGTTTTTAATTATGTTTGGATGAAGGGTTTTACCCGCTCTTTCCTTTCCATCCAGCTCTCCTAAAAATATCTTTGAGAATTATAGTGAAATAACTTTTTGGAGTTTTTTTTTCTTTTTAAAAAATTATACATATATTTTAATTTAAAAATATTTATAAAAAAAAAAAACACAAGCAAGGGACCTTTTATTGGCGCCTACAACCAATTTTTTGCTCACCTTGGCACAAAGTACGCGTAGTGCGCTTGTTCTTGTTTTTGTAGTTTTTTTTATTTTTATAAAAAATTAATTTATTCAAAGATTTGGAGTGCATATTTAAAGATTGTCTCTCCCAAATGATAAATTTTTATACACGAGTCCAAAATCGAACCTCTAACTATGTAAAGGACCCGAGTTGCTTGACACTTTGGTACTCCGAGCACACTAGTTTGCTACTGTTGTTGTTATATAATTTTGCTCTCATCTTGATATTTCCCCTTTAGTCCCTACTTACTTTTTTTTTTTGGGTGCAAAGTCCCTACTTACTTTAGTCCTGTTTAGGACCGGCCCAACACCCATTGAGGCCTAAAGCACGAAGGGGTTTGCACTCACAGCCCACAAGTTAAAATAATTGTGTTTTACCATATGAGCTAAATGAATTTATGGTACTGATTAGTTTTTCGGTCAATTATATTAGTAAAAATAAAAATTTTGAGACTTTTTTTTTTGTCAAAATTTTTTGAGGCCTAAAACCCTTGTTTGGGCCGTTTTAGGGTTGGGTCGGCCCTGGTCCTGTCTAGATTCATTCAGCGCAGGTCATGACATGGCAATTGATTTTGGAATCTAGTAATAATACTTTAGGAAGAAATGAGTATTGGAATCTTTTTTTTTGGGGGGGGGGGGAGGATCAAGTTGTTGCAGTATGAATTTTATTCAACAACAAATAATATATTAAAAAGAGTATATTTTTAAAAATATAAAAAGTATATATTTTTAATAAAATATACATACTTTTTTTAAATTAGCAAATAAAAAATTACATATAGCGTATATATAATTTTCAAAATACTTTTTATTTAGTGTGATTTTAAGTATTTATATAGTAATTATATTTTCAAATAAATTCATGGATGTGTTGCCGGTGATCACAAGAAATAGTGGGAAATTCAAAAGAACGTACGTACCTGAAAGACACTATTGCAGGCAGAGTTCTTAACTTAATGAGTCTCTCAATGTGAGAAATTTTGTGAATGGGTGATGATAAGGTATCAATGCATAGTTCAACAATATTTGCACCCTCTGATTTTGCCTTCTCCATGGAAGCTGACATTTTTTCAGTTGTTTCACATTCTAGTGATGCACACACCAGCAGGTTGTTCAGGGATAGTGATACCATGCTTCTGTGCCTCGGTGCAAACACGTGCGGCCGTGCGTGTGAGCTCGTGCAGGAAAGAGGGATATATCAGTTTGCTCAAAATGCGCCGAGTATCAACGACGCATTTTCTTCAACTTTATAAGCAAACAATGAGAAATTATTGCTAGTATTCAAAATGTTGGCTCATAGTTACCACAAAAATATGTTGGCTCACGTGAAAGAAAGTACACCTTCTTACATGCCATGTGCATATGACCACACTTATCTTGGACAAATTCCAAAGACAGAATAATATTTCTACATCAAAAAATTTACGCTCTATCAAAATAAAAATTACGCTACTTTTTGTATTTTGTTTATTTTAAAAACTAAAACAAATCTGTTAAATATGTACGTATTTTTAGTTTATATTATGATATTAATTAACCTAATTGCATGCAATAAAACTCACATTTGCTACAAAAATAAAGTTACATTAACCCATTGGTTTGGTTGGAATTTTGAGTTTTCAAAACCAGTTATGTATTAAGTAGAATTGATTTTAAGAAAAGTACTTTTTTTTTTTACTTTTTTGATGAGTACGTGGTTGTAGTATTTATATTGAGCATTACACTCTTTTTTTGATATTATTTCTTTTAAAATTAATTCTATCAAAGTTTAAACATACAATTCTTATATCATTATACCATTCAAAGGTAAAACTCGAGTATAGAATAGTAGTAGTAATAAGATATCTAAATATTAATATAAACACTTATGAATTATAATACGAGATAAAATTAAACAATTTTTAAATAAATAAATTATTTTTTGCACCCAAAAAACAAATATCTAAACGCGCGTGAATGTATATAGAACCATGGACAGACTTAACGCTAGCGCCACGTATTCGAGCCACGGTCTTGATCATGCCCCCCTTGCACGTGAAACGTACTAGCACATTAAAGGAGTACTACTGATCTGGACATCGCTTTCCCATAATTGATCTTCACTATTAAAGGAGTACTGTCATAATAAAAAAAAAAAAAAAGGAGTACTGTAACAATAATTCGGGGAGGTGGGGTAAATCTGGGTATGAAGATTTCAATGGACAATTAATCCTAAGTGGCTTCTAGTATCGACCCTATTTTAGGGATTCAAAATTGATCTCAGTATTTTTTTGGCAACAAAAGTGATCCCAGTATTGAAAATCGAAACTCAGTAAATTCAATCTTTATATGTTATTTTTAAACTTTCTTTGAGCAACCTCTTAAAAATCTAGTATTGTGATGTTTAAATTAGAATTTAACAAATTACCGTTAAAAATGTGATCAAATAAAGAGATCCGCTATTGAATTGGTCCATGCTTATATATTATTATTTTTTTTTTTTGGCAAAGGCAAAGAAATATATTAATCCAAGGTCCAAGGCTCAAGTGGAGCCTAGGCCGAAGGAAAATACAATGAGTATCATTGATCTAATCTTAAGCAACAACAAGCAGGCCACATTTTGGCATTTACAGACCATACATGATCTAAATATTGGCTCATTGCATTCCATTACTCAGCAATTATACAAGTACTTTGTATTAATAAAAATTCTCCTATCCACCACAGTGTGAGTATTCTGGCCAAATTGTGTCAGTTTCATTGCATTCCATGATATCAAAGATCCTTTTAAAGATTTTTACTTACCGTTGGTATCAGAGTCATAGCTAGGGATATTATGATTCTCCTTGAATGGTTATTTTTCCAATTTCTATATATGAACCTATTACTGTGAATTATAAAAGCGCTGGATTTCCGTATTTTCTGAACCGAAAGTCCAGAACGTGTTTTCGCCTTGATTGATAATTTGTTGACTGTGTGTGAATCAGCCGAGAATTGTTTTGTAAAAGAAATGAGCACATGTCTTTTGATTGAAACGTGTTAGTAGTTAATTAGGAATGGTTGCATGTGACGTCACTATAAGAATTTTTACTGTTACCGACGGCTATTTTTCGTCAGTAACGCACAAAATCCGTCGGTAAATCGGGATTACCGACGGCCTACCGACGGCCTCGAGGCCGTCGGCTAATGACTCATTGGAAATCTGTTACCGACGGCCATTTAAAGCCGTCGGTATTACGGACGGCTAATTAAGCCTTTGAAAAATTATACACAGCCGTCGGTAAAGTGGTGGAATTTTACCAATTTTTTTGGGTGGTTACCGACGGTTTAGCCGTTGGTAATGACCACCGTACACGGTGGTGAATTACCGACGGCTCTACCGGAGTTTTCCGACTGCTAAGCCCACTGTAACATTGAAATTAAAACAAAAAAGTCAGCAATATTACTGACGGCTTAACCGTCTGTAAATTTACCGATGGCTAAGCCTACTGTAATATTAAAATTAAAATAAAAAAAAGTATGACATTAAAAACAATTTTTTACTGGAAAGTTAAAGCAACATGGGTATATTTGAAAATATAGACCAGTGAATGAATCAAAGCTTTGTTATCATTGTCAAGCTATATGTAGATCCAACTAAAGCTTACTTTTATCAAAGTATGGATTAAAAATATTTTTGACAGCCTCCCTGTCTCATGTAAATCAAATTAAAGAAGATAAATACAACAATAAAGAAGGATACATGAAGTTAGAGACTTCATCATAATTTAAAAAATTGGTATGATATGCCCCATTTATCGGGAAAGAAAAAAATAGATATAATCAAATTTTATCCCCTTGAAGTTTTTATCTGAATCAATTTTAAAGAACTAATCTATAAAATCTAATAATTGACCCCCTTCAAGTTTCAAAATAGAACAAAAGTCTAACTTTTTCTTAGTAAAACACTAAAGTATTTAAAAAAGGAACGGTTATTCAAATCAAATAGAATACTATTAAATGGAAATACAAGTCCAATCCTGGCAGAGCAAGTAATGATAACAGAAATCTATAAATAAATAAGCCTTACCATAAAAATGATAGAAACATAAGAACCAATATTGTAAGAATAAACAGATCAAACACCAAGACATGATTTTGGTGTAGAAAATGAGCTGTGAACCTTATCCTTATCGGTGAATATTGTTATGCCAGAAGGCTAATCCTCATCATCCACATCTAAATTCCAAGACATGAACCAAATAAGAAATACGGAATGGAAAGGATATACAGACACAGTAAACATCAACCAAAAAATAAGAAAGACAAAACATAGAAATAACAGTACAAGTTCATTAGAAGTGTTAAAAGAATTTTTGCAACAACCTCAACAAAGTTTTCAAGGCTGCCTAATAAATATATACTACACAAAAATTAGTTGGAAGTTATGAGATGCCATTGCTGAACTACCTTCTCTCAACAACATATTCCCTGATACCCCAAAACCACCAAGTGATGAGAAAAGGGCAACTTTGGGAACTGAAAAAGGCTTTGATTCAGCTGATGCAGAAATGAAGAATCAAAATGGTGAGAACAACTACCACCAAAACCAAAGCCAAAAAACCTTCCTTTATCTAAATCTGCTTGCAGCATCACTTTATGAAAGCATCCTAAAGAGGCTTTATGAAAGCAACCTAAAAAAACAGAAAACAATAATTAAGAACGAAAAAATAATGGCATAGGCATATTAGCAGAAGGACTTTGGAGTTTGGAGTTTGCTTATAAAATCCAACTTTTTTAAATGAATACATTTTAACTAACAATCTAGACTCAAGGAATAATGAACTCAAAACTATCAAAGGCAACAATAATCAAAATGGGTATCTAAATTCCTTGCATAATCAAAAGTACTGAGAGCAACTATTATGATTCATAATATAGTAATAATAGTACCACCTAATTTATGTAGATGCTTAACACTCCAGCAAATAGATCACAGAATTGAAAATCATATATAACTAAGCAAAAAAAAGTGGATTTGCAAAAATTGCATAAACAATAGCATACTAACAGTAGTTCTAAGAAAAGAAAATGCTATAGTCAAAGTCAGCATGTTATTTCTCCTCTGTTTGGACATTTACACAATACTATAGTATATTAATCAAGAGTAAGAAAAAGTTTTAACTTTCTATATTTTAGCTCCTCCTCTAATGATTTCCATGCCATATCCACAAGTGTGTTTAATTGACAGGACAACATAAGAAAAAGCACGATTGACCTCTATCAGTGTAACTATGACAAAAAAGCATCATTGGAGGTTATCCGTAGCTCATGAAAGTTTTATACATTGTTTTATACGAAAGAATATTGAACTTTCTGGATTAATAAACTCATAATACAACTTTCACGCCATAGTAAAGCACCAAATATCATAATCACACCCCTTAGCATAACATGACAACGAAACGAGCCTCCAGCAAGAAATAATTGACAACTAAAATTAACCGAAATAGAATACGGCAATAGCAAAGAGGGAAGACGGACCTGAATACGCATAAGTAGATCAGAGCTATGTTGGTGGATGAAGCGATTATTGTGGAAATTCTGGCAAGCAGTTTCAATCGCCAAGAGATCTTGTGGCAATCCAAGCTTAGAATCGAACTACCAGACCTGTTTTCCAACGTGATTGTTCAATGACCAAAGCCATGGACTCCCTCCCTCGCCAATCTTTAGCTTCCACATTTTCTAACAATTGCGTTGCGGGTTTCAATACAAAAAACAAATAAAACAAAATCAGCAACAATTTGGAGATGGAGACGATGAAACCTTAGATAATGAATCAAAGGCTGTGAAACCGTGTTGGACGGTGGTAGAGGCTGTGGCGGCGAGGAAAGGAAGGGGACCGCGGCCAGATCTTGCCTTTTCAACATCGTCCCTTACTTTGGGGTTTCTGAGCTTCCTAAGGTTTCCAGACATTGTGAGAGATTTGAGAGGGGTGGGAATGAATAGTGGGAACAAAAAACGTGTCGGTAACTAAAATATCACAAAACGTTTTTATTTTTACCGCCCAAAATACCGACGGCTTGGCTGTCGGTAATTACTGACGGCTTCGAAGCCGTCGATAATTACCAACGGCTTAGCCGTCAGTAAATTTCACAAATCATTTAGAAATAAAATAATTCTTTACCGACGGCTTAGCCGTCGATAATTATCGACGGCTTCGAAGCCGTCGCTAATTACCGATGGATTAGCCGTCGGTAAAAGTAGTAAAAGATTAAATCCCCGCTCAGCATTTTTTGACGCATTATCGACGGTATTACCGACAGACTCGGGGCCGTCGGTAATTTTTCATTGGTAATTTGCTGTTTTCTTGTAGATCAATTTATATAAATGGCTTATAGAATATTATGGCCAATTCTTTTGGTGTACGTTTATTGATGTGAACCATGGAAAACTTCTGAATAGTCAAAAACATGTCTTTTGTGAAAAGTAAATTTATGTATCTTTTGTTCCTCAAAGATGCGAAACGAAGCATCGTTGCACAAACAAATTTTATCAAAACGAACATGTCCAGGCCGTGTATAAGTAAAACGGTCGTGGCTTGTAAACTTTATTTTGAAATTATTTATTAAAGTGGGATTTGTTAATCACTAAAGTGGTTAAATCCATTAAAGTTTATGATTCCAAGTCATGAAATTGTTTTGTGACTGTGATGCTATGTGAATAACATGTTTGGATTGATTTAGATTCATCATTATAAGGTACAAATGGATCATCCAAAGGTGGATCGTTGATTGTAAATAATGATATTAAAGTTTTTGTTGACATACTTGGTGCTTGTATATCCAAAGATAGACTTGCATGTCATTTTTATTATGTTGCTTTGCCCATTAAAGTATGTTTATTTAGCATCATTGTTGTTTAAATTTATGTATCACCCAAAGGTGAACTTAGATGAGTATTAAAGTTGATATTAGTTTGAATCCATTAAATTTACTCAAAGCATTAATGTGTGAGCTTGTTTTAAATGTTTGCAGTTACCCTTAACTTGTTTGCTTTGGGCAATGTAACGATCAAGTTCACTGGGCTAAATTATGCTGACTGGTCCGAAATGATCCAGTTTCAACTGGGTGTATTGGATTTGGACTTGGCATTAGTAATGGATGAGAAGGCTGCAGCCATTACAGAGACTAGTACTGAAGCTGACAGGTCTCTTTATGAGGCTTTGGAGCGGTCTAATAGGTTGTGCTTGAACTTGATGAGACTGACGATGGCTGAAAATGTTAAGCCATCAATTCCCAAAATAGATGATGCTAAGGAATTCATGAAAAAGGTGAAAGAGTATTCTCAATCTGACATAACTGACAAGTCTGTTGTGAGTACTTTAATGACTGAGTTGACGAACAAAAAGTTTAACTGGTCCCAGCCCATTCATGATCATGTGACAGAAATGGCAAATCTAGCAGCAAAGTTGAAGACCACGTGCATGGATGTGAGTGATTCTTTTCTGGTAATGTTTCTCATGAACTCACTTTCTCTTGAATCTGGCCAGTTCCAGGTGAACTACAACACCCTTAAGGAAAAATGGAACTTTCAGGAAATTAAGACCATGTTAATTCAGGAAGAAAGGAGATTAAAGAAGATCAAAGATCACTCCATTCATTTTGTGGCTCATGATGGAGCCAGTAGTAGTAAAGCCAAGCCTGGTAAGAAGGACAAGAATAAGTGCAAAGCCCCCTAAGGGTTAATGAGGGTGGAGTCCGAAAGGAAAAGAAGTGCTACTTTTGCAAGGAAAGTGGACACTTCAAAAAGGATTGTCCTAAAAGGAAGAGTTGGTTCGAAAAGAAAGGTATTTCGAATCAAATCTTATTGAGGTACCTTATAATACTTGGTGGCTTGATTACGGTGTAGCTACTCATGTGTCACATATTATGCAGGGATTCCTTTCGATCCAAACCATAAAAGGACCTGAAAAGTTTCTTTATATGAGCAACATAATGAAGGCACGAATAGAGGGAATTGGGACGTATAGATTGGTCTTGGACGCTGGGTGTCATTTAGATCTAGAAGGTTGTCTCTATGTACCTAGATGTGCTAGGAATTTAGTTTCTGTTGCAAAGTTGGATGTATTAGGATTTAATTTTAAGATTGAAAACGGTGTATTTTATTTGTTCAAACATATGTACTATTATGGTTCTGGTACTCTAATGGATAGTTTGTATCATTTCAATCTTAATGTTAAATTTGCAGAATCTTTGTTTAATGTTGAACATGTTATTGGTAGTACGCGTAGTGCTCATAGTGAAAGTTCTTCTTATTTGTGGCATCAAAGGTTAGGTCACATATCCAAGGAAAGGATAATGAGGCTAATGAAAAATGAAATATTACCTCATTTGATTTTGATGACTGGAAAATATGTTTGGATTGCATTAAAGGAAAGCAAACTAAAAAATATCAAAACATCCAGCACAAGAAGTAGTGAACTCTTAGAATTGATATACTGATATTTGTGGTCCCTTCGACGTCTCATCTTGGGGCAGTGAAAAATATTTTATCACCTTCATTGATGACTTCTCACGTTGTTACTTATATTTGTTGCATGAAAAGTCTCAATTAGTGGACGTCCTCAAGGTGTTCATTGATGAGGTAGAAAGGCAGCAAGATAGAAAAGTGAAAGTTGTGAAGTCTGATAGGGGTGGTGAGTATTATGGAAAATATAATGAGAATGGACAATGTCCAGGTCCATTTGCAAAGGTCCTTGAAAGTCGCGGCATATATGCACAGTATACTATGCCTGGTACACCGCAACAGAATGGTGTAAGTGAAAGGCAGAATCGTACTCTTATGGATATGGTTAGGTCAATGTTAAATCGTACTAATGTACCTTTATCTTTGTGGATGCACGCATTAAAGACCACTGCATATATGCTTAATAGGATTCCTAGTAAGGCAGTTTCTAAGACTCTTTATGAACTGTGGACAGAAAGGAAACCCAGTTTAAGACATCTTCATGTTTGGGGTTTCTCGGCAAAAGTAAAGGTGTATAATCCACATGAAAAGAAGCTTGATGCAAGAACCGTCAATGGTTTCTTCATTGGCTATCCCAAAAAGTCAAAAGGGTACAAATTTTATTGTCCTAATCATAGTACAAGAATAGTTGAGTCTGGCAATGCTCGGTTCATTGAGAATGGTCAGTTCAGTAGGAGTGAGGAATCATGAAAGGTGGATATTATGGAGACTTGTGGTGAATCTTCTTCACCTAAAGTCTCTTCTCTGGTTGTTGTTCCTCTTGTTGTATTACCGTCACACAACACAGCGAGACAACAAAATAATATTCGAAATCCACAGAATGAACATATGGTTGACGAACCAGCTGATAATATGCAAGTCACAAATGAGCAAGTGATAGAAGAAGTGCCTGAAATAGTAGTAAGAAGGTCTAAAAGGCAAAAAAGGCCAACTATTTCAAATGATTATGTTATTTATTCACTTGAACATGAATGTGACTTAAGCATTGATGAAGATCCGGTCTCGTTCAAGAAAGCCATGGATTGTAACAATTCTGAAAAGTGGCTCAATGCTATGAAAGAAGAGTTGAAATCAATGGATGATAATAAGGTATGGGATCTAGTTGAGTTGCCTGAAGGTTCTAAACGAGTCGGTTGTAAATGGGTCTCTAAGACTAAACGTAAATCGAAAGGCAACATCGAAAGGTATAAAGCTAGACTTGTCGCCAAAGGTTTCACTTAAAAAGATGACGTTGACTACAAAGAGACCTTTTCTCCAGTTTCAAAGAAGGACTCTTTGAGGATTGTTTTGGCCTTGGTAGCTCATTATGACTTAGAGCTTCACTAAATGGATGTAACGACCACCTTTCTAAATGGTGACTTAGAGGAAAAAGTTTATATGGACCAACCTGAAGGGTTTGTGACTACAGGAAAGGAAAATCTAGTGTGTAAATTAAAGAAGTCAATATATGGACTAAAATAGGCTTCCAGACAACAATATCTTAAGTTCAATGATATCATTACGTCTTATGGTTTTGTAGAGAACACTGTTGATCGGTGTATCTATATGAAGGTTAGTGAGAGAAAATTCATAATTTTGGTCTTGTATGTTTACGATATACTGCTTGCTGCCAATGATATTGCTTTGTTACTTGATGTAAAGAAATTCCTCTCTAATAACTTTGAAATGAAAGATATGGGTAAGGCATCCTATGTGATTGGGATAGAAATATTCTGTAATAGATCACAAGGATTGTTCGGATTGTCTCAGAAAGGATATATCAATAAGGTATTAGAGAGATTCAAAATGGAAAAATGCTCCGCAGGAATTGTTCCAATTCAGAAAGGGGACAAATTTAGTCAAATGCAATGTTCTAAGAACGATTTGGAAAGAAAGAAAATGGAGTCTATTCCTTATGCATTGGTAGTTGGGAGTTTGATGTATGCCCAAACATGTACTCGACCAGATATCATTCTTACCGTTGGAATATTGGGCCAATAACAAAGTAATCCCGGAATGGATCACTGGAAAGCTGCAAAGAAGGTTCTTAGGTACTTACAAGGCACCAAAGATTACATGCTCACGTACAGAAGGTCAGATCACCTTGAAGTGGTTGGCTACTCAGATTCAGACTTTGCTGGATGTGTGGATTCAAGGAAGTCCACATTTGGATATGTTTTTCTAATGGCTGGAGGAGCGGTATCATGGAAGAGTGGAAAACAGTCAGTGATTGCCACTTTTACCATGGAGGCAGAATTTGTGGCGTGCTTTGAGGCCACAATTCAAGCATTGTGGTTGCGAAACTTTACCTTGGGGCTTGGTATTGTCGACAGTATAGCTAGGCCGCTAAGGATGTATTGTGATAATTCTGCAGCTATCTTCTTCTCTAAGAATGATAAGTACTCAAAGGGTGCTAAACACATGGATCTGAAGTACTTGTCAGTTAAAGAAGAAGTGCAGAAACAGAATGTGTCTTTTGAGCATATTGGTACAGATTTAATGATAGTAGATCCGTTAACTAAAGGGTTACCGTTCAAGACAGTTATTGGCCATGTTGAAAGGATGGGTGTTATGGATAAGTCCTTGTTAACATTATAGTGTGATGTATGTATATACATGTATGGTTGTAATGCTTGTATTGTATGACACTTGTGAATTCAATTAAAGTTATGTTTCTGCTTTATTTCTTGTTATGCACATTATAGGGTACACCTTTATTGTTTTAGTGTAATGACAAGATGTGTCTTTGAAAGGCATTAAAGACACAAATTACAGTATCCCTTAAAGTTGTTTGAGTTGAGTTGGTCTGTGATACATGGAAGGAATCAAGCTGATGGATAACTTGTGACCGCTATGATCCGATCATTTCGATTCAATTAAAGATGATGACTTGATCATTTCAATGTATGGTGCGCAATTATGGTTTAATGTTGAATCTTCAAGTCGTCACATGGGCCAAGTAGGAGATTGTTAGATTATTTTAAGGGTTAATACCCCTTTTTGTCCCTATAATTTGAGCAAAATTCGGTTTTAGTCCCTGTAAAATTTTTTTGTTTCGATTTAGTCCCTGTAATTTAAGATTCTTCCACTATTAGTCCCTGCTGTCAAATCCCTATTAAAAATGTTGAGTTTTTCTTCCACTTTTTGTCTATGTAATTTTAAGATCCTTCACTTTTAGTCCCTGTAATTTTAAGATTCTTCCTCTTTTAGTCCCTGTAATTTAATAGGGATTTGACGGCAGGGACTAAAAGTGAAAGAATCTTAAATTATAGGGACTAAATCGAAACAAAAAATTTTACAGGGACTAAAACCGAATTTTGCTCAAATTACAGGGACCAAAATGGGTATTAACCCTTATTTTAATAATCTATAAATATGGCCCATGTAACTTATGGGTTGGTTTTAAATAAAGGATAGCCTAATGTAATGGTTGTTAAGCCTAATGGTAATTAAAACTAGTGGGAGTTTTATTTTAAAATTCAAAATAAATTAGTCCCTCCCTTCTCCTTTTAGTAAGTAGTGGAAGTAAGAGAGTAACTACTAAAGGGCACAAAATGAAGTAGTGATACAAGTTTTTCTGAAAGGTCGCCACAAGATAACATTGTATCTTCACCATTAAAGGTACAAGAAAAGGAAGGCAGATAGGGGAGTAAAACTTCAAGGAAAGAACCAAGAAGACTCAAAGAATTTACATCATGGATCCGGGTAAGTTCTTTGTACTCTGTTATAGAAAATAATGGAAAAGTGAGATTCATGATATCCAAGATCCTTTTAAAGATTTTTACTTACATCACCCTCACAACCTTCACTAGTAGTAACCTTCCCTCGTTAGTTGTCTGACTGCTCTCCTGCTGCACGTCCTGTATCTTTTCTTGCATTCTTTGGCTATAACCTCAACATGCACCCCCACCAATGCACACCCGAGGATTGTTTACCCACATTGCTATGGGATAATTAAATCCTTTTACAGCAACATGTAGCCACTTCCAAGACATCAGCTTTGTTTCTTCTGCAATCTCATCAGTCACCACTCTTTTTGATTGGAATATAGCCCTGTTTTGTGCTCTCCAAATTGCCCAAATACATGCAAACCAAATCAATAATAACCCTTCCCTTAGACTCTTCCCACCTGTTATTAATCCTTCAAATTGTGCCATGTGCTCACCACATTCTTTATACATAGCAGTGATGATACCCAACCATGAGAGAATTCCAAACCACACCTTTGAGAAGATTGGACATAAAAAGAGAATGTGATTACCTGACTCAGCTTCATTTCCACATCCGCACCAGTCTTGAAACTCACCACTAATGATCCCTCTCTTAATTAAATTATCTTTTGTAGGGATTCTATTTTGGTGCATTTTCCAGACGAACAAACTTACTTTTAATGGTACTTTCTTATGCCACACCTTCCTGAAGAATAACCCCACCTCTCTATTTGGACTTTTCGTGAGTATATTGTATGCCGACTTAACTAAGTAGTACCCTATTTTCTCTCCCCTCCAAACCCACTTGTCACAGTCTGTTTCCCGCATGTCAACCTTATCAATCGTTTCGTTTAACTTCCCCACTAGCTCCGCTTCCCAAATGAATAAATTCCTTCTCCACATCCAACCCCACCTCCATCTTCCATCCACACAAGTTCTTAGATCCGCCACTGAAGCGTCCTTCGCGCATGATAGCCTATATAGTCTTTGATAACGCTCCTTTAACACCCCTTCCTCACACCAAGGATCTGACCAAAAGCTTGTATCTACCACATTCCCCACCTTCTTCACCATATTGTTTGAAAACCAATTTTTTTCCTATAATTCCACACCCCTTCCTCAATGGACAATACATCCTTCAACCATCTTGAGCCTTCCCTCCCTCTCCACCTAAGATCCCCAATTGCCTCACCATATTTAGACACCAACACTCTATACCAGAACCCCTCTCTTTCTGTTTTTAGTCTCCATAGCCATTTTCCTAGTAGTGCTAGGTTAAAAGCTCTTAAATTTTTTATCCCTAAACCCCCTCCTCTTTCCCTTTACAAATTATATCCCACTTAACCCAATGACTTTCCTAGCTTGATTGGGTTGATTCATTAATTCGTTAATATAATT
The DNA here is from genome assembly GCA_037113605.1 of Calophaca sinica. NCBI lineage: Eukaryota > Viridiplantae > Streptophyta > Magnoliopsida > Fabales > Fabaceae > Calophaca > Calophaca sinica. The sequence goes on along the minus strand of CM073732.1, from coordinate 93,981,288 downwards.
GGGTTGATTAATTAATATACGCATGATGTACACCTATACAATATTCAATACATTTCATGACTGATCTTCTCAAGAGACGTCGCCGACATCATGCTTCAATTGATAATCAAATTTTGAATTGAAAATTTCAATTAGAAAATTTTGATTAAGATAGATCCTGTAAGTCGTCCTGATCGTATCTATACAAAAACATCATCAAGTAATACCAAAATCATAGAAACCATATGGAAGATCAACAACAAGGTTACTTATAAAGCATTATTTTGAAATCCTAATCCATTAAATGCTTTAGCCATTCATGAATTAAGCATGGGAGGCTTTGTATTGTAGATATTGGTTTTATATATCTTATGCCTTATTAACATGTTTCTAACTAAATGTCTTAAGTGAGAAGCCAATAGATAAGGATTATAAAACTAGATACTGAATAGAACGAGAAACATATATCCCGTAAAATGATAAGAGTATTTTATACTGTCGAATACCATAAATACATGTGTGATGTAATCTTATTTAGAAGCTTAAGTGTGGTATTCGACAGTATAAAATACTCTTAATGACTCCACTTTTAATATATACATGTGTGACTCCACTTTAGTAGAAATATTAATACATATTTCCAACAATAATAACAAAGAGTAATAGAAGCGTAATGTTATCATAATGATGATGTTTTAATTTTTAATAACATACTATTTTTTTAAAAGGGGTGGAGAAATGAGATATATTATTATTATTATTATTATTATTATTATTATTATTATTATGCACTAATCACCATATTACAACTATTCTCGAGAGAATTTAAACTCTGGCCGTGGGGTATTTGAATGAGGGAGGAGAGATTTCAAAACTTTTTTTTGTTGATTTGTGTTTATATGATGGTATACTGGGTTGTTTGTGTGTTGGTGGGAATTTTGAGCACCAAGGAACTCTTGGAAAGCTTGGGGATCTGGCTTTCAAGGTAAGGGAAATCATTTAGTGAGTTTTAGCATTCATGGGTATTGATGTTTGCATAATTTGTTTGTTGTTTGCAAATTGCAAAATGTGGATATGTGGTTTATGTATATATGTTTTGGTACTTGGATGATTACGTGAAGTAGGAAAATATGGCATTGCAAGTAATATGATTATATGCATAAATGCTTAAGTTTGATGATGATTTGGAATTGAAAAGTTTGAAGTTGATTTATGTGAAACATGAATTTGGTTATGTTTTATTATGTTGGGGATTGTGAAAATCGTGTAGGAATTATTTAGAATATGGCTATGCTTGAAATAATATTGGAGAGCGCTTGAAACATGATTGACATCATGTATTGGGTTGATCTGAATTTAAATATGAATGATCGTTTTAGTGGTTTTGACGGTGTAGTTAGTACTACGACCTGATGCGCTTATTTTGGTTATTGAAAAATATTTTGTTAGCTATTTTCAAAGTAGGAAGTGTTTTATGAACTTAACTAGATTATGGCAAAATTTTCTTACCAAATGAATACTAACCATAACCGTATGAATAGTAAATTGCCAAATTGTGTTTTGAATAACTTAGGTTTTAAATAGATTTTGAAATGTTTTCAAGATAGTATGTAATCTTATTTAGAAGCTTAAGTGTGGGTGAATTTTAGGGTCATTTCAATAATCAGGGGTTTCTAAATTGTGAAATGAGTTTTAGTGCATTTTAGGGGTTAAAAGGGGGTACAAAATGGGCTTTTGGTGAAAAACGTGTTAAGTCATAGTTTTCAACTCAAGTTGCTTAAAATGGTTTCATAAATATGTTATGGTTTTAGTAATATACCTTAAAAAGACGAATATGTTATTTCTAAAATATTTTGGTAAGTATTTGGATATTTTGAGTAGAGGTTTTGTGTGATAAAGCAGTTTTTGATTTTAAAAGTAATTGTTGATGTGCACACACATTCAATTAATTTGTATTTTCTCAGCTTATTGAAATAAGCAATTGAGATTATGAGAGTTCCAAGTTGTATAATTTTAAAGTGATTGGCATCACGTACTCTATTGACATATAATCTTAGAATGATTGGCATCACTTATCTGGTTGATATATATACATTATGAAATATTTGTTATGATGCATTCATATTCATGAAGCATGGGATTTACTTGGGTCTAACTACGAAATGCCTTAGCGTCGGGTAAATATAGCATACAACTCTCAAAGTATGTGACCTTACCAGTAGAATGCCCACTTTGCATGTTACCGGCTGGATGACTTGGGATGTACACCTCTCATGTATGTGGCGTTACTACTGGCAGTTAATGTTTGCATCTGGGATGTGCCATTAATTGTTGAACCAACCGTGTATGTTAGATGGTCTGGGACCATAAACATTCGCATCTGGGATGTGATGTTATCTTATTGGTATAGGAGACTCGTCCCATTGGTATGGAAATTATTGGAAGCGCTCATAAACAGTTTCATGGCATAATTGTATTGCTTACTAACACATACCATGCATCCTCACTATTGGTTGACTTAAATGCTTGATGCTGGATATGAACTTTCGTGTGATATGCGTGCTATTTATTTGATATAGAACTGTGAAACATGGTTTGGTATGCTGCTTATGTGAACTCTATATGCTTGATGATGTATACATGCTAATGTCTGTGCTCATGAATAGCTTGCGATAAACACTTGAAGCTAGTGATCTACCCTTGCAATTGTTTTCTCTATATTTGTTTAATTTAAATTTTAGACCATGCTGTTGGAGCCATCGGTTCACTTGGAGTTGTTCCACTAGACCTTACTGGGGATAACGGAAAAGGCAATTTGGGAGTTGGAAGAGGCGACCTAAGCCGCGTGTCCTATGGTTTGGCTTATTGGACTGATAATTCTAGCCGAGTACTGAAGTCAGAGTCTTTTCTCTTCGGGCTATGTGGTTTGTGTTTGGTCAGATTAGAGTTTTGTGTAGACCAGCTCTTTGGACTTTTGTCTCTTAGGTTAGATTTTCTAACTATGTTTATGCGTGTTGTGAATTCAAAGGATTTCAAAAAGATGTAAGACTCACGACAAGGATGATTTTTAGTTTTAAATGATAAGTTTAAGTTTATTCTTGTTTAATTGTTGAATGTTTTGGTGCCGTATTTTTCGCAACGAATTTGAGGATCTTTCGAAAAAATTTAAATAATTCGAGAATTTTCTGTCTTTAAAATATGATGCCAGGAAAGTGCCACAGTTTATCTGTGAAGTGACACCACTTTCGGTACTCTGGAACGTAGGGTGTTAGATTGTGGTATCAGAGCTAGTCGTGTCTTTCGGGATCTAAGTTATGGATCACTTACGTTTTTGATGTGTTTATTCTGTGTTTATTTTGGTAGAGGTCAGTAGGAGGAGGAACAGTTGGGAGTGACTTGTTCCTTATGGAATCCAACCAAGTTGATTGGTTGTGTTCAAACGTTAAGATGAAGTGGTACAGTGTTGACCAAGGAGGCTAATAGACTGGGTAGGATCCAAGTGAAGCAAGAAAGGTATAGTAGTGGCTTATGAATCTGAACTAAGTGATACTTGAGTTATGTAGACTTTGTGTTGCTTTCTGAATTGTCTTCTAATCGGGATGATATGTGTAGTTGTTTTACCTTGTCTTCTTTTGGAAGTTATACGTGTTGTAGTGCACATTTGATTGTTTGATTTTTCCTCATTAGGTTCTGATCGGTTTTGGCCTTGTAGGAACTTAATGCCTCCTATAGTGTAACTGGTTCTAAGTATAAGTATTTTGTGATGCCCTTTTGGGTATACATTTCCTGTGAACCTTAGTGATTGCATATGTTCTTGAATGTTGTGTGACCTAGATACATGCCTGTTATCTGGGAATCTCTGTTTATCCGATATGTTGGTATGTTAAGATCAAATTCTTCATGAACTAGTATAAGACCCAATGTCACTTTATGAGACTAGAATGAACTAATCCCATAATTTATGACATGACAAATCCTTACTAAAAGGATTGTCCAGATTATGGATGAGTGGTAAATAGAAATGATGGAGCGACTACTTGTTCGCTAGTAAGATTTAGAGTTTTGGTATGAGATTTAAATGGGACAGTAAAAGAATGATGAAGCCTTGGTGAATTTTGATAAGTTGTGATGGTGAATGTGTCGCGAGCATTCTCGCATTCACGACTGAATCAAAATATCACTAAGGGATCAATCAATTAGACCCAAGTCTGATTTGTTTTCGTGAGATCAGATTAAGGATGAAATGAGTTATCCTATACAATCATTATGCTTTTCTGACTGCTTGAGTAAGTTGTGGGACTGTTCACCCTTATGACTTGGCAAGAGCAGAACAAACTATGACTGGAATAGGCTGACCCTGTCAAACATTCTAGAGTCAGTCAAGTCTTTCTATCTGTGTTTTCCATTAAGTTAAGATGAGCTATCTATGATCAGTTGGGAAGAACCATCTGATCCTTGGATTGTGTTAGGGAGGTAATTGTATTCTTGCCTTGTTCTGTGTGAGTCTTTATTGTATCTCTATGGGTTATATGGAATGTTTAATTTTACCCATTTCTCTGTTGCAGTATGACCCGACTGTTTCTATGTTTATTGTTAAGACGGTGATTTCAACTAATGCACGTTTGAGTTATCCTATTGTTGTTAAGAATAGGAAATTCTTGTCAACTTGTTATGTTGCCTTTAAAGCATGAGTCTGTCAATTAAATTTTTAAATTTTGGTTGGGCTATGCGCGTAAGACTTTAGTTTTCCCCTGACATGGAAATCTCAGGATTTTCTGTCTTCTAAGTCACGTGAGAACTTCTTTGAAGGAAGTTGCTCCAGAATGTGCGTTCTGATTCTCGTCTAGCTTGAGAGTTTATAAGAAGTCGTTTTTAGTATTGTTCTGGTGGTGAAAGACTAAAAGTATAATATAGCCTATTTTTTAATAATGTATTTAAATTTTTGATTTATGTATTGAGTTTTTTTAATTAATTAATCACCAAAATCTTTTTTTTAAATTTATGTATTAATGTAATCAATTTAGCCGTTGTATTTTAATATTTTTAATTAATGTGCTTATAAAAAAATATTTTTAATTTTTGTATTTAGTTTTTTTCTCTCTAATTAGCAACCAAATTAGTATAATTAATCACCAAATTAACATAATTAGTCATCAAAATTAATTTGTTAGTTTTTTAAATAATTAAAATAAAAGTAAAAACAAAAAACATTAAAAAACCAAGTGAGAAATCAGCTATGCAAAAGCCAATTTCCCACTTGTATTAAAAAAAATTGAAAAAAAAAAGAAAATCATGGTGAGAAATCAGCTATGCAAAAGCCAATTTCTCACCGGCCCAAAAGTAGGGCAATGGGGTAAATAATCTGGAGAGGGGGTATTTGGGTAGATAAAAAAAGGATATTAAAAAAAAGCCCGAGTTAAGAGCGGGCTGTAATGAGCTAGTTACAGTTGGGTTTCGGATCCTCTCCTAAATCTGATATATCTTTTCCTCTACAAAAATGCATCACAATCATTAAATTAATTGTACGGATAGGAAATTAAGAATTAAAAATGAATTTGAATTTTAAATTAAAATCGAATTTTAAAACAAATAGAAGCCCTTCTCACTCCCATTTTCTCGTATGTGTTTCTCCCAAATTTAAGGGTCCGTATGTTTAGTATTGAAAAAAGTGAATTTCAAACAAAATAATTTAGAGATTATTTATAAGAGATCTTTAAGTAAAGTAGAAGCTAATTTATTTTTATTAAAAATCACAAAAATCATTTTTTTAATCTTCTCTTTCATATTGACATTCATTAAAATCAGATTATTTCTGAGAAGCTACTTCAAATACCTTTTCATTATAATTAGATTTCAGATTATATTTAGATTATGATTATTTCTAAAAGTTGTAACAAACGAATAAAAAAAATTCTAAAAAGTGATTATTTTTTTAAATAAAATGATTCATTCATAAAATAATTTGAAACAAATGGGCTTTAAGACCTGTTTGTTATAGATTAAAAAAAGTGATTATGATACAAAATAATTTAGAGATTCTTTTAAAAAAGTAAAAATGATTTTTTTGAAAATTATTTAGTCATATTGTATCCAAAAAAGTTTAAAATGATTTTTTTAATGAATGATTTTTATTATTGTTAACAAACATAAATTAGTTTTTACTTTTTTTTAAAAAAAATCTCTAAATTATTTTGTATCAAAAGCACTTTTTTTTAATCTACAACAAACAATCCTAAATTAGAGAGAAAATGCATACGATAAATTGAGAGTGAGAAGAGCTTTTTGTTTATTTTCGAATTCGGTTTTAATTTAAGATTCAAATTCAGTTTTAATTAATTTATCATCTGTACGATTAATTTAATAGTTGTGACGTATTTTTGTAGAAAGAAGGAGAAATAGGGTTTAAGAGAGGACCTGGATCCCTTCTTTGTTGTTATTATGCCTGCTCAATTGTTGGAGGTTTTATTATTAACTTATCAGCATCCATTTTCCATTCGGATGTGATAACAATTGGCTATGAAAATACAAGAACCAAACATATATCATACGAAAAAGTTGTGATCAATATTGTTATGTAAATTATAGCCCAATATTCTCTGACGCAAGATATGATCCATCGTTTAAACCTGATGGTCCCATATACCGAGTTTTCAATAGCCACGCGCGAGTCAGATTTGGTTTTACTTTTGTGAGAGCCAAAAATGATTTTAGAGATATAAAATTAATTTTGACATGTTTTGATGTTTTCAAATAGTAAAATTGATTTTTACTTTAGAATTAATTCTAACTTAATTAAAGCAGTGATTAATATGAGTTGTACCATAATTAGATATGATTATGTAATATGAGTTGTAGCATAATTAGTGGTGATTCTGTCTTATAATGTTACCCGAGATATGGGACATAATCAATTACATTAAATGAGGAAAATCAGCATGTAATTATTAGGCTGGAAATTAGGTGAATCATTAGCATCCTATTTCAATCTTTTGTGTATATATTTCTGTATCTGAATAATGAGAAGCAACATACTCTGATTTATTATGGTATCAGAGACTGTTCAACAAATGGAAAAACAATCACAGAATGATGGAGTCCAGAAAACTCCATCCGAATTTCAAAATGCGGCACGTGGAAGAGGTGGTGTCGTGTGCACCAATATAACACATGTTGCAGGAGGAAATACAAGCAATGCTATTGACAAAATTGAAAAGTTTAGACTGGCTGAACTGAGCAAGGAGCAGCTGCAGACTCTGGTCAGTATGATGAACGATCAGAATAGAAATAAAAATGAAAATATGACTGGTAAGAATATACATGATTTATGGATCATAGACACTGGAGCTTCTAACCACATGTAGTCGCAACCAAGGAAGGAACTGTGGCTCTTGATGGGGGGTTTGAGGCTCGAAAATGTTCTTTATGTGCCAAAATTAAATTGCAATTTGATTTCTATATCACAGATGATAGATGAATCTAAATGTTTTGTCCAGTTTACTGATAAATTGTGTGTAATACAGGACCGTGCTTCGAGGAAGTTGATTGGTGCGGGTGAACGAAAAGATGGGCTATACTTCTATCATGGTGTTCGAGATGTGAAAGGCTTCCAGATTAATGCCGAAAGTCATCTTGACCTTTGGCATAATCACTTGGGGCATCCTTCTTTGAAAGTTGTTCAGTTGATTCCAAGTGCAGTAAGTGGTTATAATAGTGTGTATCAGAATAAAGTTTGTGAGAGTTGCAAGCGACCAAAACAAAAAAGAGACAAATTTTATTTGAGTAGTCATAAAGCATCAGAAAGTTTTGAATTGATACACTGTGATTTATGAGGACCTTATAGGACTCCTTCCTCTTGTGGTGCATCATATTTTTTAACATTAGTATGTGACAACTCTCGTGCTGTTTGGATATACTTGCTGCATGATAAAAGGGAAGTGTCACGAACAATGATGAATTTTTTTGCTCTTGTTGAAAGACAATATAATAAACAAGTTAAGATTGTTAGGAGTGATAACGGGACAAAATTTACTTTCCTGAAAAATTATTTTTTTGAACATGGTGTCATTCGTCAAACTTCATGCATACGGGCACCGCAACAAAATGGAAGGGTAGAAAGGAAACATAGGCATATTCTGAATGTAGCAAGGGCACTAAGATTTCAAGGGAATCTTCCAATTAAATTTTGGGGGGAGTGTGTGTTGACTGCAGGATACTTGATTAATCGCACACCATCATCGGTTTTAAATGGCAAGACCCCATATGAAATGCTTCATAGACAACCACCATCCTATGAGCACTTAAGGGTGTTTGGATCCCTATGTTATTCATACAACGAAGACAGAAAAGGAGACAAGTTTGCCAGTAGAACTCGGAAATGTGTTTTTGTTGGATACTCTTATGGACAAAAGGGGTGGAAATTATTTGATTTAGAAAGTGAAAAATTTTATGTGTCTCGTGATGTGGAATTTGTTGAAACAAAATTTCCTTTTGCTTCAAAGCAACTCAGTTGTGGAGAAGATCAAAGGGAGAAAAATATGGCACTCATTGATGAATGTGTTGATGAGGATTATGATAATGGAAGATGTCTTGATAATCAGAGCCACAAGGTGAGGGGGGTACTTCTCATGATAAGCCCCATATTCTTGAAGAAGCTGCAGAAGATACATCAAATATAAATGGTACAGGAGAAGAAGCAGAACTAACTACAGTCATCAATGTTAAATGTTGAAACTTCTGCAAACATTGACAGTGTTAGTCATCTTGGACGGGGTCATAGGATCAAGCAGCCATCAGTGAGGTTATGTGATTACGTAACTGACATCGTCAGAAAAGTAAGCCCATTTGTTCGTTCCCCCTCTACATCACATAATTCAGGTGTGTGTTATCCTATAGCACATTATGTAAACTGTGATTAGTTTTCTCCACAACATCGTAAGTTTCTTGCAGCTGTTAGCACAAAACGAGAGCTAGTGCATTTTTCTGAAGCTTGCAGGATGATCGATGGTGTAAAGCCATGCAAAATGAAATACAGGCTCTCCAGGATAATGGTACTTGGTCCATAACACATCTCCCTCCAGATAAAAAGGCCCTCAGATGTCGGTGGATCTACAAGATAAAATATCACTCAGATGGAAGTGTGGAGAGGTTCAAGGCACAACTGGTCGTTTACGGAAATCACCAAATTGAAGGATTAGATTACGAAGAAACCTTCGGTCTGGTGGCCAAACATGTTACAGAACGCATTGTCTTAACTGTAGCAGCTGCAAAGGATTGCGAACTGCACCAAATGAATGTCCATAATGCATTTCTCCAGGGTGACCTTCAAGAGGAAGTGTACATAAAATTACCACCAGGCTTTACTGCACAACAACTAGGTATGGTTTGCAAGCTTCAAAAATCACTTTAGTGCTTAAAGCAAGCCCCCAGGTGCTGGTTTGCTAAGCTTTCTACTAGCTTGAAAGACTATGGGTTTCTTCAATCCTATTCAGACTGCTCCTTGTTTACCTTGCAAAAAGGAAAAATGCAACTTGTGGTGCCGGTTTATGTGGATGACCTGATAATTTCTGGAAATGATCACCTGGCCATTCAGCAGTTTAAACTATATCTTAGTAATTGTTTTCATATGAAGGATTTGGGGTCTTTAAAATATTTCTTAGGAGTGGAAGTTGCAAGATCTCCTACGGGAATATTTTTGTGCCAAAGGAAATATGCGTTAGATATTTTCACAGAAGCTAGTTTACTTAGGGCCAAACCATATCTGATCCCTCTAGAGCAGAATCACCAATTGTCACTGGCAGAAGGGCCTTTACTTTTTGATCCTGCACAGTATTGACGCCTTGTGGGGCGTCTAATTTATTTGTGTTTTACTAGACCCGAGCTTTCATACTGTGTACACATGCTGTCACAATTTATGCATCAACTGAGAGAAGAACATTGGCATGTTGCGTGTAGTTCGTTACTTGAAGGGACAGCCAGGACAAGGTATCCTATTGAGAAGGACTTATGATCTCAACCTGTATAGTCGGTGTGACTCGGATTGGGCTAGTTGCCCTCTTACTAGGAGATCACTTATGGGTTGGTTCATTTTCTTAGGCAACTCACCTATTTCCTGAAAAACCAAGAAACAACAGACAGTATCCCGATCATCTGCTGAAGCAGAATACCGTTCCATGGCTTTGACCACATGTGAATTAAAGTGGATAAAAGGTATATTATCTGACCTTGGTGTTACACATTCTCTACCCATACAACTCTACTATGATAATCAAGCTGCTCTACACATGGCTAGGAATCCTGTTTTTCATGAAAAGAGTAAGCATATTGAAGTTGATTGTCACTTTATACGTGACGAAATCATCAGGAGAAATATTTGCCCATCATATGTTTCTACTCATAGTCAACTTGCAGACCTTTTCACCAAGGCCTTGGGCACGAAACAGTTTGCACACTTATTGGACAAAGTGGGCTTACAAAACCTCCATGCACCAACTTAAGGGGGGTAATATGAGTTGTACCATAATTAGATATGATTATGTAATATGAGTTGTAGCATAATTAGTGGTGATTCTATATTATAATGTTACCCGAGATATGGGACATAATTTTTTTTTTTGACGGAAATCAAACTTCATTCAAAAATTAAAAAAAAAGATCAATACACCCAGATTGAACAGAATGTGTTGGGGGGCATTCCCCATCCACAATTGAAAATCAATACGAATATCTAAGTCAGCCAAGTACATGGTATTGAAACACTTAATCAGAACAGAAGCCAATATGACATCTTAATCCTAACAGCCAAAACAAAAGCTTCCAAGTACGGTCGATGGTCAAAGAGAATTAAGGAGCCACAATCTTTAAACTCATCCAGCTACGGGTCATTACTATACTATGTGCAGACTCAAATCGACTATCAGTGATCTCAGATATGACCAAACGAACCACATGCTCAGGAGCCATTTGTAAGGAGGAAAGGATACTGAGATTGGTGGTGACTACCATTAGCACTTCGAATCTGTAACGTTGTCGCCCACGTCTTGATTGAAACTAGGATGGATCGAAGTTGATCTGCCAATCTGAATCAAACGAAACACCGCAACAAGACCAGAAAATCAAACAACGCCGCACCAAGACGACGAACAAAACAAAACATCGCACTCAGACGACGAAGTGCCTGTTTGTTTTAGATTTTAGAATCCCGTTTGGACCCCAAAATCAATTCTGACATTTTTTTAGTTACTATTCATGCGTTTGTTTTAGATTTTAGCAAATTTCAGAATCTCGTTTGTACTCCAAAATCAATTCTAGTAGAATCTACAACATCCAAGCTTTTCCGTTCAAAATAATTGATTCTGGGTATGGGACCCAAAAAATCTTTCATATTTACACTTCAAAAGTGATTCTACTTTGTCAACCAAACACAAATCAATTTTTCTGAACTCACTTTTAAACTACCATTACCAAACACAAATCAATTTTTTTAAACTCAATTTTTTTAAAATCAATTTTTTTAAACAAGATTCTTCACAATCTATTCTACCAGAATCTAAAACAAACGGACCCGAAATCACAGGAAAAAAGCACGAAAAAAAACTAGATCTATGTGAAAAAACCATTAATTTAGACAAAAGGAGAGAAAAACGATGTAGAGAGGTGGTTTCAGGCCAAAAAAGGGCCAAAAATCACCCTCTTTTGGTAGATGAGGAAGAAAGAAGAGAGAGGATTTAGAGGGAGAGAGGCGCTAGGTTTTCTGTTGGAGAGGCGCTATAGTTCTCATTTTTTTTTCTTACCCCTCGAAAAATAATCAATTAGATTAAATGAGGAAAATCAACATGTAATTATTAGGCTGAAAATTAGGTGAATCATAGGCTTGAAATTAGGTGAATCATTAGCAGCCTATTTCAATCTTTTTTGTATATATTTCTGTATCTGAATAATGAGAAGCAACATACTCTGATTTATTAATCATTCAGAGCTTTTCCCATTAAAAGTGAATGTATCTAAATATAAATCACTTTACCTTTAACTAAAATCAATTTTACAAAATTAATTTTCGACACCGTATGACCAAACAAACACAAAGTAGGAAAATATGTTGGGGAGTCTGGGGAGCACCTGAGAGCAACAACGGGATAAAGAACAGGACCACTAAGAGACCCGGACACCACATCTCCACCCAAAACCTTAAGACAATGGGTATATGGGTCACCTCTCTTATATATCCTTCACTTAACCCAATCCTAGCCAATGTGGGACTAACCACTCACACTTGAATTCTAACAATCTCTCCCAAGTGTGAGTCTCCCACATTTAAGAGAACCGGAAGGATCCACTCTCGCTCCCCCATCAGGCTGAACCGCGGCAACAACAGGCTAAAGACCAGGACCACTAAGAGACTCAGACACCACATCTCCACCCAAAACCTTAAGGCATTAGGTATATGGGTCACCTCTCTTATATATCCTTCACTAAACCCAATCCTAGCCAATGTGAGACTAACCACTCACACTTAAATTCTAACAAAACATAGCTAGCATGCTTCCGGTATAAGTTTTGGTCTGGCAAAATCCCAAATATAGAAGATTAACCGTTTCCTTTCCAGCAATAATGGCTTTGCCCATACTTTCATCACCCCAGCTTAGCTTTACGAAAACGTTTCTTCTTTTAGAAACAAAGTCTTCATCTCTAGCAATATGGAACTCCAATGTCCTTCCTTCAACTCACTGCAGAGCCTCACACAAAGTTCCAAATAATAGTGAAATAATTCCTCGTCGATATGCAAATTTCTAACCTTCCATTTGGACCGATGATTATATCCAGTCATTAAGCAGCGAATATAATGTATCATTAATTAATTATACTTCTTTCGTATTTGTCCATGCAATTAAAATGTTAATAATACCTTGTGGTTAATAAAATTAATATGCAGGAAGAAATGTATGCAGAACAAGGCAGAGTGCTAAGGGAAGAAGTAAGGATGATGCTTTGCAAAATGGAAAATGAGTTTGATCAACTTGAGTTTATTGATGTTTTGCAAAGGTTATCATTTTAGCAACTTGAGTTTATTGGATAACATTTACAACACACAAACATCCAAGTACCGGAAGAACAATTTATATGGCACATCACTCAAGTTCAGACTCTAAGGCAACATGGTTATAATATATCTACAGGTTATAAATATATTGAACCAATAATAAGACAAGAGACTCATATATATAATAAGAGATATATTTGTACTAAGGAAATGTAAATATTACTATATACTAATACTAATTTATATATAAAGATTGTTATTATTATTATTTTTTTGCAGATGTTTTTGTTTGCTTTTAAGATGAAACGGATAAATTCAAGAAATGTCTATCTATTGATGGTGAGGGAATGTTATCACTGTATGAAGCCTCATTTCATTCATGGAAAATGAAACTACATTGGATGAAGCAAGAGATTTAACATCGAAATTTCTCATTGAGTATTTGAACCACAATATAGGCAATTACCACATATCACTTCTGATCAGTCATGCTTTGGAGCTTCCATTACATTGGAGAATTCCTCGATGGGAGGCTCGGTGGTACATTAATGTATATGAAACAAAGCAAAACATGAATCCTGCTTTACTTCAATTTGCTAAATTGGATTTCAACATTTTACAAAGCATCTACCAAGAAGATCTGAAGTATACGTCAAGGTAACATAGCTAGCTGGCATTACATTGAGCGGCTTAGTTCCTTGATGAATATTAATTAAATACACATTTAATTTTCTTCTAATTGTTGATTGTTCATTGTTCCTATCATAACAAAGAGCTACTGGCTCAATTAGCATAACTTGTAATATAATATGTGATATCGCTACTAGCTACCCCTCCGTCCCATTATAAATGTCATATTAAGAAGTTTCACACATATTTATAAGAAGCTATAAATGACTTAAGAGTGATGTACTCATTATTAATTTGAGGGTAAAGCTGGAAAAAATTAATTAATGTTACATTGAAAAGCTAATATGACACTTATTTTGGAACTAATTTTTTTTAAATGTGACGCTTATAATAGGACGGAAAGAGTATTATTTTAAGCTTAAAATAAATAAATAAACTATTTCTATGATTTTTTTATAAAAAAAATCTCATATTATTATACACATTTTCAGACATATCTTTTAATTAAAGTGTTTTTCTTTCAAAAAGCACAAAGTTAAAATTATTATTTTGAGAAATATCTCCATGACAGTGTTTCCCTCGCTCAACAGTCCCACTCCCCAGAGCCTCCTCGACTCCTTCCTCGCCACCCTCGACTGCCTTCTCACCGTCTGTGATGTCCTCTTCCGCATCGGCGTCCTCCTCAAAACCCCGCCTTTTCCAAAAAAGAGGCCGTTCAATCCCAATCCAGAAAACTCATCGCCCGTTAACAAATAGAGTCCCCTGAATCTAGAGCCACTCCCCCCATTCTCTCCCCCATTTTCGGATCCTCCCTCCTCTCTCTTTTTCTCTCTTTCCTTCATCTTCCATCATTAAACCCTAACCTAGGAGATGGTCGCGGCAGGCACTCTCTCTTCCTCTCTTCTCCTCCTTTTTTTTCTATCAACCCTAACCCTACAAGTGAAACAACGCCTAGTGTGAAAAACTGACAACAAGAACCCAACTCAACCCAAATTCCCACGACCCCTTTTCTCCCAAACTATCCAAAAAGTCCAATGGAAGCAGCCCCAGCATGCCATCATGAAATGAAATATAGGAATTGTGTCTTGTTGTCTAAAACATGTTCATGATTTAGGCAACAAGACACAATTGCCTATATTTCATGTGATAGGCAGTTGTGCCATGTTTTATTTAAATTTCTTGCCCTTTTCAATTATTTATTTGTTGGATTAAGAAATTTATTTGTTTCATTAAATTTTTTTGGTGAATTTTATTTCTAGTGGATGGTGTTATTTGTAGAGGTGAGGCCAAATTTGCTTTCTGGGGATTCAGAAAAATTCCTTCTGGAGGATATTAGTCAGGTATAACAAGTTTGGAATTAGGAGAGTCTTTTTTTTTTTTTTTACTTATTTAGGATTGATCTCATTCTGAGTTGAATGTCTATATGCTTGCTTTAGACTTATAGATTGAGTGGGAAACTATTTTGTTGATATTCTGGTATATATATAGCACATCTTTGTCAGAATCTCCTTGTTTCATTTTACTATATAATGGCATTTTTGGGTTTAGACACTTTGGAGATAGATTCAACTTTCTTATTTTTATTATTTTCTTGGAATGCAACTGATACAGAAATCCATCTACTTTCCAAACTCCCATCAAGCCCAAGCACCATGAATGCACCGTCCAACTAAATGCACCGTCCACCCCGACCGTCCACTTAAATGCACCGTCCACCACTTACTTTGAGCCATTTCCAAAATTTTCTTGTAATCACTAAATGCTTTAAATGATTCTAGATTTTTTTGTATTTTGATAGCCCTCCTAGAATAGTATAAATATGGCTCATCACTTTGTACTTCGGCATAAAATAATACAAGTTTCATTTGAGCAACTGAGAGTTCTCTTTTTTCCTTCTGTTCTTGAGCCATCAACTTTCCTTGTTTTGTCATGATGTGTTTGTTTGTATATAAGGGGACATACATAACCCCAGCTAGACATCTAATCTCTCAGCACTCTTTAACCTGCATAACAATGCCAGATATCCTTCACCATTCTCATCATCATTGTCGACAATTGGATTCATCAGCACTGAATATTTTGGGATAGACTTTGGTTTTTCTTCCACTAATTCTTCCCCTGAATGCATTGATGAACTTAGGGAGGAGTTTTCGTGCCCAGTAAGAAGATCCAACTACTACTTCTTGTGCTCAACGTTTTTAGAATGCAGTTGTTCCAATTTTAATTAAAATCTAGAATAAAGGAACAACTACATTATAAAAACACTGAGCATAAAAAGCAAATGGATATGAAACATAGATAATGATGAAGATGTAACTCCAGTTTTGTGGAGGGACAGACTTAATCAACTCAGGGCAAAACACTGTGATATAAACGAGGTAGCTTCAGTACTGGGGATTTTGATTGGTTTATTGATATAGATTACTACTGAAATGTTTCTACCACTGGCTAGATCTATTTTTATTTGCTACCAACGTATAATTTCAGGCATGTGCAAGGGATCACTGGTATCTATGTTACTCGAGTGCAACCTATTCTAAGAAGTGAAGTTTTTCATCTCTTCTCTGTTAGAAGTAGAAAACCTGAAATTTCTGAGGGCATGTGGGCTCGCATAAAAAGAGTGATAATTACAATGAGTACCTGTGCTAAATCCCCCTTCTAATTACCACTTTTTATACATGTATCATTGATACAAAATGCTACCCGCATCTTGCATTTGGCAGGTTATGTGTAACACCCCGTTTCTGAAGCGCTACTGAACTAAAACGTAACTCTTGCAAGTCCCATGTAGGTGGCTCAGTGGTTGAGTCAAGGGACATGAAGGAGTTGCAAGTAGGAGGTGCAGAGCTCAGATCCTTGCCACTAACAAAATCTCTCTCCCCTCTAACAAACTAACCACTAACATTTGCCTATCAAAAAAAATCCTTTTGAAAATGAAATACTCTGGCTGTATAGTTTCAAAAATATGACTCTACTTTTTTTTCTTTTAACAACATCTTTTAAAATAGCAATCAGAGTGTTGCATCATTTTTGAAAGGTGGTGAATAAACAAAGACACCATAATAAAATCACAAAACCATACAAATAGATTCATTCAATCATTATACACCTGACAATTTAAGTCTTGAAAACATAATACATTTATTACAACATTGTAATTAATATATTAGACATCCTATAGCTGGTCGGCACACTACGATACTTACTAGACTCTCTAGTAAGTTTAACAAACTGTCACACAAAGCAGATAGCCAGATAAGACTATCCTCAGCTACGCCTGTCAGCAGTTCCAAACTCTCTGCAGCCTTCATGATCTGGGTTACAATCATTGATTGAAAGAATCACGGGCAAGGGTCAACTTCTTAATGGTCAATCGTTGGTACGCCATGGTACGTCCCCAATGCGATAATTTTCCATGCTAAGAGTTAAATGAACAACGCCCCTAAACTCCAACCTTGGCCTTGGGGCAGTCCATCACCCCAGGATATTCAGGTTGAAGTTACCACAATGCATGACAATGCATTTCGCCTATTTCCATGAACATATCAATGGAGATGATATTTCAATTACGGCATAATCAAATAAATATTTAATTATCCAGCACCGGTCCCAACAACATATATCTCAACATGGTTTAAGCATACATGCAAGCACATCATATAATTCAATTTTTGCATCACAATAATCCAGCAGTCCAAACAACTTGCAACCACATATCACTAATTAGCAGACATAAGTAGATAATATCTCAGACACATTACTAAACAACTTCAAGGATTAAATGTGAAGTGCCCTTATCAAAATCAACAGTCCACGTGTCAAACATGTCACAGCTCTAATCCGCACGTACTCACGTCCTCAAGATCCTAAACAACACCCACCGAAGCTTATAACAATTCTAATTCACCCAAAATAGTCCCGTAGGTTATGGTTAAATTCTAAACCCCTAGGTTACTCACCCAAGAATCCTTTTACTAATACTTTACACTTAAAAGATACTAAAACAAAGTTAAAAATAATATTGTTAACTTACTCAAGATCTTTATAACTTTCTCAAAAACTTTTTAACTAAACTTTTAATTTTAAAAACACTAGAAAATCATTTTCTTTCAAACCAATGCAAAGATTAAACTACGAAAATATTTAATTATCAACTAATAGTATATCAACTAAGTAAAATTTCACAAACAACTCCAAAACACAAAATACTCCCTTGGTTTTGCAACCAAACAATACCTAAAATTTTTCTAACTTTCAAATCCTTTCTATCAACAACACTAACACTAAAAAAATAAAAGGTTTTCAACACTTGTTTTTTTCCAGGGCTCCACCTTGTTCAGGGAAATACTAGGATCTCTTTAACTTAAGTGTTTCATAGCCTTATTCAACTCAATCAACACTTAACAACAAGTATACTAAAACCTTTTCTTACAACTTTAAATAAATTAACCCAAAACTTCAAATCCCTAAAAATTCTTTTCCTATCATAACATGATTCAAGTTCAAGGGGTACAAAATCAACTCTTTTCTTAATCAAACACAAGACAACAATACTAAATCAAATACTTCTTAATAATAAGTTATCAAGATTCCACTTTGGTTTAGGAATACAAAGATTCCCTTTAACCTAAGTATCTCATTGTCTTATAATGCCAAATCACTACTCAAACTCAATTAAACTTTTCCAAAATTTTTCAAAGCTACAACAACAACTAATTACACATGTTTCAAGTCCAAAAACACAAAATTTTTCCTTCCAATCCCAATTAGGGCCCACGGTTACAACACCAAGTTTAGGGAAAAATTATAAAACTTCCAAATCAATAAAACTTCAACACACAATACCTAAATTCCTTTCCAAACTTTTCAAGAACCCAAATCAAAACTAATAATCGAAATACTTTGCTCTCATCATAGCTTAATCAGGCATCAAGGAGTCTCAAACTAAGTTTTTTCTTTGATCAAACTCAAATTAACATAAACAACAACAAATTCAAGTATTAAATCACAATAACCCCAACCCAATTTTAGGATTCATATGAGCAATCACATTTCCCCCTTTTCCATAGGGCAATTCGGCATAGGGTTCCAAAAATTAGGGGAATAATTGATCCTTTTGCTTCTTGATCATAATCAAAACATATATAAATAAATAAGTAAGAAAATAAAGGTATTAAAAACCGAACCGGACCGGTCGGTCGAACCGGTTGAACCGGGAACCGGGCCATGGTCCGGTCCGATTCACCCTCTAAAACCGGCTGCGAAAGAACCAGACGGTTCTGTTAAAGAACCGGATAAGAACTGGACCGGACTAGGTGAAAACTGGTAAAAACCGGGTTTTTTAGGCGCTCGGCCAGTTCGCAAACTGCGCTCATTTTTTTTTTAAGATCAAAACGACGTCATTTTTTTAACTGTTTTTTTTTCTTTCCCCTGCGCCATCTTCTCAAACTCGAGGATCAGAATTCAGAAGACCAGCAACTGAAAAGCCTTCTTCTTCTCAAACACGAGCAAAGAGCCGTGAGCCAGAAACGCTTTAAGCTCGTTCTCCGGCGTCGTCTCCGTTCACTCGTCCTAATGGCTTCAAATCCTCAGGTTTGCTTTTTGTTTCCCCTTTCCATCATCCTCTGTTTCGGTTCCTTAGATCTGTGCTGTTCGTTGTTGTTTGTCCTTAGATCGTCTTCTGTTTCAGCTTTCCATCGTCCTCTGTTTCGTTGTGCCTTAGATCTTTTCAGTTTCAGCTCTGTTTCGTTGTCCTTGTCTGTGCTGTTTGATAACAATGTTGTTTCTCTGTTTGATTATATTGAAATTTTTGATAATCAGTGTTGTTCGATAATTTTTTATTATATTACTGTTCGATAATCAAAAATCTTTGATTATTGGTGCTGTGCTGTTTGCTGTGCTGTGCTATTCGATAATTTCAATATTGCTGTTTGTTGTTCCTTGTTGTGCTGTTTCTTTTTGATTATATTGAAATTTTTGATTATAGAAAGTATCAAAATTTTTTGATTATCTGTGTTGTTTTGCTGTTCCTTGCTGTGCTGTTTCTTTTTGATTATATTGAAATTTTTGATTATAGGAAGTATCAAGAAAAAAAAAGTGTGAATGCTCCTAGGGATACCACTGGATCCACTCCTACTGAGTCCACTCCTACTACAGGAGGATCCACTCGTGGGAAAACTGATCCGGCATGGGAGCATTTTGCATTTAAAAAGGAAGGAAGAACTAATGTGTACACTTGCATTCATTGTACAATGACTTATAGAGGAGGGGGCATAAACAGAATGAAGTACCATCTTGCGGGCATAAAGGGTAACATCAGCTCTTGTAAGAAAGTTCCTCCTGATGTTCGTCATCAAATGAAAGAGGTTTTGAAAGGTATCGAAAAGAAAAAGAGCACTGATGACCACAACCTCAATGATGCATATGATGATCAAATTAATGAGGAGGAAGAAGTACAAGAAGTACAAGAAGTCCAACCTATTCCCAACAAAGGAAAAAGAAAAGCCACTACTCCAATTGGTAGTGGTTTTGCTCCAAGGGCAACTCCAGGCTCCCAACCAAACCTTAAAAGTGTATACTCTAGCAAGCAAGTAGTACATAAAGCTGAAATGGCAATTGCTAGATGGTTTTATGATTGTAACATTCCATTTAATGCAACAAAGTCACCATATTTTCAAGCTGTTGTAGGTGAAATTGCTGCTATTGGCCCTAGTTTCAAAGTTCCATCTCTTTATGCATTGAGGATTAACTTGTTGGGAGATTGCAAGAAAGAGTGTCAGTTACTTGTTGAAAGTTATCGATCCAATTGGGCCAAGTTTGGATGCACAATAATGGCTGATGGTTGGAGTGACCAAAAGCAAAGAACTTTGATTAACTTTCTAGTTTATTGTCCTCAAGGTATAACATTTGTGAAATCGTGTACTTCTGAAAATTTACTTGATTGACCACTTACTCTTTGCTAACTAAATTTCTTTGTTAATGCTCAGGTATATCATTTGTGGAATCTATTGATGCATCAGATGTTGTGAATGATGCTGGGACATTGTGCAATTTGTTTTCTGAAGTTATTGAATGGGTTGGACCTGCAAATGTTGTTCATATAGTGACTGACAATGCAGCCAATTATGTAGCTACTGGAACGAAGGTACATGAAAAATATTCATCCATTTTTTGGTCTCCTTGTGCTGCACACTGTTTGAATCTACTTTTGAAGGATATTTGTAGCTTGCCCCATGTTGCAGAGCTTGCCTCAAAGGCTTCAAAGATAACTATATTTGTGTACAAGCACATGATATTCCTATCTTGGTTGAGGAAAAGAGAAGGTTGGAAAGAAATTGTACGTCCAGGAGTAACTCGGTTTGCTACTACTTTTCTTACATTGAAAAGTATTTATGATCATAAGAGTGATTTGCAAGCCTTGGTTGTGGATAGACATTTTACTAACCATAAGTTAGCAAAGTCTGAAGCAGAAAAGTCAAGCTTGTGCTACTATTTTGGATAATAACTTTTGGACTATTTGTTGCAATATTGCAAAGCTTATGGCTCCCATTATTCGATTACTAAGGATTGTAGACAGGGACGAAAAACCTTCTATGGGATATGTTTATGAGGGCATGCAAAGGGCAAAGAATGCAATAAAGCAAATGTTTAGGAACAGGAAGACTGCATATAAGCCATACACAGATATCATAAAGGCTCGTTGGGATAAACATTTAAAGCGCAATCTTCATGCAGTAGCCTACTTTTTAAATCCTACATTCTTTTTTGATGAGAATTACGTGGAGAAGAGTAGGGTTGTGGAATTAGTTGTTGAATTACTCGAAATAAAATCTATATGTCCTGACATGGGCAAAGCTGTTAAAGAGATGCAAGTGTATCAAAACCGTGAAGGAAGTTTCAGTAAAGTAAGTGCTCTTCAGATGTCAAAGACAGTACAACCTGGTGAGCACAAATTTATATTTTTAGTCTTTCATACTCAAATAGTTATCCGTATGTTTTTGCATTATGTAATTAAATACATTTCTTATAGATCAATGGTGGAAAATGTATGGGTCTTGCTCGATTTTGCAAAAGTTGGCAGTTCGTCTTCTTAGCCAAACTTCTTCTTCTTCGGGGTGTGAGAGAAATTGGAGTGTCTTTGTACGCATCCATACGAAGAGAAGAAATAGACTTGAACACCAAAGATTGAATGATCTTGTTTTTGTTGCCTATAACTTGCGTTTGAAGAGTATGTATGATCTTGAATGATCTTGTGTATGTTGCCTATAACTTCCCAATTTGATATTGTGATGTTTTATTTTATACTTTTATTGTAGGGTCAAACGCCAGAAGTTATGTTATGATCCCATTGATTATGAGTCCATTGTGATAATGATTTTTGGGTTGTTGAAGAAGAAGAAGAAGCACCTCCAGAACTTGATATTCATGAGATTGGCACTCTTCTTTATCATGAAAATGCAATTCCAATAGTTGGTGATTTATTGAGAAATAATGAAGAATTTGACACTGCTGAGCTTACACTTGAAGGTGATGATGGTGGTTCAACTAGTGAAGACCCCATGCATAACATCTTTGATCCTGAAGGAGTCGACCTCAATGAATATTATGATTGATGTTAGAATTGGTTGAATGTGTTGTTGAACTTATCCTCTATTTATAGTTGTTATTGCTAAGGATATTATTTTCATATTTTGTGTTATTGAACGTAATAGTTATGTCATATTTGAGATGGATGAATGTGTAATTTTTTGTTATATGTCGACTTATTAAGAAAATATTAAGTGAAGTATAATTTTTATGGTGTGAAGTTATGAATATCAGTTTATTTTTTGTTTATTATTTATTTATATATTGTATTAAATATTTTTTTAATAATATTTAATCGAACCCGGTTCGACCCCGGTCCAACACCGGTCAAACCCAAAAACCCTGAACCCAGGCCCTCTCCAGTTCAATGCCCGGTCCAGTTTTTAATACCTTGAAGAAAATAGACAACAAAATAGAAAGAAACCCTCACCCACAATCCCTAACTTGGCCACGGTTTGACAAATCAGGATCTTGGCACTAAATGGAGAAGGAAAAATTAAGGGAAAGATGAAGGGAATTTGGTGGAAGATTCACGGCTAAAAAAAATAAAATGGAAGGAGGTTTTAGCTTTTCTTTTCTCCAACACCCACCCCTAGCAATTTAGGAGAAATAAAATGAATGGGGTTATGGAAGTGAGAGGGAGGGCTGCGGCTGATTTACCAAGAGAAGAAGGGAACAAATTTTGGGTTAAAGCCAATGATTGCTTCTCCCAAAAGCACCCACACTTGGAACAAAAAAAATAGAATGAGAACAAAGTGAATGAAGGGAAGAAAATGGGAGGGGCTACGGCCTGATTCTCTTAAAAGAGAAGGAAGAGAATTTAAGAAAAATATTAATCCAATTAATAGGCTAATAGATAAGATCGAAGCTAAGATATTTTCCTAATGACTAATAAGCACTTGACACCTAGCATTTAAGATAAGATCAAACCAAGATATTTTTCGATTAACCACAATATCTTGACACCTAATCATCTAGCCTAATCCTAGAGTTTTGGTGTCTCAAAATTACGGCGTCGAGAAATCGCGTTAACAATCATTCGTTCGCCGATAAATCGCGAAAATTAATTTACTTAGAAATTAATTTACCGCGTGATAATAATTTATCTATAAATAATAAAAATAATTAAAAACACTCAAGTATCATCACAATAAGTTACATTTCGATTTTTATCGAAATCGGAGTTCGTTTTAAATTTTAATGCGGATAAAAATTACCCGGCGATTCAAAATACGGCGAATATTCATAAGAATTATTCGAAAAATTTTGAAATATTAATTAATATTAAATATTAATTATTAAATTAAATTTCATTTTGATTTAATTCAATCACTTTCTTAGTCAATAAAAATACGCGTTACCGTGTCAAACAGAAAACTTATAATAAGTTTAATTGATGAATTCGCCTTAAACGCAGCATATGTCTACATTGTCTAGTAATTTGATTTGACATCATAAATAATAATTATTTATAATAAATAAATTATTTGAAATAAGTCAAAATAATTTCTCGTACTCTTAGTAAATCATTGAGGTAATCAGTCTCCACGACTTATCTGCAAGTATCTGGGATTTTATCGTTAAAACAATTTTTCTTAAAGATTGGGGTGTTACATTATGGTTTGTGTCAAAATTACTATTTGTTGTGAAATTATTATAATTTATGATTTTTATAATTTTAGTTTAATATATTTGAAATATTTGTTATAATTTGTTATATAGCTACTTATGTTAAAATATACTGCTACTGTAAACAGGAAAAAGGAAGAATAGCTGGCGCTTTTTTGAGAAAGCGCTAGCGATTTTAGTTTTCACTAGTGCTTTTAAAACACAGTCTTTTCGAACTAGGATCACTATTGGCTGAATAGGTAGCGCTTTTAAGCGCTAGCGAAGACAAAAAATAAGCGCTATCTATTTCGTTTTATGTTGTAGTGATTGACGATGTTTATGATACATACAGTCTCTGAAGCACGGACACTGGTCCTCTCCTGCGTGTCGCGGTGTCGGACACCGACATTCGTACGACACGTGTCCAACACCTACTGTCGGTGTCCAGCTCAAAAAAAAAGGTCGGACACGACATAGACACCGTGCGGGACACCGTTCATAAGTAGGACACCGCGCAGGACACTGCGAAGGGCGCATACATGCTTAAAAAAACAGAGAACAAATTGTAGTACCCTAATTTTGTCCGGCCTTTTTATTTTATTTTATTTTATTATTTATTTTAACTTTTTTAAATTAGTAGTAGTAATAATAAAAATAATATTTTTTGGTTCCATAATAAAATGAGGAAGGCAAAAAATGAATAAAGAGAAATAGGAAGAAGAGAGAAAAAAATGAAGAAAAAGAAAGAGAAATGAAAACAGAGAGGGTGCATGAAATAAAATAGAGAGGTGCTAATAATGGCCCAAAAGCTGGCCAAGCCCAGCGCACCATTCCCCTCTCTATTTTACTCGTGCACCCCCTTTTCTTTTGTTCAACACCCCAACGCACTCTTCATATGCGCTGCTGCTCGCACCCCTCCTTCCTTTATCCTACTCCCCATGGCCCAGTCAATGCACCCCAAGCCCATTTTCTCCCCAGCCCGTTTTTTAGCCAACCCTAGGGTTAAGAGAGAAGAACTCGGTTCTCCCCCCCATTTCTTGATTCCCAGCGGCCGCTCCTCCCCCAAACCCTCATTCTCTCTTCCTCTCCCACAATCTTCTCCACCATTCTCGCCCTATCTCCCCTCACTCTCTCCCTCTTTTTCATTTTTTCTTCCCTTCTCAACCTCTAACCGTGGCACCCTCCCCCTTCTTCTTCCTTATTCTTTTTTTATTTCTTTCACAAACCGAATCATACCCCAAAGAAAACCCTAAGCCGCGGCTGTCTCCATTTTCTCCACGTTTCTTTTTCTTTCTGTTTCAATCCCCGAAAATCTCGCCAGAAATCCAAAAGAGGAAGGAAACCCACGTGGTTTCTCTACGAATCTGGACCAAATCAATACCAAGGGAGTATCTGAGCTTTTTTCTTTCCTTTCTTTCTCATATATTTTTATTTATTATTGTTAATCTTGGCTATTTCTGTTTTTAAGGAATGAAGGCTATAAAAGGAGAGCCTCAAGTTCAGACCAGGAGAGAGCGAACCCAGTGGAGGGACCGAGAGCGAACTGGACCCCAAAAAAAGCGCAAAGAGGACGAACAAAAGAGGCAGAGGCAGAAGGAGGAAACCGCGACCAAGAACCAGTGAGGCTACCAAAAAATCCCAAATTAAACACTATTTAATCTTAGGTTTCTTTTATCCCCTCCTTTGATTTCTGTATAAATTTTCTGGGAAAGGCTTAAACCCAGGTTTCATCATGTTCTCCATTTTATTTTGTTTCTTCTGTTCATATTATTATGTAATAGAAACACAAATCTAAGGATTGCAATCTATCCCATCGAGTTTTTCTTCACATTTTCTCATTTTTATTTGCTATTTATTTCTTTCAGTTAGATTGTGGTCATTTGTTTGATGTTATGTGCTTCTGGTATGTATTCCGATTCGGTATCATGTGAGGACTGGGGTTAGTGTTAGGGCTTGGCGTTCCAATGGGGCCATACCTGGGGACCGAATTGTAAATATTTTGTTAAGGGGGGCATAAAAGCAAAAAAGGTATTTACTGAAATTATTTTCTTTATTTAATGTATTTTTCCTTAAAAATAAATAAGTTGATATGATCTGCGAAATCAAATTTTTTCTAAAAGTTTCTATTTTTTATTTTTCTTTGAAACAATAATAAATAAATAAATTTTGGTAAAGGAATTAATTTTTAAGGCAAACAATTTTTTACAAGCAATTTAGGGTACCATTTTAAATGGGCGTTATAGGGGTGCTAATACCTTCTCTATGCGTAATTAACTCCCAAATCCAAATTTGGTTCAAAGACCATTTCTCTGTAATTATTTCCAAAAGGGTTTTTCCTACTGTTTTCCTTAATAAACTTTAGGTGGCGACTCCGTTGAATTTTTAGGGTGGTTGTTACAGCTAGCGACTCCACTGGGGACTGTAGAGAGTTAGGCCCTAAATTGTTTGTATTGATTTGTTTGCCTTACATGATTTATTCCCCTTTTATTTTTTTATTTTTATTCCTATTTGTTCATTATATATATTTTGCTCATATGTTTATATATTTGAACCCTAGGGTAGAAGACATTTGTAAATATCATGTTTTGATTTGTTTTGTAGCGGGTAGTATTTTAGGTAATTGCTCCTTCACACACTTTACTTAACACATTTTTTGCACACTACGAGTGGAACCCTATACCCGGGTTTGAAAAAGAAACAAACTTTAAGTTATAAGAGGCTGTGTAGTGAGCACCTGTTGGATGTACGACCAGTTGGGTCCTTGTGAAGGCCTCACCTAGAGTTTGACCCTATTTGAGAAAAAACTCCCTTTAATAGTTTACATATTATTGGCGGTAACATTCGAAAATAGGACCCTTGGCTCTAGGAACCTTTTTAGATTAGTATTCTAAAGCCACCCATGGTAAGACACTTATGTGGACCATAGATCTGCTCTAAGGAACTACCGGCCCATATCACCAAATGAGCAAACCCTATCTGTCTCGTTTTCAATGTGATCAAAGCCATAGAACCTAAAGTCTTAGGAATTATCGGTCTACCACACAAGGGGCACCTGGCCTATTTTTATCTTCATCCATTTAAATTCCGTTATTTCCCAGAAATCCTTTTTAAAAAAAAAAAACAAAAGAATATTTTCTCTTTTCCATGGCATTCTTTTTGCATGAAAAAGCAATATATTGAAAAAATATGTAATAGAAAAATATCGTTTCATTCTCCATCATATTATTTTGCATAAAATGTACATAAAAAAAAATTCATGACATGCATAATCATGGCATCCTCATAACGCAACTCATTTTTTCCCCTCAACAGAAAAATAGATACAAATAAGCTTTCCCTGCATCCTCTGGGACTCGAGCCCAATCTAGACTCATGGACTTGTTGGAGCAGAATCGTGGCGATGAGAGAAGAACTCGACCAAATCTAGGGTAAGATGGACAAGATATTGGACCTCTTGCAGAACTTGGGTCCAAAATTGACCATTGATGAGAACCATTCCATCAGCACTAATGAGTATCGAGAGGCTTCCATTGACCCATCAGGAGACCCCCTAGATCAGGAGAGACTCCAAATTGTGGAAGATAGGCTGAAAGCAATTGAAGGGGCAAATCATATTGGGTTTAAAGCTTCAGAAGTATGTTTGGTTCTGGACGTGGTAATTCCTCCAAAATTCAAAATTCCTGAGTTCGTCAAGTATGAAGGTTTAACTTGTCCAAGAAGCCACCTTATCATGTACTGCCGGAAGATGGCCTCCTGCTCCAGTAAGGATAAGCTCCTAATCCACTTCTTCCAAGAGAGTCTTACCGGGGCATCCCTACGTTGGTATATGCAGTTAGAGCGGACCAAAATCAACTCATGGAATGATTTGGCTAAAGCTTTCATCAAACAGTATAAATACAATATGGATATGGCTCCTGGCCGCTCCCAGTTGCAAACCATGGTAAAAGGGGGCAATGAAAGCTTCAAAGAGTATACCCAAAGATGGAGAGGCATTGCATCCCAAGTGGAACCTCCACTGTCTGAAAAAGAGATGGTTACCACATTTATTGACACACTTCAACAACCTTTCTATGACATGATGATTGGAAATATCTCTTCAAGCTTCTCAGACCTAATCATTGTTGGGGAAAGAGTGGAAGCATGGATAATAAGCGGAAGGATTGGCAACCTCAACATTCAACAACCATCGCGCAGTATTGGCCAAGATATGGAAGAAGATACAAATGATACTCATCATGACATACCACGCTGAGGCAGTGGGCCACTCAACTGAGAATTGTTGGGCTTTGAAATATAGAATGCAAGATCTGATCAACACCAAGTGGTTGGACTTCAAGGAAGATAATCTGCTTACTTTTTATGCTTTGCCCGAAGCCCAGGGGCATATCTTGTGAATAGCCCACTTTGTTCCCATCTTTTCAATACATCAATGGAAATGCAAGTTGAATTTTTTTAACTTCCCTTCTTGATGTATGGTCAATTCGGGATAAAAAAAGTAGTTAAGAAAAATATAAAATAAAATGGTAAAGCAAATGCACAATAATCAAAAATTAATTTTTGTGAAAATTTGAGCAATAAGGTTTTGAGATGAAGTTTGGCCGTTTTTCTCTATCCAAAAAATATAAAAAAAAATATTTATCCCTTGCTACCCCTTTTGAGCCTAAAAAAAAAAAAATTTCTTTCAAGTACCCTAAACAAGGATCACCCATACATTAAAGGCTAGCACAATAGTCCATTAAATTTTGTCTATAAAAAAAAAAGCAAAGCAAGCAAGCCAATATCAAATGCAACATATCAAGATGCTTGCAAGGAAAAATGAATAAAAATGCAAAAGCAAAACAAGACAATTGTGCTAGCAACCATCCAAGTGCATCTTGGCACTAAAGATCCTTATTTTCATAAACCCTTAAATACTTTTTGAGCCTGAAATATCCTTTCTTTCATAACCCTTAACCCTTGGCCACGTTACAACCCTAATAAAGTCCATTCTGATCAAAGTCCAATTACTCATATTTTCTCAAAACTTGATTTTTGAAAGAGGAAATCCATATAAACTCCTCGGTGTAGTTGCTTTACCAAAAAAAAAGAGTATAAATAAAATGCTCGCTAGGCTGAAAACCCGAAAGGGCGGTCTAGGCAAAAGCTAGAGCAACCCGCTAGGTTGAAAACTCGCAAAGAGCGGCCTAGGTAAAAGTTAGGGTCAAATTCACAAACATGTTAGCCCGGATTGTATCTCACATATCTAAACAGAAACTAAGAAGCTAGGGGCAAAAGTTGTGCCTATCATCTACAAGCTTCGCATTCAAGATTTCGTTTCAGTTTCAGAACTACACAAGGTGATCCGCGTCTCTACATAGATCCTTCCTCACATGGCTGGACGAAGGCCAAAGAGACACTGAAAAGTCTCTATGGATCAAAGTTGTCAATCTAATCCTCCCAAGGTCATTCAAAGCATGAAGCTGAAATTTGAGGATCCATAAATTGATTTATCAAGGGGCAAATATGCAAACCTGATGCAGTACAAAGTTAACCATTCAGACAAGCAATCCGATAGAAAGTTATCATCCCACGAGTCTAGGGGCAGCGTCCTCAAAAGGAATTCAGGAAAATCAAAAAAATCTTCCAAAGCAAAATAATTCTCATGCATAGCATACCACTCATTGCATCTTACATGATCATCAATACTTTCGGGTCCATGACCCACCTTAAAAAAAAACATTTCTCTAAAAATAAAAAAAAAATTCATTTCATGCATGGCATACCATTCATTGCATCCTGCATGACCATCAAAGTTTTTGGGTCCATTGACCCACCCTCTCAAATATTACATACAGTTGGTCTGTTGTTACTCAGTAAGAACTAGTACTCATCCTATTCAATCTATTAGCATGAGTTAGGAACCTGTCCTACACCTTGCTGGAGATCTGACCCATCATCTTGGGAATCTGACCCAAGCCTTTAGTCAGGAACCTGAGCCGCGTCTCGGATCTTCCTCAATTAGGGAAATCGATCCACACCTTTTAACAAGAGTTAGGAATCTGACCTACACCTTGCCGAGAATCTGACCCGAACCTGTGTCGAGTGACGGAGAAGCTCGTACCCTGGACGTTCGTCTGCGATAGGGAAACTAGTCCATGCTTTAGCAAGAGTTAGGATTCTGACCTACACCTTGCCGGGAATCTGACCCGAACATATATTGAGTGACAGAGAATCTCATATCACGGACATTCCTTAAAGTAAGGTAGTCAATCTGTACCTTTTAGTAAGAGTTAAGAACCTGACTTACCCTTGTTAGGAATCTGACCCAAACTTATGTTGAGTGACGAAGAAGCTCGCACCCCAGACTTACCCTAAGTAGGGAAGTAATCAATACCAAAGATGTGAGGGTTAGGAACCAGACCTATGCCTTACCACGAATTCACTAGGAATCAAACCTAGAATCTCTCACCAATATTATAAGAGCCGGGAACCAAACCTATGCCTTACCGAGAATTCGCTAGGAATCAGACCTAGAGTCTCAAAGCAAAGTCGGGAGCCAATCCTGCACCATCCAACAACTTGTTTCGAACAAAATTAGAGTCATCTATCCTTAATTACCTTTTACAACGAATGCACGAAGACCTTCGAGTAAAATGTAATTAAGGAGGGGCAACTGTAGTACCCTAATTTTGTCCGGCCTTTTTATTTTATTTTATTTTATTATTTATTTTAACTTTTTTAAATTAGTAGTAGTAATAATAAAAATAATAGTTTTTGGTTCCATAATAAAATGAGGAAGGCAAAAAATGAATAAAGAGAAATAGGAAGAAGAGAGAAAAAATGAAGAAAAAGAAAGAGAAATGAAAACAGAGAGGGTGCATGAAACAAAATAGAGAGGTGCTAATAATGGCCCAAAAGCTAGCCAAGCCCAGCGCACCATTCCCCTCTCTATTTTACTCGTGCACCCCCTTTTCTTTTGTTCAACACCCCAACGCACTCTTCATATGCGCTGCTGCTCGCACCCCTCCTTCCTTTATCCCACTCCCCATGGCCCAGCCAATGCACCCCAAGCCCATTTTCTCCCCAGCCCGTTTTTTAGCCAACCCTAGGGTTAAGAAAGAAGAACTCGGTTCTCCCACCCCATTTCTTGATTCCCAGCGGCCGCTCGTCCCCCAAACCCTCATTCTCTCTTCCTCTCCCACAATCTTCTCCACCATTCTCGCCCTATCTCCCCTCACTCTCTCACTCTTTTTCATTTTTTCTTCCCTTCTCAACCTCTAACCGTGGCACCCTCCCCCTTCTTCTTCCTCATTCTTTTTTTATTTCTTTCACAAACCGAATCATACCCCAAAGAAAACCCTAAGCCACGGCTGTCTCCATTTTCTCCACGTTTCTTTTTCTTTCTGTTTCAATCCCCGAAAATCTCGCCAGAAATCCAAAAGAGGAAGGAAACCCACGCGGTTTCTCTACGAATCTGGACCAAATCAATACCAAGGGAGTATCTGAGCTTTTTTCTTTCCTTTCTTTCTCATATATTTTTATTTATTATTGTTAATCTTGGCTATTTCTGTTTTTCAGGACTGAAGGCTATAAAAGGAGAGCCTCAAGTTCAGACCGGGAGAGAGCGAACCCAGTGGAGGGACCGAGAGCGAACTGGACCCGAAAAAAAGCGTAAAGAGGACGAACAAAAGAGGCAGAGGAAGAAGGAGGAAACCGCGACCAAGAACCAGTGAGGCTACCAAAAAATCCCAAATTAAACACTATTCAGTCTTAGGTTTCTTTTATCCCCTCCTTTGATTTCTGTATAAATTTTCTGGGAAAGGCTTAAACCCAGGTTTCATCATGTTCTCCATTTTATTTTGTTTCTTCTGTTCATATTATTATGTAATAGAAACACAAATCTAAGGATTGCAATCTATCCCATCGAGTTTTTCTTCACATTTTCTCATTTTTATTTGCTATTTATTTCTTTCAGTTAGATTGTGGTCATTTGTTTGATGTTATGTGCTTCTGGTATGTATTCCGATTCGGTATCATGTGAGGACTGGGGTTAGTGTTAGGGCTTGGCGTTCCAATGGGGCCATACCTGGGGACCGAATTGTAAATATTTTGTTAAAGGGGGCATAAAAGCAAAAAAGGTATTTACTGAAATTATTTTCTTTATTTAATGTATTTTTCCTTAAAAATAAATAAGTTGATATGATTTGCGAAATCAAATTTTTTTCTAAAAGTTTCTATTTTTTATTTTTCTTTGAAACAATAATAGATAAATAAATTTTGGTAAAGGAATTAATTTTTAAGGCAAACAATTTTTTACAAGCAATTTAGGGTACCATTTTAAATGGGCGTTATAGGGGTGCTAATACCTTCTCTATGCGTAATTAACTCCCGAATCCAAATTTGGTTCAAAGACCATTTCTCTGTAATTATTTCCAAAAGGGTTTTTCCTACTGTTTTCCTTAATAAACTTTAGGTGGCAGCTCCATTGAATTTTTTGGGTGGTTGTCACACAAATAAAAACAATTTTAAAAGAAATACAATAGGGTTTTATTCTGCACAACTTACACTCTTCTCCCATAAGCAACTTATAGCGCGTCCCTCTCTCTTGGAGCTCTGTTGACGCTGTCGGCGTCTCTGCTTCCTGTGGTCTTCTCAGTTTCTTCTTCTCCTCCTTCAAGGTGCTCTGTTTGCGCACCGCCGTTCGCACACCGCCGTTCGTGCACCATACCTCACCGCCGTCTCGCGTCGACGTCGTCGTCTCGTTGTTCGTCGTTGCCTCGTTACTGTTCAGGGCTTTGTAATGAAGGCGCCGGCCGAGGCGAGTGCGTGGAAAAGAAGCGACCCGGCAGACGGATGAGAGAGAATAGTGAGTGGGAAAGTGCATTACAACCGTCCGGGAATTGAGGCGAGGCGTGGGAGTAGAGAGCGTAGACCCAATTGCCGGATGAAGGATCTAGAATGAAACCTTCTATAAGATTAAGGGAATTGTAAGGAATGGGTAAGAAATATGTAATGACCTGAATTTCTTCTCTCTGGCCAGTACTCTGGATTCTTCTTTCTTATTCTCTATTTCTGTACTTATCTGATCGATTCCATTTCCATATTGTACTATTCCTTTCAGAGTTTATAACTGAAAGTTGATTCACAGTGTTTTTCAATAAAACAGTACAATTCACACCTTCTCTTGCACTTGCTAATTTAGTATCATATCATTGGTGCTTTCATCCTACCATGGCAGACAACACAAGAATGAAGGACCTGCAATCAGACGTCAAGCGTACTTCCGAGACACTGGAGAAATATTATGCGGACTTGCATGCTCAGATCCAACGCTTGGAATCTTCGAATCATGCTCGTTTAGAAAAAATGGAGACGCTCCAGGCCTCCAACGAATTCCAGTTCTCAGAGATCCGCGAAGCCCTGACGACCTTGCTGCAGCGCATCAACTCCTCATCTGGGTCTTCCCATGGTATCCTAAACTCACAGCGAGACTCCGCACGGCAACCATTTCAGGTAAGAACCGTTAAACTCGATTTTCCTCGTTTTGATGGTAAACACGTGATGGATTGGATCTTTAAGGCCGAACAATTTTTTGATTACTATGCTACGCCGGATAATGAACGATTGACCATTGCTTCTGTGCACCTGGACCAAGAGGTTGTACCTTGGTTTCAAACCATGCAAAAATCTAACCCTTTCAATTCTTGGCAAGTTTTTATACGAGCGTTAGAGCTGGATTTTGATCCCTCTGCGTATGATTGCCCTAGATCTACCCTGTTTAAACTTCTACAGACTGGCACCGTCAATGAGTACTATATGGAGTTCACATCTCTTGCCAATCGAGTGGAAGGACTCAGTTCTGAGGCCTTCTTAGACTGTTTCCTGAGTGGACTACAGGATGAAATCTGGCGAGATGTCAAAGCACACCAACCGCCCGATATCAACAAGGCCGTCGCCCTGGCGAAATTGTTTGAAGAACGACACTCCAGCTCCACTAAACCAAAAACACCACCGACCCAACCAAAATCCCACGGCCCATACACCACAGCCCAACCCAAGCCCACTTTCCATTTCACTAAACCCGAAACCAAAACACAGCCACCCCTGTTACCCACTCCATCCACCAAACCCTGGCATCAAAAAAACCCTAACATTAAGCGAGTATCCCCTGCCGAAATTCAACTCTGGCGAGACAAAGGCCTATGTTACTTCTGTGATGACAAATTCTCGCCCAACCATAAATGCCCTAACCGACAATTGCTAATGCTTGACTTAGAGGAGGACGTCGAGGTGACACCAGATCCTAAACCGCCTGATAGTGTGACTCTTCAGGGTGATTTAGTGCAGGGCGAACACCACCTCTCACTTAATGCCATGCGAGGGACCAGTGGCAAGGGCACAATCCGATTTCAGGGCCAGATTAGCAACATACAGGTGCAAATATTACTCGATGGAGGCAGCTCTGATAGCTTCTTGCAACCCAGAATCGCCCATTTTCTTAAGCTGCCTATCGAACCAGTGCCAAATTTTCGTGTTTTGGTAGGTAATGGACAAGTCATGACTGTTGAGGGCCGAGTTGCCCAACTCCCAGTCAATATTCAAGGCCACCATCTCTTCATACCTGTGTTCCTGTTGCCTATTTCAGGGGCTGATTTAATCTTGGGCTCTCCTTGGCTAACCACACTTGGGCCTCATGTGGCCGATTATGCTGCCTTGACTATTAAGTTCTTTCTCGATGGTAACTTTGTCACATTGCAGGGTGATCACACTCCTGAGACCACCATAGCACAACTCCATCAGTTCAGAAGAATGCAAAATACAGATGCAATTTCTGAATGCTTTACAGTTCAATTCATGAAGCCTGAAGTACCAGAAGATGTTTTCTTGGACTCGCCCACTGAAATTGAACCGGAATTAGCAACCTTGCTCCACACTTACAAGGTAGTTTTCGAAACACCCTTTGGCTTGCCTCCCCCAAGGGATGAGAACCATGCAATTCCTTTGCAAGAAGGGTCCAAACCTGTCAAGGTTAGACCATACAGATATCCCCATAGCCAAAAGGAACAAATTGAAACAATGGTTTTGGAAATGCTAGAACAAGGAATCATACAACCTAGTAACAGCCCCTTTTCTTCTCCTATTCTGTTGGTCAAGAAAAAAGATGGGAGTTGGCGGTTTTGCGTAGACTACAGGGCCCTCAATGCCACTACTATCAAGGATAGTTTTCCTATGCCCACTGTAGATGAGTTACTAGATGAGCTCTTTGGTGCCAAGTATTTTTCTAAGCTGGACCTTCGTTCTGGGTATCACCAAATTCTAGTCCAAGAGGAGGATCGGCACAAAACGGCATTCCGAACCCACCATGGTCATTATGAATGGCTAGTCATGCCATTTGGCCTTACTAATGCCCCGACAACTTTTCAATGCTTGATGAACAAGATTTTCCAAGATGCTCTAAGGAAATTTGTTCTTGTTTTCTTTGATGACATACTTGTTTATAGTCCATCCTGGGTAAGTCATTTAAAGCATTTGGAGTTTGTATTACAAACTCTACAGCATCATGTCCTATTTGCTAAATTGTCTAAATGTTCTTTTGGTTTGACTGCGGTGGATTACTTGGGCCACAATGTCTCTGGTTCAGGCGTGGCAATGGACACGGGCAAAGTCCAGGCTGTGTTACACTGGCCTATACCTCAGAATGTGAAGCAAGTGAGAGGCTTTTTGGGGTTAACAGGATACTACAGAAGATTTGTACGTTCCTATGCCAACATTGCAGCCCCTTTGACAGATTTACTGCGGAAAGACAGCTTTCAGTGGAATGCGGCAGCAGCAGAGGCCTTTGCCAATCTCAAACAGGCTGTTACAGCAGCACCAGTGTTGGCCTTGCCAAATTTCCAGCAGCCATTTACACTGGAGACTGATGCTTCAGGCACAGGTGTGGGAGCGGTGCTTAGCCAAAATGGGCATCCCATAGCCTATTTCTCCAAGAAGCTATCCCCTAGAAGACAGAAACAATCGGCCTATGTCAGAGAGCTGCTTGCTATCACTGAGGCTTTGGCTAAATTTAGGCATTACTTACTGGGCCACAAGTTCGTGATTAAAACTGATCAGAAAAGCCTCAAAAGTCTCATGGATCAATCTCTGCATACTCCTGAACAATAGGCTTGGTTGCACAAGTTCATTGGTTATGACTTTACAATCGAATACAAACCTGGGAAGGACAACATTGCAGCTGATGCGTTATCTAGGATGTTTGCAATGGCCTGGTCTGAGCCTCAGTCTCATTTCCTGCAGCAACTGAGACTTGAGTTACAGGCAGATTCGCAGCTCAAGCAGATAATCACGGCCTGCAGTGAGCATATGCAGACTGACCCTCAGTACACAGTCAAGGATGAGCTCCTATTTTGGAAGGATAGGCTGGTAATTCCTGCACACAGCCCGCTAGTTCAGAAGGTATTGACTGAGTACCACAGCTCCCCTATTGGTGGTCACGCAGGCATTGCAAGAACCATGGCCAGAATAGTGTCCCAATTTTATTGGCCCAAGATGAAAGAAGATGTCAAAACTTTTGTGCAAACTTGTAGCATTTGCCAACAAGCAAAGTCAGCAAATACACTGCCTGCAGGGTTACTGCAGCCTCTCCCAATCCCTGAGCAAGTATGGGAGGACGTGGCCATGGATTTTATCACGGGCTTGCCTAATTCATTTGGGTTCACTGTTATCATGGTTCTCATTGACAGAATGTCAAAGTACAGCCATTTCATTGCAATGAAGACTGACTACACTAGCAAAAGTGTTGCCGAGGCCTTCATGGTTAACATTGTCAAGCTCCATGGTATGCCCAAATCGATAGTTTCAGATCGGGACAAGGTCTTTACCAGTTGTTTCTGGCAGACTTTGTTCAAACTTCAAGGCACTACTTTGGCAATGAGCTCAGCTTACCATCCCCAAACCGATGGACAATCTGAGGCCCTCAACAAGTGTCTTGAGATGTATTTGCGTTGTTTCACCTTCAACAATCCGAAAGCATGGTACAAGATGCTACCATGGGCGGAATTTTGGTATAACACCTCCCATCCCATGAGTCTCGGCATGACTCCCTTCAAAGCTTTATATGGGAGAGACCCACCAACACTTGTCAAGTACTCTCACAACAAATCATGAAACATCAAGCAGACAAGAAGCGCACTGACTTGGAATTGCAAGTCGGTGATGAGGTGTTAGTCAAATTGCAACC
Organism: Calophaca sinica; assembly: GCA_037113605.1. Classification (NCBI taxonomy): domain Eukaryota; kingdom Viridiplantae; phylum Streptophyta; class Magnoliopsida; order Fabales; family Fabaceae; genus Calophaca; species Calophaca sinica. The sequence continues at coordinate 93,944,233 of CM073732.1, read as the reverse complement.
TTACAGGCAACATTCTGCAGCACTACGCAAGAATCAGAAGCTGTCCATGAGATACTTTGGCCCTTTTAAGGTGGAGGCGCGAGTAGGTGCTGTTGCCTACAAGCTGAAGCTGCCAGAATGTGCTAAGATACATCCGGTATTCCACATTTCTCAGCTTAAACCTTTCAAAGGACTGGCAGGAGAGTCTTATTTACCATTGCCCCTAACGACATCTGAATTGGGTCCTCTGCTACAGCCTGTTACGGTTTTGGCGACTAGAACAATTCTCAGAGGTAACAAGCACATCCAGCAAGTGTTGATTCATTGGACAAAATTGTAAAGAGTCAGAAGCATCGTGGGAAGATGTGGAAGACATACAAGCTGGATATCCTAACTTCAACCTTGAGGACAAGGTTGTGTTAAAAGGGGCAGGCAATGTAATGAAGCTGCCAGCAGGGCAGGTACGTGGAAAAGAGCAGCCAGCACAGCCAGATGAGAGAGAGAATAGTGAGCTGGGAAATTCTGTTACAACCGATCCGGGAATTCAGGAACTGAGGCGTGGGAGTAGAGAGCGTAGACCCAATTGCCGGATGAAGGATCTAGAATGAAACCTTCTATAAGATTAAGGGAATTGTAAGGAATGGGTAAGAAATATGTAATGACCTGAATTTCTTCTCTCTGGCCAGTACTCTGGATTCTTCTTTCTTATTCTCTATTTCTGTACTTATCTGATCGATTCCATTTCCATATTGTACTATTCCTTTTAGAGTTTATAACTGAAAGTTGATTCACAGTGTTTTTCAATAAAACAGTACAATTCACACCTTCTCTTGCACTTGCTAATTTAGTATCATATCAGCCTTCAGGCGAGGCATGTCTGAACAATACTTTATTTTTGTGTTTCTCTGTTGAACACGTTTCGTTGAAGATGCTGTTGGGACTGGGATGCGTTTTGAACAAGTTTCATTATTTTTTTAATTGGTGACAACTGTCATGTATCTATACTATTCTAAATTCTAAATTTGTTGTTTATTGTTTATTAAAAAGGAAGAAATCTGAGGAGTTATAAAACGGTGCCGAAGACAACGCGATTGAGTTATAATATAATATATTTCTTACTTAGTTTATTTATGGTTGTAGTAGTTTTTAGTTGGTAATTTATTTTTTTATATTTGTAGAGATGAGTGCTCAATTTAGATAAATATTTAATTTTTTATTATCAATTTAAATCTTTTATAAATAATGCGTACATTTGATATGCTAATATATTAATAAATGCATTAATAATAATAATTATATATATATATATATATATATATATATATATATGTAACGACTCGTTTCCAAACCGCTACGAGTCTAGGATCAACCCTACATGCGACACACTTTTTAAATAGTTCTCTTGTGTCCTTTGGAAAAGCGGTACATTTTTTTTAATATATTCTTCCGCAAGGCACACTCAGAGTAGCCACAGCGTTTAGAAACATGATACAATCTAGACACAAGACAAATGCACTGAAAATACATACACACATATATATATATAAACAAGGTAGTCATAACAGTGCGTACAAAATATAAGCTGTGCAGAAATATGTATAAGAGAATACACCTAAAGAATGAAAACCCTCGTGAGAGCAATCATACCCCAGGGGTACTCCCGGCAGACACCCACGCAGGGGGGCTGCTCCAAAAGTATGCCACCAGTCTACCCAGCTGTACACAAAAGACAATAATCAAAAGCCCGACTGGTCACTACTAGCAACTGTACACTATAAACAGCCCACAGTCAACCAAAATACAAACACGCAGTCAGCCAGTCACAGTAACTAAAGGTAGCTAGCCGAATCCTCAGACGGATCCTCCTCGTCATCATCATCCATCGAGTCCGCCACATCCTCGCCAGTCAAGTCTATGAAAGGGACCGTAGCCGGTATACCTTCTGGCACGTCCTCCTCTACCAACACCTCCTCAAGGAATCCTGCGCCGCTACATCCTGCCTCACCGCACTCTCGGCATATAGGTGAAAGATGGCCCGATGGGGTAGATGTCCTGACAATCATGGGGGAAGCTGGCTCTGCCTTAGGCTCAGGCTCTACCAAATAACTCGGAGTAGCTGCCCCTCGAGAGGTAGAAGCTCCAGCAGTCTCACGTCTGATCACGCTCTTTCGAGCGGTCCTCCGGATCCTCACTCCTCTTGGTAGGGGTGCATAACGGGTAGCAATACGCCTCAGAATCTCAAGAGATCCCTCCGGCAAAGAAGACAAAGCTGGCACTGTCTGCTCTCTCTAAATGCTACGTCAAGCTGGCACTGTCACGTCCTGATGGGAAAGTTAATTGTACGTCGGGAAGTGTCCTGCCTCAGCACCAATCCGTCAACTCTGAAAGTCTACACAACGTCCTCGGTATATACAACTCGGTGGGAGATGGGGTCAAACTCCATCGCCGAGGGTGCCACGATGTCTGGGAAATCAAATACGATCTCCGGCGATGTCGTCATCGCCGGTATCACCAGTGTCTGCACCATCGCCTGGGTTGCCATCATCGGTTGAAGGAACCACAGGAAAGGGTCAACTTCTCAAATAATCATAGAAACAGTAAAACATAGAACAAGAAGTAACAAGAATGCCTCATAGTGCAACTCAAGACTCTCTCCCAAAACACTCTTTGAGATTTCTGGAAAGTAACGCCGATCTATCCACTGAATACCAGCCGTAGCCTTGGGCTCTCCTCCCACCCTAGGACATTCAGCTCAGGTTCCTTGACGTTAAGATGCCTAGCTAACTCTACCGAAAAACTGGCCGTAACTTTTTAGGGGATCCTAGCACCCTAGGTTAATCAACTCAAAGCTCACAAACGTCACGACAATACTTCCACAACCCCAATGAATGTATCAACTCATATGATAATTCAATAAGCATAATCAAATAGATATTCAATCTCATATTAAATAAATATTCAATCAGAAACTCATCATAATAAAACTCAGTTCAACAATACATAGCAAATCAATCCAATCAAGCCATATCGCAACGATCAGAAAATAATTCATCCCTCTACATTGCAGTGGAGTTAACAGAGAGGAAAGAAAACAAGTGTGGGGGGTTGGGGACAGCTGCCAACCTCTTGCAGACAAGCCCACTAAATAATCAGTATAGATATCGGACAATAAAACAAATGAAGGGGTACGAGACCCTCACTTCGAACCCTGAGGTTCTCAGACTTCTTCGCTTTAAGACTTAAAATTAAATCCTATGCAATATCTAAAGTTGCCCTTACTAAACTCCAAGCCTCGCGTCCACGTACTCCTCGATTCTACGCCGCACGGTCTCAGATCACTCGAGCCTATTACACAAAGCAAACTTAGCACAACTCTAAGAGCTTAGTTCCATAATCTTAGGCTCCTAAACTTAACCCTTTTCCTAACCAACACTTTCACTTAGAAATTTAATTTGAAATACTAGTTTTCAAATAATTACATACACTTGAAAAATTAAGAACTAATTCAAGAGTCAAATTTTAAAGATTAAGAAATCATTTTCTTGAAAACTTAGAACATAAACATCATTATTATTTAACTCTTTTCTCAAATATTAACACCAAGGCTCCACTTGGTACCTTGGGTCTCAAGGAACCCAATTACCTCATGTGCTTCATTGCCTTAAAAATCTCAAAACAAGTCCAAATGCAATCAAACCTTTTCCTAAATTTTCCAAAGCCCACAAACATAATCATACAACCATCATAAACCAGTTTGCAAAACAATTTTCCTTCCACATATCCTATATAGCTCTCGACCATCATCAACAAAAATAGGAGACAAGTTGCAAAACTTCCAAACCAATTAAATAACATCCTTCCATAGTCTAATTTTTCACAAAACAACAATCTAACTCACAAACTAAAGCTCAAACAAAACCAAGCTCAATTTAACCTCCTTTCAAGAATAGGTTTTTCATCAAAAATTACCCAAACAAAGTTTTAGTTCCAAAACTATAACAAAAACAACAACAACAATAACAACAACAACAACAACAACAACAACAATTATGCTAGATTCATTAATTAATTACATGCTTCACCAAATAAATCCCACTAATCCCTTTTTCAAGAATAGGTTTCCATCACAAATAATTACCCAACAACTTCTAATTCCAAAACTATGAACAAATACAACAACAACAACAACAACAACATCATCAAAAAGGCTCAATTAACCAATCAATCACTTGATTCACCAAGGATCAGACATTTTCCCTATTTTTCCACTTAGGGTTTCGCCCTAGGGTTCCAAGAAATGGGATTTGAAGTGTTTCATCTCCTCTTGATCACAATCAAGCATTGCCAACACAAAACAAGACATAAAAATTAAGAAAGAAAAGAAAAGGAACCACTACCTACTCCCTCCTTGAGCTCGCGGGTAGGGGCTGTTTATGTGGGAGGAAATGTGCTCTCAACCTTGCTTGAATGGAGAGGTAAAGGATGATGAAGAGTAGAAGAAGAATTAGTAAGAAGATTGAAGCAAAGAGGTGAAGTGATTCAAGGCATGATGGAGGTAGCTTCCATGGAGATTTGGAACTTCTCTCTCAAGAAAGTGAAGAAGATGAACAATGAGGGTAGTGAGAGGGTGGGGGGCTCGGGTTTGGGGCTGATTAAAGGGGGTGGGTTTATTTTTTTTGTCACTTAAAATTAATACAAGGCCAAAAATAAATTAAGGAAAAGGTAATTTAAACTAATCACACATTAAGTGACACCTACCCATAAAGAAAAGATGTTAATCACATCAACTAATCTATCCCATCTACTCTCACATCTCTAATTCTAGAGTCTAAGGGTTGCTAAAACACGGCGTCGAGTAATCGCATTACCGATTAATTTCCCGCCGATTAATTCGCGAAAATTAGTTTGCCGAGAAATTAATTCACCGAGTGAAAATAAATTATCATAATTAATAAAAACAATCTAAAACACTCAAAAATAATCACAACAAGTCACGATTCGATTTTCATCAAAATCGGGATTCATTTAAAATTTTATTTGCAGTAAAACTGCCCGGCGATTCGAAATACGACGAAACTTCGTTAGAATTTTTTGACGATATTTGAACCATGAATTAATATAAAATATTAATTCTCAAATTCAATTTGATCTTGATTTAATTAAATCACTTGATTAGCGAACAAGAAACTGCTTATTATAGCATAAATACGATAGAATATACTATAATAACGATAAATAACACATCGCGAAAAATACGGGTGTTACAATATATATATATATATATATATATATATATATATATATATATATATAGCGGTGTCGGCGTACTATGTTTTTGACATGAGCGGTGCCCGCGTGTCCGTGTCGATGTTGTGTCCGGTGTCCGTGTCAGAGTCCATGCTTCATAGCATACAGTACCTTTGAAGAACTAGATCTCTTCACAAAAGCAATTGATAGCTTAGTATTATTGTTGTCTGGTAATCATTTTCGTTAATGAATTAGTTACCAATATTTTGCTTGTGATTCTAGGTGGGATCTAAATGCAATGCATACTCTCCCAGACTACATGAAAATATACTTTCATGCACTCTATAACTTTGCGAATGAAATGGCTTTTGAAACCCTGAAGAAGAGTGGGTACTATATCACTTCATACTTAAAGAAAGCGGTAAGCAATTATTTATTTTAGGCTAAATTATGTTTTTGATCTCTTACCTTTATTTTAGGTTTCAATTTGGTCAATCTTTTTTTTCCTTCCAAAATCGCCTCTTATTTTGCAAAGTTATCCCAATGTGGTCCTTTCCGTTAAATTGTGGTATGGAGATGACCATATTGGTTAAACTTTTGAAAATAAGGAACCATTTTGAAACCAAAAACTGGGTCCATATTAAGATAAGGGACAATTTCGAAACAAAAAATAAAAGATGAACCACATTGGTATAACTTTGTAACATAAGGGATGATTTCAAAACAAAAAATAAAAAGGGATCAAAATTGAAACCTAAATAAAAGATAAGAGATTAAAAACATAATTTAGCCTTTATTTTATCATCCTATACTTTATTATGCGTATAATAATATTGTGCTTAATTGATCAAGATTATTGTCACTCATTTTAATTTTAATTCGAATATATAGTGGGCAGATCTATACAAATCATATTTTATTGAAGCAAAGTGGTACCATGGTGGATATACACCAAGCCTTGGAGAATACATAGAGAATGCGTGGATTTCCATAAGTGCACCTGTTATACTTACACATGCTTACTTTTTGATTCTACATTCATTCAATATGGAAGGCTTGGTTCAATTAGAGGAAAACTCCAACCTAATTCGACTCTCAGCAATGATTTTACGCCTTGTTAATGACCGATGCCGGGGATTGAGATTGTTAATTTCTAAAGTTTAGCTAAGTAAGTTAGTTAGTTGAGATATTTTTACCTTTGGGTTGTTTTTGTCAACAGTAGGTGCCAATTAGCACATGCCCAGGCATATAGCACCAGAGTATCAATTGGATCCTGAGATTGACAGAACTTTCAGAAGATTGCTAAGGTAGAATCAAGGCTTTGCTGATTTAGGAGCTGCTGTAGTCATGGCAGCCACTAGTCCTTTTACTGAAGAATCTATTCCTGATAATGAGGAGAATAGTGTTCAGTTTGAGCACAGTGTTCACAATGAGTACCATGCCATGTTGGTGCAGCAGCCTGATATAATTGGAATGGCTAACAATAGGGACAGGCCAATGAGGGACTATGCTATCTTTGACCCTCAAACTATGCACACTGGCATAGCAAGGCCTGACATCACTGCAAATCACTTTGAATTCAAGCCTATGATGTTCAAAATGCTGCAAACAGTGGGCCAATATGGTGGTACACCTCAAGAAGACCCTCATCTGCACTTGAAGCAATTCCTTGAAGTGTGCAGTAACTTCAAAATTCCTGGAGTTAGTGATGATGCATTCAGATTAAGGCTGTTTCCATATTCCTTGAAGGATAGAGCCAAGGCTTGACTTAATTCATTAGAGCCTAACTCTATCACTGATTGGAATGGAATGGCACAAAAATTCCTCACCAAATATTTCCCTCCAATCAAGAATGCAAGAATGAGGAATTAAATCACTTCCTTCAGGCAGAATGAAGAAGAATCATTATTTGAGGCTTAGGAGAGATTTAAGGAACTGCTCAGAAAATGTCCTCACCATGGTATTCCTATATGCATCCAAATGGAGACATTCTATAATGGTCTTTCTACAAGAACCAGAGATATGCTTGATGCTTCCTGTGGTGGTGCCCTTTTGACCCAATCTTACAATGAAGCCTATGAAAAAATAGAGACTATAGCTAACAATAGCTATCAGTGGCCTATACCAAGATTGAGTGCAGCAAAGAAGGTTGCTGGAGTCCATGAAGTGAGTGAAATGACTGCACTCTCTGCACAAGTAGCTTCAATTGTAAATATGCTAAAAAATCTGAATACAGTAGGTGCTTCCACATCACATGCTACAACACCTGTCACCCCTGCAGAATCAGCAGCTGCCCAAGCCAAGGCCATTTCATGTGTTTAATTTGGAGGAGGCCACCTCTATGAAGAATGCTCAAGCAATCCAGTTTTTGTCAATTATGTAGGAAATTTCAAAAAAAATAATAATCCCTACTCCAGTACTTATAAACCTGGGTGGAAGAATCGCCCCAATTTTTCCTGGAGCAATAATAATCCTGCAGCACCTGCTGTATCACCAGTCAAACCAACTCATCCTACAGGATTCCCTGCCTAACCACCCCAAAAAGCTGCAGCCTCTGCAGTAGAAAACCCTATGGAAGCTATGCTAAAAGATTTCATAAATGAAACCAAAGCCTAATACCAAAGCCAAGGTGCTGCCATTAAAAACTTGGAGAACCAAATTGGCTAATTAGCTACTGCCATGAGCTCTAGGCCAAGTGGATCATTACCTTCCACCATTGAACCTCCCAAACAGCCAGGGAAAAAAGACATGAAAGCTATTTTCCTAAGGAGTGGGAAGAAGATAGAAGGACCCTCAATGCACCAAAAAGGCAATTCTAGAAAATGCAGCCCTAATACAGCTCAAACCACCAGCACACCTGTTGCTGGAAATTCTGCAAAACCTGAAGTAGATGCCATTCCAGCACCAGTTTTAGCACTTGTCACAGAACCTGCATCAGCAACACTGTATCCTAAGTTAACTCCAGAGGTGCCACCACCTCCATTCCCTCAAAGATTGAAAAAGGCTCATCAAGATAAGTAGTTTGACAAATTTATGGAGATCCTCAAACAGCTCCATATCAATATTCCACTTGTGGAAGCACTTCAACAGATGCCAAACTACACTAAGTTCATGAAGGATGTCTTGACAAAGAAAATGAGACTTGGAGAATTCGAAACAGTGGCCATGACCAAGGAATGCAGCATGTTTATGCAGAGTAAAATACCTCAGAAACTGAAGGACCTGGCAGCTTTACCATACCCTGCACAATTGGAGACACTTATTATGGGAGAGCATTATAAGCATCAATTTGATGCCCAAGTCCATTTTTGAGAAATTAGGTATTGGGAAAGCTAGGCCAACTTCTCTGACACTTCAGTTAGCAGACAGATCAATAGCCTATCCTGAAGGAAAGATTGAGGACGTTCTCATCAAAGTGGACAAGTTTGTGTTTCCTGTGGACTTTGTGATTTTGGATTTTGAGGCTGATTCTGAAGTTCCTATAATTCTGGGCAAACCCTTCCTTGCAACATGAAAAACTCTGATTGATGTGCAAAAAGGAGAGCTCACTATGAGGTTGAATGACCAAGAGATCAAGTTTAATGTGATGAATGCCTTGAAATTTCATGATGAAGGGACAGGTGAATGCTCGTTTGTGATAACAATTGACTCTTTGGTGCAGAAACAGATTCTGAAAGATCATGATGTCCTTGGAAAAGAATTCTCCAAGGAAATTGATGAAGAAGAACTCAAGACTGAAGGGATTTTAGAAGAAAAAGGTTACGTCAATCAGCTGTGGCATAAGAAATATGAGTCTTTGGAGTTAAAGGAGGGCTGTACACAGTCAAATCTGCCTTTAACTCAAAAGCCTCCAACAATGGAGCTGAAACCCCTACCCGCACACTTGAAGTATGTGTATTTAGGTGATGAAGACACACTGCCAGTCATTATTTCTGCAAAACTGAATTCTGCTCAAGAGCAAGACTTGGTGACTACCTTGAATAGACATAAAAAGGCCATAGCATAGCAGATGGCAGACATTAAGGGGCTGAGTCCTACTTTGTGCATGCATAGGATTTTGCTGGAAGAAAATGCTAAGAGTAGCATTGAAAGTCAGAGGAGGTTCAACCTTATCATGAAATAGGTTGTCAAAAATGAGATAATTAAGTGGCTGGATGCAGGAGTTGTGTACCCAATTTCTGATAGTTCATGGGTCAGTCCATGTAATGTGTCCCAAAGAAGGGGGAGTGACTGTCATAGCCAATGAGAAGAATGAATTAATTCCCACAAGGACTGTGACTAGCTGGATGATATGTATGGATTATAGAAAGCTTAACAAGGCAAAAAGGAAAGATCATTTTCCATTGCCTTTCATTGACTAGATGATAGATAGATTGGCAGGGAAGGAATTCTACTGTTTTCTTGATGGATATTCAGGCTACAATCAAATTTCCATTGCACTTGAGGATCAAGATAAGACTACTTTCACATGCCCTTATGACACCTTTGCCTTTAGAAGGATGCCATTCGGGTTGTGCAATGCACCAGCAACATTCCAAAGGTGCATGATGGCAATATTCTCAGATTTCATTGAGAAATCCTTAGAAATCTTCATGGACGACTTTTCTGTTTTTGGAGAGATATTTCAAGCTTGCCTGAATAATTTGGAACAAGTGTTATCTAGGTGTGAAGAGACAAATTTAGTGCTGAACTGGGAGAAATGCCACTTCATAGTGCAAGAAGGCATTGTTTTAGGCCACAAAATCTCCAAGAAAGGCATTGAAGTGGATAAAGCTAAGATTGAGGTCATTAAGAAACTACCTCCCCCAACCAGTGTAAAGGGGGTAAGGAGTTTTTTGGGGCATGCAGGATTCTATAGAAGATTCATCAAGGACTTTTCAAAGATTTCAAAGCCTCTTTGTCAGCTATTGCAACATGAAACTGCTTTTGTTTTTTATGAATACTACATGACAGCATTCAAGACACTGAAGACAGCTCTGATAACAACACCTATCATTGTTGCTCCTAACTAGGACAAGCCATTTGAATTAATGTATGATGCAAGTGATTTTGCAATAGGTGCTATTGTGGGCCAATGACATGATAAGGTCTTCCATTCAATTTATTATGCAAGCAAACCATTGGTGGATGCTCAGGTGAATTACACCACCACTGAGAAAGAGCTGCTTGCAGTGGTATTTGCTTTTGATAAATTCAGATCCTACTTGGTTGGCATAAAAGTGGTGGTCTACACTGAGCACTCAGCAATTAAGTATTTGATTGCCAAAAAAGATGCCAATCCAAGATTGATTAGATGGGTGCTGCTAGTTCAAGAATTTGATTTGGAAATCAGAGAAAAGAAAGGAGTAGAGAATCAAGTGGCTGATCATTTGTCCAGAATTGCCAATGAATTTACTGAACAACAGGGAGGAGTAATCAAGGAGAGTTTCCCTGATGAGCAATTTCTAGCAGTAACAGTTGCCAAAGATGATGCCACCACAACACCCTGGTATGCAGACATAGTTAATTTTCTGGTTTGCAAAATCATTCCAACTGAGCTGGATTCCCAACGGAAAATAAGGTTCTTCCAGCAAGTGAAGCAATACTACTGGGATGAACCTTTTCTATACAAGAAATGTGCTGATCAACTATTTAGAAGGTGTGTGGCAGAGGAGGAAGTAGTAAGGATTATGCAACACTATCATTCAGCACCTTGTGGAGGGCACTTTGGAGGAGCCTGAACTCCTGCCAAAGTTCTGTAAACTGGTTATTTCTGGCCCTCCTTGTTTAAAGATTCTCATGATTTTGTTAAACATTGTGATAGATGCCAGAGGGTAGGAAATATTTCAAGCAAGAAAGAGATGCCTCTTAATATCATCCTTGAAATTGAGCTTTTTGATGTGTGGGGCATGGATTTCATGGGCCCTTTTCCCCCTTCCTTTGGTAATCTATATATCTTAGTGGCTGTGGAATATGTGTCCAAGTGGATTGAAGCAGTGGCTTTGCCTACAAATGATGCAAAGGCAGTGAGCAAATTTCTGCAAAAGAACATTTTTACAAGGTTTAGTGCCCCTAGAGCAATTATAAGTGATGAGGGCACCCATTTCTGTAACAAATTGATTGAAAAGCTGCTGCTCAAGTATGGGGTAAAGCACGCTTACAGAACAGCATATAAGACACCATTGGGGACCTTTCCCTATAGATTGGTGTTTGGTAAGGCCTACCACTTGCCTATTGAGCTACAACACAAAGCTTTTTGGGCTACCAAGAAGCTAAATTTTGATTTATAAAGTGCTAGTATAGCAAGGCTACTGCAACTCCATGAATTAGAAGAACATAGGCTTTTTGCCTATGAAAATGCTGAGCTGTACAAAGCCAAAACTAAGGCTTGGCATGACAAGAAGATTCAACCCAAGGAATTGAAGGAAGGATCTCAAGGGGGAAAAAGAACCAAAGTACTCCCAAGTTCGAGGGGTGAGAGTACCCTTTGATGCTGCCCGAATCAGTGAGTTTTACAACCTCCAATACTCTAGGAAAGGGTTCGAGAAGGTAATGAAGGGCCTAACTGAGGCTAAAATGGATTTGATCAAGGATAAATTAACAGTTCCTAGAACTGTTTGCACCAAGAAGAAGGGTAATGACTATAGGATTAGAAGAACTGATTTGGTGAACCATGCCAAAATTTGGTACTCATTTATCACAACCAGTATCCTACCTACAACCCACAACCAAACCATAGACAAAGAGAGGATTATGCTTTTGCACCAGTTATTAGAGGGAAAGCCCATAGAGGTGGGAAAATTGATTGAGAGAGAACTGATTGACTATGCAAAAAGGGGCAAAGGGAGTCTGTTTTTCCCCGGTCTAATCACTGAGTTATGTAGGCAAGAAGGTGTGATAGTGTATGGTGGAGAAAAGACATGGCCAGTGGCCAAAGCCCCAGGCAAAACCGCCACTTCAAGTCAATCCATTGGGCCATCTCCTCAAGTGCTGAATAAATTCATTCAGCACCAACAAGCTTTTTGGAAATTTACTCAAGATCATTTCATTTGGCAGACGGGGCTATATATTCCACCTCAACTTCAACAAAAAGCTTCTATACAAGCCACCTGTTTTCCCTGATTGGATTTTGGAACCACTGGATACCCCACCAACCCATGAGGAGCCCACTCATGAAGAGCCAATTCACGATGACACCCCTGGATCAAGCAAAACAAAGAAGAAGATGCCAAATAAGACTTCTAAAAAGGGGAAGGAAAAGGCAGTCAGTGAGGAAGAAGAAGAGATTCCCACCGAAGTTCAGGAAGAAGAACAATCTGAAGAAGAGGTGAATGCCGAAAAGAATGAGGAGATTGGGAATGAAGAGAAAGAGATTGGAGAAAAAGAGGCACCTGAAGTGCCTGAAAAAGAAAAAAAAAGCAATGTGGTGCCTAAGGGTGCCATAGAAACTGTTACTGAGAAGGAAAAAGAATAGGTACCTGAAAGCAGTGGTGAGTTCTTTGATGCTACTGATGCAACACCAGCAGCAACACCACCACAGCAAGAGCAAGAGCATGAGGAGGCTGCAGAGCATGAAGAGGAGGTCAACTTGGAAGCAGCCATTGCTGCTGCACTTGTAGGTGCCATCATAGCACCTGCCATTTTAGACGATATTCACCCACTTGCAATGGTGCCCTATGAGGGCAATGCTGATAATGACTGGAGCCCACCACCATCTCCTCCTGAACAATCACCACCTGTGAAGAAAGCCAAGAAAAGCAAAAAGAAGAAGTGAGGTGAGGAAGAGGTGATTGTGGTGAATGAAGAGTCTGAAGATGAGACCCTGGCCACAATGGTGGGGAAGAAAAGGAAGAAAGGCCAAAGCAGCAAGAGAACAAGTTTCAGCAACAGGCTCAGAGCAGGGTTTTCTCTCCCTAGTCTTTTTTTTAATTTCAAAAGCAGTAGTTGTTTAGGATTTGTTTTTGCTGTTTGTGTTTTTGTTTTGCTATTTTTCTGTTTTTATGCTTAAATCCTCCTCTGAATTAAGGAAATGTAGTGGGGACACTGCATAGAATTAAGTTGGGGGAGAACTAGTTAGGATTTTAGTTTTGCATGTGTAGTATTGTCTTTTCCATGTTCTTTTAAAAAAATGGTTAACACATAGGCTGACTTAATGAGGAATGATTGCTTGGTGTATTGGGAACCTTGTACTGATTGCTATTTGACTGGTTATTGATTTCCAACACTTACCTTTAGCTTAAGAAGGAATCATAGGTGACTTGAGAGCAAAGTGAGGTCAAACCCCTAGATTAGTCTAAGCTTTGTTTACAAATTTGAACAATGAAGGGGAATGGGCAAAGATATAAGTTTGGGGGTAATCCATGTGTAAATATTCAAGAGAAAAAGGGCAGTGCACATTAGTAAATAGAAAAAGCCAAATATATATATATATATATAAAGAATAAGACTCTTTGTTGAGTAACCAGGTAATTTCATTACAATTGTTGTTATTCGCATCAAAAGACAAAGAGGCAAACATAGAAAAAGGTAAAAAGATAAAAAAAAATTGAATAAAGTGTGTACTGGCCCTATGCTAGTTCTTAATCGTATGCAAATCCTTGTATGTAGTAGAGCCCCTAGATCCTAAAGTTGTAAGCCCATTTCGCTTTGTTAGATTAGGAGGAGCAGAGTTAGAAGATTCTTTGGGGGGAGACTAAGGTGAGCTTGAGGGTTATACAAGTTTCTGAATTGAGCTTAAGGGATGCACACACACACTTGAAATTAGTGACCAAGTTGATGTTGCATGAAGTACAAAGGGGAATGCTTATTTCTGAGTTTCTCAGAAAGTTGAGCCCTGTGGACCACCATCCGTTCTGAAATAATTCCGGAATGGACTTGTTGCATGTGTGAACTATGTTTCTATTTGAATTCTGTTAGTGACATTACTTGAGGACAAACAATGGTTCAAGTTTGGGGGTGTGATAATGTTGCATCTTAGGCAAGTGTACCTGATCGTAACTCGTAACAAAGTGGAGTATATTTAGGACTCCAAATGTTGAACCCACAGGGAATGCGCAAGTACCAGCGTAATAAAGATCTTTTAATTCCTTAAGCGAACAGAGTAATCGGATTGAAATTGAATAGAAAACTAAGCGAAGCGAAAGTAAGGCTTTAAACTAAAATGATTAGAGCAAGATCAAATAGGAGAGGCCTAGGGGACCCGGATTCACTAATACTAGATCTTGAATATATTTCCTTGCTATTATGAATTGTATTTACTTACTGAATGCCAACCACTTACTCTAAATTACTAATGGCTATGCTCGCGTACAGTAGCCTTCCTCCCAACTAATTACTCCGTTTGGTCCAGGAAGATAACTAAGGGAAAGAGCATTAAGAGTAGGCAAGTTTGTTAACTTAATAACTTATTGGAAACAAGCAATAACCTATCCGGCGTATATCGCGAGCTCTGTGATCCTAGAGTTCCACTAATTAATTATGATCCTGTTACCACAATTAATTAATTTTATAAGGGTTAGCTACTCCTTATTAGATTAAGCATACTAGAATCAACACATTCATAAAGATAATAAGGAATTCAAAATAGCAATTAAACAGATATCAAGAACATTGTAAAAGATCCCCCATCACCCCTAGTGATGAAATTAGCTACTCATAATGTCATGCAGTAAAAGAAAGTAAAACAAATCCAAACTCCTAAAAGACATGAGTTTAAGAACCGGGACACCCTTTTGGTATGACGACAATCCTCTCGTGTGTTCCTCACGTCTTCACGGACTCCAGCAGCAATTCAGAATTGATGGGAATCTCCAATGATCCAAACTCACTCCAATCGTATGGTGTTTTCGAATGATTCTCAATAAGGGGGCTCTTGACTCAGAAATTCGTCAGAAGGTCTTTGTAACATGTGAAGAATCCCTATTTATAGACTGGGCTGCAAATTAGGTTTTCTGGCTTCAAATCTGCACTGATCAGGGATGGGGTACGACCGTACAGCAAATATACACGGCCATACCGATCTTCATAGATGACGTTGGCCCGTACCTGTGCGTTCTCCTGACATCACTTGTGTACGGCCGTACTAGACTATTTTATCGGCGTCAGGTGGTACAGACTGAAGGGGTACGCCCTTACTGGGATTCTGCTCTAGGTACGGCCATACCGCTTGTCCAATAGTGCTAAAACTCTCCAAAACTAGCCAGTTTTTGGTCCTGTTTTGCATCTTTTGCTCTAAGTGGTGTCTTCATGACATTTATGCATAATAAGACATAAATGAGTACCTTGGTGCATTAATCAGTGCAAAATGATATAATTAGATACTAAAACTGCCCTATAAATATAGACAAATTGGTGTGTTAACACATCCCCACACTTGAATTTTGCTTGCCCTCAAGCAAACTACTTGATTAATTATAGTAAGAAAAACTATTTCTACTGAATAGGGGCAGAAAAAAAAGTGAGACAACAATTTGATATCACAAAACATGTCAGTCAATAGAATGCCCAATTAGAGATGTAAGTTCAAGTAAGCTAACAATCTGTGATTTTTAAGTCACACTCTCACCAATCTCAAAGTGTTTATATGCATAGTCATTAACACTCAGATTTTTCAAATGAAAAGGCATAAGCTTGTACATTGACCAAAAACTCTACTATTAGAATCTATAAGGCATGCAAAAGAGGAATAAGGATCTTTTATTGGTTTTAATGGGGCCAAGGTAATAATGTTTGGTATGATAAAAGAAAAAAAAGGTTATGCAAACGGTCAGAAACAAATCAACCAAAACAAGAAACCTAATTTTTTTTCACTTTCAAGAGCAGGCAATAATCCCAATTTTTCAATCAAAATATTTTCTTTTTTTGCAACTTGTGAAGGCATGAACATTTTCACAAATTTTTTTTCTTTTTCTTTTCCTCCTTTCATGCAATTATGTAGCAATCATTCATTTTTAAGAATTAGGAGGGGAACAAATTGATAAGCCTTCTCTTTTTGTAAACAAATAAAAGGGACTTTGCAAAATTATTCAATAAATTTTTGCCACTAATTGCTCTCAAATAAAATTTTTCCAAGGTTGACTTCATAGAAAATAATCAATAAAAACAAAAAGGGTACCAAAGAAATTAATATAATACTTTTAGGCTCAAAAGTGGGCAACTAGTGAGATAATATTCAAATGGTAGTGGCCTGAAGAATTATTAAAAATTGCCCTTTCCAAATTCACATGCAAATAAATTCATATTCGCTTCGTAATGGTCTTGACACAAGTTCTATAATGCGCATTCCATGAAAAATATCACTCAACAAAGAAGAGAGACAAAAACATAATGTTGCCTCTTATTTCAGGCTCAAAACTCACATTTAATGGCTTACACAGAAAGTCAAACTCACAAAACTTCAATGCTAATTTTCAGCAAATTCCAAAACTAGCAACGAATTGATTCAATCAAAATTTGTCATAAAAAAAATTTGCATAGCCCCTAAATCAGCAAAAATTTAAAGTTCATCTATAATTGTAAGCAGTTATAAGCACAGCCAAGTAATAAGTATAATGTAAAACTCCCTCCCCTCACTTATTTCTAGCAGTGTCCCTACTGCGACTATTTTAAATCAATCACCACAATATAAGATAAAAATTAAAAATAAGTGCTATAAAAGAATGTGGAAAGGGGCTCCCCTCTGAAAAATATCACGAGGAAATTGATGGGGTTATCAATATTTCTATGCCATCAACTTCAGCTGCTTGGAGTACCTCGGAGGTGATAAACAAACTGCAAAAGTAAATAACTTAACAATTACTAAAAATAAATGATAAAAATTAAGTAAAGGTCTACAGATTGCCTCCTGTGAAGCGCTTGTTTAACATCACGAGCCTGACGTGTTGCTTCAAGTGGTTGGTGATTGCAGTGAGATTTTGGATGTGGCCCTAGGTGCTCCTGCAACATAGATTTTCGTTTGTTGTTCGTTCACCTTGAAAGTTGACCCATCTTTAGCACCCACTTCTATTGTTCCATATGGAAAGACTTGTTTTACTTCATAGGGACCTGACCAACGGGATTTGAGTTTCCCTGGGAATAGTCGAATCGAGAGTTGTAAATTAATACTCTATCTCCAATTTGAAAATCTCTCTTCTGGATGCGTTGATCGTGCAGCTTCTTAGTGCGCTCCTTGTACAATTTTGCATTTTCATAGGCTTCCAATCAAAATTCATCCATCTCATTTATCTGTAATAAACGATGCTCACCTGCCATCTGCATATTAAAATTTAAAATTTGGCAGCCCAATAAGCCTTATGCTCTAACTCGACAGGGAAATGACAAGCTTTTCCAAACACTAGTCTATAAGGTGACATTCCTATAGGTGTTTTGAAAGCGGTTCTGTATGCCCACAGAGCATCATCTAGTTTGAGAGACCAGTCTTTTCTTGATGCACTAACAGTTTTTTCTAGGATTTTCTTGAGTTCCCTGTTAGAGATTTCTACTTGGCCACTAGTCTGGGGATGATAAGGTGTGGCCACTCTATGGTTGACTCCATATTTAGCTAAGAGGTTGTCAAATTTTTTGTTGCAAAAATGACTTCCGCCATCACTTATTATTGCTCTAGGAGTTCCAAATCTAGTGAAAATATTCTTTTTCAAAAACCTTACTACCCTTCGGGCATCATTAGTTGGTAACGCTACGGCTTCCACCCACTTGGAGACATAATCTACTGCCACTAAGATATACATGTTGTTATTAGACTTAGGAAAAGGTCCCATGAAATCAATGCCCCAAACATCGAAAAGTTCACAATAGAGAATAGTATTTAGAGGCATTTCTTGTCTTCTAGAGATACTTCCACTTCTTTTGCAGGGGTCACAAGCCTTGACAAATTTATAAGCATCTTTAAACAAGGTAGGCCAGAAAAAACCACATTGTAAAATTTTCTGAGCTATACGTGTGGGTCCATAATGGCCTCCTACTTCTCTAGAGTGACAGTGTTCTAAAATAGATTGATATTCTGTTTCTGGAACGCATCTTCTAATTATTCTGTCAGCACAAGTTTTAAATAAATAAGGTTCATCCCAGAAGTAATGCTTAACATCAGAAAAGAATTTCTTACGCTGTGCATATGATAAATTAGGTGGGAGTACATTACCGGCTAGAAAGTTAACATAATCAGCATACCATGGTGCCGTAGAAGTAGCATACAGATGCTCCTCTGGAAATATTTCTTGAATTTTCTCCTTCTCAGGTGGTCTTACTCTGCATCTATCCTTGAAAGATGGTCTGCGATGACATTGTCTACGCCCCTTTTATCTTTAATTTCGATGTCAAATTTTTGAAGTAATACATTCCATCTGATTATCCTTGGTTTTGCATCCTGTTTGGCAAGTAAATGTTCTTTTTCAATAGTAGTGTAATTTCGCTCTGCTTCGTCCAGAGTCCTACTAGCATAGCAAATAGTATGAAAGATTTTGTCTTTCCTCTGTCCCAATACTGCACCAACTGCGACATCACTAGCATCACACATTGGTTCAAAAGGAATAGACCAATCAGGTGCTATCACAACATGAGCATTAATTAGTATAGACTTTAAAGTTTCAAAAGCTTTCTAGCATGCTTCAGAGAATTCAAATGGTACATCTTTCACTAAAAGGTTAGAAAGGGTTTTGCAATTTTTGAAAAGTCTTTTATAAATCTCCTATAAAAGCCAGCATATCCTAAGAAACTTCTAATGGCTCTAACTGAATTTGGGGGTGGTAATTTCGAAATAACTTCAATTTTTGTTGTATCTACCTCAATGCCTTTTTGAGAAATTTTGTGTCCTAAGATTATGCATTCTGAAATCATAAATTGGCATTTTTCTCAATTCAGAACTAGATTTGTTTCTATGCATATTTTTAGCACAAGTTCTAAATTATGTAAACAAACATCAAATGTGGATCCATAAACTAAAAAATCATCTGTGGATCCATAAACTAAAAAATCATCCATAAATATCTCAATACAATTTTCTAAAATATCAGAAAAGATAGCCATCATGCATCTTTGGAAGGTTGCAGGAGCATTGCATAAACCAAATGGCATTCTTCTATATGCAAACATCCTATAAGGGCAAGTAAAAGTAGTTTTTTCTTGGTCTTCCTTAGCTACAGGAATTTGCATATAACCAGAATAACCATCTAAGCAGCAATAAAATTCATGACCAGATAACTTTTCAAGCATTTGGTCAATAAAAGGAAGAGGGAAGTGATCTTTTCGGGTGGCTTCATTTAGTTTCCTATAGTCGATGCACATACGCCATCCAGTCACTTTCCTAACTGCAATTAACTCTTTTTGCTCGTTCTCCATGACTGTGGTTCCTCCCTTTTTAGGAACTACCTGCACAGGACTCACCCAAGGGCTATCAGAAATAGGATAAATAATATCAGCATCAAGTAATTTGATAACTTCCTGCTTGACAACTTCTTTCAGATTTGGGTTGAGTCTTCATTGAGGTTGCACTTTGGGTTTGTGATCAATCTCCATGTAAATTATGTGGGTACAAATTATAGAACTTATCTGTTTTATGTCATTGATGCTCCTTCCAAATGCTGCCTTGTTCTCCCGCAAGATTCTTAAAAGTTTTTCCTCCATCAGACCTGTTAAAGAAGATGAAACAACAACTGGTAATGATGATGGTGGGTGTAAAAATACATATTTAAGATTAGCTGGTAGCGGTTTTAATTCCAGCTCTGGTGGCTCTTCTAGAGATGACTTGATTGCAGTCTTTTTGGTTTTATCTAGTCTTTCAAATCGCTGCACCTTGTTCCATGGCCTTGGTTCCATGCATGCTTCTAGAGCTAAGACTTCCTTTTTTATTTCTTCTTCATTTGCGATGACTTCCTTACTGCAAGTTAAAACTTTTTCTAGAGGGTCTGTAAGTAAATGTACCTACGAGTCAGGAGACATTAGAAAAGTTTCTGTTAAAGTGTCAATAAAATTGTACGAGTGAGAATTTGGTATTTTTAAGGAGTCAAACACCTGAAAACAACTTCCTCATCGTCATGCCGTAATGTAAGCTTTCCTTGGTGAACATCAATGACTGTTTTTCCTGTTGCTAGAAATGGTCTTCCCAACAGAAGGGGTACTTCCTTATCTTCTTCCATGTCTAGGACTACGAAATCAGCTGGAAAAATACATTTTTCTACCTTCACCAAGACATCGTCAATTATCCCTTTTGGGGGCACTACGGACCTGTCTGCCAGCTGCAATTGAAGTCTTGTGGGTCTGACTTCTTTTAAACCAAGTTGCTGAAAAATAGATAAAGGCATTAGATTTATACTAGATCCTAAATCACAAAGAGCTTTCTCAAAATAAGAATTTCCAATTGTGCATGGTATTGTAAAACTCCCTGGATCCTGTATTTTAGGAGGTAGCTTTTTCAGGATTATGGTTGAGCAATCCTCGTACAACCTAACAGTTGATAGCTCCTCTAGCTTTTTCTTGTTGGCAAGGATGTCCTTCAAGAATTTGGCATATTTAGGCATCTGAGAAATAGCTTCCACAAATGGTATGTTGATAGTTAGCTACTTCAGGACTTCTAAAATTTTTGCAAATTGAGGGTCCTGCAAGTCATTTTTCAGTCTCTGTGGGAATGGCACAACAGGGGTTATGTCAGGTGGATTGATAGGCACTGTTGACTGTCCTTTCTCAGGCTCTTTGTTTATTGTCTCTCTTTCTTCAGTCGGAGTAGGTGAATCTTCTTGGGGCTGAGCGGGTGTGGCTTTTTCTTTGCTCTTCTCAGATGGCCCCACGAGTACTGTCCCTCCTCTTGTAGTTATTATGTTAGATTGCACTTCTTGAGTATATGCCTTCTCTTCTTTTTTGGCCAAATGGTTTATCAAGAGAGCTAATTGATCTGCTAATTGTTTTTGTGTCTCTGCATTTGTTGTTACCAATATTTCTAGTTGCTTAAATCTTTCGTCAAGTTTCTTCATGTATCCCTGTACTAATGTAGAATGGCCTGGATATGCCTTCCTTCCTGCTTGAGCCTGAAAAAATGAGCCTTGGTTTCTCCATACGGAATTGTTATTATTTGAGCATTGATCACCATGTTTCTCGGTGCCTATGAAATTAACCATCGCAACTTCATTCTCAATTGTTGAAGACTTCCCTGAAGTTATGATATGGGTATGAGATGCTAGCAGGGCTTCGAATTTTTTAGTAAGTGCATCCACCTTGGCTTCTAAAGATAAAGGAGATTGCCTCCCATGGCTCCCTATTTTAGGATCAACATGTTTCCTCTCCAAAAACCATTGAGCATTGTTCTGAGCCATCTCTTTAATAATTTCTATTGTCTCAGAGGGTGCTCTTATTCCTAGAGATCTCCCACAGGCAGCGTCTATGGCAGCTCTACTATGTAGATTTAACCCATTGTAGAAGATGTGCACAAGTTGCCATGTATTAAATTCCTTGTGTGGAAAACCTGTCAGTAATTCTTGAAAACGCTCCCAAGTTTCGTGCATTGGCTCTAATTCAACCTGTTTGAAATTGGTTATTTTTGCTCTTATTTCTGCAAATTTGGCTAAAGATAGATATTTTTGGAGAAATTTGCCCTTCAGATCTTCCCAAATGGTGATTGAGTTTGGTGCCAAAGAGTCTAGCCAAATTTGAGCTTTTCCCTACAACGAGAATGGAAATAGAGTTAGTTTAATAGCTTCAGCTGGGACTCCATTATACATAACAGTGCTAAGTATTCTTCGGAAGCTCTTTAGATGGGCATGTGGGTCTTCCAAAAGTAGCCCCGAAAATTGTACTGCAGACACTAGCTTGATTAAGGCAGGATTATATTCGAAGTTACGCCGCCTAATGGTTGGACCATTTATGCTCTCCTGAGTATCCACAGAAGCAGAGAAATACTCTTCAAGAGTGAGCTCTGGTTCTCCTTCTATTGCGGTGCCTGAGTACACAGACGATAGTAAAATAGTTAGAGAATATTAAAACATAAAATAGACTAAAAATGCTTAAAGTAACTAAGATCTCGTTGAACTAATATTGCTAAAATAGACCCCAGCAACGGCACCAAAAACTTGTTGCGTCTCAGGCAAGTGCACCTGATCGTAACTCGTAATAAAGTGGAGTATAGTTAGGACTCTGAATGTCGAACTCCCAGGGAATGTGCAAGTACCAGCATAATAAAGATCTTTTAATTCCTTAAGCGAACAGAGTAATTGGATTGAAATTGAATAGAAAACTAAGCGAAGCAAAAGTAAGACTTTAAATTAAAATGATTAGAGTAAGATCAAACAGGAGAGGCCTAAGGGACCCGGATTCACTAATACTAGATCTTGAATCTATTTCCTTGCTATGATGAATTGTATTTCCTTATTGAATGCCAACCATTTACTCTAAATTACTAATGGCTATCCTCGCGTACAGTAGCCTTCCTCCCAACTAATTACTCTGTTTAGTCCACGAAGATAACTAAGGGAAAGAGCATTAAGAGCAGACAAGTTTGTTAACTTAATAACTGATTGGAAACAAGCAATAACCTATCCGGTGTATATCGCGAGTTCTGTTATCCTAGAGTTCCACTAATTAATTATGATCATTTTACCACAACTAATTAATTTTATAAGGGTTAGCTATTCCCTATTAGATTAAGCATAATAGAACCAACACATTCATAAAGATAATAAGGAATTCAAAATAGCAATTAAACGGATATCAAGAACATTGTAAAAGATCCCCCATCACCCCTAGTGATGGAATTAGCTACTCATAATGTCATGCAACAAAAGAAAGTAAAATAAATCCAAACTCCTAAAAGACATGAGTTTAAGAACCAGGACACCCTTTTGGTATGATGGCAATACTCTCGTGTGTTCATCACGTCTCCCCGGACTCCAGCAGCAATTCAGAATTGATGGGAAGCTCCAATGATCCAAACTCACTCCAATCATATGGTGTTTTTGAATGATTCTCAATAAGGGGCTCTTGACTCAGAAATTCGTCAAAAGGTCTTTGTAACATGTTAAGAACCCCTATTTATCGACTGGGCTGCGAATTAGGTTTCCTGGCTTCAAATCGGCACTGATCAGGGATGGGGTATGGCCGTACAGCAAATATACACGGCTTTATCGAGCTTCATAGATGACGTTGGTCTGTACCCGTGCATGGTGTTGCCCTGACATCACTTGTGTACAACCGTACTGCCTGAGGCACGGTCGTACTGGACTATTTTATCGGCGTCAGGTGGTACAGACTGAGGGAGTATGCCCTTACTGGGATTCTGCTCTAGGTACGGTCGTTCCGTTGATAGGTCAGGCCGTACCGCTTGTCCAGTAGTACTAAAATTCTCCAAAACTAGCCAGTTTTTTATCCTTTTTCGTATCTTTTGTTCCAAGTGGTGTCTTCATGATATTTCTGCATAATAAGACATAAATGTGTACCTTTGTGCATTAATCAGAGCAAAATAGTGTAATCGGATACCAAAAATGCCCTATAAATATAGACAAATTGGTGTGTTAACAGATAACTCTTAGAAATGAGTAACAGATAACTCTTAGAAATGAGAGTTATCTAAGCTCTTTTGGCAATGAATTATGCAAATTCTAGAGTAACTTTGAGTCTTTTATGTTTAGAAAATGTGAATAAATCTGTTCTTAGTGCTCCAAACAATTTTGTGGCACCTTGAGTGCCTTTGTTAACTTTTAAAGCATTTTGAGTAGCTGTGTAGAATTTATTTGAAAATGATTAGATGCTGAGTTTGGGTGCCACAACACGGGAGCTGCTAGAGTTTGGAAGAATTGAAGCTTGAGCTGAGTGGCTGAGAGAAAAAGAGTTGTTGCGTGCCTACCAAGTACTATCAGGTCACGCTCCAACATGTGGTCCCCTTGTGTCTGCACTACCGAACAAAATGTCCTTAATTGGATGGGCCAAGGACAATACCTTTCCTTGTACCTTGATTTTTGGGCCCATTTGGAGTGTGAATATAAGGGAATAAACCCTAAAAGGGAGGCAGGCTGGTACACACTGATCCCTAGGTCAGATTGTCTCATCTTCCTGAAGCAGCCGCAAAGTACATCCTCTATTTCCATTTCCATTTTTCTCCTACCTCCATTATCCATTTTTCTCGAGTAAAGTAAGTTGAAAGTTAAGCTTACTGGACTGTCTCAAGCACTACAAAGGAGTATAATAGCAAGACATTGCTGCAGTGAAGGTCTTCTCTTCTTGATAGAGAGCTGGAAGCCTTCCTTCATGCTCTTAGTACCACTGTTTGTTACCATTTTTAACTGCAAAGTTTTAAGTGCCATGGATATGTTTGTTAGCACATGTTTCTCTTATTTTTTATTTCTACCCAACATGAGCTAAATACCTTAAGCTAGTTTGACTTGAAGTTACAACAAAACCTTGTTGGTGAATTTATGTGAATATTGCTTTGCACTTTTATCTCATGCGATTTACTGTCATATGTTGAATTTGAGCTTGATCACCTTAGGTTTAGCACTTGCATGTTTGATACTGACCGGGTTAAATATGCTGAATTCATAAGTTAATATGGGTTGTATTAGTAATGGACACGTTAACTAATCTTGATTAAACTAGACATAGGCAATCAAACCCATAGAACTGATCTGAGTCACACTTAGAAGACAAAAGGGAACATAATGGGGGCTTATACATACCCTTTACTTAACCTTGGTGATAGTGACTAAAAAGCACACACATTAGCACTCTGCATTCAGGTGCCAGAGTATTCATTCACAGCACCTAGCCAACTTGGTGGAGTTACAATGGATATGAATTCCTAGCTGTTTTACTCAAATCTTTTCTCACAACCCGTGACTGTTTCATCTTCCAATTCCTTGTTAACATTCAATTTTAATATTCACTGCATGATACCACAAATGTTGATAATTTTTAGTTCTTTATTTCATTTACTCACTAGCTTTCTCACATAGCCTAAAACTTGTGAAAGCAACTTAATCAATCCTTGTGCGAACGATTTTGATTTACTCTTTACTACTTGTTGCGATCATATATACTTGCACAACTATATTTTGTACAACACCCGTCATGTTCCCAATGACCGTGGAAGAAGTTTTGCCACCACCACTTCCACACGGCGAAGTTCTACCGACTACTATGGTGGCTCCAACACCTGTCGATGCCCAACCGTCTCTTCTGGAGAACGTCATTTCAATCATCCAAAGGCAGACTCAGATGATCAAAGACCAAAACTGCAGGATCGTTAGGATGGAGACTTAACAGGATGAGATCTCCGTATGCCCCGTCAAGCAACCAGGATCTCGTCGAAGATCTAGGTCACCATCCAGATCTGGAGAGTCCAGAATTGAAAGGCACCGTGAGAACCCTAGATCTGGAGAATTCCACCGATCCACCACCAGAGAACACCGTATCGTTGGGTCACCGCGCCATAGGTGGTCAGGTGAACGATCTCCCCCAAAGAGGGAGACGCACCACTGATCATCTCGTGCCGACAGAACCACAGACCGGTCACCAACCAGAAGGCGTTACACTTCGCCACACTCTCGAAGGAGATCACCTTCGCGCCAATCACCGTACGTGTCATCAACCTTTAACGAAATCACATCACCTCACCACACGAGGAGGTACGACGACGACATGCTCCAGGTTGGACCATTCACTGAAGAGATCACATTGTTCCCGATTCCTCATTCGCTCGAAAAGCCACTGACGTTCGAGTTGTATGACAGAACAGGGGATCCCGATGAGCATATCGGACGCTTCGATACCATCATGAGATATCAGAACACTAAGGGACCAGTTAAATGCAAGTTGTTCCTTCTGACTCTGTTGAAAATAGCTTTGGCTTGGTTTCAGGGGCTGAAACCGAACTCCATTGGATCGTGGGACGAACTTAGTAGGAAGTTCACCTACCATTTCACCACTTCTCGGCCTCATCCCAAGTCGGAAGCAACCCTTGCTGCTATTCGGTAGGGAGAAAATGAATCCCTGAGAAAATACATCGAGAGGTTCACCCAAGAAGCCATCTGGCTAGAGAAGTCTGAGAAGACATGAAGATGTACCTCCTCCTACAGGGGTTGGTGAAGAAAAGTTTATTCCACGTCCATATCAGGGTCAATCGCCCGTGTGATTACAACGACCTCTTGCACCGCGCCGAAAAGTTCATCGGCTATGAGGAACAATGCATGCTGACCGACCACGGAGAAGTAGCACAAGCGAAGGGATCAACCCACAAAGAGTCCAAGTCGAAAAAGGATAAAGATTCTAAGAGTTCGTTAATTAAATACACCGAATACACACCATTGAACACCTCACGGACCCGCATCTTGGAAGAGTGTCTGCACACCGAGTTTAAGGACGCCGAGGTCAAACTCCCGAACCGGATAAAACAAAGGCCGGATACAGACGAAACAAAGTACTGCTGATGGTATCGCAGTAACAGTCATAATACAGAAGATTGTTTCCAGTTGAAGGATGTCGTTGAGCAACTGATAAGGCGAGGTAAGCTGCAGAAGATACCCGCGAGAAGTCGGGAAGGAAGCGGTCGAGGTCTCCAACTACACGTGTTCACGACGCATCCACAAGTCGAGATGCCAGGTGAAGGGTTGATGACGAAGAAGATTAAACCCAGACCATGGCAACTGCCATGGTCATCACTGGAGGACCTAATAAACTTGGTGGCCCATCCATCAAAACTGAGAATAAGAAATTTAAGGACATCACAGTAGCTGCTGTTAACTCCAGTTACCCTCCTGTTAATCGTCCAAAGTCAAGTAGACCACCCCTTGCTTTTAATGACGAAGACTTGATAGGCGGCGAGCCCAACAAGGACATTCCTCTCCTAGTCCGGGCGAAGATGGCGAACGTGATGTTAGGAGGATTCTCGTCAACCATGGAAGCTCCGTCGACATTATGTACAAGGGATTGTTTAATACGTTGAAGCTTTCGAAGGACCTCCTCATTCCTTACGTGGGAATGGACTTGCAAGGTATCAGCGGGGCCAAGACGACGTCGATGGGATATGTCGAGTTAATGGTAACCTTCGGTGTTTATGCAAAGTCAAAAACGGTCAAGGTACAGTTCTTAATCCTCCCATGCGACTATGACTATAACTGTATCATCGGCAGACCTACTCTAGCCGCTCTCAGAGCAGTGACATCAGCAATCTATTTGAATATGAGGTTCCACATCATCAGTGGCAAGATCGTCACCCTGAATGGAGACCTAGACGCAGTAAGAAGATGCTTTGAGATCAGTCTGAAGAGGACACTGGTTGATCAGGTTAGAATGGTGTCGGTACTCGAGAAACACTCCTCATCCGCACACAGCGTGATGTTAACTGATGTCGACCCCCGTTTCAGGGCTGAGGACGTCAAGGTCAAGACCAAGGACATCGGTGATCCGCTGGCCAAAGAACTCGCGAAGAAAATTGAGAGACCAATTCCAGATGGAGAATCCTCTCACGTCCAGATCGGGAGGGATCCCTCTCGAACGACAAAAGTAAGGGACGACCTCCCCAAAGAGTTGAAGGCGAGCTTAATCAAATTCCTCAAAGACAATGTTGACCTTTTTGCTTGGACAGCTGATGAGATGCCCAGAATATCACACGATGTAGCGTGCCACAAGCAAGCACTCAACCCATCTGCATGTTGGGTCGCGCAGAGGCGACGCCAACAGTCCCCTGAAAATGTCCAAGCTATCGAGAAAGCCGTGTTAGATCTAATCAAAGCCAATTTCATAAAAGAAGCTAAGTACACAACTTGGTTATCAAATGTAGTGCTCGTGAAGAAGTCGAACGGGAAGTGGAGGATGTGTGTAGACTATACCGACATCAACAAAGTATGACCTAACGATGCATACCCGCTCCCCAACATCGACAAGCTCGTCGATGACTCGTCTGGTTTTCTGTTCCTATCCTTCATGGATGCCTATTCCAGCTACAACCAGATACCGATGTATGAGCCCAACCAGGGGAAGACAGCTTTTATGATCGAAGGCGTGAATTACTATTACAAAGTCATGCCCTTAGGCTTGAAAAATGCGGGCACCACATACCAAAGAATGATGAACAAAGTCTTCGAGAAGCAGATCGGGAGATTGCTCGAGGTCTACATGGACGACATGATCGTCAAAACTGTCCAGGACGAAAACCACATCACCCACCTTGCCAAAGTTTTCTCCGACCTCCGCAAACACAATATGCGCTTGAACCCAAACAAGTGTACTTTCGGTGTTAGGGCAGGAAAGTTCCTCGGGTTTTACCTAAACGAAAGTGGAGTTGAGGCCAATCCGGACAAGTGTCGAGCAATCGCTGATATGAAGGAGCCAACCTCGAAAAAGGAAATACAACGACTAACCAGGATGATGGAAGCACTGACCAGGTTCATCTCAACTTCGGCACAGCGTGCACTCCCTTTCTTTAGGCTGCTCAAGAAGGAGGTCCCCTTTTAGTGGATCCCTAAATGCTAAAAGGTCTTTAGCCGGTTGAAAGAAATTCTCTCTACTCCACCAGTTTTGAGCCGACCCCAAGGAGGGGAGACATTTAGAAACCAGTATACTTTATCAGTAAGGCCCTTCAAGGGCCCGAATTGCGGTATCATCGAGTTGAAAAGATGGCCTTAGCTCTCGTCGTTTCGGCACAAAGACTTCGCCAGTACTTCTTTTCCCACCGCATCGTGGTCAGAACTGACCAGCCAATAAAGCAGATACTATATCGAACCGATCTTGCAGGTCGAATGATTAAGTGATCGATCAAACTTTTCGAATTCGATGTTAGTTATGAACCGAGGAAAGCAGTTAAAGCTCAATCGCTCGCGGACTTCGTGGCAGAGCTCACTTTGAATTCGCCATCATCGCCAGTAGGAAAATGGATAGTTTTCGTTGATGGGTCTTCTAACCTAAAAGGAAGTTGAGCCGGTTTAATTCTTGAGAATGAGGATGGCTTGGTCGTCGAGTACTCACTGGTGTTTGCCTTTCTGACCTCAAATAACCAGGCCGAATATGAGGCGTGCATTGTCGGACTCACATTTGCTAACAAACTTGGTGTAGCACGTGTTGTCGTTCATTTCGACTCGCAACTCGTTGTCCCACAAATCAATGGCAGTTACCAAGCTAAGGATCTGTTACTTCAGAAATACCTCGCCCAAGTCAAAACACTAATGAGCCGGTTTATTCAAGCTGAGGTAATTCATGTGCTGAGGGAGCAAAACGTACGAGCCGACATTCTTTCTAAACTCGTAAGTTCAAAGATGCCAACCTCACACCGGTTAGTAATCCAAGAGACGTTGGCCACTCCATGTGTCAAGGACTTTATGGCCAAAAACACTTCTGAAGCCCAAATTGAATCACCAAAGTTCACCACTGTGACTTATGTGCATAGCCTATCAATTTAGAATGTAAACTTCGGAGACTCCAGGATGACACCGATCTTGAAGCTACTCTACTTGGGAGAAGTGCCAACAGAACCAAAGGAAGCATCCAATCTTCGCAGAAGAGCGTGCTCATTTTCCATTGTCGAAGGGAAATTATACCGGAGGGGTTTCTCCATACCCCTACTAAAGTGTCTCGATACCTCGGAAGCACAGTATGTGTTAGTCAAAATCCACGAAGGAATATATGGGCAGCACTTAGGCGGAAGAGCATTGGCAAGGAAGACACTGAGAGCAGGTTACTATTGGCCGACTATGGAACTCGACGCCAAAGAATACGTGAAAAAATGTGACAAGTGCCAGAAGCATGTTGATGTCCACATTGCACCTCCTGCTGAACTAACTACCCTACCATCCCCATGGCCATTCGCCTGGTGGGGGATCGACATTCTAGGCTCGTTCCCTTTGGCTCCGAGGCGGATCAAGTTTTTGGCAGTGGCAGTAGATTACTTCACGAAGTGGGTGGAAGCCCAACCTTTTGCGAAAATAACAGCAAAAAACTTGACCAAGTTTTTCAATTCCCGAATCCTAACCAGGTTTGGGATTCCCGAGGTTGTGGTGACTGATGACGGCACTCAATTCATCGACCAACAATTTCGAAAGACACTTGCCAACCTTATCGTGAAGCACCACTTCACTACGTCAAACACCCTCAGACCAACGGACAGGCAGAAGCAGTAAATCATGTAGTCTTGCGCGGTGTTCGACGATGCCTCAACGAAGCGAAGGGAGATGGGTCGACGAACAGCCTCAGGTTCTGTGGGCTTACAGGACAACCCCACATTCATCGATGGGAGAAACCCCTTTTCGACTAACCTACGGGTCGAAAGCGGTAATTTCGGTCGATGTCGGTGAGTTGAGCTGGAGAACCCAACACCCACCAGAACCAAGGCTGAATTACCAATATCTTCGAGAAGAGCTGGGCCTTTTGGAGGAAAATCGGGAGATAGCGGCACAGAATGAAGCCACCGTTAAACAATGCATGGCTGTGAAATACAACCACCGCGTGGTTCCATGAGACTTCACCATCGGAGATCTCGTTCTTCGAAGAGAGAATGTCGGTTTAAAGAACGCCACGCAAGGGAAGCTAGCTCCGAATTGGGAAGGACCTTACCGAGTCACTGCAAAGACTGGGACAAGAGCCTATTACCTTGAAGATCTCCAAGGGAGGGCCATCGCCCGAACTTGGAATGCAATGAAGCTTCGAAAGTACTACAGTTGAGCCAGGTTTCTACGACCAGGATCATTGACAATACCCTGCCACGTCTGCACGCTTATGTCCGGAACAACTTTGAGTTATACCATGTTGAAGTTTGATTAAATCATTTACAGTTTTCCTTCAAATTGTAATTTGACATCAATTTCTAATGCAAGTTACATACAAGTTATACTTCTAATGTTATTTCTTATGTTAGGGGGAGAGAAACGAGGGCTGGTTAATACACCGACAAATGTCGAACTCTGCACCTCGACACGTGCTTCGAAATATTTCTGGGAAGTTTTCACTATCCCAAAGGGCCATCGATAGTGTCGTTTTCGGCAAACGAGGCTGAAGTTTTCAACTCCCAATACACGCTTCGAAGGAACTGGGACGTAAATAACACTCCCGAAGATCCTCGAAAGCAGCGTCCAAGGAACACATGGTAGACCACCTAATTGACCTAGCCCGTCTTTCCAGGATAGGTCACGCCGAAATAGCGTTCACCCATCTAAAGGAACAAACTCCCTAAGATTGAGGCAGAGGGGGACCATTCTTTGGCCAGAATAGACCCTTCGAGAAACTAAATCGGATCTAACTCTAAATCAACTAAATCAAATCTAACTCCGAAAGCACGAAATCGGAACTAACTCTGAAAAAACAAAATCGGAACCAACTCCGATAAAACGAAATCGGAACCAACTCCGAGAAACAAGCACAAGCATAAGAATTGCGATAAACATTGCAAGAAAACATGAGTTAAGAAAACACAAACTGTTGATTACAAAATAAGCCTCCGAAGAGGTCCAAATTCAAAGTTGTTCAAATTACAAATTACAGCTGGCATCCCAGTCCATCATGATCTTTCTGCATTTGGTCCCGATGAAGGAGACGCATCGAATAGAACCCCCTTGTCTTTTGGATCGATGATTTGAAGGTCCTGGACCACACCGTGGATGAACAGTCGGGATGAGTGGAAGCTGAAATCGTGATAGAAGAGCTGGAGCAGATCTTCGGCATTCTCGAATTGCTGCTCCCTGACTTCGGAAGCAATCTTCATTCAACGGTCCCGATCAGCAGTCATAGTAAAAAGGGAAGTGCGAGCATTCTCTAACTCCTTCTGAAGTCTCTCTTTTTCCTTCTAGAATCCTTCCTTCTTAACCCCCCAAATCTTCTTGTCCGAAAGAAGTTGATCTCGCTCCTCGACAATACTGTTAAGGTTTAGGTTCAGTTCGGAGATTGTCTTCTTCACATTTTCCAGCTTATCGGTTCGGTCCAAGAGGTTGTTCTTGAGGTCAGTCATATTGGCCTCCCTTTTTTCCAAGTCTTCGGCACGAGACTTAAGTTTCTCGGCAGAGGTTTTCACATCAGCACTCTTTTTCTCCAGTGCGGCATTACTTTCAGCGGTGTGGATGAGGAGATTCAAACCCCGTACCAACCAGCTGGCATATTCCAGAGCAGTGTCCTACCGAGCAGTGCTCGACAAGTCACTAAGATAAACCTTATCTTCAGCAGAAGTGTAGTGGCGAAGCTCTTTGGAAGAGAAAACGCGTGAATGCGTCCACACGGTGGGACCATCACTCCCCGCGAAGTCTCCATTACCAGTAACCCGCTCCAGCGCACTTAACTTCTTCCCGATTTCCCTTCGCTGGCGCTTAGAGTTCGGAGGCACTGACTCGATAACACCTTCAGCCCCTTTTTCACCCTAAGTGCTTGGATTGGGATCCTCCACAACATCCGGCAAATTCACCTGGGCAGAAATCGGAGAATGGATATGTTGGGAAGCAGGCAAAGCAGCAGCTGCGGAGACTTGAGGCGATCCCACAAAGGAACTACCCACAGGATCAATTGAAGAAGTAAATCCAGACCCGATCGCTTTTCTCTTCTTGTAGAGAAACTCATTAAGAGCGGCAACACTCGCCATCGCACCTGAAACCGAAAAGCCATGGTCAGAGATTGCGAGTCAGTGAAAACATAGAACATTATATATGCTTAAGTTACCTAAGCACTCTTTGGCAACTTAATAACACCCGGCAATTCACGAAACGGGAAATGGTTTTCAACCCTTCCTGAGTCTCCTTCTTTTCAGCCTCGAATCCCTCAACATATTACTTTAATCGAGTCACATAACCCATGTCTTGAACACTCAAGACCTTTTCAGAAAACCCGAATTCCTTGTGTTCGATAAGGTAGTGGTCCAGACTCCAATACGGTCAGAAGAGTTCTTCAGTCCGACCTTCTTTTGTTCTGACTAAGAAGCCTCGAGCTTCATCATTTTGAGGTCTCAGGTAGAAGTACTCCCGTTTAAAACCTCGAATGGAATCGCTATAAGCCTCAAAAAGCCAAAGCCTCGGCTTCAGGGACAACCAACCTTGTGGAGAACTACTCTTATCCGTCGACCTCATCGGGCTGAAGACATGAAAGAATACTTGCACTAAAGGCAGAATATCGAGATGCGAACACAGAAGTTTGAAACTCTTCATAAATGCCCACAAGTTTGTGTGAAGCTGGGAAGGAGCTACTCTCAGATAGTTGAAAACATTAATTTCAAATTCCGAAAAAGGAAGTCACACGCTTAACTCCGTGAAGTATATCTTGTGCATCGGAAGGAAGAAATCTTCTACACTGGCCGGACACGAGCAAATCCGATCATTGACGCTGGGCAAAATAACCTCCCAGTCGTCTAACACTCCTTTCCCTTTACCGACATCCAAGTACGGTAAAAACACCGTAAGAGTCGCTTTGTTGCTATATATCGATTGGGCATAGAGGGCCTCTTCGGCCACCCATGAGTACTTGCTAGCGTTGGGAGGTAGATGATAACCACTTTTTCTTTGGAGGTCTCTGGCTTTGCCCATCTCTGACCTGTCCAAAGAAAGGATTCGTTTAAATACCAGACCCCCTACACCAATAAGTTACACAGAAAACCCAGAAAACTCCTACCAAAATGAGCACTCTCACTGGGAAACTCAGAACTCTCATCGGAAAATTCATAACCTCACTGAAAAACTCATAGCATCGCCAAGAAACTCATAGTTAACACCGGAAAACTCACGAAAAAGAGTAAAACGAGAAAGCATAACGTGAAAACCCAGGCAGAACTAAAGCATAATGTGAAAACCCAGGCAGAACTAAGGGTCACCGCGAGGGAAAAGGGATCCGGCCAGCCTCCACGGTGGCCAAGCCCAGAAATAAACAATAAAGGAAAAACTCGTGGAGGGAAAGAACATACTTGAGTATTGAAGAGGAAGAACCATGAACGCAGGAAAGCAGAGAAAAGGAGAAATCAAAAGCTCTTCAGAAATCCAAAGCTCTCAGAAGAGGAGGAGAATAGCGAAAGTGCCAAATAAAGCCCTCCTCCTTCAATTTATAGCACCAGAATAATGATTACCTGCATTAATTGGCGTGTTAATCTAAGCATGCCTCGGTTGAAGAACTGGCACACCGCCCATGCACGAAACGAGGTCACCTCTTCAAGTTTGAAATGATTGAAGTGACGTGCCGATTAGGGTTTCTGACATAGAACACCCTAGAAATCGTCATCAGGCAGCAACACGTGTCGTGTACGGCAGTGGTGTATCCGAAGAAATACTGTGCAGCTATATCCTAAGTAATGCTTTGACAGTACATCTGTAGTAACGCTTCTAACTTACATCCGAAGTCACACTTAGAAAACATCTGGGGTTGCACTTCAAAGGTATATCCGAAGTCATACTTCGATGACATCTCAGAAGTCACTCTTCGGTAACAAATGGCTATATTGAAAACTCGTACTCTTGCTTGAGTTGAAGTCACGATCCGAATAAATCACCACTTAAGTCGAAGTCCTACAATATTCGGATATCGACTTGGGGGACAACTGTTCCGGACTGGGCCAAGGCCCACTCCTCCGAGAAACTTACCTCCGCGGCCCAATACTACTAACCGATCACGACCGACCAATGGTTACCGATATGGAGCGTCTGATTAATCAACGGTCCCTGATTCGTGTTACCTTTACGCTACCGAACTGGGGCCATCGATCTAATCAATGGGCCACAGCAATCTTAAGGGACTTAGTCGCCCTATCACCGTCCATTTACTCCAAACCCTAAAAGGAGTCATATATAAGGAGGGCCCATGAAGAAATAAGGTACGCATTTATTACATCATATTGACCTCATCAGAACCATACTGACTTGAGTGTTGGAGTGCCTTTTACAGGTACCCTACCACCGTTCTCCGTCGTCACCACCACCTCACACGATGATCTCAGCGACTCCGGCAAGATCTACGTTCCTTGCCCAGAACAGTACGTAAGTTTTGTGGTTATCAATACTGGTAGCCATAGTTATTAAGCGGGTCTTATTCCGTCACCGTACGTTATTTTTGTGGTATCCATTGTTGCGGTACCAAAACCGTACATTTCCCAGAGACAACCCATTAGTCCCTCTTCCTTATCTTTTGACAACCTGTTTAACGTGTGATTGTTTCAGTCGATGACAACAAAAGCGATGTGGCAAATTACCGGACACCAAGTGGGATGCCAAGACTCTTCGTTCGTATGTAAAATGTGCGCGAGATTGGAAGAGCTGTATTATTCAGATAAAAAAATAAATATTAAATTACATGTCAGAATTCAATTGCTTCTTTTATTTAAATAAAAATTTATTAGCAATAATTAGGTCAGCTTATATAAATCTACCATATCAGAATTCAACTGCTGCTTTTATTTAAACAAAAATTTATTAGCAACAATTAGGTCAGCTTATATAAATCTACCATGTCAGAATTCAACTGCTGCTTTTATTTAAACAAAAATTTATTAGTAACAATTAGGTCAGCTTACATAAATCTTAAAAACAATATAAAATAAAAATAAAAATCAGACTTATATAATTATTAATAAAAACAAAAATAGAAAATTACACTGCCCTCCCCAAAGAGAAGCTTGAATTGCACTCGTCTCCTCTAAAAAACAAATATATATTACACTTTAATTGATTATGATATAATTCCTACAAAAAATCAATTTTGATATAATCAAGCTTTCATGCACATTTTCACTTTGTTTTTTATTCACAATATCATTAACATATAGTTATAAATCTCTATTGTCAATTACGGAATTGTTGCGGATCCAAATCCAGCCCAAATTCGACTTAATGGGCCACCATTAAAGGCAAGCCCAAATTAACATAGCATCCATGACAAGCTTCATTTCAAGGCTATATAAGCCTATTACCACTACCAAATTCAAGTAACTCTCATTCTAACCTCTTCACTTACCTCATTCATAAACTGATTTGAGCGTCGGAGTGCTTGCAGGGGACCACCACCGATGTCTTCCATTGGAGCTCGGAGCACCACCGTGATCACCACGTTTTCCACCATCCTCCATCGCGAGGTATTCAATCTCTTATAATCTCTATGTTCAGTTCAGAACATTGGCGCCGTCTGTGGGAATGATTTTTCGTTCTCAATTCTTGCTTCACACTCACGGTGGACATGGGAAGGAAAAGAGCTCTTCCTCTCCGATCTCAAGTGATCTCGGTGTCGATCTTTTCATCTCGCTTTCTGATCTCACTTTCTATTTGGTATCCATGGTGAATCTGGTGAGAAATCCTGGACAAAGAATTCACATCCAGAGCAAGAATCAGATCCGGATCCAAATTCTTCTAGATCAAAAATACAGGAATTCAAAGGAATGGTGAGCACTGATTTTTCAGATCTAGACTCTGGATCGCGATAAAGGAAGCGTGCGCGAGGGACTCAAGAATAACGATCATCGTCTTTGTCATCTCCGTTATGAACCAACCGCTCCAAAAGAAGATTCACGATCTCATATTCGGAGATTCAGAGAACTTCTTGATCAAAGAACCATTATCATGAACAAAGAATTTCTTGATCGGTCTCGTTCTCGTTTGATGAGGAAACCCTAACACTGCACAAGAAAGGATCCATAATGAGCCACATTGCCTGTCGCCATGCAGTTTCTAGAACCTTTCTACGCTCTATTTTCATCTTCAAGAGTGCGCAGGAATCTAAACAGAAATGTCGTTCTCGTTGTTGCTTACGGCGCCAAACATGGCTCAATTCTATCTTGATTCTTCTATCTTGATTTGAATTGGTCTAAAAACTTCGGCTATGGCTTCTTGCCGTTACTGTCAAATTCAAGGTGAGATCTGAACCTTTCTTTTATTAATTTTTGCTAATGTTTGTTCATGGTGGATATCGGCACCAACGTTAAAGAAGACCAATGTGACCGACGAGGCTCCGACAAACTCGCCACCATTTGATCCTCGATCTCCACCAACGTCGAGCTCGACGTTGAGCAGAGAAAAATGCAAAGCAAGATGGACGCCCTGTCGAATGCAAGGAAGCACCACGTCGATGTCTCGATGCTGTTCTAAGGCTCTGGTACGACCTCATGATGGCACTCCAAGACATTGATTCAGTCGCCTCACAACGATGAGAACGGGGTAACTCGTAACAGAGAAGTTGCCTCACAATGATGAGACATATTGAGCTCACTTTGTAGAGAAAGAGACCCCGAAGTCAGTCTGCACCGAACTGCATTCCACATCGCAAAGGAAGTGGCGAACTTCAGTTCGCAGTTCATATCATCAGCGGCATCACCGACGCCCTGAGCTTCAAACACTGAGCTCACCAAGCTCACCACCATCAAAGTGGATCCATGATTTGGCTATCTTCGAAGCCACCATCAAACATAAGGTAAAGTTCAAATCCTCTTAATCCCTCTATTTACTGACCTCCACATCTATGATGGAGATAGGTACTGCTGTCAAAAAGGCATTTAGTTGTCAAGCTACGCGACGTCGATGTCATATGAGGCAAAGGCATTCCGAACTTCTTGACTCCGATGTCGTGCAACGAGAACGACACCTCTGTGTGCACTCAAAAGCACCAAGATCCTTTCAAAGTACGACATCCTCGATGTCACCCACTAGTTCTTGACCTCAGGTAGACAATGCTCATCAATTTGGTAATAACTTGGCCAGTATATGTTCATTTTAACTTTAGACAAAGGCTTTCTCTTCCATTTCAACCACTGATGATATGGAACAGAGTCGTCAAAGCCAAAGTCTTCAATTTGATTTTTGCATTTGAAAGGCAAAACTATAAATTGTTTTCATCATTCATTATTTCAACTTCATCACATATTTGCTCTTTAGCATATTAATACCAAACTTTTCACATATAGCTGGGTTTTTTATTCACACCCACCCTCTCTATAGCTCAACGCTGAAAGAGGAGATGACTCCTCTAATATGAGTTATGAGGCACGACACATGTTGAACTGTGTCTACAAATCAGAGATTATTTCATGTACCATGCATGCATGTGCTAAGTCATGATTTAAACACTATAAATTTCATTCAATGATTTGATTTTGACATTGAACTTAATTGGGAGCCTAATACTTCCAAAGTGAGAATGAGATATTTGCAGCAGTGGTGCAGTACTCGAATCTAGCACCAGAAGCTACATCTACGCTTCAACAAGAAGTATATCTGACTCCATCTTCCAGGCCAGCACAGGATA
The DNA here is from genome assembly GCA_037113605.1 of Calophaca sinica. NCBI lineage: Eukaryota > Viridiplantae > Streptophyta > Magnoliopsida > Fabales > Fabaceae > Calophaca > Calophaca sinica. Next base: position 93,905,884 of record CM073732.1, on the reverse strand, counting down.
GTGGCATTTTTTGTGATAAAAAATTATGCTGGAAGCACTTTGCCTAAAGGAGATGAAGATCTTAATTTATCAATTCCAGATGTCATAGCAAACCTGGAATGAATGAATTATCAAGATGGCAATGCAGGAGAAGAAGTTCCTTGATTTGTCAAAGTTGTTAGATATATGTGCCCTATATTATCAGAAATTTGAAGAAATGATTAAAGCTCCAGAGGCTAAAGTTAGTCTGGAAATTGCTCTCTGAATATTACAGCACCTATTGTCTATCATCTAATCCCATCGAATTGTTGAAGTACATGAATTGAGTTCTCCTAAGTCTGGGAATTATTCCTCTCTATCAATTGTCATGGACACTCCTTACTTGCATAAAGCATGGGAAAGATGCTCCATGGTTCTTACCAACATCAAGCTACAAACACGAATTAGGGGAACCACATGTTGTATTAGTTCCAAACAAAGGACATAATCGCTAATTGGAATCCATACACGCCTATGAATATGCTTATTACATAAATAAGCCCAACACATATTATTATATAATAATATCTGCTTGGAGTTTGTATACATTTCCTTTTTGCAGGAGCTGATAAACACTGGCCATTGTGAACCAATTTCCAAATTTTTAGCCACTAACTGGGCTTCAACCTATATGGGAAGGAGCTGATAACAAAGAAGCAACATTATATGAAGTGTTGTTCTACTTCAGCAGCATTAGGGAACCCATCGGTTTGATCATATCCTCGAAATTAAATACGAGTCAAAATTTGTTGCTGTGCAGATTTTTCAAATATAACATCAACAGATTATACAACCTCATTCTTGCAAGAGGAACTAGAGAAGCTAAAGCTGTAAGATACACTTATCTTGTTTGGCATTAATGTTTGCAGAATCTAGATCAGGATTCTGTCTATAGAAGGAATTTTTCTTGAGTACACCTTCACTTATCTAAAAATCCATCAAATGCATCCTCTATCTTGTGCTATCATCATGAGTAGGTACACAGTCATGTGCAGGAAACTTCCAGAAGCCTATACAGCTGTCTCTGAGGATATACTCAAGTTTCTCAAGGCCTGCCACAGTTCCACTGATTATTTGCTACTGCACTACCATCGATTCTGCATAGTCATCTTCAAATGACAGCATCATTTATTGTCTTCAAATGCTGCCGCACAGATTTCTTTATAATAACAATTATTGGATATTCCTCTTTAATAGTAGCAGCCCGCTCCTAATACTCAGCAACATCTGCAGCTATAGAAACATTGGCAATAGCAGCCTTCCCCCATTTCCTATATGCAGCGGGACTATTATCCAGAAAATTAAGTGTGCAACACTAACACTCCACCTCAAGGAATGCAATCAATTCCAAATGAAGAATTAGAGTTAAAGAAAATCAAATAGCTACTTCCAATCACCAGAGTTTAACAAACCAAAGTGATGAGTACAAAAGTGAACTGATACTGTTGCAGCAATTCCAATAGGTCCTGTATGAGTGGCGACATTAAAGTCCCTTATTTCTCTGAACCTCTTTATGTTATTTCTTTTAATACTAAAAAGAAACATGTTCTTCTCTCACTATTGCGATTGCAGCATTTAGTTGACAGGAAGAAAGATTATTTTAGTTGCAAATGACAAAGCAAGCTACAACCAATAATGGCTTAGTCCAATTTACACCTTTTGGGGAAGAATGAAGTCTATTACATATAATAGACAATTTCTATGTAATTATTAATAATTACTAATGATTTTTTAACTAGAAGTTGTGCAACGTTTCTCTTACGCAAGAACTAGAAACTACCTCAATCGTCAAAGTGAAAGCAAAACACCTTCACACGACTACGTCGGATCCCGTAGCACCGATATTCCCCTCCAAGCCCCCAGGCTTGGTTGAGAGTGAATTCGGCACTTCGACACTCCTCTTCCTCAAGGATCCCAATAGGCCCCCCGACTTGCCTAGCCACCAAGTTGCTGAGGGCCACGCCATGATCACATCCAACCTAGGTTACGATGTTCACACTAACCGCCGGGGCAGAGAAGAAATTCCCTGGTCGGGCTATTTCTCCGAGTAAATGACATGATCAAAAGAGACAACCACTTCGACATTAGTAAGACCGGGCTCTCCCTCCAAGCTACTACGCTTGGTTGAGAGTGAATCTCGGCGCCCCAGTAGGTTTCCCCACCAACTTCTTAATCACGGATGAGGAGGACCTCAACATCTCGACATCACACCTCGGTCTTTCGACGAGGTATACATTTTCATGCTTATCACTTCAGTTATCTGAACCTAAGCGGCACTTGATGCCAATTTAAAAAGAGTTACAACTAGCTCGCAAAGGGATTCGCTCCCAAACGTATATCCTCAACACACCGACTAGATCGGGAGGGAATACCATTTGGCTTAAGCTCTATAGATATTTTAGAAAGCATAAGAGTTGTTGATACACAATTCAAACACTGAAGCTACTATTCCAAAAATTAAGGATGGCAGTAGCATCTATGCATTTAGCTCTCTTATATGCAAGGTCAGAAAAACAGTTTATGGCTGTAGATTGAGATCTAGGAAGATTAGATTTTGTAGACAAAGCAAGTGAAGAAGCACTAGCCAAGACATGCAAACACCTACAAAGGATTGCCAATTATTGGCTTGAGAAAACAAATGATATGGCACACGTCGATTAATCACGTGGAGTCAATTGAAGAGAAAGTGTTGCACCATTGCTTATGTGTAAAGCAAAGATGTTAGTGGTGTAGTTTTCTTATCAACCCCATGGAAGCCATCACATGCATCATGTGTTGGGATATGCCCTATGCATAATTATTGCTCTACAAATTCAACTCTTTACTGCTGCTGCAGAAAATATTTTCCATGTGCACATGGATAGTGACAAATTCAGAACTGAAGCACTAAGAATTTCGGAGGTTCTTTGACTGGGCTAGATAACATGCAACCTTCGTATTCTGAAACTTTAATTATTGCTCATGAATAATTGTTAAAGACAGGTAAAGATGTCATGGTGGAATTTATTATTCACCTCCAAGAGGCTATCACGAGACGTCCCTTGGTGTATGGATACCGTCTTCAATAACCTCTAAGCTTTAAATGGTTTGCGATGGAATTTACTTCTGGAATATGTTTGCATGCTCTTGCCGGGCACACCTGCATCTTATTATTTCTGCACATATTTTTGTTGTCTCTAAGAACTCGGCAGATTTTCTGTGAAGTGGTTGTATTAAAGCCTCCCATTCTAATATTGGTAAGAGCAATAAAAGCAGCTTCATGATGACTGTATTCTATTTGACTCTTAAGAGCAAATACATATTTTAGACTACTGTATTCTGTTCTGAATGCGTGTAGGATTTCAGCAGTATCAAGATTCCCCTTCCAGGCTCCTACGCTTGGTTGAGAGCGAATCTCGACATCTCATTAGTTTTTCGCCGTTGAAGCTCTTAAGCTCGGATGAAGACTTCGATGTCGCATACAACTAAAGCAGCATATGATTTTGCCTCGGTGAAATTATTCACCTATACAAATGTGACTTGACAACTGAATCAATAAAGATAGACTCTAATGTCCGCCAATGGCTTTTTTCTCTCTTATAAGCATGCTCTCAGAAATGCTGAAGAATCACCATATTCACCCCCAGCGCTTGGATGCTTTATGCTAAAATAGAAACGACTTCCAGGCCATGACAAATAGGAATTATCTGATCTATTTATAATAGTATTTTACTTCTGGAAAATAAAATGTTCATTTAAAAGCACCTCTGTTGCTGTCAAGAACTTTGACTACACAGGTCTGCGACATGCAAGACAACAACTACTTACAATTCGGCTCCACATTACATGAGCAACCGACTTGGGGGGCAACTGTTCCGGATCCAAATCCGGCCCAAATCCGACTTAATGGGCCACAATTAACGGCAAGCCCAAATTAACATAGCTTTCATGACAAGCTTCATTTCAAGGCTATATAAGCCTATTACCACTACCAAATTCAGGTAACTCTCATTTTAACCTCTTCACCTACCTCATTCATAGACTGACTTAAGCGTCGGAGTGCTTGCAAGGGACCACCACCGACGTCTTCCACCGGAGCTTGGAGCACCACTGTGATCACTACGTTTTTCCACCATCCTCCACCGTGAGGTATTCAATCTCTTATAATCTCTATGTTCAGTTCAGAACAGGAATAATAAAAAATACAACAAAGATTTTGGAAAAATTATAAGTTAATAAAGTAGGCATTTAAAACTTTATTTTATCTTATAAAGTTATAAAATTATCAATAAAGGGCTCAAAATTAGTCACCAATGATAGTGAAAGTAATAAAGAAAGAAAGAATTATTTACGAGAAATATTGTTCAAAGTCATTCACCATGGTTTGATGATGTGTTATTGTTAAAATAGATTAAAATATAATACATATTTATATATCAGGGAGAATAGTGTAGATTTAACATAACAGGGGAGAGAAGTGTAATTTACGCAAATAAAAAAACAAAAAGTATTTTTATAAGAAAAATCATTTAAGTATTTTTTTTTTATGAAAACTTATTAAAAACATATTTTCGGGACAAATTTTTCGATTATTATATATAAAAACATTAAATTTTCTCATAACTTCATTATATTATTTTAATACTTAATATTTTATTTTACTAATATATGAGTGAATTTATTTATATAATAATAATCAACTGTGCGCTATAGTATAAACTATTAGATATTAGTTTATAAAGGTATTATAGTCTTTTAGCATTCTACTATATATTCTACTTTTATCTTTGTGTTGTGTAGACTTTGTATTGTTATGTCATTGGAACCCTAATGGAGTCTCTTCTCTTCTTCTCGTCTTTCCCTTTTCTATGATTATTAACATGGTATCAAAGAGCAAGGTTTGATTTTGGGAATAATTTTCTGTTGCACGTTTTGGGTCGCTTTGTTCTGGATAACGAACTGGACGTTTTGCTTCGTGTTGCTGCAAGTTACTGATTGCGGATTTTTTGTCTGTGTGCTTCTGCTTCTCTCTGCTTGCGAGTTCGTTTTTGGTCTCTTTTGGTTGGTTTGCAACAGGGCTTGTTTCGCGTTCGCGCCTTTGGTCTTCCGCGGATTTCTTTGGTTCAAAGGCTTTGCAACAGGGTCGATTTTCTATTGGCTGGTCAACGGTTGAAACTTTTGGGGCATACATACCACGTTTGGTATAAGTTTGGTTCAAGGCTTTGCAACAGAGTTGATATTTTTTTATTGTTTGATTATTTGGTGAGTGTTTTAGCTTATTGGATATTTGAGTAGTTCTAATGGCCACTGAAAAAGATGATTCTCTTCAGTCTATTAGTGTCCAATTGACTGGACAAAATTATTCCTACTGGAGTTATGTCATGAAAAAATTTTTGAAAGGAAAAAGAATGTGGAGCTATGTTGATGGCACTTCTCCTAAACCCACAGACAAAGAAAAAGAACAAGATGCAGCTAAATATGCAAAGGAGTTAGAAAATTGGGAAGTTAGTAATTCGAAAATTATTACTTGGATTAATAATTCGGTTTCACAGTCCATAGGCATGCAACTTGCAAAATTTGACACTGCTAAGGCTGTTTGGGATCACCTGACACGACTGTATGTACAATTCAATTTTGCTAAACAATATCAGTTGGAGATTGATATTCGGGCTCTTCAGCAAAACAATATGAACATTCAGGAATTCTATTCTGCTATGGCAAATTTGTGGGATCAATTGGCTCTTACTGATTCTGCTGAATTGCAAGCCTTTGCACCATATAACGAAGGGATGAGCAGCGTTTGGTTCAGTTTCTGATGGCTCTTAGGGATGATTTTGAAGGCCTTCGTGGGACTATTTTACACCGTAATCCTCTTCCAAGTGTTGATTCAGTGGTTCATGAATTGTTGGCTGAAGAAATTCGACTCAAGTCTCATTCTCATTCTGAAAAAGGCACTCTTTCTACTCCCACTCCATCTGTCTTTGCTGCTCCTTTTAACAAAGGCAAGCCTCATGGGAAGTTTGGTTCTAATTATTGTAGCTATTGTAAAGAGAAGGGTCATTGGAAGGCACAATGTCCAAAATTAGGGAAATCACAACAGTCTTCTCAATGGCGCCCTCCTTTAAATCAGTCGAATCAAACGAATTTTAAGGCCCCTTCATCAAATATTGCTGCTGCTGCTCCTCCCCCAGATGCTCTTGGGATTGGACATGTATCCTCTTCTGAGACCACTCCTCAAGTATCTGATCTTGTTGAGCAGTTCCAAAAGTTTCTTGCCACTCAGTCACATGCCATGTCTGCCTCTTCTTTTAAAGGTTTGCCTTCCCCTAGCCCGTCAGGTATATCTTCACCCTTATGGATACTCGATTCTGGAGCTGCACGCCACATGTCCTATGATTATAATTCTTTTGTGTCTTTAAACTCTGTCTCACCTATGTTTGTCATGACTGCTGATGGCACTCCCATGCCATTAGCAGGCACTGGGTCTATTTCCAAAGCTAATGTGTCTCTTTCAAATGTATATTACATTCCTAATCTCACATTGAGTCTTGCTTCTGTTGGTCAGTTATGTGATGCTGGTAATTTAGTTTTGTTTTCTCCCACTCATTGTTATCTGCAGGATCAGCGATCCGGGAGGCTGATTGGGACAGTAGTGGCGAGGGGACTTTACTTCTGGATGTCTTTGAAAGTACCGGATGTTGCACTTCTCTGATTGACTTGTCATCCTTTCGGATGAGTTCATCTTCTTCAAGTTTTTATTTGTGGCATTCTCGTCTTGGACATGTTTCCTCTTCTCGTTTGAAATACTTAGCATCTACTGGTGCCTTAGGAAATTTGCAAACAAATGATATTTCCGATTGTTGTGGTTGTAAACTTGCTAAATTTTCTGCTTTACCCTTTAGCAAAAGTGTTTCAGTTTCTAATGCGCCTTTTGATTTAGTTCATTCTGATGTATGGGGTCCATCTCCGGTTCCTACCAAGGGTGGATCTAGATATTATGTATCTTTCATTGATGATTGCACTCGTTATTGTTGGGTCTATCTTATGAAGCATCGTTATGAGTTTTTTGATATTTATCATATGTTTCGTGCTTTGGTTAAAACTCAACATAATGCTGTTATAAAGTGTTTTTGGTGTGATTTAGGTGGTGAGTATACCTCTAATAAATTCTCTGAGTTACTTGCCTCTGATGGGACCTTGCATCAAACCTCTTGTACTGATACCCCGGAGCAAAATGGCGTTGCAGAAAGAAAACATCGCCATATTGTTGAAACTGCCAGGTCCCTTCTTTTGTCTGCCTCTGCTCCAAGTGACTTTTGGGGTGAGGCTGTTCTTACTGCTGTTCATGCCATTAATAGAATTCCTTCCTCTGTCACCTCAGGTTTGTCTCCCTTTGAAAAATTATATGGTTGTGTTCCTGATTACTCATCTTTGAGAGTTTTTGGTTCCACTTGTTTTGTCCTCCGTCCTCATGTAGAACGTAGTAAATTGTCTTCTCGTTCTACGATATGTGTTTTCCTTGGTTATGGGGATGGTCAGAAGGGTTATCGTTGCTATGACCCTTCAAGTAAAAAACTATATGTTTCTCGTCATGTTGTATTCCTTGAGCACATACCATTTTACTCTATTCCTCCAAACTCTCATGGTCTCACTAGGTCTGATCTCACACATATTGATCCCTTTTCCATGGATGTTGATGACTCTAATTTTGAGAATTGCAGGGTTGATGACACTAGTACTTTTACAGCTCCAGACGTTCCCTCCGTCCCCACGGCCCCTCAAGAAGCTCCTTCGGTTGTTGACCCTGCAGCTACTACTCCTCCACCTCCACCACCACCTCCTCCTCCCCGGTATCCTCTACGTGATCATAAGTCCACTAAATTACCAGATTATGTTTACTCCACTTATTCCAGTTCTTTTGCTTCTTTCCTAACCACTATTCATAGTTTGTCTGAGCCATCTTCCTATAAAGAGGCTAGCCTTGATCCCCTTTGGCAGCAGGCTATGGCAGAGGAACTTTCTGCTTTATACAAGACAGATACTTGGGACTTAGTACCTCTTCCACCAGGAAAACGTGCTATTGGGTCTCGTTGGGTATACAAGATCAAAACCAAATCTGATAGGTCAGTTGAGCGTTACAAAGCCCGTCTTGTTGCTAAAGGATTCTCTCAAGAATATGGTATGGATTATGAAGAAACTTTTGCTCCTGTAGCCAAAATGACTACTATTCGTACTCTTATTGCAGTTGCATCTGTTCGCCAATGGCATATTTCTCAATTAGATGTTAAAAATGCATTCCTAAATGGTGATCTTCAAGAAGAGGTTTACATGGTTCCTCCACCAGGTGTTTCTCATAATCAGGGAGAAGTTTGTAAGCTAAAGAAGGCTCTCTATGGTCTTAAACAAGCTCCTAGAGCTTGGTTTGAGAAGTTCTCTACCGTGATTGCGTCTTTCGGGTTCCACTCTAGTGATCATGACTCAGCTTTGTTTCTCAAGTCTACTTCTCATGGTCGTGTTATACTCTCTTTATATGTTGATGACATGATTGTTACAGGGGATGATGTTGATGGTATTTCTGAGTTGAAATTACAGTTGGCCAGGCAGTTTGAGATGAAAGATTTAGGTCATCTTCGCTATTTCTTGGGGATTGAAGTTGGCTACTCTCCTAGAGGCTATCTTCTCTCCCAGTCTAAGTATATTGGCAACATTCTTGAACAAGCTCGTCTCACTGATACTCGAGCAGCAGACACTCCTATTGAGCTTAATGCTAAATATGTCTTATCTGATGGTGTTCCTCTGCCAGATCCCACTTTGTATCGCACACTAGTTGGCAGCTTGGTATACCTTACTATTACTAGACCGAATATTGCTTATGCAGTGCATGTTGTTAGTCAGTTTGTTGTCTCTCCTACAACAGTGCACTGGGCAGCTGTTCTTCGCATTCTTCGTTATCTCCGGAGCACTCAGTTTCAGAGTCTTCTATTTCCCTCGTCTTCTTCTTTGGAGTTGCGTGCTTATTCTGATGCTGATTGGGCTGGTGACCCCACTGATCGCAAATCTACCACGGGGTTTTGCATTTTTCTAGGAGATTCTCTAATCTCTTGGAGAAGCAAGAAGCAAGAAGTTGTTTCTCGCTCCTCTACAGAAGCTGAGTATCGTGCTATGGCAGACACCACTTCAGAAATAGTTTGGTTACGTTGGTTGATTTCTGATATGGGTGTATCTCTTTCTGGACCAACTCCTATGTACTGTGATAATAAGAGTGCTATTCAAATTGCCCACAACTCGGTTTTTCATCAACGCACCAAGCATATTGAGATTGATTGTCACCTCACTCGCCATCATCTTCAACATGGCACCATTTCTTTACCTTTTGTCTCTTCCTCCATGCAGATTGCTGACTTGTTTACTAAATCTCATTCTATTAAGTATTTTCATTTTTTGACTGACAAACTCTCAATGCTTTCTGTTAATGCATCGTGAGTTTGAGGGGGGATATTAGATATTAGTTTATAAGGGTATTATAGTCTTTTAGCATTCTACTATATATTCTACTTTTATCTTTGTGTTGTGTAGACTTTGTATTGTTATGTCATTGGAACCCTAATGGAGCCTCTTCTCTTCTTCTCCTCTTTCTCTTTTCTATGATTATTAACATAAACTTTACACACAAATGCTACATATTCTGCTTTTTTTTATAAGTGCTACATAATCTGCTAGCTAGGTTTAGTGGTTGAGATGTGTGTCCAACATTTTCATTCCATATCTTGGGTTTGACTCTTTGATTGGACACTTTTACTTTTCTAAAAATATTGTCTGCCATATCATCAATTGTAATGCCACGTTCAGGTTCCATATGTTTGCCATGTAAGTGGAAAGTGCCAACTCAGATGATACGTGTCTTGGCTTGTGCCACATAAGTATTTTGCGTTAGTAATTGCACTACAGGTTGAAGGAATTGATTGTAACCCGAGGAAAGGTCCAGGGACCAATTAGCACAATTGAAAATAAGGAGACCCTAATTGCACAATCACGATACTTAAGAGGTCAAAAGAGTAAGGGACCAGAGAGCAGTATTCCATATTTGTTTGATTTAAAAACTAGTTATAGTACTGGACAAAAAAAAAAAATGGACAACACAAAATTGCAATATCTTTTCTCTTAAAAGACGATGTGAAAATGTTTTTTCCCAAGGAGAAACTATGTGAAAGACAAACATACCAAATATTATTTTCCACTCAATAAACTCTATATCTATCTATCTATCTTCATAATATTCTATAATATATATAATATTTGTTATTATCTAGGATATATATATATATATATATTATTTTACGATATTATATAATATTATGTATGTCCCCCACTGCTGGTTGTTTTGGCAATTTCAGCGACATGGAAATGCCGGTACCGAGGTTCGGACCCGGGAGCTGCCGTTTGGACACGTGTGTGTGTTTGTTTGTTGCTTACCATTTCTACTAGCTGACCAAAAAATATATAATATTATGTAGTACAAAGGGTATTTAGGTAAATTTTATTTTATTTTCTGTGTTTTACTCATTGTGAACCAAACAATATAATAGATAAAAATTTGTGACGCGACTCGAATTCTTCTCATATGTTGTTCTTTTTAACTTGTACCTCAATGTCTATGAAACTTCCCCCTGGTGAAGAAGTTGGCTGTGGTATTAGGATGTCAAGATGCATTCAAAGCTTGATTTGGTTTTCATGGTGAGTAGATATATAATAATTTATAAGTTACCTCATCTGTTTCAATCATTAATTAATTTAAAATATACTAATCGAAGAAAGGTCATTAAAAAATTAAGGAGATTTTAAACATGGAGGTAGGGATGTCAATCGGGCGAGGCGGTAGTAGGGAGTACTCTCCTGTTCCCTATCTCTGCCCCCAAGCTGCCCCTTGTCCCCATCCCTACGGTTCCCCACGGTCCCCGCAGGGACCCCATTAATATAAAAATTAGCAAAATTTATATTTATAATTTGTTCCCTAATCAAAACCGTAGTAGTCAAAACTATATCAAAACATAATCAAAATAGCTTCAAATCTCTAAGTAACAAGAGTAATAAAACAAAGACACAAAAGCAATAATATTGCCTAATAGAACAATTTCAAAATAGCAGTAATCAACACAACATTAATATTGTCTAGTATTCCACCTAATCAAAACAATAGTAATATTGCCTAGTATTCCACCTAATAGAACAACTTCACACTAGATTTTGAGGTAACCGAATGCAGAAAAATGTAGAAGAATGAGGCAAACTGATTGCAAAAGAATGACGATAGAGGAATTGAGATGAACGACGATGGAGGTTCTGACACGAATGACAACGACAGACAGTGTAGTTTACAAATGATCCGTTGTGGAGCAGAGACGGAGCAATGGGCAACGCGAACAAAGTCGATGATCAGAGACGAAGCATTATGAATGCAAATGGTGGCGCAAAGGTTGTGGGACGTCCCATGGGGTGATGCGACACATGTGATGTAACTACGGTTCTGTAACATCCCGCCTAATTTAATTATTTAGCTCAATTAATTTAGGCTTTATTATGTCTTAAATTGATGGTGGAGTAATCAAATTGGGTGTTATGAAATAATAAAAGGGGTGTGATTAGAAAGGGCATTATGAAAATTTAAACAAAAGGAAGGGTTATTTGGTATTTTACCTAAACTAAATGAAGGAGAATATGGTCCACTTCTATTTCTTTTTCTCTCTTTTCTTTCCTTTCTCCTGTCACTCTCGCCCTCAGCCCCTCAATTTCTCTCTCTCTCTCTCACTCTCAATTTTGCTCTGAAGAAAGGAAGGAAAAGAAGGAAAAGAGAAGGAGAAGAACCTCTAGGGATCACGAGATTAGGAGCAACAAGAGTGAAACCTCTCTTATTTTTCTCTTTCCCTTCCACTTACACGCCCTACTTCCTCTCTTTTTACTCCCTCCCTGTCGCTGTTCCAGCCGAAAGAAAAGAAGAAGAGAAAGAAAGGAGAAAAAGAGAAGGAGGAGAAACTATGGTTTGTGGGTTTGGAGATAAAAAGAGAGAAAGGCTGTAAGATTCCTTCAATTATTGCTTAAAGAAGAAGATGGGAACTGATTTTTCAGCATTTGGTTGAAGATTTTTTGAAGCCCTAAATTGAAAAGGTGGAGGAAATTGCATAAGAGGGAAGAGAAGAGGGAAACTCATTGTTCTTCATCCTTTTGGTTCAAATCTTCAAGATTAAGGTGAGTTCTTCATTTTAGGTGGTGGGCACCCATAAGACCTCCATTAGGTTTTTACGTTTTGGTCATTTCTTGATTAGATAGCCCTATTTGGATGTCAATAATGTTGTTTAACAACCATTCTAAAGATCTTTGGGTAAGAGTTAGACTAATGGGCTTAAAAACAAAAAGGTATCAAATCTGTCCCAAAATTTAATCTGCATACCTTTCGGTATTTCGTGTATAACTCCCTCTATACACCTTGGATTGAAATGCTTCTTGTTGCTATGTAAGCTAGACACGGAGGGCTTTAGTTTAGACACAAGAATCATGAAAATCCATTCATTATATGAAGAGAAAAATTAAGTTAAAATTATGGTTCAGTAATAGTGGTAGATTTGACACCCCTGTATCATTTGGTTAATAACTCAATGAATACTTATTGGAATTGAATGATATTTGTGTCACTGTAAAATAGACAAAATGTACTACAGAATAGGCTCTGATTTTACTAAATTTGGTTAAGAATGTGTTGAGTAACTTCTATTTGAAAATGGGACTAAATGCTGCCAATTTTGGTTTGTTGTTTTGCACTCTTTTCACTTGCTTATGGTGAGTTCTTCATCTTTTTAGTTGGTGGGCACCCATAAGATCCCCATTAGGGCTTTCTTTCCCTTCCATTTGATGTGTTGCATAATGCCTATTTGGGGATTTATGAGAAGTTATAGGGTGGGAATGGATGTGGTATGAGTTGTTGATGATTTTAGTTGAGTTTTGTTATGTGTTAATCATATGATTGTTTGATGTTCATGTGTTAAATGCATGTTTCATCCATTTGTTCATGTTCAATCCTTGATTTTAAGCTTTAGTTACATTGGAACCATTTTGGATTGGTGAGAAATCAAGATTTGAGAAGTTTGGAAACCCAAACATTGAAGTTCTGCATAACTCTGCAGCAAAGCACGCGCGAAGCACGGACAAACAGAGGAAAAAAGGAACAATGTGCGTGACGCGCGCCCAAACAGGTCAGAACATGCAGGACTCACGTGACGCTCGCTTGGGAGCGCGCGACACACGCGCAGGCACAACTAAAATTCTGCAATTCGTGTAACGCGAGCCAGAACGCGCTGGAGCGGGCCTGTTATGTAGAATTGGGTTTTTTTCACATTTTAAAAGCCTCTAAGTATGTAAATACTTGTTTTTAGTGTTCCAAATCGTAAGGGATCAATGGTGATTATGAATTAGTGGATTTGCTAGCATATTTATGTTATCATGATCATGTATTAACAATGTAAAAGTTTTTGATTAAGTTTGTCCATGGGATTAAATGGATATCATAGAATTCCCTTAGAAATATCATTTCAACTTAAGTTGTATTTGAAACGTTTAAAGATATGGCTAGGTCGTGCTACATTATGTTTGTTGCCAGTTCTTCCCCTATTTTGGGTGGATTTGGGGCATGGTCTTGATTCTTAATGTATAGGATTTCAATCCTATTATGATGCAATATCAAATGAATTGAATTGCTTTGTGTTTGATGTAATTGAATGGTTGAGCATTCAATTGCTTGTGATTTGTTTCTGTTTGAGGTGTTTGGCAGTCCGGTGTTTCACGGTCGGTGGCAGACCCATCGTTACAATGTCCAGATTACAATTCGGCGGCGGTGACTCTCTTCATTGTATTCGAACTCTATGATTCTTAACTCAATTTCAATTGAGCTAAGTCGGTACATCTATAGACTTCTGTTTGAATTGTTATGTTCATGCTTATTATGGTTTCCAGTTTTAAAAAGATTGATGCTTATCGGTCCGTGCTGTTTTAAGATACGGCAGCAGACGCGTCGATCTATGTTGCTATAAGGCATGGCGACGTGGATTCCTCCGGGAATGCATTTATGGTTTTCAGATACTCATGTTTATGATTTTACAAGAGTTGTTATGAATTATGTTTACATTCTAAGTCATGTTTTATTTTAACTTTTGCAAGCAATATTTTATGATCAATCTATGACATTATGTTATTGGGGAATAGTGTTGATAAGGGGTCCGTAGAGGACTCACTGAGATTTTATCTCACTCTATTCCCTTTATTTTTAGCGACAGGTACTAGTTGAAGATGGTGTAGCATTATTTGGACGCTTCACACTAGGTCAGTGACAACGGATATGAAACTATGGTATAACCGGATCCCGAGTCGAGTCTATATTTATTTGGTCTTATGTATTTAGGTTAACTCCAAGTGACGTTAGGGAATACGATATAAATTGTAAACAACTTTCATTTTATTTTTCTTAATTTAAAGTGTTGTGTTTATTAAAAGTATGTTCCGCTTTTCAAAACTATGATTTATGTAAGCTAATTTCAGTTGCATTAAAATGTAATGTTGATAAAGACCTTTTAGTATCAAATTTGTTTATGATGATTTAAGTATTCAAAGATTTTCATTTTTCCAAGTTATTGTATTTCAAGGGATTTGCTTTCTATTGTTTATCTTGTAAAGCAAATTTTTTTCCATGTTTAGCTTTAATTCTTGTTAGTTTAGTAAGTAATCCCCTTATTAGAGTCGCGGCGTTACAAGTTCCAACTTGCAATCTTAAAACTTTCAATTTGACTATAAGAGAGGGACATATGCGATCTAAGTAATGAGTTAATAATTATGTATTTTTTTAAAAATAGAGTAAAAAAAGACAAAATATATGAAATACATCTACACATATATAAGGGACATTTTTGTCATCTACTCGAGGATGGGGCCTGTCCCCAAAGTATTCCCGGGGGGATTTTCTCCCCCATCCCTGTCCCCACGGGAAAAAATCTCTACCCGTGGGGCCTCGATTGGGGCACTCCCCGCGGGGATTCCCACTCATGGGTACAAATTGACATTCCTACATGGAGGTAAACAATCTTATGTTAGTATAACGAGTCATCACGATAAAATGACAGTTCCACATTAGGAGTGAGCGAGGGACGGGTTAGGACGAGGTTATACTTGTCTCTAAACCGATGCTAAGTTTTGACCGGACCAATTCTTTATACTCTAATTAAGCCATCTCTAGACCCGATTAAATCTGATGCACTTTGGGTCAAATTGAAGCAAGGTCTATTATAAGATGCTCATTTAATTATGACTAAAAGTTAAAAATGAAATACTTAATATTTTTAGTGTTTTACGATGTACTCAAAGCCAAACATGATTCATACAATTATACTTTACTACAAGATTACTAACATAACTAACATGAATTTCAACTTCGAATATTTTATTTATAAAAGTCTCATTACAAACATAATAAAATTAACAAATAGATGAGAAAAGAGGGTTTTTTTTATTTTTATATCCTTTTTTTATCTACCAAAATAGCCCCTCCCCAAATTATTTCCACCATTGCCCTACTTTTTGGGCTTGTGAGAAATTGGTTTTTGCAGAGCTGGTTTCTCGCCATGGTTTTTTTTTATTAAATTCTTGTGTTTTTTAATAGTATTGGGAAATTGCCTTTGCATAGTTGATTTCTCACTTGGCTTTTTTAATTTTTTTCGTTTTTACTTTTATTTTAATTATATAAAAATTAATTAAATAATTTTGGATTAATTATGCTAATTTGGATGTTAATTAGAGGAAAAAACTAAACACATTAATTAAAAATATTAAAATACAAATATTGAAATACAATAGTTAACAAAAAATTAATCTCCTAAGTGGTGTCCAGTCCCACATCGTGGAGGTCTCCTGTTACGTGTTGGTTGTTGACGGCGTGGACGACGTCGATCAGATTGTTCTTCAGCAACAACAGGTGGCTCGTCATGTTGGACATACTCATTTGATTGCGCAGTGACGATGAAGCTATTAACTCCTAGATGTATGGTTCTGAAGAACTAGAAGCACCATGGGGGAGAAACGATGGCTGGTAAAATGGGGTATATTGTTGTCCAAATAGGGGAAAGGGGGCACTGCCATACATAATTTCAAAGGCCACAGCTGCAGACTCTGGTGTTCTGCAGTTTGCACCAAACAAGTTGGCAATGATATCCTTTTTGCTGGAAGTGAGAGAGTGCCGACAGACGTTGTAATGTTCATGAGCCCCCTCTGGCCGGGACAGGGTGAAGTCGAATGTCTCTGTTGGTGTGAAATGAAAAGAATGATGAGTCAGTCGAATGTCTTCTATCTGCATGGTATGGGGAAGCGAGGGAGGGGGTGAAGTCGAATGTCTCTACTAGTTTGAAATGAAAAGAATCGCGAGGTGATTGAATGTCTTCTGTCTGCACAGTATGGGGGAGTGGGGGTGGATTGTCGAGGTGTTCCACGACGTGCATGTCGTTGTGTAGGTAGTTGTTATGGTGCACCAGATGTGTGCCTAACATTCGGGTCATGTTTAGCCTGCAGGTCTTGCATTTGTTGCTCTACAGATATGTAGGGTCTTGTATTTTGATGAAACCATGTCATATATTCATGGCCCGGAAAAACTGTATCATGACCCTCTAACTCTTTCCCCCCTAATATTTGACTTTTGCATTCTGTGGCACCCTTGCCTCATTTATAATAATAACCCATAATTACGAATATAATTATAAATAACACTACATCAGAGTACAGCGGAAGGAACTATTTTTCATCAATATAACAAAGTTTGATACATACAGTGGGTTCCCTCCTAGGAACCTCCAAAAGAATAATACGCAATAAATACATGAACCACAAAGGTATGCAAAAGAATATGTCAAAAGTCAAAAGTATCAAAAGTCCAGCCGAGGAACCTCCTATCTCTAGCCCAGTCCAGCAAACCTAACGCGCGGATGTGGCGAAAGTCGGGAGTCCCCAGTGGAAGGAAGTCCCCTAATCCTAGACTGATAGACCCTCATAGGCTCTACCAGTGGGGCAGCAGGAGATGAAGGGACGGTCGACTCTGACCTACATCGCACCTCCCAATCTCCGACACTATCCCTAGCCATACTGTATGATCCTGATGATGAAGGAGCAGTAGGGTAAAGTTGTCTAGATCTAGGGTCACGCCACATATGGTTGAATGGCAACCGTTGCGCAATTCTAAAGTCTCCTTAACAGACGGAAAAAGACACTAACTAATCCACTATAGATAAGGACTTGGCGGTTATAATCAATCTCCCAACACTCCCCGTCCATGTTGTGATAATACACCTCGAAGAAGTCACCCCATACCGGGATGCTCGGTCCTCCAGCATAGTCGGGTGAAAGTGGCGCAACATCCTCAAGCTCGTGAAAATTGTCAGAATCTAAAATAATATTTATAAAGAAGAAAAAGAAAGAAAACAACACAAAACATGAGAAATGAGAACACACTATACACAACAGATGGGAAAGCAGGAGAATAGAATATATGAAAGAATAGGTTCACACATCCTCGATCAACAGTTGGGATCAATACCTAGATACCCTGCCCATGCACCCAAAGTCTCTATATGCCTACGTGGCCACACAGCTTCCAAAGATGGCATCAGCAGCCCCACCTTAGCCACTTCAGCCTTCATAGATAACAACTACCTCCCACCGGCATGTGGGTAGGTTAACTCAGTTGACCATCCCCATATCCCGCTCATCGTACCCTTAAGAGTGCATCCCTACTTTGGGATCGGCACTATGGAC
This sequence comes from Calophaca sinica, assembly GCA_037113605.1. Lineage (NCBI taxonomy): Eukaryota > Viridiplantae > Streptophyta > Magnoliopsida > Fabales > Fabaceae > Calophaca > Calophaca sinica. The sequence continues at coordinate 93,888,052 of CM073732.1, read as the reverse complement.
AGTTGATACAACAGTACTCTCTCAGGATGACCAGGCTACTTGACGTCCCGACACAATGGCGGCCAAACCACTGGTCACCTAGGAACCTTGTCGGACCAAGACTATCCCCAAGGACCGATGTTGTCCCGTATTGACTACATCGTGCCCGCACTCTGGCACCTGACCTCGTACACAGTCTATGTGTACGGCGGTGGATTACAACCATGCATATGATTATCCATTATTTAACAACTTTCTGTTTCTCATCAACTCAGCTCATCAGTCTATCATTCCAATCAACACTTAGAATTTAGTTATTTTCTCCCCACATCAGCATAAGCAACATATAATAATTTAACATTAACTAAACAATTAGACAAATAATTAGCAGCAAACACTTAACCCTAATGTCGCTCAGGCGACTAACTATTAACATGTTATCACACAATACACAAAATTACCAAACAAATATAAGTCGTCTACCCTAGGGTTTTCACACAACAATTATTCCTATGGTTGATGGATTAGCGACTACTATCCTTAGCAGTCGTTGTCTCGATATGACGACCTTATCCAATTTTCCAAAAATAATAATTTTATACTAATGAAAGTAATTTATCTTATTATTGCAAGTGAAAGTTTACAAAGGTAACTGCAAATGTACCTAAAGGTACCCTTCCTTAGGGCCTGTTGGAATCTAAACGATTGAGAAGTTTAGACCCTCATTAATTTTGATGATAACAAAGTAATTCTCAAGAGAACAATTTATCTTCTAACATATCTTTGAGTGTACAGGTATCAAAGCTTCATATATATGTACAAATCACTCAAGGAAGAAGAAGAAATTTACAAAAGAATTGAATACAATCCACTAGTGTCAGCATCCGAACTCACTCCAGCGTCTTGCTAACAACAAGCGTCCAAGCAGTGTTACTTCTTGACACGTGTTGTCAGCGGCCCGTCTCTGCTCGAGCGGCGGCGTCGATCTCTTTAATGAAGCACGTGATGATCACGTTTTTGCTCTTTGCCTCAGACTGTTCTGGAACGGAATTCGAATTTGATTTTATGCGCTATTTTGATGTACGAGGAAGCAAAGGTGACACCTTTAGCATAAGACAAAAATCGTACAAGGCAATTGCAAATAGCAGATAGTACGTAAACGGTAATGTGTACTATTCTGATATTCTCTGGAAAGGAAGAAAAGGACTACATTTCAAATTACCTCACTCAATAGAAAGGAGATATTTTTTACTGCAACGGTAATACCCTTGAAGACTCCTATAAATACCCCAAGGTATTCATTGAAGAAGTGTTGGAAAAACTGTGAAGAAACTTCATTCTGAAAGCAATATTACTCAAGTGAGCAATCAAGTTTAGTGCCAAGTTTCTGGTCTACATAGAACTGAACTCAGCGTCTTATACTTTCTTTTAGAAAGCCATTCTGTTTTGAGTTTAATCTTTTCATCCTCTCTGTGAGAGTTGTTTTGATTGTATTTAAAAGTATAATCTCTTTTGTAAACTGTATTTGGCCTAGTTAAGGCTCTGTTCCTCAAAGGCTCGACTACACTGAGTCGTTTTGAGAAGTTTAGAGTATTGTCAAGTTTGTGACAGAAGAATACTCTTGAGAAAAATTGTAATCAGTTGATTATAGTGAAAAATCCTTCAGGAACGAAGGGACTATACGTAGCTACCAGTTGGTGGTGAACTAGTATAAATCTCAGTGTCTCATCCTTTACTGCTTTACATTTATCTTTACCTTGCTCAGTAAAACAAGTTTTTATATACTGTTTAATTTCAGCATCCGGTTTAAATTCTCTGCATCTGATATACAAACAGTTTTGAAAAACCTGTGTTGAAGTTTTTATGTATAGTTTGGAAAAAGTTTTTAACACAATTCAACTCCCCCTTCTTGTGTTCACGTTCAGTTGGTACCAGAGCTCGGCCTCTTGGTTGAGCACTTAACAGTGTTAAGAGAAAAGATCCTATACTGTGAACATGTCTACTGAAGGTGGTCATATGATCCGTCCTCCTCTATTTGATGGAGAAAAATTTGATTACTGGAAAGATAAGATAAAAGCTTTCTTTGGGACACAACAGCTTGAGTTGTGGGATATAGTTCAAAGTGGTTACATTCCTCCCACTAATCCTCGTGGTGTTGCTATAGCCAGAGAAGATTGGAACGATGAGCAGAAAAAGAGATATCAAGTGTGGCAAATTTGATACTGCCAAAGAAATCTGGGACTCACTTGTCTTATCTTACGAAGGCTCTGCCCAAGTAAGAGAAACCAAAGCTAGCATGTTGGTTCGCCAATACGAGTTGTTCAAAATGGAAGATGGTGACAGCATTGAAACCATGTTTGGAAGATTTCAAACACTAGTTCATGGGTTACAGGCCCTTGGAAAAAGTTACACTACACCTGACCATGTTAGAAAGATCTTAAGAAGCTTGACTAAGCAGTGGAGACCCAAGGTCACTGCTATTCAGGAAGCAAAAGATCTAAATGTCCTACGACTTGAAGATCTTATGAGTTCGTTGAAAGCTCATGAACTTGAGCTAAATGAAGAAGAACCTGTCAAAAAGGGCAAGTCTATTGCTTTGAAAGTCGCTCAACATAAAGTCAGTTCTTCCAGAGCCCTTCAGGCTGAAGAAGAAGAATCAGAAGATGAAGCTTCAGAAAGAGATGTTGACACATCAGAAGATGAGCTCGCGTTTATATCCAGAAAGATACAAAGAATGTGGAAGAAGAGAAACTTCAGGAGGAAGTTTCAGAAGAAAGATACTAAGGACAAGAAAGAAAGCAAGGACAAGGCTCAAGTCATTTGCTATGAATGTAAAAAGCCTGGACATTTTAAGTCTGAATGTCCTAATCTTAAGGAGAAGTCCACAAGAAGTTCTCTCAAGAAAAAGAAGAAGAGCCTCATGGCTACATGGGAAGATCTAGATTTATCCTCATCTGAGGAAGATAATGAAGTAGAAGCAAATCTCGCTCTCATGGCAGACACTGACCTTGATTCAGAAGAAGAAGTTGAAGAGGTAATAGTATATGATTCCTACTCTGAACTTCAACTTGCATTTGATGATCTTCTTAAGGACTCTGCCACTCTCTCTGTTGAGTATAAGAATTTGAAAAAGAAATTTTCAAAATTATCACAAGACTTTCAAGCTTTAAACAAAAAAAAATTCTTACTCAATAAAGAAAATCAGAAGCTGAAAACTGAAAATCAGCATCTGATGGATAACCAGCGTCTGACCGCTAACAAGCAACCAGAAGCTGAGAGCTCTCAAGCTGAAAGCTCTAAAGTTACAGGCAATCCTAAATGCAAATCAAATTATTATGAATATGCTTTTCAAAAGTTTCTTGCAGAGAGTGAAACTCGTAGCAAGCAAGCTTCAATGATTTGGGGTGTCAGTAAAATGACAACTCATGGTCTTGGTTATATATCAGATGAACCTCTTTTAGAAAATAATTCAGCATCTGATAAATCCAATAATCGTAGTAAATGCTTGCATTGTACTTACTGCAATAAACCTGGTCATTTGAAAAGTGCATGTACTGTTTTTAAAACTGTGAAGGATAAGCTTCCTTCAAGAACTAACAAGAAAGGACCAAAAAAGATATGGGTACCTAAAGATAAAATAGTCTATGTTGCAGACATGCTTAGCAACAAAGTCAACACACCTATCTTGGTACTTAGACAGTGGATGCTCGCATCACATGACGGGAGAAAAGCATATGTTCCAAGAACTAAGGCCTAAAGAAGCCGGATTCGTTGGTTTCGGAGGAAACCAGAAAGGTAAAATTGTTGGAATTGGTCGCATTGGTAAAGGCTTTCTTCCCTCTATTGATAATGTACTATATGTTGAAGGACTTAAACATAACTTATTAAGCATAAGTCAATTATGTGACAATGGTTATGAAGTCATCTTTACAGAAACTCGATGTCTAGTAAAAAGAAAGAAAGACGGCTCTACTTTCTTTACTGCTAAGAGGAAACAAAATATTTACAAAATTGATCTCTCTGAACTTGCAAAACAAGATGTCAAGTGTCTCATGTCTGTTGACGAAGAACAATGGATTTGACACAAGAGATTGTCATGCCAATTTGAGATTAATCTCAAAATTAAACAAGAACAGTCTTGTCAGAGGCTTACCAAATCTTAAGTATCAATCTGATGCTCTCTGTGAGACATGTCAAAGAGGAAAACAAGTTAAAACTTCTTTTCATTCAAAAAAAGTTGTTTCAACCTCTAGACCACTTGAGCTTTTGCATCTTGATCTTTTTGGTCCAACAAGGACAGCCTCTTTAACTAGAAAGAAATATGGGTTAGTCATTGTTGATGATTTTACTAGATGGACATGGGTTAGATTCCTTGCTCACAAAGATGAGTCATACAAGGTATTTACTGTATTCTGCAAAACAGTTCAAAATGAAAAAGGAATTTGCATTTCTTCTATTAGAAGTGATCATGGGGGAGAATTTGAAGATGAAAGCTTTCAAAAATTTTGCGATGATAACGGCATCTCCCACAATTTCTCCTCTCCTAGAACACCTCAACAAAATGGTGTTGCAGAAAGGAAGAATAGGTCCCTCCAAGAAATGGCCAGGACCATGATCAATGAGGCTAACATTGCTAAACATTTTTGGGCAGAAGCAGTAAACACAGCTTGTTACATTCAAAATAGAATTTCTATTAGACCTATTTTGAAGAAGACTCCATATGAACTGTGGAAAGGAAGGAAACCAAACATATCATATTTTCATTCATTTGGTTGTAAGATCTAAAGCTTTAAGAATATACAATAAAGAAACTATGACAGTGGAAGAATCCATTCATGTCAAATTTGATGACAAGAAGCCTGACACAACCATGTCAGAGCTAGATGAACCTACATTTTCATCGTCCGGTGGTGACTAGACACAAGAATCTTCAGAAGCTGAATTCAAAAAGAGCTGGAAGTACAAAGCCAATCATCCTAAAGATCAAATCATAGGAAAACCTGGAGATAGAGTAAGAATCAGATCCTCTTTTAAAGAGCATACAGATATGGCACTACTCTCAGAAATGGAACCTAAAATGATTGATCAAGCATTGAAAGATGAAGGTTGGATTCTGGCCATGCAAGAAGAGTTGAATCAGTTCCAAAGAAACGATGTATGGAAGCTGGTTACTTTACCAGAAGATAAGCAAGCTATTGGTACTAAATGGTTATTTAGAAACAAGCTTGATGAAGATGGAAAGGTTGTGAGAAACAAGGCAAGATTGGTTGCTCAAGGTTACTCACAGGAAAAAGGTATTGATTTTACTGAAACATTTGCACCTGTTGCAAGGTTAGAAGCTATACGCATTTTGCTTTCTTTTGCTGCACATCATGATATAATTCTTTATCAAATGGATGTGAAAAGTGCTTTCTTGAATGGTTTTATAACTGAGGAAGTCTTTGTAAAACAACCTCTTGGATTCGAAGACATTGAATTTCCAAAACATGTCTTCAAGCTAAAAAAGGCCCTGTATGGTCTTAAGCAAGCTCCCAGAGCTTGGTATGAAAGACTGAGTACATTTTTGACGAAAAATGGCTTTACCAGAGGTCTAGTAGACACTACCCTTTTTAGAAAAACATCAAACAAGCACTTTATAATTGTTCAAATATATGTTGATGACATTATTTTTGGAGCTACTAATAAAAGCCTTTGCAAAGAATTTTCTAAGCTAATGCAGGCTGAATTCGAGATGAGCATGATGGGTGAACTGAAGTTTTTCCTTGAAATTCAAATCAAACAATGCAATGATGGTATATATATACATCAAAGCAAATATATCAAGGAATTGCTAAAGAAATTCAAAATGGTGGATTGCAAACTTATGTGTACTCCTATGTATCCCACATGCATTCTCAGTAAAGATGAAACTGGTAAAAATGTAGATCAGAAGATGTACAGAGGTATGATTGGATCTCTACTTTATCTTACATCTTCAAGACCTGATATTATGTTAAGCGTCTGTCTATGTGCTAGATTTCAAGCAGATCCTAGATAATCACACTTGAGTGCTGTTAAAAGAATCTTTAGATATTTGCAAGGATCTACTAATCTTGGCTTGCGTTATAAGAAATCAAAAGATTACAAGTTAGTAGGTTTCTGTGATGCTGACTTTGCTGGAGACCGAATTGAAAGAACAAGCACAAGTGGAAGCTGCCAATTCCTTGGAGCAAATCTTGTATCTTGGTCAAGCAAAAGGCAAAGCACGATTGCACTCTCAACAAATAGGTTGAATATATTTCAAGAAGAAGTTGCGACTCTCAACTTCGTGGATGAAATATCAACTTGAAGACTATCGATAAAAGAGAGTAACATTCCTATCTTTTGTGATAATACTTACGCAATCTGTCTCACTAAAAATCCCATATTGCATTCACGAGCCAAGCACATTGAGATTAAGCATCATTTTATAAGAGACTATGTTCAAGGGTATTCTCGAAATAAAATTTGTAGACATCGATCATCGATTGGTGACATATTTATAAAACCCCTTGCTGAAGATAGATTCGATTTTATAAGAAGAAATTTAAACTTTCATCTTATAGAAGAATGATTAATCTCAGCGTCAGATAATATGCACAATCTCAGCATCTGGTATGACATAAGCATGTATATGAATAAGCATCTTATTTGTCATGTGCATCATAACTCATCGTCTGGTGAATCGGTTGCGTGCGTCCGAGCACACCTACACGTGCCACACGTGTTAAGGACTTAAACGTCCCATCACATCTACTGAGTCATAATTAGTTAAGTCTTTCGATAAAATCTTTTTACTTGATCTTACTTTTCTTTTGGCGTCTGCATTTAATGAAAAGGCGAATCTTCATTTTCTTTTCTTTTTGATTTAATTTTTGTGTGGAAATACGAAGCGATTTTTTGACAAAGGACTGTACCATTTTCTATCAACTTTCCCACTACTCCACATTTTTCGCTCCATCACTTCACTCTGCATTTTCTTGCAAAAACTGTTCTCTCTCTCTCTCTGTGTGTTTTCGAACCCTAAAACCTCCTTCACCCTCTCTGCAACTGCTACCATGGCCGACAGAAAGGTTGGACAATACACTGCTGCCTTCGATGTCTTCTCTGAGGCAAAACTCATGAATGAAAACAGAATCGATTTTGAGAACTTCAAGCTATACGGTTTTGATTTTGAAGAAGGTCTGGAGAAACTAGGCTGGAAAAATTACTTCATTTGGGAACCAATCAACGTACTGAGCTATGCTATTAAGGAGTTCTGGGGGAACGCTTACTTACTTCCGGGAGAAATCATAGAAGGACACATTAGAGGCTTCAAGCTACACTTCACCATCAACTATATTGCTCAGACGATCAAGTGTCCTTGTGAAGGAATCAGTTACCATGCAAACTGGGATGACGCGTACAGAGGACTAGAAAACGTCAACGAAGCCCTGTTTGAAAACTACCGTGAATTGAAGAAGAAGAAGAAGAAGAAGAAGAAGAAGAAGAAGAAGAAGAAGAAGAAGAAGAAGAAGAAGAAGAAGAAGAAGAACATTACTCCCACTGCCAAGGACTTGAAAAGCCACTACAGAGTACTGCACAAAATCATCGCTAAGAGCGTGATTCTGAAGGCTGGCTCAAGCGACATAGTGAACTACGAGCAAAAGTTCATTATGAGGAACTACATGGATGGGAAGAAAATCAATCTGCCAAGGTTGATTATCAACAATTTGATAAATGCTCTTGTCTTCTCAAGGAAGAGTGTCGACAATAAAAATATCATCAAAGTTATCCCTTATGGAGTTCTTCTCTCTATAATGATGATTAAAGACGGTGTTGTGAGGAAGCTGACTGACTCTACAGAAGAAAAAGAAAAATACTTTGGTGTTGGCGCTGTTGTTCGTCCAGAAGTTTTTGGAGTAAACAGTTTAGTCAGAATGCAGCTGATAACTGGCTCTATGATCAAGAAGGTGAAACTAGAGCAACATGAAGGAGAAGCTGAAAAGAAAACCACCAGAAGCTCAATGGCTGGTGTGAAGAGACCTGCTGAATCTCCTTCAAGGGAGACAAGAAGAACAAAACAGAAGGTGGCTCCTGCACCTACTGTTGAGGAACCAGAATATGAGGACAGAATTCTCATCAGAAAGGTCTTGGAGAAAAAGTTTAAGCCAACAGCTGAAAAAAATGCTTCAGCGTCAAGCAAGTCCCTCCTCCTCCTCCTGTTGTTGTTGTCCCGAGAGGAACAAAAAGAAGGTTAGTTAAGTCTTCAGAGCTTAACCCAAAGGTACTCGACTTTACTGCTGATGAGTCAGTATCTGTCTTTGATTCTCATGATATTATTCCTGCACCCCCATTGTCTGTTTCACAACCACAAACACAACCACAAACCAAGAAAACCAGAATGAGCCTCCGACAAACCTCTACCCTCTCTAAACCTACCCAACCATCATCCTATACACTCAACCTTGACCTACCACAAAATTCTTCAAATACATCACTTACCACATACATTTCTAAACTTCACTCTCATCCCTTTTACCTATTATTCAAAGTACCTCCCATTAATCCTTTCAAACCCTACACACCTAAAACCTATAAAATCACCAAAACCACTCCCACCTTACTCACCATTACCCGTAAACCTACAGACTTTGGTGGAAGGAAGAATGTCTCATGTATTAACAAACCACGGTTTGTTAAGTATGAGTCATATCACAGCATCTACAATCGTCCCTCTACATGGCATTTGAAAACCTTCACCTCTGGAGCTGCCAGACTGGAGATTGCCTCTCTGATGAATGCTACCTTCAAGGATGGAGAAGACCACTTTCAGATGTCATTCAAAGGAAGATTGAGACCAGCACCTGGTAGTAGAGCGATTTCCATCTCTGTTGACCTTCCTAGATCCTTACCACAAACTGAACCTCTCACACTGGAGGAGTGCGGAAGGTGGATCACAGATGAAGAAATTGTCTTCATGGAACACTGTCTTGAGATGAAGAAGATTGAAGTAATCAGACAGTTCAGGGATCCTTCGTCTGTATCAGTAAAGATTGTACCAGACAGACAAAGGTGGCTACCTTGGTCTATCCCTGGGAAAAGGAAAGAACCTACTCCTGGCAAGCAACCATTCAGCAAGATCGGGCTCACAGAGTACGAGAAAGCTCCCAAGAAGTATAATCTTAAGGAGTTCTCTAAGCTTCCGATTGCCAAGATCACTGAGGATCATGCCAGAAGGTTCTACCTTAGTTCTCTGAAGGAAGATGAATGGAGAACTGGCTCCTCAACCGCCGCAATGCGAGAAAGCCACAATTCCAACAGTTGGCACTATCGCCAGAAATCGACATCAATCTGGGAACAGTCTACTTTGATGATATGTTCAGATGCTCAGTAATCAGATCACTTGACTGCATGAAGACATATGTCCAATGGGCTGCTGTGACCAAGCACTTTGACATTGGATTTACTTGGAGTCAATGGTCGAAGTCGTGGAAAGACAAAGCTTTGTTACCAAGCCTCGTCCCCTTAGTGCTTATAGAAGATGACAGGGAAAATCTGAGAAGATTATACCTGGCAGAAAATGAAGGACTCTCTTTTGTAAGTCTGGTATACAACCTAAGAGGGGGGTGAATTAGGTTGAACGATTTTCGAGTAACTTTTAGAGATTTTTCGTTCTTTTGTTTTATGGATAGATAGATGGAGTTTGATTGATAAACAAAAGTAAAAGGATAAGGAAGAAGATTGAGACACAAGAATTTATACTGGTTCCCCTAACCACTTGGGTACATCCAGTTCTTTTGACACCTGCAGAGCAATTCACTATGATAGAAATTCTTGTTACAAGCAAGCCTCACCCCAAGGCTCCCTAACAATCTCTATACAACAAGATAGCACCCCAATATCTTTTCAAACCAAAACCCAACACAAGGATGAGTTTAATAATTTTGAAGAATGGTAAAGCATATGGCTGTATCAGATCAATATCACTTTGTAACTATACAACTTAGTGCTCAAGAACTTTTTCAGAATATGAAAATAGTATCTAAGTTCTAGGCAAGAAAGTTTTGAAGGTTTAGAACTTGTAAAATGATATTGAACTCTTATGATTGAAAGAATGAAAGTTACATTTGTTCGATGTAAAAGAAAGGTATATATATAATCATCAGTTATTAATGCGAAGCAAGGTGATCGTTTGGCAACTTTCCAGGACCAAAACACACCATTTGAAATCATAACGTTTCAGAAAATTTGATTTTGAAAGCGATGTAATCGATTACATCGTTGTGGTAATCGATTACATGTGTACGTTGAAAATCAGCTATTCAAAAATTTAGTTCTTTATGTCGATTACACCTTTTAGGTAATCGATTACATCCACATCACCGAGACTTTAGGTAATCGATTACAGCTTTGAGGTAATCGATTACTGCAATAAACAAGTTTTTTTCTTAAGATTTCAAAAGGATTGCTTCAACACTTAACTTTGAAAATAACTTACATTAAGTTTTAAACTTAAGGAATGATTTGTTTGAGCACATCTAAGTTATATAATCACAGCTTGTAATATGTCAAAGATACAAACCATACTTACAGAGAATTGACAATACATAATTAAAGTCTCTGTAGAATCTTTGACTTGATCTATCGGAGGCTTTTCTTCTTTTTGATTAGTAATCTTGTCATTATCTAAACCCAGCCAAGTTTAAGAAGGAAATCTTCTTCACAATCTCCCCCTTTTTGATGATGACAAACACCAATCTTGTTAACGGTTTTGCGACGGAAAAGCTCCCCTGTCTTGTATATCTCCCTTTGTATTGGAGTTGGGAAACCTGAAAAGTTAGTAAAATACAAGATATACTGAGGATAATATCTGCTTTCTCCCCCTTTTGACATCATCAAAAAGAAGAAAAAGTAGCATAAATACAATATAGCGCATATATTGACCAAGCTCAGTCAAACACAAACTAAATACTTAATATTAAACATCCATACAAACTTTGCAAAGGGCCTACTTAGTAAAGTCCAAAGAAAAAAAACAGAAATCAGAGAAAAATTAAAGGAAGAATTACATAACTAGAAATCCAACATAAACAAATATGACATAATGATAATATGATGCATGCATGATGAAGCAAATCAGGCTACTCTTCATCCTCCTCATTGTCATTTCCAAAAGCTTCAAGGCGGTCCATGCGGCGAGCAGTTGATCAGACCTCTCAGCCATGTAACCACGGACACTCCGAAGCTCATCCAAAATCATTTGATTTGTGACCACACCATCTTGAGGTTCTTCATCTTCTTGTGCAGGAGGGTGTAGCAGATCGCTTCGATGCCTGTAGACTCGTTCAGCAGCATCCCAGTTTATACCCATCTTTGGTAAGATATCCATATGGATTTCATTGTCAGCAGGTGTCATTTCCAGAGAAACCTCATTGTTGGTGTCTACATTGCAGCACTCCAACAATCGGGAGATTTGTCTAGCATAAGGCAAACTTGTAGTTCGCTGCTTTAGTGACAACATGTGATTCACAACCAAATAGGACCAGTTGATAGGTTTGTTATTCTTGATAGCATACATGATTTGCATTTCAAAATCATTGATTTGAGAGTAGTTTGAGGCCTTAGGTACTAAGACATAGCAGAGAACATAATGAAGAAGTCTATCATCAACGTTCAAGTGTCCTACAGAGAGAATATTTCTAGTAGAGGAGGCTGCACCAGACCGTTGTCTTTTGTGGGCAATTTCAGTCTCATCATATCGACACATGGATAAATAAAAGTCTCTCTTGTCATACTCCTCCCAATCACATAAGAAATCAGTATGAATCCTTTCTCCCTCAAATGGAATATCAAGAAACTCTCCAATTTGCTTCAAGGATAATTTAATTGGAACCCCTTTTACCCAAGAAACCAGACCACTACCCTGAGCCTCTAAATTGCAATAGAACACTCTAACAAGATCAGGGTAATAGTTGCCAAAATCAATAGCAAGTGGTGTCACTTCCTGACTTTCGAGTAATGAAGGAAAATTGAATCTAGCAAAGGCAATAAGACTCACATACTTTGGAGTGATGAGTTTCCTACCAATGAACTGTTGGAAGCGAGTTCTTTGATCAGTGTTAGCCAACAGCCTTGATAAGTCCAGAGGATTGGGATTCGCTCTCCTTGCATCAGTCACAGAAGGATTCTTGCTTCTGAACTTCCTTGAATGTTCCATGGCGATGATAGTGTGGAAAGTAGACTTAGGGTTCGAAATTTTGGGGAAAAAATAGAAGAGGGCCACCAATGGGAAGAGGATTATAGATTAGAAGTGAAGGATTTGAGCAACAATGGTAGAAATGAGGATTGGAAGGTGGGTGGTTGAGAAAGGATGAGAGGTAACCGATTGCAAGAATGAAAGAAATGATTTTGGAAACTGATTTTATGCAGAAAAAGCTTCGGCTGCAAATTTTTCAGCGGATGTAATCGATTACACCCAAGTGGTAACCGACACGCGTCGGGTCGATGGTGCGAAAAACTGAACTTTTGAACATGTAATCGATTACCACGATCTTTCATGTCGATTACACATGGTAAAAAAAAATATGTTTTTTTTTTTTTTTTTTAAAAAAATTATTGATAAAACATGCAATGTATGAGTATCTATTCTATGTATAACATACATATCACATAGATTTATGATTAAAAACACATACATACACTAGAATGACACAATAAAAACATATAGGTTAAATGAAAGAACCTGTCACCAAATGTGTTGGTCTCATATATCCTTTTCATCCAAAATGCCAAGTTCTCTTCTTATTTTGAAGAAGGGTTCTTTGGCTAATGGCTTTGTGAAGATGTCTGCTAATTGAGCATGAGTATCAACAAATGTAATCTCCACGTCTCCTTTTAGAACATGATCTCGTAGAAAATGATGTCGAATGTCTATATGCTTAGTACGAGTGCATAACAGGATTCTTTGAAATATTTATAGCACTTGTATTGTCACACCTTAAAGGAATGCATCCATGATTGATTCCATAATCACATAGTTGTTGTTTTAGCCAAAGACTTTGAGCACAACAACTTCCAAATTACAATATATTACGCTTGGTGATCTTTGAGCAACACTTGCTTGTTTCTTGCAAGACCAGGATATCAAAGCATTTCCAAGGATATGGCATGTGCCACTAGTACTTTTTCGATCGGTTTGCATCCTGCATAATCGAATCTGAGTAGCCAACTAAAGAACAGATACTACCTTTGGGATACCATAGGCCAACATTTGTTGTCCCTTTTAGATACTTCATGATCCTCTTTCACCAAGAAAGATGAGATTCTTTTGGATTGACTTGAAATCGAGCACAGACATACACTAAACATAATGTCGGGACGATCGCGATTAAGTATAATAATGAACCAATCATACCTCGATATTTCATGATGTCTCTTGATAAACCTGACTCATCTTGATCAATATAAGTACCAGATCCCATAGGAGTTGCAATCTCTTTGCGATTATCCATGTCAAGCCTTTTTAACGATTCTTTCTGATTTTCGATTGATTTAGGAAGATACCATTCTTAGTTTGCTTGATTTGAAGTCCAAGAAAGTAATTCAGCTTTCCCATCATGGACATTTCAAATTCTCCTTGCATTACCATTGAGAACTCTTCACACAAATCTTTATTGGTTGATCCGAAAATGATGTCATCAACATAAATTTGGACCAATAGAGTGTGATCCTTAATTCTCTTGATGAACAGAGTAGTATCTACCTTACCCTTTTCAAATCCTTTTTCACTTAAGAATTGACTAAGTCTGTCATACCAAGCCCTAGGGGCTTGTTTTAAACCATAAAGAGCTTTCTTCAATTTGAATACATGTGAGGGGTTTTTGAAATCTTCAAACCCAGGAGGTTGTTTGACATAAACTTCCTCATTTATGTATCCATTCAAGAAGGTACTTTTGACATCCATTTGAAATAATTGAAAATCTAAAGAGCAAGCATAACCAAGTAATAAACGTATAGCTTCTAACCTTGCAACAGGAGAGAATGTCTCTTCAAAATCAATTCCTTCCTCTTGATTATAGCCTTGAGCAACCAACCTTGCCTTGTTTCGAATAATTATCCCATTTTCATCAAGTTTGTTCTTAAACACCTATTTTGTACCAATGATGTGTTTGTCTTGTGGTCTAGGGACAAGTTCCCAAACTTGATTCCTTTCAAATTGGTTTAACTCTTCTTGCATGGCAAGAATCCATTTTTTGTCTTCAATAGCTTCATTTATCTTTGAAGGTTCTATTTGAGAGACAAAAGCCATGTATTGGCAAGCTTCCTTCAGATTTAATCTTGTTTTTACTCCTGATTCAATATCACCAAATACTTTGTCAAGAGGATGATCCCGATGAGTTCTCCATTCACGAGGTAGATCAGGATGATTCTGCTCTTGTTGAAGATTGTCGTCTTGGTGATTGATTGAATTAATTTGTTTTTCTTTGACAGAGTCTTCCTTAAGTAATTCTGACTCAGCATCCTTAGTAGTGTCTTTTGTAGATGCTTCCATTATATCATCATCATCGTCACAAGAAACTTTCTCTACAGTTGGGTTAGTTTCATCAAAGGAAACATGCATAGATTCTTCTATAACTAAGGTTCTTTTATTATAAATTCTATAGGCTTTACTTGAAAGAGAATAGCCAAGAAATATACCTTCGTCAGATTTCTCATCGAACTTACCTAGGTTGTCTTTGTCATTGTTGAGTACAAAGCATTTGCATCCAAAGACATGAAGATGTGAGATGTTTGGCTTTCTTCCTTTATATAGTTCATAAGGAGTCTTCTTCAAGATCGGCCTTATATTGACTCGATTTGTAACATAGCAAGCTGTACTTACTGCATCTGCCCAGAAGTACTTTGGTAGAGTTGAATCACTGAGCATTGTTCTAGCCAGTTCAATTAGAGATCGATTCTTTCTTTCTGCCACGCCATTTTGTTGAGGATTCCTTGGAGCTGAGAAGTAGTGAGTGATACCATGTTCTTCACAGAATTCCTCAAAAAGAGCATTTTGGAACTCCCCACCATGATCACTTCTAATTGACACAATCTTCATAGATTTTTCATTTTGCACTTGTTTTGCATATTTCTTGAAAGCCTTAAATGCATCACCTTTTTGTGCTAAAAATAGAGTCCAAGAATATCTAGAGAAATCATCAACAATAACTAAAGCCTAAACATTACCTCCAAAGCTTCTAGTTCTTGAGGGACCAAAAAAATCCATGTGAATCAACTGAAGTGGTCTTGTAGTTGATACCACATTCTTTGGTTTGAAAGAGGATTTTGTTTGTTTCCCCTTTTGGCATGCGTCACATAATCTATCTTTGACAAATTTCATTTTGGGTAATCCAATAACAAGATCATGTTTGACAAGCTTATTCAAATGTTCCATGTGAATATGTGCTATTCTTTTGTGCCAAAGCCTTGCATCATTATTGTTTATCACTAGACATTTAATCTTCAAAGATAAATCATCTAGACATACCTTATAGGAGTTGTCGATTCTATTTCCCACTAACTTCTCTTCAGGAGAGGCTTCATTTTCAATGATACATTTTTCTTTGATGAAGTTTACTCTGAATCCTTTATCGCAGAGCTGACTTATGGTAATCAAATTGTGCTTCAAACCTTCGACATATAGGACATCATCAATAGTTGTGAAGGGAGAAGCTCCAATATTTCCAATCCCAAGAATCTTTCCTCTATTGTTATCTCCATATGTGACATATCCTTTAGATTTCAGCTTCAGAGATGTAAACTTTGTACAATCACCAGTCATGTGCCTAGAACAGCCACTATCAAGATACCATGTGTTCTTTGGTCTTTGTTCACATTTCTACAAACAGATTTAATGTCGTTAGGTACCCAAAGTGATTTGGGTCCTGATGGGTTAATGCCTTTCCTTACCCATATGAATTCTCCATAAGGAACTCCAAAGTTTCTTATGTAGCAAGCATTAGGGTATGGCCTTTGACATATAGTAATCACAATTCTTATAAATATGACTAGTGATAGAACTACTAGGCTTGTCTCTTTTACATTTCTAGAAATTGAATGATTTCCATTCTTAACCTCATTTCTAGAGTTTGCTTTAGAAGAGTTTCCAATATGCAATTTAGATGATTACGAGTTGTTGGTAGTTGTGCTTGCTTTGACAAATATAGTTTTGTTAGGACTTGGTGTTTGAAAATTTGAAAAACCAAGACCATGTTTGTTGTTTGAATACCTTTGTCTACTAAGCACTTCTTCTAAACCAATTTGACCTTTTTCATATCTTTTGATCACTTGGTTTAGATCAACAATCTTAGATTCATATCTTAAACATTTATTACATACTGAAATTTTTGACATTTTCTGACTCCACACATGTGTCATTAGAACTTCTTTCTAGTTCTAAAATTAATTTCTTTTGTTTCGAAATTGTTCTAGAAAGTATCAAACATTCTTCATGTAACTCATGAAATGCATTCTGTAATTCTATATAAGATGGTTTTTCATTAGACATAGAAGAACTAACCTCTTGTTCATCATCTGAGTGATGTGATGCAATCAGTGCTTTGACTTCAGATTCTCCACTTTCTGAATCGGAGGATGTACTTACTTCATTGTCATTCCATGCAATGTAGGCCTTTTTGGATTTGAATTCCTTTTTCCCTTTGAAGTACTTCTTCTTTGTCAGATTAGGACATTACGCTTTCATATGTCCTTCCTTACAGCATTCAAAACATGTGAAGTTCGATTTGAAGTGGATGTATCCCTTTCTTGAAAAATTTCTTTTTGTTATCAAATTTAATATTTTGGTCTTTCTTAAGAAATTTTCCAAACCTTTTTACCAGGAGGGTGATGTTCTCATCTTCATCAGTGCTTTCTTCTTCATGTTGTTTTCTGGTTTCAACCTTTAAGGCAATGCTTTTGTTCTTTTTCTCTTTGACTTGAGTCTTCCAATCTTCCAAGTTCCAATTCATGTTCTTGGAGTTTTCCAAATAATGCCGCAGTCATTTTTGATGTGACTTTTCTTCTCGTAAATTCTTTGTAACCTTTGGTTGCCATTCTTGAGTCAATGATCGAAGAATTTTAAGATTCAACTCATCATTGGTAAAGGTCTTTCCAAGAGCCATTAAGTGATTTGTCAAATGAGAAAATCTCTTTTGCAAATCAAGTATTGATTCATCGGGCTGCATTCTAAACATTTCATACTCTTGTGATAAAGTATTCGCTTTAGATCTCTTTACTTCTATTGTTCCTTCATGGGTTACTTCTAGAGTATCCCAAATCTCTTTAGCAATTTTACAATGTGAGATCTGAAAGAATTCATCCATACCTAATCTTGTTGTAGAATGTTCTTGGCCTTTTGTCGTAGAGCACTCTCTTCTTGTCATCATCCGTCCATGAGGTTTTGACTTTATCTTGCACTTCATTGTTGATGGTATTTGTAGGCACATAAGGACCATTCTCTCTGACATCCCATATTTCTTCTCCTTGTGCTTCAAGATAGGATTGCATGCGAATCTTCCGAAGTCATAGTGTTCTCCAACGAAACATGGAGGCTTGTTATTCTTGCCACCATCTCTAAAAGTAGGATTGTTGCTTGCGGAAGCCATGGATCGAAGGAGCGAGTTACCTTAACTCGCTCGATACCAAATGTAAATCTGGTATACAACCTAAGAGGGGGTGAATTAGGTTGAACGATTTGCGAGTAACTTTGAGAGATTTTTCGTTCTTTTGTTTTATGGATAGATAGATGGAGTTTGATTGATAAACAAAAGTAAAAGGATAAGGAAGAAGATTGAGACACAAGAATTTATCCTGGTTCCCCTAACCACTTGGGTACATCCAGTTCTTCTGACACCTGCAGAGCAATTCACTATGATAGAAATTCTTGTTACAAGCAAGCCTCACCCCAAGGCTCCTAACAATCTCTATACAACAAGATAGCACCCCACTATCTTTTTCAAACCAAAACCCAACACAAGGATGAGTTTAATAATTTTGAAGAATGGTAAAGCATATGGTCGTATCGGATCAATATCACTTTGTAACTATACAACTTAGTGCTCAAGAACTTTTTCGAATATGAAAATAGTATCTAAGTTCTAGGCAAGAAAGTTTTGAAGGTTTAGAACTTGTAAAATGATATTGAACTCTTATGATTGAAAGAATGAAAGTTCTGTTTGTTACGATGTAAAAGAAAGGTATATATATAATCATCAGTTATTATGCGAAGCAAGGTGATCGTTTGGCAACTTTCCAGGACCAAAACACACCATTTGAAATCATAACATTTCAGAAAATTTGATTTTGAAAGCGATGTAATCGATTACGTCGTTGTGTAATCGATTACATGTGTACGTTGAAAATCAGCTATTCAAAAATTTAGTTGTTATGTCGATTACACCTTTTAGGTAATCGATTACATCCACATCAAAGACTTTAGGTAATCGATTCTGACTTTGAGGTAATCGATTCTTTATAATAAACAAGATTTTTTCTTAAGATTTCAAAAGGATTGCTTCAACACTTAACTTTGAAAATAACTTACATTAAGTTTTAAACTTAAGGAATGATTTGTTTGAGCACATCTAAGTTATATAATCACAGCTTGTAATATGTCAAAGATACAAACCATACTTACAGAGAATTGACAATACATAATTAAAGTCTCTGTAGAATCTTTGACTTGATCTATCGGAGGCTTTTCTTCTTTTTGATTAGTAATCTTGTCATCATCTAAACCCAGCCAAGTTTAAGAAGGAAATCTTCTTCACATCTTTTGCTTCTGAAGCATTGAGTGACTTCATCAGAAGAATATGGGGAGAAGAAGCTGGGAATAAGTTTGATGTTTTCACTGCTGACGTGCTTCTGTATAGGGAAACTATCTTCATGGATTTGCTGTATCCAGAAGAGGTGAAAAAAAGGAGAAGAATTCCGTCAGTTTCTAAGCAAAGGAAACTTGGAAGTCTCATCAAATGGTTTATACCAAATGATGCGTTCTTTCAAAAGGCTCAACAAAAGAAGGACTTGAGACTGAAGCTTCCCAACTGGGTGCTAGCAGAGCATCAGAAGATGAAACCTGCACCAGAAGCTGGACCTTCTACTTCTACTCCTGCAGTTGAAATGGTCACCATTCCTAAAGCAGAGTTTGAAGAAATGAAGGCCACTAACCTGAAAGTCACTCAGCTGGAGAATGCACTAAAGCTGTTATATGAACGTCTCAATATACCTCCACCACCTCCACCAAACCCTTAAAATTTTTTATTTTTTATTTTTTTTGTGTGATATAAATTTTTTTTTTGGTACTCTCGTATTTTTATATATATATTCAGTGTTTTTCTGATTATTTGACTATACTTATCTATATCTGATTATCTATTTATATATATTCAAATTTTTCTAAGCCATTCTTTGACTATGATGTGCTTTACACTCTTTTTGTCTGATGACAAAAGGGGGAGTAAAAGAAAAGTCTGATGAACACGTGAAAGTCTGATTAACAAAATTCACCATCCAATGTTTCAAGCTTCGATAGACACACTTAAACTGAAGTATCATGCATATCATTTCATACATAGCATTTGTATGATTATTCATTGCTCTAATATCTATTAATGCATTGATATTCATTGACCAGATAATCTAACAATGATCAATAAAATTGGTAAAATGAAAATCTTTTTGATAAAATGAAAATCAGCATCCGATCTCACTTTGTTAAAAATATGCTCTAATTCATCTATATATTTTTGCGATCACTTAAATGAATTTGTCTATCAACAATCGCCTTAATACCAGAATTGTCTTATATATCTTAATTGTTAACAATCGCCTTAATACCAGAATTGTCTTATATATCTTAATTGTTAAATTCAGGGGGAGACCCTTGATGTTATTTTGAAATTAAATTGTTCATCAACCTTGGATATTTGTCATCATCAAAAAGGGGGAGATTGTTGGAACCTAAACGATTGAGAAGTTTAGACCCTCATTAATTTTGATGATAACAAAGTAATTCTCAAGAGAACAATTTATCTTCTAACATATCTTTGAGTGTATAGGTATCAAAGCTTCATATATATGTACAAATCACTCAAGGAAGAAGAAGAAATTTACAAAAGAATTGAATACAATCCACTAGTGTCAGCATCCGAACTCACTCCAGCGTCTTGCTAACAACAAGCGTCCAAGCAGTGTTACTTCTTGACACGTGGTACACTCAATTGCTGCGAGCGTCCGTCCTCTGTTCTGAGCGAGCGTCTGATCTCTTTAATGAAGCACGTGGTGATCACGTTTTTGCTCTTAGCCTCAGACTGTTCTGGAAAGGAATTCGAATTTGATTTTATGCGCTCATTTTGATGTACGAGGAAGCAAAGGTGACACCTTTAGCATAAGACAAAAATCGTACAAGGCAATTGTAAATAGCAGATAGTAAGAAAACTGTAATGTGTACTATTCTGATATTCTCTGGAAAGGAAGAAAAGGACTACATTTCAAATTACCTCACTCAATGGAAAGGAGATATTTTTTACTGCAACGGTAATACCCTTGAAGACTCCTATAAATACCCCAAGGTATTCATTGAAGAAGTGTTGGAAAAACTGTGAAGAAACTTCATTCTGAAAGCAATATTACTCAAGTGAGCAATCAAGTTTAGTGCCAAGTTTCTGGTCTACATAGAACTGAACTCAGCGTCTTATACTTTCTTTTAGAAAGCCATTCTGTTTTGAGCTTAATCTTTTCATCCTCTCTGTGAGAGTTATTTTGATTGTATTCAAAAGTATAATCTCTTTTGTAAACTGTATTTGGCCTAGTTAAGGCTTTGTTCCTCAAAGGCTCGACTGCACTGAGTCGTTTTGAGAAGTTGAGAGTATTGTCAAGTTTGTGACAGAAGAATACTCTTGAGGAAAATTGTAATCAGTTGATTATAGTGAAAAATCCTTCAGGAACGAAGGGACTAGACGTAGCTACCAGTTGGTGGTGAACTAGTATAAATCTCAGCGTCTCATCCTTTACTGCTTTACATTTATCTTTACCTTGCTCAGTAAAACAAGTTTTTATATATTGTTTAATTTCAGCATCCGGTTTAAATTCTCTGCATCTGATATACAAACAGTTTTGAAAAACCTGTGTTGAAGTTTTTACATATAGTTTGGAAAAAGTTTTTAACACAATTCAACCCCCCTTCTTGTGTTCACGTTCAGGGCCTTATCTATACAATATATAAATGAGGACTTGGACTTTCCAGCTACTGACTCTGACTCACCGGCTGTGGATCAACAATCTTTTTCTTTCTTTTGAAATCATCTGATACCTGCTAGGACCCGTAGATAAAAATATACAAAACAAGAAATAAAATGGGAGACTCAGAACACACTATATGCACCATTAAATGGGAAAGCAGGAGTTAGAACTCATGAATAAAAAGATAATCATATACATAGACAGATCAGCGACCACACATAAGTAGATTAGCAAACACATATAAACAGATCAACCACTTTTGCACTCATGCACCTAGAGTTCTACATGCCTATGTGGCCAGACAACTTACAAAAATGGTAGAAGGGCCCCACCTTAGCCACTTCGCTCTTTATAATCAACAACTCCTCAACAACCTTCCACCGACATGTGGATAGGTCAATTCAGTTGTCCATCCCACTATCCCGCTCATCGTACCCCTAAGAGTGCATCCATGTTCCCCAATTTCGACGTTAAGAACAGGTGTCGGGGCAGCACTCGGGATTGGCACTATGGACAGTGATACAACAGTACTTCGTCAGGATGACCAGGCTACCCGACGACCAAACAGGATGGTCGCGAGTCATCTGTCACCTGTGGAATTAAGTCAGACCCAATTTATCCTCAAGGATCGAGGTGTCCTGTACTGACTGTATCGTGCCCTCACTTTGGCACCTGGCCTCGTGCACAGCTTATGTACACGGCGGTGGATTACAGCACACAACCATGCATATGAAACCTCTCCTCGTGATATTTATTATTCATCATCTTGTTCCAATACTTACCAACTTATTATCAACCCAACTATCATCAACATCAGCTTAACTAGTATCAATCATCTTATCTCATCTCTTATCATTCTTCATCATTTCAGCTTATCAACTTATTATTATTTCAGCCATTATTGATAACAACTCATCATATTCCGTCATGCAATAGTATATAGTAACCTAATATCCAACTAACATAAGCAGAACCATCAGTAATACTGTAGAACTACCAATATCACGTATCAATTACCAACCATCCTCAACCAACATATAGATCAACCCTAATGTCGCTCAAGCGGCATGCTATTGCCACGTTATCAATTAGCACACCAACAGTCCTACTGTTGCGGCTCTGGCAAGTGCACCTGATCGTAACTCGTAATAAAAGTGGAGTATAATTAGGACTCCGAATAACGAACCCATGGAGAATGAGCGAGTACCAGTGAATTAGTATGATTCTATTCTATTAGGCGAGCAAAATTGTAATTAAGCGAGTAGAATAAGTAATCGAAATTAAAGCAATAACAGATTGACTGCAAGAACGGTTTAACAATGTTATTGGAAATCTAGGGGGAACCGAGTTCACCAATACTCTACCCTCGAGTTCATTAATCAATTGATATGAGTTATCTATCATGAAAGAGCACTAACCACCCACTCTAAATTACTAAAGGTTGTCCTCGCATACAATAGCCTTCCTCCTAACTAATTACTCTGTTTGGTCCAGGAAGATAACTAAGGGAAAGAGCATTAAGTTCAAGTGGATTTGTTAATCTAATAACTGATTAGAAACAAGCTCTAACCTATCCTGC
Source organism: Calophaca sinica (assembly GCA_037113605.1). Classification (NCBI taxonomy): domain Eukaryota; kingdom Viridiplantae; phylum Streptophyta; class Magnoliopsida; order Fabales; family Fabaceae; genus Calophaca; species Calophaca sinica. The sequence continues at coordinate 93,865,218 of CM073732.1, read as the reverse complement.
GTATAAAGCGAGTTCTTTTATTCTATAGTTCCGTTAACTAATCATGATCTTGTTACCACAATTAAGCCAACTAGATAAAGGTTGATCAGGCCTTATTGGATTAATCACAATAGGAATAAATACTCAAATAATCAATAGAAACTCATATAATTAACTAACAAAACATCAAGAGTATTGTAAAGGATCCCCCATCACCCCTAGTGATGGGTTTACTACGCATTACTAATGATAATAACATAAACTTAGATATTAAAGCAGAATAATCCATAACAAGAGAATAAATTCTAAACCGGGACACCCTTTTGGTATGACGACGGTCCTTAAGCACGTTCTTCGCGTCCTCACAAGCTCCGATAGCGATTCGAGATGGTACCAAGCTTCAAGGAGATAAGAATTCGATGGAATGGGCAAGGGTTTGCTATTAGATCTCAACTGGGGGCTCTTGACTCAGAAATTCATCAAAAGGTCTTTGTAACATGTTAAGAGCCCCTATTTATAGACTAGGCTGTGAATTAGGTTATCTGGCTTCAAATCTGCACTGATCAGGGACGGGGTACGGCTGTACTGTATATATACACGGCCTTACCGAGCTTCGTTGATGACGCTGGACCGTACCCATGCGTGTTGTTGCCCTGATATCACTTGTGTACGGCCGTATTGCCTTTGGCATGGCCGTACTGAACTATTTTATCAACGTCATGTGGTATAGACTGAGGGAGTACGCCCCTACTGAGGTTCTGCTCTAGGTACGGTCGTACCATTGGTAGGTCAGGCCGTACCGCTTGTCCAGTAGTGCTAAATCTCTCCAAAACTAGTAGCTTTTTGTCATTTTTCGCATCTTTTGCTTTGAGTGGTGCCTTCATGATAATTCTGCATAATAAGACATAAAAGAGTACCTTTGTGCATTAATTAGTGCAAAATGATATAATTAGATACTAAAAACACCCTATAAATATAGAAAAATTGGTGTGTTAACACCTACACACAATCATATAATTAACATTATATCACAGGCCACAGCCCCTCTCCTAAGGTGCTGCTGCTATCAACCTCTAGTAGGGCTTGGGTAACCCTACACCTAATTATACACTTATTCTAATCCTACAATCCCTAGTGGATAGGGTTCAGATCTCCCACCCGGTTAGAAGATCGTTGCAGCTATTACCACTCTCTGCATCCTCGCCACTCCTGCTACTTGTACTCCTATCTCTGGATACTCCTACCTTGTTTGCTAGGCCACTCTCATCCTCTCCTCTTTGAGGATTACCTACTAAGGGTTTTTTGATGCACAAGATTCTCACTTGAGGCAACTGCAGATCATACTTGCTCCTTAGTGGCCTTCTAAGTCTCACTCGCTTTCTCAATTTCAAGGATTACTTACTAAGGGTTTTCTGATGTGCCAGATCCTCATTAGAGGCAAGCACAGAGCATACTCACTCCTTAGAAGTTCCTAGAGAGAGAAAGCTTATGAGAAAAGAGGATTTGGGGCGAGTTGGAAACGGAGAAGTGAGGGCTATTTATAGCTGAATTTCGGGTCCATCGCGTCGTGATAACCATAGGCACAACCTCCATCGCATCGCGACGAGGCCACGTGTCATGCTTTTATTGGCTGCATTCACCGACTTTCCACCGATATACGTCGCGTCGCGAGGTAAAACTCAAGGCCATCGGGCCGCGACGTACACGTGTCAGGAAGGTTCCAGTTTCTTCTCCCACCGACTTGATTACCGCCATCACCGTCGCGTCGCGATGCGCTAACGTGTATTCTGGTCGCATCGCAACCAAGGCAGAGCTGGAAAGTTTGGTTTCTTCCTTTCTAGACGTTTTTAGGGGTTTCTAGATCCTTACTAGGGGTATTTTGGTTCTTTTGAGTATTTTTATAACACATCTAAGCCTATTTCTTTTCAAATTAAGGTTTCTAATGCCCATTCATCGCCTAACTATACTTTAAATATTGTTTTCTGAAAAAGGGGTGTTACATTACTACCTCCCTTAAATAATTTTCGTCCTCGAAAATTCAGCGGTGGTTATACTTCTAGGAACGCTACTACCTTAAGTTTTATTTTGTCCTTATTCCCCTATCATTCTTGAAACTTGTCCTAAACTTTCTTCTCTCAATCCTTTTATTCTTCGTAACCCTTAATCTATTTCCAATCTATCCTCTTTCAAACATCAGTTCATCCAAATTTTTATGGTCTCTTTCTTACCAACTTACACTAAAGAGGTTTCTCAATAACACCTATAATTTGTCTAAATTCCCTTTGCAATTTTATTAGGGTTGCACTAAGGCTACTATATATCATTCTGGTCCCGTCACATCCTCAAATCCTTTTACCTTCAACTATACCTTGTTATTTCTAATCCTCAAACTCTATAGCATCACAAGTACCTATAGGCTTAGCTTTATTCAAAAGTCAATTATCTACCTTCCTCTCTTACTTTTCATCAAGATCTAAATCCCTATGTTCATTGAATTCTGTATTATCTATTCTTGATATCATCATCCTATAAACTAGTTCTTTTTTAATCCTTTTTTTAGAATAGATTTTCTAGATCCTTTTCCTTGCTTCTTACTAATCTGTTGATCACACAATTTCTATTTCAATTCCTAGAAAGAACCTTTCTGCTTATCCTTAGAGAAACTATTAAGTTTACTACTTAATCTTTCCTATTTTCGTTATTATGCCTAGGTCTATTAAAGCATTCCTTCCATTGTTTTCTAACACTTAATTAGGCTTCCTAAATCTTTCAATGTATCCCTCCATATCCCTCTATTACTTATCCAAGACTTAACCTATGGTTGTACCTGATTCCTGAAATCTTAAACTTTATGAATTTTCTTACTCAATCCTTAGTCAAGTCAAGTCCTAATCATACTTCACATGCTCACGTAATTCATAATCTTCGCACTATTTCAACCCTAATACAATCATTTCCTAATCCTAAACCAAGGCTTAAACTTTACACACTTATCTTCTTAATTGGGTTTAGAAAACCAAGATGCTGCTCCTATAATTCTATTATTACCTATGCTAATATGAAATCAAATAGAGAAGAACAACTTCAAGGGAAAAGGTTGGGGTTTGTCTTTAAGGGTATGAGAGAGACAAGAGATTCCATACCTATCACTTTTCAGGGTCTTCCAGAAGAGTGGGGTCAACCATTGGTTTGATGGTTTCAACTAATGGACCCAAAATCACCATGGATAGACTTTATCTAATTCTATTACTATTCTAAGTTAGATGTATCAGTCCTAGGAAAATTGTCTCCTAAAAATTTTCTTCTAATACTTTAATAATTATGCTATATCCAATTACGATCATATTCCTAGTTGATCTCTAGAAGTGATCACCCTTTGCAAAGTGACTATAATATCTAATTGGATCAGTTGATCTCCCTTATCATCCTTGGTTTCTCTTATGATTCCTCATAATAAACCCTTCTTGTATTTATTACTTCAATCCTACAGGTTTTCACAACCTTCTTAAGGACTTATCCCTAATTTGATACTTCTCGTACTCTTATCTTGTACTAATGCCATCATTATTTTTGGCCAAAATCTCTCATTCCTTATTCTCCAATTTTGTCGCTTTTATTTATGATCCTCCTTATGCTCAATCTGACTTTTTCTGTATTCTTAACTTTATCTAAAACTTTTCACTCCCGCATCTCTCCTAATGCTTTTACTATGATTGACTAAATCCTCCATCCTTTACTTTCCCATAACGGTCGCCCCCTATTGCTACCTGATTTTGATCACCCTTTGGTATCTGAGAGTTCATTCCCTTACTATTTCTACCTTTCCTCCTTTAATCTTAATCTGGGTTCCTCCTTTAATGACGGTGTCATTTATTACGCTTGTTCTCCTTAACCAAACTTCTTATTGGATTTATTAGCCACACGATGGTAGTTTACTCCTCCTGGAAAATTTTCAAGTATTCTAACTTAGATACTATTGTCTTACTATAATGATCTCCATTCTATCTCTCTCTATGCCCACTCCAGGATCAAAACCTATGCTAATTCTTCCTTTACTATTATCATATGATCCTTCTATTCAATTGCCAGTAGAACTTCTCCTTTGACCTAGTCTAACAAACTCTTAGATCACTAATTGATGGTCTCCCCTCTAGAGTCAGTCAGAACTTTCTTTCTATAGACCCTCTCTTCCTTCATCACTTTTATTCCTACTTCCTTGTTTCTAAGTCTAACCCTTTTATATCCACTATTAGCAGACCAATCATCTTTTGGTTCTAAATTCTCCATCACATACATCCATTCCTAAGGTTCAGCTAATAATAATCGAAAATCCATTTTACTACTTTAAGTCAAGTTACATATTTCACTCTTTCTATTATCATTCCAGAAAATTTTCTCCAAGGACTATACTCAATCAATTCCTAAGAATTGCTATATCTTAGCCTGGTTTCACCTACTCACTTCCATACCTTATAACCTTCTCTTCTTATCCTGTTCCAAACTATTCCATTTCTTTTACTAACTAAACTATTGGTTCTATCGGCGTTTTCTATTTCTTTCACCATTCCTAGTTCACTATTTCCCTTTTCCCTTAATCAAGGTTTATCCTACCAGCTAAAGCTTAAGGGTGTTCATCCGACACTCCTATCAATAACTTATCTCATCCTCCAAACATTTCCATTCATCTATCCACCAAATCTCAATAGTGTAAGTCTCTATCTCATCCCCTTAATATTGCATCATCATGAAATCTTTTCTAGTACCTTTGGTTCTCATTAAATGTCTGTATAGCCTTCCTTATTGTTATCACTAATCCTAATAGAATGTACACCCTGTCCTAGTCCTAATATGGTCATCGTTAGACTCAACTATCTTCCCTATGGTAACCTCATCTCCCTTCAACAGAAGCAGTTTTATCACATTTGTAAGTCTTGAATTCTTGTAACATTCTCTCGGCCCATGATCCATGAGATTGATTACCTCATGAGTGAACTAGAGCACTCATCTACTTTATGACCTAAATAATTGCTAAGAGGACACTCTATCCATATCTAGATAAGATCGGAATCCAATGGGAATCCAACCAGATACAGCCAGTGACAACATCCTAATGACTCCACAGTCCGATTAGAACCGGACTGCTTTAATACCACTAAATGTGACGGCCTTGTCCCATTTTTCGAAAATAATAATTTTATAATAATGAAAGTAATTTATGTTATTATTGCAAGCGGAAGTGTACAAAGGTAACTGCAAATGCACCTAAAGGTACCCTTCCTTAGGGCCCTATCTATACAATATATATATATATATGAGGACTTGGACTTTTCAGCTACTGACTCTGACTTATTGGCTGTGGATCAACAATCTTTCTCTTTCTTTTGAAATCATCTGACACCTGCTAGGACCCGTAGACAAAAATATACAAAACAATAAATAAAATGGAAGACTCAGAACACACTATACGCATATTAAATGGGAAAGCAAGAATTAGAACTTATGTATAAAAAGGAAATCATATACATAGACTGATCAGTAACCACACATAAGTAGATTATCAAACACGTATAAACAGATCAATCACTTTCGCACTCATGCACCTAGAGTTCTACATGCCTATATGGCCACACAACTTCCAAGAATGGCAGAAGGACCCCACCTTAGCCACTTCGCTCTTTATAGTCAACAACTCCTCAACAACCTTCCACCGACATGTGGATAGGTCAAGCCAGATGTCCATCCCCCTATCCCACTCATCGTACCCCTAAAAGTGCATCCATGTTCCCCAATTTCGACGTTAGGAACAGGTGTCGGGGCTGCGGCACTATGGACAGTGATACAACAGTACTCCGTCAGGATGACCAGGCTACCCGACGACCCGACAGGATGGTCGCGAGCCATCCGTCACCTGTGGAATAGAGCCGGACCCAATTTATCCTCAAGGACCGACGTGTCCTGTACTGACTGTATTGTGCTCGCACTCTGGCACCTGGCCACTTATGTACACGGCGGTGGATTACAGTACACAGCCATGCATATGAAACCTCTTCCCGTGATATTTATTATTCATCATCTTGTTCCAACGCTTACTAACTTATTATTAACCCAACTATCATCAACATCAGCTTAACTAGTATCAATCATCTTATCTCATCTCTTATCATTCTTCATCAGTCCAGCTTATCAACTTATTATTATTTCAGCCATTATTGTTAACAACTCATCATATTCCGTCATGCAATAGTATATAGTAACCTAATATCCAACCAACATAAGCAGAACCATCAGTAATACTGTAGAACTACCAGTATCACATATCAATTATCAACCATCCTCAACCAACATATAGATCAACCCTAATGTCACTCAAGCGACTTGCTATTGCCACGTTATCAATTAGCACACTAACAATCCTACACACAATCATATAATTAGCATTATATCATTCAGCATCCATCCATAAATATCAACAGATCACTCCTATAGTTGATAGACCGCTGACAACTGTCCTCAGCTATCACAGGCCACAGCCCCTCTCCGAAGGTGATGCAGCTATCAACCTATAGTAGGGATTGGGTAATCCTACACCTAATTATACACTTATTCTAATCCTACAATCCCTAGTGGATAGGGTTCAGATCGCCCACCTGGTTAGAAGACCGTTGCAGCTGTTACTACTCTCTGCATCTGTGCCACTCCTGCTACTTGTACTCCTACCTCTGGATACTCCTACCTTGTCTGCTAGGCCAGTCTCACCCTCTCCTCTTTGAGGATTACCTACAAAGGGCTTTCTGATGCACAAGATCCTCACTTGAGGTAATTGCAAAGCATACTTGCTCCTTAGTGGCCCTCTAAGTCTCACTCCCTTTCTCAATTTCAAGTATTACTTACTAAGGGTTTTTTGATGTGTTAGATTCTCATTAGAGGCAAGCACAAAGCATACTCACTCCTTAGAAGTTCATAGAGAGAGAAAGCTAGAGAGAAAAGAGGATTTGGGGCGAGTGGAAATGGAGAGGTGACGGCTATTTATAGGTGAAATTCGGCTCCATCGCGTCGAGATGACCACAGGCACAGCCTCCATCACGTCGCGACGAGGCCACATGTCTTGCTTTTATTGGCTGCATTCATCAACTTTCCACCGACATATGTCGCGTCGAGAGGAACTAAAACTGAAGGCCATCGTGTCGCAACGTACACGTGTTTGGAAGGTTCCAGTTTCTTCTCCCACCGACTTGATTACCGCCATCACCGTCGCGTTGCGATGCACTTACATGTATTCTGGTCGTGTGGCGACCGAGGCAGAGCTGGAAAGTTTGGTTTCTTCCTTTTTAGACGTTTCTAGGGGTTTCTAGATCCCTCTTATGGGTATTTTGGTTCTTTAGAGTGTTTTTATAACACATCTAAGCTTATTTCTTTTCAAATTAAGGTTTCTAGTGCCCATTCATCGCCTAACTATACTTTAAATATTATTTTCTGAAAAACAGGATGTTACACTCGACACCCCTCCTAGGGTGTCGGGGCATCAACCCCTAGTAAGGATTGGGCCTCCCTACTTCCCTTTTCTACACCTATCCTATTCCTACTATCCCTAGTGTATAGGGTCCAGATCTCCTCATACCTGCCTAGAAGACTGTTGTTGCCCGCGTCCCCGCCACGCCTCCGGAACTCCTCCACGGGCTCCAAAAGAGGCTTTGGAAGAACGTGAGAAGTGAGGAGGGTGAAGGGTGGTATTTATAGGCGTTTGAGGTCCGTCGTGTCGCGATGGTCTACAGGCTCAAAGGCCTTCGCGTCACGGTGCACGACACGTGTCACGAATCCAACGCTTCTGATCCACCGACATATGGTCGCGTCGTGAGCTCCTTTTCTCTCTAGGCCCATTGCGTCGCTATAGACGCGATTCTAGAATTTTCCATTTCTTTGGTTTTCTAGGGTTTTTTAGGGTAATTCCATTCCATTTATTTAGGACTTTTTTGGGTATTTCTTGGTCTATTTTATTTTCTCTGGATGTCACACATTCCCTCCAAATTGGGAGCCAGCTCGCGTGCCTCTCGGTCCAATCAATAAAATGGTTTTTGTGCACGTTGATGTCGTGGACGTGATCCAGATTTGTTGGTGGTCCTGGTATTTCTTGATGTAAACCGAATTGGAGCTTCACCCTATCTGTTTGATGCCACTCGATTATAGAGAAGACCTACGCATGGCAGTCACAAAACTATTAAGATAAGATTTGTTAGTGCAAGTAGATGATAAAGAAAATATAAATAACTTTATTTAATGATGTCATTTTTACCTCGTCAATTCTCATGTGATCAATTTGTGACCTGTACCCAATAGTATCACCGCAGGGGATTCCAGTATAGTGCAGCCCCACCAATACATCTAGTAAAAGATACTTAAATGTGAGTGTAATCAGTAGATATGTAAGCAGTGAGAATTTATTATTTTGCCGTTGTGCAAGAGGATATGTTAGCTCACAGGGGGCCCGTGGTGAAAAGAATGGCATGCGGTACCATGCCTAGGACTGCAACAGTTGTGCACATCCACTCATACAATGTGTAGCCGATGGAGTTGCATGACACATTTCTCTGTGTAGAGTTGCCAAAAATGTCGATCCCCAGTTGTAGCGTCCAACAACCTCAAAATCCTCCAATAAAGGTAGCCATATAAAGTGAACTCTATGGCTTGATTTGTTAGGCATCAAAACCCCCCAATCAAGAATAAGATGTATGCCCTACAATGGGCTTTTATTTGATCTTCTAATGCATCAAGCGAGAGATTGGAAAACGTTTGGCGTAAACATCTTAGTTTGATGAACTGTCCATCCTTATCTTTCTCTGCAGGAACCACGCCCAAAAGTTGTTCACATATATTGTCCCAGTCGAATCGGACGAGCACTCACCCGCAACCGTAGTTGAAGCACAATATCTTGTAAGGTAATCTTGCATTCACCGCATTGAAGATGAAACGTGTACGTTTTAGGTCTCCACCTTTCTACCAAAGAAGTTATCAATGCATGGTCTACCAGGCAATGTCCAATTTTGGCGGCTTGATCAAACCCAACTTTCTTCAATAGTGGTATTATTAATGGTCTCGTTTTTATCAAATATTCCCAAAATTTCGTAAGTACATGAAGGGTAGATACCTTGAATAGGCACTAGATCTCGTAAGCACGTGACTGGTAACGGGCATGCCCAGCCGTCTCAACTCCTCAAGTTATGTTTTTTTCTTAGCATAACAAAATGGTCTTAGTGCTCTCTATTTTTTAACGTAACGGAGTAGTGATGGGTTAGTGTATTATAATATGGCATGGATTAATTGTCCAGGTGTTATATTTGGAGTGGAGAACGGTGTGTATAGGACCTAATGGACCCGATCCAAAAAAAACCGAAAACCGCAAAAAAACTGATATTTTTTGGATTTGTTTGGGTCATTTTTTCCGTCAACAGTGCGATTCGGTTCGGTTCGCGGTTGGCTTACCTAAAACCGAATCAATCTAAACCGAATCACATGTTGTTAAAAAATTAAATTCAAAGTGAATTCGCAGTAAATCCACTCTTTAAATATTTACCAAACTGAGCCTAACCAAAACAATGTAAATTTACTATTTAAATATTTACCAAAAAAATTAATTTTTTAAAAAAATTAACTCTATATATGTTATTTGAAGTAATATAAATAATTAATATGTAATGTTCAGCAAAAAATAAAAATCGAATCATCCAATCCAATCCAAACCACATTTAATCTGGATTGGATTGGTTCAGATTTTTTAAGGAAGCCATCCAAACCAAACCAAACAGCATGTTGTTTTAATCTTTGGATCGGATGACTTTTTGCTTCAAAACCAAACCAAACCGCACCGCGAACACACCTAGTGTATACATGGACGGACCAATGTGTTAGCTTACAGGGGCCTTGGCCTAATACTGATATATTCATCTATTCACTTGAAAATAAATAGATATTGTCAAGTTTCCACCTGTCAATAGATATTGTTAAGAATAAATACCTAAATTGGTTCCCAACAAAAATCAAGGAGATCAATTTAGTCCCTAAAAATTAAAAAACATCAATTTAGTCCTCAAGAATCTAAAATGTGTGTCAAATTATTATTTAATAAGGACTAAAATGTCCCTAAAAATTATCCTAAAAAAGACTAATTTGACCCACATTCGAGATTTTAAGGACTAAATTGATAATTTTTATTTCTCTGAGACTAAATTGGTCTCCGTAATTTTTTTTAGAGATTAATTAATTTGGGTATTTACTCCAGTATTAATGATACTGTGGACTTCGCTAGCTTGTCCATAATTATCGTAAAAAAATACATGCTTTGGTATTTAATTTTTTTTCTGATCAAAAAAATATATTTAATTTTTTAAATTCTTAGTATACTAAATACCTATGTTTTTTACTTAATATTTTATTTTAATACTTTAGTTATTATTCTAAAGACAATTCTCAATTTTTACAAATGCATTTTATTTTACTGGGGTTTTCAAATGTTTTTTTAGGGGAACTTTTCAAATGTTAAAGACACAAACTTAAGTGTATGGACTTGGCCCAGAGAGATTAAATAGCTGGCTTGGTCCCCGAGTGTATAGGACCTATCGTACGTAAGTTTTGTCGTTATCAATAGGGCTTTGATTTTGGCACCTCTCCCATTTAATTTCCCCACCTCCCCTCCCCCATGAAAAGACAAAAATAACCCCCACTTATCATTAATCTTCCTCACCTCCCTCTTCCCTCCCTCACTTCCCCACCTCCCTCTTCTTCTTCTTCCCTCCTCTCCAACCTTCCGCGCGACTCCTCCCCTCCCCCATTTTCCCGATTCGATTCCCTTCCCCTCCCATATATCACGTCTTCCCCTCTTTCACCAGCCCTCATGTCCTCCCCTCCCCACTTTCACGAACGGCGGTCGGAGATACGAGAAGCGCTGCCTCCCTTCCCCTCAGACACCGAGCAACCCATCGGAGAAGGTAAACTCGCGTCTATTTTTTTCTGTAAAATTACACCGCGCGTCATGTGCCAATTTTTGCATCTGGAATTTTTACTTCAGGCGTCAACAAGTTGACGCCTCTTCACGTCAACAAGTTGACGCCCTAACGCGTCAACAATTTGACGCACGAAGTAAAAATTCCAGAGTTGAATTTAACACATGCGTCAACTTACTGACGCTTGACGTGCATACGCATCAACCTGTTGACGCCTGAGTTAAAAAAATTGAATTTTTGCTGCTGCATCATGAAACTGAGACTGATTTATTGAGACTAATTTATTGCTTGCGTCTGACGACTTTTATACAGATATGGTGAAGACTAACATCGGAGTGGATGGTGGTCGCCGAAAACCACCGACTGCATCGGCGCGCAAGAAGCGCCAGGCCCAGAACCCGCACAAGACGCATCGTCGCGCTGCCACTCACAAGCATGAGGTTGTCGCTGCCGTTGATGTGGTTGTGCCTCAAGCTGACCCTACCACTGCCGCTGCCGTTGATGTGCCCGAGGCTGCCCCTGCCGTCGATGTGCCTCTGCCCGAGGCTGCCCCTACCGTCGATGTGCCTCTTCCCGAGGTGCCCCCGTCGATGTGCCTGTGCCCGAGGTGACCTAGGCTGCCTCTTCTCATCAGCAGGATGATGCCCCTGATTCGTTCCTAGGAGGCCCAGAGGACACGTCAGTCCTTCTCTCATATGCCGATCACGTTTCCACAACATTATAGACTGGCGAGGTAAGTAACAGTTGAAGTTATTATTTTGTTGGTTTCACTTGACATTTGAATGCAATTGACACATGTCTTTGTTGATTCTAGGAGGATCGCAGCGAGTTGAAGATCATAAACCACGGCAAAAACAGTGGTAGAGGTAGTGGCTAGGCCGGAGATTAAGGCGTATGTGGATGATTTGAAGCTAGTGGACCTTTGTCGCATTAGCTACAGCACTATAGACAAAGGGCTGCTTAGTGCATTCACGGAGAGATGGCAATCGGACACCAGTAGCTTCCACCTGCCAGTTGGGGAGATGACGATGACATTGGATGATGTCTCCCAGCTTCTGCATATTCCAGTGAGGGGCACATTTTTCACGATGCCAGACTTGGACAAGGCGAAAGCGGCAACGTGGTTGCACACCTTGTTGGGCGTGGTCATGAATGAGGCACGCGGCCAGAGCGGATAAAGGGGCATGCGACCTCATGTGGCTTCGAGATGAGGTGTACCCGAGGTGCTGCAGGGATGAGCAGTGGGACAGGGTAGCGAAGGCTTTCCTGCTACACATAGTTGGCAGCACCATTTTTGCCAACAAGAGCCAGTCCCGAACACGGGTGGCCTACCTGGACAAGTTTAGGGACCTCGGTTCGGTCAGCAACTATGCATGGGGTGTCATGGCCCTTGTATTTATGTATGACCAGCTCCGGGAGGCTAGCAGGGCGGCGACGAGACAACTGGCATGTTATACGAACCTGTTACAGGTACGAATTTTTATGTTTTACATATTTTTAAAATTTAAAACATAATATTTAATTCAATATTAAATGAGTTAATATTTTCTGTACATGCATGGATATACGAGCACTTCTAGGGTGCCGCATTTGGATCTCAGGAGTTGATACTTACGTCGAGGGGGGCGCCCCGAGCTACCCGATGGAAGTTGACTAGGGGTGCCAAAAAGGTGGAGCCATACCGTCACGCATTGGACAGGCTCACAGATGTCGACGTTACATGGAAGCCTTACGCGGAGCACAGAGTCACGATAGCCTGGGAGCCGATTGCATTGTATAGGGGATTCATTCGGTTTGGTCCTACGATGCTCCCGTACCTACCAGACAGGGTCTTGCGGCAGTTTGGACACATACAGCGCATCTCGGGGGATCCGCGTGATATCCGACGGCAGCCTGTCAGTCCAGAGGCGTTGGACCGTCTGTGGTTTGCTTTTGATCAGCACCTGGTCCAGCTTGGTCATCGGGTGGTGCCTCACCTGTCGGCAGTGGAGGCTGGGTATATGGAGTGGTTCCGCAGGATCTCCCACACATACATCTACCCAGCAAATGTACCAGCTGGTCCAGCAGCAGATCCAGCACCAGATACTACTGATGTAAGTTTTTATGAAGTGTCTGTTTGTTCCCTTAGCTAGAATAAATTTATAGTTACTAAATTTATTTGTTTTTATTGTATGTAGCATGCGAGATGGGAGAGGGTCCGTTGGATCGCGGACGCGATGATGCGGGAGCGTTTCGTGCAGCCCGAGACACCTGGTTGGTACCTGATGCAGGAGCTGACTAGGTTAGCCATTCCCCGTCCCCCCACTACGCGCACATATCAGCGGCAGAGAAGCAGGGGGTCGGCCTCTACATCGACGCAGACGCAGCTGCAGTAGTTTATTTTTAGGGTTTCCCTGGTTTTGTATTTAAGACAACTTATTTATTTATGTCGTTTTGTATTAAAAACAACTTATGTATTTAATGGATGACAGTTTGATGTTTATTATTTATGTCGTTTTATATATCTCGCTTTTAATAAGGATTTGCGTAACTGAAATATGGAGTCCATGGTAATCAAACTGAACCACAAAAATAAAAATCATAACTGATACACACGCGTCAACTAATTGACGCATACTTACGGCAACTTGTTGACGAGGCCCTGCGTCAACAAGTTGACACCCGTGTAATTACTCATTGTTTGCAAATTACACGGGCGGTATCTTGTTTCCACGTACATTCGTCAATAAAGTAACGCGACGTGTTCATTTTGCTGGGGTAAAATCGTCCGTTAATTGGGGAAGGGAGGTGGGGAAATTAACAGGGGAGGCGCAGGAATCAAAGGCCTTACCAATACTGGTAGCCATAGTTATTAAGCGGGTCTTATTCTGTCGCCGTACGTTATTTTGTGGTATCCATTGGAGCGGTACCAAAACCATACATTTCACAGAGACAACTCATTAGTACCTCTTCCTTATTTTTTGACAACTTGTTTGACGTGTGATTGTTTCGGTCGATGACAACAAAAGCTATGTGGCAAATTACCGGACACCAAGTGGGATGCCAAGAGCCCAAGACTCTTCGTTCGTATGTAAAATGTGTGCGAGATTGAAAGAACTGTATTTTTTTTTTGGGTACAAAAAGAGCTGTATTATTCAGATAAAAAATAAATATTAAATTACATGTGAGAATTCAATTGCTGCTTTTATTTAAATAAAAATTTATTAGCAACAATTAGGTCAGCTTACATAAATCTTAAAAAAAAATATAAAATAAAAATAAAAATGAGACTTATATAATTATTAATAAAAACAAAAATAAAAAATTACACTCCCCTCCCGAGAAGCTTGAATTGCACTCATCTCCTCTAAAAAATAAATATATATTACACTTTAATCGATTTTGATATAATTCCTATAAAAAATTGATATAATCAAGTTTTTTATGCACATTTTCACACTGTTTTTTATTCTCAATATCATTAACATATAGTTATAAATCTCTATTGTCAATTATGGAATAATAAAAAATACAATAAAGATTTTGGAAAAATTATAAAGTTAATAAAGTAGGTATTTAAAACTTTATTTTATCTTATAAAGTTATAAAATTATCAATAAAGGGCTCAAAATTAGTCACCAATGATAGTGAAAGTAATAAAGAAAGAAATAATTATTTACTAGAAATATCGTTCAAAGTCATTCAACATCATTTGATGATGCGTTAATGTTAAAATAGACTAAAATATAATACATATTTATATATCAGGGAGAATAGTGTAGATTTTAACATAACAGAGAAGAGAATAGTGTGAGGAAGGCGATGTCTGAATATGTGGAAAGACTGGTTATTTATAGAGGCAACTACTTTATAACCGGTTCAATCTCATCCTCATTTAGAGATTCCGATATTCAGATTTCAAATGAGAACTAGTCTTTGTTTAACAATATGAAACGTGATTGGAATCATTATGCAATAATAAATCTTAATTCTCAATGATTCCTACATTGTGAACTCCTAACCATGATTTCACATAATGCATACACTGCAAAGCAAATCCATATCAAAACAAATCAAGCCATAGAAACAAAGTGTCAAGTGTCAACTTGTAGAGTTTACAAGCTCACCTTCCCTAAGCTTAACCACATGAGAATCTTCCTGGTTGAAATTATGTAGAGTTGCGTAATACCTTAGCAGTTCAAATATGAATACCCTGTCTCCCAAGTTTTATCCCATAAACTGCAGCACAAACCATTTATGAAGATCTGAGAAAGAAATGTCAAAATAAGAAAGCAAAACTCAATTAAGAAATCGAGACATTAAGAAGAATTCAATAAGAACTTCACAGCAGCTATCAGCTATGTGAAAAAAGAAAGATGCAGATGAGAAGGGCCCCTGGGGGCCTGGCAGCCTAGAAATCAAAGTGATAGTGGTCACAAGCAAGTTGATTTTTGGGTTCAGGGACCACTACACATAGACATTGCAGTTTGTTTGAGTTAAAAGGAAGAAATGCATTTCATTTTACAAAATTGAAAATCTCCACTCAAGGAATATAACTTCTGTTCACCAGGGGAGCAATTTCTGTGACTGAAAGGATTTACTTCTTTAAAAACTGGGAAACAAATAAGAAAGAGAAAAAGAAAACAATTTCATAGAAGTCATGCTTTCCAAAGCAGTTTGTGCCTTGAGTTGATTTGTTTATTGACTTTCAGGCAAAAAATCAATATCCAGTAGAGTGAATGAGTGAAGACAAATTGAATCCATAAGCAGTAATTGTTGTCAACCAAATATCAGCTACCCTTTTCAGTATATACTAATTATATTCAACTTAAAATGTAAACTACAATGGAAGTTGTCAATTAGTAATATAAGAAAGAAGCAATCCCCTAAACATAGCTTTGATGCATATAAATAAACTAACTAAGCAACCTCAGTGAAGAATAAAACACAGAACATGGAAACTGCAATTTCAACTAAACAAGTTGCAAAAATACAACACCTCATCTTCAAGAAGTGCTGCTTAGTGTACTCTCTTCTTCAGTTACAAGAAGCTTTCCCTCTACAAAATCACAGCATGCTATTGGTATCGCAAGCTGCTTCTGCAATTTCTTCACAACAAACACCTCTGGCTCTTCACATATAGTTAGCACTGTACCATTCCTACCAAGCCGACCAGTTCGGCCAGCTCGGTGCGCATAGCGAACTGAATCAGTGGGCAAGTCCAGATTAACCACAAGATCACATTGTGCCACATCCAAACCTCTTGCTGATAATTCATTTGTCACCAGAACTTAAACCTCACCATTCTTGAATTTCTTCAGAGTTGTTGACCTAGCAAGCTTGCCAAGATCCCCATGTAACTCCGCAGCTTTTATCCCGCAGTTCTCCCGCTTGAAGACAACATCCTTTAGCTGTTTAGTATGGTTCATGAAAGCTATAACAAATTTGGCATCCAGTGCATGAATACACTTTCTCAATGTATCAACTTTGTACTGCAGCCTTACTACACAGTAATAGTGCTTCAGTGCTGGAGGTAGACTCTCTACTGCAGCCTTAGACGGCATAGATGAGTTAGGACTTGAGCTGGATGAAGAAGACCTTGACAAATTGATAGGCTCAGAAATAGACAAGGTTTCAAGCGGTACAACTTTCTTAGCTTGAACAAGAAGTGGGTCACAACCCCAGCTCCTAGCTGCCCTCACAACAGAAAATGGCACGGTTGCAGAAACCATAATTAACTGACGATCAGCCCTTTAAGCATTTGAGTTTGGGACTGCACCTGATCTCCTCCCCACATGCTCCAATATCCGGTGCATGTCTTCCCAGAAATTGAACGACAAGAGTTCATCAACTTCATCTAATACCAAATAACGACATATCCATGTGAGCGAAGTTTCCCGGATGCACTGAGCTCAGCTATCCTACCAGGCGTACCAACCACAATGGCAGGTTTATTTTTCTTGAGAGCTTCTTCCTGCCTTGTTCAGTTCGCACCTCCCACAAGCTGCTGAACCACTTTCTTGTTATCCATTCCCAGTATCTTCTCAAACTCCCTCACTATCTGCATTCCAAGCTCCCTAGAAGGAGCAACAATCACTGCTTCTACTCCCAATTTCTTCCCAGGCTCACCACCATCGACATTGCCTTCAGGATTTTCGCCCTTCAGCGGCCCAATAACAGATAATATAGGAAGAAGATAGGCCAATGTTTTCCCTGAACCTGTGTAAGACTGAATTATGACATCATGGTTCTTCAGAATGGTAGGAACAGCAGCAGACTGAACCTCTGTTGGAACAGTGAAACCCTCTTTTTCTAGCCTCTCAATCAACACATGTGGGAGGCCAAGTTCTGAAAATGACTTTGCAGCAAATGGGGCTGACTCTATTTGCTGTTTCTCTACAACCCTAACTCCTTTTTTCTCGCTAATGCCAAAGGGCTTTCTTTTGCTCTTGAGAATCTCAGAGGAAGAACCCAATGGCTTAAGCTTTTTTGATTTACTTATATTTTTAGGTTCAGTTTCACTTTGGATATTACCAATGCTAGAAAGGGTGAGGGAACCATGATGGGGTTCCACATGGCTCTTACAATGGACACTGCTGTGAAACCAAGCAAACCTAGAAGTGACTAAAGCCCTTCTCATGGGGAATGACTCTCCAACAAGCAAAAGAAACTTTGCAGAAATCAAAGCCGGCATCTTTTTTTTTTTTTTTTAACAGAAAACAACAACCTTATTCCCTGTTGCTTCTCCAACTGGGACAAGACAACAATAAATGGCTGCTAAAATGTTTTCAAACAAACCACGATTTCTGATACATATAAGAATAAGAAAAACCCAGGAAAAAAAAAAACTTTGGAACAAGTTAAGGGTGTTGAAATGTTGAAACCTTTTTTGGTGCTGTATCTGTGAAGGGATGCGAGAAACTTGTTGCAACTACCACCAAAATCTGGACCCGATAGTCAAGAACTAGCAAGTACTTTAATTTGGGAAATTGGGGGTCTTATTTCGGGGCTTTGTGGTTTAGAAAATTGAGAATTGAACATCAGAATTTCAGAGCTCTTCTCTGTGCTGTGTGAGCCTGCGAGTGGGAGGTGTTAGCTTCGGGAAGAAAATCATCAGGGTTTATTAGTATAGTTTTTTGATTTTTGAAGATTTTTATTTTTATTTTTATTTGGCTATTCCTTTATATCCTTTCTAGTTCTACCACGTGAACAAAGGATAATAAAGATTAAAATGAATAAAAGAGTTTTTCAAAAAAAAAAAAAAAGTCACAATCAAATTACTCTAAAAAAATTACATTTCATCTAGTTCTTTTACTTTTAATTATTATCGACTTAATAGTTAACATCTGTTTTTTCCGTACAAAAGACTATTAGATGTGTATTATTAATCAAATAATTCTTTTCTATTAGTTACCCCCGTGGACGGATCCATGCGTAGCTAATTGAGGGTATCGGATTTCACTAACTTATTTTTTTTATTAATTATTGTATAATTATATTTTTGCTCCCACTTAAAAATAAGTGTCGACCTCAATAAAAAGAAAAATTAGAAAATGAGTTGAAAAGTGTATCATTTTTTTCCCACATAGAAAGTAGAAACTCGGTTTACTCTCTTATCTCTCTCTATCTACTGACTTCTGACTCAAGGTTTAGGCCTTTGAGTTCTTCTCACAACTCTTTCCGTCTACTCTCATTGCACTCATTTATAAAATTTAAATATTTGCTAAAGTATATTTCCTTGAGGATCGAACCATAGTCTGATATTTTAAAAAGATGTCTTACCAATGTGCGAGACAACTCAATAGTATGTGTATGACAATTAAAATATATATTTATTATATACAAATGCTTATTCATGTCATTAGAATATGTTATATTTATACTTAAATACATTATGATACTAAAAGATGAGGGATCAAATTACACCCGAAGAGTCACACTAACAGCCGCACTCACTCAATAACATCCTACTGGATAAATATTTTTCAAAATCAACCGTTGGATTGAAAGTTACTATCACATAGATTATATCTGTAAATTTTAACATTAATATTTAATCATTTACTATGTAGAGGAATTTTGCATCGCGACATAGACGACAATAATCAAGGCGACATCCTGAAGATGCAAGCTTTTTGATGCTGGCAATTGTAAGGAAGTTGGAAGTTCAGCCATACTAGGGACAACCCAAGTGGAAAGCTTAAGGGTATGTTTAGGTAGAGGGATGCCGGCAACTGTAGCAGAAAGAAAGAATAGGACCATCATGAATATAGTAAGGAGCATATGCTGTCAGGGAAAGGTATTCCTAAGGAATTTTGGCCTAAAGCTGTGAAATGGGATATCTATGTGTTAAATAGTAGCCCAACCTTGGTTGTCAACGATGTCACTCCAGAGGAGGCATGGAGCGGACTTAAACCTTCAGTGCATCATCTTCGAGTTTTTGGTTGTATAGCACATGCTCGTATGCCAGATGCACAAAGAAAGAAGTTGGATAATAAGAGTAACAGGGTGTGTGTTCCTCAAAAGTAAGTGAAGAATCTAAGGCTTATACGCTTTATGATTCTAATTCAAAGAGGATAACTATTAGTAGAGATGTTGTTTTTTCAGAAGAAGAAAAATGGGATTGGAAGAATGATGAGACTGAGGGGGAAAAGGAAATAATTAAATGTGATGTTGATGACAACAACTGCAGTTGAGATTGAGAGTTTAGGGAACTTGGGCACTGAGGAAGTAACTGAGACTGAGGAAGTTACAACTGTCAATACAACTCCAAACTTAGTTCAAGGGAGGAATAGAAAGCAGCCCGCATGGCTAGATGCCTATGTTACCAATGAAGAGGTTGAAGAATTGTATGTTGATGATGAATTACATAATATGGCCTTTTTTAGTCCCTCTGAGATCAATGCCATAGAAAGAAACAAAACATGGGCATTAACTTCTCTTCATCGGGGGCTAAGAAAATTGGTGTGAAACTAAACAATGAGAAATGGAAAGAAATACAAAACTAGATTTGTGGCAAAGCGATATTCTCAACAAAATGGAATTAACTACAATGAGGTCTTTGCCCCTGTGGCTAAGTGGGACACTATCAGAAGCATACTAGCTCTTATTGCTCTCAAG
The DNA here is from genome assembly GCA_037113605.1 of Calophaca sinica. Classification (NCBI taxonomy): domain Eukaryota; kingdom Viridiplantae; phylum Streptophyta; class Magnoliopsida; order Fabales; family Fabaceae; genus Calophaca; species Calophaca sinica. The sequence goes on along the minus strand of CM073732.1, from coordinate 93,845,146 downwards.
AGTTGGTGTGTTTTTTAGCTTGATGTTAAGAGTACTTTTCTGCATGGAGAGTTGAATGAGGTGGTTTACATAGATCGATCAACCTTAAGGTTATTTGAAGAAGGGTGAAAAGGACAAGGTCTACAAGTTGCAAAAGGCTTTGTATGGGTTAAAGCAAGCTCCTAGGGCTTGGTACAACAGGATTGAATCTTACTTCATCAAAGAGGGATTTAAGAGGCTTCCTTATAAGCATACTTTGTTCATAAAGATAGGAAACAATGATGAAATGTTGATTGTAAGTCTTTATGTTCATGATCTGATCTTTATGGGGAATATCTGTGAAATGTTTGAAGTTTTTAAAGAATTGATGAAGAAGGAATTTGATATGACAGATTTAGGGAGGATGAGGCTTTTTTTTGGCATAGAAGTGACTCAAAGTGCTAAAGGAATTTTTATTTGTCAACGCAGATATGCAAAGGAAATTTTGGAAGGTTTGGTATAGAGAAGAGTAATGTAGTGACTAATCCTATTGTGCCTGGGTCCAAACTGTCTAAAGATGAAGAAAGAAAGTTGGTTGATGCTACAACCTACAGGCAGATTATACGAAGTTTGATGTACTTGACTTCTACTAGACTAGACCTCGCATTTGCAGTAAGCCTAATCTGTAGGTATATGGAAAAACCTAATGAAAAGCACCTGATAGATGCAAAAAGAATTCTTAGATATTTGAAGGGAACCTTGGAGCTTGGTATCTTGTATAAGAAGGATCAGAAAAGAGTATTAATTGCTTATTCTGATAGTGATTATGCAGGGATTTGGATGACAGAAAAAACACCTCAGCCTATGTCTTCATGTTGGCTTCGGGAACTATCTCTTGGTTTTCAAGGAAGCAGCCTGTGGTAACTTTATCAACAAAAGAAACTGAGTTTATAGCAATAGCCTCATGTGTGTTGTCAAAGAGTGTGGTTGAGAAGAATATTGGAGAAATTAAGACTTGTGCAGAAGAAATGTATGACAATATTCTATGATAACAGTTCAACTATAAGAATGCGGTGCTACATGGTAGGAGCAAATATATAGATGTTAGATTCCATTTATTGCGTGATCTAACCAGAGATGGTGTTATTGAATTGGTGCATTGTGCTTCTCAAGAACAACTATGCGATATTATGTCTAAGCTTTTGAAGATAAAGTCATTCTCAAGGCTTAGGAGTATGCTGGGAATGTGTTCACTATCTGAATTAAACTAATTGCAATGTGCAATTTAGTTTAAGGGAAGATTGTTAGTTGTTAAATCTATTAGTAGTTAATTCTATTAGCAGTTTTCTATTGTAAAATCAGTTAGTTAGTGGAATAAGAGTTAGTTAGAAAAGTTAGTCTCAACTAACTATTGTGTTGGGATTAATTAGCCAATTGATGATCAATGAAGTAAGTTTTGCAAAACTATTGCTAGACCCGACGCCCTAATGGTAAAAGGAAGCTATTTTAATGGGATGAATTTCGTTCTATAATATTGTATTCCATTATTTTTTTTCGACCAATATATTTCATTATTTTAAATAATCTAAATAATGGAACCTTTAGGGCCCATTTACTTTCTAAAAGCATTTGAAGTTTTCATTTTCTAAAATTTGTATTCTTTATATATTGTTAACAAGAAAATGAAAGACTCTTGTAGTGAACAGTTGTGATAGAGAGAAGATAAAAGACTAGAAAGAGAGAATACATTTTTTAAAACAATGAAAATAGTTTTTTGGCATTTCCAAGATTTTCTGAAAATACTTGTAGTACCCTAATTTTGTCCGGCCTTTTTATTTTATTCTGTTTTGTTCTATTATTTATTTTAAATTTCATTAGTAGTAGTAGTAGTAATAATAATAAATATAATAATATTTTTGGGAGAAGGTAATAAAATGAATAATAAAGAAAAAGAAAAAATTTATTTTTGAAAGAATGAGGTGTGTGGATTGTAAGTGAGGGGGGTACCAATAGCATTTAGTCAAAACATTAACAAATTTGACCCAAATACTCTATGCTTCTTCCTCATACCGTGCACCCCCCGCGTTTTTCTTTCCAGCCCACTTTCCTTCTCTCCATGCGGCCTGGCCCAAAACCACGTTTAACCTAAACCTAAATCACTCCCACCCTCATTCACACGCAGCGTCCTCTCTCGAATCTTCTTCTCTCAAGACGCCTTCTTCTCCTTCTCCCTCAAACCCTAGTTCCCACGCGGCGCAGCTCCCCGTCCGTCCCTCAGCCCTCGTCCTTCCCTTCTTCCCCACCAAAACCCTACCTTCCATATCCCTGATTCTTCTCCACCTTTTTCGCGTTCTATTCCACCATTTCCTCATCCTGATTTTCACAACCCTAAAACACGATTCTCGCTCCCACTTCCGCCGCAGCACCCATCTCCAACCCCAGCTCCCAAACCTCGCGGATCCTTCCCTTCGTCCACATTAAGACCCAGGCCCATATCTTCCTATCAACCTCTCAAACCCTAAACCTAGAGAGTGGCCGCGGCCCTCACCTCCTCAAATCTCTCTCAATCAGAGGTTCATACCTCCAAAAGGGAAGTTTTCTATTTTGTTCATTTCTTTTATCATTTATGTTCTGAATCAACACTGATCTTCTTCATTTTTAATTCGCAGGTCCAGAAGATTATAAAAGAGGAGGAAAGATGCAGAAGAAAGGGGCCCGAAAAAACGAGAGAACCCGAGTGAGAGCAAACCCTGGACGCAGAGGGAGATTGAAAGCAGAAGCTTGGATCTCTGAAGGAGCTGAAGCGAGGCAAGAGGAGAGTCTCAAAATTTTTTCTTTCTTTAAACACTATTAGGATTTAGGGTTCCAGATCTATCCTTCTTTTGATTAAGACTTGTGAAGTCAGGTTCTTTTTCATTTCTTCCCTTTTTTCTTTGTATCTTGTCGATTACGTGATGCATCTTGTTGTTTTTTTATGCGTTTGGACTCGAATTAGAATCTGTAATATATAAACGTAATTCCATCTTGCCTTTCTGAATCTGAACTTCAATCCATGAGTTGCGTTTGAATGTGATTTCATCTTTTTTGTTGATTGTTAATTCAATCTCCTCGCTGCGTTCTGTGATTCTGCAAAATGTGTAAATTAGGGTTACAGATTTGGCCTTCCAAAGGGGCCAAATCCAGGTAAAAGGGCTAAATTGCAAATAATTTAAGTAAAGGGGTTAAGTTGTAAATAATTTAAGTGTCATATTTGTAAATAAGGTATGAATTTGGGTATAAGAGCAAAATACGCGTCCCTGTAATAAAAAAGAGAATTTTGTGAGATAAAAATCAGATTTTTTTTTGGTAACCAAAGGAACCTAGATTTATTTTATTTTGTGAGATAAAAATCCGGCCTTTTTATTTTATTCTGTTTTGTTCTATTATTTATTTTAAATTTCATTAGTAGTAGTAGTAGTAATAATAATAAATATAATAATATTTTTGGGAGAAGGTAATAAAATGAATAATAAAGAAAAAGAAAAAATTTATTTTTGAAAGAATGAGGTGTGTGGATTGTAAGTGAGGGGGGTACCAATAGCATTTAGTCAAAACATTGACAGCCCAGCCCAGCGCCCTATGCTTCTTCCCTGTTACTGCGTGCACCCCCCGCGTTTTTCTTTCCAGCCCACTTTCCTTCTCTCCATGCGGCCTGGCCCAAAACCACGTTTAACCTAAACCTAAATCACTTCCACCCTCATTCACACGCAGCGTCCCTCTCTCGAATCTTCTCTTCTCCGCGGCGCACGTCTTCTTCTCCTTCTCCCTCAAACCCTAGTTCCCACGTGGCGCAGCTCCCCGTCCGTCCCTCAGCCCTCGTCCTTCCTTTCTTCCCCACCAAAACCCTACCTTCCATATCCCTGATTCTTCTCCACCTTTTTCGTGTTCTATTCCACCATTTCCTCATCTTGATTTTCACAACCCTAAAACACGATTCTTGCTCCCACTTCCGCCGCAGCACCCATCTCCAACCCCAGCTCCCAAACCTCGCGGATCCTTCCCTTCGTCCACATTAAGACCCAGGCCCATATCTTCCTATCAACCTCTCAAACCCTAAACCTAGAGAGTGGCCGCGGCCCTCACCTCCTCAAATCTCTCTCAATCAGAGGTTCATACCTCCAAAAGGGAAATTTTCTATTTTGTTCATTTCTTTTATCATTTATGTTCTGAATCAACACTGATCTTCTTCATTTTTAATTCGCAGGTCCAGAAGATTATAAAAGAGGAGGAAAGATGCAGAAGAAAGGGGCCCGGAAAAACGAGAGAACCCGAGCGAGAGCAATAGGAGGACAGAGAGACAGAGAGGAAGAAGAAGAAGGAAAAGCAGAGTCCAGCAAGATCCGTGAGATCTCCGCCCCCAGAACCAAAATTAAAACACCATTAGTTTAGGTTTCTTTTGAACCCCCTTCTCTTAGCCTCTGTGTGATTTTCTGGGAAGAATCTGAATACCCAGGTTTTATCTTCCTCTTTTCATTTCTCTTCTGAATATGGTTCTGTAATAAAATTGTAATCAAGAATTTCTGTTGCAATTTGCTTGCTTCCGTCTTTTATTTTTGTCTTTCTTCTTTATTATTATTCTTTGTTATTCTTTGTTGTCACTTTGTTATTCTTGTCGTTGTTGAATCACTCTTTGAAACTAGGTTTAGGGTTTGGCCTTCCAACGGGGCCAAACCCTAAGCAGGGACTAACCTGTAAATATATAATAAATGAGGACTAAATTGCAAATATACGATAAATAGGGACTGAATTGTAAATATGTGGTAAAAAGGGGTCTGAAAGCAAAGAAATTAAGAAATCTGCCCTTTTTTGTCATTTTCTGTTCATACATTTGGTCTTTCAATGGGACCAAACCATAAATAGGGATTTATTTGCAATTTACCCCTTTCTTTTTTATTTCATAAATTATTATAAATAAATAGGACATTAATGAGGGATTGAAAAGCAAAATAGAAGTTTTTGAATTTGTTTTCCTCATTTAAATATTTTTTTCAAATAAATAAGTTAATAACTAATGGAATTAATTTTTATCTTCAGTTTGTATTTCTGTTTTATTAAAAGGAAATGAAACAATAATAAATACCATAAAAAAGGCTTTTTTTTTTATAATTTTTGTTTGTTCTTTTTCTTATTATCTAAAAATTTTGATAAAGGGAATTAATTTTCTAAAAAGGCAAACAATTTTTTATATGAACGATTAACGGGTACCATTTTTTAAATGGGCGCGCATGGGTGCTAATCCTTCCTTGCGCATAACCAACTCCCGAATCCACAAATCTGGTTTAAGAGACCTTTTTTACAAAGTAAATCAAAAATTATGTTTTCCAATGTTTTCCTAGAAATAAAAACATCGGTGGCGGCTCCATTTAAATTTCAGGATGGTTGTCACAGCTGGCGACTCCACTGGGGACATTAGAGAGTTAGGCCTTATAATCGTTTGAATTTGTTTGTTTGCCTTACATGATTTATTTCCCTTGTATCTTATTTTTCTACTCCTATTTGGTCATTGTATATTTTGCTCATATGCTTGTATATTTGAACCCTAGGGTAGAAGACATTTGTAAATATTATATGTTTATTTATTTTGCAGCGGGTAGAATTTTAGGTCATTGCTCCTTTCACACACTTCACTTTGCACACTTATTTGCACACACTATGAGTGGGAGCCCTATACCCGGGCCCGAGTGAACATTAAGTTAGGAGAGGCTGCGTAGTGGGTGCTCTGCTGGACGTACGGCCATTAGGTTCCTACGAAAGCCTCACCTAAAGTTTGGCTCCATTTGAGAAAAAACCATCCTTTAATAGTATACCTATTATTGGTGGTAACATTTTCAAATGGGACCCTTGGCTCTAGGGACTTTTAGTTTAGTACTTTAATCCACCCAAAGAAAGGCACTTAATGTGAACCATAGATCCTTTAAGAATTACCAACCTTGGTCACAAAAGGAGCATACTCTCCCTTATTATCTTTTTCGCTTATTTATTTAAAAAAATCACAAGAATAAATTTTTTTTTACGATATAAACTTCTCTTTTAGAGCCCCAATCAACTATTTTGAAAAACAGATACTTAGGCCTTTTAAAAAAGGGGGGGTGTAATAATAATAGTAATAACTGTAACAAATTTTCTAAAAATAAACTTAATGTGTACTAAAAGGTGTATTTATTAAAATGACTGTGTTTTCGAAAACGAAGTAAATTTGCAATTTTATTTTTCTTTCACTTTTGGAAAACAAAGTCATACTCATTCATTCATGCATATGCTATAACACTAATTTCCCATTCGTTCAGGCTTATCGAAAATTTCAAAAATCTTTGGAACAAATGTCTTCGGTGAGCGCAGTTACAGGGTTAGAGAGGAGAAACACTTTGAAATTCAAGATCGAACCGCCTCATTTGATGCATCTAAAAACCTTGGTGGATTTCATAGCTGAAAAGTAGATACAGTTGGATCGGATTAGCTTCGTGGGGAAATTTGGGAATATATTGGATCTGATAAATGTGGACGTACAAGTGGGAGCCCTAACGGCACTGGCCCAGTTTTACGACCCTCCTCTGAGATGTTTCACGTTCCGGAACTTCCAAATGGCATCGACTTTAGAAGAATATCAGAAAATCTTGGGGATCCCAGGAAGGACTAAAGGCGTGCATCACACGCAAAACATACTCCAACTATAGGTACCATTTCCCTTGCTTTGGGTATCTCTGAATCAGATTTGAACGCTGCATTAAGGGTAGAAGAAGATCTCGAAGGTTACTCTAGGAGCTTTCTAGAAGAAAAAGCTAAGGACCTTCATGCCGAAGGAAAATTGAGGGAATCCATGGATGTAGTAGCCCTGATTATTTATGGAGTGGTCTTGTTTCCTCATGTGGACCATTTTGTGGACAAAACCGCCATTGACGCCTTCCTAACATTTAAAACTCAAGGTATGGATCCCACCACCGCCGTTCTTGCGGACTTATACTATGAGCTCCACACACGCCATGAGAAAGGAGGAGGTCGACCGTTGTTGTGTCCCCATCTTGTACCTATGGTTGAAAGGTCACTTGGTAAAAAGGGGACATCCCTTCGGTCCTAGGAGCAATGCGGAATGGGCTGCTTACTTGATGAGTTTTAGTGAAGAATCTGTGATATGGTACTCCAGAGAACAAGAGATCAAAGAGGTGATCTATCGGTGCGGAGAATTCCCAACGCACCCTCATTGGAACTATAGGCTGCATCAACTACAATCCTACTGCCCCGAGACAACTCGGTGCACCCATCTTTGGGAGAACACATCGAAGAAGAGCTAGCCGCTTTCATTATACATGATCGAGGCTCCTCGGATTTGGCATTGTTCACAAAAGTGTGCCGAGCTTGGAGGAAAGTAATCAGGAAACCACTAGGGCGCAAGAGCACTCATACAGATGAAAAGTACCGGCAATGGGTGACGGCGAGAGTTCAGTAAGTCAAGTTACCTTTCTGAAACTTGTTTTTAGTCCCGAAATGCCGCCTCCACCCCTACGAGAATGAAGAAGTGGAAGAACTGAAGCTGGCCTTAGAGAAGATGAAAGAGGATAAGAAACTTCTTCGGGAGAATTTGAAAAGGGCATATCAAGATATAGAAGTCCTACGAGATGAATGTGACAGAAAAGCTGGATTTCTAAAGGAGACCCAAAAGAGAGCCAAGGATGAAAAAGCAAGCCGGTCTCAGACTCAAGGCTGTCTAAAAGCAGCAAATCAACAATTGGACTTAGTGAAAAAGGAATTAGGTTTGGTTCTCTGCGAAAAAGGGGATTTGAGGAAAATGTGGACTGATTCTCAAAAGGCTAGTAAGGCTTTACAAGAACGGATTGAAAGCTTGACGCAACAGTTGAAAGATACCATGCAGTTGCACGAGGCCCAACTCGAAGAAGAAAAGAGAATTGCGGAAGAAAAGTTCATAGGCTACCATATAGATCTCGAGTAGGAACGTGAGAAAGTCCTCAGTATGCAAGGGAAAATTGATGATCAGCGGGAAGTCATTACTTGGTTTGATCGAGAAACCCGGTATTGGATGGATCGTTGCTCTAAATTGGTCTGGCTCACAAATAGAGGTATCCAAGATATGCCAGAACTCTTGGAAGAAGCAGAATCCGCAGTAGGTTTCCGACCTTTGCCGAGGAAAGTGATGAACTTCATAGAGTACTGCAAAAGCTTAGTGGGAGAGTTGGAGAAGCAGATCCGACGTGACCGTTAAAAACCCTATCCCCTTAGTCTTTTGTCGTTTATTTGAATTCTTGCAATTTCAATTTCCGTCTCAATTTTGTAAGCCCTCAGGGCAACTTGAATTATGGTATTTTCTTTTGATGGGAATATTTATCCTTGCAATACGCAGCAACCCGATGAGACATCTACAACGTTTTGCGATTCTCCGATAAGCCGATAAAACAAATCAAGTAAATAAATAAACGTGCATGGCATACATAATATGAGCATAACATAAACAACTCCTCCATACTCATATTGTCCTTCTGAACCCAGAAATAAACACGAAGAATCTGCATCCTTACAGAACAAGGTCGCAAGCCAGGCTCATGGACGCGTTAGAACAAAATCAGCAGGCCATGCAACAGAGTCAGGAGGCTATGTGGGGAGAACTTGATCAGATGAGTGCACGAATGGGCCAGATGTTCGATCTGTTGATGGCCCTAAATGCCAAGTTGACCCCAGAAGCAGAACGAATTGTCGAACACCACATGCATAATGGACCGGAGGAGAATCAGCCGGAAGAGAACGAAATACCCATCCGTAGTTCACAAGAGCGGACACCACTGAATGATGGAACCCCGTTGAACACACGTGCTCAGAATTCTGTACCTATCTTCACACCTCAGGAGGATACTCAAGCCAAGGAAAGGTTTCAGATGATGGAGGAAAGATTAAAGGCCAGTGAGGGGGCAGATCACATTGGCTTCGAAGCTTCGGACATGTGCTTGGTCTCTGATGTAGTTATACCTCCAAAGTTCAAGGTACCCGAGTTCGACAAGTACAAAGGGGAGACATGTCCCAAGAGCCACCTGGTCATGTATTGCCGAAAGATGGCTTCCCATTCCCACGATGACAAGCTCCTAATTCATTTCTTCCAAGAAAGCTTGACTGGGGCACCCTCGCGGTGGTATATGCAGTTAGAGCGTACTAAAATTAGCTCATGGAAAGACTTGGGAAATGCGTCATTGCGGTACAAATACAATATGGATATGGCCCCCAGCCGTAACCAGTTGCAAAATATGAAGAAGAAAGATGCTGAGAGCTATAAAGAATATGCCCAGAGATGGAGGAGCATGGCTGCTCAAGTGGAGCCCCCCTATTGGATAAAGAGATGATTGATACATTCATCGACACGCTTGAGCCTCCATTCTATGATAAAATGATTGGAAGGATGTTCTCAAGCTTTTCTGATTTGATTGTCATAGGGGAACGCGTGGAAATCGGGATGCACAGTGGAAAGATCCATAACGACACTTCATCATCCAAAACGCAGAAGTCCTTCGTTAAGAAGGAGAGACAAACGCGGTGAGTAGTGCCCCTCTATACGCTATGCAACTACCACGCGTCGGCGTTTCCCATTTCCGATAATCAAGGAGGTCGAATTTTAATCGACCAAGAGCTCGAACTCCCAAGGAAGGAACCCGATCCAGTTTGATAAGATCCCTATGAGTTACAAAGATGTTTACCAGCACCTGCTCAAAAACTCATTGGTGGTTCCTTGTCCGCAGAAACCCATGGAACCGCCATTCCCAAAATGGTATAATCCAGATGCCACCTGCGAATACCACGTCAGGCGTGAGCCACTCCATAGAAGATTGCCGAGCTCTGAAAGTTAAAGTCCAAAGCCTGATAAATGCAAAATGGCTGAGCTTCCAGGATAATAGCCCTAACGTGGGGAGTAATCCGTTACCTAACCACGGAAGCATGTCGGTGAATATGATAGGGGCTGAATATGGGAGAAGGATAATAAGGGATGTTGTTGAAGTAGAAATCCCGATGAGTGAAGTATTCAGCAAACTCCGCAGAGCCGGTCTGATTGAAAAGGTAAAAGTCAACAAGGAAACTCCTTACAATGAAGACATCCTGTCCACCAAGGAGTGTGAAGAGTTTAAGGTCATCCTCCAAAAATTACTCAATGTGAACATGGTCCGAATTATCTCTCAAAAGGAAGAGGAAGTATCCATGGTCCAAGATTCAGGAACCATGATCCCAAAACCTTTGGTGATTCAATTCACTAAGAGTGCATCTCCTACAGCGGCTAATGCCCCTAAGGCCATCACTATTCAAATACCATCTCCTTTTCCGTACAAGGAAGACAAAGCAGTCCCTTGGATATATGATGAAAAAGCCCGAGTTGAAGGGAATGATAGGCAGCAATTTCCTCCGACGGTCACCAATATTGTGGGAATAGGAGGGATGACACGGAGTGGGCGAGTCTATGCCCCAGATAAAGAGCCGGTAAGGAAGACCGTAGAAGAACCAGAAAAGGAATTGGTGGAAGAAACTGCAAAAAAGCCGATTGAAGTTAAAAACAAAGGAAAAGAGGTTGTGATCGAGGAAAGCAACACGGGGAAGGAGGATAAGAAAAAAATTCCCCATGAGGAAGTTGCTGAATTTCTCAAGCTCATTCAACAAAGTGAGTACGAGGTAATAGACCAGTTGAATCGCACGCCAGCAAGAGTGTCCTTACTCGCCTTATTGACGCACTCTGAAAGCCATAGGAAAATGCAAATGAAAGTTCTGAATGAGGCTCATGTATCTCAGAATATTACGTTGAATCAGTTTGGTGACCTGGTTGGCAACATCACTGCATGCAATTATTTGTACTTCAATGATGAGGAGATACCTGCGGAAAGAAGAGGACACAACAAAGCACTGCATATTTCGGTCCAGTGTAAGGAGCATCTCGTGGCCAAGGTCCTCATAGATAATGGGTCCTCCCTAAATGTGATGACTAAATCTACCTTGGATAAGTTACCCATTGACAAAACTCATATGAAGCCTAGCTCTGTGCTTGTAAGGGCCTTCGACAGATCCAAGAGTGAGGTAATGGGAGAGATTGAGCTGCCGATCCAGATCGGGCCATTCACCTTCACTATTAACTTCCAGGTAATGGACATCAGGCCCAGCTATAGTTGCTTGCTGGGAAGACCTTGGATTCACTCAGCGGGAGTAGTACCATCCACCTTGCACCAAAAATTGAAGTTTGTCGTGGATGATAAACTGGTCATCGTGTCAGGAGAACAAGATTTGCTGGTGAGTAAGCCGACGTCAACACGCTACATTGAAGCTACAGAGGAAGCCCTGGGAACTTCGTTTCAGGCGTTGGAAATTGTCGATAGCGCTTATGTAGGGATCACCACCAAGAAACCCTGTCTATCCAATGCCGCACTAATGGTGGGCAGTGTCATGCTAAAAGGGGGATACCAGCCAGGAAAAGGACTGGGGAAGAATCAAGAAGGTATGACCTCAATCCTAGGAATTCCCGAGAACAAGGATCGGCACTACTGCGGGTAATGCACTCCACTAAAAGAGACAAGGAAAGGATGATCGAAGAAAAGAAAGAAAAGAGAAAGGCCTGTCTTGAGAATCGGGAACCCGAGCTGGGAAAATCTCCATTTGTGATCTCCGCCAGAGCTTCCGAAGCGCGGGATGGATCTATCCAGATCAAGTATCTGCTGTGGGGGACGATCTTATTGTTTCTGATGAAAGTTGGGTCCGCCCATGCTCTTCAATGCCTTGCAATTGGGAAGTGGTGGAGAACCCTAGGATCCTTAATGCATTTTTAATGTAATTCATCTAATGCTTACCTCTCCGCTCAGCCCGAGGCGGTAGAGGAAATGATAAAGGGCCCCGCATGTTTCTTTTAGCATATTTCGAATATTAATGAAACATATTTTGATTTTATCCCAAGTATTTTCACTCGCTCTTTTCCTCTTCTTTCCTTTACTCTCCCCTTATTGCTAACCTTGATAATGCAGGTTCACCGAAAATACTTCTGAAAACAATTGTGCTGAAGTTTCGCCACCGGACTTTGATGGTCCGATTAATTATACCAACGGAGATTGTGAAGAAGATTACCCCGACGAAGACTTCTCACCAGAATTGATGAGACTTATAGAAGGGGAATCCAGGAAGATTGAGCCTTATGAAGAACCCACTGAGCTAATCAATCTGGGAACAGATGAAAACAGAAAAGAAGTCAAGATTGGCATCACCATGTCACCAGGAATAAAGGCGGAATTAATCCAACTCCTCCGGGATTATAAAGATGTTTTTGCTTGGTCCTATCAGGATATGCTAGGGTTGGATACCGATATCGTCAAACACAAATTGCCGCTTAAGCCTGATTGCCCTCCCGTCAAATAGAAGTTGAGACGCATGAGACTAGATATGTCCTTGAAGATTAGGGAAGAAGTTAAGAAACAATTTGACGCTGGGTTTCTAGCCGTGGCCAAGTATCCCCAATGGGTTGCTAATATCGTCCCTGTTCCGAAGAAAGGTGGAAAAGTTCGAATGTGTGTTGACTACCGGGACCTTAATAGAGCGAGTCCCAAAGACGATTTTCCCTTGCCACATATCGATGTCCTAGTAGATAACACGGCTCATCACGCCTTTTTCTCTTTCATGGATGGTTTCTCCGGGTATAATCAGATAAAAATGGCCAGGGAGGACATGGAAAAGACCACGTTCATCACAGCTTGGGGCACCTTTTGCTACAAAGTGATGCCTTTCGGGTTAAAAAATGTCGGGGCAACCTATCAAAGGGCAATGGTGACTTTGTTCCATGATATGATACACAAGGAGATAGAAGTCTACGTGGACGACATGATCGCTAAGTCGCAAACTGAAGAGGGTCATATAACCAATCTGCAGAAACTCTTTGAGCGATTGAGAGAGTTCCGCTTAAGGCTCAACCCCGCCAAATGTAACTTCGGTGTCAAGTCAGGAAGATTGTTGGGATTCATCGTAAGTCAGAAAGGAATCGAAGTGGACCCAGAAAAAGTAAAAGCCATTTTATAAATGCCAGCTCCTCGTACAGAAAAGGAAGTTCACGGTTTCCTAGGAAGGCTGAATTATATCTCTCGGTTTATATCACAACTCACTGACACTTGTGAGCCGATTTTCAAGTTGTTACGCAAAGACCAAGCTGTGGAATGGAATGAGAAGTGTCAAGAGGCTTTCGATAAAATCAAACAGTACTTGCAGGAGCCTCCCGTGTTAGTACCTCCAGTTCCAGGCAGACCCCTGATCCTCTACTTGACAGTATTACACGGGTCTATGGGATGTGTGCTCGGTTAGCACGACGAGACTGGTAAAAAAGAGCATGCCATTTACTACTTAAGTAAGAAGTTTGCAAGTTATGAAGCTAATTACTTGGTGTTGGAACGTACTTGTTGCGCCCTTGCTTGGGCCGCCCACCGTCTAAGACAGTACATGCTTTCTCATACGACTTGGTTGGTGTCAAAAATGGATCCGATCAAGTATGTATTTGAGAAGCCTGATCTCACCGGAAGAATTGCTCGGTGGCAGATGCTATTATCCGAATATGATATTTAGTATGTCTCTCAAAAGGCTGTCAAAGGTAGTGCGCTCGCTGAATACTTAGCCCACCAACCCATGGACAACCATTCACCAGTCCCCTATGAATTTCCTGATGAGAATATAATGTCTGCTGAAAAAGAAGAATCAAGCGGCAAGGAGTGGACAATGATGTTTAATGGAGCCTCTAATGCGTTGGGGCACGGAATCGGGGCAATACTGATTTCTCCAGAAAACCTGCACATCCCTGTTACTGCACGCCTATGTTTCAATTGCACCAATAATATCGCGGAGTATGAGGCTTGTGTCATGGGAATTCGGGTCGCCGTAGAAACTAAAGTCAAGGCTCTGAAGGTCTACGGGGATTCCGTCCTGGTTATCAACCAGCTAAATGGAGAATGGGAAACTCGGGATTCCAAATTAATCCCTTACTACAAGTACATCCAGGGACTCGTCAAATCATTCGATAGAATCACCTTCCAACATATTCCGCGAGAGAGTAATCAGTTAGCCGATGCACTAGCCACATTGTCATCCATGTTCCGGATAAACAATGATAAAGAAATGCCTCTCATCATGATGGAGAGCCGTGCAAGCCCCGCTTATTTCCAGTTGATAGAGGACGAACCAGATGGAAAGCCATGGTATCACGACATTAAATGCTACCTCAAGAACAAAGAATATCCTTTGGGCGCCTCAGAAAATGACAAAAGAACTTTGAGGAGGCTCGCTATGAGTTTCTTTCTGAATGGTGACGTACTCTACAAAAGAAATCACGACATGGTACTCCTCCGGTGCGTAGATTTCGCAGAAGCAAGACGAATTATCGATGACGTCCACGAAGGTTCCTTCGGGACCCATGCCAATGGGTACGCAATGGCTAAAAAGATTCTCAGAGCAGGATATTATTGGCTTTCAATGGAAGGTGATTGCATCAAACATGTGAGGAAATATCATAAGTGTCAGACTTATGCTGATAATATTCATGTGCCTCCAACTTCCTTAAACGTCCTCAGTGCACCCTGGCTATTTTCCATGTGGGGTTTGGATGTCATAGGAATGATTGAGCCAAAAGCCTCTAATGGACACCGCTTCATCCTCGTGGCCATTGATTACTTCACGAAATGGGTCGAAGCAATCTCCTATGCCAACGTGACTCGCAATGTAGTCGTCAAATTCATCAAGAAGGAAATAATTTGTCGGTATGGCTTGCCAAGGAAGATCATCACAGACAATGGGACCAACCTGAACAATAAAATGATGAAAGAATTGTGTGATGACTTCAAAATCCAGCACCACAATTCTTCCCCTTATTGCCCTAAGATGAATGGGGCAGTAGAAGCAGCCAACAAGAATATCAAAAAGATTATCCAAAAAATGGTGTTAACTTACAAGGATTGGCATGAGATGCTCCCTTTTGCTTTACACGGATCTGAACTTAAAATGCGCACTTCCATAGGGGCAACTCCGTTCTCCCTAGTATACGGAATGGAAGCAGTATTACCCATAAAAGTAGAGATCCCTTCTCTAGGGGTAGTCATGGAAACCAAGCTCGAAGAAGCCGAATGGGTCCAGACTCGTTATGACCAACTGAATCTCATCGAAGGGAAAAGGTTGGAGGCAATATGTCACGGACAATTATATCAAAAGAGGCTCAAAAGAGCATATGAAAAGAAGGTGCATCATCGAGAATTTACAGAAGGGGAATTGGTTTTGAAAAAGATTCTACCTATTCAGAAAGACCAACGCAGAAAATGGACCCCAAATTACGAAGGTCCATATGTGGTGAAAAAGGCATTCTCAGGAGAAAGCCTCATCCTCGCAGATATGGAGGGACATGATCTACCGCTACCGGTGAATTCGGATGCGGTCAAAAAGTACTATGTCTAGGATGACGCCCCACATCAAAAAAAAAAAAAAGAGCTCACTAGGTTGAAAACCCGAAAGGGCGGCCTAGGCAAAAATTAGAGCAACCCGGTAGGTCGAAAACCCGAAAGGGCGACCTAGGCAAAAGGTAGGGTCCAATAAAAATGCTAAATTGAAAACCTGCAAAGGCGATTTAGGGTAACCTGCTAGGTCAAAAACTCGCAAAGAGCGGCCTGAGCAAAATCCAAGCCAAATACATCAAGGGTAGTCAGAGCTAGAACCTGACCCACCGGAGCGAAAACAGGCAAGAGCAGAACAAATGCAATTTTATGGGGGTGATCAAGAAGGCCGTCAGGGTCTGGATCACGGAAGAGCAGCACAATTTGTTTTCAAAAGAATTATTAGCGGATTTAACTTTGCTTACCAGTTCCTATCTAGCAGAAACAAATTTGTCCTACTTGTAATATTTCCCCATGATAATGGAAACTCATTCTTATCCACATCGCCTATTAAATGCTATTGGCACAATAGGATGCTTATTCCTATCTCTCCTGAACTCAACTTGGGATTTTATCAACCTGCGTTTTCTTTCTAAAAGAAATTCATGCTAAAAATAAACATGTGCAGATCAAAACATAAAAGCATTTCATAACTACTGAAAATTCTGAAAGGATCCAGGGGATCTAGCATCTTCCCGTCGAAGAGAGGAATTTAGCAGGACGTACCACCAAAATGCAGAATCATCAGCGCCGTGCACATTACAAAGGGCCAAGCTGACTAGCTCCGAAGTCGCCAATAGAAAGGACCTCTGGCTAACTATCACGAAGGGTTTGAAAAGGCGTTGGAAATACAACGCTCCCCCATAATAACGCAACATTCATGCATAACATGACATTCGCTGCATTCATGCATGATCAATACGAGGAAATAGCGCTTGCATTATTCAAAGAGTCATTACTTGTATTACTAAAATCAACCACAAGTCAGAAACTCATTTCGCTTTTGCTGGGGGTCTGACCCGAACTCGTGTTGAGTGACGTAGAAGCTCACACCCCAGACCTTCCCTAAGTAGAGAAGTAGTCAAAACCAATTTTGTAAGAGCTAGTCATACCTATGCCTTACTAGGAATTCACCAGGAAACCGAACCTGGAATCTCCCACCAATTTTGTAAGAGCTAGTCGTACCTATGCCTTACCGAGAATTCACTAGGAATCGAACCTAGAATCTCTCACCAATTTTGTAAGAGCTAGGAACCGAACCTATGCCTTACCGAGAATTCACTAGGAATTGAACCTAGAATCTCTCACCAATTTTGTAAGAGGTAGGAACCGAACCTAATGCCTTACCGAGAATTCACTAGGAATCGAACCTAGAATCTCTCACCAATTTTGTAAGATCTAAGAACCGAGCCTATGCCTTACCGAGAATTCACTAGGAATCGAACCTAGAATCTCTCACCAATTTTGTAAGAGTTAGGAACCGAACCTAATGTCTTACCGAGAATTCACTAGGAATCAAACCTAGAACCTCTCACCAATTTTGTAAGAGTTAGGAACCGAGCCTATGCCTTACCGAGAATTCACTAGGAATCGAACCTAGAATCTCTCACCAATTTTGAGAGTTAGGAGCTAGACCTATGTCGTACCGGGAATTCACTAGGAATCAGACCTAGAATCCCAAAGCAAAGTCGGGAGCCAATCCCGCAATCCCCAAACCAACAAAGTCGGGAGCCAATCTCACAATTTCAAACCACCTATTGCGGACAAAATCAGAGTCTTTTATCCTTAATTACCTTTTACGACGAATGCCCGAAGACCTTCGAGTAAAATGTAATTAAGGAGGGGCAGCTGTAGTACCCTAATTTTGTCCGGCCATTTTATTTTATTCTGTTTTGTTCTATTATTTATTTTAAATTTCATTAGTAGTAGTAGTAGTAATAATAATAAATATAAAAATATTTTTGGGAGAAGGTAATAAAATGAATAATAAAGAAAAAGAAAAAAATTATTTTTGAAAGAATGAGGTGTGTGGATTGTAAGTGAGGGGGGTACCAATAGCATTTAGTCAAAACATTGACATCCCAGCCCAGCGCCCTATGCTTCTTCCCTGTTACTGCGTGCACCCCCCGCGTTTTTCTTTCCAGCCCACTTTCCTTCTCTCCACGCAGCCTGGCCCAAAACCACGTTTAACCTAAACCTAAATCACTTCCACCCTCATTCACACGCAGCGTCCCTCTCTCGAATCTTCTCTTCTCCGCAGCGCACGTCTTCTTCTCCTTCTCCCTCAAACCCTAGTTCCCACGCGGCGCAGCTCCCCGTCCGTCCCTCAGCCCTCGTCCTTCCCTTCTTCCCCACCAAAACCCTACCTTCCATATCCCTGATTCTTCTCCACCTTTTTCGCGTTCTATTCCACCATTTCCTCATCCTGATTTTCACAACCCTAAAACACGATTCTCGCTCCCACTTCCGCCGCAGCACCCATCTCCAACCCCAGCTCCCAAACCTCGCGGATCCTTCCCTTCGTCCACCTTAAGACCCAGGCCCATATCTTCCTATCAACCTCTCAAACCCTAAACCTAGAGAGTGGCCGCGGCCCTCACCTCCTCAAATCTCTCTCAATCAGAGGTTCATACCTCCAAAAGGGAAGTTTTCTATTTTGTTCATTTCTTTTATCATTTATGTTCTGAATCAACACTGATCTTCTTCATTTTTAATTCGCAGGTCCAGAAGATTATAAAAGAGGAGGAAAGATGCAGAAGAAAGGGGCCCGGAAAAACGAGAGAACCCGAGCGAGAGCAATAGGAGGACAGAGAGACAGAGAGGAAGAAGAAGAAGGAAAAGCAGAGTCCAGCAAGATCCGTGAGATCTCCGCCCCCAGAACCAAAATTAAAACACCATTAGTTTAGGTTTCTTTTGAATCCCCTTCTCTTAGCCTCTGTTTGATTTTCTGGGAAGAATCTGAATACCCAGGTTTTATCTTTCTCTTTTCATTTCTCTTCTGAATATGGTTCTGTAATAAAATTGTAATCAAGAATTTCTGTTGCAATTTGCTTGCTTCCGTCTTTATTTTTGTCTTCTTCTTTGTTATTGTTCTTTATTATTCTTTGTTGTCACTGTTGTTACTGTCGTTGTTGAATCTGCTACTGAAACTAGGTTTAGGGTTTGGCCTTCTAACGGGGCCAAACCCTAAGTAGGGACTAAACTGTAAATATATAATAAATGAGGACTAAATTGCAAATATACGATAAATAGGGACTGGATTGTAAATATGTGGTAAAAAGGGGTCTGAAAGCAAAGAAATTAAGAAATCTGCCCTTTTTTGTCATTTTCTGTTCATACATTTGGTCTTTCAATGGGACCAAACCATAAATAGGGATTTATTTGCAATTTACCCCTTTCTTTTTTATTTCATAAATTATTATAAATAAATAGGACATTAATGAGGGATTTAAAAGCAAAATAGAAGTTTTTGAATTTGTTTTCCTCATTTAAATATTTTTTTCAAATAAATAAGTTAATAACTAATGGAATTAATTTTTATCTTCAGTTTGTATTTCTGTTTTATTAAAAGGAAATGAAACAATAATAAATACCATAAAAAAGGCTTTTTTTTTATAATTTTTGTTGGTTCTTTTTCTTATTATCTAAAAATTTTGATAAAGGGAATTAATTTTCTAAAAAGGCAAACAATTTTTTATATGAACGATTAACGGGTACCATTTTTTAAATGGGCGCGCATGGGTGCTAATCCTTCCTTGCGCGTAACCAACTCCCGAATCCACAAATTTGGTTTAAGAGACCTCTTTTACAAAGTAAATCAAAAATTAGGTTTTCCAATGTTTTCCTAGAAATAAAAACATCGGTGGCGGCTCCATTTAAATTTCAGGATGGTTGTCACAATACTGAATTTTTTTTTCCTAATGTTTCTTAGTTTAAGTATAAATGAAAATAGGAAACAACGGAAGGAAGCAAACCGACCCTTAATAACTTTATTTTGGTCTACCCTATTCCATTACTTTCTATCAATCCAAACATAGCTAGGAGGGAAACGAGGGAAATGGTTTTGGAATTTGGATAAGTAGAATTTATAGCTTCAATTGATTCAACTAATTCCATTCCAAGGCACTCTCTTTTATTTCCAACCAACCAACAATTAGAGGCTGCTAAAGAACACTATCATGTACCATAATTTATCATTTTGTATTATGCAATAAAGTCGATCTCTGACCTTAAAAGTCAATAGCATGTATGCAAGATGGTCAAAGAAGAGTACACAAGGGAGGAAATCAATTGGAGCCAAGTAGAATTTGGGGATAATCAATCAGGATTTTCTTGATCTTATTGAAAAGTTAATTACTTGTTAGAGACTCAAGTATCACCATTGTTTGTGCAAGGTCTTTTCTACCAGATAAAAAGCTAAGAAACCATTTTTATGTCCTGCATACAGATACCTAGGGGGTAATGCTATTTTTGATGAAGCCTGGTATTATGCCATTTCTTACTTGAAAAACAGAAAATAGATCAAAATGACAAAACAGATTGACATATTATTATTTTCAAATAATATATACCTACAAATTAATTCCTCTATGCAGGAGAGCATGGTGGTAGAACTTGCTCAGATAGATTTATTTACATTACAAGCCAAACCTTGCTCAAATATATTTCATAATTAACCACTATGTTGAGCAAATGACTACAGATTAATATTAACAGAAGGTGTGTGAATGTGATTTTTACAATGAACAGAAGCTGTAAAAGAATTCACAGATGAGAAAGGAAACACCATTGTATATAGTCTCCCTTCCTGCTTAGCATTGCCAATCATCCTCTTGGAAATAATATCCTAAATTGAATAAGAAGAGTCAGTGAAGGAGACTACACAATTCAAAGTTTCAGATAATTTGGCAACAGAAATGATGTTCGAATTAAATTTTGGGACATATAAGGCATCATACAAAATAAAGGAAGGAGATAAGGCAATGGTGCCTCGAAATGAGGCTGTGGTAAACTGGTAGTGGGTAAAGAAATGCTAATTGGCTTAATTGCTCTATAAGAATAGAAAAAAACAATAGAAGATGCAATATGGTCAGTTGCACCTGAGTCTACTAGCCAAGTAGAAAAGGACTTACCTTGAGGAGAAGGCTCAGAAACAATGTGATGAGCACTAACAAGGTTAGAAGCAGCAGATGCACTTGCAGTAGGAGGAGTAGCAGGCAGCAAAGATATTAAACCTTGAATTTGTTCACTAGTGAGACTCGGCAAAGAAGAGGATGCCTCTGAGTCAGGAACACCGGATTGATCAACAACAATGTGAATTACTTGTTTCTTGGTCTTATAACCAGGGGGAAAGCCATGCTTCATAAAGCAAGTGTCCACAGTATGGTTGGTCCTGTTACAGAAGGTACAAATTCTATTGTGACCAATTTTGGATGAAGGAAACTTCCTTCTGCCACGACCTTGAGACTAATTATGTGCAGGTGAACCAGACTGTATAGCAAGCACTACAGGTGCAGGATCAGGGAGAAGAGGGAGATTCAATTGATGTTCTTGTTGGATGATCATAGAATACACCTTAGAAAGTGGAGGCAGAGGCTCCATAAGAAGAATTTGAGACTTTACACTTGCATAGTTGTCATTAAGACCTTGCAAGAAACTCATAACAGCATCGTTCTCACGATATTCAAGAGCAAGTTTAGATGCATCACAGAAACAGAACCACAAACAGGAATAGGTCCGAAATTAGAGAGTTCATCCCAAAGAATTCGCATCTAAGTAAAATATGTAGTTACCGGAAGATCAGATTGCTTCATGGAAAAGATGTCGTGCTGAATTTGCGAGATGCGTGTGGAATCTCCTTTAGAGAAACGATTCTTCAATTCTTTCCAAACGTTATATGCTTCTGTAATCCAAAGAATGCTTGAAGAAATTTCTGTAGATACAGAATGATTGATCCAAGATAGGACCAAAATGTTGCATCGCTTCCAAACAGGAAAATCCGGATTTGAAATTGAAGGTTTTGTGATTGAACCATCAGCAAACCCAAACTTATTCTTCATTTCCAGAGCCATAATCATGGCTTGAGCCTAGAAATGGTAATTCGGTCCCTCTAAGATCGGTTTAACAAGAACTAGGGATGGATTTTCATTTGGATGAATGTAGTATGGATTCAGAGAAGCAGATTTCAATTGCTTCGAAGCAGAAGAGCGACGAACAGAAGAAGAATGCCACATAGAAGAAGAATGAACAGAAGCATTCTCATCAGAAGATGAAGAAGACGAATGAACGGAAGCCATTGTCGCAAAGATTAGAAGAATACTCGAACAAAATCGAGTGAAGAAAGATGAAATTGATGAAATAGTTAGCGATTGATACCATGTTACAGAGAAGAAAATGGAAGAATGAAAGTTGATTTCATTGACCACTAAAGATTGTATATATACAGATTAACAAAGAAGAAAAACTGAGTTGTTAACAGTCTAACAACTTAACTAACTGCCTAAGCTATGATTAAAGCTAACTAACTGTCCTAGCTGTAAATACTAATTTGCTAGCTGTAAATACAATAAAATATTATTGAGATGTATCTAACAAATAGATTTCATAATTAACCACTATGTTGAGCAAATGACTACAGATTAATATTAAAATTTACAGATATGATCTATATGTTAATAACTTTTAATCCAATGGTTGATTTTGAAAAACAGTTTATCCGATAGGATATTATTGAGTGATTGCAACTGTTAGTGTAACTCTTCGGGTGTAATTTGATCCCTCCTCTTTTAATATCATAACGTATTAAAGTATAAATATAACATATATTCTAATGATATGAATGAGCATTTGTATAAAAAAATATATATTTTAATTGTCATACACATACTATTGAGTTGTCTCACACATTAGTAAGATATCTTTTTGAAATATCAGACCATGGTTCGATCATTAAGGAAATATACTTTAGCAAAGATTTAAATTTTATAAATGAGTGCAATGAGAGCGGACGAAAAGAGTTGTGAGAAGAACTCAAAGGCCTAAACCTAGAGTCTGAAGTCGGTAGATAGAGAGATAAGAGAATAAACTAGGTCTCTACTTTTTATGTTGGGAAAAAAAATGGTACACTTTTCAATTCATTATCTATTTTTTTCTCTTTAGTGGGGTCAACACTTATTTTTAAGTGGGGGTAAAAATAAAATTATTCAATAATTAATAAAAGAAGAAATAAGTTAATGAAGTCAAATGCTCCCAATTAACTACACATGAATCCGTCCATGAGTGTAAGTAATAGAAAATAATTAACTGATTAAAAATATGCACCTAATAATTGAATATAAGTCTTTTGTAAAAAAAAAAAAAGTTGTTAACTATTAAGTCAATAATAATTAAAAGTAAAAGAACTAAATGAAATGTAATTTTTTAGAGTAATTTGATTGTGACCTAATTTTTTTTTTTTGAAAAACTCTTTTATTCATTTTAATCTTTATAATTATCTCTTATTCACGTTGTAGAACTAGAAAGGATAGAATAGACAAATAACTATAAAAGGCTTAAATATGTTTTTTAGTCCCTACAAATATAGTGTGTTTTGATTTTAATCCCTGCAAATTTTTTTATTTATTTTTTGTCCCTACAAAATATTTTATTTTGATTTTTGTCCTTTTCATTAAAATTCTCAAGAAAATCGGTGGGACAATGAAGTGTTTTATGCGAATTTTACTATCTTTGATTGAAATAATGGGTTTTAGTTATTCAGATCAAAATTCCGAAGTAATTTGGCACGAAAATAAAGTGTTTTCTATGGATTTTGCAATAAATTTTGATCAGAAGGACTAAAATCAAAATAAAATATTTTTTAGGGACAAAAAATAAACAAAATTTTTTACATGGACTAAATCAAAACACTCAGTATTTGCAGATACTAAAAACATATTTATGCCTTAATTCTGTTAGTAGTTAATTCTGATAGTAGTTTTCTGTTGTAAAATCAGTTAGTTTGTTGAATAAGAGTTAGTTGGAAAATTTAGGCTCAACTAACTATTGTATTGGGCTTAAATAGCCAATTGTTGATCAATTAAGTAAGTTTTACATGCAAAACTATCTCTTCAATTAGTCTTAACAATTCGAATCTTAGTTTCGTCACATTGTAAAAGACTAGTCTCTTTTGCTAGACTCGACGCCCCAGTGGTAAAAGGAAGCTATTTTAATGGGATGGATTTCGTTCTATAATATTGTATTCCGTTAATTTTTTCGACCAATACATTCCAATATTTTAAACAATCTAAATAGTGGAACCTTTAGAGCCCATTTACTTTCTCCATTTGAAGTTTTCATTTTCTAAAATTTGTATTCATTATATATTGTTAACAAGAAAATGAAAGACTCTTGTAGTGAACAATTGTGATAGAGAGATGATGAAAGACTAGAAAGAGAGAATACATTTTTGAAAACAATGAAAATAGTCTTTTGGCATTTCCAAGATTTTCTGAAAATACTGAATTTGTTTTTTCTGATGTTTCTTAGTTTAAGTGGAAATGAAAATAGGAAACAAGGGAAGAAAGTAAATCGACCCTTAATAACTTTGTTTCGGTCTACTCTATTCCGTTACTTTCTATCAATCCAAACATAGATAGGAGGGAAACGAGGGAAATGGTTTTGGAATTTGGATAAGTAGAATTTATAGCTTCAATTTATTCAACTAATTCCATTCCAAATTAAAGGCACTCTCTTGTATTGCCAACCAACCAACAATTAGAGGCTGCTAAAGAACACTATCATTATGTACCATAATTTATCATTCAGTACTATGCCGAGCGAATTCTAATTTTTTTTTTCTTGGCCATCATCCACTAAAAAATTAAAATTGAAAATTTCTTATCACAGAACCTTTTGATGTACAGGTCACATACCAATCATATCATGTTCTTGATAAAAAAAAATGAAGAATATGTTGTAGCAAAGCATCAAGCTATTTTATGTTCTTCCATCTTTTCCCTCTGTTAACCGTAGAGACATCAAAGCAGTGAAATAGCTAAACATCTTCCCTTTCTTTTTTTCTCATTTGACTATTGTTTTTTATTGATCATCAGCACTTAGCAGAATGAGAGTGCTTAAGGCAGAAGATGTAACAGGAAACTTGGATTTTAGGGAATTAATCCGGTAAAACCCTGCTACTAGATATGGAAAGGTGATGAAATGAACACCCTTCGAATATACTAATAGAGTGATGTAATGAAAGAGATGAAGTAAGAGAGAGAGAGTATAATTTCTGTTGTGATATCAATGATGATTATCACATTCCATTTCATTCACAATATAGGAGTGGGAATTCAGTTACACCAAGCATGTGCAATGCACACTTACAAATGGTAAAATGGTAAAATTAAAATGTGAAAAATAAAATGTAAACAAGTAAAACCGTGACAATACCCTCCCCTTAAGAAAATCCTTGACCTCAAGGATTAAAATTTGGAAACTTTTGTTGAAGATCATAGTAAAACTCCCAAGTGGCAGCTTCCTTAGGTTCTCCCAGCCATTGTACAAGCACCTTAGTAGCTGCAACATTTCCCCTCTTAACCATCTTTCGGTCCAGAACAGCAAAAGGAACTCTGGATGATGCAGAAACCGTAGGCAAAGGAGTAAAGACAGCAGTAGAAGGATCCAAGCATAACTTTAACTGTGAAATGTGAAACACATCATGAATTTCAGCAGATGGGGGCAGCTCTAGCTTATAAGCAACAGCACCAATCCTATCAACCACCTTGAAAGGACCATAGTATTTAGGATTGAGCTTATGAGCAGCTTGTTGCCTAGCAGTCACCTGCCTATAGGGCTGCAGCTTCAGAAAAACTGAGTCACCAATGTTGAATTGTCTCTCAGCCCGATTCTTATTTGCCTGCTGTGCCATACGGTTTTGTGCCCGAAGAAGATGAAATTGGAGAAGTTTGATTACAGATTCCCTAGCACTGAGGGTTCTATCAACCTCTTGATTGGGTGATTCACCAGGAAGATAGGGGAGGTGAATGGGAGGGCTCTGGCCGTAAACAACTTCATAAGGACTTGTTTGGATAGAGGAATGGAAGTGTGTATTGTACCGCCACTCAGCTAGAGAAATCCACTTAGACCAACTAGTAGACTTGTCAGCACACATACATCTCAGATAAGTTTCTAGTGACTTATTCACCACCTCGGTTTGACCATCACTCTGAGGATGATAAGCAGTGGATTTGTTCAACAACACACCCTGTAATTTAAACATCTCATTCCAAATAGAACTGAGGAAAATAGGATCCCTATCACTCACCACAATACTGGGCATCCCATGGAGTTTAAAAATATTGTCAAGGAACAAGTGTGCAACATCAAGAGCAGTGTATGGGTGAGAAAGAGTGAGAAAGTGAGCATACTTACTCAATCGATCAACAACAACCAAAATAACCTGCTTGCCATGTGAAGAGGGCAGACCTTCAATGAAATCTAAACTGATTTCATCCCATATACGATGAGGAATTGGAAGAGGCTGCAGCAAACCAGGTGATTTGACAAGTTCAGGTTTGCATTTCTGGCAAGTATCACAGCACCTTATGTAATTCTGGATTTCCTTGTTCATTCCCTTCCAATAAAAGAGAGATTTCACGCGGGAAGCAGTGATATCACAACCAGAGTGGCCACCTATGAATGAATCATGTAGCCACTTTAAGATGATGAGCTTCATTTCTGGATCATTGCCTATCAGTAGCTTGCCTTTCCTTCTTAGTTCATCACGGAACCAAGTGAACTTGGGGTGAGAAGAAGGATCATTCTTCAAATCAGCAACAATTGCCTGCAAGTGAGGGTCAGAAATCCAGGATTGTTTGATGAGAGTGAGGAGGTCCTCATGTGCATTGTTAAGTAACAGAGGCAACAACTCAGCTCCACTTTGTCTAGAAAGGGCATCAGCTGCTACATTGGAGGAACCGGTTTTGTATTGAATTTCAAAGTCAAAACCCATTAACTTTGCCATCCACACCTGTTGAAAAGGTGTGTTGAGTTTCTGATCCAATAGGTATTTAATGCTCTTCTGATCCGATTTGATAATGAAAGGTTTGTGGGAAAGGTAAGCACCCTACTTCTGGACAGCATACACGATGGCTAGGAGCTCTCTTTCATAAACAGACATAGATTGTTGCCTCAGCCCCAGAGATTTGCTGATATATGCAATGGGGTGGTGATCTTGCATCAAAACAGCACCTATACCTTTCCCGGAAGCATCTGTTTCAACAACAAATGTCTTTGAAAAGTCAGGTAAAGCTAGGACTGGAGAGGAGATAAGAGCTGCTTTCAATTGATTGAAGGATTCAGTAGCCTGCACACTCCAAACAAAGGCATCCTTCTTCAACAAATCAGTGAGTGGTCTTGCAATCTTGCCATAGTCACGTACAAATCTCCTATAGTAGCCAGATAAGCCAAGAAAACCTCTCAGTTGCTTGAGGGTTGTAGGAACAGGCCAGTCCTTGACTGCTTGAATCTTGGAGGGATCAGTGAAAACTTGCCCTTGAGATATGAAATGACCGAGGTATTCCACTCTTGATGTAGCAAAGTGGCACTTCTTCTTCTTGAGGAACAAGATGGCTTCTAATTGTCTCAAAAACCTGTCTCAAGTGATCAAGATGAGCATCAATAGTAGGACTATAAACTAGTATATCATCAAAAAACACTATCACAAACTTGCGAAGGAAAGGAGTAAAAATATAGTTCATCAGGGATTGGAAAGAAGCAGGAGTATTTGTGAGCCCAAAAGGCATCACAAGGTACTCAAAGTGGCCACCATGAGTCTTGAATGCTGTTTTAAATTCATCTCCTTCTTCAATCCTCAACTGGTTGAAACCAGACCTGAGATCTAATTTAGAAAACAGGGTAGCAGATCCCAACTCATCCATCAAGTCTTCAATGAGTGGAATGGGGTATCTATCCTTAACAGTGTGCTAGTTAAGTCTTCTATAATCAACACAGAGGCGCCATGATCCATCTTTCTTCCTTACCAAGACTGCTGGTGAAGCAAATGGGCTGTTGCTGTGCCTTATGATGCCCTGGTCAAGCATCTCAGTCACCAATTTGTCCACAGCATCTTTCTGAACTATTGAGTATCTGTAAGGGCGCAAATTGAAAGGAATAATGTCATCCTTGAGAGGTATTTTATGATCAAAACCAGGCCTCCTTGGGGGTAAGTCAGATGGTTCCTGGAAAACATCTTCAAAATCAACAAGCAAGTCCTGCAATTCTAGTGGCAACTCAGATGAATCAGCCTCCAGAGACAACAATTGCAATTTAGGGACTGATAATGTAGGAGTGTCATTATCCAGATACAAAAAACATATCTCAGCCTCGGAGTTCAAAGATTGAGTGAATTTCTTGCTATTAATCATTTTGTTGGAAGGAGTCTTGGCACTTCTCAACAAACATTTTCTGCCCTGTACATTAAACTCCATTTGTAGTTGATCAAAGTCCCAAACAATCTTTCCTAGAGATTTCAACCACTGCACACCTAGAATTAAGTCACAGCAGACAATAGGCAACACATAGACATCACAAGTAAAGGTGCACTGCTGCAAGTGCCAAGTGAATCCTCTCACAATATACATGGCTGCAATCTTGTTGCCACCACCAGCAGTAACAGACATTGGTTTGATTGGCTCAAGCTTGCAACCGAGTCTCTTGGCAGCATCCAAATCAAGAAAATTGTGGGTACTCCCACTATCAATAAGTATATGCAGCAACCTCTTAAGGTACATTCCAGTCACCCTCATGGTTTGGTGGTTCGGGGTACCTGACAGAGCATTCAAAGACAATGTGGGGCTATCGGTTTGGATGGTATCTGCACTTGCCTCACTAGATTGTTCAGTCTCCTCACCCTCATCACTGTCACCCTCAGCTTCTAACATGAAAAATTGGGCTCTCCTATGTTTAAGTTGGTGACCAGGAGTAAAAGGTTCATCGCAAAACATACATAATCCTTTAGCCTTTCTTTCCTCCATTTGGGCACTAGTGAAGGGACCAGCAGGTTTGTAGTTGGTGTTTCTGGGATTCTGGGTAACTGTTTGGGCTAGGGTAATGTTTGGTTTCGGGTTAGAGGCAGGATTTTGGTTTGGGACAGGGGATTTGGTGAAGTTGGGTTGGCTTTTTGAGTAATTGTTAAATGAGTGTGAGGTTGGGGTAAATTTCTGGTTAGGGCGAAGAATTGGGGTTTTGGAGGATTCATATAATCTAGCTAAATTTGCAGCGTGTGCAATGTCAGTGGGATTGAACATCCGCATTTGCATCTGGGTAGTGTGTTCTAAACCAGAGAGAAAAATGCTAAGAGCATGTTCCGGTAGGAGTGACACCTGGGTTTGAGCAAGCTCAAATGCATCGATGTAGTCCTGGACCTTGCCAGTGTGCTTGATCTGAATGAGAGTAGAGAGTGGATCTTCGTAAACGTCACCAAATCGAGCTACAATATCAGTCACGTACTGAGGCCAAGGTGGGTAAATGTCGAATTTCCGTCGAATATAATTCAAATGCCACTGGAGAGCTAACCCATCCATGTGGATTGAAGCAAGGCGCACCATATTCTCCGGCGGCGTTTCGTCAAGCCGGAAAAATTGATCGCAACGGTACAACCACTCCTTCACGTTTCGTCCGTCAAATTTGGGGAAATCCACCTTGGAGATCCTCGTTGCGTACAAACCAGTAGCTCCAGTGCCGCCATTTCTGTTACCGCGAGGTCTCGTTGCATTGTTCACCGATCCTTCTAGTTGAACTTGTGCACGCAACATCGTACGCATTTCCTCCATGCCAGCTACCAATTGTTCCATTCGCGAGCTCAATTCAGCATGCTTGTCGTCATGCTTTTTGTCCAGCTCGGCAATAGTTGTAGCAGATCGAGTTCCAGAAGCCATTGGAAGCGAAAATTCAGAGTACCAGGAAAGAACTACTGATACCACTTGTAACAGGCAACTTGGATTTTAGGGAATTAATCCGGTAAAACCCTGCTACTAGATATGGAAAGGTGATGAAATGAACACCCTTCGAATATACTAATAGAGTGATGTAATGAAAGAGATGAAGTAAGAGAGAGAGAGAGTATAATTTCTGTTGTGATATCAATGATGATTATCACATTCCATTTCATTCACAATATAGGAGTGGGAATTCAGTTACACCAAGCATGTGCAATGCACACTTACAAATGGTAAACTGGTAAAAGTAAAATGTGAAAAATAAAATGTAAACAAGTAAAACTGTGACAGAAGATTCAATAAACATATCCAAGAAGTACAATTAATTAATCATGAACTTGCACCTAGATCCATTTTGATTTTTCCTGTTTTACAATCAAAATCCATAAGTCAATTCCCAGCCAATAGAGACACATTTTGCTGACAAGCTATTGCACTGGTTCCTTGTACAAAACTCAGCATATCTTTCTTAATGGAGATGTTCCAATCCTCAGGCAAAGGTCTGATTTCCAATATTGTTGCAACAAGATTGGAAAAGTGTACTCCAGTGGCAAAGTGAAGAGTTGTAACTAGTTAATATTATTTATTTGCTTTTTGGAAAGATTCCATTTTCTTTTTTGTTTATTCTTGTCAAAGAGGTCACAGTGAATTTTAACATAATTGTGTAATGGGACTTCAGAAAGGAATGAAATAAGAGAAAGTTTGGTTTATTTCAACTTAATACTTATTATAATTGATTGAAAGGATCATTTAGGTAGTAGTGAAGTTGTCCACTGGAAGAAAAAGAGGATGAGACCTAGCAGGAGGGAGCAATTCTTGCATGTTCTTATGAAGAGTTTCTAGTGAAAAGTGGTCAGAAAGTACTATTAATTGTTTTTTCAGTTTGGTCAAAAGTAAGCATCAAAAAACAAAAATGGAACTTTGGTTCAGTGGGAAAAAGATGGACTGATGTACACAGAAGGAAAAACGTAACAACGTTGCCCTGAAGTGTAACTGATATGAATCCCCAACATTTTGCCAATGCTGATGCACAAAGGTGTGAAAAAAAGGATCACATATTGTATGAGTTGTCCGCTAATTATAAACTGAAATTCTTCATAATAAGGGCATGAAGATTCAAGATTTGGCACTAGGACCAATAACAAGAGGGAGAGCAAAGAAGATTAAGGAGCAATTAGAGAATCAAATGGCTTATTTGCTTGATGATAACAAGAGTTCTAAGATTGTTCCTTGTCTTATAAATCTATTAGTAATTGAGATTGTTTAGATTTTCTTTAATTGTAATAGACTATGTTTTAAGTTTGTAACTTGGGTTTAAATATGTAGACATGTGTTAAACTCTTTGGGCCATGTTTTGGGCTTGTATGTGGGCTTTGTTTTGCTTGTGTAGCCATGGCCAAACCCTACCTATATAAGGCTTGGGTGTGCTTCTTGTAGGGGACTTTTTTGAACATTTTTATGAAATTGTGAGTTTAGAGCAAATGCTCCTCTTTGTTCTTCATTGAACCTATCATGGATCTTATCAAGGCTTAATTGCTCTTGTGGCGATCTACACTGAGGATTATCATTCTTCCATGAAGAATGTGCTCTTCATTCTTGAATCATCTCTCATCTTTCCACATTTGTGAGTTCTTTCCCTTTTCTTGCATTTTGTGTTTGGAAAAATTATGATGTTTGGAATGATCCTTGGATTTTTAGTGAATTTACATGTGTAGTTCACATCATGTGGTATCATTGAGCCTCTTCCATGATCATAAATTTTTCCAACTTTTCTTACATTTTCCTCTTTTCATTTTTCGGTTTTCATAGTCATTTTCTCATAGATCTGTCGGTCATTTTCTTGAATCTGATTTTCTCTTGCATCTCATTTTGTCTTCCTTCTTAGATCTGAAAAAAAAACAAACAAACAAACAAACGAAATCTGCAACCAGTTCGGTGTTCAAAAAAAAAAAGGATTCTGTTTTGCTTGAGTTTGATCCTTGAAACTTGTTGTTGATTCTCGAGTTTAATGTGTTTCTGGTCAAATCGCATCAACTTCAGGTATTCTGACCTCAAATTCGCTTTTTCTGAATATTCTGGATCTTTGTGTATGAAACTCCATGGATGAACATTGATGTTGCAAGTTTATTGTTGATTCTGGATGCCATGTTTTTAATTTCATGTTTGCAAGTTGTTTCTGATCAATTTCGCACCAAAATCTGTGTTGTTTAACGCCAAATTTCGGATCTGCAATTTTTCTGCTTCATGTGAAAACACCATTGTTGAAGCTTCTAGCTCTTGATGTTCATGCTTGATCTTGATGATTTTGTGTAGTCTTGGGGTTAATTGTTGACAGAAAGTGATTTATTGTGTGTTTTAAGGTCATTTCCATCATTTCAATTCTGATTTTGAGTGAAAATCGCAATGCTTAGTTGCTGGAAAATTTTCTGATCTTCATAGTGTTCATCATCATCTTACTCAATTGAAGGAGTTTGATCCGAAAATATTGTTGAGAAATTGTTTTTGGTGTTATTTCTTCATTTCTTACTCAAATCTGGAAATTCAAAAGCCTAAATTGATTAGAAAAAATAGAGGAATTCAATTCTGCAGAGAAAAAGTGAAAAAAAGGGCTTCTGAAAAAAAGTGATTCTGCTCATAAAAAAAAGCACTTATAGAAAAAGGCGCTACTGAAAAATACACTGTCATTTCCAGAAAATTCTGAAAAAATTCCCCAACACTTCTCAACATATTTGCTAGCTTCTAAATTTTTTTTTTGGAATTTTTGGGCCATGTTTGGTTGGTGAAAAAAAAAACACACAATTAAGTCATTTTTTGGGCACTTTTTGACTTCATACTTGTCTCCTTTGACCTCTACTATTTGAGTGTGCTTTCTTGATGATCTTTTTCTTGTTTGTCTTTTAAATTTCTTTGGTTTTGTCTTAAGAGTCTCATTTTGTCATTTTTGACCTCTTGGATGATACATTTCATTGTGTGTTTCCACAAGTGCATTTAAGTTTTTCACATTCTTGATTGAGCAATTGGTGGGTTCTTTGAAGAGCTTCATGAGTAGCAATTTTAGGGAGTGGAAAAAGGCAAGTGTGAACATTAGAGAAAAAGCCTAAAATTGTGTGAAACACGAGTGATACTTTCTTTGAGTGAAACACTTAGCGAGTGGCGAGGTCCTTTTCATTTTATTTTATTTTATTTTATTTTTTTCTATTATTTTTTTGGTATACTTGTGATCTTGGAATTTAGCTATGGGTGACTCTCCATCTACTTCCCCAAGGACGACATCCCTTATTGGTCATATGGCTAGAATGTTGGAAGCTCAAACCAATATATTCAATGCTCAAGTCAATGAATTGAGGGAGGAATTTTTGCATCAAAGGGATGCTAGGTCCGCACATGAGAGACATTCTAATGTTGGTGAATATGATGATGAATTTGAAAGGGATGAGAGGTATGAACATCATAGGCATAGGAGAAGGCATAGGGGACATGGAAGACATCATAGGGATCATAGTGATGATGGAAGGAGGCATAAAAGGCATGATGATAGGTATGAAAGTGGCAAAATTAATTTTCCCTCATTTCATGGGAAAAGTGATCCGGATGCTTATTTAGATTGGGAACTTAAGATGGATCAATTGTTTGAAGCTCATGATACTCATGAAGATATGAGGGTGAAATTAGCTTCTTTGGAATTTAAAGATTATGCTTTACTTTGGTGGGACCAAAATGTAAAGGATAGGAGAAGGTGTGGTGCTAGAGAAGTGGATGATTGGGAAGATTTGAAAAGCATTTTGAGAAAAAGATATGTTCCCTCTCATTACCATAGGGAATTACACCAAAAGCTCCAAAATTTAAAGCAAGGGTCCAAAAGTGTTGAAGACTATTACAAAGACTTTGAAACCTTGAGGATTAGATCCAATACAAGGGAGGATGAAGAAGCTACAATAGCTAGGTTCCTCAATGGCCTAAGCTATGACATAAGGGATGTGGTGGAACTCCAACATTTTGTAGATGTTGAGGAGCTTGTCCATCAAGCTTCTAAAGTGGAGCAACAAATTAAAAGAAAAGGCAACTACAAGAAATATTCCTCAAGCAAAGATAAGGATGCTTCACATTGGAAGGATAAGCACAAGAGGGAGGGCTCAAAGTCCCCCAAGGCCGGCCCTTCAAAGGAGGGAGGTAAGTCTTCTAACCCTTCTAAATTTACTTCTTCCGGTTCTTCATCCATCAAATGCTTTAAATGCTTAGGAAGAGGTCACATAGCATCAAACTGCCCAAATAAAAAAACCATGATTGCAAGAGGCAAAGATGTTTATGAAACCGCTTCCTCATCATATTCTTCCCCTTCACAATCCTCTTCAAATTCTTCTTCAAGTGAGCAAGAGAGTGATTGTGAATTGCCTCCCCTTAAAGGAGATCTTCTCATGGTAAGAAGACTCCTAGGAGTCAAAGTAAAGGAGCATGATGATTCTCAAAGAGAAAATATTTTTCATACAAGATGTTTAATTAATGAAAATATTTGCTCTTTGATCATTGATGGAGGTAGTTGTACAAATGTGGCTAGCTCTAGATTAGTCAATAAACTTGATATGAAAACAACTCTCCATCCTAAGCCATACAAATTGCAATGGCTTAACGAAAAAGAAGAACTCTTGGTTGACAAACAAGTCTTGGTTTCTTTTAGCATCGGTAAATATCATGATGAAATTTTATGTGATGTTGTGCCTATGGAGGCGGGCCACCTATTGTTGGGTAGGCCATGGCAATTTGATCGTATGGTCATACATGATGGTAGAACCAATACCTTCACTTTTATGCATAAAAAGCATAAAGTGACTCTTTTGCCTCTTAGTCCCTAAGAAGTTTGTCATGATCAACTTGCTTTGAAACAAAAAAGGGAACAAGAGCAAAAGGAGGAAAAGGGGAAACCTATCTTGAATGTCCATAAATCAAGTAAAAAGGGTTCAATTCCTACGGTTGAAAGTTTATTTCTTAGAGAGCATGTGGTTAGGAAAGCCTTGTTGGCAAGACAACCTTTATACCTTCTTTATTGTAATGATTTGTGTTTGTCTTCCTCTCAAGAGGCTTTGCCTAGTGCTTTGGATTGTCTATTGCATGAATTTAATGATGTGTTTCCAATGGATATTCCTCATGGCCTACCTCCCTTGAGAGGCATTGAGCACCAAATTGATTTAATTCCCGGTGCTTCTTTGCCTAATAGGCCTCCTTATAGGAGTAACCCGGAACAAACAAAAGAAATAGAAAGACAAGTTCAAAAGCTTTTGACTAGTGGTTGGGTTAGGGAAAGCCTAAGCCCTTGTGCTATGCCAGTTATCTTAGTCCCTAAAAAGGATGGATCTTGGCACATGTGCACCGATTGTAGGGCTATAAATAACATCACTATCAAGTATAGGCACCCAATACCTAGGCTTGATGACATGCTAGATGAGTTACATGCGGCTTGTATATTTTCCAAAATTGACTTGAAAAGTGGGTATAATCAAATTAGGATCAAAGAGGGGGATGAATGGAAAACCGCTTTTAAGACTAAGTTTGGTCTTTATGAGTGGTTAGTCATGCCTTTTGGCTTGACCAATGCCCCAAGCACTTTTATGCGTTTGATGAACCATGTATTGAGACATTTTATTGGAAAATTTGTTGTTGTGTATTTTGATGACATCCTCATTTATAGTTTGAATTTGAATGACCACATTGACCATTTGAGGAGTGTCATGAATGTCTTGAGAAATGAGAAGTTATATGCTAATCTTGAAAAGTGTACTTTTTGTAAGAGTGAGGTCATATTTTTGGGTTTTGTTGTGAGTGCACAAGGTGTCAAAGTTGATGAAGCAAAAATCAAGGCCATAAAGGATTGGCCTACACCTAAGTGCTTGAGTGAGGTAAGGAGTTTCCATGGCCTAGCTAGCTTTTATAGGCGCTTTGTGCCTAATTTTAGTACCTTGGCCGCTCCTTTGAATGAAATTGTGAAAAAGGATGTTCCTTTTAGATGGGGAAAAGAGCAAGAAGAGGCCTTCAATGCTCTCAAGAATAAATTGATGAATGCCCCAATTTTAGCTTTACCCAATTTTGCAAAAACTTTTGAAATTGAGTGTGATGCCTCTAATATAGGCATAGGGGCCGTGCTCTTGCAAGAAGGTCATCCTATAGCCTACTTTAGTGAAAAGTTAAGTGGAGCTAGTTTAAACTACTCTACTTATGACAAAGAGTTGTATGCCTTGGTGAGAGCATTACAAACTTGGCAACACTATTTACTTCCTAAAGAATTTGTGATCCATAGTGATCATGAATCTTTAAAGTATCTAAAGGGCCAAGGCAAGCTTAATAAGAGACATGCAAAATGGGTTGAATTTCTTGAACAATTCCCTTATGTCATTAAACATAAAAAAGGAAAAGCAAATGTAGTGGCAGATGCTCTTTCTAGGAGATATGCATTAATTTCCACCCTTCAAACAAGGCTTTTAGGTTTTGACCATGTCAAAGAATTGTATGCCTTGGATGATGACTTTGCCTCTCTTTTTCATGCTTGTGAACTTATGTCTCATGACTCATTTTATAGGCATGATGGGTATTTGTTTAAAGGAACCCAATTGTGCATTCCTAAATGTTCATTGCGTGAGTTACTTGTTAGGGAAGTGCATGAAGGGGGATTGATGGGTCATTTTGGGGAACATAAAACTTTAGAGATGTTGCAAGAGCATTTCTTTTGGCCTAAGATGAGACATGATGTGCATTTGATATGTTCTAGATGCATTGTTTGTAAAAAGGCCAAGTCTAAGAGCATGCCTCATGGGTTGTACACCCCCTCCCTATACCATCTTCTCCTTGGGTTGATTTGTCTATGGATTTTGTGTTAGGCTTACCTAAGAACAAGCATGGCCGAGATTCTATTTTTGTAGTGGTTGACCGTTTTTCTAAAATGGCCCATTTTATTCCTTGCCATAAGGTTGATGATGCATGCCACATTGCTAATTTGTTTTTCAAGGAAATTGTTAAATTGCATGGAGTGTCCAAATCCATTGTGTCGGATAGGGACTCAAAGTTTTTAAGTCACTTTTGGAAGACTTTATGGGCTAAGCTTGGAACTAAGCTCCTATTCTCTACTACTTGCCACCCTCAAACGGATGGTCAAACCGAAGTAGTCAATAGGACCTTAGGAACCATGCTTAGGACTATTTTACAATCCAATTTAAGGGCATGGGAAGAATGTTTACCTTTTATCGAGTTTGCATATAATAGGGTGCCTCATGGCATTACATCTTATTCTCCATTTGAGGTAGCATATGGTTTTAATCCACTAACCCCTCTAGATTTGATTCCATTGCCCATAAGTGATGAAGTGTTACATCAGGATGCCGAAGCCAAGGCACAATATGTGCAAGAGCTACATGCTAAGGTCAAGGAAAATATTGAGAAAAAGGTTGAGCACTATGCAAGGAGTGCCAACAAAGGAAAGAGGAGAGTGGTTTTTGAACCCGGTGATTGGGTTTGGGTTCACCTTCGGAAGGAAAGGTTCCCTTCCCAAAGAAAATCCAAACTCCAACCTAGGGGTGATGGTCCTTTTCAAGTCTTGGAGCGCTACAATGACAATGCATACAAGATAGACTTGCCCGGTGAGTACAATGTAAGTACCACATTCAATGTTAGTGATCTTTCCCCCTTTGATGTAGGTGAGCATGGAGACCTTGGAGAGCACTCTCATGAAGATTCAAATTCGGGGTCAAATTCTCTCCAAAGGGGAGGGAATAATAAGGACATGAAGATTCAAGATTTGGCACTAGGACCAATAACAAGAGGGAGAGCAAAGAAGATTAAGGCAAAAGAAATTTATGGACATCAGATAACTTGCAAAATCTGCCATCAGCATGCCAATTAAACTTGCAAAGAGATTGCTTTGACAAGTGAGGAAAAGATACATGTTTTTGTGAGGAACACTTGTAATATAGGTATACAATGTTAGCAACTTAAGGGAATTCAACTTCTAATCACAATGAATACGTAACAGTTAAAAACTAATTTCTGTTGCATAGATTCAAGTTATTCTAAACAGCCAACTTTAATTGCATAAAATTTGCCAAAACAAATGTATACGTATCTCTCTATTATTATTATTTTTTTGAAAGTTATCTCTCTATTATTAGTTATACATACACTAGTATATAATCCAGAACCATGAAATAAAATAACTGAATAAAGTGTTGTACATAGATAACTTGAAAGTTCTAATCACTACTAAACTAGTAGTGTCTGGTGGTCGTAACAATCAATGTAAACGATTGCGCTTGCGTAGATTATAACTTTTTGTAGTTGTAGAGGCTGTGATTGAATTCTCTCCAACTTCTTCTGGAGGTATAAAGTCAGGATCATCAAGGCAATTCACATCATCAGGTAAATCAGCATCTACCCACTGAGACCAATCCACATAATCAGTAGTAGTATCCAAGTCCCACGATGACTCCTTTATTTTTTGCATGCTGTTAATCTTGTTAATTAAAGTTAGCAGCATTTGATGGTTCAATCTTTCATAGTCCCTACATGATTAACAACCAATTCTATTAGATACAAAAAATTATATATAAATAGCCAACTTTTACTGTTTGTATACTTACCTGTATGTGCAAATGGCATATAGAAGTTGAACTGAAGCTGCTGCCATGAAAAATAAGCGGACCTTGTTTATTATCCATGTTTGTTGCTCGATGTTATCACTCGTTAAACGAATAACGAATACTTCCATGAAGAGAGCAGCACAAAGCTCTGTAAAATTCCAATAACATATTTAGTCAATAATTATTTAGAGTTTTATAAACTAAAACAACTAGTTAGGGTGTACTTACCAATGTATAGTAAGGGCCTGACATTGTAAGTTTGCTTTGTGCTAGTCAACATAAAGATGACAAAGATTGATATGGCATAAATGAAGAAAGCTTTAATCACTCTTGATTCAAGCAACATGGCATTTTGCAAAGCAAAAAGCTTGTCCAAGGCAACAAACATGGTAGCCTGCTTTGCTTCAAAAGATTCCTATGGAGAACAAATAGAGATTCCTGATTAAAAAGTCATTATGAATACATGGCATATAAGGAATTAACAACTAAAACCAATAGTCCACAAGAAGTTGCAAACCTGAGCAGATAATATGGATTTTGAATTTTCCATTAGTCTGTCATGAAGTCCTTGAATCTGTTCCTGCCGCTTAAGAAGCTCTTCTTGTTGCTTATGTCCATATTCAGCAAAATATTGTAGGCTTTTCCTACATTTCGCACTTTGAAGTCAACATTTTTTCAAATATAATTTATGAATACAAATTTTCCAACAGTTAACATATCTACCTGCTCTCCTCTAGTGCTTTGAATTGAACCTCATTCAATGAATTTAGGCCCTTGAGTGCTGTGGATTGTCCATCGAGAAGTTCTTGTTGTTTATCTAAGGAAATCCCGGCCATATTCCCAATATCTTCAGCTTTGCTTTGCAGACTGCTCATCCTCGATGACATAGCATCTCCAACTTTAATTACCTCATTCTCAATTTCAATGGCTTCCTCTCTTAACTTTTCAATTTCTTTTCCCAAATAATTGTAAGACTCCTTCAGCATTGCTACCCCATCCTCCAAATTCCTCTTCAAGTCCTCTTGTCCTTCTTTTAGCTGTAATTGTGATGCTGCAATTTTTGTAGTTTGCTCATACACACTCTCTGAATGCCTTAATACCACATCAATATGACCCTCCACATTTTTAACCGTTTGAGCTACTATTTGTGTGTGACTACTAACAGAATCAAGTGAATCATAAATTTGCTTTGAGCCTTGTAATAGATGTTCTGATTTCTCTTCAATGCTATCTAACTTGTCCTCAACATATTGTGCTGAACTTTTCAGTTCAGTCACAAGTCTCTCAGTTTCATGTTTGAATGCATGTGTCCTGTATAAGTGTAAAAAAACTTTGATCAAGTTGAGATAAGCACACCAAAAAAATAAAAATCTAAATAAGAATTTACACAAGGTTTGGGAAAAGAAAATGCACTTAACTGTAATTGATAACAAATGGAGTTGGTTTCAAGGTAGAATTCAAGGTAAACCTTATGTGCAAGGTCATCTAAGTTTCTTAGGCATATAGCAATTGAAGTTTTGGGGTCACAATGGGGAAAGGAAGGCCTTCCAGAATCCCTCTGAAAGCAATCACTTAGATGCCAAGCAAACCTAGACCTCTTCTCATCAGCAGCCAAAATCTCAGAACAACCAGCAAAAAGATGTTGATAAGCATTTTGCCAACATGCGTTTGAGCCAACCATTTTATTCTTAGCATTCTCTATTAGCTTGATTCCCTTTTGGTCGTTGAAGGCCTCAATGGAGAATTCAGCACTAGAACCTCTAAAACTACTTGCTTCATTGGCATAAGACCTCTCACTAGAGTGAGTCTCTTTATTAGATGATGAAAACCAACCCCATGACTCGCATCTTAATAAGAAAGAGACCAAAATAAGAAGAACAAGAAGATGGCTCCCATGATCCATTTGAGAATCTTACCACACTTATCAGTTTAAAGTTCCACAAGTGAAGGTTAAACCTGCATCAAACACACAATAAATCAGCCAACTTTTGCTACCAAAATCTATTACCTCATGTTGCAAACATGCTAACAACTTAGGGAGGAGATTATTCTTGAAACATTCACCATTCTTTTACAAAATAAAAGACTAAAACTAGAGTTGATTTCCTGGCATAAATTTATAAATATCATAATATACTTTATCAGGTTCCAAACAATATATGAATAAAATGAGAAACGGGACATGCGGTATAAACTTGTATATAGAAATTATGAAATGAATTTTGTCCCACAAAGCAAAATCATTGGACTTTAAGGATCTACGGAATGTTTATGTGGGACAAGAATGAATAGATTCTGAATTCATACAGACCCTTTGGTTGGATGTTTCAAACCCAAAGAATCCATTGGACCATCGTGCCTCATGACTCTTCAAAACGGTAACTTCAGTTCAAAAATGAGAGATTAAGAAGGCCAAATTAAATCTCATTATGGTTTTCCAATTGTAGCAAAAGCAAAACAAGGAAACGTTATTTTTTATCCTTATTACTATCTCTCTTTAATGGAGCAAACAAAATCACAAATCACCATGTTATGTTGGGTACTTTAGTATTTAGTATATGCACTTCACAAATAAATTGAGAGCGAGAAAGAGAGAGACTAACAATTCCTAAGGAAAGTCAGATTCAGTGTTTTGAGTCGCTAACGTGTGAACAAATTAAGGGTTTGGGCTATGCTTGAAAGGGATATATAAAGAAATGACAAACTTGGGGTCCAAGAAATATAATGTTGGAACAGAACTAACATATACGAGAGAGCTTTCCTTGTTTTTTTTATAATTCCCTCAATCATGTCACTTTCCCTAAATCACAAAAATAAATATTTTATGATTTTCGATTTTAGATAATCCATAAAAATAATTTACATCACATCACATAATCGTGAAAGGGATCTTCATTCTCTTCGCAAATATAGTAGCGAATCAAGCATTTTTTAAGTAATATTAAACAAAATAAAGAAAAGATTTTATAAAAGGGTTTTTCCAAAAAAAAAAATGTGGAAGCAGCCAATATCCAACACCTATTATGATAAATCAAAATAATTAGATACGATTAAAATAACAAGTAAATTAACATTACGTAACTGTTGGGTCGTTGCAATACCCATAAACAACAAGGAGAAAGTGCCGGAACAAAAAACAAGAAGAAATTGAGGACGATTAAAATTTGAGATGAAAATCAGAAAACACATTTCAAGTCGAACAACAAAAATTTCCAACTTTATAAATGATTTTTTTTTTTGGCTAAAAAACTCGCAAGTAAATGACAGAGTAAATCACACACAAATTGACACAAATGAAACAAGCCTGATGACGCTTCCACTTTCTATGTATATATGACTTGCAAGAAAAAAGAGCAGAGAGAGTGAGAGAGATACCTGTAGAATGGAAGGGGGGTACTTTGACCTATATGGTTCTCGTTTGAGAGACCACCAAATTCAAACATTCAAGCTTGTATAATGATAGGAGGAAACGATACAAATTAATGTTGCGTCTTGGAAAGGAAACAGTGTGTTGAATCCAAAAAGGCGCGCAGCGGTTGGCATCCGTTGTGTGATGGCACAAATCGTTTATGGTCTTCCCGGCGTTCTTGCGGCTCCGTTGTCGCACTGCAGTCACAAGCAGCGGACTTTTGCTGCAGGTAGCGTTAGCGGCCAAACGCGAGCCCCACCGCTGAATCGCGACCTTCTCCATCTCCATTGTAGACCCCGTAAGACAGTTCACCGACATGGCACCCTCCGCAATAAGCCGGTCAAGCTCCCGCAAAATCCAAAATTAGAAGATAGCTTCACAACTTCAAGATTCAGAGAGGAAAAGACAGAGAAGCACTCACAGAGAGAGAGAGAGAGGATTCCCCAAGCGTGTATATGAGTTGTGTTTTTTTGGGTATTAATTAATTATGGGTTGTGTTCCAAAAAAAAGTCTCTGCTTATAAAATATAAAATAATTTATATGTAAAATAGTATGTATTAAAAATATTCAGTAGTCACTGACTAGTCATTTCACTGCGCTGGGTTATGTTTTGTAAGTCCCAAGGCCGGTAGGTGTATGTGTTTTTAAGTGTGTGTCTGGTTCTGCGACGACGACATAATTAATTTTATGGAATTAATTTTAGTTAAAAGTGAGTTGAGCATAACGAAATTTTTGTTAGAATACATACAGATAAAAAGTGGTTTTTTATCAATTCATATTATTTAAATAGTTTAGATTAGAATTGATTTTATGTGTGCAATTACCGAAATGTGTCCTAATGTGTGTAAAATTAAATTTCTCTCTATTTTAGATTATTATTTATATTAATGTTTAATTATTAAATTTAATATAATTGTATAAATTTAAATTTATGTTGATATAATATCTTTTTTTAAAGAAACTATTTAAATTACGTTGGTATATTAACACAAAATGTTTATATACGATGACGTTAAAAAATATGGGCCTCTTATGTTAAATTATCAAAAAAAAAGGCCATACAACGTTTTTAGAAAGGCTGTTGCTTCCAACACCCCACCATGCTGCTGTCAGCACCCCCATCCCACTAATATTTGTGAAATCTCGAAAATACCCCAAACACCAAAACCCAAAAATAGTTTTTTTCCCCTCCCATGACCTGTTCCTTCTCCTTCCCATCCCTCCTCAACCAGTCCGCCGTGAGTCCACCCTCGCTCCCCTCTGTCTTTCCCTCTCCCTCTCCTTCTCATTCCGAGCACAACCCCTACCTCTCGCTTTTCCATTCTTTCCGTCGTGAGTGTCTTCCCTCCCTCTTCCTCCACCGCCGCCAGACCTTTCCCCCTCCCCCTCTCTGTCCTTCTCTCTTTCTCTCCTTCTCCTTCATTCCGGTGACCCCCTTCCCCTCTCTATTGTTCACTCTCCCTTGTCTTTCACGACAGTGTTCTTCTCTTCCCCCCCCCACGTTCTCCTTTCACTCGTCGCAAGGAAGCAATCGTCGCATCCTTTCACTCGGCGCAACGAAGCCACGAATCCCCATTCTCACCATTGCAGGTCAGTTTTCCTTTCTCTCGCATTTACAGGCTTCCGGCAATTAAGAAGTCGAAAGCAATTTTTAAATCATGTGTAGGGTGTATTTATGCTACCGTCAATTCAATATACCGGAATGTAAGCAAATTAGTGTTAGATAGCTTCCAGCAACTGAATTGTCGGATATGTAAACGTTTTACATTACCGGCAACTTAATACCCGGAACCCAATTGAAACTATCTGATATTCCTTCCGACAACTGAATTTCTGGTTGTCTAAAAAGTTTACACGTCC
The DNA here is from genome assembly GCA_037113605.1 of Calophaca sinica. Classification (NCBI taxonomy): domain Eukaryota; kingdom Viridiplantae; phylum Streptophyta; class Magnoliopsida; order Fabales; family Fabaceae; genus Calophaca; species Calophaca sinica. The sequence continues at coordinate 93,801,873 of CM073732.1, read as the reverse complement.
AGCAATTAAGTTGTCGGAAGGTATTTCAAATAGTTTCAATTGGGTTCTGGGTATTCAGTTGTCGGAAGCTATTTAAAATCATTTTCTTATTTTTAATTCTGCAACTTTTTATGTATAAATATAATTACGTGTGTAGATATGGAAAGAAATAAAGAGCGTAGGAAGAGGCCAACGGCTTCGGAATGTAAACAGAGCGAAGCTGCGCAGCAGGATGAGAATGTTGACCACCAGGTTGAGGCAGAGAATGTAGAGACTGAGATTCCTCCACCACCACCCATGGTGTCTGCAGCCCAAGTCCAAGGACCATTTTCGGGAGGTCCTGAAGATACCTCACTCCTGAGCACCTTTGCTGATCACACTGCTCTTGGGTTGTGGACTGGAGTTGAGGAGGTAATGAACTGTGTATTATAATTTAATTCGATTTAATTGTTGGATGAACATAACAATTGTTTTGTTGGTTTCAGGATCGCAGATCGGTTAGAGTGATCAGCCATGGTCCAAAGATTGGGGACTTTGGAGAACCTGCAGATGCTATCAAGGAGAGAGTGATTCGTTTGGGGCTGGCCCCACTGATCTACTGCACATACAGGCTATTGGACAGGGGCCTATTGTCAGCATTTGTTGAGAGATGGCAACGAGACACCTACAGCTTCCATTTGCCCGTAGGAGAGTTGTCGGAATACATTTTCAACAGCTTCTGGCAATTCAATTACCGGAATACATTTTCATTACTTGTTTGAAAATGTATTCCGGTAACTCAATTGCCGGAAGCATATTTATGTTTCGGTAATTGAATTGCCAGAATACATTTTAAACAGAAGCCTGTAAATCTGCGAGGAAAAAAAAGCAAAAACGCGAAAACGAACAGAACTATTTCCGGTGGTCGCTGGGTTAGTCGCGGTGGCCCCTTGGGAGGTGTTCTGGTATTGGGGGGTAGAGGGGTGGTGGCTCCGATGAGTTTTCCGGTGGTGGGGGAGGGATAAGAGGGAGAAGGAAGAAGAGAAATATGGGTTTTAGGTGAGTGAAGGTATTTTGGGGAGGTGGTGGCAGTGGAGGGGAGGTGCTCCGGTGGTTGGTGGTGGAGGACGATGGTGGGGTGGTGGACGACAGTGGTGGCGTGGTGGAGGAGAGGAGGGATGAAGAAGAATAAAAGGGAGGGAAAACAAAAATTAAATTTGGGTTTAAGTGCCAATGGTATTTTTGGGATTTCATAAGTATTAGTGGGGTGGAGGGTGATGGCAGCAGCATGGTGGGGTGCTGGAAGCAACCCCCTTTCAGAAAGCACACAGAAAGCACCCATAATCTGTCAGCTAAACTTGTTACGCGTTTTTTTATTGCGTTACTTTTATATTATTTTTTGAAAAAAAATCTACATTTTTATATATCCTTCTTTTATGTATTTTTAAAATAGGAAAAATATAGAAAAATTAAGAGAGTTATAATGCGCATAACGATGGCAAAATTTTTTTGCCCCTATTCGCGTATTTATTATAATTATTTTTTAAAAATATAATATATATTCAATAAAATTTTCTATCGAGATAATATAAATTGTATTTTATTCATTATTTAATATTTTTTAATGAATGAATCCATAATAATAAAACTTTGTAAATGTAGATACTGCATATAGTATATTATATAACGTTAATATAATATTTTGTTATATTAAGTTGTATGATTTTTTATGTTAAATAATTAAATACCCTTCCTATAAAAAATTATTAAATACACATGATATCCTTAGAAACCTGTTACCCGCATAAATATCGATAGATATTAATGGGTATGGATACGAGAAAAACACTATTGACCCCCGGCCCCGCCCCTTGTCATCCCTAGATGTGCAACTGATTACTATTAACACCCTTTTTCTGCTCATACACCCCAAAAGAACCTTTTCATACTTTTTTTTTCTCAAAATGCCTCTATTCAGAAGTAAACTTTCGGAAAATATGAACTCAGTCCGTTGGTCAATTGTCTTCTAGAAGTTAATATTATACTAAAATACACTAAAATATTATATCTCTGTTGACATGATTTAAATTTAGCCAAGAGATCGACTAAAACTATCAATAAACGATTCCTTTTTTTCTTTAGTCGTTACGTTGAGGAAAGAACTTTATCCCTCAATTGTGGGTTTCGTTGACTACTCCAAAGAGCGTCAAGTGAGGTGAATGATATATTCTCCTGTTATGCGTTTTTAAAATAGGAAAAATATAGAGAAATTAAGAGAGTTATGATGTGCATAGGGATCCCAAAAAAATTTGCCCCACGGATATTCGCGTATTCATTACAATTATTTTTTAAATATATAATATATATGGTTAAATATGTTTTTAGTTCCTATAAAATTTTAATTTTTTGTTTTAGTCCCTACAAAATTTTTTTTCGAAGTTTGGTCCCCTAAATATTTTTTGTTTGCAACTTTAGTCCCTACCGTCAAATTACTGGTGTTTTAGCAAACGGTCGTCTATGTGGCAACTGCCATATGGACATTTTAATTGACGTGGAAACCATGTAGCATTGACTCACCATTTTTTATTATTCTTTAATTGTTAAACATGTTTTACTCATTTAAATCATTTAATCATAATTAAATTAAAAACAATTAAACTTAAAACAAATCCCTAAGCCTGTGTTTGGTTTGGGTGAAATAGGGCAGAGAGAAGTTGAATAGAGAGAAGTTGAAGAGAGATACTCAACTTCTCTTGTTTGGTTTAAAGAGAAGTTGGAGAAAGAGATAAAAAAAAGTGTGGGACCCACTGACTTTTTATTTCTCTCCATTTGAGCGACGATTGAGCGGAGAATTGGTTCTTTCCAGCTTTGCCCATGTGTTCTGTGTCACGTTCAAAATTGATTGACCAATAAAAAGTGGTGGGGATTTGACGTTCACGTTGGTTTGGTTTTATTACTGTTGGGTTTTATTATTATTATTATTTGACTTAAAATTGTTGGGTTGGGTTGACTAAAAAGTAGTTATTAAAGTAAACTAATATATTTAATTATTTAAATTACTTTCAATGACTAAATCATTTAAATTAATTTAAAAATTAAATTAATTAAGTAATTTAATTGATTAATTAAGTTAAAGGGTATTTTTGTCTTTTCAAAAATAATCAACACTTCTCTCTTCTCTTTTTCTCTTCTCTTTCTCATAAACCAAACAATAATACAAATCTGCTCTATTTCTCACCTATTTCTCTCTTCCTACACTCTCTCTCACCTATTTCTCTCTTCACAACTTCTCTTCGGAACCAAACAAACCCTAAATCCTAATCCCTATTTCATTCCTAGAAATGATATATGGACACCAATTTTTTAATACCGTATATGGGACACCGTATTTCCCTATTTTTTATTTCTTTTTTTCTTTTACTTTTACTTTCCTTCTTCTTGTTATTGTTCTCGCACTCACTTTCTCTTCGCACCAACACCAGCCATGGCTTCCACCTCCTCTCCTTCCCTCTCTCCCCCCGCCACGCACCACCCATCCTCGCAAGCAAGTAGCAGCAAACAGTAAGCAGAGCTTGTCGCCACTCTCTCTCTCGGTCACACCGTCGCTGCCACTCCCTGCGGCGCCGCGCCTCCTTCGCAGTTTACGGCCACGACTCCTCCAGTACGCCCTGCTTCACCTTTCTATTTCTGCTAACACCCAAAATCCAATTCCCCTTGCAAAAAACCACTCTCTCTTTTCCCCTTTCACCCTGAAGCAAACCAACCTCCATGACCTAGGGTTTTCCTTCTTCTCATTTCCAAAAGCTTCCATTTCCTAGCTCCATAAGCCATTGTAGAATCAATGGGTACTAATAAGCTCCATTTCCCATTGGGATTTGCTCTTCTGCTTCTACTTGGAAATGTCTCAGCTGCACCACCATTACCACCCACTATTTCACCTAAAAGTAAGTGATTCCCCTTAGTTACTCAACTTCCCTTCATCCATTTTCTGCTTCTTTTATTCAACTCAATTTTTGTTCCTTTCTTTCTTTAGAGATTGTTAGTGGCTTTCTCTCAAATGATTTTCCCGCTTTCGCTATATGGGTTTGGTCTCTCAAACCAACCACCAAAAAAGGTATGAATCAATCTCAATGCTCCTTTTTAATTTTTTAAATCTTTTTTCTGTTTTTTTTTTTGGTTTTGGTGGTGATGTGGAATTGAATGTTGAACTTGAATGCAGCGGTTTCTGGGAAGTCGATGATGAAGTTCGAGAGTGGGTATACTGTGGAAACTGTGTTTGATGGAAGCAAGCTAGGAATTGAGCCTTATGCAGTTGAGGTGTTACCTGATGGGGAACTTCTGATTCTGGAATGGATTCCGCTAATAGTAATATTTATAAGATTTCATCTTCACTTTCTTTGTGTAAGTGTGTCCCAATGTGGTAACTTAACCTTTTGATCTCACTCATTGTTACTATTCACTGTAATTTTTAATTGTTGTTGTTGTTGTTGTTGTGAAATCAGCATAACCTTTTAGAGATTATAGTTTTGGTTTTGTTGTAGAGAATTGTTATTCAATAAGTTGTTTTGGCCTGATTTGAAATATTAATAACTTACTTCTTGACTTTTTGATCCATTCATTGTGTCACATGGTCTAAGGTTTGGAAATGGAATTGAACTTACTCTGACTTTGGAAGTTATAAGCTACATTCGCTTTGTTTTTGCTTAGGTGGTAAACCTTGAATTTTTGTGTTACGTTGTGACATTTTGATCCCTATCTCGCCATAGCATTCTGCTCAATGATTCTTATAAAAGTCAAATTGCATTATTTTCTAGACCAGTCATAATAGGTTGCAATGTTTTTTCTTTTTCTATTGTTTTTCGTATTTGAAATTCGTTACTGTTTGATACTAAAGCATATAGTTTTCATGATAGAGTGTCACTCTTGTTCTTGCTTATGAGCATATTTCTTAACTTTCATGCATTTTGAATGCCTTGTTTTTATGGCATCTTAATTTAATTTCACTGCCACACTTGAACCCATTTGCATGTGTATATTTTCTTCACTTCGAAAATAACACATTACAATTCTGCAGATAACAGACCAAAACTAGTGGCAGGATCTGCTGAAGGATATTCTGACATGTTGATGGAAAGCTCAGAGAGGCTAGGATGAACCACCCAAAGGGGATTACAGTTGAAATAAGGGTCTTCATTGAATTTTCAACTATATTTTATGTCATAACTATGACTACACTAGTTGTATGACTTAGAATGACAATTGTTCTTAAATTTGAATGATGTAATTTTTATACTTGTCGGTATCACTTGTGAATGTAATATATACTTAAGTATTGTTATTTTATTTTATTATGAAATTAATGAATGTTTTATTATCCAACTTATGTAGTAATTTTTTCCTGAGATTGAGCAATCTATGTGGTTCATTTTATTTTCTCTATAGTTAGCTCTTTAGAACATTTTCTAAACCAAATTATGATGTCCATGATAGGCAATAGAATTTAACCAAACTGGTCACACAATTAACCACTTTTTTACACGTAATTAACCACAAACCTGCAACACTGTAAAATTCAAGGATACACAACCACATGGTATCTGTAAAATTCAAGGATACGCAAACACAATATGCTCCAAGACACCAAACAATTTTTTACATTTTTCATCCAATTTTGGAGGTGGTATGACAAATAATTCAATTTAACCACACGCACAACATGATTAACCACAACCTTGAATAACTCAAATCATACGTGGTTAACGATGGGAATGTAACTGGTTAACTGTGTTCAGGTAAGTGGTTAACAAAATTCATTAAATGGTTAATGGATACCGTTGTGCCATTTCACAACGTGGCAAAGAACTTTGAAAATCTGACTCAAGTTTCTGCAACAAGACACCAAAGACACTTATGTTACTGTAAATCACGCTCGAACTTTTGTTTCATGACCAGAGCATCTGATTCTGCTGTGTTTAAAGATACTTGAGTCATATGTTTTTAATTCACTAAAATTTTCTTCTCTTCAATGAGTAGAAGGATTATGTTGTTCAAATTCTCTAAAAGCAATAATAACATTAAATAAGCATATTGTTTTCAGCTAAAGCACATCCTTAAATGCCATAACTCACAATATGGTAGTACCTAAAACCGGTTTTGGAAGTTAGAAGTAGCACTGTGACCTGTCTTCAAACAAGAAGAGAAAAGAACATTAAATGCAATACCAATGACATAGTGATAGACATGCAGAGTATAACAATGCCAATGGAAGTTTGAATAAATTCTAAGAACTGTAAGTTTAAATGCCAACTTTGACCAACTGTGTAGTGCACTCTGGTCATGCTTGAGTTGCAGATTGGAGTTCTCTAGTTGAAATAAATTTACAAGTATTTTGTTTTCCCCTCTTCCAACAACCAAAAAAAAAATCTTGTCGGTTGAAATTTTAAATTACCAACCCAAAAAATGAAGAAAAAGTTGTATAGATGGGAAACTAACATGTGTAGCATGGAATTGGAGCTGGAAAACCACCTTAACTTTTGTTTTCTCAATCTTCCACTTAGTAATTCTCGATATAGTTCAAGAAAATTAATCACGCCTAGCATGCATTATTGCCAAAACATGAAGGGTCGATTTTCATTCCCAGCTGCCACACCCAATTAATTGTTGTTTACTATGATAGCCACCAATGCAAAAATAGTAAATGTATTCAGCTGAATGCAAAAGAAACAAAGAATCCACATTCACATGTATCCTTTCTTAGACATTAAATTATTTAAGTAAGTGATTCTACTCCCATGACTTCATGCTCAATGAAGTCATCCTTAAAAGCAAATCAACTACTTAAAAAATGCTAAAACCAATTTAGGACCCACTGATCCAGAATTAAAAGAAATATGTAAAATAAAGAAGCTTCTTAAGATGTCTTAATAATGGAATGAAAATGCTAGATCTCCATCGGTTCTTGAGAAAGTTTTCCCTTTTTAGAGGGGAAAAAAATACTGAAGCACAGCTACTTCTGAACTCGCATGGATAAACATTTTCCACCAAATGAAGCACTAAATCCAACACCACTTATCCATTTTCAGAACACCAGAAAAGAGAGAGAAAAAAGGGGGTTGTAGCATAACCAGATTAGGGGGAAAAATTGAAGGGAAAAAAAACTTGTTTCCATTGCATACCTTGTTGAGAGACCAGAGCTGAAAAGTTGAACTGGGAAAACCCACGGATCGAGCAGAAAGAATTCGAATTTGAGAAGAGGTGGAAGTGGAAGATGGAAAAAGAGGGGGAGGACCCAGAAAGATGCTGATTTTAGACAAATGCTGTCAACTTAAATTTTCGATGAAAAGGAAAGGAAAAACGAAGAGACAGATCGTCACCACCGTCTTCAACAGAGGAACATGGCGTGCGTTCGGAAACAAAGAAAGAATGGTGCTGCGGCGGACGAAAAAGAGGACACGGTGGCCACTACATTTTTCCCTCGATCTCCATTGTGTGTAGTGCGAGAGAGACTGAGCGAGAAGAGAGAAAGAATGGTACTCTGGTGCGGGGGGTGGCAGAGCACACGGCGGCTTGCTCGTTGCTGTGTGCGGTGCGAGAGAGAATAAGCAAGACGAGAGAGTGTGGGCGGGAACGAAATAAAAAAGAAAAGGGGGATCTCTATTAAATGTCTCGCACGAATTACTAAACTACCCCTGGCAGTATAGGGTGTTTCCATACGGTGGACAGAAAACAATGTCCAAATATCATTTATGTTTCATTCCCAATTATCCCCTTTCTCTCTCATCTGCTTCCTCCTACCAGCCTCACCCTTCCATGGTTTACCCTTAGTACTAGTTTCAATGACACTACCAAACCCAACAACAACAACCGCAAACGAAATTTAATCTTTCTACCTCGCAACAATTCTAAACAGTTTCCCTTTCTTTCTACCTTTAACTTTACCAAACCCTTTTTTCTTTGTAATTTCTCTTTGTAATTTAATTTCCTCATTGATCCCCTGCTTCACTATATCTTCTTTTTCTGTGCTTTTTTTTTGCTTTCTGAAGGGGAAATGTCGCACAAAAACAGGCAAAAGGAGATCGATGGGTGGGGTCGGGGGATAAACAGATCGGGAAAGAGGGACGCTAGAGGAGCTCGTCGGCTGGAGATGTCGGTTTTTTGCAGCGAGAAACAGCGAACTGGGGCTACCAGCGCATCTCGTACGGAGCTTGAACCAGAAGGATTCCGAGGAGAAAAACCCGAACAGTTGGAAGAGAAAACAAGGAGCAGAGGGTTGAGTTTGAGGTTCTTAAGGGAGTTTCTTTGCTCATAGAGCTTGAACTCAGATTGCTATTGTTGTTTCTTGGGTATGGTTTTAATGGGTGGGATGTGATTCCTTGAGTTGGAGAGTGAGGCTGCTTCGTAGAGTGGTTTGGTGGGTAGGGTGTTGGAGTGAGAGAGAGTCCATTGTTATTATTGTTACTGTAGCAGCTGTTGTTCCTTGAGATGTGGCTTTGGCGAGTACCAGGGTTGTTAGCGTTTCTGGGTTTTTTTTGCAGATTCTGGATTTTTTTTGTGTTTTTAGGTTTTGGTTGAATGATGGGGTTTGAGAGGGGGAGGAGAAAGAATCTGTTATTATTTTTTCTTATTTTATTTTATATGTGATTTAATTATTTATTTATTTATTTTAGGAAATGTGTGATTTATGTGAAAATATTAGATATTAGATAAGACAGATTAGGAATTGAAAAAAAATTATTTTGCTGACCCATTTGACATGTGGCATCCATGTAAATTAAAAAAAATCTATGCGGCAAGGTCTAGTTGGAGCTCTATTTGCCAAATCAGCAAAAATTTGACCGTAGGGACTAAAGTTGCAAATAAGAAATATTTACGGGTCCAAATTTCGAACAAAATTTTTGTAGGGCCTAAAATCAAAAAATGAGAATTTTATAGGGACTAAAATCATAGTTAACCCTAATATATATTATGACATTTTCTACTACTTTGAGATAAAATAAATTGGGTTAATACCGCTTTTAGTCCGTGTAATATCAGGGAAATCCAGTTTTAGTCCCTCCTAAAATTTTTGTTTAGATTATGCCCCTGTAATTTCAGATTCTCCAGTTTTAGTCCCTCACTTCACCTCTCCGTCCACGTGGCTATGCCACGTGTAAATTTTTTTACACCTGCCTACTGACACAGCATAAACCATATTAAAAAATTAAATAAATAAATTAAATAATAAATTAAATAAATAATTGATTAATAAACGAAATAAAATAGATGAATAGAAGTCCTTCTTCTTTGTGTGTCTTCTTCCTCCCTTCCTTGCTCCTCTTCTTCGCAGAATCAAGCAAAGGATGGAGTGGCAGACCTCGAAGACCAGCGTGAGGTGGCGGACCTCTCCCTCTCCTCCTTTCAGGTGAACATCAAATCACTCGTCCTGAAGATCGTACACTGCATCCTCGTTGGGCAAAACACGCTCAACCGATTCGACCCATTTCCCCCCTTTTGGTTAGGGTCCACTTAATCCTCGCTGGGAAAAACACCCTCAACCCATTCGACCCATTTCCCTCCTTTTGGTTAGGGATTCCACTTAATCTGTTATGCAGTCCAAATGCCTCTCCATCAAGGTGTTCTACGGTGCTCTGGTTGAAGCAACAAATGAGGAGGAAGGTGTGAACACGCTGGGTCCCCCGTTTTTGGAGGAGCGGAGGGAGTGAATGGGGAAGAGAGGTTAGGGTTAGGGTTGCTGTACAAAATTGGGCGAACAATTTTGAGCAATATGCTGGAAAAATTTTGTCCGGCAAGTTGCTGGAAAATTCAATGTACCACAATATTCTTTCTTCTTCCCTGCGATGAGGTTGGATGTAGGCACTGTGTAGCTGGGTGGGCACTGCCACTAGTATGTGTAGTGGAAGGTGAACTGGAACTTGTAAATGGGTAAAAAACAACCCTCAGCTTTGAATATCAAAGCTCTCACAAACAACATCACTAACGTAAGGAGGAAGAAGACGAAGCAGGAAGGAAGAAGCAGGGAGGAATGTAACGACCTGATTCCGGACCATTACTAAACTAGAAATAAACCTATATGCGACGTGTTTTTAAAACGGTACTCTTGTGTCCTTTGGAAAATGCGGTCTATTTTTTTTTTAAAAACAATCATATCCGCATAGTATGCATAGTACACACAGAGTTGCCATAGCGTTTAGAAGCATGGTGCAATCTAAGACAGAAGATACATGCACTGGAAATACATACATATATATATATATACACGTCAGCATAAACAGTACATACAAAATAAAGACAGTGCATAAAGATGTCCCAAAAGAATACACTTATGGTATGAAGACCCTCAGGAGAGCAATCATACCCCAGGGGTACTCCCGGCAGACACCCACGCAGGGGGCTACTCCAAAAGTAAACCACCAGTCTACCCTGTAATACAAAAACATCCACCAAGCCCAACTGGTCACCAGACAAACTGTACACCAAAAGCAAATACTACAGTCATCCAAAACAACATAAGCAGACAGTCAGACAACACGACTGAAGGTGATAAAATGCACAAGAAAGGGGGGTTTGAATTGTGCTTTTGAAATTCTTTTCGCAAGACTAAGTTTAAAATCTTTTCAAAACAACTTTGATAAAACAATTTGAATGCAATAAAGAGTTAGAGAAAGAGAGAATGACACAGGAGATTTATCCTGGTTCACCACCACCTGGTAGCTACGTCCAGTCCCTTCAAACACTGAAGGATTTCCACTATAATCACTAGATTACAACTCAAGAATATAATACTGCCAAACTGGCTATACTCTCTACTTCTCAAAACGACTAAGTACGGTCTAGCCTTTGAGGATTACAACAGTCACTACTAGGCCAAATACAAGTGAAAATGTGTGAAACAAATTTAGTGACTCTCTACAGAGAGGATACGAAAATAAGCTCAGGATCAAAACTTTGAAATAACTTTCAAATAGAAAGAATAAAAACTATGATGTTCAGTGTTTAGGCTTTCAGGAGAATACTTCGAATTTTTCTTTTTGTTGCTCACTGGTTGGTATTCGGTCTAATAATCCTTCTGTGCTTGTGACAAATGAATATATAAGCCAATCTTCAAGACAATACCGTTGAGGCTCTTTGATTTGTTTTTGGTCATAAATGACCACGCTCCAGCACATTCAATCGTCTCCACAAGTAACATGTTGTCTCCTAATAGCTTATTCTTTGTTCTCAACGCTCAACGCTCCAGCATATTATTCAATTTCACTTTGAATAATTTATTCAAGAATTTCATTGATGCATCAGTGAGTTGGAGATGAATATTTATTCAATATTCAAAATATCAATCATTGAGACTCAAGAATAATTCAATCTTGTTGAAAATGCTCCAACACATTTAATTGTCTCCAGTCCACTTGAGTAAGTCGCATTGTGTCTTTCTTTGTGTTCACATACCCTTGACGGCAAGTTGCAATCTCCTTTGATAGTAACGTCAACAGCTTTGCAATTTGCAGCAGCGTTTGTTCCCTCCCACTGGCAGCCTCCTTCTCTTCTCTTTTCAGCTGAGACATTCTTTTCAATAAATTTGAAAATATGTGGGTTGATAAAGTCAAGCATAATAAATGGCAGCATTTTGCATTTGAAAACTTCTTGAACTATAATGTGATCAACTTGAATATTGAGCAGCTTATGTTAAGATCCATTAATAATTAAGTGCCAAGTTGTGTTTGAAATTTCCTTTAGTCATAACAAGAGCAACTTGAATTACGAGCATGAAGCTTTCAAAAAGCATGTGCTGAGTATATAATAATATTAATGTGCTTCTCCTTTGCATCAATTAAAATATGTTATCTTTGCAAAATTAAACATGTTAGTGCAGCCTGTTCCATGTAGAGTATAATAAAATATCATATAATAATGAATAGTGGAAAACAAATAAGTTATCTCATTTTGCATGCTGGGCGATTCAATATAGAATTCCATGTGCTTGAAGCTTTTAATAAGTAAGCTTATCTAGCTGACAATCGGTTTTTGTTTCACTTTGCATATATGATGACTCTGATGGAGTATTAGTATATTCATAGTAAGTTCTGCACACTTAGACACACATCAGAATGTTCAATTGTTCTATTATAAATAGACATTATCATCAAGAACAATTAAGCACATATCAGAACATAAAATTGTTCTTCTTAACTATTGTTATAATCAAAATAATTAAAGGTTGTTGTTTCTAAATCAACTTGGTTCCAACAATCTCCCCCATTTTGATGATGACAAATACTTAGATTGATAAACAATTTTAATCTTCTTAGAAAAAATATTTTTGTAAAAGATTTCAAGGGCTCCCCCTGAATTAAGCACATAAAAATATTTTCTAAGATCAAATGCAATCACAAGTATAATATCATAATCATAATGAATTGATGAGATGCAAATGCAAATGTGTGATTGATATATTTTCTTGTTGTTCATCAATTACTCTATTTCTTCTTATTTCTCCCCCTTTGTCATCAAACAAAAAGGTTAAAACAGTAAGACCATCATTGTCGAAAGAGAAATTTTCTCCCTAAAAAAATAAACATTTTAAACAGAGAATTTTTGCCCCTTTTAAGAAAAATTTTCTCCCTCAAAATTTAGAAAGAAAAAAAATTTAACACAGACAATTTTCAATTTTAAAAATTTTCTCCACCAAAATTTTCTCCCTCTTTGTCATTTCTCAAATTTTTTTCCCAAAAGAACGTAATTGAGTGCACAAAAACTTCAAAGTTAATCAACGTGAACAACACTTGTTTTTTTTCCCTTTGAGTATTAAACATTTCGTGAAAAATTTGGAGTTAAAGATGATTTTGAATGTTTTCAAAAATAAATTTATTTCAAAACAAAATTCATTCTTCTTTTCACAATAAATTTTTCTTTTCAAAGATAAAGTAGTTTAAACAAAAAAAAATCATGACTCAGCTTAGAGTAAATTCCCAGCCACAAAATATATTAGTCGTTATTAATTTACCATGTGTTTACCAAAGGCAGCACATGTTAGATGCATGAAAACAGATGATACCAAATAACATAAGCAACTATGTAACAGATACAGATGCAATAGAGGCATGCACGCAATAAAGTCAACTTGTAACGGATGCATTCTAACAGAGTCAATAATACGACATGCATATATATTAGAAGAAGCACACAACAGATGCAATAATATCAAAGCATTAATATCAGAAGCATACATGCATTAGAAAGCAACAGAAACACAATTACGAGACACACACATGCAACAGAGTCACATATAGCACCAGAAGCAAATATATTCAATTTTAACCATCATTCTTATATAAAGTGAAAATTCAAATTTTCCCTTATAAACTTGAATCTATCTTCAGCAAGGGGTTTTGTAAAAATATCTGCCCATTGATGGTAAGTATCTATGAATTTAATATCAAGTACACCCTTCTGAACATAGTCTCTAATAAAATGATGTTTAATTTCAATATGCTTTGCTCTAGAATGTAAAATAGGATTTTTAGTAAGACAAATAGTAGATGTATTATCACAATAGATAGGAATGTTACTCTCTTTTATCATATAGTCCTCAAGTTGATATTTCATCCATAATAGTTGAGAACAACAACTTGCTGCTGAGATATATTCTGCTTCTGCTGTAGATAACGCTATGGTACTTTGTCTCTTGCTTGACCACGAGATGAAATTTTCTCCAAGAAATTGGCAACCACCACTGGTGCTTTTTCTTTCAATTCTATCTCCAGTAAAGTCAGCGTCACAAAAGCCTACTAATTTGTGATCCTTTGATTTCTTATAAAGAAACCAAGATTAGTAGTACTTTGTAAATATCTAAAAATTCTTTTTACAGCAGAAATATGAGATTCTCTAGGGTCAGCTTGAAATATAGCGCACAAACACACGCTAAATATAATATCAGGCCTTGAAGCCGTAAGATATAAAAGAGATCCAATCATACATCTGTATAATTTTTGGTCTACCTTTTTACTAATGCCATCTTTGCTTAAGACACAAGTTGGGTGAATAGGCGTGCTCATCAGCTTGCATTCATCCATCTTAAATTTCTTCAGGAGCTCTTTTACATATTTGCTTTGATGAATATAAATTCTATGTTTGCATTGTTTGATTTGAATACCCAGGAAGAACTTCAATTCTCCCATCATACTCATTTCGAATTCATTCTGCATCAGCTTAGAAAACTCCTTGCAAAGTTCTTGATTAGTAGCACTAAAAATAATATCATGTACATATATTTGCACTATGATAAAATGATTTTTAGATGATTTTATAAACAAAGTAGTATCCACCTGTCCTCTTTCAAAATCATTTGATATTAAGAAGGAATTTAGTCTGTCATACCATGCTCTTGGAGCTTGTTTGAGACTATACAATGCCTTCTTAAGTTTGAAAACATATTCTGGAAATTGAGTATCTTCAAAACCAGGTGGTTGCTTAACATATACTTCCTCATTTATAAAACCATTTAAGAATGCACTTTTTACATCCATCTGATATAAAGTAATTTTATGATGTGTAGCAAATGAAAGTAAAATTCTAATAGCTTCTAACCTTGCAACAGGTGCAAAGGTTTCAGTATAATCAATACCTTCTTCCTGTGAGTAACCTTGAGCAACTAAACGTGTTTTATTTCTTACCACTTTACCATCTTCATCAAGTTTGTTTCTGAAAACCCACTTGCTTCCAATGGCTTGCTCATCTTTTGGTTGTGGTACAAGCTTCCACACATCATTTCTTTGAAATTGATTTAACTCTTCTTGCATAACAAGAATCCATCCTTCATCTTTTAGAGCTTCATCAATTGTCTTGGGTTCCACTTCAGAGAGTAAAGCTATAGCTGCATGATATTTAAATGAAGATCTAGTTCTTACTTTATCTCCTGGTTCCCCAATAATTTGTTCCTCTGGATGGTGTGTCTTGAATTTCCATCCATGCTTAGAGTTGTTCCGCTTTTGTACTTGTATATCATTAACATCAGTGTTTGGTTCATCTTTAGATGCATCATCAGAATTTGTGCTTTCAATCTGTAAATCTGAAAATAATTCATCTAGCTCTGACATTTCAGTGTCAGGCTTTTTATCATCAAATCTGACATGCATTAATTCTTCAACAATCAAAGTTTCTTTGTTATATACTCTGTATGCTTTAGACTTTTCAGAGTATCCTAAAAAGATACATCTGCTTACTTTAGAGTCAAACTTGCCAAGATTATCGTTAGTGTTAAGAATGAAACAATCACAACCAAATTGATGAAAGTATGAAATGTTGGGTTTTCTACCTTTCCACAATTCATAAGGAGTCTTATTCAAAATAGATCTAATATAAATTCTATTTAGAATATAACAAGCAGTGTTTACTGTTTCTGCCCAAAAGTGTTTTGCAATATTAGTTTCATGAATCATGGTTCTGGCCATTTCTTGTAAAGATCTATTTTTCCTTTCTACAACACCATTTTGTTCTGGTGTTCTAGGAGAAGAAAAATTGTGTGAAATACCATTTTCTTCGTAAAAGTTTTTGGAAGATTCATTTTCAAATTCACCACCATGATCACTTCTAATAGTTGAAATACAAAAACCTTTTTCATTTTGCACTTGTTTGCAGAATACAATAAACGTTTTATAAGACTCATCCTTGTGTGCAAAGAATTTTACCCATGTCCATCTAGTATAGTCATCAACAATGACAAGTCCATATTTCCTTCCAGACAATGAGGCAGTTCTAGTTGGACCAAATAAATCAAGATGCTAAAGTTCAAGTGGTCTTGAAGTGGAAACAATATTTTTTGATTCAAAAGAGGTTTTCGTTTGTTTCCCTTTTTGACAAGCTTCACAAAGTGCATCAGATTGATACTTGAGATTAGGTAAGCCTCTAACAAGTCCCTTCTTGTTAAGTTTTGAGATTAATCTCAAACAGGCGTGGCCTAATCTCTTGTGCCAAGTCCACTGTTCTTCATCAACTGACAAAAGACACTTGATATTTTGATTTGCCAACTCAGAAAGTTTTATTTTATAAACGTTATTTTTCCTCTTTGCCTTAAAGAAAATAGAACCGCCTTTCTTGCTTTTGGCTATACATGAGTTATCACTAAAACCAACATCATAACCGCTGTATTACCCTAATTTTGTCCGACCTTTATTTTATTTTATTTTATTATTTATTTTAATTTTTTTAAATTAGTAGTAGTGGTAATAATAAATAAAATAATATTTTTGGTTTTATAATGAAGAATAAAAGAGATTAAAAAAAAGAAAAGGAAAAAAGATTTTTATTTGAGAAGGGGTGTGCAAAAGGTAAATCTGGGCGGTGCAAATAGCAGCAAATCAGGCTGGTGACCCAGCCCAATCCATTCACGCTGCAGCCCACCTCCTTTACTCGCACACCCCCTTTTTTATTTTTTCCAGCACCCCTACGCATCCTCTCCACAGCACTGCTTCTCACACCTCCCCTCATTTATGCACACCCAACCCAGCTCCACGCACCCTAGCCATTTCACACGCCCAGCCCAAGCTCCATGCGGCCCAACTCAAAAATCACGCTAACCCTAAAAACCTTATTCTCACCATCATTCGTCACTCTTCTTCTCTCTCGTTCTCCCTTCTTCCAACCCTAAGCTGCGTCGCGACTAACCAACTCCCACTCACCCTCACTTCCATCCGTGACGCCTCCACCTTCATCTTTCCCTTCTTCTTTCACCCATGCTCTCCCTTCTATCCTCACTCTTCCAACCTTAACCTTAGCTTCCAAGCCACGACATCCCCATCTCCCCTTCCTTTCTCCCTTCATTCTTCCACCAAATTCCTAACCCTAGCCGCAACACTACTCCCTCTCTCCCCTTCCAGTCTGTCTTTCCCTTCCTAAAACCCTAATTCCTCTCGCGGCGTGCTCTCCTTTCCCTCGCCTCACTCTTCTTTTTCTTCTTCTTCTTCTTCCTCTTCCATCCACGCTTTCAAAACCTAACCCTAATCTTTCCCTCACTCTCTCAACCCTAAGCCGTGGCCGTAACCTACCCTCCCCATAATCTTTTCTTTCCTTTTTTCTTCTATATTTCCACAAAATCGAATCAAATCCTATCCACGATTCGGTCCGAATTCAAGATGTGCAGATTTGACGAATCAGGAAAGTTTCTATCCCCTTTCTTTTCTTTTAATTTTTATTATTATTCTGATTTGATTTTATTTTTGTGACAGGGACCATGAGGCTATAAAAGCCAAGCTCGAGACCACGCAAAAGGGAAGAGGAAACCAGAGAGAGAAAAAAGAAGAGGAACTAGTGGGAACCGGATCCAGAAATAGCACAAGGAGAAGGAGAAGCAGAACAAGCAGAGTCAAGAAGAAAGGCAAAAAACCGTGAGGTCCTAGAACCAAACTAAACACTACTAGTCTTAGGTTTCTTTTTCCTCCATCCCTCGTTTGTAAATTTCCTGGGAAGCCATAAAACCCAGGTTCCCCCCTTCTTCTTCGTTTTCATATTCTCTGTTCTTTTTGTCATGGTTTTGTAAATTGGACTGAGGTATACATGATTGTTGTGGTAATTATTGTTGTCATTGTTATTATTGTTGTTGCTGCAATTGTTGTTGTCATTGTTGTCGTGATTGTTGTTGTTGCTGTTATACGAATCTGGAACTGGATTAGGGTTAGGGTTTGGTCTTCCAATGGGGCCAAACCCAAGCCAGGGACTTATTTGTAATTTACTTCTTTTTTTTATTTCATAAATCATTATAAATGAATAGGAGATTAATGAGGGGCTTAAGAGCAAAAAAGAGAAGTTTCCATTTTTATCTACACGTTTTTTATATCAATATGATTAGTTTTTATTTTCTAGATTTTTTCTCATATTTATTATTTCTGTTATATTAAAAAAGGAATAAATAAATTAATATAATTTAATCATATTTTATTTTCCATTTTTTTTACTTCTAGACTTAGGGCCTCTAAGTTAATTTGCACACAAAGTGGGCTTCTGACCCATTTGGCTAAAAAGAGTTAAAGATTGGCTTTATTAACATCATAAAATCAAGTTGGGCTTTTTGACCCATTTCTCATCTCTTCCAACTTTTGTTCCACGTGATCACAATCATTTGGAAACCCCTTTTTTTCTTATCTCGCACGCGAATAAAATCTTTAGCTAGGAACCCCAAAATGCCATTTGCATTCATTTTGTGGTTTTCTTCCTTTTCTTATAAAATAAAATAAATAAATGTGATTAAGGGATTTATTTTTTTAAGGCAAACAATCTTTACGAATAATCAAAGGGTACCATTGTAAATGGGCGTTTTAAGGGTGCTAAAACCTTCCCTATACGTAACCAACTCCCAAGCTCAAAATCTGGTTCAAAGACCTTCTTCTTTTTTTCATTAAATTCAAAAACATCCAAAAAATAGGTTTTCCAATGTTTTCCTATGAAAATAAAATATTGGTGGCGGCTCCATTGGAATTTTTAGGGTGGTTGTCACAGCTGGCGACTCCATTGGGGACTTTAGAGAGTTAGGCCCCATGATTCTTTATATGATTTGTTTGCCTTATTAAATGAATTGTTCCTTTTTGTTTTTATTCCTATTTGTTCATTTGTATATATGTTTGTATACGTGAATCCTAGGATAGAAAACATGCATTAAAAAATATATTTTTCTATTTTTATTTTGCTTGTGATTCATTCTCTTTCATTTGTTTTTTTCTTGTAAATATTATGTATGTTTATGCATTTGAAACCTTAGGGTAGAAGACATGTATATATCTATTGTATTTTTATTTATTTTGCAGCGGGTAGTTTTAAGTTTGCTCCTTCACACACTTCACTTTATACACTTTATTTACAAACACTATGAGTGGGTGCCCTATACCCGGGCCCGAGTGAACCTTAAGTTATGAGAGGCTGTGTAATGGGTGCTCACTGGGACGTCTGACGCTGGGTTCCTATGAAGGCCTCACCTAGAGTTTGGCTCCATTTGAGAAAAAACCATCCTTTAATAATATACTTATTATTGGTGGTAACATTTTCAAATGGGACCCTTGGCTCTGGGGACACTTTAGATTAGTATCTTGAATCCACCCAATGGAAAGACACTTAATATAATCATTAGATCCCTTTTAGGAATTACCAGCCTCGGTCACAAAAGGAGCTTACCCTACTACTTTTATTTATTTATTTGTTCTTACGAATTTATTTCAAAAATAATATTTCCAAAATAGTTTTTTCTCAAGATACGAACTTTTGTTTAGGAACCTAATCTATTATTCCAAAAAAAAAATAGATGCTAAGTTTTTTTTAACTTCACATAGGATGTGAACTTCTTATAAAAAAATATAAGAGTATATTTCTTTACATCCTCATAAATAAAATAAGTACGGTGCTTTCTTTCTTTATTTTTCTTTTCTTTTTTTCTTTTCATTCATGAAATAATAAAAATAAACACGATCATGCCCATTCATATACATGCCATAACACTAATTATCCCATTTCATCAGGCTTGTTGGAAATTCCTAAACAAAAAAAAAACTTTGATGCAAATGTCTTCGGAAAGCGCAATTGTTGGAATTGCTGAATGTAGACGTGCAAGTAGGAGCCTTAACAGCATTGGCCCAATTTTATGATCCTCCCCTAAGATGCTTCACGTTCAAGAATTTCCAAATGGCGCCGAACTTAGAAGAATATCGGAAAATCTTGGGCTTTCCAGAAAAGAAAAATGGTCTGTATCGCCATACAAAGCATCCCCCAACTATGAATACTATTGCTGATGTTTTAGGTATCCCTAGAGAAGATTTGACGCTCGCGGTGATGGTAGAAGAAGATTTCAAAGGCTTCCCCAGGAGCTTCCTGGAAGGAAAGGTTAAGGACCTTCATGATGCAGGGAAATTAAAGGAGTGCATGGATATGGTAGCCCTCATTATCTTTGGTGTAGTCCTATTTCCTCATGTTGATCATTTTGTGGATGAAACAGCTATTGACGCCTTCATAGCATTTAAAACTCAAGGTATGGATCCCACTACTGCTGTCCTTGCAGATTTATACTATGAGCTTCATATGCGCCACGAGAAAAAGGGAGGTCAAATTCGTTGCTGTGTACCTATCTTGTACTTATGGCTAAAAAATCATTTGGTAAAAAGGGGGCATCCCTTTGGTCATAGGAGCAATGCAGAGTGGGCTACTTATTTATTGAGTCTCAGTGAAGAGTCTATAATATGGTATTCGAGGGAACAGGAGATCAAGGAGGTAATCTGTCGATGTGGAGACTTTCCCAATGTACCCCTCATTGGGACTATAGGCTGCATCAACTACAATCCTACTCTGGCTTTGAGACAACACGGTGCCCCGATGCTGGGTGAACCTGCTGAAGAAGAGCTATCTGCTTTCATTATACATGATCGGGGCTCCTCGGATTTGGCATTGTTCACAAGGGTATGTCGGGCTTGGAAGAAAACGATCAAAAGAACACTAGGGCGCAATAGTACTCATGCAGACGAAAAATACCGCCAATGGGTTATAGCAAGAGTTCAGCAAGTCAAGCTGCCCTTCCAAAACACATTTTTAGTTCCCGAAGTGCCGCCTCCACCCCCTGCTGAAAATGAAGAAGTGGAAGAGTTAAAGCTAGCCTTAGAAAAGGTGGAAGTGGAGAGGAAGCTTCTCCGGGAGAATTTGAAAAGGGCATATCTAGATATAGAAGTCCTGCAAGATGAATGTAATAGAAAAACCGAATCTTTGGAAGGATCCCAAAAGAAGGCCAAGGCTGAGAAAGCAAGCCGGCTCCAGACTCAGGGTTGCCTGAAAGCTGCAAATCAACAATTGGACTTGATGAAAAAAGAGTTAGGTCTGGTTCTCTGTGAAAAGGGCAACTTGAGGAAAATGTGGGCTGATTCTCAAGAGGCTAGCAGGGCTTTGCAAAGACGGATTGAAGACTCAATACAACAGTTGAAAAATACCATGCAATTGCACGAAGCCCAACTTGAGGAAGAGAGGAGAATCATTGAAGAAAAGTTCATAGGCTACCACATAGATCTTGAGGAAGAACGTGAGAAGGTCCTCGATATGCAAGGGAAGATTGACAACCAGCGAGAAGTCATTACTTGGTTTGATAAGGAAACTAGATACTGGATGGATCGTTGCTCCAAACTAGTCTGGCTTGCAAATAGAGGTATCCAAGATATGCCAGAACTCTTGGAAGAAGCGGAATCGGTGATAGGTTTCCGACCTTTACCAAGGAAAGTGATGAATCTCCTAGAGTACTGCAAGAGTTTGGTGGAAGAGTTGGAGAGACAGATCCGACGAGATCGTTGAAGACCATGTTCCTTTTGTTTTTATGTGTTTTTGCAATTTCCATTTCTTTCTCAAATCTGTAAGCCCTTCAGGGCAATTTGAATTATGGTATTTCCTTTTAATGAGATAATATGTTTTCGCAATACGCAGCAGACCGATAAGACATTTGCAAAAGTTTTGTGATTCTCCAACAAGCCGACGAAAATAAAACAAATTAAGTAAATAAATGAGCATCTTACATAGCATGCATAACTATGGCATAAATCATTCATCCATACTCACATTATCCTTCATAACCCAGAAAAATAAACACGAAGAAATTGCGTCCTTAGAGAACGAGATCCCAAGCCAGACTCATGGACGCGTTAGAGCAGAACCAACAGGCTATGAGAGGAGAGTTCGACCGAATGAGTACGCGGATAGATAAGCTATACGATTTGTTGGAAGCCCTACATGCAAAAAGGACATCTGAAACGGAGCGGTTCGAAGAGGATCAAGAAGAAAGTCAACCAAGAGAAAATGAAACGCATACCCACACCTCACAAGGGTATGCGCCTCTAAATAATGGGACCTCGCAGAACACAAATACTCAAGATTTTATACCTATCATCACCCCCCAGGAGGATGCTCAAGCCAAAGAAAGGCTTCAAGTAGTTGAAGACAGGTTAAAGGCAATTGAAGGGGCAAATCACATAGGTTTCGAAGCTTCAGACATGTGCTTGGTCCCCGATGTAGTTATTCCTGCAAAATTCAAAGTACCCGAGTTTGACAAGTATAAGGGAGAAACATGCCCCAAAAACCACTTGGTCATGTATTGCCGAAAGATGGCTTTCTGTTCTAATGATGACAGGCTCTTAATTTATTTCTTCCAAGAAAGCTTAACTGGGTCACCTTTGCGATGGTATATGCAGTTAGAACGGTCTAAAATCAACTCGTGGAATGATTTAGCTAATGCTTTTGTCAGACAATATAAATACAATATGGACATGGCTCCCAGCCGTAATCAGTTGCAAAACATGAAGAAAAAAGACAGTGAGAGCTATAAAGAATATGCTCAGAGATGGAGAAGCATGGCTGCTCAGGTGGAGCCACCCTTGTCGGACAAGGAAATGATTGATACATTCATTGACACGCTCCAATCCCCCTTTTATGATATGATGATTAGAAGTATGTTCTCAAGCTTCTCTGACTTGAATGTCATAGGGGAGCGCGTGGAATGTCAAAGTGGGAAGATCCATAATAATACTTCATCATCCAACACTTAGAAGCCCTTCGTCAAAAGAAAGAAAGAAGGAGAGACTAACGCGGTGAGTAGTGCCCCTCTATACGTTGCAGCAACTATCACACCCAAGCCTCCTGTCCAAATGACACCATTTGCTTCTGATAGTTAAGGAGGTCAGAACCCCAATCAACCGAGAGCTCACAACCCTCAAGGGGGAAAGCCGGCCCAGTTTGATCTGATCCCCATGACTTACAAAGATCTCTATCAGCACTTAATCAAAAACTCATTGGTAGTCCCTTGTCCACAAAAGCCCATGGAACCACCTTACCCAAAATGGTATAACCCAGATGCCACCTGTGAATACCATGCCAGGGCAGTGGGTCACTCTATAGAAGAATGTCGGGCTATGAAGTTTAAAGTTCAAGATCTGATAAATGCCAAGTGGTTGAGTTTCCAAGAAAACAATCCCAATGTGGGGAACAACCCATTACCTAACCATGGGAATGCATCAGTAAATATGATAGACGATGAGCACGAAGGAAGAATAATAAAGGATGTTGCAGAGATAAAAACCCCTATAAGAAAAGTGTTCATCGAACTTTGCAAGGCTGGTTTGATAGAAAGAACAGATATCAGCAGGACCTATGATGAAGATCTTTTGTCTAAAGAAGAATGTGAGGAATTTAAAGGCATCCTCTAAAAACTGCTTGATACAAACATAGTTCAAGTTATCTCTCAGAGAGAAGAAGAAGTATTTATGGTCCAATCTGCTCAAAGTTCAGGAACCACGGTCCCAAAGCCCTTGGTGGTTCAATTATCTAGAAATGCATCCCCCACAATGCCTAATGCTCCCAAAGCTATTACTGTTCAAGTACCATCTCCTTTTCCGTACAAGGAAGACAAGGCAGTTCCTTGGATATATGATGTAAAAGTCCAAGTTGAAGGAAGTAATGCACAACCAAGCATTCCGACTGTTACCAACATTGTGGGAATAGGCAGGATGACACGGAGTGGGCGGATTTATGCCCCGGAAAAAGAGCCAGTAAAAGTAGCCGCAAAAGGACAGGTAAAAGATCAAAACAAGGAAAAAGAAGTTGCGGTAGATGAAGGAGACACAGGGAAGGAGGACAAGAAAGAGGCCTCCAGTGAGGAAGTTGCTGAATTCCTCAAATTCATTCAACAAAGTGAGTATAAGGTGATAGATCAGTTAAACCGCACACCAGTAAGGGTTTCCCTACTTGCCTTGTTAATGCACTCTGAGAGTCACAGGAAAATATTGATGAAAATTCTGAATGAAGCCCATGTGTCTCAAAATATCACTTTGAATCAGTTCGTCGACCTAGTTGGCAATATCGCCGCATGCAACTACCTTTATTTCAATGATGAAGAAATGCCTGCAGAAGGTAGAGGACACAACAAAGCACTACATATCTCGGTTCAGTGTAAAGAGCACCTTATAGCTAAAGTCCTTATAGACAATGGATCCTCCCTGAATGTGATGCCTAAATCTACCTTGGATAAGTTACCCATTGACAAGACCCATATGAAGCCCAGCTCTGTGCTCGTGAGAGCCTTTGATGGTTCTTAAAGAGAAGTAATGGGTGAGATCGAGCTGCCGATCCAGATTGGCCCTTTCACTTTTGCTGTTAATTTCCAAGTAATGGACATCAAGCCCAGCTATAGTTGCTTGTTAGGAATGCCTTGGATTCATTCTGCTGGGGTAGTACCATCAACTCTGCACCAAAAATTGAAGTTTGTGGTGGATGATAAGTTGATTATCGTATCCGGATAAGAAGACCTGCTGGTAAGCAAGCCAACATCGACGCGTTACATTGAAGCTACTGAAGAAGCCCTTGGGACTTCATTTCAGGCACTGGAAATTGTCGATAGCGCTTATGTAGGGTTTACAGCTAAAGAACCCTGCCTATCCAATAATGCCCTAATGGTGGGCGGAGTCATGCTGAAGGGAGGATACCAGCCAGGAAAAGGACTGGGGAAGGTCAAGAAGGTATCACCTCAATTTTAAGGATTCCCGAAAACAGAGACCGATACGGCTTGGGATTTGTCCCCACTCAAAAAGACAGGGAAAGAGCAATCGAAGAAAAGAGAGAAAAGAGGAAGGCTCGACTTGAAAATCGGGAACTCGAGTTTGGGAAGATGTCCATTTGCGATCTCCGTCAGAGTTTTCGTAGCGCTGGATGGATCTACGCGGATCAAATAGCTGCTGTGGAAGAGGACCTTGCTTCTCCTGAAGAGGAATGGGTTCGCCCATGTTCCTTAATACCTTGCAATTGGGAGATCGTGGAAAGTCATAGGATCCTTAATGCATTTTCAATGTAATCCATTTAATGCTCACCTCTCCGCTCAGCCCGAGGCGGTAAGGGAAATGTTAAAGGGCCCCGCATGTTTTTTATAAGCATATTTCGAATATTAATAAAATGTATTTTGATTTTATCCCAAACGTCTCTTTTTCTTTTCCTTCCTACTTCCTTTCCTTACTCTCTCCTTATTGCTAACCTTCATAATGCAGGCTCATGGATAATACTTTTGAAAACGATTGTGCTGAAATTTCGTTACCAGATTTTGATTGCCTAATTAATCATACTAACGAAGGTTATGAAGAAGACCGTCCCGATGAAGATCTCCCCCCTGAATTAATGAGACTTATAGAAGGGGAATCCAGAAAGATCGAACCTTACGAAGAACTGAATGAGTTGATTAATTTGGGAAGTGAGGAAGACACAAAAGAAGTCAAGGTTGGTATTACAATGTCACAAAAAGTAAGATCTAAACTGATTCAACTCCTCCGAGATTATAAAGACGTATTTGCCTGGTCTTACCAAGATATGCCAGGGTTGGATACCGATATTGTCGAACACAAACTACCCCTTAAACCTGATTGCCCTCCTGTCAAACAGAAGTTGAGACGCATGAGACCTGATATGTCCTTAAAGATTAGGGAAGAAGTTAAAAAACAATTTGATGCTGGATTTTTTGCCGTGGCTAAATACCCCCAATGGGTTGCTAATATTGTCCCTGTTCCCAAAAAGGGTGGGAAGGTTCGAATGTGCGTTGATTATCGGGACCTTAATAAAGCAAGTCCCAAAGACGACTTCCCTTTGCCTCACATTGATGTTCTGGTGGATAATACATCTCATCACGCTTTTTTCTCTTTTATGGATGGTCTCTCCGGAGAAAACTACGTTTATTACAGCTTAGGGGACTTTCTGCTACAAGGTGATGCCTTTTGGGTTGAAAAACGCTGGGGCAACATACCAAAGGGCAATGGTGACTCTATTTCATGATATGATCCATAAAGAGATAGAGGTCTACGTGGACGATATGATCGCTAAGTCGCAAACTGAAGAAAGTCATGTAATTGATTTACGGAAGCTTTTTGAGCGGTTGAGAAAGTTTCGCCTAAGACTCAATCCTGCCAAGTGTAACTTTGGTGTCAGGTCAGGTAGAGTGCTGGGATTCATTGTAAGTCAGAAGGGAATATAAGTGGTGGGAAAAATCCGCAAGTGTACGGTTTTGTCGTCAAGTAATAAAAAGATATCGAACCACAAGGACTGGCTACGCTAAATAAATTAATTCGGTGTTACTTAATTTAAATTAAACAGCGAGAAAATATTTAAAGGATGTTGTTGGAACGTAGTGACAGAAAATAAATAAAAGATAAAAAGATATTTTTTTTTTGTTTTTGTAAATAAAAGTTTTCTAGGACCTGAGATACCACAATAATGCTCTGAGAATTCAAATTAATAAATCTAACATTAATATTGAAATATTTGAAGGCAAGTTAACCGGAAATACTAAACGTCCACTGTCGTGGTACGAAAGCGTGCTAAGTTGAATTCAATCCCTACTTTCGTGGTAATCTCATTCAACAAAACCCATTGAGCTCTTTGAAAACTTGTTTTATCCTCGAAGGATTAAAAACTACTTTCGTGATTTTAATCCTAAGTTTAGTTATTATAATTCCAATAAACAAGTCCGCCTTTCAGTTTATCCTCGCTATCTAACACATGCAAATAAGTGATCAGCAAATTTACAAGAAATAATAACGATAATAACCAAATCAATTCATGCAAATTAATAATAGAGTATCAAGTATTCACTCGAAACATTAGAGAGGCGAGCCCAAAAATCCTAAAAATAAATAAACTACTCAGACATAATTATAAGTGACATATTACAAATCAAGTAAAGCAAAAATAGATATTACTTGGAAGGAGAATGCAAAAAAAAAAACTCTACCCCTCGATTCCTCTGTATCTCGATCCCCTGGCCTTCACCTCTTTTCCTCTATTTATAGAGGAAACAATTTGCTCGAGAAAAATCCAATTTGTTCACGTCACTTTATTTTTCAAAGACAGGTAATGAATTGTTGGTTACTTGTACTTAATTTATTCAATTCCAAATAAGCTGCACTGCCATTGAAAAATAGGAAGGCAACTTTGACTTTTTCAATAAGAAATTAGCTGGACTTTTCATGATGCATCTCACTTCTTTCTTCTTCTTCAACGCTGATGGACTACCTTTTACTAATTTGAACTTGCTTTTCTTGCTTTGTCACCATCGGCTCACCAACATAATTTATTTTAATGTGCCTTGCTTTTAATTGGACAACAACTTGCCTAGTAACAAATTCATCCCAAATTCTTTATGTCTGCCAACGTGAATTCAAATGATGCGCCGCCTCTTTCTTTTATTTTGTGCTGGCTTATATTTTTCACCACTTTGCATATTTTTCCATTCCTGCACAATGTAGAATAAAAGAGAGTGTATTTTTATATGATAATAGGCAATAATTATTCCAAATCACACTCAAATATCCCCATAAAATAATACAATAATGGTACTTGTCAAATTCCCCCATACTTAAATTTTTGCTTGTCCTCAAGCAAAAGAATTTGGTTTATGAATCACAAAATTTGTGATCAATGAGAGCTAACCAATTTTTGAGAGGAAAAACAAGTGAATTGAATGAACAACTTTTGTTAGGCTTTTGAGAGAGTAATATTCAGATTTTGGCAATTAGAAAAGTAAGCACCTTAAAATTAAATCAACCAAGAATGGGTCGCTCCCTTTCAAACTCTCAAGTATTTCAATGGGTAATGGTAATTCACACAATTTTTCAAAGATAAAGCATTACCATAAGCTTGACAATAGACCAAAACTCGACTAACAATTTACAGATAATTTCGAAATCAAGGGGTCTTGCATAAGGTTGTAATGAGGCTAGGGGTAAAAAGAATTCAAGGTATGAAATTTCAAAAAAAAGGATATCACAAGGGCTATAATTAATAATCATATTTGAGCAAATACCCTTGAATCATAGTGGAGCTTTTTTTTTTAGGTATAACTTGTAAGCAAAATGTCATATTCTCTTTTTCATATGCTTTTGTTTTTCCCTTTTTATCACATTTCATCATCATAAAAATTACTTTAATGGAAGGGAGGCCCTTTTTTTTTTTTTTTTAATAACGACAATTTTCACCAAAACCAAGTTTTTCAAGTTGCTCCCTATAATTCAATGGTACCCAAATATACCATTTTTCAATCAAATCAGAGGGTACAAAATAAAACTTCTTTTTTTAAGGCTCAAAGTGGACAACTAAATGGTGAACTTTTAAATGCAAAGTGTTGGAAGCTAGAAACAAGAATCCTAAGTGCCCCAATCATTTTTCAAAAATCCATAAATAAGTTTCGTTTTGAGTGATCACATGTCAAGTTCTAGAACACAGTGTCAATGGAAAACAACTCAAATGAAGAATAGAGGTTATGATCATATTGCAATGTGTAACCCCAATTAGGCTCAAATCCTTGCATTTAGAAGCTTTTTCATGGAAAAATTTTCAATCAAGGGCTTAATTTCTAATTTCCAGCTTTTTAGAAATCAGAAATTATATCATCTTAATAAGCATCAAAAGGTTGTCCAAAAAATTTCAAATTTTTCGCCTTCAAAAATAGTTAGCTTCGAATTTTTCAAATTTTTTTTTTCAATTACCTCCCCCCATACTTAATCCTAGCTTAGTTCCAGAAAGCTAGACAAAGATAAACCTAATAAAACTAAAGTATATAAATAAAAGAAAAATATCCAAAGTAACAAAAACAAGAAAAACTCCCTGATATGTCATGGCATAGTCTATACAAAAGCATATGTGCTTTTTGTACAAAACATCAAAAGAAGCTGATCATCACCGAGGGGGTGGTCATGGAAATGGAGTTGCATCTGCTAAAGTAGCTCCAGAATGGTAGTCTACGTCACGTGACGCCTAAAATCCTTTGATCCATTTTTATTTTTATTTTTATTTTTTTTTAATAATAAATTAAAGATTTGAATAAAAATCACACACAATATTTAAAATAAAAATAAAAGTAGAGAAAGAGTAAAAAGTACGGGTTGCCTCCCGTATAGCGCTCGTTTAAAGGTCTTTAGCTCGACCCTTGGTTTAGTCTAAGGCTTTCCATTTGGATTGAGAAGATGAAGTGGTGTACTCTTCTCAATTTGTTCATCCAAGATGTAACGTTTGAGCCTTTGTCCATTTACTTTGAATGTACCACTACCTTCACTCCAAATTTCTACTGCTCCATAAGAAAAAATCTTTTTTATTTGAAAAGGTCCCGACCATCTGGATCTCAGTTTTCCTGGAAACAATTTTAGCCTAGAGTTGAAAAGAAGTACAAGGTCTCCTTCCTTAAACTCTCTTCTCATGATGTGCTTATCATGCCACTTTTTGGTATTTTCCTTATAGGTCTTTGCTGTTTCATAAGCATCAAGTCGTAATTCATCAAGTTCATGCAATTGAAGCTTTCTCTTTTCCCCTGCCTCTTTCATATCAAAGTTTAAAAGTTTAATTGCCCAGAAAGATTTGTGTTCTAGCTCAACAGGCAAATGGCAAGGTTTGCCATAAATTAACCGAAAAGGAGTCATCCCTATCGGAGTTTTATAAGTCGCTCGATATGCCCGTAGAGCCTCATCGAGCTTTAAAGCCCAATCCTTCCTGGATCTTGAGACAGTTTTCTCTAAAATGTTTTTAATCTCCCTATTGGACACTTCGACCTGCCCATTAGTCTGAGGATGGTATGGTGTAGCTACTTTATGAGTGACTCCATATTTTTTCAAAATGTTTTCAAATTGTCGCTCGATAAAGTGCGAACCACCATCACTGATCACACTGGGTATTCCAAACCTTGGAAAAATAATTTTCTTAAACAATTTAATTACAGTTCTTGCGTCACTAGATGGAGAGGAGATTGCTTCAACCCATTTAGAGACGTAATCAATCACTACAAGTATATACTTGTTTCCACATGAAGGTGGAAATGGTCCCATGTAATCAATTCCCAAACATCAAATATTTCTACTTCTAGAATAGTATTCAGGGCATTTCGTTTCCTTTTAGAAATATTACCTGTCTTTGACAAGGGTCACAAGCAAGCACAAATAATCTAGCATCTCTAAATATGTGAGGCCAATAGAATCCTGCTTGAATAACCTTGGTTGCGGTTTAGAAGCACTAGCATGTCCTCCATAAGAGGAAGAATGGCAAAGAATTCGAATACTTTCTATTTCATCCTCCTGCAGACACACCGACGTAGACACAACAAGACATTTCCTATAAAGGAATGGCTCATCCCAAACATAATGTTTTAAATCGAAAAAGAACTTCTTTTTCCGGTGATAGTTTAAATCAGAGGAAGGATCTTGCACGCGAGGTAATTGACATAGTCTGCATACCAAGGAGCCTCTCTAGTGGTAGCTTTAATCAACAATAATTGCTCATCAGGAAAGGATTCATTAATGGGTAAGTCGTCCTTGAGCTTGACTGGAGGATCAAGTCTAGAAAGATTATCAGCCACCGAATTTTCAATACCTTTTTTGTCTAAAATTTCCAGATCAAATTCTTGCAAAAGAAGGATCCATCTGATGAGTCTAGGCTTGGCCTCTTTCTTACTCATAAGGTATTTAAGTGCTGCATGATCTGTGTAAACAATTACCTTTGATCCTACAATATATGACCTGAATTTCTCAAAGGCAAAGACAACCGCGAGCAATTCTTTCTCCGTAGTGGCATAATTAACCTGAGCTCCATCAAGTGTCTTACTGGCATAATATATTGCATGCACTTTCTTATCCTTTTTTTGCCCCAACACAGCTCCTATAGCATAATCACTGGCATCACACATTACCTCAAAGGGTAGGCTCCAATCAGGTGTTTGCAAAATAGGAGCAGTGATCAGTGCTTCTTTTAACTTACAAAAGCATAAACAAATGAGTTAAAATTAAAAGGGACATCTTTCACTAGAAGATTAGACAAGGGTTTGGCAATTTTAGAAAAATCTTTGATAAATCTCCCAGAAACCGGCATGTCCTAAGAAACTTCTAACTCCTTTTACATTTACGGGTGGAGGTAGCTTTTCAATTACTTCAATTTTTGCTCTGTCTACCTCAATACCTCGTCCCGAAATCAAGTGTCCGAGTACAATACCTTCCTGTACCATAAAGTGACACTTCTCCCAATTTAAAACAAGGTTAACCTCCTCACATCTTTGTAAAATTTGGGATAAATTGGATAAACAATCATCGAAGTTAGCACCATATACTGAAAAGTCATCCATAAAAACTTCCATGATGTTCTCAATGAAATCAGAGAATATTGCAGTCATGCATCTTTGAAAGGTAGCGGGGGCATTACAAAGACCAAAAGGCATTCTTCTATAGGCAAACGTACCATAGGGACAAGTGAATGTGGTCTTTTCCTGGTCACTAGGATGAATGGCAATTTGGTGAAATCCTGAATAACCATCTAGATAACAAAAATGTGAATGCCTAGCTAGCCTTTCTAACATTTGGTCAATGAAAGGAAGTGGGAAATGGTCTTTTCTGGTGGCATTATTTAATTTTCTATAGTCTATGCACATCCTCCAACCTGTAACTGTCCTAGTTGGGATTAATTCATTATTCTCATTTTTAGTTACAGTCATCCCTCCTTTCTTCGGGACCACATGTACAGGACTCACCCATTCACTATCAGAAATTGGATAAATAACCCCAGCATCTAACAATTTAAGCACTTCTTTCTTAACAACCTCTTTCATGTTGGGATTCAACCTACGTTGATGCTCAATAGATGTTTTATGATTAGGTTCCATCAAAATTCTGTGCATGCAAAAGGAAGGATTTATGCCTTTTATATCATCCATTGTGTACCCTATGACCTTTCTATGCATCCTTAGTGTCCTAAGTAATTTATCTGTCTCTAACTCATTTAAGCTAGCATTCATAATCACTGGATAAGAAGAGTTAGGACCAAGAAATTCATACCTGAGAGTGGAAGGGAGAGGTTTAAGTTCTACCTTGGGAGCTTTTTCCTCTTTCCAATCTTCTGGTTTGGGTTTTGATTTAAGTTCTTCTATTGTGGCCTTTTGAGGAGAAATTTCAGGACATGATTCTAACAATCGGGCATAATTGGCTGCTTCACTTTCATCCCTTATTAAGTCTCCTCCCATCAAACATAACTCCAATGGATCATCAAAGTATGATTTACTAGACTCTTCCTTCACAACCTGGTGTAACAAATCAATTCTGCAGCAAGAATCCTCAAAAGAAGGTTGTTTAATAGATTTAGACAAAATCAAATTCAACCTTTTCTTCACCAATAGTTAAGGATAACTTACCATTTTTGACATCAATAATAGCACCTGCGGTAGCTAAGAAAGGTCTACCAAGAATAATAGGGATTTGTTTATCTTCATCCATTTCAAGTACAACAAAATCAGCTGGAATGAAGAATTTACCTACTCTTATAGGAACATCCTCCAAGATGCCTATTGGGTATTTGACGGATCTATCCGCCAATTGAAGGGAGATTGTTGTAGGCTTTAGTTCACCCAACTCTAATTTATTACACACAGAAAGGGGCATAAGACTTACACTAGCCCCCAAATCACACAGAGCTTTATCAAAATTAGTATTACCAATCAAGCAAGGAATAGAGAAGCTACCTGGATCTTTTAATTTAGGAGGCAATTTGTTTTGAATTAAAGCGCTGCACTCCTCAGTTAATGCCACAGTTTCATACTCTTCTAACTTTCTTTTATTAGACAAAATATCTTTTAAGAACTTAGCATAGGTAGGCATTTGTTGTAAAGCTTCAGTGAAAGGTATGTTAATATATAACTTCTTAAGGACTTCTAAGAAACTTCCAAACTGCTTATCTAATTTAGCCTTAGCTAACCTTTGAGGAAATGGAACTGGGGGTTGGTAAGGTTTAGGAGGTACATACTTAGACACTTTTTCATCTTCTTCTTTTTCTTCTAAGGTTTGTGTCTTAGTTGTTTCTTTTTCCTCATCCTTCTTTTCCTTATCACTTTCATTTTTAGCTTCAGGAACTTCTAATTTCTTACCACTTCTTAAGGTTATAGCATTACAGTTCTCAGAGGGATTCACCTCGGGTTTACCTGGAAACTTGCCTTGAGGTCTAAAGGAAGAACTAGCTTGTTGAGCAATTTGATTTTCTAACATTTTTCCATGAATGGCTAAATTGTCTACCTTAGAAGTTAGTTCTTTAATCGCATCACTCACTATCTTACCCTGCTGTCTAAACTCATCATTTTGCTTTGTTTGAGAATTAACAAAATTTTCTAAAAGAGACTCTAGTTTAGACTTTTGTACCTGGGGGTAGCCTGAGGAGGGTCTACCTTGTGCAGCTTGATCTTGATTGTTTCGATAAGAAAAATTCGGGTGATTTCTCCATCCTGGATTGTAAGTAGGGGCATAGGGATCATTTTGTCTTTGGCCAAAACCATTGACAACATCTACATGTTCAGTTGATGACTTATCTCCTGATTGACAATTAACTATAGAGTGTCCCTGCATGCCACAAAACTCACAAGAAACAGTAGAAGTACTAGCTGCATTAACACTAGCTTTAGATTTTTCCATTTTATCAAAACGTTGATTTAATGCATCAAATTTAGCCATAATTAAATCAACACCATCTACCTCGAACTTACCACCAGAAATCTTTTTCGAATTGTTGCCTCTTTCACTGCCCCAATTATTATGATTAGCAGCAATGTTTTCAATGATAGCAGAAGCTTCTGTCAGAGATTTGCTCATAAAATCTCCTTCTGCAGCTGAGTCTAAGGTAACTTTGGCGGAGTAAGACAGACCATTGTAGAAGGTGTGTACAATTAGCCATTTGGGAAGTCCATGATGTGGACAAGCTTGTAAATATGCCTTGTACCTTTCCCATGCTTCTGACAAGGATTCTCCATCTTTCTGAGCAAAAGAGGTGATTTGAGATCTCAAATGAGCGCTTTGGAAGGTGGAAAGAACTTATCCAAGAAGGCTTGCTCTAATCAAGCTCCCATGTGGTGATAGTATTAGCAGGCACTGACTTTAACCATGCCCTTGCTTTACCTGATAAAGAAGCCATAAACAATCGAAGACGAATAGCATCAATAGGTGCACCTACAATCTTGATGGTGTCACAGTTTTCCAAAAAGGTTTCGATGTGTTCGGTCGGATCTTCAGCAGGTAGTCCATTGAATTGGTGTTGTCGGATCATTGACAACAAAACAAGAGGTATGGTGAAGTGAGTAGTCAGAATTTCAGCCTTGCGATTCCAGATCGCAAGCCTCTTCTTTGCAGTGTGGAATACTCCTTAAGAGGTCTATTGTCATCATTTTCAGCCATGGTTGCAGCTATTCGTGCTTGTTCTGCTTTTCTTTGCTTCTTCTCTTTCCTTATCGCGCGAAGAGTTCTTTCGATTTCTAGGTCGGCTTCAATAAGGCTTCCAAGATCTCGAAGTTCTTCGCATTCAAAAATTACTACAGAGAGGAAAGAAGAAAAATAGATCACGTAAATAAAAATACTTACTAAATAAAAAAATAAAAAATAAAAATAAAGAAAACAAAAACTATAAACAGGACTATTTAATATAAATCAATTAAAAATAATTAAATTAAATAGCAATAAGACGCAACACTTGCAAGAATCTACGCCAAAAACTTGGTGGGAAAAATCCATGAGTGTACGGTTTTGTCGTCAAGTAATAAAAGATATCGAACCACAAGGATCACTACGCTAAATAAATTAATTCGGTGTTACTTAATTTAAATTAAACAGCGAGAAAATATTTAAAGGATGTTGTTGGAACGTAGTGACAGAAAATAAATAAAAGATAAAAAGATATTTTTTTTTGTTTTTGTAAATAAAAGTTTTCTAGGACCTGAGATACCACAATAATGCTCTGAGAATTCAAATTAATAAATCTAACATTAATATTGAAATATTTGAAGGCAAGTTAACCGGAAATACTAAACGTCCACTGTCGTGGTACGAAAGCGTGCTAAGTTGAATTCAATCCCTACTTTCGTGGTAATCTCATTCAACAAAACCCATTGAGCTCTTTGAAAACTTGTTTTATCCTCGAAGGATTAAAAACTACTTTCGTGATTTTAATCCTAAGTTTAGTTATTATAATTCCAATAAACAAGTCCGCCTTTCAGTTTATCCTCAGTTATCTAACACATGCAAATAAGTGATCAGCAAATTTACAAGAAATAATAACGATAATAACCAAATCAATTCATGCAAATTAATAATAGAGTATCAAGTATTCAAATTTAGAAACATTAGAGGCGAGCCCAAAAATCCTAAAAATAAATAAACTACTCGAGACATAATTAAAAATGACATATTACAAAGCAAGTAAAGCAAAAATAGATATTACTTGGAAGGAGAATGCAAAAAAAAAAAAACTCTACCCCTCGACTCCTCTGTATCTCGGTCCCCTGGCCTTCACCTCTTTTCCTCTATTTATAGAGGAAACAATTTGCTCAAGAAAAATCCAATTTGTTCACGTCACTTTATTTTTCAAAGACAGGTAATGAATTGTTGGTTACTTGTACTTAATTTATTCAATTCCAAATAAGCTGCACCGCCATTGAAAAATAGGAAGGCAACTTTGACTTTTTCAATAAGAAATTAGCTGGACTTTTCATGATGCATCTCACTTCTTTCTTCTTCTTCAACGCTGATGGACTACCTTTTACTAATTTGAACTTGCTTTTCTTGCTTTGTCACCATCGGCTCACCAACATAATTTATTTTAATGTGCCTTGCTTTTAATTGGACAACAACTTGCCTAGTAACACATTCATCCCAAATTCTTTATGTCTGCCAACGTGAATTCAAATGATGCGCCGCCTCTTTCTTTTATTTTGTGCTGGCTTATATTTTTCACCACTTTGCATATTTTTCCATTCCTGCACAATGTAGAATAAAAGAGAGTGTATTTTTATATGATAATAGGCAATAATTATTCCAAATCACACTCAAATATCCCCATAAAATAATACAATAATGGTACTTGTCAAATTCCTCCATACTTAAATTTTTGCTTGTCCTCAAGCAAAAGAATTTGGTTTATGAATCACAAAATTTGTGATCAATGAGAGCTAACCAATTTTTGAGAGGAAAAACAAGTGAATTGAATGAACAACTTTTGTTAGGCTTTTGAGAGAGTAATATTCAGATTTTGGCAATTAGAAAAGTAAGCACCTTAAAATTAAATCAACCAAGAATGGGTCGCTCCCTTTCAAACTCTCAAGTATTTCAATGGGTAATGGTAATTCACACAATTTTTCAAAGATAAAGCATTACCATAAGCTTGACAATAGACCAAAACTCGACTAACAATTTACAGATAATTTCGAAATCAAGGGGTCTTGCATAAGGTTGTAATGAGGCTAGGGGTAAAAAGAATTCAAGGTATGAAATTTCAAAAAAAAGGATATCACAAGGGCTATAATTAATAATCATATTTGAGCAAATACCCTTGAATCATAGTGGAGCTTTTTTTTTTAGGTATAACTTGTAAGCAAAATGTCATATTCTCTTTTTCATATGCTTTTGTTTTTCCCTTTTTATCACATTTCATCATCATAAAAATTACTTTAATGGAAGGGAAGCCCTTTTTTTTTTTTTTAATAACGACATTTTTCACCAAAACCAAGTTTTTCAAGTTGCTCCCTATAATTCAATGGTACCCAAATATACCATTTTTCAATCAAATCAGAGGGTACAAAATAAAACTTCTTTTTTAAGGCTCAAAGTGGACAACTAAATGGTGAACTTTTAAATGCAAAGTGTTGGAAGCTAGAAACAAGAATCCTAAGTGCCCCAATCATTTTTCAAAAATCCATAAATAAGTTTCGTTTTGAGTGATCACATTTCAAGTTCTAGAACACAGTGTCAATGGAAAACAACTCAAATGAAGAATAGAGGTTATAATCATATTGCAATGTGTAACCCCAATTAGGCTCAAATCCTTGCATTTAGAAGCTTTTTCATGGAAAAATTTTCAATCAAGGGCTTAATTTCTAATTTCCAGCTTTTTAGAAATCAGAAATTATATCATCTT
Organism: Calophaca sinica; assembly: GCA_037113605.1. Taxonomy (NCBI): domain Eukaryota; kingdom Viridiplantae; phylum Streptophyta; class Magnoliopsida; order Fabales; family Fabaceae; genus Calophaca; species Calophaca sinica. Next base: position 93,764,973 of record CM073732.1, on the reverse strand, counting down.
AATAAGCATCAAAAGGTTGTCCAAAAAATTTCAAATTTTTCGCCTTCAAAAATAGTTAGCTTCGAATTTTTCAATTTTTTTTTTTCAATTAACTCCCCCATACTTAATCCTAGCTTAGTTCCAGAAAGCTAGACAAAGATAAACCTAATAAAACTAAAGTATATAAATAAAAGAAAAATATCCAAAGTAACAAAAAAACAGTAAAAACTCCCCTGATATGTCATGGCATAGTCTATACAAAAGCATATGTGCTTTTTGTACAAAACATCAAAAGAAGCTGATCATCACTGAGGGGGTGGCTGTTGGAAATGGAGTTGCATCTGCTAAAGTAGCTCCAGAATGGTAGTCTACGTCTGCTGCACGCCTAAAATCCTTTGATCCATTTTTATTTTTATTTTTATTTTTTTTAATAATAAATTAAAGATTTGAATAAAAATCACACACAATATTTAAAATAAAAATAAAAGTAGAGAAAGAGTAAAAAGTACGGGTTGCCTCCCGTATAGCGCTCGTTTAAAGGTCTTTAGCTCGACCCTTGGTTTAGTCTAAGGCTTTCCATTTGGATTGAGAAGATGAAGTGGTGTACTCTTCTCAATTTGTTCATCCAAGATGTAACGTTTGAGCCTTTGTCCATTTACTTTGAATGTACCACTACCTTCACTCCAAATTTCTACTGCTCCATAAGAAAAAATCTTTTTATTTGAAAAGGTCCCACCATCCGATCTCAGTTTTCCTGAAACAATTTTAGCCTAGAGTTGAAAAGAAGTACAAGGTCTCCTTCCTTAAACTCTCTTCTCATGATGTGCTTATCATGCCACTTTTTGGTATTTTCCTTATAGGTCTTTCTTTGTTTCATAAGCATCAAGTCGTAATTCATCAAGTTCATGCAATTGAAGCTTTCTCTTTTCCCCTGCCTCTTTCATATCAAAGTTTAAAAGTTTAATTGCCCAGAAAGATTTGTGTTCTAGCTCAACAGGCAAATGGCAAGGTTTGCCATAAATTAACCGAAAAGGAGTCATCCCTATCGGAGTTTTATAAGCTGTTCGATATGCCCAGAGAGCCTCATCGAGCTTTAAAGACCAATCCTTCCTGGATCTTGAGACAGTTTTCTCTAAAATGTTTTTAGTCTCCCTATTGGACACTTCGACCTGCCCATTAGTCTGAGGATGGTATGGTGTAGCTACTTTATGAGTGACTCCATATTTTGAATTATATTTCCCGGTTTATATCACAACTCACTGACACTTGTGAGCCAATTTTCAAGTTGTTGTGCAAGGACCAAACTATCGAATGGAATGAAAAATGCCAGGAGGCGTTCAACAAAATCAAGCAATACCTACAAAAACCCCATGTGTTAGTACCTCCAGTACCAGGCAGACCATTAATCCTCTACTTGACAGTGTTAAATGGGTCTATGGGGTGTGTACTTGGACAACATGATGAGACGGGTAAAAAGGAGTGTGCCATTTATTACCTGAGTAAGAAGCTTACGAGTTATGAAACTAATTACTCGATACTGGAACGTACCTGTTGCGCCCTAGCATGGGCCGCTCACCGTCTAAGACAATATATGCTTTCTCACACAACTTGGTTGGTGTCGAAAATGGACCCGATCAAATATGTATTCGAGAAACCTGTTCTCACTGGAAGGATTGCTCGGTGGCAGATGCTATTATTCGAGTACGATATTCAATACGTCTCTCAAAAGGCCATCAAAGGTAGTGCCCTCGCCGAGCACTTAGCCAACCAACCAGTAGATGACCATTCACCTGTCCACTATGAATTTCCTGATGAGAATGTAATGTCCGCCGAAAAAGAAGAATCCAAAAACAAAGAGTGGACCATGATATTCGACGGGGCTTCTAATGCATTGGGGCACGGAATCAGGGCAGTACTAATTTCTCCAGAAAATTAGTACACTCCTGTTACGGCTCGGTTGTGTTTTAGTTGTACCAATAACGTGGCAGAATATGAGGCGTGTGTCATGGGAATCAGAGCTGCTATAGAAACTAAGGTCAGAGTCCTAAAAGTATATGGGGATTCTGCCCTAGTCATCAACCAGTTGAATGGAGATTGGGAAACTCGAGATTCTAAGTTAATCCCTTACCACGAGTATATTCAAGAACTCGTCGAAACCTTCGATAGGATCACGTTTCAACATATCCCACGAGAAGATAATCAGTTGGTTGATGCATTAGCCACACTGTCATCTATGTTCCAAATAAACAGTGACAAGGAAATACTGCTCATCCTGATGGAAAGTCGTGCTAATCCCGCTTATTGCCAGGTGATAGAAGAAGAATCCGACGGAAAACCGTGGTACCACGACATCAAGTGCTACCTCAAAAGCAAGGAATACCCTTTGGGGCCTCAAAGAACGCCAAGCGAACTTTGAGGAGGCTTATTATGAGTTACTTTTTGAACGGCGACGTACTCTACGACGTACTCTACAAAAGAAATCACGACATGGTACTCCTCCAGTGTGTGGACTCTGCAGAAGCAAGACAAATTCTTGACGACGTCCACGAAGGTTCCTTTGGGACCCATGCCAACGGTTACGCAATGGCTCGGAAGATTCTCAGAGCTGGGTATTATTGGCTTACAATGGAAAGTGACTGCATCAAGCATGTGAGGAAATGTCATAAATGTCAGACTTATGCTGATAATATTCATGTACCTCCAACTTCCCTAAACGTCCTCAGTGCACCCTGGCCATTCTCCATGTGGGGTTTGGATGTCATAGGAATGATTGAACCAAAAGTCTCTAACGGACACCGATTCATCCTCGTGGCCATTGATTACTTCACAAAGTGGGTCGAAGCAGTCTCCTATACCAATGTGACTCGCAGTGTTGTGGTCAGGTTTATCAAAAAAGAAATAATTTATCGGTATGGTTTACCAAGGAATATCATCACGGACAATGGAACTAATTTAAACAATAAGATGATGAAAGAGTTGTGCGATGACTTCAAAATTCAACATCACAATTCTTCTCCATATCATCCAACGATGAATAGGGCAGTGGAAGCGGCCAACAAAAATATCAAGAAAATTATTCAGAAAATGGTGGTAACTTACAAGGATTGGCACGAGATGCTCCCTTTTGCTTTACACGGGTACCGAACTTCTGTACGCACTTCAACGGGGGCAACACCTTTTTCTCTAGTATACGGGATGGAAGTAGTACTCCCCATAGAGGTAGAAATCCCTTCTTTAAGGGTAATCATGGAAACCAAGCTCGAAGAGGCCGAATGGGTCCAGGCACGATATGACCAGCTGAATCTTATAGAAGAGAAAAGGTTAGAAGCAATTTGTCATGGCCAATTATACCAAAAAAGACTCAAGAAAGCATACGAGAAAAAGGTACGTCATCGAGAATTCACAGAAGGGGAATTGGTATTAAAGAAGATTCTACCTATTCAAAAAGACCAGCGTGGAAAATGGACTCCAAACTATGAAGGTCCATATATAGTGAAAAAAGCATTCTCGGGAGGAGGCCTCATTCTCACAGATATGGAAGGGCATGACCTACCACTGCCGATAAACTCAGATCCAGTCAAGAAATACTATGTCTAGAATGGCATAATACCCACACACAAAAAAGCTCGTTAGGCTGAAAACCTGAAAGGGCGGTCTAGGTAAAAGTTAGAGCGACCTGGTAGGTTGAAAACCCGAAAGGGCAGCCTAGGCAAAAATTAAGGTCAAATAAAAGCACTAAGTTGAAAACCCACAAGGGCGATTTAGAACAACCCGCCAGGTCGAAAACTCGCAAAGAGCACCCTGAGCAAAAGCCAACCTGAACACGTCAAAAGTAGCCAGAATTGAACCCTGACCAACTGGGGCAGAGATGGTCAAAACTAACCGCAGACACAAATTTTTGAAGTTGATCAAGAAGGCTATCGGAGTCTGGATCACGGAATGGCAGCATGATTTGTTTTCAAAGGGATTATATGTAGAACTGATATTTCTTACCATTTTCTAATTTAGCAAACACGAATTTGTTCTATTTGCAATATTTTATCTCCCCCACCATAGTGGAGATTCATTCTTATCCATATTGCCATCTATTAAATACCATCGTCACAACAGAATGCTTACTTCAGCCTCCCCAAATTTGATTTAGGATTTTATCAATTTGCGTTTTCTTTCTAAAGAAATTTGTGCTAAAAGACAAACATGTGCAAATCAAGACATAAGAGCATTGTATAATTACTGAAAATTCTAAAAGGATCTAAGGAATTTGGCGTCTTCACATTAAGGAAAAAGAGCTAGTAAGGCATCTCACCTAATGCAAACTCATCAATGTCGAATACGCTACGAAAGAGGCCAATTAGCTTGTTTAGGATTCGCCAATTAAGGAGATCTGGAGCTAACTTGTCAAGAAAAGTGTCAGAAGAAGTCAAGAGGATACTGCCTATCTCTAATAAAGCAAAAATACTCATGCATGATATGCTATTCATTGCATCTTGCATGATCACCAATACTTTTAGGTCCACGACCCACTAAAAAAAATTTCTAAAAAAAAAAACAAAAAATTCATTTCATGCATGGCATACCATTCATTGCATCCTGCATGACTATCAAAGTTTTTGGGTCCATTAACCCACCCTCTCAAATATTACATACAGTTGGTCTGATGTTACTCAATAAGAGCTAGTACTCAGCCTATTCAATCTATTAGCATGAGTTAGGAACCTGTCCTATACCTTGCTGGGAATCTGACCCAAACTATTTCGAGTGACAGAGAAGCTCGTACACTGGACGTTCACCTGCAATAGGAAAACCAGTCCATACTTTAGCAAGAGTTAGATTCTGACCTACATCTTGCCGGGAATCTGACCCGAACCTATATTGAGTAACGGAGAAACTCATATTACAGACATTCCTTAAAGTAAGGTAGTCAATCCGTACCTTTTAGCAAGAGTTGATAACCTGACTTACCCTTGTTGGGAATCTGACCCAAGCTTGTGTCGAGTGACGAAGAAGCTCGCACCCCGGACTTACCCTAAGTAGGGAAGTAATCAATACCAAAGATGTGAGGGTTAGGAACCAAACCTATACCTTACCGAGAATTCACTAGGAACCGAACCTAGAATCTCTCGCCAATTTTGTAAGAGCTAGGAAGCAAACCTATGCCTTACCGGGAATTCACTGGGAATCAAACGTAGAACCCCAAAGCAAAGTCGGGAGCCAATCTCGCATCTTCAAACAATTTCATTCTAGACAAAATTAGAGTCCTTTATCCTTAATTACCTTTTACAACGAATGCACGAAGACCTTCGAGTAAAATGTAATTAAGGAGGGGCAGCTGTAGTACCCTAATTTTGTCCGACCTTTATTTTATTATTTATTTTAATTTTATTTTAAATTAGTAGTAGTGGTAATAATAAATAAAATAATATTTTTGGTTTTATAATTAAGAATAAAAGAGATTAAAAAAAAAGAAAAGGAAAAAAGATTTTTATTTGAGAAGGGGTGTGCAAAAGGTAAATCTGGGCGGTGCAAATAGCAGCAAATCAGGCTGGTGACCCAGCCCAATCCATTCACGTTGCAGCCCACCTCCTTTACTCGCACACCCCCTTTTTTTTTTTTCCAGCACCCCACGCATCCTCTCCACAAAGATCGCTTCTCACACCTCCCCTCATTTATGCACACCCAACCCAGCTCCACGCACCCTAGCCATTTCACACGCCCAACCCAACCTCCATGCGGCCCAACTCAAAAATCACGCTAACCCTAAAAACCTGATTCTCACCCTCATTCGTCACTCTTCTTCTCTCTCGTTCTCCCTTCTTCTAACCCTAAGCTGCGCTGCGGCCAACCAACTCCCACTCACCCTCACTTCCATCCGCGGCGCCTCCACCTTCATCTTTCCCTTCTTCCTTCACCTACGCTCTCCCTTCTATCCTCACTCTTCCAACCCTAACCCTAGCTTCCAAGCCACGGCGTCCCCATCTCCCCTTCCTTTCTCCCTTCATTCTTCCACCAAATTCCTAACCCTAGCCGCAGCACTACTCCCTCTCTCCCCTTCCAGTCTGTCTTTCCCTTCCCAAAACCCTAATTCCTCTCGCGGCGTGCTCTCCTTTCCCTCGCCTCACTCTTCTTCTTCTTCTTCTTCTTCTTCTTCCTCTTCCATCCACTCTTTCAAAACCTAACCCTAATCTTTCCCTCACTCTCTCAACCCTAAGCCGCGGCCGTAACCTACCCTCCCCACAATCTTTTCTTTCCTTTTTTCTTCTTTATTTCCGCAAAATCGAATCAAATCCTATCCACGATTCGGTCTGAATTCAAGATGTGCAGATTTGACGAATCAGGGAAGTTTCTATCCCCTTTCTTTTCTTTTAATTTTTATTATTATTCTGATTTGATTTTATTTTTGTGACAGGGACCATGAGGCTATAAAAGCCAAGCTTGAGACCACGCAAAAGGGAAGAGGAAACCAGAGAGAGAAAAAAGAAGAGGAACCAGAGGGAACCGGATCCAGAAATAGCACAAGGAGAAGGAGAAGCAGAACAAGCAGAATTAAGAAGAAAGCCAAAAAACCGTGAGGTCCTAGAACCAAACTAAACACTACTAGTCGTAGGTTTCTTTTTCCTCCATCCCTCGTTTGTAAATTTCCTGGGAAGCCATAAAACCCAGGTTCCCCCCTTCTTCTTCGTTTTCATATTCTCTGTTCTTTTTGTCATGGTTTTGTAAATTGGACTGAGGTATACATGATTGTTGTTGTAATTATTGTTGTCATTGTTATTATTGTTGTTGCTGCAATTGTTGTTGTCATTGTTGTCGTGATTGTTGTTGTTGCTGTTATACGAATGTGGAACTAGATTAGGGTTAGGGTTTGGTCTTCCAATGGGGCCAAACCCAAGCCAGGGACTTATTTGTAATTTACTTTTTTTTTTTCATAAATCATTATAAATGTATAGGAGATTAATGAGGGGCTTAAGAGTAAAAAAGAGAAGTTTCCATTTTTATCTACACGTTTTTTATATTAATATGATTAGTTTTTATTTTCTAGATTTTTTCTCATATTTGTTATTTCTGTTATATTAAAAAAGGAATAAATAAATTAATATAATTTAATCATATTTTATTTTCTATTTTTTTTACTTCTAGAGTTAGGGCCTCTAAGTTAATTTGCACACAAAGTGGGCTTCTGACCCATTTGGCTAAAAGGAGTTAAAGATTGACTTTATTAACATCATAAAATCAAGTTGGGCTTTTTGACCCATTTCTCATCTCTTCCAACTTCTATTCCACGTGATCACAATCATTTGGAAACCCCTTTTTTCTTATCTCGCACGCGAATAAAATCTTTCGCTAGGAACCCCAAAATGCCATTTGCATTCATTTTGTGGTTTTCTCCTTTTCTTATAAAATAAAATAAATAAATGTGGTTAAGGGATTTATTTTTTTAAGGCAAACAATCTTTACGAATAATCAAAGGGTATCATTGTAAATGGGCGTTTTAGGGGTGCTAAAACCTTCCCTATACATAACCAACTCCCGAGCTCAAAATCTGGTTCAAAGACCTTCTTCTTTTTTTCATTAAATTCAAAAACATCCAAAAAATAGGTTTTCCAATGTTTTCCTATGAAAATAAAATATTGGTGGCGGCTCCATTGAAATTTTTAGGTTGGTTGTCACAACCACTATCACACAATTGACTTATGCTAAGTAAGTTATGCTTAAGGCCATCAATAAGTAAAACATTATCTATAGAAGGTAAATATTTCTCACCAACACAACCACTGCCAATGATTTTACCTTTTTGGTTTCCTCCAAAACCAACATACCCTTCATCTTTGGGCTTCAACTCTAGGAACATATGTCTTTCTCCCGTCATGTGTCGTGAGCAGCCACTGTCCAGGTACCAGGATTGGTGTTTCAACTTTGTTGCTAAGCAAATCTGCAACATAGATAATTTTATTTTTAGATAACCAAATCTTTTTGACTAGAAGGTGTTTCTTCCTTAAACCCAATTCCTTTTCTACCATTTTGACTAACTCTCCATATCATGGAGGCTTGTTTGCTTCTAGCTACAGATTCAGTAAGAAATTTTTGAAAAACAAGTTCATATTTGGAAGAATTACATTTGATAGAATTTTTAGAATCTAAGTCATACACCTTAGCTTCTAACTTTGTATTTTCATCAAGAAGCTTTGCATTTTGTTCTTTCAAAATATCATATTCAGTTTGCAAGAGACGAAATTTCCTTTTCATAAATTTGTACTCTTTGGAGAGAATAGAAGAGTCATGTAATAATTCATTAAATGCAATTTGTAATTTAGATAGTTCAGAATTTACCTCTTCTTCTTCTGTTTCGCTTTCTGATATTGTTTCTGCCACCAGAGCCACATTAGCGTGTTCTTCATCATCATCAGACGATGATGAATTAGAATCATCCCATGTTGCCATGAGACTCTTCTTCTGTTTGTTGAAACCATGCTTCTTATGTTTCTCCTTCTCCTTGTTGAGTTGAGGACATTCTGACTTGTAATGTCCAGGCTTCTTGCACTCATAACAAATGACTTGATTTTTAATCTCCTTCTTCTCTTATGACTCCTTGAAGTCCCTATTCTGGAAGTGCTTTCGAAACCTTCCTTTCTTCCTCAACATACGCTGAATCTTCCTTGATATAAAAGAAAGTTCATCATCAGACTCATCACTGCTTTGGCCAGACGATCCTTCGTCTGATACTTCATCTTCTGCTTGTAATGCCTTGGAGGTAGAAGCTTTGTTGTGTTTTGACTTCAAAGCTATGGACTTTGATTTCTTTGGAGGTTCCTCTTCATTAAGCTCTAACTCATGAGCTCTTAGAGAGCTGAGTAGATCTTCCAATCGCAAGGAGTTGAGATCCTTGGCTTCTTGAATGGCAGTGACTTTGGGTCTCTATTGCTTTGGCAGACTCCTAAGTATCTTATTGACATGGTCAGTAGTTGTATAGCTCTTTTCAAGTACCTTTAGACCATGAACTAATGTTTGAAACCTTCCAAACATTGTTTCAATATCTTCACTCTCTTCCATCTTGAAAAGTTCATACTGTCTAACAAGAATGTTAGCTTTGGTTTCTCTCACTTGGGCAGTACCCTCATAGGCAAGGGCCAATGAGTCCCAAATGTCTTTGGCTGTTGCATTCTTTCCACACTTCTCATACTCCTTCTCAGAGATAGCACAGATAAGGAAGTATCTGGCTTTTTGGTTTAGTTGATACAGTCTCTTTTGATCAGTATTCCAGCTAGCTCTAGGTATTGGAGTACCATCAGCTGCCACTGGATCAATGTAAGCAGTTTCAATCATATCCCATAGTTCAAGTTGTTGGGATTCAAAGAAGGTTCTAACTTTGTCTTTCCAGTAATCGAAGTTAGTTCCTGTGAACAATGGAGGTCTGTTTACATGACCACCAACACCAGCATCACTAGTACTAGCCATGTCACAACAGGATCTTTTCCACTTGCTCTGTCAAGAGCTCAACCAAGTGGCCGAGCTCTGATACCAATTGAAGGTGATAAAATGCACAAGAAAGGGGGGTTTGAATTGTGCTTTTGAAATTCTTTTCGCAAGACTAAGTTTAAAACCTTTTCAAAACAACTTTGATAAAACAATTTGAATGCAATAAAGAGTTAGAGAAAGAGAGAATGACACAGGAGATTTATCTTGGTTCACCACCACCTGGTAGCTACGTCCAGTCCCTTCAAACACTGAAGGATTTCCACTATAATCACTAGATTACAACTCAAGAATATAATACTGCCAAACTGGCTATACTCTCAACTTCTCAAAATGACTAAGTACGGTCTAGCCTTTGAGGATTACAACAGTCACTATTGGGCCAAATACAAGTGGAAATGTGTGAAACAAATTTAGTGACTCTCTACAGAGAGGATATGAAAATAAGCTCAGGATCAAAACCTTGAAATAACTTTCAAATAGAAAGAATAAAAACTATGATGTTCAGTGTTTTGGCTTTCAGGAGAATACTTCGAATTTTTCTTTTTGTTGCTCACTGGTTGGTATTCGGTCTAATAATCCTTCTGTGCTTGTGAGAAATGAATATATAAGCCAATCTTCAAGACAATACCGTTGAGGCTCTTTGATTTGTTTTTGGTCATAAATGACCACGCTACAGCACACTCAATTGTCTCCACAAGTAACATGTTGTCTCCTAATAGCTTATTCTTTGTTCTCAACGCTCAATGCTCCAGCATATTATTCAATTGCACTTTGAATAATTTATTCAAGAATTGCATTGATGCATCAGTGAGTTGGAGATGAATATTTATGCAATATTCAAAATATCAATCGTTGAGACTCAAGAATAATTCAATCTTGTTGAAAATGCTCGAACACATTTAATTGTCTCCAGTCCACTTGAGTAAGTCGCATTGTGTCTTTCTTTGTGTTCACATACCCTTGACGACAAGTTGCAATATCCTTTGACAGTAACGTCAACAGCTTTGCAATTTGCAGCAGCGTTTATTCCCTCCCACTGGCAGCCTCCTTTTTTTCTCTTTTCAGCTGAGACATTCTTTTCAATAAATTTGAAAATATGTGGGTTGATAAAGTCAAGCATAATAAATGGCAGCATGTTGCATTTGAAAACTTCTTGAACTATAACGTGATCAACTTGAATATTGAGCAGCTTATGTTAAGATCCATTAATAATTAAGTGCCAAGTTGCGTTTGAAATTTCCTTTAGCCATAACAAGAGAAACTTGAATTACGAGCATGAAGCTTTCAAAAAGCATGTGCGGAGTATATAATAATATTAATGTGCTTCTCCTTTGCATCAATTAAAATATGTTATCTTTGCAAAATTAAACATGTTAGTGCAGCCTGTTCCATGTAGAGTATAATAAAATATCATATATTAATGAATAGTGGAAAACAAATAAGTTATCTCATTTTGCATGCTGGGCGTTTCAATATAGAATTCCATGTGCTTGAAGCTTTTAATAAGTAAGCTTATCTAGCTGACAATCAGTTTTTGTTTCACTTTGCATATATGATGATTCTGATGGAGTATTAGTATATTCATACTAAGTTCTGCACACTTAGACACACATCAGAATGTTCAATTGTTCTATTATAAATAGACATTATCATCAAGAACAATTAAGCACATATCAGAACATAAAATTGTTCTTCTTAACTATTTGTTATAATCAAAATAATTAAAGGTTGTTGTTTCTAAATCAACTTGGTTCCAACAACGACAACTACAGGTAACTATCCGGATCCTCAGATGGATCTTCCTCCTCCTAATCATCGTCCATCGGGTCCTCTCTAGTCAAATTGATAAAAGGTGTCGTCACAGGCACACCCTCCGACACGTCTTCTGCTATCACCACCTCCTCCAAGAGTCCCACGTCGCTACACCCAGCCTCACCACACTCTCTGCAGACAGGTGAGAGGTGTCTCGGTGGGGTAGGGGTCCTGAATAACATGGGAGAGACTGGCTCCGCCTCGGGCTCAGATCCTGCTGGAGAACTCTGAATAACAGTTGCCCTGGAAGTAGATGCTCATGCAGTCCCTCGTCTGATCACGCTCTTACGAGCGGTCCATCGAACCCTCGGTTCTCGTCCTCGTCCTCGAGAAGCAAGTCGAGAAGCAGTGCGCCTCGGGATCTCGAGAGGTCCTTCTGGCGAAGAAGATGATGCTGGCATAGTCCCCTCTCTTTGAATAGCACGCCAGGCGTCCACTACCTGCATCGTCCGAATCGGAAGCTCACTGTGCGCCGCGAAGTCTCCTGTCTCACTACTATACCATCCTCTCGGAAGCTCTGTACAACATCCCCTGTATAAACAACGCGACGGGAGATGGGGTCAAACTCCATCGCCGCGGGCATCTCTATGTCTGGAAAATCAAAGATGATCTCCGATGATGTCCTCATTGCCTGTACCAGCACGCTCTTCGTCATCGCCTGGGTAACCATCATTGGTTGAAGGCACCACGGGAAAGGGTCAACTTCTCAATAAACATAGCAATAGTAAAGCATAAAGCATGGAATGACAAAAGCACAGGTTTTAGAACGCAACTCAAACTCTCTCACTAGACACTTTCGACAATTCCGAAAAGTAACGCCGATCCATCCACTGAATACCAGCCGTAGCTTTGGGCTCCATGACCACCCTAGGACATTCAGCTCCAGTTCCTTAACGCTACAACGTCTAGCTAGGCTGCCGAAAAACGAAGGGGTCCTAGCACCCTAAGTTATCCGGATCCAAGCTCATCACGACACAACACATCTCACAACAATGAATAAATCGCCGCATACGATAATTCAAGAAGCAACTCGAATAATTATTCAATCGCGTATCAAATAATATTCATGCCAAGCTTAACACAATGCACTCAGATTAACAGTATAAGCAGTATAAGCATTCACATCATATCAAACATCGACATCAACAACTCAGTTCATCCCTCTGCAACTCAGTGGAGTTGGCAGAGAGGCAATCATACAAGTGTGGGGGATTGGGGACAGCTATCAACCACTTGCAGACAAGCTTACTAAATAATCATAAATAAGGTTCTAAAAACTAAAAAGTCGAAGGGGTACAAGACCCTCACTTCAAACCCTGAGGTTCTCAGACTTCTTCGCTTTAAGACTTGAAATTAAATAATAAATCTTATCCATGTCTAAGAGTTGCCCTTACGCTAACATACTATAACAGAACACGTATAATGTGAAGTGCCCTTACCATAGTTGGTTGCTAGCGTGGTACCGCAAGCCTCGCGTCCACGTCGCACGATCTCCGGATTCGCAACTCCTATCACCACGAGTAAACTTAGCACAATGCTAAACTAGAACTTAGGCTCTCAAAACCTAACCCTTTTCTAACCAAGCATTCACTCAAGCATTTAATTACTAGCTACTTGAAAGAAATAGGTTTTAAAATCAAAATCATTTCTTGAAAGGTTAACATAACACATATCCTTAATTCCTTGAAAACCTTAAAGTAAGCATACTTCAACTAACCATTTTTCATAAATTTCAAAAGCCTAAAAACACATTTATTCAATCATTTAAACAAGTTCATACCAAATAATTTTCCTTCCAACATCTCCTATGGCCTCTCGGCCATCACCCCTTTTTCTATAAAAAAAATTGCAAAACTTCTTTTAAATTAGTAACCCACTTCCATTCTTATTCTCAAAGCTCAACAACTTCATATAACAACTAGTTCACATAGACAACTTAATCAAGCATCCAAAAAACCATTTTCACAATGCCAATAAACAAGAGTTTTTCAATAACTTTTTTTTCTACCTCTTGAATCCAAATCTTCCACCAAATCAAATTCAATACAAGATCAATTACTAACACCAATTAAAAGGAAGATGCGAAACAATCTTTCCTCTCCTTTCCTCTCTTAGGGCTCACGGCCCTAACACCCTTTTTTAAAAAAAAAATTGCAAATCTTCACCCAACATCAACAACACCATTTTTATCAATTCTTTTCCTTCATCAAATCACAATTAAACACCAAAAACCAATCATCAACAAGTCTAGGCATGCTATATAACATTTCAAGAGCCTCAAATTTCTAAATAAAATACCTAATCATGCTTCTAACACAAAACCATCAACTACAACAACAAGAATATCACCAAGCAAGATAGAAACAACAATTAATTGCAAGATTAAACCTCAAGATCACATTACCCTTCTTTTTCCCTTTGACTTGCGCCTAGGGTTTTCAAGAATAGGGACTTACATGCTCATCTCTTTCATTCAATCATAAACAAACACAAGGCAACACTTAAACAAGCATGAATCAAGACTAGAAAGCAAGAAAATTACAAGTAACAAAAGAGGGAGGGGTGCGATTTTTGTGCAGAAAATGGGGGAGAAAAATTCTGTTTTCTCTTTACTTGAATAGTTGGAAGATGATGAATCAAGTGCTTGTTGAGCTTGGGTGCAAGAATGATGGAAATTGGAGGTTAAAAATGCAAGAAGGTGAAGGTTGGAGGTAATGGAGCTTGAAGCTCTTTCTTTTTCTAAAAGTGAAGAAGAAGAAAATGAAATGGAGTTTGAGAGAGAGAGTCACGATGGGGAGGGGCTGCATATAGGGGCAAATAAGTAAAAATGAAAAACTAGTTTTTAATCACACACATAATGACACCTATCCTCTTTATGAGATGTTAATCATATCATCTAATCCTACCCATCTAATCTCACATCTCCCATGATTACCCTCTAATTCTAGAGTCTTAGGGTACTTAAAACACGGCGTCGAAAAATCGCATTACCGAGTAATTCTCCGCCGATAATTCGCGAAAATTAATTTAGCGAGAAATTAATTCACCGCGTGATATTATTTTATCATAAATAATAATAACCATCTGAAACACTCAAAAATATCCATAACAAGCTACGATTTGATTTTCATCGAAATTGGGGTTCATTTAAAATTTTATCTGCGGCAAAACTGCCCGGCGATTCGAAACGCGACGAAACTTCGTTAGAATTTTTCGACGATATTCGAACCATGAATTAATATGAAATATTAACTCTCAAATTTAATTTGATCTTGATTTAATTAATTCACTTACTTAGCAAACAAGAAATTGCTTATTATAGCATAAATACAACAAATTATACAATAATAACGCTAAATAACGCATCGCGAAAATACGGGTGTTACAAGGAAGAAGACGGGAGGAAGAAGAGGAAGCAGGGAGGAAGAAAACGAAGCTTTCAGTTCTTCTTCCATTTTCGTTTTCTATTTATTTATTTAGTTTATTAATTATTTATTTAATTTGTTATTTAATTAATTTTTTTTTAATATGGTTAGTGGTGACTTAGCAAGAACAGGCCACGTGTACAAAAAATTACACGTCACAAGTGCCAGCTCGTGCCACCTGAATGGAGAGATGAGGGGAGGGACTAAAAATGGGTGAATATGAAATTAGAGAGGTAGAATCTAAACAAAAATTTTAGCAGGGACTAAAAATGGTATTAACCCAAATAAATTTTATTTTATTCATTATTTAATATTTTCTAATGAATGAATTCATAATAATAAAACTTTGTAAATTTATATACTATATATAGTATATTATACATTGTTAATAAAATATTTTGTTTATATTAAGTTGTATGATTTTTTATGTTAAACTACTAAATACTTTTCCTATAAAAAAATTATTAAATACTCATAAATATCATTGGATACCTTTTACCCGCATAAATATCAATGGGTATTAATGGGTATAGATACGGGGAAAGCACTATCGGCATCTGCACTCGCCTCGTTATCATCCCTGATGTGCAAGCGATTACTATTAACACCCTTTTTTCCCACCCCTTCCCCATGGGAATAAAACCATTTGAATGTGAAAGTTATTTCTATCCCAGGAACTTTTTATACATAGGAGTAAAATTTTGAAACCTTGTAACAAACATAGGAATACAAATTTCTTACGCATATATTCCAAGGAGTGTTTTAAGAAAATAAAAAATAAAAAAAGAATTTAGTGATATATATTGCAGAATGAGCGGAAAATTGAAAGTGTAAGAGGTGACACGTGGAATTTATAACGTGAAAATGACGTGACAAAACATCACTTTAATATATATATATATATATATATATATAAAAGAGGGAGAGTAAATCTTGTATGAGTTACTGTGCTTAATAACTCTCTATAGATATTAAATTTCACCAATCCAATCATGAAATTAAAAATTCTTATTGGGTAGATCAATTCCATAAAATTTCATAAAATTTTAAAAATATTTGATACTTCATCAAATAACTTTAATTCAATGCATAACATACTTTTCAAAATACAAGTCAAATGTTAACCATATGATTATATAGCTACGAATACCCAATTTATTTAAAATTTGGAATGCATGATTGTTAATGTAATATGATGATATTTAATGGTTGGATTGATAAAATTCAATGTATGTAGTGAGTTATTAAGCGGAACTCAGACAAAAGTTACTCTTGGAGTCATTTGATCCCTCCTCATGTGCGTGTATATATATATATATATATATAGATTGATTTGAAAACATGAGATTAATTTTTTTTTACTGAATGTGTATTATCTAAAGGTCAAACCATTATTACTTCCATATCAATCGCTCTTGCTTGTTCAACTCAAAACCTCATCTTTCAATTTTTTCCCGAATGTTTTCCATTAGAATACGTGAAAGGTTAGAGAAGATAAATCGATAACAAAAATTTTTAGAACCTACAAGAGCCCATGTCTCCCAAGGATATCACATATAAAACGATACATCTTTGCTCTCTGTGATTGGGGTTTTGCGGTAGCATTAACATTGATTATGGTGGTCGGCCGTATAGCGGCGGAAAACAAAGATGGTGGTTGTCTTCCCAACCGCATGTTTCGCAAAACTTTGTTAACGGGAGTTGGGGGTTAAAGTTAACGGAGGCTAACATGGTGGTTATCATCTAAGCGTTGTTGGGTCTGACGTGTCACCAGTGACAGACCTAGGACCCTAGGCCAGGGGTGCAAAAAAAAATTAAAATTATACGTCATTATAAATGTTAAAATCATAAAATTTTAATACATATAATCAAATAGAGCTCTATGTTCAAAGAAATAAAGCTTTCATGTCCACTAACAATTGCCAAAGGGGACACAAATATCAACTACTTTGGAGACCTCCATGTTCTCCATGGTTTGCACATGTTTATATTTCCTGGAATTCCAGTTTAAATGAATCTGATTCAACTAATTGATAAGAAAATCCAGCAACTAGAGTACATTTAATGTTCTAAAGTATGGATATAAAATAGTAATAAACAACCCAATTAAAGGGAAAAAAAACTAGTCCATATAAAAATATTCAGTCTAAGATAAAATGGGATAGAGACAGTCACAGATCAGTATTAGTTATGGTACCGTGCAATGCTAACTGACTGCTAAAATGAACAAGAAATCATCCACTTCTTCAAAAATCAGAATCTGAATTTTGAATTAACGAATGAACACGCTGGAGGAAGTTTTCTCCTAGCTGCAAAAAACACCATATGCAAGTAATCAGCAAGTATGCAAAAAACACAATATGCTAGTAATCAGTAGGTATCCTTGAAAAGAAAAGAAAAATTATTAGAACAGAAGCAGTAGAAGACGCATTAGCTAATTAGGGATTAGGCCGAGAACAAGCTGTAGCCGTCATATAACAAGGCCTTGTTAGCAGCGGTTCACAACCGCCACCAAATGAAACTTTTAATAAAAAATAATTTAAATAAAAATTCTTGATTTGTGGCGGTTACAACTGCCGTTAAATAAAAATAACTAAAAATTCTCATTTTGCGGCGGTTACAACCGCCATTAAATAAAAATAATTAAAAATTCTCATTTTCTGATTGGTGGTGGTTATAACCGACGCCATTCCTATTTCCAGCGGTTAAAAAATACCGACGCGAAGTAGTTTAGCAACGCCAAATTTACCGTCGGTTTAGGACCCGACGAAAATAGGAATAGCGGCGGTTGAAACCTACGCTAAATCACAGTTTTAACCGACGCGAAATCTCGGTTTTTTTGTAGTGAGGCCAAGAAGAGACATTAGCCATTAGGGATTAGGCAATAGAAGCTGTGAATGGAAAAGAAGTTGTGAAGGCCAAGAAGAGGCATCAGGCGACACCGCAAGGTCCGCAATAGACTCGGATCTCAGGCATTAGGGAATCGTGGGTGGAGATGATTAAATTGGGGAATTAGGATTTCAAAATTAAGGAAAATCTGAAGGGAAACAAGGGGGAAACATTTACAGATGCATCACAGACTCACCAACAATAGGAAACCAATGGCCGCGAGGCGTGGTGGTCGGAGATAGAAAAGGACGCGCGCGCAGTTGCAGAGGAGACAGAGAAGGAGCAGTTACAGAGGAGACAAGGAAGAAGCAGGAGGCAGAGCAATCACGCGGCGTGACCTAACTTCGCCGCGGCCGGCGCCAGCGTACAACGTAGTGGCAAGGAGTGGCGACGACGTATGAGTAAGAGAGAGACAGAGGATCGAGCGAGAGAGAGAAACCCGTTTTCTGAGAAAAATTTGAGAGAGTGCAGAGGAGTGAGGTGGTTTGAGGTCAGGGTGCAAAATATAAATTTCAGAGGGGTCAAAATTAAAATTTAATGGGGTGATAAGTGAAAAATTTTAAAGTTCAGGGGTGCAAGTGCACACCCTGAACTATATGTGGGTCCACCTCTGCGTGTCACATATAATCCATCTGTTACATTTTGATTGGCGAACAAGAGGAACTGGCTATAAGGGACTTGACGTAAGTTTTCTCCTTTATAAAATTATTTTCAAATTTACTAAATGATATTATATATTATTAAATATTAACTATTAATATAAAATATTTTTTACACATAATTAAAATACTAAATATAAAAATTAATAATATCTTAAGAAAAATGCTTCAAAAAAAAAATTAAGGGATTTTGTATATGTTTAAATATAACATTTTTTGGTAATCAAATATAACTTTTTATTATAATTAATTATTGAGTGATAATATTATTTGTTGACAATGCTAATCATGAATATTCATTCAAAAAAGATTATTTTGAAAATGAATACGTGTAATATTAATTATTAAATATTAATTACTGTTTTTGTGTGAATAATATGTCAAATTTAGATCGAAATAAATCTTTTATATAATTTGTGCGAAGAATACGTTATTAAATCTTTTGTTTGAAGAATACGACCCAATGTAATTAGTAATTATACTGATTATTTCATTATATCGTATAATTAATATTATTTTTTCTTTATATATTTTTATATATTTTATTTATAATAATATTCACATATTTGTTAAAAACTATTATTATTATATTCTACGGTCCCATAAAACGCCAACAAAAGGCAATAGTGATCTTGAGGGAGGCTAACAAAAGCCAATGGTGAAGGCAAGGTTTCAACCAGGTGTGAACAAAAGACGGGTTGTGACGGATTATACTTGTCTCTAATCCGGCCTTAAACTTTGTTTGAGACAATTCTTTAAACTTTAATTTGTCCTTAGACCCAATGTTCTACTGGTCAAATTAAGACGAGTCTATTTAAGACGAGACTGAATTGGCCCGAAGGACAATTCTAATAAGATTATCACTACAAAAATAATGTAAAAAACGACGATTTAAATTGTAAATAATGGCGGTTCAAACAGCCATTATTTACACAAGTGGCGGTTTTTGGGAACATTGTAAATCCTACTACCATTCGCGGTTTACTTTTAACCGCCACAATATGCAAGGTATAAATGGCGGTTCTGTTTTCGTATAAAATGACGGTTTGAATCGCCATAATATACATTAGTATTTCTTAAAAAAAGTTGACGATTATGGCAGTTATACTCACCGTAATATACACTTAAATGTGTCTTTTGTTAGTTAGTTTGGTCTGAAATGTGTTTTTTGTTAGTGAGTTTAGTCCTCGATTGTGGTTTCCGTTAGTCAGTTCGGTCCCTGAAATTACTAATAAAAGACATACTCAAGGATGTTTTTGTAATTTTGATACATTTAGGGACTATAGTGATAACACCTCATACATTTAAGGATGAAAATGATTGTTTACTCGAAAAGAATGCAGCCACATTCAATCATGCTAAAAATATAAATAAATTGGAATAACATTTAGTCATTCACAAGTTGTCAGCTTTTGGTGTTTCAACGCGACTGGATCTGATTGGGCAAGTAAGTCATAAAGTGATCACACACACACACACACTCACGCCCGCACGCGCACGAACCCCGCATGCGCGCGCACGCACACACAAAAATTAGAAGTGAAAGATTGAATATTTGTAGTATTTTACCATGTACTCAAAGCAAAACACGACTCTTAAAATTGTATTTTGCTAGAAGGTTACTAACTAAACTAATATGAATTCCAACTTGAATATTTTATTTTATAGAAAATCATCACAAACATAATAAAACTAACAAATTGGTGAATAAGGGATGGGTTGGGATGAGTTATAGATAACCCTAACCCTCCCTAAATTTTGGTCGGGTTCATTCTTTAGGCCATAATCCGTTTCTATACCCAAACAAACCCGATACTCTATGGGTCAATAATGGGATAGCAACAAGACAGGTCTTCGGGTTGGGTTGAATTCTGCTCGCCCCTAGTTTCAGCAGTGGCAACGTGCGAGCTATTTTAGAGGGGAGGAAGAGTTTTTTTTTTAATTTGGGGATTAGGGCTTTTTAAATTTAATTAGTTTAATTGGGTTAATTAATAATAAAACATATATAATAATAGTAAAGTGGTGAGTCACTTCTCACGTGGACGTCACGTCGATTAAAAAGTCCACATAGCAAGTGCTGACATGGACTTTCGTCTGTCCAGTCAGCAGAAAATTAACGACCGAGACTAACTATGAAAACATGAAATAAGTGGGGATCAAACTTAGGAGAAATTTTTTTATTAATATTTTTTTTTCTGATTAATAAAGCTTTGGATCGAAAGATTTTTTGCAGGGACTAAACTTAGATAAAAAGTATTTTGTAGAGATTTTTTTTTTGAAAAGAGTATTTTGTAGAGATTTTTTTTTTTTGGTCTTGTAGATGAAATGGCAAATACCACACCCAAACACACACACCAAAGGGACAACCCAGGATCGATCCCAGGAACCGGACATCCTAACAGGGCTACGGTTGCCAACGCAACCACCCACACGGATTTTTGTAGAGATTAAAAGCATATTTAAACACAAGTATTATAAATATAAAATTTAAACTAATCCCATGCTATACATGGGGTTATCTCCATAACCAAGCTACAACGAAATACATCAAGATTTATAACAGCAGCTAGCATTGGCTGTACTATTTAACAACTAATCTCAGAGGAAATTGGATATAATCGAAATGACTTTTCCCAAACATAATTGAAGGTGACATTGATATCTCTCTCGATTGGCTTACCACCATTAACTAGACAAACACCGCCTGAAACACTCAAAACTGAAGGATCTACGTATTCAGAGGTTTCAAAACCACGACAGCTTAACTTCACATTCTGATGAACACAAGGCCAATCACAATTGTTGGTGATATCCACGCGCCACTCTGGAAATCCCTTCATTGTAATTCCTGTCGCATACTGGCTTACGGAGAGATCACTCAATGAGCATTTGCTATGGCCTGAGATATAATTAAGAATTAATAAATTATATTATATATTGGAATTATAATTAAAAAAACAATATATAAAATTTGGAAGTTTCATCCATTGGAAGAAAAGAAAACACCACCTTGAGAAACGAGGGCAAGGAAGAAAACTATGCTGAGAATTTTAATGGTTGAATCAGCCATTTTTTACCCACAAATGCGAACTTAAATTCCTGGATTTATTTAGACAAATGATAGTTCTGCTATGTTGTGTTATTTATACAGATAAATTATGTAGCCAAGCAAAACCTAAAAAAATTATGTTGCAAATTTAATTAGCATTAAAAAGTACTACTCTGGCCTTATTTATAAGCAAAAAAAACATTTCCATATTTATTAAAAAATGTATGTATTTGGTCCAAATTTTGGACCAGATACATTTATTTTTTAATGAATATGGAAATGCTTTTTTTCTTCTAAATAAGGCCGGAGGGAGTATTCACTTGAACATTGTATTAAATGCGTATCATAATAATCATTTCCCTATTAATATATCATATTAAATACAAGGCTTAATTAGTATAAAATTTTTATCTATTAATTTTATACCCAATATATCAAAATATAATTTAATAATTTACTATTATTATATAAAATATAGTTTTGCCATGTAGACTCATGCCACGTGACAGCTCTACATTCATTCTTTTCCCTCCAAAATACAAAATGGTTTATTTTTTATTTTTTAATTCACAATATTTTATTAATTAAAGAATATCAATCAATTAATGCTCATATCTAGATTTTTATCATTCAATCAATTTTGAATCAAATCAAAATCAAATTCAAAATGTAATAAATTAAAACATATCAATCAATTTAATTTTCATATCTGGATCTTTACCATTCAATCAAAATATTATCTAAGTCATATGGCAACATAAGAATCATTAAATTTCTTGCCTAAATCAATTTCAGTTTTTTTATTTTTTAGTTATTGTTTTAATTATAGCAATCATCATTACCTCATGTCAAACAATAATTTCGTAGTTTAAATAATTAATATATTCTCTTAAATGATATATCAACTTTTATTTATTAGTTATATCAATTATCAGTGACTATTTATCATTATTTTTTAACAAATACTATTCATCATTATTTTCCCATATAAATTTTGTTACTTTTCATGAATGGTTAATTTTATTATGCACATTATAAAATTTAATTTAAAAATCAAAACTATATAATATTAAATTTAATTTTTATATTTTTATGTAATTTGAATAGTTTATCACTTACATATTATTAAAGTTAAAAAAATTTCGGCATTTTATTGGAATATAAATATTTCTAGCATTCACGTGATTATTGTTTATGTTTAAGTATAATAAATGCTAAATCAATAGATATTTTTTTCCTTTTTAAAGCTCTGATATTATACCCGAGAAAAACCATAATTTATTCTAGGTTTAATTTACTATCCAACATAGATAATTGATTATATCTTTTTTGTAACACCCCAATTTTCGTATTAATACATATGTATATATGCCTGGATATATTAATAATTTTTGTGATAATTTTTATGTAAGTTACTTTGGAAATTAGTATTTTTAGTAATGCTTTATTGTTTTATTATTATCTTTATTTTTGTAAAACATTAGTTTGAAATATTAATATTATCTTGTTAATAATTATTTAAATTTAAGGAGTATTGGAATGATATTTTATTATTATTCTTAATACTATTGTTAAGAGAGAATTGTAACACCCTCAAATTTAAGTTCTTAGGGTCTATAAATTGTGTGCTCATATTGGTAATTTTGTGACAACTTGACTGTGTTTGCCTTAATAATTAGTATATTTTAATTAATACTATTTTACTATATTTTTATTAAAAATTAGCCTTGAATTTATTATAGATAATTCTGAATAATAGTCTATTTTTGGAGTTATATGGAAATAATTTTTATTAGTGAAATTGTTTAAAAAAAAAGAGAAGATATAATCATATATGTAGGCTGCTCACGTTTTTTTTTAAAAAAAAAGAAGAAGAAGGCCCACGTTTTTATTTTTTTCCAAGTCCAGCCACGTCTCTTTTCAATTATTAACAACTGTTCATCGTCTATATGAAAACGAATCAGTCGCGCCGCGAGTGAGCAACTCCTCACTTTGAATTTCTCTGTTCCTGTTCTCTCATCCTAGACTACGAATAAATCCCAAAACTTACAATCCAACTCGAAATCGACCAAAGAACACGTTTCCGGCCTCTGTTCGTTCAACCGGGACTCCGTTCGTCGCATTTATTTACGCTGGGCGAGCTGTAATTTCACTTTTTCGGACACCACAGTTTTCGGTTCGAAAAACGGACGTCGTTTTCGGATTTCTCGCGTCGAAACCTTCAAAAAACAATACTCCTTTGCTCGATTCGGTGAAGTTGATGTCGGACCCTTCGTAACCCCTTTGTCTCGGTATGGCGTTCTCCGGTCACTCTTTTTGCTTCTTTTTAATTTCGTTTCAGCCTTAAAAATTCTGAAAAAATATATTATACTAATTATTATTTTTTCCAGCCGCGTTTCGCTCTTCCGAAAATTTTATCCTGTGCTCAGTTGGTGCTCAAATTGTCGTTGTAGCCAGTTTTCTTCACCTTGGAATACTTCAAACTTTTTATTGAGGTAAGGGGGTAGATGGATACAAGATTAGTGGGCGTATGGATATAATTAGGCAATAGGGACGTCCCATGGTCCTTAGACTTGGCGCAGTTGTGCAAAATAAGTACCATTGCCATTGTAATGGGAAAATTTGATATTAAATTATGTCATGATGTTAATGTTAATTGAAATTGTCTTATAAGGTGTTGTTTGAATTGATGTGTTACGATGAAATGTCATGTATGGATCATATGATGATTTGGTTGTCTTGGCTTGTTATTGATAAATATATGTAAATGTGTTTAAATGAGATTGCTTGTTGCTATTTGATGTTCTGAATTTGTTGTGTTGAGTGAGAGCTAGATTATCATAGAGTGGTTTGTTATACTTAGATTTTCTAGGTAGTATATCATGGTTATGTGAAAGGATAAAGTATGGATGATGGGTGTAATTGTTAGGAGTTAAATAAGGTATAATGATATTTTTAGCGTTTAAGTTATGGTACAAGAAAGTCTTAGGACTAGGATATGATGGTCATATTGTGGTGTCGGTGGTTTAAATGCTTTAGAAGCAAGATTTGGTGTTATGAGTATTTCAGCCTAGTTGACAACTTAGAGTAATAATTATACAGAAAAATTATGCAGAAAGATGACTAAGTCTAGAATTATTTTAGCAAAGTCTCACTAATTGAATTTTTAAATTCAGGATATAATAAGTATTGACCCAAACTCTCTTGGATAGTGTCCTATAATTTTAGGGGAGTAGTACGGTACGTCCGGTCAAATAAGTAAGTTGAAACACTTGAGTTAAGAGTTGGAAATTTAGTTAAGTTAGCCTGGACTTAGTGTGGTGAGGTAGGTTGATAACTTGGACTTGTTCCAAGATTGTGGGAAATTTGTCAGTTTACTGACGAGTAGTACCTTGTTATCGTTGTTATAGCCGCCCGCTTGATGAGATGGTTGGTGAGTTGTTGTTGTTGTTGTTGTTGTTAGACACTTGCTTGGTTTGTGTTCATGCATCATATGTGTCTTGTTAAGTTAACGTTATTGGGGGTGAGCAACGATGATGCGATATAGTATCGGCCATGATGGGCAAGGTACCCGGCCTTGGGGGTCAATCGGGTAGGAGCGTCTTATATAAAGGCGGTGGATAGCTACCACAGCTGGGGCGTGACCAATAAATATACCGGTTACCCTGACTAGACACTGTTCGTACTCAAGAGTGATGATGTTTTCTCACTCGCTCATCTGAGTTGGTTTGGATCCACATGTTCGGTGAAGTAGACGTTGTCTAGGATTGCATAAGTACTCGTTGAGTCAACCATTCATGTTATGTGTTGATTAAGTTAACGTGTTGTATGCGCATTGCTTAAGCTATGTCCTTTGCCGTTTTGTGCTATGATTGTATATTATGTCTAACCCCTTTTTGCTGTGGCTACTCATACACCATTGTGTATGTTTAGACGATGAGATTGCAGGTGACGATAACGACGTGGCTGAGGAGTGATCTATGGGCGCGGTCACCGTAGATTAGGATTTTCGATGTTTTGGTTATTATCGATGTTGTTATTTTCGAAGTAAATGTTTAGGGTCAGCTCTGAGACGTTGTGACATCGGGGTGTTTGTATCATGTGAATTTTATTCGTAACCGTCAATTGATTATTTCCGCAAGTTTATGAGAGTGTGACGACTCTACCTTTATTTATGAAAATTTTATTTGACTGTATTTTTCAGCAGTTACATTTTTTCTTAATTTATTTTCGTAACGATAACATGCGGGGTAGAGGGTGTCACAATTAGTGGTATCAGAGCAGTTCGGTTCTAACACGGTTTTGTGTGTGGTCTATTGTGTTTCGGTGCGTGAACTCTGAGTTGAGTTACATGCATTACTTGTTTAATTTTGTTTGTTCTAGTACACGAACAATTCTCAGTGGGCTAAGTTCACAGGAGTATATGACAGATAGAGCTAAGATAGTTAACCTCAATCTCGTTTTAGTTCCACCTGACCTTAGTAGACCTTGTACGGTGTGTTGTATTAAGTTTTAAAGAACGTGGTTATGCGAAATAAGGACCGGTAATCAACACCGTTAAGTTGAGATTCGTGGTAAGAATTGGAACTCATAGCTTTTGGTTTGGAAGGTTGAGAAAACATTGCCTTTATGGAACCTGATATAGAATGCGTAGTGATATGGAACTAGGTGTCTTACAGTATAGACACATGAGAATAGAATGAAATAGTGCTTTTGAGTTGTAGCATGTTATAAGAAAGATCAGACGTAGTGATTAATGTCTAAGAAAGAATCCTTGCATATTTCAATTGTCATGATTAGGAAGACTATTTTGTTTGAGTAAGAGGAATCTAATTCTTAGCTTAAGGACTGAATCTCAACTTATGAAGTGATTCTTAAGGATTTAGATGTTAGCCTTGTTGATTCGTTGTGGTTGTTGCAGTTTTGAAGCCTTAAGATAGTAATTTTTAGTATTCCTTAGTTTAAGGAGTTAATCCTAGAAAGAGCCATGAAAGTCACCTGAGCATGATTGGTTAGTACACCAGACATTTAAGTTAGAACTTTTAAAATTCTAGACCTTTAAAAGGACTAAGTTCTCCAGCTAGTGACCTTAGTTGACCCTCTTAAGAAAGAATTGTGTGGAATATATATAGCAATAGTGAAGAAGGTTGCATGATGTTTTAGGGACATGAACCGTATCGTTTAATAGCACCCAGAGAAATTCCGAGGACGGAATTTTTTTTAAGGGGGGTGGAATTGTAACACCCCAATTTTCGTATTAATACATATGTATATATGCCTGGATATATTAATAATTTTTGTGATAATTTTTATGTAAGTTACTTTGGAAATTAGTATTTTTAGTAATGCTTTATTGTTTTATTATTATCTTTATTTTTGTAAAACATTAGTTTGAAATATTAATATTATCTTGTTAATAATTATTTAAATTTAAGGAGTATTGGAATGATATTTTATTATTATTCTTAATACTATTGTTAAGAGAGAATTGTAACACCCTCAAATTTAAGTTCTTAGGGTCTATAAATTGTGTGCTCATATTGGTAATTTTGTGACAACTTGAGTGTGTTTGCCTTAATAATTAGTATATTTTAATTAATACTATTTTACTATATTTTTATTAAAAATTAGCCTTGAATTTATTATAGATAATTCTGAATAATAGTCTATTTTTGAAGTTATATGGAAATAATTTTTATTAGTGAAATTGTTTAAAAAAAAAAAAAGAGAAGATATAATCATATATGTAGGCTGCTCACGTTTTTTTTAAAAAAAAAAGAAGAAGAAGGCCCACGTTTTTATTTTTTTCCAGGTCCAGCCACGTCTCTTTTCAATTATTAACAACTGTTCATCGTCTATATGAAAACGAATCAGCCGCGCCGCGAGTGAGCAAATCCTCACTTTGAATTTCTCTATTCCTGTTCTCTCATCCTAGACCACGAAAAAATCCCAAAACTTACAACCCAACTCGAAATCGACCAAAGATCACGTTTCCGGCCTCTGTTCGTTCAACCGAGACTCCGTTCGTCGCGTTTATTTACGCTGGGCGAGCTGTAATTTCACTTTTTCGGACACCACAGTTTTCGGTTCGAAAAACGGACGTCGTTTTCGGATTCCTCGAGTCGAAACCTTCAGAAAACAATACTCCTTTGCTCGATTCGGTGAAGTTGATGTCGGACCCTTCGTAACCCCTTTGTTTCGGTATGGCGTTCTCCGGTCACTCTTTTTGCTTCTTTTTAATTTCGTTTCAGCCTTAAAAATTCTGAAAAAATATATTATACTAATTATTATTTTTTCCAGCCGCGTTTCGCTCTTCCGAAAATTTTATCCTGTGCTCAGTTGGTGCTCAAATTATCGTTGTAGCCAGTTTTCTTCACCTTGGAATACTTCAAACTTTTTATTGAGGTAAGGGGGTAGATGGATACAAGATTAGTGGGCGTATGGATATAATTAGGCAATAGGGACGTCCCATGGTCCTTAGACTTGGCGCGGTTGTGCAAAATAAGTACCATTGCCATTGTAATGGGAAAATTTGATATTAAATTATGTCATGATGTTAATGTTAATTGAAATTGTCTTATAAGGTGTTGTTTAAATTGATGTGTTACGATGAAATGTCATGTATGGATCATATGATGATTTGGTTGTCTTGGCTTGTTATTGATAAATATATGTAAATGTGTTTAAATGAGATTGCTTGTTGCTATTTGATGTTCTGAATTTGTTGTGTTGAGTGAGAGCTAGATTATCATAGAGTGGTTTGTTATACTTAGATTTTCTAGGTGGTATATCATGGTTATGTGAAAGGATAAAGTATGGATGATGGGTGTAATTGTTAGGAGTTAACTAAGGTATAATGATATTTTTAGCGTTTAAGTTATGGTACAAGCAAGTCTTAGGACTAGGATATGATGGTCATATTGTGGTGTCAGTGGTTTAAATGCTTTAGAAGCAAGATTTGGTGTTATGAGTATTTCAGCCTAGTTGACAACTTAGAGTAATAGTTATACAGAAAAATTATGCAGAAAGATGACTAAGTCTAGAATTATTTTAGCAAAGTCTCACTAATTGAATTTTTAAATTCAGGATATAATAAGTATTGACCGAAACTCTCTTGGATAGTGTCCTATAATTTTAGGGAGTAATGCAGTGCGTCCGGTCAAATAAGTAAGTTGAAACACTTGAGTTAAGAGTTGGAAATTTAGTTAAGTTAGCCTGGACTTAGTGTGGTGAGGTAGGTTGATAACTTGGACTTGTTCCAAGATTGTGGGAAATTTGTCGAGTTCTTGTGAGTAGTACCTTGTTTTCGTTGTTATAGCCGCCCGCTTGATGAGATGGTTGGTGAGTTGTTGTTGTTGTTGTTGTTGTTAGACACTTGCTTGGTTTGTGTTCATGCATCATATGTGTCTTGTTAAGTTAACGTTATTGGGGGTGAGCAACGATGATGCGATATAGTATCGGCCATGATGGGCAAGGTACCCGGCCTTGGGGATCAATCGGGTAGGAGCGTCTTATATAAAGGCGGTGGATAGCTACCACAACGGGGCGTGACCAATAAATATACCGTTACCACGACTAGACACTGTTCGTACTCAAGAGTGATGATGTTTTCTCACTCGTTCATCTGAGTTGGTTTGGATCCACATGTTCGGTGAAGTAGACGTTGTCTAGGATTGCATAAGTACTCGTTGAGTCAACCATTCATGTTATGTGTTGATTAAGTTAACGTGTTGTATGCGCATTGCTTAAGCTATGTCCTTTGCCGTTTTGTGCTATGATTGTATATTATGTCTAACCCCTTTTTGCTGTGGCTACTCATACACCATTGTGTATGTTTAGACGATGAGATTGCAGGTGACGATAACGACGTGGCTGAGGAGTGATCTATGGGCGCGGTCACCGTAGATTAGGATTTTCGATGTTTTGGTTATTATCGATGTTGTTATTTTCGAAGTAAATGTTTAGGGTCAGCTCTGAGACGTTGTGACATCGGGGTGTTTGTATCATGTGAATTTTATTCGCAACCGTCAATTGATTATTTCCGCAAGTTTATGAGAGTGTGACGACTCTACCTTTATTTATGAAAATTTTATTTGACTGTATTTTTCAGCAGTTACATTTTTTCTTAATTTATTTTCGTAACGATAACATGCGTGGTAGAGGGTGTCACATTTTTCATGTTACTTATTTTGAATTTATCGTATAGTAATTTAGATAAGTCATTCAATTGTGTACTTTATATTTTGTTGTTGAAACTCATAGTTGAAAAATCATATCTAAATATAAAGAAAATAGAACCGATATTTTTTGTTTTATTTGTTATAATTTAAAATTAGAGTATATTTATAAATACATATATTCTCTACTTCATAATGAATTATCTATAATATTTTTTGAAAAATTTAATTATGCTATTATTATTTTAAAAAAATCTTATTTATTCTTGCACTTTGAATACATTTACAACCATATAGATAACTCATGCGAGCACGGGTAAATACACTTGTTATATTAAAAACACAGTTTAATTATTTATTACACATTATATCAAAAATGGAAAATAACGATTTTTATCGATTGTCTTTTATTCTTTTACTTTCAAGATGTCGTATTTTGATGCAAGGGTCTTTCTTTTTTAAAAATTAATCATTAAATGTATATATTGACTTCATAAAATAAAATTTAAACAAATTATTGAATCAATTCAATTTGTTTCTCCAATGAATTATAAAGAAATACTATTTTTTTTACTCAAAAGAAATTTTCTTTTACATATTTAAATTATGCCTTTAATTGTTGTTTTCAAATTATATATATTTGACTTCTCAAATATCAACATGAGTAAAGTATGTTCATTTTTTTATTTTAGGATTGTACATGATAAAAAAATAAGTTTGATATTACCTTAATATAATAAAGTTTAAATAATTACTCTAATCTTATAAATATAACATATTTAATTAGTCTTCTACTACTTAAAATGAGTTTTGAAAATAAAATTTATTGTTGCCAATTGACTGTGAAAGTAATATTTAGCATCGCCTTTTTGGTGAAAGTATTTATTTAGCATCATTTAAGCATATATTACAATATTTAATATTTGTTTATGTGAAATATTAAAAGACACAAAAAAATAATAATTATCCCAATAGATACTTTAAATGTTTCCTAATGTCACTTCATTAAAGAAGAATACATATTATGATGTAAAAATAAATTTACTGCTATATTTGAAAAAGTTGAAAGCATTAATCAATTATAACCTATTTAATAAGAAAAAATTAAGAAATTATACTATTTATTTTCATTCACAAAATGACTACTATTCTAGTAGTAACATTTATGTTAATCCCGGAAAGATGTTACTGGTTTTTAAAAGGGGTATTGGTCACTTAAGTCCCTGAAAGTGTGACTCGGTATCACTTTAGTCCCTGAAAGCATATAAACTCCAAAATAGTCACTGTAAGTGTGCTCCGTCTGTCACTTTGGTCTCTACCGTTAACAATTTCATTGACTCCGTGAATAATTGGTCACTTTTGGTCCCTGAAAGTGTAACTCGGTGTCACTTTAGTCCCTGAAAGCATATAAACTCCAAAATAGTCCTTGAAAGTGTTCAACGTTTGTCACTTTGGTCCCTATCGTTAGCCATTATTTTGGAACGAGAGACAATCAAATGGCTAATGGTAGGGACCAAAATGATAAACGTATAACACTTTTAGGGACTATTTTGGAGTTGTTACCCTTCCAGGGACCAAAGCGACACCGAGTTACACTTTTAAGGACCAATGTGACCAATTACTCACGGAGTCAATGAAATTATTAACGGCAGGGACCAAAGTGACTGACGGGACACACTTACAAGGACTATTTTGGAGTTTATATGCTTTCAGGGACTAAAGTGACACCGAGTCACACTTCCAGGGACTTAAGTGACTAATACCCCTTTTTAAAAATGTTTTTATAGTTAGTGGAGGCCTATACATAAAATTAGAGCTCTAAATACTATAATATTGCCTATAATAAATGATTTTTTTATAGAGTCAGGATCCGTTGATACTAGGTGTCAAATTTAGCATATTTACACCTTCAATAACTCCTTGTAGAAGATGAATTAAATCAATTCAACCGTTGAATTAAAAGTTCTCGTTAAGTAGATCAAGTTTACAAAATTTTATAAAATTTTAAAACTATTTGATATTCCATCGCGTCATTTTATTTTAACGTATAATACGATATTTAAAATATATGTAAATATCTACTATTAAAACACATGCCAACGAATTCCTAAATTGTTTGAAATTTTGTATACATAATTATCATGATAATATAAGATAGTTCAACAGTTGGATTGATTTAATTCACCTTTTACAAATAGTTATTGAAGGAGTAAATATACTAAGTTTGATATTAATTATTATTTTTATCTAAAAACATTCTTAACATGCATTTTCAATAAAACTGTACAGGAATCGAGCCATGTACCTAGAGGTTAAATACAATGGTTTTTGATTCCTAGTACCAAGGTACTAGGAATAAAAAACCATTGTATTTAACCCCTGGGTACATGGCTCGATTCCTAGAGAAGGTAAAAACACCATTAATTTGGATTAAATCCAAAGGGAGGTGGTGAAGTCCTGTGAGTGAACCGGACACTGTAGTATGCATTGCAGAGGGGTCAGTGGGTCCGATATGCGTCGCAGAGGCAGTGGGTTGGGCACACTATGGTACGGCCAAAAAATGGGTGGCGGCTCAGGGTGTTACAATGTTGGTACTAGGAATCAAAAACCATTGTATTTAACCCCTAGGTACATGGCTCGATTCCTAGGGAAGGCAAAAACACCATTAATTTGGATTAAATCCAAAGTGGGGTGGTGAAGTCTTATGAGTGAACTGGACACTGTAGTATGCATTGCAGAGGGGTCAGTGGGCCTGGTATGCGTCGTAGAGGCTGTGGGTCGGGCACACTGTGGTACGGCCCAAAAATGGGTGGCGGCCCAGGGTGTTACAATAAAAGGCACCTTTTATTGTAACACCCTGGACCGCCACCCATTTTTTTGCCGCATCACGTTGGTGCCCGACTCCATCGCTCGCGACATACTGCCCATCGACCCTCTCAGAATGCATACTACAGTGTCTGGTTTACTCACAGTACTTCACCACCCCCTGGTTAGTACTAGGAATCAAAAACCATTGTATTTAAACCCTAGGTACATGGCTCGATTCCTAGGGAAGACAAAAACACCATTAATTTGGATTAAATCCAAAGGGGGGCGGTGAAGTCCTGTGAGTGAACCGTACACTGTAGTATGCATTGCATAGGGGTCAGTGAGCCCGATATGCATCGCAGAGGCAGTGGGTTGCGCGCACTGTGGTACGGCCCAAAAATGGGTGGCGTCCCAGGGTGTTACAATTCCCTACCTTTAGATAGCGCTTCATTGAAACAACGCTGTTTAAAGGTAGGAATAGATAGCGCTTTTTTAAATAAGCACTATCTATTCCCTACATTAGATAACGCTTGTTCAAAGAAGCGCTATCTATTCCTAACTTTCACTGGCGCTAAAAACACGCTGTCTTTTCTTCCACTTTCAGTAGCGGCGAATAGATAGCGCTTCTAAGCACTAGTAAAGGCTTAAAAGAAGCGCTATTGAATCTTAAATGTGTTGTAGTGTATATTCATCCCCATGTCAAAGAATTCAATCCAATCACATGTTCATATATATGACATTATTCTTAAGTAAAAACAACTCAAAGGGGCAGCCTATCAGGTGGCCCAAAGCCCCAAAAGGCATCGAGCGCTCGAGAACACACAGCATCAGGGTGCCAAACCTAGACCAACATTTACCCATCAACTATACTAAAAAGGAAAAGAAAACGCAATATCATTCGAACACATGTTTATCACCTAAAACAAAGAAACTGACAGCTTTTGGCACACAAACAAGAACACCCCAAGAATACCATATGAGGCATCTATCTCAAGGGATTGAAGTTTCACTCATTATGCAACCCATAACAAAATCACAATATTAATACTACTATTCATACATGCAAACAATTATAGTCACTTAATCATGGAAATGAGGCATGCCAACACACAATTTTCTTCATAACTTTAAAAGAACCCATGAACATCACATTCCCCCCATTTAGCTCAAGAAAAACCAGCTACGAAACATGGGTCTTATGGTTGCCCATACCTATAACACTCTAAATATGGAAGAACTCACCTTAGATGATGGTTTTATCCTAGAAGTGAAGAAATTACTTGAAAATTCCTTTTCCTTCTTCTCTTCTCCAAATTCGATTTCCTCCCTCTATTTCTACCCAAAAGTTCTTCTTCAATTCTTTTCCAAAAGTGAAAGTTCAGCTGCTATTTCCTTTCTTTTTCAAGAGTTTCCTTCTATTTCTCACTTTCCCTTACTTTCTCTCACTAGGAATGGCCATGGAGCTCCCTATTTTGAAATGTTTGCATGTGATAGTGGTAGAGAAAGAGGAGGAGGTCGCATATGAGGAAGAAGGAGAGGGATCTGATGGTCTTTTGATGGTAAGTAAGTATTTTTTCCCTTAATGAATTGTGAATTCCCAATACGCCCCTGCAAATTTCTATTCGCACCCCCTTTTTATTGTTTTCAACCCTCCGCACTAATAATAATAATAATAATAATAATAATAATAGTAAACATCTAAAAATTAAGCATATTTATTAATCACACGGACTAAATATATTTTAAAGAAAATTATACATGTAAGGACAATACCATAGGTGGATGTTACATATTTTATATATAATAAATGAAATATAATTTTTTTTCAGAAACACCTAAAAGTTTTAAATAATGTTTTTCAAAAAAACTATTTTTTGTGTGGCTGAAATCTATAAAGTTTTCATAAGAAAAAAATCAATTTTGAAACCTTAAATTTTATTATATTATCTCTATTATTAACAACAATAATATTATTTATAGTATTAATTAATATTTGTTATATATATTTATATACTTAGAAGGAATATATTAGGACTAAACTTAGGTACAGTGCTATAGGCACTATTCCTATTGCTCTTGTCTCAAAGAGGCAGAGTTTTTTTCACTTAGGAGATAGTTTTATTTACATCCCTTGAGATAGTTTATAGTCTAAATTACATTTTTGGTCCCCCTATTTTGACCAATTTTTTATTTTAGTCCCTTCATTTCTTAATTCAGATGTTTAGTCCCCCTATTTTTAAAAATTCAGACATTTAATACATCTGTTAAGTTGCCATCCAAAATCTAACAAGGTTAGTGACGTGGCTTTCATTAATCCTAGCTGGCATCTAACTGGGTGATACACTTTGGTGTCATGTCATTAAAGTAGGCCATGTCATTACCCTAATTTAGAATGTTTGAAAATAAAAAATAAAACCCTAAAATCCCACAAATCTCACAAATTAAAAAAAAAACCCAAATCCCTAGATGAAATGTCTTCCTAAACCCAGAATTGGAAGATTCAGAAATGCACAAAGCAGAGAAAACCCTAAAGCAAAGGTTCTAAAATGTGAGGTAGGCCATGTCAATCACATTCACCCTACCTCACTCAATTCATCGGCAATCTTGCGGATCCGCTCTGCCACGTCAGGGTGATTGGTCGCTCCCTCGTACAGTAGGCTCATGATCTGTTCCTTGCTGAAAGGTTCTACAAGCTTCTCGATTGGTTCATCGTCTTCGTTTTCCTCTTCTCCTCCTTGCGCTTGTTCACCTTCATCGTCGTTATGGTGATCCCCTTGATCGTCTTCTTCTTATTCTTCTTCCTCTTCTTCCTCCTGGCTGTCATCTTTGTATTCTTCTTCTTCTTCTTCTTCTTCTTCTTCTTCTTCTTCAACTTCTTCGTATTCTTCGGCGACATTTTATTATTCTGCCTCCGATTAATGCTGCTTGAGTGGGTTTCCCCTGGTTGAGAAGATTTAGATGCGAGTTTTCGCTTCCTCCCCATGGCTTTCGTTGGTTCTTCGAGTGAAGCGAAGGTTGACACTAGCTAGGGTTTTCAGATTGGGAATCAATCACATTCACCCTACCTCACTCAAAAAATATGTTTTTTTTATTGGTGGGATTTGTGGGATTTTAGGGTTTTATTTTTTATTTTTAACCAATTTCTAAATTAGGGTAATGACATGGCCTGCTTTAATGACATGGCACCAAAGTGTATCACCCAGTCAGATGCCAGCTAAAATTAATGGAAGCCACGTCACTAACTCTGTTAAATTTTGGATGACAATTTAATAGATGTACTAAATGGCTGAATTTTAAAAAAATAGGGGGACTAAATGTCTGAATTTAGAAATGGAGGGACTAAAATCCAAATTGGTCAAAATAGGGGGATCAAAAATGTAATTTAGCCTAGTTTATAATAGTTGTCTTGTGTTTTTTTAGTTTGGAATAGTAGGAACAATGCCTATAGCATTGTACCTAAGTTTTATCCAATATATTATTATACTTAATACATACTTTTATACAATTTAAATGCATACATAACTATATTTATGTGTGTGTGTGTATAAAAGTAAAATTCACATCTGTTTGAAAGGAATTAATGATAATACTGATTAATTTTCATTTGAGTTAAAAAACTTAGATACACTTAATGAGACTTTACATTATTAGAAATAAAACATCTTAGAAAGTATACACAATAAAATATTTACTTATAATTCAAACTAAAATAATATGCACATGAAAAAGGAGTCCTTGCGCCGCTTGACCTACCTACACGTTGACTCTTCTCTACTAGGGTTTTGGGTTTTGTGCTGTTGTGGTCAAGTGCTCGTGTAGTGTTGGTCATCCATAATTGTGTCATCTTCGCTAGCTGCTGTTTACATTCCCTAATTGTGGAGACTATGGCTTCTTCATCAGCCATCTATGATGAGGGCCAAAAGGATACTAAAGAAGAGAAGGTTCCAATCATTGTGTTTGACGATGCAGATGTTTAAGATAGAGTTGTTGAATTTCAAAGCAGTGTTGTTGGAAAAATCATCACATAGGAGCCGATTGATAACTCTTAGAAATAAGAGTTATTTATGCTTTTATGACTTTAAATCATGTGAGTTCAAGAGTAATTTAGAGTCCTTATTTGTTAGAATTGTTTAAATAATGTGTTATCCCTTGCTTGGAGCTGTTTTAAGGCACTTAGGTGCCTTTGTGAGTATTTTGATGTGTTATCCACAATGAGGGAGGAAATCGAATTTGGAGAAGAGAAGAAGGAAAAGGAATTTCCAAGTAATTTCTTCACTTCTAGGATAAAAACCATCATCTAAGGTGAGTTCTTCCATATTTAGAGTAAAATGTGAAATTACGTCTGATACTCAGTAAAATGTGAAATTGCGTCTGATACTCTTATAGTTTTGATGATAACTTGAGTGTTAGAGTAAAATGTGAAATTACGTCTGATACTCAGTAAAATGAATTTAAAATACTCACCTAAAAGCAAAAGAATTAAAAATACTCACCTAAAATCTCCCAGGAACTCGCGGTTTGAAAACAGGAAGAGACAGGAGGATTGCTATGATCACCAACTATAAAATCGCCCATAACATCATCCAAGGGTACAGAGTATATAAAGAACAGTCTTCACGCGACATCTCTCAAAGTTTCGGCTTAACCAAGGAATGAAAGGAAACAAATTCCAAATTTCTCACACACTTCAAGAGCCACACGGTCTAGCACTACTTAAGGGAATGATCGGATAGCATAGGGATCTCTTAATAGAATTTGTCCAAAGCGCATATGAGGAAAAGAAGGAAAGAATCAAGGGTTGTCACTTTCTCTCCAAATTTTGCAAGGTCTCTCCCAATTCTCACCACTACACGGCTTCCCTAGGGGAAGAATCGGACAGGAATGAGAATCCCTGGAGTGAGAAGGGCACACAATGCATAAGAAAGAAAAAAGAAAGAGAACTAGGTTCTTCACCCCACCACTAAAGCTAATAACGCAACTAATTATTCCCTCTTATAAGTGAGTGGTCGGCCAAGCAAGTACAAGAAAACATGAAGATAAATTATTCCACTTTACTTGGTTGTCCTTTTAAAGGAAAATTACGTGATCTAAAATTCAGGATTAGGTCTGGTAAAAAAAACAATTTTGGGTACTAATGCTAGCTAGGTAACTTGTCACGTACTAAGCTATTACCCATAACTCTCACTATCCTTCTAGCTTCCATTTAACTGGGTCAAATGGGTCTCACGTAAATTAAATTGTCGCAGGACATTTAATTAACGTTTGCTAGGAAATAATCGCGTTTAATATTTTCACTGGAAAATATTAATACACTCACACAAATAACAATCACGCAATCAATCACATATAATCACAGCGGGACAGAAATAGACCACTATGAAAGCACAAAAGTTAGTGGCAAACATGTCACACTCATAAAATCATAAAATATTTTTGATTTTTCAAGTCTAGTACGTATCAAAATAATTCAAACATCACACTGTGGTTTATATCCGGAACCACTAATATTTCAGAGATCACGCTACGCAATGATATTACTAATAATAAATATAATAACAACATCTCCTGCAACAATCCCAGAATCTCATCTCTTATTTTCTGAAGGACTTAAGAGTTCCATGGTGACAAAAGGTCAATCACTCCCTTAGTCTCTACAGCTTGCTCTTCTCATTGCTGTCCTAGCAGTTCGCGTTGATCCTCCGGAGTAGTCCGTTGAGCAACAACAATTGCCATCCCTACCATAGCTTCGGTTACCTGAATCTTCTAATCCATATCAGTTCAAATAGAAAGAATTACTCGCTTCTGAGATATTGGATTCCCACAAGGTTTTAGAACCTCATTAGAACCCCACAACAATTTCGTGTCTCAGGACACATTGTTTCAATTAAGAAACAATTTCAAACAATTACAAGTAGAATTACTCTACTTGAGGAACAAGCACACCAGCATGGTTTGACTCACAACAAGACAAGGTTTGACTTCTAACTCCACAAAACCCAACACCTGACCAGCTATAATTTCCCGACTCACAGTCCAGTTAGAACCGAACCATTCTGATACCACTATTGTAACACCCCGTTTCCGGAGCGCTACTAAAGTAGATATTTTGACAAAAGTTGACATATTTCTGAAAGGCGAAATACTCTGCATTGCACGTTTTTCGAGAATATGGTTCTATATATTTTTTTAAACTTCTTAAAAGGGGTAGTCAGAGAATTACATCGATTTTAGAAACATGGCGATGAATAATTTAAGACACCAAATAAACCACATTAACCATACTCATTTATTCCATCAATTCATATACGACAATACATGTCTGAAAACATAATAGGCCTTTTATTACAACACTAAAATGAACTACAAATATTCTATAGCTGTTCGACATGCTACATCCCTTACTAAACTTCTAGTAAGTTACCCCAGAAGTTCAAGTAAGAAGCCGAACGACTATCCTCAGCTACACTTCTCCGCAGTCCCGAGTCCTCCGCTTACTCCGCCATCTGGGTTACATTCATTAATTGAAAGAACCACTAGCAAGGGTCAACTTTTTAAAATAAAGAGACAGATGCACATACGACAACATATTTGACAACAAGGCATATAACAACACAACATAAATATAAGAAATAACAAATCATAAACTAGAGGCAACACAACAATATGCACAGTTCTCAAGATGCAACTCAAGACTCAACTTAAGACTCATTCCCTCATGACACTTTCGACAGTCTTCTGGAAGGTAACGCCGAACAAGCTGCTGAATTTCAGCCATTAATAAGTTCCTTGACGCTACGACGTCTAACTAAGTTGCCGAAAACTAGCCGTAGCCTTTTAGGGGATCCTAGCACCCTAGGTTTACTTAAAACATTTTGCCTAATTCTAAATGCAAGAGTAAAAACGTAGACGATAAAAATAGAAGCATGTTTACTCGATGAAAAAAGATGTGTAAAGAAAACAAACTGGTAAGTAAATACAGACATGTAGAAAAGTAAAGGAGACACAAAGATTTATACTGGTTCACTATCCAACTGATAGCAACCTCTAGTTCTCCATTATAATTAACCTGATTACAGCAACCTTGTGAGTATCTACTGCTAACCTGGCTATTCCCATACCCTCTTAAACAACCACAATATCTTTGCGACTCCTAGGAAAGGACCTATCCGTCCATCCCTTACGTACATAATTCTGCCGACCTGGCTATGTACCAAGTATCCTAGCAAGCACACATAGACTATCATGCTTTTAAGGAAAACAACCTTTCAGGCAGCAATCCATGCTGTTAAGGGTAGCAAACCCATCCCTTTATAAAGGTTGTAGACAACTGATTTCAAACTGAAAGAGTGTCCATTACGAGTACATTTTCCTCAATTCTTCTGAGTAGATTTGTACTAATTTTGCTCGTATTTACACTCAACTCTTAATCTAAGAGGATTTACAATTACACTCTGTCCCCAACTAAAACACTCTAAGAGTGGATATGAAATCAGCTTGAGCTTCTTCTTCTGGTTGTGAGGGTCTTCTGAGCTTGAGCTTCAGCATCTTCAATTTGATTCTTTAGCAACAATTGATTCCTTGATGATGACTCTCATTGAGAGGATGTGTATGATTTGTACCATCTTTTGGTTGTTAATGACTTCTGAGCTTTGAACTTTAGCATTTGTAATATGAGTTTTTCATCAACCTTTTCTATCATCTTCTTGGATGGTCGTCACTATCTTCAGTGATGATCTTCAGAATTTATAGTCTTCGGCAATTTGAAATGTTACTGTTGAGACTTGGGATTTTTTTCTTCGAGAAATATGTCCGTTGTTTTGTTCTGTAGTGCTTTTTGTACTGACACACTTTAAACAGCTGTCTTTGTACAGAAAAGTGGTTTTGCTTTACAACGGCTATCCCATGATAATTGACAATATTTGAATATAAGTTCCTTTTACCCTTTTGTCCTTTCATAAGTCTTCCTGGTCTTCAATGATGAAAGCAGACAATTGTTCTTTCCTTTCATCAGACAGTAGTACAGTCACTGCTTTGAATAATCGGTCAGACACAAGTTTGTCTTTTCTTCGTTGTAGGCATGTACCCGATCCGTGATTAGTAACTTGTCTTTGTGTCAATCAAATAGACAAGGATTCTTGAATATGCTTATACCAGTAAGACTTCTTCAGATAATGACTTCATCAGACATTTCCATATGTCTGTATATCTTCAATTCAACTTCTTTGTTTTCCGTCTTTGTTATCCCTTGATCGATAAATAAAAAGTTACCTTCATCTTCTTTGATCAAACAACTATGATACTTTGCTTCTTTAAAGCTTATATTCCTAATTGTGATGATTTGTTGATGTTGTGGAGCGATTAAGATTCTCAGATTGATTCAAGTTGATTTGTTGAAGTAGTGGAGATCTTCTTGTTGTAATCTTCAGATTGATTGTTGTTAATGGGAAGTCTTCTTTGTTGTTGACGTTGAGTCTTCTTCTTGTTGTCTTCAGGTTGATTTGTTGATGGGAAGTGTTCTTTGTTGTTGTCTTCAGGTTGATTGTTGTTATTGATTCTTCTTTTTCGTTGATGTTGAGTCTTCTTGATACATCATCTTTGATGTATCTTGAACTTCTACTACCATTTAGTATGTTGATTCTGGAATAGGTCTTCATGTTCATCTAAAACAAATTCAGACACTACCATTTAGTGTTCTGATTTTGAACTAGGTCTTCATGTTCATCTAGAACAAATTTAGACACTACCATTTACTGTACTGATTTTGAACTAGGTTTTCATGAGATCTTCAAAGTCAGATGCAATAGTTGGAATATTGCTTCTGATGCAGTGTTGTCTGATTTGTTGTTGTTAATTTCAGACAATGCTTCATTTCTTCTGTGTTGAGTTTTAGACCTCTTCATGTTGAACTTCAAAAGAAGCTTTGTTGATCTTCAAACTATGCTTTGTTGTTCTTCAGACATTTTCATGTTGATTTGTTTCTGTCTTTATAAATAAACTTTGTTTTGTTAATGTATTTAGTTGGTTTCAACAAGTTTTTTTTGCACACTTAACAAACTTGTTAAATACTCATAAGATTAATTGTTCATCTTGTTTCAGATGTCTTTGTTATCATCAAAACTATAAGAGTATCAGACACAATTTCACATTTTACTGAGTATCAGACGCAATTTCACATTTTACTGAGTATCAGACGTAATTTCACATTTTACTCTAAATATGGAAGAATTCACCTTAGATGATGGTTTTTATCCTAGAAGTGAAGAAATTACTTGGAAATTCCTTTTCCTTATTCTCTTCTCCAAATTCGATTTCCTCCCTCTATTTCTACCCCAAAGTTCTTCTTCAATTCTTTCCCAAAAGTGAAAGTTCAGCTGCTATTTCCTTTCTTTTTCAAGAGTTTCCTTCTATTCTCTCATTTTCCCTTACTTTCTCTCACTAGGAATGGCCATGGAGCTCCCTATTTTGAAATGCTTGCATGTGATAGTGGTAAAGAAAGAGGAGGAGGTCGCATATGAGGAAGAAGGAGAGGGATCTGATGGTGTTTTGATGGTAAGTAACTATTTTTTCCCTAAATGAATTGTGAATTCCCAATATGCCCCTCCAGATTTCTATTCGCACCCCCTTTTTATTGTTTTCAACCCTCAGCACTAATAATAATAATAATAATAATAATAATAGCAAACATCTAAAAATTAAGCATATTTATTAATCACACGGACTAAACATATTTTAAAGAAAATTATACATGTAAGGACACTACCATAGGTGGGATGTTACATATTTTATATATAATAAATGAAATATAAAATTTTTTCAGAAACACCTAAAAGTTTTAAATAATGTTTTTCATAGTATGCTAGCGTAAGGGCATTTCATATTCTACATGGTTATGTTATTGTGTATGGATTTCCTGATTTGTGTTGAGCTTGAAATGTTGTGATATGATTGAGTTTTTGCATGTATTTAATATGTGATTGAATATATGTCGTGAATTGTGTATTGCATGTTGAATTGCGTTTCTTCATGTCGAGCTTGCTCTTTTATTTGACATGCGGTTGAATATCTTGTGTTTAACTCTTTGAATATCGTATGCTAATTGTTCATCGAGTGAGCGAGCTAGGTGAGTCGTATGGCGTTTTGAGCCGTGACCGGATAATCGAGGGTGCTAGGTCCCCTTTTGTTTACTGGAGATTGACTAGACGTCGCCACGCTATGGGACCTGAGTTAGTGTCCTAGGGAGAGCGAGGATCCCAAGGCTTGGCTGGACTTTCCGACATACGGATGCAGCGTGTGCATTCGGAAAATTATCGAGTCGAGAGAAAATGGATTTGCGAGTTGTGTCGAGTTTAGAGTGAGATGGTCGAGTCACATCGGTGAATGTTATACTTTCTTTGTTTGCTTATATTTTTATGTCGAGCTTATCTTGAATTGTTGAGAAGTTGACCCTTTCCGTGGTGCCTTCAATCCATGACGGTTACCCAGGCGATGTCGAGGGCGCAGGAACTCGGCGATAGATGATGCCGAGGAGGAGCTCGACGAGGACCCGAGTGACGACCTGTACTTGTCGTGATTGTTTGTTTGTTGGATATTTGTTTTTCTGAGGGCTGTACTTGTTTTTCTTTTGTGTTCGAGGTCGTGACCAGTTTGGGCAGTGTGTTTTGTTGTTTCAGGGTAGACTGGTGGTCTTACTTTTGGAGCACCTGCGTGGGAGTCTGTAGGAAAGTACCCCTAGGGTATGATTACTCTTTTGAAGTCGTCGTACCTTAGGTGTATTTTCTTTACACATTTGCTACTCTGTATTTTGTATACATTATTATTTCGAGTGATATATATATGTATGTTATGCATGTATGTTTTATTAGAATTTAAGTCTTGTGTCTTAGTTGCACCATGTTTCAAAAGTCAGAATTACTCTGATGTGCACGAGTTGGTTTTATAAAAAAAAAATATCGTATTTTTAAAAGGCACAAGAGTTTTGTTTTTAAAACACATCTCATATAGGTTTATGTTGAGCTCGGTAGCGGTCCGGAAGCAGTCGTTACCTTTGTTGGTATCGAGCGATTCGGTTCTGAGAAATTTGTGCATAGGAGATTTGGGTGAGTCACTATGTCGGGTTATATGTGTTGGGTACCTAGTTGTATTATGTTGATTCTTTGTTTGATTAAGTGAAGCACTTATTGCTTGAGAAGTTGTTTGAGCTGTTTCTTGTTTGAAGCGGTGTGTTTTATCACATCCTTGTTGTGAGATTCTGACGGGGTTTTGAACTTTGTGGAATCTAATGCCACCTCGTAGGAATACGACATCTGCAACCGAGAACGTCGACATGGAACGAGCTATTCAAGCTATGGCCGAGATGGCGGCGACCATGACTCAACAATCACCGGCTTTAACTCAACAGTTAACGCGATGGCTCAGCCAGGCAGCGGCGTTAACTCGGCAAAACTTGCGACAAAGAACGAAGCGAGCGAAATCTTTGGCGAGAGGATTGGCGGACTTCAGGAAGCATGATCCACCGAAGTTCTACGGTGAGCCAAATCCGGATAAAGTCGATCTTTGGATGCAAGAGATCGAGAAGATCTTTGAGGCACTCCATTGCGGGACAACGTGAAGGTCGACTATGCCACCTACTTACTGCTAGGAGACGCAGAGTATTGGTGGAGAGGAGT
The DNA here is from genome assembly GCA_037113605.1 of Calophaca sinica. Lineage (NCBI taxonomy): Eukaryota > Viridiplantae > Streptophyta > Magnoliopsida > Fabales > Fabaceae > Calophaca > Calophaca sinica. The sequence continues at coordinate 93,721,038 of CM073732.1, read as the reverse complement.
GAAGCAAACGTTTATAGCAGAACATCGCGAGATGACCTGGGAGCTTTTTCGTGAAAGGTTCTTGGACAAGTACTTCCCAGATACTGCACGAGCCGAGAAGGAGCAGGAATTTCTTCAACTGCAGCAAGGCAACTTGACAGTATCCGAGTATGCGGCCAAGTTCGAGTCGTTGGCGAGGTATTTTAGTCCATTTCGTGATCGAGTTGACCAGAGATGGTTGAGTGAGAGATTCCAACGGGGATTGAGATTCGACATTCAGAAGTCAGTGGTGTCGTTGAGGATTCGAAACCTCCAAGAGCTGATTGATCGATGTGTCGAGGTAGAAGGAGTGAGAAGCCACAAGAAGAAGACTGTTGTGGGCGGACCGGTGAGACCCCAGAGTGCGGGGCAGAGATTCGCACGTAAAGGAAAACAACCGCAGTAAGAGGCCTTACGACCGACCTCGGGAACAACAACAGGGACAGATGTCGTCCGATGACCCAAGTACCGAGGAGTGGAGGTCGACCGGTGTCGAGGTGACTTGCTATCGATGTGGAAAAGCGGGACATTACGCGAGTAATCAGACTCGTAAGGAGGAGGTGTGTTTCAACCGCAAGAAGCCAGGGCATTTTGCCAAGGATTGTCCTACACCCAAAGTGAACCGACTATGCTTGCGGCAAGAGCCAAAGGAGCGTCAAGTGGCTAAAGGCGAGTTTTACGCATGAGTGGCGAGGAAGTCAACGAGCGATGATCTTATCCAAGGTGAATGTGAGATCGAGGGTAAATCCTTATCCGTTCTTTTTGATTCGTGCAACCCATTCCTTTATTTCTTCCGATTGTGTGAACCATTTGAACTTGACTGTGATCGCTTTACCGTTTAAATTAGTAGTTACAACCCGGTGCTAAAACCTTAGTCACAAACATCGCATGTCTTAATTGTGTAGTGATTATTCGAGTAGAAAGTTTGTGGTCAATTTGGTTTGTTTGCCTCTTAAGGGCTTAGATGTCATTCTCGGGATGGATTGGTTGTCACACCACCATGTCCTTTTGACTGTGCCGTAAAACTGTAATTTTTCCAGACATTGGAGTTTCCAATTATCTTTCTACTGAACGTATTGGAGTTTCTTTGAAAGAAGGAACTAGGGAATACATGTATCTAGCTAGTTCGGAAGTTTTCCAGCAGATCGACGTGAGGAATGTACCAGTGGTGTGGGACTTTGAGGGCGTTTTCGAAGACGTGCCAGGTTACCACCAAGACGAGAGGTCGAAGTTCTCCATCGACTGATTCCAGGAACAGACCGATCTCCAAAGCCCCATCCAGGATGCCTCCTGCCGAGATGAAAGACGTGAAGTCCCAGATCGAACACTTGGAGTCGAAGCAATTCATACGACCGAGCGTGTCACCGTGGGGAGCTCCAGTGTTGTTGGTTAAGAAGAAGGATGGACGATCAAGACTGTGCGTAGATTATCGTGAGCTCAACAAGGTTGCCGTGAAGAACCAAGTTATCCGTTACCACGTTTTGAGAACTTGATGGATCAACTTCGTGGAGCGGCGATCTTTTCCAAGATAGACTTGAAGTCGGGCTACCATCAGATTCGCGTGAAGGAGGAAGATGTCGCCAAAACAGCTTTCAGGACTAGATACGGTCACTACGAGTACTTGGTGATGCCGTTTGGAGTGACGAATGCGCCAGCTGTGTTTATGGACTACATGAACAGAATTTTCCATTCGTTTTTGGATCAGTTCGTTGTAGTGTTCATCGACGACATATTGATTTACTCGAGGAACCGAGAAGAACACGCAGAACACCTATATCGAGTACTACAGATATTACGAGATAAGCAACTCTATGCCAACCTGTCGAAGTGTGAATTTTGGCTTGAAGAGGTGAATTTTCTTGGTCACGTGATTTCCAAAGAAGGGATAGCTGTGGATCCAACTAAAATTGAAGCCGCTAAGCGTGGGAACAATAGAAGATGGTTACCGAGATCAGGAGTTTTATCGGCTTAGCAGGATATTACCGAAGATTCATTGAAGGTTTCTCGAAGATTGTCGCGCCTCTTACACGGCTGACGAGGAAAGAGCAACCTTTGTGCTTGACCGACGAGGGTGAAGCCGCTTTTCAACGATCAAGGAGCTTTTGACGACAGCGCCTGTGCTGATTTTGCCTCAACCCGAAGAGCCTTTCGAGGTGTATTGTGATGCGTCACACCAGGGATTGGGATGCGTGCTGATGCAACATCGGAAGGTGGTCGCGTATGCTTCAAGACAGCTTAAGATTCACGAGAGGAACTACCCTACTCACGACTTGGAGCTGGCAGCAGTAGTTTTTGCGCTGAAGATATGGAGACACTACCTTTATGGGAGCACTCTTACTGTTTTCAGCGATCACAAGAGCTTGAAGTACCTGTTCGACCAGAAAGAGCTCAACATGCGTCAGCGTAGATGGACAGAATTTCTCAAGGACTACGACTTTACGTTGGAATACCATCCCGGTAAGGCTAACGTAGTAGCAGATGCGTTGAGCAGGAAGAGCGTTTTAACCTCGGTATTGATGATCAAGGAGTTGGAGATGCTCGAGAAGTTCCGAGACTTGAAGTTGAGTGTCGAAGTTTCACCGGGGAAGCTGAGATTTGGTATGCTTACCATCTCTAACAGATTGTTGGACGAGATCCGAGACCAGCAAGTTCATGACGAGCTTCTGCAAGAGAAGATTCAGTTGATAGCGCAAGGGAAGGCGGCAATTTGGTCGGGCGGGCGACATCTTGAGATGCAATGGCCGAGTGTGCGTACCTAACGTATCCGAGCCGAGGAAGTTGATTCTCGGCAAGCGCGCATAAGAGCAACTTTAGTATTCATCCAGAGTTACGAAGATGTATCAAGACTTGAAGAAGCATTTTGGTGGTCCTAATGAAGAAGCAAGTGGCGAAATGCGTAGCTTCATGTTTAACGTGTCGAAGCGAAGCGTGGAGAACCAACGACCGCAGGAATGCTACAATCGCTGACGTACAAAGATGGAAATGGGACAGATTTCCATGGATTTCGTTGTAGGTTTGCCGAAGACGCAGAAGAAGAATGATTCGATTTGGGTGATCGTCGGCCGATTGACCAAATCGCTCATTTCTTGCCAAAGGTGAGGTCGACATACAACGTGGAAAAGTCGACCGAGATCTACATCGCGGAGATAGTACGACTTCATGGAATACCCTCTTCGATCGTGTCGGACCGAGATCCGAAGTTCACGCCTCATTTTTGGAGGGAATTGCAAGGCGATGGGAACCGAGCTCGGGCTTAGCTCGGCATATCATCCTGGCCCGACGGTTAGGCGAGAGAACGATCCAATCGCGAAGATTTGTTGCGAGCTTATGCGTTAGATCACCGAGGAAGTTGGGACGACGTCTTACCATTGGTGGAGTTCACCTACAATAACAGCTTCCATGCGAGTATTGGGATGGCACCTTTTGAAGCCCAGTATGGGCGGAAATGTCGACGCCTCTTTGTTGGTACCAGGAGGCGAACGAGAAGATCCGTTTGATCGGAGATCGGATGCGAACATCTCAAAGTCGACGTAAGAGTTATGCGGACCAACGACGTCGACCACTCGAGTTCGAGGAAGGAGAACATGTATTTCTTAGAGTCACCCCACTCATCGAGTTGGTCGAGCGATCAAATCCAGAAACTTACCCTAAATTCATTGGACCTTACGCATTCTTCGTCGTATTGGTCGATGGCATATCGATTGCCTTACCCCATTCTTGTCGAACATCCATGACGTCTTCCACGCCTCACAATTACAGTATGTTTCCGACCTTCTCATGTCATCGAACCGGATGTGATTCAACCGAAGGGCGACTTATCTTTTGAAGCGTCACCGGCAAGGATCGTTGATCGGAAAGCCAAAGCGATTCGCGGAACAAAGAGATTCAACTTGTCAAAGTTGTGTGGGATCGTAAGGCGGGAGATGCGACTTGGGAGCTGGAGGAGAAGATGAAGACTCGACTTAACTTTTCTGAGGTAAGAATCTTATTTGCAATTTCGAGGACGAAATTTTTTTTTAGAGGGAGAGATTGTAACACCTGAGGACGAGATCGACATCGTATTAGGACGACGTATCGAGACCTCGACCAAGACCTTGTGTCGAGATCCCGTGCCAAGATCGTTTGCCGAGATCATTTGTCGAGCTGATGAGACCACGTGCACTAGCTGCGGAGTTGAGGAGGTCGCGTATCGAGTTGATGAAGTCGCGTACCGAGCTGATGAGGACGCATGACGAGCTGAGGAGACCGCGTTCACGAACTCGTGTTAGCGCCTCGTGCGTTTGCACGAGCACCCTTGTCGACATCGTGTCGAGATGACACCTCGTATTCTTTCGAACGTTATTCAGCGCTATTATTATATTGTTTGTAATTATTACATTGTCGGCTTGCCGTTGGCCAAACAGTAGAGAGTAATTATGAGAGGAACGATTTAACGGGTAGATGATTGATGGGATTGACATCTTATAGCTGGAGTTACGTTTATACCCCTTTCTCACCAGCTGTATACCACGACCGATTCCCTCACACTCATTCTTTCTCTTTTCTTCTTTCTTCTTCCTTCCTTCTGCTCTGTGTTTCGTTGTTTTCTTCAAAAACTTCCATCGACGAAACCGTGAGTTCCATCGAGATTCTGCACAAGCTTTCTTCATCAATTTTGTTCATCATCATCTTCTCGACATATCTCGTCTGCTCGATCACCATTGAGGTATGAAGAACATATCTTTCTTTTCCTCTGTGCTACTGTTTAGCGCTAATTCTTCTTCCATTTTTAACCAGTTTTATGCTTCCAAATCATGTCAAATTGATGGGTTTTCTTCTTCATAATATTACCTATCTTTCTAACCGATTAATTGGGCTTGTAAAACAAATTTCTTTCTCTGATTTCTGCAATCGGCAGTGCCCAGAAACCTCCATTTTTGGTTCGTTTCGATTTCTTGTTTTTCATTCGTTGCTTCTGGTTATTGTTGTTGTCGATCTATCTGTTGAAGCATCAGATAACCTTTTTCATGAACTTTGATCGAAATCCCTAACTTTGTGTTAGAGGAAAAATATATTCAGTTCTTGAGTATTATATTTTCTGGGTTGTGGTTAAGTTTGGGATGAGAGCTAGATGTATTAGAACCCATGGATCGATCTGAGTTATGTTTGTTTTAGGAAGTCTGATTCCCGAGATCGAGTGATTTCCGAATCGAGGTGTACGGGAAAGCGAATCCGAGGACGTGAAAGCAGCGGAATCCAGATCGAGAACTGTACGTGTCGAAGTCGTTGTCGAGTTCGTTGAAGACAACCGTGTCGAGATCGAGTAAGAGAAGTCGTTGTCGAGCTCTTTGAAGACAGCTGTGTCGAGGTCGTTGTCGAGCAGCATTAACTTGGAGTTCGGTAAGGGCGCTTCACATTAATATTTTCATAGTATGCTAGCGTAAGGGCATTTCATATTCTACATGGTTATGTTATTGTGTATGGATTTCCTGATTTGTGTTGAGCTTGAAATGTTGTGATATGATTGAGTTTTTGCATGTATTTAATATGTGATTGAATATATGTCGTGAATTGTGTATTGCATGTTGAATTGCGTTTCTTCATGTCGAGCTTGCTCTTTTATTTGACATGCGGTTGAATATCTTGTGTTTAACTCTTTGAATATCGTATGCGGCGAATTGTTCATCGAGTGAGCGAGCTAGGTGAGTCGTATGACGTTTTTGAGCCGTGACCCGGATAATCGAGGGTGCTAGGTCCCTTTGTTTACTGGAGATTGACTAGACGTCGCCACGCTATGGGACCTGAGTTGACCGCCCTAGGGAGAGCGAGGATCCCAAGGCTTTACTGACTTTCCGACATACGATCTGGCGTGTGCATTCCGGAAAATTATCGAGTCGAGAGAAAATGGATTTGCGAGTTGTGTCGAGTTTAGAGTGAGATGGTCGAGTCACGTCGGTGAATGTTATACTTTCTTTGTTTGCTTATATTTTTATGTCGAGCTTATCTTGAATTGTTGAGAAGTTGACCCTTTCAGTGGTGCCTTCAATCCATGACGGTTACCCAGGCGATGTCGAAGCGCGAGGAACTTCGGCGATAGATGATGCCGAGGAGGAGCTCGACGAGGACCAGTGACGACACTGCATTTGTCGTGATTGTTTGTTTGTTGGATATTTGTTTTTCGAGGACTGTACTTGTTTTTCTTTTGTGTTCGAGGTCGTGACGGTTTAGGCGGTGTGTTTTGTTGTTTGGGGTAGACTGGTGGTCTTACTTTTGGAGCAGCCCCCTGCGTGGGAGTCTGCCGGAAGTACCCCCAGGGTATGATTACTCTTTTGAAGTCGTCGTACCTTAGGTGTATTTTCTTTACACATTTGCTACTCTGTATTTTGTATACATTATTATTTCGAGTGATATATATATGTATGTTATGCATGTATGTTTTATTAGAATTTAAGTCTTGTGTCTTAGTTGCACCATGTTTCGAAAAGCTGTAATTACTCTGATGTGCACGAGTTGGTTTTATAAAAAAAAATATATCGTATTTTTAAAAGGCACAAGAGTTTTGTTTTTAAAACACATCTCATATAGGTTTATGTTGAGCTCGGTAGCGGTCCGGAAACGGGTCGTTACAGTTTCAGCAAGGCATAGTTGAAATAGGAGGACCTCTCGACTTGACAAAGCTGGGAGCTACTTCTATTTACTGTTTTATCAGTTTCTGTAACAGTTCTAACTCTTAGCTCTAGTACCATGGATTCGGTTTACAGCACCAGTTTCTGCTGTTTTGTTTTTAAGCTCATTATGAGCTAATTTTCTTAAGCTAGGATGATGTGATATTATATTGGAACCTTGTTGGTTTATATCTATCAATCTTTATCTAAGCACTTTTGACTCATGCGAATTTATTTATTATATGCTTGACTTAAGTCAGATCACCTTTTGTTAGGTACATGTATGTTAAGTGCTGAAAGGGTTTAGCATGCTGAATTCATGAGTTAATCTGAGGGGTATTAATTAAATGACACTTTAATTAATTTTGATTAAACTAGACATGGAAAATCTGTCTCACAGGGTGTTCTGGGCCACACTTATTAGACAAAGGAAAACATAAGGAGGGCTTAGACATAAGATACCTTGTACTTAACCCTCGTGGAAGTGACTGAAAGGCACACACATTAGTGCCCTGCGCCCAGGTGTCATGGCATTGACTGATGACACTGAATCAACTTGGTAAAAATATAATTGAACTGATTCCTAGCTGTTTTTTTATCCAAAGTTTTACTTAATCAATTGCTTATTACTTTTCTGTTTAAACAATATTTGCACAAAAACTTGATGTTTATTTTTTGTTTTTATTATTTACTCACTAACTTATTTACTAAAGGAAAAGCTTGTGAAAGAACTTAATCAATCATCGAGGGAACGATCTCTCTTACTTTATATTACTTGTTCACGATTGTGTATACTTGCACAAATACATTTTTACACAACACCGATTCATAAGGGTTCTCTTCACATTGCTTTATTTAACAGCTGGTGCAATCCGAAGGGACTTAGAATGGAAGACGTGGCTGAAAAAACTTACCACATCTTCATGGAAGATGATCGTGACATCACCAGAATTGTTAATGGAAATCCATGGGTGTTTAGGAATTCATGGCTGATTATTCAAACTTGGAGCAGGGAGACAGACCCAAGAGATATGCTCTTCCAATATGTACCGCTTTGGGTGCAGCTTCATGGACTACCTCCTCATTGTCGCACAAAGGCCATGACAATAAAGATAGGGGCAACGTTGGGAAACATACTGGATGTTGCAATGTTTTAGATGCAGGATGGGAGTTGGATCATGAAAGTTAAAATTGTTTTTGATCTGACTCTTAAGATTAAGAAGGGTAACAATGTTGGGAGTAAAAAGGATGGCATCTTTTGGATTGATTTTCGTTACGAAAGATTGCCGTAATTCTGTTTTTTACTGTGGAGGGATTGGTCATGGAGAGATGGGCTGTGAAGAAAGCAAAACTGATGCAGATGGAGTTTCATCTAAGAAGCTTGGGCCTTGGTTAAGTGTGTCTAATTTGGGTAGAAGGCTGTTGGAGGAGGGAAAGAATAAAGGAGGAAATAAGGGTGATACTGATGGAAACAAGATGAAACAAAAGAGGCATTCCCTGTTGACATCCTTGGAAAGCTTGCAACTATGACGGTACAGGAGGGTGCACAACTGGTTGATACTGCATGTGTGTCACCATTGAAAATTGTGCCACCCATGCAAAACCTTAATACCGTTAATTCGGACACAGTGGAGTGTGAAGTGGTGTAGAAAGAGGTGGAGATACCTGCGGGAATGGAAAATAAACAAGATGAGGTGATAGTAAGTAACCAAAAAATCGATATTTCTATCAATTCTTCGTAAAAAAAAAAATGGAAGAGGCAACAACATCAACATTCTGGAGGAGTTATGAAGGAAGCACAGGTCCTTGTTACTAAGCGTAAGGATCATGATGAGTATGAGGATATGAAGATCTCCTCACCCAAAAGATCTCACTCTGAAGATGAAGATACATTGGCGGGTCCTGTTGAGCAGGCCTGCCAGTCGCCATGAGTTGTTTAGCATGGAACTGTCGTGGGCTTGGGAATCCATGCACAGTTTGAGCTTTTAAAAAGCCCATCTGTGATAAAGAGCCCGATCTCGTGTTCCTTTCTGAAACTAGGAGGAAGGATTTCAAGATGCAGTGTTTTCGGTACCTTCATGGTTTTTCAAATTTATTTACTGTTAGTTGTTTGGGAGAAGGAGGGGAGAGGGCTGGCGGTTTGGTGTATGTGTAAGCTCTAGATTAATTTTAGAAACAGGAAACCACTTTCATTCATCTTGGAATTGTTGTTTCTGATACAATATAAAAGAAAACTGAAAAGAGAAAAGGAAGACAACATGGTGGTCTGTCACCTAACCATGATTACAAATTCTGAAAACACTCCAAAAGGTATGGGTCATCATACTTAAGTCAGAGATAACTTCTTCAACTACATAAAACATAATAAAATATCTCAAAAAACTATTGGTGTACATCTGAAATCTCAATGCTTCAACACTCCTCCTTGAGATTTTTGATGGACACTCCAAGCAATCCTCTAAGCTTTTCAAATTTAGCTCTTGGAAGGGCTTTAGTCAATATATCAGAAATTTGTGAGTCTGAACAGCAGTGTACTAACTTGATCTCTTCATTTTTAACAGCCTCACGTATGGCATGAAACTTCACTAGAATATGCTTGGTCTTTCCATGTTGAACAGGATTTTCAGCAATAGCAATTGCTGATTTGCTATCACAATAAATCACAGTGGCTTCCAGCTGTTGTACTCCCCAATCAAGTAGTATTTTTCTCAACCAAATAGCCTGATTTCTTTGCTGCATTTCTTTGTTACATATTACCTTGATGGTGGATTGAGCTACAATTTCTTGTTTTTTAGAGTTCCATGAGAACATGCCAAAGCCTAAGGAAAAAACATAACCTGTAGTACTCTTCATGTCATCAAGATTTCCAGCCCAATCACTATCAACATAGCCTAACAAATTTCCATTTTCACTTGGCTTGTACCATATTCCAAATTGAGTTGTTCCATTCACATACCTAAGCACCCTCTTTGCTGCAACAAAATTGGTCTTGCTAGGATTCTGCATAAATCTGGAGAGGAGGCTTGCTGCATACATAAGGTCAGGTCTAGATGAAGTAAGATAAAGTAGACTTCCAATCAAACTTCTATAAATAGAAGCATCAAATCTTTCAGCTCCATCTTCCTTGGAGAGTTTCAAGTTTTGCACCAAAGGAGTAGGAGCAGATTTGCAACTTTCCATTCTAAACTTCTTCAAAACTTCATGAGCATACTTCTCTTGATTCATAAAAATTCCCTCCTCAGATTGATGCACTTCCAAGCCTAGAAAATAATTCATTTCTCCTAAGCTGGACATCTCAAAGTGGTTTTTCATCTCCTCCATAAGCTGCTGCACTTCTTGTTGATTATTGCTTGTTACTAGCAAGTCATCAACATATAAAAAGACAATCAAAGAGTCACCATCCAGCAGTCTTTTCACATAAAGAGTTGCATCATTTTCACTCCTCTTGAAGCCTTGATTGTGGAAGTAGCTATCGATTTTGCTATACCAAGCTCTAGGAGCCTGTTTAAGCCCATATAAAGCTTTATGAAGCTTGTACACCTTGTCTTCTCTCCCTTTCACAACAAAGCCTTCAGGTTGAGCTACATAAATTTCTTCATCCAATTTGCCATTCAAGAATGCTGATTTGACATCTAAATGCCAAATTTTCCACTTCTTTTGTGCTGCCAATGCTATAAGAATGCGAATAGTGTCCATCCTTGCTACCGGTGCAAACGTTTCTATGTAGTCGATTCCAGACTGTTGAACATAACCTTTAACAACAAGTCTAGCCTTGTATTTGTTAATGGATCCATTTGGGTTCAGCTTTACCCTATAGACCCATTTAACTCCAATGACATTCTTATCTTTAGGTTTGTCAATCAACTGCCATGTCTCATTCTTTTCAATTGTGGCCATCTCCTCCTTCATTGCTTGGTTCCATTTCTCCACTTTACTTGCATCTTCAAAGCTGGTAGGTTCAAGGACAACACTGTTACATCTTTGATAAACCTCAGAAAGAGGTCTTGTACCTCTTACAGCAAAGTCTTCATCAACCTCTTCATCTTGGCCTTCATTTGTGCTCTCAAGGGAAGGCACAACTGAATGCCTATCAACTTAAGAAGTCTCCCAATTCCAATATGCATCTTCATCCACCTTGACATCTCTATTAATGAAAATTTTCTCAGAATCAATTCCATAGACTTTATAGCCCTTAGATTTTGAGCTATAGCCTATTAAAATTCCTTTTTCAGCCTTTTCATCCAATTTGCTCCTTTTCACATCAGGTACATGAGTATAGCACAATGAACCAAACACCTTTAGATGCTTGATAGAAGGCTTGATACCTCCCCAAACCTCAATAGGTGTCATTCCCTCTACAGCCCTTGTAGGAAGCCGATTTTGGAGGTAGACAACAGTATTTATTGCCTCTGCCCAAAAGGACTTTGGCAATTTCTTCTCAAAAATCACGCATCTAGCCATTTCAAGGACAGATCTATTTTTCCTTTCAGCAGCTCCGTTTTGCTGAGGTGAATAGCTCACTGTAAGTTGGTGCTCAACACCCAAATCATCACAAAATTTATTAAATTCTGCAGAAGTGTACTCCTTCCCATTGTCAGTTCTGAGTTTCTTCAAAAAACAGCCACTTTGAGCCCCAACGAAGGCTTTAAACTTCTTAAAAACAGAAAAAACTTCAGATTTCTGTTTTAAGAAATAAACCCAAGTCATCCTTGTAAAATCATCAATAAAAAGAATAAAATACTTGCTTCCATTGAGTGAAGTAGTATTCATAGGTCCACAAACATCTGAGTGAACCAATTCAAGTTTTTCACTTGCTCTCCATGTAGCTGAATTTGGAAAAGGCAATCTATGTTGCTTACCAAGTTGACAGCCTTCACACACTTCTGAACAAACTTGAATATTGGGCAAATCTTTGACCAACTCTTGCTTTTGAGCAAATTGAATGGGTTTCAAATTATAGTGGCCAAATCTCTTGTGCCAAAGCTTAGAATAAAGTTCAGCCTTACTGATTTTACATGCATGTTCAGATACTAAATTCCAATTAATGGGAAAACTTCTCTTTCTCATCTCTACTTCAAATAATTCATGACCATCAACATCAGTAACCAAACAACTTCTTTCTTTAAACAATATGCAGTAACCATTTTGCATCATTTGACCCACACTCAACAGGTTTTGATCAAGTTCAGGTACTAAAAGAACATCAGAAATATATTTGGTACCTGTTGCAGTATGAATTTCCACCGTTCCTTTACCCGTGATGGCAACTTTCTCTCCATTTCCAATCTTTACATTCCCTGCAGTTGGTTTCAGCTTTGAGAAAAATTCTGGTTTGCTGGTCATGTGTTGAGTGCAGCCACTATCAATAAACCAAGTATCTCCATCCTCTAAACTCCTTGTAGTCTTAGCCATGAACAAGAGTTCTTCATCATCTTCAGTTTCAGTGACATTTGCCTTTTGAGAAGACTAAATTTGTTGATTTTGTTGCTGCTGTTTCAGCCTACAAAACCTCTCAATATGACCATTTTTGTTGCAATATCTGCATTGGATTGGTGGTGGAGTTTTTCCTTTGTACCAACAATCACTCTCCTTGTGACTACTTCTTTTGCATATTCCATACTTTGGAAATCTTTCTTTTTTCTTCAAATCTTTTCCAGAATGCTCCCCAACAATTTTCTTTTCACCTTTGGGTGTTGTGTTGGGTGTTGTGGCTTTCCCTTTGTGTCTGACTTGCAGGGCTGTTTCTGTTGCTTCCTCTTGCCTAAGAAGTCTTCTCTGCTCTTGAGCTTGAAGAGCATTTATAAGCTCTGTCAAACTTATTTTGGAGAGGTCTTTGGACTCTTCAAGTGAAGAAATCTTGGATTCAAACCTTTCAGGTAAAACCACCAAGACTTTTTCTACAATTCTGCTTTCATGAAGTTGTTCTCCCAACAATCTGATTTGGTTCACAACTCTCATAACTTTGGTAATGAAGTCCTTGATGGTTTCAGCCTCATTCATCTTCAAGGCCTCAAACTCTCTTTTGAGATTAAGAACCTGCATCTGCTTGGTTCTTTCATTCCCAAAAAACTCCTCTTCAAGCTTCTCCCATACTTCCTTTGCTGTCTCCAAATTCGAAATTCTCATAAAAACATCATCATTCACGGCAAAGTGAAGGATGGTAAGAGCCTTAGCTCTCTTGGCAACTTGCTCACTGTGGTATCTCATCTGAGCCACAGTTGGATTTTCTTGCAGAGGTGGTGGTTCAGCAGCTGTTTCCACCACTTCCCAGAGGTCATAGGCCTTCAACTGAGTTCTCATATTCACAGACCAGATTTCATAGTTCTTTCTTGTAAATACAGGAGGTGCTGGTAGTGTAATGTTGTTTGAAGCCATCGAGAAAAAATATTGGGTATCAAGGAAATGGGTTGGGTTAATTTTCTGATTTCTCTCTCTAATGGGTTCTCTGATTTTCTCTCTAGTTTTCTCTTCAAATGGGTTTTTTGGTTTTTCTCTGGTTTTCACTCACAGGTCCTTCAAGAACATTTCAGCTCTAGATACCATTTGTAAGCTCTAGATTAATTTTAGAAACAGGAAACCACTTTCATTCATCTTGGAATTGTTGTTTCTGATACAATATAAAAGAAAACTGAAAAGAGAAAAGGAAGACAGCATGGTGGTCTGTCACCTAACCATGATTACAAATTCTGAAAACACTCCAAAAGGTATGAGTCATCATACTTAAGTCAGAGGTAACTTCTTCAACTACATAAAACATAATAAAATATCTCAAAAAACTATTGGTGTACATCTGAAATCTCAATGCTACAACAGTATGTAGAAGGAGGATGTTGATGTTTCAGTCCTCTCTTTTTCTGGTAACCATATTGATATGTTGGTGAAGTTTAATGATGATGATAGAGATTGGAGATGTACAGGATTATACGGTCACCCAGACTCGGCTAATAAACCGAGAACTTGTGAGCTAATTCATGATCAAGCTCATTCTTTTTTCTTCGAAGAGATGGCTTTTGATGGGTGACTTCAATCTTATTTTATGCAAAGAAGAGAAGATGGGTGGAAATGTGCCCTCTGATGGCTAGTTTCATTTCCTATTGCCTTGGTTACTCATTTGGTTAGACACGCTTCAGACCACATGCCACTGCTCTTGCGGTTGTGTATTAAAGAAAGAATGAGGTGTAACTTTGTCAAACCAAAGCGATTTGAACAATGCTGGCTTCGGGCTGAAGATTTTGAACAGAAGGTCAGCTAAGTTTGGAGTTCATATTCTTTTAATTTGAATTCCAATATTTAGCATCATGGGGGGGAGAAAGATTTGGAGCAGTGCCAAAAAAATTAAGGAGGTTCAGAATATTCATTGGAACAAAAAATCTAATGAGGATGGGGTGGTTGAGAAAATAAAGGAATTGGAAAGTGTGCTTGATGATCTTCTTGAAAGTGAAGAGGTGTGGTGGGCTCAACGCTCAAGGGCTTTATGGTTACAACATAGGGATAGAAACACAAAAATTTTTCATCAGAAGGCATCCCAAAGGAAAAGTAGGAATTAGGTGGACATGCTTATGGATGAGCATGGGGAGAAATTCACAAATGAAGATGATATTGCCAATGTTTTCACTGGTTTTTTCAAAAATCTTTTCTCTACTAGTGATCCTGTTAGAATTGAAGAAGCTGTGAAGGTGGTGCAAGGTAGAATTACTGAAGAAAGGAGGGCTATTTTTGATCAAGAATTTTCTGGGGAGGAAATTTTTTGCAGCACTTAAATCTATGAAACCTACAGCAGCCCCTGGACCAGATGGAATGCCAACTATTTTTTTTCCAAAAATACTGGCATATTGTTGGGGATGATATTACTCACATGGCACTGAATATTCTCAATCTTGGCGATGCTCCCACAAATATTAACTTAATATTGTGGTGGAGCTGAGCCTGCCATCGGTGGAGGCAGTACATACGACAGTTATGACGGAGGCTAATCATAACTTAATGTTGGTATCTCCACAAGGAGAGCCTCATAAAAAGGGGATTTTAGCCTCACCCGATGTTTCCCCAACCTCCTGATTCTTTCTTTCGCGTCGTTCGTTCTTTAGGGTAGCACGTGAGAAAGGTTTTGTCCTCCTCTCTCGAAGCATAGGATTCATTGCAACTGGGTGGGCCTCGTCATCAGTGGCAGATCTAGAACTTTGTAATAATATCAAAGTCAAGTGGTGCATTTTCACATCCTCATTTGTGTGCAGGTCAACCACTGCTAGTCATGGTGAGCTACGTTTCGTGAAGTAGGAAGTTGCTGGGTGTGAGGCCTCGACTCTTGTGGTTCTAAGGATTAAGAAGGTCCTCCAACCACTGGCATACTCTCAACAATTTCCTCATTCAAGGTTTGAACGTGCCCCCTCGATAATGGTTTATGGGGGGTTATCGAGTAGTGCTTGCATATATTGCTTCGTACGAGTTTGCACCAGTGTTATCGTCTTAGGAGTGTTACTAAAGATGGTGATAATAACTTTATCTCTTCTCACTGACGGCACCAATGGCTTGCTCCAAATCCTTTATGGGTAGCAACTTGTCTGGGCCTTCATCTGCTGGTCCAAAATCCTAATTCCTCTAATTGAATGCGATTGAACATGAAAGGAGTGAGTAGCTGCAAAGGCACTCCCACACTTTGTATGAACTGTGTGTGGAAGGACCAAGTCAATCAGATGCTGACATAAGATAGATAGACTTTGCATCTGAAGGTTTTGCAAATCGTTTTAACATATACAAAACTGTACTTTAAGGAAACCCATTTTGCATACTACTTATTGCACTTTGTTTTTAACCATACTTAGATTAGTATGTTCTAAACACAATTTGCATAAGTATAAAGTACTGACTTCAACTAGATGTCAGGTTGTTGATCTAGATGTTTACTTAAAACATTTTGCCTAATTCTAAATGCAAGAGTAAAAACGTAGACGATAAAAATAGAAGCATGTTTACTCGATGAAAACAAACGCCTAAAGAAAACAGACTGGTAAGTAAATACAGATATGTAGAAAAGTAAAGGAGACACAGAGATTTATACTGGTTCACTATCCAACTGATAGCTACCTCTAGTCCCTTTGTTACGGAAGGATTTTTCCACTATAATTAACCTGATTACAACAACCTTGTGAGTATTTACTGCCAACCTGGCTATTCCCACACCCTCTTAGACATCCACAATATCTTTGCGACTCCTAGGAAAGGACCTATCCGTCCATCCCTTACGTACATAATTCTGTCGACCTAGCTATGTACCAAGTATCCTAGCAAGCACACATAGACTATCATGCTTCTAAGGAAAACAACCTTTTGGGCGGCAATCCATGTTGTTAAGGGTAGCAAACCCATCCCTTTATAAAGGTTGTAGACAACCGATTTCAAACTGAAAGAGTGTCCATTACCAATACACTTTTCTCACTTCTTTTGAGTAGATTTTACTAATTTCGCTCGTGTTTACACTCAACTCTTAATCTAAGAGGATTTACAATTACACTCTGTGTCTTAAGCTAAAACACTCTAAGAGTGGATATGAAATCAGCTTGAGCTTCTTCTTCTAGTTGTGAGAGTCTTCTGAGCTTGAGCTTCAGCATCTTCAGTTTGATTCTTCAACAACCATTGATTCCTTGATGATGACTCTCATTGAGAGGATGTATGATTTGTACCATCTTTTGGTTGTATGACTTCTGAGCTTTGAACTTTAGCATTTGTAATATGAGTTCTTCATCAACCTTTTCTATCATCTTCTTGGACGGTCGTCACTATCTTCAGTGATGATCTTCATAATTTATAATCTTCGGCAACTTGAAATGTTACTGTTGAGACTTGGGATTTCTTTCTTCGAGAAATATGTCTGTTGTTTTGTTCTGTAGTGCTTTTTGTACTGACACACTTTAAATAGCTGTCTTTGTACAGAAAAGTGGTTTTGCTTTGCAACGGCTATCCCATGACAGTTGACAATATTTGAATATAAGTTCCTTTTACCCTTTTGTCCTTTCATAAGTCTTCCTGGACTTCAATGATGAAAGCAGACAATTGTTCTTTCCTTTCATCAGAAAGTAGTACAATCACTGCTCTGAATAATCGGTCTGACACAAGTTTGTCTTTTCTTTGTTGTAGGAATATACCAGATCCGTGGTTAGTAACTTGTTTTTGTGTCAATCAAACATACAAGGATTCTTGAATATGCTTGTACCAGTAAGACTTCTTCAGACAATGACTTCATCAAACATTTCCATATGTCTGTATATCTTCAATTCAGCTTCTTTATTTTCCGTCTTTGTTATCCCTTGATGGATAGATTAAAAGTTACCTTCATATTCTTTGATCAGACAGCTAAGATACTTTGCTTCTTTAAAGCTTATATTCCTACTTGTGATGATTTGTTGATGTTGTGGAGCGATTGAGATTCTCAAATTGATTCAGGTTGATTTGTTGAAGTAGTGGAGATCTTCTTGTTGTAATCTTCAGATTAATTATTGTTGATGGGAAGTCTTCTTTGTTGTTGACGTTGAGTTTTCTTCTTGTTGTTTTCAGGTTGATTGTTGTTGATGGGAAGTGTTATTTGTTGTTGTCTTCAGTCCTCATTACCTACGCTGACCATGTTGCCACACGGTTATGGCGCGACGTTGTAAGTAATACTTAATTTTTTATTATGTTATTTTCATTTTATATTTTAATTTAATGCAATTGACTTATATTTTTTTGGTAACAGGATCGTGGTGAGCTGAAGGTTACTAATCACGGGAAAAGCGTCACCGCTTTATTGCCCCGCCCTAAGATTGTGGCACTCTTGCAGGAATCTGAGCTTGATGAACTTCGTTGCATCAGCTATAAGGTAGTTGACAAGGGGCTGTTATGTGCGTTTGTGTTGCGTTGGCAGCCAGATACCTCCAGCTTTCACCCACCTGACGGGGAGATGACGGTCACCCTGGATGACGTCTCCCAGATACTCTATATTCCAGTCACGGGGGCGTTCTCCACCATTCTGCGGTGGATAGGGAGACAGCTGTTGTTTGGCTGCATGACCTGTTAGGCATCCCCATGGCTGATGCACGGCTTGAGGTTGGCAAGAACAGGGGACCCACGGTTCGTCTCGACTGGCTGCGGAGGACGGTGTACACTAGGTGTTGCGA
This sequence comes from Calophaca sinica, assembly GCA_037113605.1. Taxonomy (NCBI): domain Eukaryota; kingdom Viridiplantae; phylum Streptophyta; class Magnoliopsida; order Fabales; family Fabaceae; genus Calophaca; species Calophaca sinica. The sequence goes on along the minus strand of CM073732.1, from coordinate 93,703,226 downwards.
TAACGACCAATGGGACATGGAAGCTTGGGCGTTCCTGCTGCACCTGGTCAGCTGCACTATCTTCGCCGACAAGAGCCAGACGTTGACACGAGTAGCATACCTGGGGATGTTCGGGGAGCTGAGCAGTGTTCGTACTTACACATAGGGAGCGATGGCATTAGCATTCATGTACGAATAGCTCAAGGAGGCCAGCAGATATAAGACGAGGCAGGTGTCATCTTACATGACGCTATTGCAGGTACCACTACCAGAAAACACGGGATTACCGACGGTCTAAAGCCGTCGGTAATCCATAAAAGCCGTCGGTATTCCGTTTAAGCTGCCACCGACGCTCTAAAACCCGTCGGAAATATGGTCGTCGCATGAAGGATTACCGACGGACTCTTATTAGCCGTCGGTATTATTACCGTTGTACCGTCGATGGCAAACGACGGTGTATTCCGATGGGCAAAGCCGTCGTTAGATTTCCGACGGACGTGACCGTGGGTCAATCTGAAAATTTTTCGACGGCATAGGGCGTCGTGAATCTGGATGTTTTTTTATTAATAAGATATTTACTTTAATTTATTTTATTAATAAAATTATTAATTAATAAAAAAATTAATTTTATTCTTTAATTAATTAATTAATTTAATTATTTATTTGTTTAATTATAAAAATAATTTTATTAATAAAACTATTAATTAATAACCAAATTAATTTTATTCTTTAATTAATTAATTTATTTAATTATTTATTTGTTTAATTATAAAAATAATTTACTCTCATATTAAAAATTTATTTATTAATTTAATTAAAAATTACTTGTAATTTAATTTAATTTAATTATTAATTGATTTCCATATATAAAAATGTGATAACGTAAACTAAAAAGTAAATTAAAAAAAGAAAACATAATAAATAATTAAATTCAACGAATAAAAATCAAGAACTAAAATAATATAAAGCGAAAAAATGATATCCAAAAATATGAAAAAATATAAATACAAACAGAACTAATAGTCACGGTACTCACGATCATCATTGAGATGCTCTACATCATCTGCATCATCGACACGACCACCATGAGTACGCGGAGCGGAGGCGGAGGCGAGGCGGAGGCGAGGTGGCGGAGTAAAGGCTGTGGCGAGCTAGCAACCGGTACATCTGCTCCTGTCATTGCGGCACACGAGTCAAAAGCTCCTGGCCTTTGGGCCACGGTCGCTTCAACTCGGCTATCTCCTGGTCATCCGCGAGCGACTAGTGGCGGCACTACTACTCGGCGACTCTCCGGTGTGTGGCGGCGGGCCCCTTTTTGTAGTTCTTTGGCAAGGTCGACACCATATAAGCGACCCTTCTTCTTTCCGCCAACCACTACGCCCAAACCCTCGGCGGTGTAGATAGATCGTCAGGGCTGCGAGATGGAGAACATGATGAGCTCACGAGATCTAAGGCGAGACATCCTCGCCTCAAACTCCTCTGTTAAACAAACAAATAAGTCAAATCTTTTTAACAAAACAATATAAACATTATTAAAAAATATTTATTATATTTTATAATTACCCGAGTCCGCCTCGAGCGCTCATCAACGAAATCACCGATTACTCTCTTCAGATGAGTTGCAAGATGGGGCTCGTGCAACTGAACTTCTCTCCCCAACCTCCTCGACTGAGATTGTATTAATAAAAAAACTTAAATAATAATAATAATAATAAAATAATAATAATAATAACAATTTTATAACACGTACAAGTCTAACTGCGTGCTGCGCCTGACTGACACTGCCTCCAGTGTGCAAGTTGCCACCCTTCTCAGAGGCCCTATTCTTCTTGGCCTTCGCGCTGGTCGCCTGGAACTCAGGGGTGTTCCAGTGCGCTACCAATCTTTGCGAGCTCGTCCCTATCCAATCGGGTGGCGATCCCCGAGGCGGGTATCTCAAGCATGTCGAAGGCGGTGGGAGGCCTTCATATGAAAATTCTTCTCCATCGCCTCCTCATCTTTTTCCTCCCAAGCAACCTAAATGCAGTATCAATATAAGACATTATTAAACATAATTGAAATTTCTGAAAATAAAATAATATGCAATAAAATAAAAATTGCAGCTTACTCTGAAAGAATTAAACATATGGTCCCGCTCAAAATCCTTGGCGTCCCAGGTGGGCCAAAACTCTGGTAATTCTCCTCAATTGTTCTTTGTGATAGCTAACGAGTAGCTTTGAGGAAGAAACCTGAACAATAAAAACATGTTAAATAAAAATATATATATATATATACATGTAAATTATTAATAACTCGAAAAAATTGCAAATACTTACCCTTTACGGATGGCACGATAAGAACTTCGACCATCATACAACATCTCAAGAGTGTCGGGCTCCTGGCCCTCCCCCTGCTCGGGAACCTCCTCTGCTGAACCTCCTGCTCCTCCCCATCACGCCCAACATCGGTGTCATCGGTGTATGGCGTACTATAATCATGGTCGGATGATGAGCATCGACCACCGGATCGAGCACAACATGGGAACTCGAGCGCCATGTGCAAACTGGAACCCCGGGGTGGGGATCATGTCAATGTGAGGCAAAGGTGCCGAACGTGCCCGAGTTTGTGTATCGAATGTCGAATGTGCCTGAGTCTGTGTAGGTGGTGCAGAAGGCTGTCTAGGTGCAGGAGGTGTCAGGCTGTCTCGGCGTAGATGTACTAGGACGACGTGTAGATGACAACGTCGAAAACCCGATGAGGTCACGCCTAATGATGGTCGGCCTCTCGGCGGCGAGGGGTCGAGGCGATCCCCTTCCCCTTCCATTTACCACCACTGGGTGGTCTGGGGGGTCTGCTCCTGAACCTCCTGATGCCATATATGTCTATAGAGCAATTGAATAATAACAGTCATGAAATATTATATTTAAACATAACAATATTACAAATGAATTCCATAAAAATAAACAAGTTATGAAAATAACTGACAAATTAAAATATATTGTTACACACTAATTTCTCAAATTGTAAAAAGTTAAACAATTTCAATCTGCCCATTCTGCCCACTCAATTTCGGCATCGTCTTCAGATCTTGATGGTTCTGCCACTTCTTCATTTAATTCCTCATCCCCATCTACATCTTCATATGTGATTGGATTGTCACGTAGTCGAGTAATGGGTTCAACTTCGTTTACTACATTGACATGAGACATCTCATCCACTTGATAAGCCACTTCTTCCTGTGTATCATCTGCTTCAATGCGACCCCGTGGTTTTATCTTTATTGCGACACACCAACCTTGTTTGTCCCTTCGAGTTGATGGATAAGGGACATAATACACTTGTCTTACATGTTGTGCCATGATAAACGGATCAAACATTTGGTATCTTCTGCTCATGTGTATGTCAACGAGATATATTTTTGATCCACTCTTGTGCCTCTATTTGATGGATCAAACCAATTACAATAAAATAGCACTATTTTTTAGTATAGTCTAAAGTATTGTACGTCAGTTCATATATATGTTGAATCACGCCGTAAAAGTCATCTTCACCTCCATCTGTGGCACCTTTTACATAAACCCCGCTGTTAACTGTTTTTTCCCCTCTGTTTTTGACTGGGTTTGGAATTTGTATCCATTTACAAAGAATGTGTGCCATTCTTTTACACGTGATTTAGGACCATGAGATAAATTTCTCAAGTGTTGGATTTTAGGGGATTCTGCCTCGCTATACACCTGTGTACACACCATGTGCAAACAAATTATGGTTCCTATTTTCAAACAATATTTTTGTATTTTCAAACAATAAATAATAATAATAATATAATATATATGACGACTCAAAAAACATACCTGGTTCTTAAACCACGTTGGGAAATATTCATGAATATAGGCAGAAGAGTCTTGTACGCTTGTGGGCTTAGTTAACAAGAATGCCCTGATCAAGTCATTATCAAACAAATGATCAAGAGCAATTGTGGATTAAAGAAATTGAAAGTGGTCAAAATGATACATACGTTAGATACGGTGATACTACGCACGGTTGATCAACACGTGAGCGTGGTGACTTCCACACTTCGCCCGTTATCCGGTTATCCACCTCCTTTCCACCATGGCGGTAGGAAAGGCAAAATCTTGATAAGGCAAGCGGGTGTCTTTCACTTTCAATTTCTACTTCGTTCCTACTATTTGTTGGTGTCAACATGAAGTTCGTAAAATAATGGGAACAGAAATGGATTGTCTCACGGTGTAAGTAAGTTGCACAACTAGATCCTTCAACCCTGGCCTTATTTTTCACCGACCGTTTTGAGTCACCCATAAATCTACAAAATAACAACGTTGATGATAAAAATTGATACATTTAACCCTTCAAATCACTATTTATTTTAGAGAATACTTTATTATAGTACCTTTCGAATGGATACATCCATCTATATTGAACCGGTCCACCAAGCCTAGCTTCATGTGCAAGATGCACTGCTAGATGCTCCATAGAATCAAAGAAAGCAGGGGGAAATATTCTCTCCAACTTACAAAGAATGACCGGTATGTTCTGTTCCATCCTTATGAGATCATCCTCTCTCAATGTCGCAGAACACAAATCTTTAAAGAATTGGTGAGTTCAACGGTGGATTTAAAACATTTGTGACGGGAACTAAATGCAATAGGAAGTAAACACTCCATGAATACATGACAATCATGGCTTTTCATCCCAATCATGGTTCCTTTGTTCACATCGGCACATCTTGCCAAATTAGAAGAATAACCATCCGCATCCGAAGTTCTTTTATCCACCGACATACCGACTTGGCTTCCTCGGCCAGTTAAAGAGTAATGAGCTTTGGGTTTGAGTCTTCCCATCCGACCGATTCGTCAAATGCAAGTCCTTTCGCCTCTGATAAAGTGGTAAGTCTAGTCCGCCTTCTCATTGTCTTTTGTTTTTCCTCGGCGTTCATCAACGTGACAAAAACATTGTCAAAAAGTTCTTCTCAATGTGCATAACATCAAGGTTGTGTCTCAATAAATTATCTCTCCAATATGGCGGATCCCAAAATACTTCTTTTGTCCAATTATGCCATTGTCCATATCCTTCAAATCGATCCAATTTGCCAAAATCATGATTTTGGGCGGTTCCATAACCACTTTCCCAGATCTGTTACGGCGTCAACCTTGAGGCGGGCCATCTAATTCAACTTCCCCTTCTTGAAAGCGTTCTTATTCCGCCTAAATGCATGATCATCGGGTAAAAAACTGCGATGTGAGTCAAACCAAGAACTCTTCCCCCCAAATTTCAAGGTAAAGGCCTTTGTATGCTCCATGCAATGCGGACATGCCATTTTACCATGAGTACCCCAACCAAACAACATGCCATATGCAGGGAAGTCATTAATGGTCCACATAAGCGCCGCCTCATTGTAAAATTCCTCTTTCGTGCAATATCGTACGTCACAACACCATTCCACAACCTTTTGAGATCGTCAATAAGAGGCTCTAAATAGATGTCAATACCATCTGTCGGATTATCTGGACCCGGTATAACACAGGTCAAGAACATATAAGGCTTAGACATGCACATTTCGGGAGGAAGATTGTATGGGGTAACGATAACTGGCCAACAAGAATAAGGTTTCGCCGTGGATTGAACATACGGGGTAAAACCATCAGAGCATAAGCCAAGTCGTACATTACGTGGATCTGCTGCAAAATCAGGATGCACACGATCAAAGTGCTTCCAAGCTTCACCATCAGACGGGTGGCGCAACATACCTGAAGTGCTTCTATTCTCATGGTGCCATGTCATTTTGTCTGCAGTCTGTGGTGATGCAAACATTCTCTGCAGCCTTGGAATAATTGGCAAATAAAACATTGCCTTCACTGGAACTAGTTTTTGTCTACCCGTCCGATTATTAGTATGTGACATATACCTAGGCTCACCACAAAATTTGCATTCAACTAGCGCACCATCGTTTTTACCAAACTCATTGTCGTAATACAACATACACCCTCTCACACAACAATCAATCCTTTTAGATTCCAGCCCCAACTTGGACACTAAGCTTTTAGCCTCGTAATAACTTTTTGGCAAACCATCTTTGATAGGTGACGAGTCCAACATCATTTTCGTTACGAGATCCAAGCACACTTCGGTAGCACCACAGTTGGACTTAAGAGCTAAGATCCTCACACACATTGATAACTTAGAGTCTGTAGACCCTTCAAACAACGGCTTATTTGTTTCTAACAATAGATTATAAAATTTTTGTGCTGTCTCATTTGGAAGTTCATCTGTGTCATCATACTGTTGCTCCTCGAATAACACGTTCACCCCCAAGGCATCACAAACCATATCTTGCATCAATTCAATCTGCTCACCACATCCCGAATCTACGTAACTGCTTGAAGCACCTTCGCAATTATCACCAACCCCTAAATCAACGTGAGGCAACTTTTCACCATGTCTAGTCCAAATCCAGTAATTAAGCCTAAATCCAACTGAATACAGGTGGTGCGTGACCTCACTTGGGCTCTTAATCCTTCTGCAATCGCAATTAAAGCACGGACATCTAATCCCTCCATTAGTTTTGAAATCTTTATGTGCCATTGCGACTTGGACAAAATCTGCAACCCAGCGCAAAAATCGGTTTCAAACCCTCTCCCCGAATACAACCTATCGTACATCCAACTACGACTCGAAAGATAATATTCCATCTTACGCATGTCAAAAAAATCACAATTTCAGCGACGACGTTCTTACAACCGCTCTCTTTCTTTAAATGGTATGACTTATCCCATTCGAGAAAAAACTTTTTCAGAACTCGTATAATAATCATTCCTTAATTCTCGTATCTTATACTTGACAAAATTTATTGACATTTCCCATTGGTCTCTGAGTACACAAAATGAACGCAGCTTATGAACACCGCAATCAAGTATGCACCAGAGAACAAAAGGAAATGAATCGAACCGAAATTTCAGCAAATATAAAGATCACGAGAATTAAGCAACAACTATTATCACGAGTAAAGAAAAAGTTTTTTCCCAAATCGTCCGACTTGGACAATTCAAGGTTCAATATACAATGAGCACATGGTACCCTAAAAGAGTATATGAACTCAATAATATATTAAACCTCAAGCGGGAAGCTAATGCTTCTCTCCGATACTAATAACAAATATCAAACATCCCTTCGATCAATGATTAACATAACAATTAGACAAGCAGAAGTGACAAGGGTAGAATTAGTTTTATTATATATATATATATATATAAATAATAAAAAATATTGTATTTTCCTTTTTCAGTTAAATTTTTATAGCATAAATTTTAATGTTGTTATTTTTTAATTCTTTTTATTGAAATTTTTAATTCTTCTCTTCTTCACTTCTTGAGATCTTTTTTCATTTTTGTTATATCATATTTTTAACGATTGTTTCCCTTGTTTCTCTTTTTAATTCTGCTCATCTGTTAATTATTTTTACAATTGCTTTTTCAATCCGTCTAGTTTTTTAATTATGTTATTTTTCAACTCTATCTCATTTCGTTTTGTTATTCTCTTATTTCTTTTTTAAAATCTGCTTTTTTATTCTATTGTTCTTAAAAATTCTGCTTTTTAATTATTTTTTATTTTAAATCTATTTTTTAATTCTATTATTATTTGTCCTTTCCAATTTAAATCTGTCTTGTTTCTTTGAGCAATGCTCCATTTGTTGTGTGTGTAGTTTTATTAATCATTTAGTTGCCACTACGCCATCCGCCATATATAATAAAAAAAATTATTTTTCAATAAATAATAATTATTAACAATTCAATCAATATTGCAATTTTAATTTATATATTTTATTTTCTTAAAACGGAAGAGCTACTTATTCATTCAGGGTTTATTTAAACTTATTTTACATCACTTAAAATAAATGCTGATATTAATATTCAAATATATCAACATAAAAAATATATTTAAATATTATCTCTTCATTTTATTTTAATAAGCCTCTAAAGTAATTTATGAATAAATAATCACTTAAGTTTCAAAAAATAGCTCATTAAATAAATATTTTATTATGTCATTTCAGATTTTGTGCTGAACGTTAAATATTATATGTCACTTTGTAATATATAATTTTATTTATTTCACCCGCTATTTAACTTACGCTATCTGCCCGCTATTTTACGCTATCCTACCAATTTTACGCTATATTTCGCGATCCTCGATTAACAACACTGGAATTAGAAAAATATACTAGGTCATTTGAAGAGGATAGAATTAAACAAGCAGAAGTGGCAAGGAAAGAAGTACAGAGAGATGTGCAAAGCAAATTGCAGCCAAGCAACATCACCAATGTAAACTTCTTAAATTGAAGAAATTTTATCTAGTTTTTAAGTAAATTATTATTTTATTTTTTTTAATAAAAATATATAGTTTTTAAGTGCATCGAATACTAAGAAAGACAGGGAAAAGAGTCTAATGGTATCGCAAACGGCATTGTAGATTTTAAAATGGCAGCATGTGGATTTCATTGGATTTCTTCCAACTATCTTTTTGTTTTAAATCTGTTACGTGATAAGCTATCTCATGTTGATTTACTTACATGTTGATAATACTGATGCTGGGATTAAAAGAAATCTAAACTATAAAAGTTTAAGGTATAAATCTATTACAGAGAAGTTCATGGACCATTTTTAAAAATCTAACTGTTTTTATTAAAAAAAACCTCTTCTTATTCCTTCTGTGATTTCATTCAATATTTTCTCTTGGTGTTCGTTCTTTTACAGAAGTGACAAACATTGACGAGATGCAAACGGCGAACCAAACACGCACTCATATCTATAAAATTCAAATTCTCATAAGCTATTTGATATCATTTTTACATTAGCACACTAGTTAAAATTTAACACAATGGAAAATCCAACCAAGCAGCCTGAGAAATCAGAGTGACAATCCTCATATTGAGAGCATTTTCTATGCAACAAAAATAGCATTAAAACTCTAAATAAGAAATCAAGGAATTCAACATAAATCATTACTATGAATTTAGGGCTCTATGTCAAGCCTCAAAACTTACCAACATAATGGACAACACATAACCACACTCATACCTTTGGAGCTCAATGGAGCACACAAAGGAGCAAACATCAAACATATAAGTTGTGGGAGGTTGAGGCGGTGAAGCCAACCTCTTTACTGCACTCCACTATACAATCAAATCAATAATAATAAACTTTATTTTATAAGAGTATTCGAAATCCCTAACTTGAACCTAAGGTTCACATGTTACTAAAGGAAAGGAATTAATTCATACTTGCGAGAAGAGAGAAGAATGTGGCGTGCGACAAACTGGAGGAAGGAAGAGGCGAGCTGTGTCACTGCAGATGTAATCGCAAACACAAGATTAAACTCAAAGAACTACACAAGAACAATAAAAGCATATACTAACAGAAAAACAAAATCATTACCCAAACAAAGGCAAGATCTGGGATTGTGAATCGAAGGAGGTAAGAACCGAAGCGCTTACTAAAGCTCAGATCATGCAGACATAATTGGAAAACCAAATTAAACTCATAACTCACAAAGGATAAAATTAGACAAGCAGAAGTGGCAAGGAAAAGAAAGACAGAGAGAAGTGCAAAGCAAATAGCTGCCAACTTGTAAACAGATTTACGACCATACCGTCCCTTATCAATTAGCAACTATAAAGATTAGACCCGTAGAACTATAAAGATGATATTACAAGGTACAAAATAGAAATGGTCAAACATATATAAGATACAACTTTCATTAGTGTAAAAGTTATAGACAATGGGAATCATTAATTTACATAATAAAGTCAAGGGAAACCAAAGTCATAGCAGTGAGATTTTATCCAAATAAGCTCTAAGTTTTGGTTATTCCTCCTCTAAATCATGGCAATATTAGGAAGCAAGTCAATGAAAAGAAAGTGAGAGTTGTAACAAATTAAAGCCAGTTTTGTAATTGCATATGACCAAACCAGAAATATTTTCTTAACTTATAATATTAAACACAAACCACAACCATTTTTTTAATTCACATATCCAAATAACAGCTATTTCTCTATCTAATTTAAAATTGAAAATGGAACCTTGGAACTGGGCTTAAATCATCACATTAAATAAAATCAACCAATCTTATAGCTTTCAAAGCAAACCACCATGCCAAAACATAAAAAAATGAGGCACAAATTCATAAAAAGAAACAAAAAAACTAGTGCCAAATATTTCTCCAAACTAGGATAAATGAGGAGGAAGAAAGTCTTGTTTTTAAGCACGCTAGTAATTGGTTTCAGAATCTTTTTGCCCCACCAAAATTTGCATTTTCTCACAATTTTAACTTGCTTGTTAGCAGTATATGTTTCATTTAATTTAATTTTTGTTGGAGTCTTAGGATACTTATTACTGACAAATTAAAACTACGAATATAAAATTATCTGTATCATTATAACACATGGATTCAACATAACACTGGATAAGACATTACTAAATAACTCTTCGATTCAGTTGGAAGAGACTCGTAAGAGATAAACAGTCAAGTAACAAGGACAAAAATCTTTATGCTTTCACACTTCACAGTCTTCAAGAATAAAACAAACAAGCAGAGAACAAAAGATAAGAAATTTCTAAACTCGCAAAGCGAACAAAGCGACCAAGGGCGAGAGACAAATAATTCCTAATCTAGAGTTATAACAACATACAATAACACATTACAAAGAGAAATTAACCAACTTTGATCTCGGGAGAGTTTAATCATTCTCGTCAACGCTGAGTAACAATTAAAGACATTGGTCTCACATCTGCTTGCCTCCAGGCCATCAAAAGGGTGTGATTGATGGCAATTACATATTTTGTCATGCTTGAAAATATCGGATGGTACACATGAATCAACTAATACACACACAGTCTAGTCCCATTCTTATGATAACAATAGTGTTGGATACCGTATAAATTCCAAATCCTGTTTCCTATTTATGTATATTATGGTAACACTTCAAAGCTATGAAATCTATTAGTGTTGGACATTAGATAACATTTAATGACTCATTTTAACGGATATTTCAAGGCACAACTTGGCATCTAGTGTAAGAACAAATCAAAATTCTTTGCATATTGAAACAACGTGATGAAATACTTGAGTACAAGGATCAAGGAAAGTTAAAGCAACAATCAAAGAATACAATAAAATTTCACAAAGAATAAAAATACACAAAGCGAGAATATGTACTAGCGAGATAGATTCAGGACTAGAAAAGCAGACCACATGCATCTTGTGATTAATGCAAACACAGAGAAAAACAAGGTGCAAATAGTGTGATCTATGATGTGCTTTCAGTTTAAAACAACAAGCCCAATATCTATTGCCTTGCGGTATCTCGCCATCTTTCTCCGGATCGGTTGCCTTGAGTCGATCGAAACCTGCATAAGCAAGACAAATGTAAAATTATAATTACGAAAAGGAACTGAAAAGGTTATTGATAAATCCAGCAATAAAAAAAATAAAATAAATTAAAATAAACGCGTCATCTTTATTTAACATGAAATACACTTGAAAAAGGCATTGAAGGATGGAAACTCGATGGGCAGCATGAAGCTACAGGAGAATTTTAAATTTTACAAACTACGAAGAGCAATTAAGGCAGAACAATAATCTAAGATAAGATTTTGAGCACAGGAGTTGTAGCCTCAGTTCACGGATGTGTAAAGGACCCCAAAAGTCCAAACCTTCACACATACTTTTGGTTGCACCCAAACTGAAAATAGACAGCAGTGACACTTTAACCTGACAGAAAGCTCCTAATATAGGAATATATAAAATGTATGAGTACTTCTTCAAAGAAAATCCTAGTGAGAAAAAGCTTAGTTGTTGTTATTGTTGTTGGAAAACTTCAAAGAAAATGTAATGAACAGACAGTTCCCTAGAATAATATTCAACAAGCACACATGAACTCGTTGGACCATGAAATTAGTTGATGAAAAACGAGGTTATCTACATCTTCCTTTTCACTTGAAAATACTTGGGCATCCATTTGCCTTCCAACAAACCATAAGAATACAACAGTAGCATGTTCATGAAGATAAGCTACAGCAAATGCAATCAAATTTTAAACTCATATGGCATTCTTCGCTGAATTATCAAACAATTTTAGGAGCCTAGCTTGACTTACAAAAGTTCCTCATCTTTGGATGGTGCATTAAGAAAGGTAACTCTTTTACAAGAAGCATACTATGGATTGCGCTTATGCAAATTGAATATCTGCCGCTCATGTACGCTATGTAATTGCGTGGTTTCTCCAATGGGCATGATTTTCATTCCTTGTTACAAAGGTAACTCTTTTGCCTTTTGTGCTATGTGCACCAATCGATGCTACTTTTCCCATTGTTTGTGCAACCAACACCCAGGGAAGGGGAATAAAATGCGCTTTCTTCTATTTTTGTAATTAATTTAAAAACAAACAAGAATGGAAACTATAATCACATCCAACGAATGAACTTATAATCGAAGCATTTCAAATGCTTGTGGACATGTTTTCTATTTTCTAGTCCGATCAAGTGAATAGTGATAGGCCAAAATATTTTTTCCTAGTAAGGAAAATTACATCACATACAAAACTCCACCATGAACCTTTCAAATGAATTTGAAATAGACAGGGCACCAATTCCATTTCCAATTATTCTACAAAAACACACGACGGAACAAATCCAGTCTAAACGAATGCACAAAATTACAAAAATTGAAAACGAATTGCAAAATCAACAAATCCAAATAATATACGAATGCAGTCTAAACGAATTACGTGCCCATCGCAATTACAAAAATGCACAAATCCAGTCTAAACGAATTGCAAAATTGAAAACAACAGCACAAATTGATAAACCTAAATCGGCGGAAAAACCCAAATAATATGTACCTCTTGAAGTAGCGCGGTGGAGCGAGAGGAGAGGAGAGGTGGTGCGCCACGTAGTGGAGGTGGCGATCCACGATGGCCAAATCGGTGAGAGCGACAAAGGGTCACCATTGGTGGCTCCAATGAGAGGTTGTGCCTTGCAGATTCTATGGGTGAGAAGCTATTTGTGATGGTTGAGGGGCTTTGGAATGGGTGGCCCTAGGGATGGCAGAGAAGCGATGAGTAGAACGGCGGAGAAGACATGAGTAGAGCGACGAGGACTTGAGCGAGCGGCGTGTGTGGTCTTGATTTGGAAAAAATGTACCGACCGGGTGGGACGAAGAGAGGCGGAGTTGTTGTGTGGTGGTCGGAGACACTCTTGAGAGCTATCACAAAGAGAGAAAGAGAGATGAGATAGAAGGGTGGCGAGCAGTGTAGAGGCGAGAAGGTCCCGATCTGCGTTATAAGCTTCTTGATGCAGATGGCTGTGCCGTCGAAAATCTGAAAAAATAATATGCGGCCTTCACCAAGCGGTTATTTTCAAATCTTGTGAACGCAGGCCCGTCGGTAATAAAAAAATTGGCGGGACTCAAAAAGGCGTCCAGTATACCGACGGGTAATGCCGTCGGTAATCTTCAACGGACGACAGAAGATCTTTAACGACGGAGACGAAGTCTTACCGACGGTTTTGGCCGTCGGAAATCCCGTTTTTTTAGCGACACGCTCAAGCCGTCGGTTAATGGCCGTCGGTAAACCCGTGTTTTCTTGTAGTGTACGAATGTCGTTATTTTAAAATTATTTTCATGCATGTAACATACAAATGAAAAGAATCTGACTTGTCGTTTATCACACAAGCATAGATATACGAGCACTTCCAGGGTGTTGCATTCGGCACCAGGGAGCTATAGCCCGGCTACCAGGAGCCACGACCTCGAGCCTATCGTTGGAGGCACATTAGGGGTGCAGGATTGGTGGAGCCACAGGCATGTATTGGACAGACTGACTACTGAGGAGGTTACTTGGGACCCATATGCGGAGCACAGAGCGTAGCGCGAGTTCCAGGATATATGCTTATTCAGAAGATTCATCCGGTTTGGGCCTTTGATGTTTCCCTACTTGCCAGACAGGGTGCTGCGCCAGTTTGGACATGTACAGCGCATTCCCGAGGATCCCTGCAACATCAGATTGCAGTTGATCAGTCCGTAGGAGATGGATGACATATGGCTTCATTTTGAGGAGCATGTCATCGAGGGTGGTCAGCGTGGCACGCATGCAGCGGATGTGGAGCCAGGTTATATGGAGTGGTTCCGTAGGATCTCTGACCCATACATTTACCCACAAAATGTACTGCCGCCTCCAGCACCACCAGCTCCACCACCAGCTCCAGCGGGGCCATTAGATGTATGTTGGAATTATTATTCTTGTGTTGTTATATTTTATAAAGTCCTGATTAACTAATAATATATATATATTCTTGTAGGATCTGAGATGGACCAGGGCGTATGAGATCAGCCAGAGATTGTTAGAGGGGCGCCTGGTGATACAGCCGGACACAGAGGGTTGGGAGCTCGTGTAGGAGCTTATGAGACTAGTGCATCCCACTCGTTGTTATGTCCGGAGGAAGAGATCTAGGGGGCCTCTGATTAGATTTAGCGCATTATTTTTTTGTATGAACATTATATGTATTTTGTTTTGTTTGTAACAAACATGTTATTTATAAATATATATTTTAGTTGACATAAATTAAAATGTTATTCAATTAACTGCTAATAAGGCACTTGCAACATACAACAGCTGAATACAATAAACATAGTTAATCGAAACCCTAACACTTGAGAAATACAACAAACACAGTTAATTAAATCCCTAACACTTGAGAAATACAATAAAACATCAAGGTTGTGTCAAGCTAGTGACGGTTGACGAATCTGGGTCTGTACACAGTGTGATGATTTCGTCGACAGATCTTCGTTTCCTGAGGAGAGAGATAATCTGATCAGGACTTCTCACTAGATCCGCGTATAACTCGATTGGCCCGAGGCTAGCATATTGCTCATGGACTGTGAACATCGTGTCGACATCGCCGTTATTTTGAAGTTTCAGAACATCATACTGAACACATCCATGTTCCCAACATACAAGGCATCGGTAATTGATATCAGACACCCTTCTGGTGTCTTCGTATTTAACCACCGCGTCGATAACTTGTCTCTTTAAGGCATTAAGTGTGATGCCCTTCGAAGCCCTAAACGATTTAGGGGTATCGCCCTCAAATGTGATGCCTTTGTCACCTGTTGTAATTTGACCATCGAAAAACACAAAAACAAGAACAAAACTCGTTGTTGTGATGCCCCGAATCTGCACCAAACAAGAAGTTTATCAAATTCCAACCTGAACAACGTCCGGAAACTAATTTCCGGAACTTACCGAAAATAGGAATCCAGATGGCTTAAATTAATAAAACTTCCGAAAAACTCCGATAACAAAAATTCGGAATTTTATAACTTCCGGATTCTTGTTGCCGGAGACGTCCGGAAACATGATTCCGGATTGCTTGAAATCGCAGGAAAAAAAGGGTTCTTTGCACCTCGTAAATCCGAAACCAAGTCTGCGGTGATGGCGGCGGCCTTGAGATCGAACTTGAGAGAGAGGGGATGAGGTTGAGAGAGAGATATTGTGGGAGGGAGAGATGTTGTGGGAGAGATTGAGAGAGTGAGCGTGAGAGAAAGAGAGAGTGGACAGAGAGTTGCTGAAGAATGAATTGGGGAGGGGAGGTGAGGTGAGGAAGAGGGAAGAATTAGAGGGAATGAGGGGAAAATTAAAAGGGGTGTTATTGACTTTTCATAAAAAAAGAGAGGTGAGAAAATTAAGTATGAGAGGTGGGAAAATAAAACCCATCATATTATGCCTTAGCAAATAACATTCCCAAAAATATAATATTTTTTTTTGTGATAAATCCCAAAAATTTAATCATATGTCTTCAAACAAATGCTCCGTGAAGTATAAACAACGTGGTACATCACAAAACTCGAGGCGTTTTTCTTGTTTAATTAAATTAAATTAAAATAATGTATAAAAAAGTTGGTGTTCAAGTTTGTACATCTCGCGTTCACCCCGTGCGATGCACGAGTGATTATTATAATAGTAAATTAATAAAAAAAATTAATAAATGGGTCAATAAAATAATACCCAACGAATCCCTCCTTTTTTTTTTTTTTCAGTTTCATTTGTTCTTTTCTCCAATGTTCTCTCTCTCTCTATATAATAATATAATAATATAATATATATATATATATATATAAATTGAGTCACCAACAACACACTCACATCACACCTTCTCGCTCACCATTGGATCCACCTATCCCTCACCTTCTTCTCCATTGGTCCGTTTCCCTCTCTAACGGTAGTTGCATTCTCTCCTTCTTTCTCTTTCTGAAGCTCCCTTCTAAATCTGCTCCATTGTTCATGTTCATTTTCCTTTATAATTCTGTGGCATGTGATCAATTTCCTGGGTATCTGGGTATCTAAAAAATCTGATTTTGATTTGGATTCTGAGGTTATTTATATTGAACATTTTAAGAACCAATGGCACGTAAGAAGATCAGAGAGTATGACTCTAAGAGGTTGTTGAAGGAGCATTTCAAGAGACTCTCTGGCCAGGACCTACCAATCAAGTCTGCACAAGTAAGCACTCTAAATAGTTTGTGTTTGTTGGCTTGGTTCTCAATCTTGTTATTATTATACCTTGCAATTTTGTCGGGGTTAGATACTAACATTGAAGTTTGTACCTTGAAAGATAAATGGTATGATTCGTTCTCGTTATTTAAACATCAAAACACGGAACATCAAAATTCGACAACAAGTTCATGGTTAATGACGTTCAAAATCGTTGTTAATAAAGTTCAGCTAATGGTTACTGAGGTGCGGCATCTTGTTATATTTATTAACTAAATTTAACACTTCGTAACCACATTTTTTATCGACATTAACCATGGAAATTGTAGTCGAATTTTGAAATCTAAATTTCATGTTCAAATAACATTTCTCGATATGATTATTACCATCTTATGATGTTTATATGTATAGAAGTATGTGCCTGAAAAGATCTAATATGATCCTCTCAACCAAGATTTGTTAATCCAGTGAATATAGTCTCTCTTCAACATAACACCTTAATTAGTGTTTTGAGCTGTGTTATTTATATGATGTATGTAACTGTGATTTGTGAAAACATTCAATCTTCAATAATAAAGTTGTTGTGTGTTTTATTCCTTAGGTTACAGAATCCACCGATTTCAATGAGCTAGTAGAGAAAGAACCTTGGCTCTCATCTTCAAAATTGGTTGTGAAACCTGACATGCTATTTGGAAAGCGTGGCAAAAGTGGTTTGGTTGCTTTGAATCTAGATTTGGCGGAAGTTGCTTCTTTTGTGAAAGAGCGTCTCGGTAAAGAGGTGCTTTTTCTCCTCCATTCCTCCAAGCCTTACATTATTTTTCACTTTTTTGGATCGGTTTTTTTCCTTCTACTTCCTGTCTATCCTTTAAGTGTTTGCTCATGTGACATGTCTTTCTCTAAAATGTAGGTTGAGATGAGTGGATGCAAAGGACCTATAACAACTTTCATTGTTGAACCATTCATCCCACATAATGAGGAATTTTACCTTAATATTGTCTCAGAGAGATTAGGGAACAGTATAAGCTTTTCTGAATGTGGAGGAATTGAAATTGAAGAGAACTGGGATAAGGTACCAAAATGCATATGTTTTATACCTTAATTCTTCTCATATATTCCCTTATAATCCCATAGGCTATAAAGTGGTTTGTTCATATTTCAGGTTAAGACTGTATCTATTCCAACAGGAGAGTCTCTTACATCAGAGAGTATTTCTCCACTTATTGCAACCCTCCCCTTGGAGGTATATTCACTTTCCCAATTTGTTATTCTATGAACAGGTCAACAATGTTACGTTTTTTTTTTTTTTTTACCTAAAATGTGTTTCTGCAATCTATGTTGATTATTGATGCCAAAGACATTTTTTTTGATGTAAATGTTGTTTAAATTATTTATAAGTACTTTGTTCATGCTTACAGATCAAGGGAGAAATTGAGGAATTTCTCAAGGTGATTTTCAATCTATTTCAAGGTATATTACAAGATATCCATTTACAGAATATCAGATGTGCTTGTGAAGACTGAAGACAACTTCATTGACAGTTTCATTCAAATTTAAACAATTTTTTTTTTTTTTTTGTCATGTTAGATCTGGATTTCACTTTCTTAGAGATGAATCCTTTCACTTTGGTTGATGGAAAGCCTTATCCTTTGGATATGAGAGGAGAGCTAGATGACACTGCTGCTTTCAAGAACTTCAAGAAGTGGGTTTCTTCCTTCTCAAGAATGAATATCATATCTCTAATTAACCACAGAGCTGAATAAGTAATATTTCATAGTCAACATTGTTTAATGAGTATGCATGTTCCTATTATTTTCAGATGGGGAAACATTGAATTTCCAATGCCATTTGGAAGGGTTATGAGTCCTACAGAGACTTTCATTCATGGATTAGATGAAAAGGTGAACAAATATACTTTTCACCTGCATCTACAATCATATTCAGTTCATTCATTTATAATTTTAGTTATCATGGTGCTATAAAATTTTTACTCTGAAAATCTTACAATGTTTGTTTGAATATTTTCTGCTCCCAGACAAGTGCCTCTTTGAAATTCACAGTGTTAAACCCAAAGGGCCGAATTTGGACTATGGTAGCTGGAGGAGGTGCTAGCGTAATCTATGCTGATACGGTGTGTTTCTAATCTATTACTTCAAAATTAAATTCATTGCTAAACTCCAGTCTCTTGCAACATTAAGCAACTAACTTCTTTTATACTATTTTATTACAACAGGTAGGAGATCTTGGTTATGCTCCAGAGCTTGGAAATTATGCAGAATATAGTGGCGCACCCAAGGAAGATGAGGTCTTGCAGTATGCCAGAGTTGTAATTGATGTAATTAATTCTTATCTCAACTTCATTCCTTGTTTGGTCTTTGGAGTGTGTAAAGATTGCTTATATCAAATGCATGCTACTTTGAAACTGATACTACAGTGATTCTTTATCTCAATAACAATATCTTTGCAGTGTGCAACAGCAAATCCTGATGGCCAAAAGAGAGCACTTGTGATAGGGGGAGGAATAGCTAACTTCACTGATGTTGCTGCTACATTTAGCGGCATAATTCGAGCTCTGAAGGAGAAGGTAAGCCTTATCGTTATGAAGCTTTACTCAATTATATCATGAGGATTTACTTGTAATAATAGAGTTAATTGATTGTTGAGCTATTAAAAACCAGGAGCAAAAGCTAAAAGAAGCAAATATGCACATCTATGTGAGGAGAGGAGGTCCTAACTACCAGAGGGGTCTAGCAAAAATGAGGGCACTTGGGGAGGAAATTGGCATCCCTATTGAGGTAATATAACATGTCTTTATTGATTGTTTTAAGTTAAACCAACTGATGCTGATTCAGAAGTTTGTTTTTGAGTAACTTTCTCTGATCTATTTCGGTCTTTTTACAGGTTTATGGTCCTGAAGCAACAATGACTGGTATATGCAAGCAGGCAATCCAGTGCATCACTGCTACTGCTTAATTATTTATATTTATTTAGGCTAATTCCTTCATGGGTAGTTTAAAGTGATTGTTGATTAATAATTCCCCTCCAAAACTATTAGAATTGAGAAATTTGGTGAGATAGAGCATAATTTGTTAAAATTATATTCATCTAATAAAGTGGTGGAGAGTGTTATGTATCATGTAGAATTCTCTTTCATTAAGTAATAAATTGATTTTATTTCCCATTTATGTGAACTTAAATTTCCTGTTTTCTCTCAATAAACTTATCTATATATGCTTTGGCAAAAATCCCTGGCCTCTTGGGGGCACAACCAACAATATGTTGAATTTGTCATAACAAAAAGACAAAAGATAGCACTGTCTTGACACAAAATAGTGACAAGTATAGTTCATTCATGTTTATTCAAGATGCAATTTCATGGTTCTTAAAACCTGCTTTGAGTAAATAGATTTTATTTTCCCTTGGTGAAAACAAATCTCTGTCTGAAAGGGTCTCTCAATAAACTTGTCTATATATGCAATTGTACAAAAAATTCCTGGCCTCTTGGGTACCCAGCTTTTTGACACACTACCATGTTTGTGCAAAATGTGTATGTGATTGCCTCTTGAGTTTGAAAAATTATATTAAGAGTCGCATTCACTTCCAAGAGACATTTCATTGCGCTTGTGTGCATGATGAAGTATAAAACTGATTATAAATAGTCAAGGAAAAGGATTTTGAGTTCAGAAAGAAATCACAGATGATATATGCATCATTGAGTTTGGCACTGGAGAACTATTGTGCAACAAAGAGAGCAAGCAACACTGCAATATCATATATCATAAATATATGACAACTTAGGTCTTTGGATTAATTTCTAACTTATTGAAACTTCTCACTGAAATTTGATTCTTCCCTTAAAGAAAATTCTTATAAATTTATAAGTACCTATAGGGAAGTTAGATGATAGAGTTTTTGACAAAATTGAGATACTAAAGCTTATTTCAATTTATACAAGAATTTATTATTTAAAAGTTAGTCATCGTAAGATTTTTTTATTTTTTAAATTTTCCTATTAGTACTTATTTAGAAGTTTAACCATAACTATTCAAATTTACCTTCAGAACCAAAATAAGCAAATCTTAGCAATGATGAACCAAAATGGAAAAGGTTTGACAGAAAAGTAGGATAAAACTTCGACATTTCTCGATTTTTGTGCATGTAAGGACCTTTTCCCCTCCTCATTTTGTTGACTTAATTATGCAAAGTAATGTTTTTATTGATTCTCTGAAAAAAGCCTACTTGAGTTAATCTAAGGAGAAGAATATTGCGTGACACCCACAAAACCCTTATTGCAAAGCTTAAAGAAAATACTAAATCACATTCAAATATGATGAACATAAATTTAGAGTTGATAAAATTAAATGTCCCATGACATTGCCGAAAGGGGCGACCTTTTTGAGTCTTCCATTGGGGCAATTGTGCGGGGGAAACTATTAACACCCCTGGTTTTTCTAATATACAACTCCTTCTAGAACTTAGATGTGGAGTCCATTTCAGAGTTTAACTTTGGAGACAGTTAGAATGTTAACTTATGTACAGTAAAAATTATTCGAAATTAATTTCTAAAAGGCAAAATGAATGCAAAATATAAACCCTCGGAAGTTAACTTTTGAGAGTATTTTAGGAAGGAAAAAAAAAAACTCGTTGTGGTGTATGGGCGGGGTGTTAATAGTTCTCCTGATTGTGCGCGGTACTAATTCTAACTTGGTCATATAATAACGGCGTAGCTTTGTCCACAAAATACTCTCAGTTAGATTTAACTCCCTACATTGCAAATAATGTTTGCCCACGCAGAGTCGAAATTACCAAAACAGTGAAAAGAGCAACTTCACAAATAACTGAAATGTAAAAGAGATCATACAATCCAATAATACTAATACACCACAAAGTAGGGGTGAACAAGGGATACGTTAGGATGAGTTATATTTGTTCCTAACCCATTCCTAAATTTTCAGTGGGTCAATTCTTTAGACTCTAAGCCGTTCTTAGACCTGAACAAACTCAATACTCTACAGGTCAAATTAAGACCGGGTCTATTTAAGACGGGACCGGATCGACCTGAAGCACAATTAAAATAAAATTATAAGGTGATCAATTAATTATGACTAAAATTTAAAAGTGAAAGATTGAATATTTTTAGTGTTTTACCATGTACCCAAAACCAAACATGACTCTTACAAGATTACTAATCAAACTAACATGAATTCCAACTTAAATATTTTATTTATAGAAGTCTCATAACAAACATAATAGAATCAACAAATCGGTGTGTAAGGAACGGGTTAAGGTAGGTTATACCTAACTCTAACTTGTCCCTAAATTTTGGACGCATCCAATATCTAGGCCCTAACCCATCCTTAGACCCAAACAAACCCGATATTTTGTGGGTTAAATGGGATAAGTACGAGACAAATCTTCTGTTTGGGTTGGGTCTTGCTTAGCCCTACCACCAAGCATCAATGTTTTGTTCTCAAAGCACTTTGAATATATATCTTTTGCGTGTTGAATTCCTTACAATTTTTGTTCTCCTTTTCACGTTCATTTCACCTTGAGTTATTTCAAAGTCTTGTATTAATCCAATTCAGGATCGACCCAACATATATCAATGTCTAAAGCGATTTTGAGTGAGGCCTTTTAAAAACTAATAAAAGCATTTTTATAAAAATTATTATATTGTATTTAATTTTTTTATTGTTTTTTTTATATTTTAAAAACAAAATTATTATGGTTGATGTAAATATTTGTTTTGTGTGTACATGCAACCACACTTAAGAAAGGAGCAAAAAGTATATTGCAAAATCAACTCATGTTCCACCATTTTTGTCATTAAGAAAAAAATCCAACAAATTAAAGATAGACTTGTAGATAACAAAACAAATACAGATAGAATATATTTTTATATTGAAAATATAGTAGCAAGAGAGCACCTTCAATCTTCACAGATCTCAAAGGACAAATTTTATTTAACAAGGATAATAAAAGAAAATTTACAAATGTAACGCCCCAAATTTTAGGATCCAAGGACTTTCCTACTTGTTAGGACGTGAGCCCCATGGTTAGGAAACCTTAAGGATATGAGAGAACCCTTGAACATGTTTCTGTAACCGATTAAGCTAGTAAAACAAAGGCTAAAATGTACGTGGTAATCAATTTAGTCTACATGCGTAATCAATTAACACAATCATGGAGGCAACATGGCTCTGTTAGGCTTGACCAGTTTAGCCCACTTCGTCCAAACCCTTAGCATGTCTCTTAAACACGATTTGAACTTGGTTAGGAAACCTAAAAAGATCAGAATTATCCACTTCCTATTATATTGGAGATCCTATCCCTAATCCTTGAGATCTTTTCCCAAAATGACTAACTAATCTTATTCTATCTCCAAGCCCTATCAGAAATGAGTTTGAACTAAGAGCCAATAACCAGAGGCAAGCTCTCATTTCATACCTAAAAACCTTCTTTAGGAAATATTTAGTAAAATCGGGATTTTAGACACTCCATCTTAGAAGGATCATGCGAAGGAGACGAGACGAGTCCAAGAATGTTTACGATTGTATACACACAATAGGATATTTGTGGCTTATTTCCAACATGGGGGAGGGGATATCTTTCAATACTGGGGATATAGGGTAGAACTAATTACGGATTCCATCATCCCTATATGTGTGTAATGGTATGATTGATTGCTTGGACGATCTTATAGAAGCAAGATCGTGATTTCTCCTATTAATTTGAAAAATAACTCCCTTACATGAGTAAAGGATTCCCTATGATATTAATAATGAAATTGACACGAATGCATATTCTTATAAAATTAGTGTTTCTCTTGTATTTGGTGTGAAGCATGATAAATCCGCGATGTGTGACTCTTTTTGGCATGACTAAATGATCTATTGGATCTATATTTGATTGTACGATTGCTTGGTTAGGGAATAAGTATGTCTAAAATGACTCAAAGTGTAAAACCAATAATCTGGAAACTGTTAACCGATTACTCCGCTATGGTTAACCAATTACAATACCCTTTAACTGATTAACTCTCTTCTATTAACTGATTACCAATAGTCAAAAAATAGTAGTAATATAGGAATGAACTTAATCATTTAAGAAATTCACCCTAATCACTCTGATGGTAAGAACACTTAATAGAACCGCTAGGGGATGATTTTAAATAGTTATGGAACTCCAAATAATCAAGAGGACTAGGAAGCCTGTTGGATAAACCTAATGAAGAAATGATTCGTAACAAGATTAGTAACTAAGCTCCCTTCCCTAATTAAATTAGAATTAGATTAGTAGTTGAAGATTCTTTCATTAACAAGGTGTTAATGAAACATAAAGAACTAATTGACTATTAACTCGATTGGAAATTATTGCTAAATGATGTTATGATGATAATGGATAAACCTGTTGAATAAATGTTAATACCGACTTTGTTAACAAGTCAAGGAAGATGGTTGGACATTTTGTTATGATGGTTGTCCATTCATGTTGCATTCATGTTGGGGTGGTAATATAAAGGCAGAGGCTCGCTACCATTGTTGGGATGCCCCGTCGAGCAGGATCACACCTAGCATGTCACTAAACGTTATCATGATTGGTGAGAGTATCGGTGGGAACTTCTGCTTAAGGGGAATACTTAGGCCAGTTGAATATAGAGCTCCCTCTTTTTTTCCCACAGTTAGATGAATAGGTGTTTTGCATGATCACACACCATTCTCATTTTTGGTATGACTTTATGTGTATGTATATAATAGTCTATTTGTAAGCAATGGATGTTATCATGCAGGTTTTCATGGTGTGATGTCTTATGTCTCTTATATAGTTGGAATAGGTTTCTCACCCATACAACATTTTTAGATTGACTGTTAGATATTGGTGGAGCTGCCTACTATGATCGTGTAGCGGAGGAGGCTTCGTCACTACGAATCACCCTGTGACGAATTCTCATATAGTTACTTAGATACCTTATTTGTATAATGTTTTACAAAAAAGATAATTGCTCTGATCATGTGACATTGGGAATTGGGTTATTTTTAGTAATATCATTGTAGTGTTTTTAAAAATATCAACTCATTGTAAACTCTTAAAAGGATGATGTTATTTATTAGTTAGTAACGATATTTTGGATTGTTCGAATTGATGAAGTAAGAGATATTATTTACTCACGCAAAGTATTTTGAAAACCCTCCATTTGCATTTTTGAAAACAAAGATACTCGTATTTATGCACTCTTTTTTTATTGAACATTTTCGGGTTAAAGGGTGTCAACACGTGCCCTAAAAAATCACTTCCTTTAATTATAAATTCATTATTGTTGGAACCAAGACGATTGTTGCGTTTGACTCTTTTAGAGTTTTAATGATAACAAAGTAATTTGAATGAACAAGTTTCTTATGCGTATTTAATAAGTTTGTTAAGCAGATCGTACAAATCAGAAGACTTGTTGAAAGAAGAATACTCCATTTCAAAAGCAGAAGCAACAAATGCTTCATACAGATCATTAGTTGTGTCTGACCAATGGCACTAAGCATGTGTCTGATTGAAGATCACATACTACGAGAAAGTTGTGTCTTGCGCCTAATTCATAACATCAAGCACGCATCTGCATGAATTTACTGGGGATATACTCTGAAAGCTTACAAGAGAAGATTTCTACGTCCGGCTAAAGTACTCACACCAAACAAGGAATGAAATCTTTACCCAGAATATATTATCCGTATTTTGAATTAAGAGTAATAGTGAAGGGCAAGCTACCTAGTATGAGACAAAATGCAATTTTGAAAGCAACAATATTGTCCTACGCTGATGAGAAAAGAATAGAAGAACGTGAAGCAAAGATCGTACAATGTCATACATCTTTTCTGAAAAGTAGTCACCCTCTCTGCAAGAAATGTTTCCACTACCGAGAAAAGGGACATCAAGGCAAAACAAATAGTACCATGCATTTAGTGCAAAGTTGCAAATTGAGAAGAATATTTCACAATGGGATTATTTCTATCCTAATGGATCTTTCTCAATCATTTGCTATAAATACAAGAAGAAAGAACAAGAACACACAATAGTGAAACACAAAACAAGCTCATTGAATATTGGTAAAGTTCTGCCAACTTCATTTCATTTATTCTTTCATTCTTTGAAAGCTTACATTTATTATCCTCTCTTGTGAGAGTTATTTCGAAGCACCTGAACATATATTCTTTATCCTCTCTTGCTACGTGTTGTTGTATTTGTTCAAGACATTCTCTCATTTTGAGAGTTGTTGTATATTTCAGTTTCCTATAATTGTTGTATTAAGTCGGGTGAAGGCATTTTCCTTAAGGGCACAAGAGTTTGTGTCGTTATAAGAAGTTATAAGTATAGCCACGTCAGGCAAGGAAATGCATATAAGGTGTAATCATTTTGATTAGTTGGAAAATCTTTCAAGGAAGAAAGGACTAGACATAGTTATCGGGTTGATAGTTTTTTTTATATAAATCAGGTTGATAGTTAACTAGTATAAAAATTCTTTGTGTGATTTTCTTTCCCATACTCTTTATATTCAGTATTTTATCTATCTAACTAATCGGGGATTGAACTTGTTTTAAAAGTTTTATAAGTTTGTGAACTAGTTTTCAAAAACCTTTATACACTAATTTACACTTGCGTCTTGTTGCTATAGTGTGTTTGCACTAATCTTAAGAGTCCTTTAAGACTTGCAAGCTTTGTATCATTCTTACTTGCTTGTCTTTGAAAAGACTTTGAGAAAAGCTAAGACATAATTCAACCCCCTTTTGTGTTTTATCCTATGATATTTCAGTTAATTTTATCTTTTTGGGCCTAAAGCCCATACAAATTTTGAGATTTTTTGGGGGCCTAAAACTGCTGCTTTAGCTTCTTGCCCTTGAGGCCGATCTTGATCCAGTTTTAGGTCTATTTAAGCATGTTTGGTTTGAATTTTTTTATTTTACTTTTCACTTTTATTTACAAAAGTGTAATTTGTTTTCACTTCATTTCCTAGTTTTAAATATTTGTATAGGAAGAAATAAAACAACTTTTATTATTTTTATTGTTTCCTACACGTGTAGTTTTTAAATAAATAAATAATATTTCTATTATTAAAAATTAATAGGTTTAAATACGCTTTTAATCCCTGTAATATATCTATGTTTTTATTTTAGTCCCTAAAAAATTATTCGACATAGTCCTTACACTATTTTTTTTTTTCATTTTGGTCATCATTGTTTTGGTTTAGTCCTTGTGACATATTTTTTTTTTATTTTAGTCTTTATAATATTTAGTTTATGTTCAATTAATACCTGCATAATATGGACTCAAACAAAAAATATATATATTATAAGGACTGAAACAAGAAAAACATTGTTATAGGGACTAACACAAAACTATGAGGACCAAAATAGAAAAATATATATTATAAGGACCACTGTGAACAAAAATTTTAGGGAATAAAAAGCAAAAAAATAGTATATTACAGAGGCCAAACACATATTTAAGCCAAGAATAAAAGTAAAAAAAAATATTTTCAAAAAATAAACGCCCCCCTTTGTTTCATGTATGATAAAAATAAAATATCTTGGGTATTTAAGATATGATATCATTTATATATTGTAGAACCACGTAGGAACCGATTTAGGACTCTCTCTCTCTCTCTCTCTCTATATATATATATATATATATATATATATATATATATATAGGAGGGATCAAATGACTCCAGGAGTAAATCTTGTATGAGTTACTCCACTTAATAACTCTCTATAGATATTAAATTTCATCAATCCAACCATCAAATTAAAAATTCTTATTGAATAGATCAATTCCATAAAATTTCATAAAATTTTAAAAATATTTGATACTTCATCAAATAACTTTAATTCAATGTATAATATACTTTTCAAAATACAAGTAAAATATTGACCATATGATTATATAGCTACGAATGTCTAATTTATCAGAAATTTGGTATGTATGATTATTAATGTAATATGATGATATTCAACAGTTGAATTGGTGAAATTCAATGTCTATAGTTAGTTATTAAGCGGAGTAACTCAGACTAGAGTTACTACTGGAGTCATTTGATCCCTCCCCATATATATATATGGGGAGGGATCAAATGACTCCAGTAGTAACTCTTGTCTGAGTTACTCCGCTTAATAACTTACTATAGAGAAATTTATCAATCGAACCGTTGAATATCGTCATATTATGTTGGTGATCATGCATACCAATTTTTTGATAAATTGGACATTCGTAGCTATGCAATCATATGATCAACATTTCACTTGTAAGTTAAAACATATATTATACGTTGAATTAAAGTTATCTGATGAAGTATCAAATATTTTGAAAATTTTATGAAGTTTTATAAAGTTGATCTATTTAAAAATTGTCATGAATTATATTTGAATACTATATTTATATTTATTAATAATAAATATTATTGAACCAGAGTGAACCTCGGAGTTTGATCAGTGTTAATGAAAGCGGTGAACGAAGCGAACGACAATGCGAGAGAATAACGGTAGTGATGGCAGGGGGTGAACCCACAGGGATTCCAGTGCCTAGGTCAGTAACTGAACAAAGTGAACGTGAACACAAGAAGAGGGGTTGAATTGTGTTGAAAACCTTTCGCAAACTTTAAGTTAAAAATAACTTGAAAACAAGTTTTTTTGAAATCGTTTAATAGCAAACGCCGAAAGTATACCGGATGCTGAGATGAAACCAGTGAAAAGTTGTTTTTCTTGCAATGCAGAAATAAAGGTAAAGCAATAGAGCAAAAGACACAAAGATTTATACTAGTTCACCACCAACTTGGTAGCTATGTTTAGTCCTATCATACCTGAAGGATTTTCCACTATGATCACACTGATTGCAATTTTTCCTTAAGAGTATACTACTGTCACAACTCGACTATACTATTAACTTTTCAAAACGACTCAGTACATTCGAGCCATTGAGGAAACGGCCTATCACAAGGCAATACAAGTTTTACAAAGAAGATTTGAATACAGTGAAGTAACTCTCAACAAGAGAGAATAAAAAATTTAAGCGCAAAGTAAATAAATTTCTAAAAAAAAAGAATAAGATACTGAAAGTTCACTTTCTGGTTCGCAGAGTGCTTGGCACAGAATCTTAGGTTGCTCACTTGAATAGTAATTATGTAACCCTCTTCAATAAAGAGCTTGGAGTATTTATAGACTTCTTCAGAAATATTACCGTTGCAGAAATCCATCAGCTCCAAATCATTAAGTGTGGTAATTTTGGGAAAATATCCATTTTTCCCTTTTCATGAAAATATCCAAATTAGTACACTTTATGACCGTTTGTATTATTTCCTTTTCCAATCATTTGCAACCTGACACAATTTGAAAAGCGTACGAATTTTGTCCTTTAGCAAAAGGTGCCACCTTTAATTCCTCGTACTATCAAATTGAGCGCACAAAACGAATTTGAATTTAATACAGGATATGCCGAGGTAGAAAGGCCAAGTGATTTACACGTGATTCATTAATGTAACCAGATGCTCACTTGTGTATAAGATGCTTGCTGGTTTTGATTGAGTTACATGTGTCTCAGTCTCTGATATCCGGATGCTCACTTAAAGTGTATATACCAGATGCTTTAGGTGAATCGGATGCAGAGACAACTTGATGTGCTCATCTTCTTGTAAACTTCTTCTTTTTGCTTGAGTGATGTTATAAATATGAGTAATTTTATTTCCTACACACTTCAAGACTTATCAAAAGGTAAATTGTTCTCACATAGATACCTTGTCATCATCAAAATTATTGAGGGTCTAAACTTGTCAATCGTTTAGGTTTCAATAATCTCCCCCTTTTTTATGATGACAAATATCCAAGGTTGATGAACAATTTATTTTAGAAAATAACTACAAGGGTCTCCCCCTGAATTGAACAGCCAAGTATAAACATTTATTTTCTAAAACATATGATCTTTATATCAAGATATAATCCATGTATCAGAGCATCAATATATGATATGCGTATCTGAGAGCAGATGCTTTATAACATATAGTGTGTATCAGATGCTTAATAAAAAACAACATACAGTGTGTAACAGAGTATAGTTGATGGTGATATGTAATGTATCATACGTACTACTTTGGCGTTCATTAATCTTTATCCTCTACTCCCCCTTTTTTCATCAGACAAAAAGAGAATATGACATCATAGTCAAAACCAATGAGAAAAATTTGAAGTTAAAATCAACTGACAGTATTTAAATTGAAGTAGTAGAGGCAAACAAAATGACATAAATTTTTTAAAAAGAAAACTAAGGAGGTGGTAGGGTTCGGTTGAGGCATTCCATGAGGCTTTGGACAAAACTTTCAAGGCGCTCAACTCTTCAAGAGGATTCCATAAAGTGATCGAACTGAGATCTTGAAATTATAATAGGTTCATCATTAGGTGCAACTGCAGATGTTAAGGCAGATGCAGAAATTGGGGCTTCTTCCTTAACCCATATAGCAGGACTAGAAGATGGAACAAGTTTAGGCCATGATGGAGACTTTTTCCATCTGTGAACAGGTTTCTTGATATGCTCTAGAAGAACTCCTTGAGCCAGTTTAAGTCTTCTCTATTTCTTCTCTTAAGCCTCTAGGTAGAACCTGTCATTTGGCAAACACCATTTGATAAGTCTTCCTAGTTTCTTCTTCTCAAAGGTCACTTCTGTTTCCCTTCGGTATGCTAATTCTGTTAGGTCAGTGTGTGCCAGCAAATTCTCTTCTCTTGCCTTGAGAAAGGCATCAACAGTGTTATCAAACAACAGCAACTTAGCTTTTGATGCATTAGCCTTCAACTCAGCTTCTGCTTCGGTGAGGCAGATGCTAAGGATCTACTCTTCAAGTTGAAAACACCTTCTTAGATCATCCTTCCCCTCTTCAGCTATGAGAAAGGCATCCAACTCATTAAGATAAGCATTTTCAATCCATCGGAGAGCCATAATCTCCCAACCAAAAGCAGCTTCTTGTTCACAATTGATATCTTCTGGTTCTTTTTCTTTTTTCAACAAAGATGGAGGTCTCACCACAGTACATTACAGCATGTCATCAAAATGCTGAATGGCTAAGTTGGTGTCCCAAATGCGGTGAATAGAGCTAGCTTTTACAATTTCTACTTTCTCAAAATCTAATAGACTAGTTGATCCAGTATCCTTGGAATCTACCTTGATCTTGTTGGAGTAGACTTCAAGTAGACTTCCATGACATGATTTTTGTTTCTATCTTCAACTGACATAAGATCCATAAATTTGACCTGGTATTTCCTGGGTGCTTTCTCCCAGTGTTCAGGGGTCAGCATGTGAGGGTACCTTTGAGGAACCTTGTTCTTCCTCTTTTCAGGTATCAGCCAAGGCAACCATCTTTGCCTGTCAGACACAATCTTAACAGAGACCAAAAAGGGGTCCCTATGAAGCAGAGCCATTTCAAAGCGCTTCATCTCCAGACACTGAAGCAGAAAAGCTCTCTCATCATCTGTAATCCATCTTCCACACTGCTCAAGAGTTAGAGGCTCGTGTTGTGGAACA
Source organism: Calophaca sinica (assembly GCA_037113605.1). NCBI lineage: Eukaryota > Viridiplantae > Streptophyta > Magnoliopsida > Fabales > Fabaceae > Calophaca > Calophaca sinica. The sequence goes on along the minus strand of CM073732.1, from coordinate 93,672,160 downwards.
GAATGGGGCAGCTCAAATGACAATGGAAGGATTCCTCGGTTCTGAGGAGGCCTGAGTCTTCCTACATAGTTCATTTTGAGTTTATCATGATACTTTATGGAGGCTATCTCCATCCTTGCAACCCCAGAGGTAAAGGTCTTGTGATGCCACAGAGAGGAGTGATTATATGCAGAGTGATACTCCTCTTCTCTGATAGGGACTGGTTGTGATGGCTCTAACATGCGTCTTGATGGGCCAAGACGAGCAGTTTCTGTTGTGGATATCGTTGATGATGAGGTTGAAGTGATTGTGGTGTCTTTGTGGATGGTGGGAAAGCGGTAGAGTATATTGAAAGGGTGAGAAATGGATGAGGGAATTTTGGAGGTGATTAATATAATAGGAGACGGATTGGTTTGAGGTTTGTAAATGGTTAAAGGTTTGGATGTGGTAGTAGAGGTAGTAGTGGAGGTTTTATGTGTTTGTTTATGAGGATGAGATGCTAGAGGAGTTTGTTTTGGTTTTGGAGTGGTGGAGGGAGTGGAAAATGTTTTGGATTTGGATACGGTAAGGGTTCTAGAGAGGGGATGAGGTGTGGTTTTGGTGGTAATGCGTGGAGGTTGTGGTGTTAGTGGTTTAGTAGGTGGAACAACGGGTTATGAAATTGACAAAGGAATTGTAGTGATAGGGTCATCTCTATCATAAGCAATAACAGAGTCATCAAGAGTAGTAACAGGTACCTTAGGCTTATCAGCAGCCTTGACAAGTCTTCTCTGCTTTTACTGGACCATAGTGGGAGGTGGAGCAAGAGATTGTCCTTGAGGACCAGATGCAGAAGTTGTTTGAATAGCTTCTGCTTTCCTTTTTTCCAAAATTCTCCTAAAAGGAGCCTTGTCTTCTTCATCATCGGAATCAAGTGCTGTCACTTGTGCAGGAATCACCTTCAGCATTTTGCTTTTGGTCGATGTGGCCAGATGCTCAACAAGTCTCTTCACACCAGAGGCAAGCTTTCTAGGCGAGCTTCTGGTGGTTCTCCCTTGAGATACAACAACTTGAATAGATGCCTTGACATCACCAGCAGCAGCTGCTTTTGAACGTGACAAAAACACAAGAAAGAGGGGGTTTGAATTGGGTTTTATAAATCTTTTTGAAAAACTTATGTGTTTTTTAAAATCTTTTCAAAACAAAATAGTAATGCAAATAAGTAAACAGAAGAAAAGAATAGGACAGAGTGATTTATACTAGTTCATTATCACCTGATAGTTGTGACATCCTGATTTTTAAATAAGTCTTAAATAATTTCTGATAATGATTCAATAACAGTTGGATATCAAAAACCTTAATTAGAACTGAATTGGACTTAAAAATGACTCATAAGAGGCCTAGAATAGCCTAGAACACTTTAAAATCGTATAAGGGGCAAAAATGAAATTTTACTCCTTAAAGACCGTCGCGACACAACGGAGAAACAAAGGGAGAATCTCGTGAAGCGACGGGACCCAAGTATAATTGGCTCATGACGCGATCTATGTCGGCAAGTAAGTCGGTGGATTAACTCGTCTGATGGCTGACATGTCTCCTAGCTCGCGACGCGACGACCTATGTGTCGAAAGGCCATCGTGATGCGATGGGCCGATTTTTTCCTATATATAGAGGTCGATCCCCTCCATTCAGCCCAAGGTCTCCTAAGGGCTTTTGGAGGAGCGTGAAGGGGGGAAAGGAGCTCGGGAAGAGGGAAGAGCGAGGAAAAGAGCGGAAGCAACCTCCTACGCCAGGTATGGGGGACGATACCTTAATCTCTAGGAAAAATAGGTAGCAGAGTAGTCTGTTAGCATGTGTATGGTTCCTTAGCCCCACTAGGAGTTGGTAGTAGCAACACCGTAGGATAGGGGTTGCGGTGTATGGTGGCTAAGGATAGTCACCGTAGACCTACCAACCAACATAGGTTATATTTGGTTAATTTATGAGATTGTAGACACTCGCTTATGCGACGTAGGAAATATTTAATATGTTGTTAAGTAAGATAAATGATATTCTGTTTATGCCTGATATTTATGTGTTATTGCATATAATATCTGTGAGTAGGGTAATTGGTATATGGTCCTAGAGTCAAGGGTGACGCCCTCTAGTTAGAGGTTTGCGAATCCCTAGATGGTAATAGCAAGTATTATCATCGATACCCTGTGATAGTGGTGATAGCCGGGTCAGTGTACCCGAGGTTGGTGTACTGAGGTACAGACGGGATGGTGATGAGATAGTCGGTGGCCTTGAGGGGTATGTACTCGGCCAAGACCTTGAGGGGTATGTACTCGGTCTTTTCGACGAGTCTCTCCATGTCCGTGGTACCAAAGTATGGAGTAGTACTGGGGATAGTCGGTGATCTTGAGGGGTATGTACTCGGTCATCTGGATGAGTCTCCGAGACTCCACGTCTGACAGGTGGACAATCTTGGCCATTCCTGTTATGGGAAATGCTGTCCTTGCGCGCAGGATGGTGCCTTACTTCGGTAATTAGCTATGGCAGTATGGGATACCATAACCAATAATCGAAGATGGTAGTGTATCAGGATATGTTCCCGGGACAATCAACTTATCGTACTCGGTGCCTTAAGACTGTGACAATTGGTCTAGGGAGTAGGGTCAGTGATCAGCCCGAATGGCCAGTGATACTTGTCAGTCAGTGATGTGACCATGTGGTCAAGTTTGTCAGTATGACGTGATAGTGTAGTCTGGTCTGCGATCGTATACTCAGATGTTTACTGTTGTGATACCTGTGGTTGTGATGATTATGTGTGTGTGTACATAGTAACAGTCTATCTGCTACGTTGTTTTCCTATTTGTTGGGGGTTAATGAGTACCTTGCCCCAGTGTTTTCTGTGTTGTTCGATGGTAAACAGCAGATGAATTAGAAGATTAAGTACCTAAAGCTTGGGAAACAGTGTTGCGTCATGGCCAGTATGTCCTGTTGCGTACTCTGATGTTGAATTGAAAATGTATTGTTGCTGAGTCAGGATAAAGTGACGCCCTGTTTCGGCGGGGTGTTACAATAGCTACGTCTAGTCCCTTCACCACACTTGAAGAATTTCTCCACTATAATCAAGCAATTACACTTGAGAGTATACTACTACCAACCTGGCTATACTCACAACTTCTTAGAACGACTTAGTACAGTCAAGCCTCTAAGGAATACAACCACTACTAGGCTTAATACAGGAGTTCAAAAATTCTTTAAAACAAAACAATAACTCCCAATGGAGAGGATTTACAATAAAATGCTTAAGCACAAAGACTGACTTTCTAACAGAAAGAATGAAAACGATTAAGTGCTTGTTCGCTTGGTCTTAGAGACTTGGAATGATTTTTTGTTGCTCACTGTCTCAGTTTGTTGTGATAGAATTGTTAACCTACTTCAGTGAATGATGCAAGGTATATATAGCTAGGCTTCCAAAAAGTGTCGTTATGACCTAGCAGCTCTTTCACCAATTGACAAAACTATAGATCCGCTTTTGGTGGCTTTTAGCGAGTCCTATCACTTTCAAGTCTGCTCCTATACACTGAGACAACAGACAGTTGCAGGATCTTATCCCTTGTGATCTTTTTGAAATGAGACACTTCTAGAGCAAGTTATTTCTGATGATTATATCCGTTGGCATTCTCTTTGGCCTTTGATTCCTCGTACATTAAAATATTTAACAATGAGGTCTCTTTAATACTTGAAGTAGCCTTTAATGTTTTACTCAGTCTGATTTCCAATCAGAGGCATCTTCCTACCAGATGATGCTTGTTACTGAGATACTCTGCACACCAGAGTGAGCTTGGACTGGAGGCAGGTTCTTCAGTACAGTATTTATTAGCCTTTCATATAACAGAGTCTTTGTAGTACGAGACGAAGGGTTCCAATAGTGTAGTCTTATCAGAGCATGGTCTTACCAGAGCATGGTCTACCAAAGCGTTGACTACCAGAGCATAATCTTCAGAGTGAGGCTATAAGACAATGACATTATCACCGCTTACCAGACGATCAATGCCAGACTCAAGGAATGGATCGGAGCGTGAAATGCATACATAGGCATAGTTTTCTGAGACATTTCCATCTGATGAATAGTGACTTACTCACTGAGTTCTGCACACTAACACACATATCAGAGGATAAATTGTTCTATTCATTATTTGTTATCATCAAAACAATTAAGGGTCATTGTTTCTAAATTCACTTAATTCCAACAATCTCCCCCTTTTTGACGATGACAAACACATAGATTGATGAACAATTTTCCATTAGAAAAATATTTACTTAAAAGAATTTCAGAGGTTCCCCCTGAATTAAACAAATATAAATATTTTCTAAGTGAAATGTCACATCACATGAATTTTATGCTTGTAAAATATCAAAGCATGTATCAGAGCATTCATTTAAAAAGTGATGCATCAGAACATATTGTATCAGAATATATACTGAGGCAGTATCAGAGCATACTAATATCAGAGCATACTAATTAAAATACATCAGAGCATATATTCCAAATTAAATGAATCAGAGTAAATAGTGCAAAATATAATGCAATGTATCAGAGCAAATAGCAACTATAATGCAATGCAAGGTAACACTTGGTTGATATATTAGGTTCATCAATTACTCTATACTTCTCTATTTTCTTCTCCCCCTTTTGTCATCAGACAAAAATGTTAGGATAATAAAGAGCATCATTGTCAAAACAGAGTTAATAGAAAGATAAAGTTCAAAACAAAGGAAGTACCAAAAGGATATTGATTTCATTAATCAAAGAAAGTACCAAATTACAAAAATTTTGAGTAAAGCAAATACAAGTCTAGAGATAACAAAAAGGTGAAATCCTAAAGGTTAACAAAGGTTTCTTCAACTGTTTCAGAATTGACTTCAGCATATCAGTAACGACATCGTGTTTCTGATTTGAAGTGGCCATGAATTCCTTAGAAGCAGCCATGAATTCCTTGAACTCTGATGTCTTCCACCAACTTGTCTAAGACAGCCCTTGGAACAACAACATTCTCAGAGGATCTGGAAGAGGCAGAGGCTTGAATAATCATGGCAGTTGATGCTGGAGGAGGAGTTTCAGGTTCAGGTGTAGGTTTTGGTTCCCAAACTGCCGGAGTTGTTTCCCTTGGGGGTGATGTAGCCAGAAGTCACCTATTTCTCTTGACTTGTTCCTCCTTGTGACTCTCAAACCAGTGAGTCACAAAGTACCAGTTTGCATAGAAATCTTGATGAGCTAGCCACGTGCTAACATCATTCATACGATCTTCTTCAATGAATTTCTCTATCTCAAGATCATATTGGACTTAAGCGGCAAACCTCTCATAGGTAGAGAAAAGGTGGGGGTGTGGCTGTGGCAAGATGTTAGGGCTAGGTAGATAGGGATAACCTCTGGTTTGCTTGAAGAGGTAATGGTTTCTGTTGCAGGAGGTGGAGAAATGATGACTAAATCATCATTTGGTTCAAGGTTTTGAACACCATTAGATGTAATAGTAGCAGTAATGATAATGTCATCATCTACAATTGGATCTGTTGTATGTTCAGGTTCAGTGTGGATTGGTGAAGATGGTGGAGATATTATTTTTTGTGTGGTGAAGGTGATGAAACAGTAAGTTGAATGGATGGAGATGAAATAGTTTTGAAGTTAGAAAGAGGTTGGACCCCAAGAACTGTATCATAGCCAGGTTTAGAAGTTTGGGCTTTTTGGGTGACAAATTCTGTTTCTTTTTTAGGTTGTGTTGGGAGGTTAAGGTCAGGTTGAACCTATGGTGGTGATTTAGGTCTAGGAGTGGTAGGTTTAGTTTGTGGTTGTGGTGATGGAATGGGTTCAGAAGTAGTTGGGGGAACAACAGCAAGGGGCTCAATGTATGGAATTAAGACACGGGTTCTCTGTCTCTATCTTAGAGGTACATTATCTTCTTCATCATCATCAGATGATGAGTCAGAGGGTCATGGGGGGGTAGGTTAGAAGGAATTGGTCTAGAAGATTTGGGAGGAGGAATAGGATGAGAAGGTAATGGTTGAGAAGATTGAGAGGTTTGGGTTGTAGCAGAACTAGTACCATAAACAGAATCATACAATCTAACAGCATCATCCAGTACCTTGGTGGCAGGCATGTCACCAAGTTTTGTGATCCTCTTCCTTTTAGGAGCAGTTTTAGCAACAGCAGTGCCGGAGGCAACAGCAGAGGGAATAGAGGGGGGAGCAGAGGCACTTGAAGCCTTTGGGTTCTTAACTCAGCATGAAATTGAGTTGTTTCTTCCCGAGTCTTGTCCAAGAAAGCTTTAAGGTCAACTTTTTTTTCTTCATGTTCTTCCGGTAGCAAGGATGGCATGAAAGAAAGTCTTACTGGAGGAGCCATGAGAGGGGGCTCAGAAGCAATGGAAATTCCAGCACTTCGAGTGATTCTCCTTATAGGCTGAGAGGGGCCATCACCAGCAATCTTCATCCTTTTTCCCTTCCTGTCAGGTTTCACAGTGTCATCTTCCTTCACAAAATCAGCAATTACTTCAGAAGACAGAAACTTCATCTTCTTCAGATTGTCACTATTAAAGATGGGGGCTGAGCAGGTTTGAAGTATAACTCCAGCTTCTTCAGTGTTCAGGGATTGAAGGTGCTTGATCAGACCTTGTTGTGCCAAAACTGCAGAAATAACCCTTCCATAGGGTTTATTTCTGTTCTGTCCTTTTCTAGAGAACATGATGGCTCTTCGTATGTGGTTGAAGATGATGCTTGGCAGGTTAATTTTTATCTTGAAGTCGTAATGCCACATGATGAATTTGTGGTCTGAGCTCATAGAATCCACAGAGCCAGCCCTGGGCATTATGTTGTTCTTGATGATCTTGAAGAGCACCCGGAACCTATTCCTCATGTCCACAGCCTTTGTAGTTTTGGGCTTGTCTTAGGTGTACTCATTGATTACCTCAATTCCACCATATGCATCCTCCCAGTTATCAGTGATCTGTGTCCCAGAGTTAGGGCACTTGATAACTTCAGAAATTAAGTCCGGCGTGATCACTATGTGTCTTCCTTGAATATAGCTGTAGATAGTGTTGTTTTCAGACCGAGCAAACCTCCAGAATTCTTTGACAAGTTATGGGTAGATGGGTTTGTTCTCCAAGTAGAAGAAATCAATGATACCCATATCAGCAAAGGCGGTTCTGAAGTCGTACTCATTTTTCACCAAATGTAGGAAATCAACTTGTGATTCACACATAACAGTCAGAAGGTGGTGCACAATGGTCAACGTGGGTTGAGGAGGACTCTGGAAATCAATCACTTGTTGCTGTTGAGCGGCCATTGTAGAGAATGCAGAAACAGAGAGTAGGAAGCGAGAGGGGTTTAGGGTTCAAGAGTGAGACTTCTCAGAGAGTAAGGGGTTTAGGGTTCAAGAGTGAGACTTCTCAGAGAGTAAGAGTGGGTAGTGGGTGAGTGAAGTGAGTGAGTGAGTTAAAATGTGTTTGAGAAGGTAACCGCCTTCATCAATTTTCAAAATAAAATAAAGAAATATTAAAACTATCGTTTCAGAACTGAAACATGTTAAACACTGTATTAAAGAAGTGCAGTAAAATTGTCATCAGACAGTAAAAACAATAATGACTCAGTGAGAGTAATCCTCATGCACTAATACATCAACCAGTCTCATAGAGACACATGTATATAAAGATTCCCAGAGGGAACTTATAATGAATGCATCAGATGCATATGAATATGAGCAGTTACCAGATGCATGCAACAACAGATGATATAAATATAATATAATATAAACAAAGGCAAGATAGTATCAAAGGAATATATGCTATTATTAGACGCAATAACAGTATCAGAGGCACACATGATATCAGAGGCAGGTAAGCTACCAGATGAAGGCATATCAGAGGCACATATATCAGAGCCAAATATATCCAAATTAAACACTTATTCCTTTATAAGATGACAATTCAAATTCTTTCTTATAGAGTTGAATCTATCTTCAGCAAGGGTTTTGTAAAGATATCCGCCCATTGATGGTCAGTATCAATAAATTTAATTTCAAGTATCCCTTTCTGAACAAAGTCTCTAATGAAGTGATGTTTAATTTCAATATGTTTGGCATGTGAATGCAAAATAGGATTCTTAGTCAAACATATAGCAGAGGTATTATCACAGTATATAGAAATGTTACTCTCTTTTATCTGATAGTCCTCAAGTTGATACTTCATCCATAGAAGTTGTGAGCTACAACTTGCTGTAGATATATACTCAGCTTCTGCTGTTGGTAGTGCAATTGTGCTTTGTCTTTTGCTAGACGAGGTTTGCTCCAAGGAATTGGCGGCCACCACTTGTGCTCTTTCTTTCAATTCTATCTCCAGCAAAGTCAGCATCACAAAAACCTACTAACTTGTAATTATCTGATTTATTATAAAGCAAACCCAGGTTAATAGTTCCTTTGAGATACCTAAAGATTCTCTTAACAGGTTAAATGAGATTCTCTAGGATCCGATTGGAATCTTGCACATAAGCAGACACTAAACATTATATCTGGCCTTGAGGCAGTAAGATAAAGGAGTGAACCTATCATACCTCTATATACTTTTTGTTCTACCTTTTTACTAGATTTATTTTTGCTTAGAGCACATGTAGGATGCATTGGTGTGCTCATTAGTTTGGTTTCCTCAAGCTTGAAATTCTTCAAAAGTTCTTTCATATATTTTGTCTAATGGATATAGGTTCCATCTTGACATTGTTTTATTTGAATACCAAGGAAAAACTTTAGTTTTCCCATCATACTCATTTAAACTCATTCTGCATAAGCTTAGAGAACTTCTCACAAAGAGATTCATTAGTAGCACCAAAGATAATATCATTAACATATATTTGAACTACTATGAAATAATTTTTAGATGATTTTCTAAAGACGGTAGTGTCCACCTGTCCTCTTTCAAAACCATTTGTCATTAAAAAGGTATTAAGTCTATCATATCAAGCTTTTGGAGCTTGTTTAAGACATATAGAGAGCCTTTTTAAGTTTGAAGACATGCTCTGGAAGGGTAATATCTTCAAAACCAGGTGGTTGTTTTACAAACACTTCCTCACTTATGAAACCATTTAAAAATGTACTCTTTACATCCATCTGATATAAAGTAATGCCATGATGTGCATCAAATGATAATAAAATTTGAATTGCTTCTAGTCTAGCTACAGGTGCAAAGGTTTCAGTATAATCAATACCTTCATCTTGCAAGTACCCTTGAGCAACTAGTCTTGCTTTATTTCTTAACACTTTACCATCTTCATCAAGTTTGTTTTTGAAAACCCACTTGGTTCCAATGGCTTGCTTATCCTCTAGTGGAGGCACAAGCTTCCAAACATCATTCCTCTGAAACTGATTAAGCTCTTCTTGCATAGCAAGTATCCATCCATCGTCTTTTAGTGCTTCATCTATTGTCTTTGGTTCAATCTCTGACAATAATGCAAAGTCTGAGTGTTCTCTGAGTGATGATCTGGTTCTGACTCTATCACTTGGTTCACAAATGATCTGGTCCTTAGGGTGATGAGTCTTGAACTTCCAATCTCTTATTGTCTCAGCTTGAGTCTGGTTACAAGATGCAGAGCCAGAGGCAACATCAGAGTCACCAGCAGATGCATCAGCATCTGTTCCTTTGCTTATCTGCATATCTGCAAAGATCTCATCTAGCTCTGACGTTTCATTGTCAGATTTCTTATCAACAAACCTCACATACATTGATTCATCAATAATTACAGTTTCTTTATTGTATACTCTGTAAGCTTTAGAGCGTTCAGAATATCCTAAAAAGATACCTTTTTTTGCTTTTGAATCAAACTTATGAAGACTGTTTTTAGTATTGAGAACAAAGCAGTCACACCAAAATTGGTGAAAATAAGAAATGTTGGGTTTTCTTCTTTTCCATAATTCATATGGAGTCTTATTCAAGATAGGTCTAATGTAGACTCTATTTTGAATATAACAAGCAGTGTTTACTACTTCTGTCAAAAAGTGCTTTGCAATATTAGTTTCATGAATCATGGTTCTGGCCATCTCTTGAAGAGGTCTATTTTTCCATTCTACAACACCATTTTGTTGTGGTGTTCTAGGAGAAGAAAAATTGTGAGAAATGCCATGTTCTTCACAAAAGTTTTGAAATAATTCATTTTCAAATTCTCTACCATGATCACTTCTGATTGTTGTAACACAAAAACCTTTTTCATTTTGCACTTGTTTGCAGAAAACAGAAAACATCTTGAATGACTTATCCTTGTGTGCAAGGAATTTTACCCATGTCCATCTAGTATAGGCATCAACAATAATAATACCGTATTTCTTTCCAGACAAAGAAGCAGTTCTGGTTGGACCAAACAAATCTAAATGTAAAAGTTCAAGTGGCCTTGAAGTGGAAACAACATTTTTAGATTCAAATGAAGTTTTTGTTTGTTTCCCTTTTTGGCATGCTTCACAGAGAGCATCAGATTGATACTTAAGATTTGGTAAGCCTCTCTTGTTAAGCTTTGAGATTAACCTCATGCTGGCATGACCCAATCTCTTGTGCCAAGTCCATTGTTCTTCATCAAGTGACAAAAAGCACTTGACATTTTGATTTGCCAACTCAAAAAGTTTTATTTTATAAATATTGTTCTTTCTCTTTGCTGTAAAGAAAATAGAGCCATTTTTCTTGCTTTTGACTATACAGGCATTATCACTGAAGCCAACATCATAACCACTATCACATAATTGACTTACGCTTAGTAGATTATGCTTAAGGCAATAAATAGTAAAACATTATCAATAAAAGATAGAAATTTCTCACCAACTCTTCCACTGCCAATGATTTTACCTTTTTGGTTTCCTTCGAAACCAACTGTTCCACTCTCTTTAAGTTGAAGTTCTTAGAACATACGCCTTTCTCCCTTCATATGATGTGAGCACCCACTATCCAAGTACCAGGACTGGTGTTTCAACTCTGTTGCTAAGCAGATCTACAACATATACAATCTTGTCCTTAAGTACCCAAATCTTTTTGGGTCCTCTTTTGTTAGTCCTAGAAGGAAACTTATCCTTCTTATTTTTCAATTCGTAACAGGTACTTCTTATGTGACCTTTCTTATTACAGAAAGTATATAGCAGACAGTCACTATGATCATTGGTATCTTTAGGTTTCAAATTTGTGTTTTGAAAAGTGGGTTCCTCTGGTTTGTAATCAACACCCTTTTTGCCATTTTGGCTAACACCCCAAATCATATATGCTTGTTTGCTTCGTGTCACACACTCAGCAAGAAATCTTTGAAATCCCTCCTCATATTTTGATGAGTTGCATTCAATCTATTCTTCAGTCTTAGAGTTGTTACTCACCAGACGGTGATTCTCAGCTTTGAGTTTCTCATTATCCTCATTAAGTGTTAAAAATTCTTTTGAAAGTTTTGAGAATTTCTTTTTCAAAGCTTTATACTCAATTGAAAGCTTAGAAGACTCATCTAAGAGTTCATCAAATACTTTTTGAACATCAGAGGATGGGTTAGAATTTGCTTCTTCTTCCTCATCTTCACTGTCTGATCCTATGGTAGCCATCAGAGCCATGTTTGCTTGTTCCTCATCGTCATCACACGATGATAAATCAGAGTCATCCCATGTTGCCATGAGACCCTTTTTCTTCTTACCTTTAAAACCACTTCTCTTTAGTTTCTCCTTCTCAAGTTGTGGACATTCAGACTTGAAATTTCTTGGCTTCTTGCACTCAAGCAAACCACTTGGCTCTTGTCTTTGTAGTCTTTCTTTTCCCTTAAGTCCTTCTTGTGAAATTGCTTCCTGAACCTTCCTTTCTTTTTCCACATTCGTTGAATCTTCCTTGAAATAAAGGAAAGTTCATCGTCTATTCCAACACTACTCTCACCAGATGATCCTTCGTCTATTTCTTGTTCAGCTTGTAGAGCCTTGGAAGTGGAAGCCTTGCTAGTAGACTTCAAAGCAATTGACTTTGACTTCTTTGGAGGTTCTTCTTCATTCTGCTCAAGCTCATGAGCTCTCAAGGAACTTAGAAGATCTTCAAGATGTAGTCTGTTTAGGTCCTTGGATTCTTGAATAGCCGTGACCTTAGGTCTCCATTGCCTGGGCAAGCTTCTTAGTATCTTCTTCACGTGATTAGCAGTGGTGTAGCTCTTTTCAAGAAATTTTAGACCGTGAACCAATGTTTGAAATATTCCAAACATGGTTTCAATATCTTCTCCCTCTTCCATCTTGAAGAGTTCATATTGTCTAACAAGAATGTTAGCCTTAGTTTCTCTCACTTGGGCAGTACCCTCATAGGCCAAGGCCAATGAGTCCCAAATTTCCTTTGCAGTACCATTTTTCCCACACTTCTCGTACTCTTTCTCAGAAATAGCACAAATAAGAAAGTATCTTGCTTTCTGATTTAGTTGGTAAGCTTTCTTTTGCTCATCGTCCCACTTATCTCTTGGAATGGGATTTTTCTTGGAATCAACTGGTTCAGTATATTATCTTTGAACCATATCCCAGAGTTCAAGTTGTTGTGACTCAAAAAAGGTTTTGACTTTATCTTTCCAGTAGTCATAGTTTGTTCCAGTGAATAAAGGAGGCTAGTTAACATGACCACCAGCTTCGTTGCTTGCCATAGATAAAGTATAAGGTCTTTTCCTCTTACACGGTTAAGTGCTCAACTAAGAGACCGAGCTTTGATACCAATTGAACGTGACAAAAACATAAGAAATGGGGGTTTGAATTGGGTTTTATAAATCTTTTCAAAATACTTATGTGTTTTTGAAAACCTTTTCAAAACAACTCTTGAACAAAATAGTAATGCAAATAAGTAGAGAGAAGAGAAGAATAGGACACAATGATTTATATTAGTTCACTATCACCTGATAGCTACTTCTAGTCCCTTCACCACACTTAAAGGATTTCTCCACTATAATCAAACGATTACACTTGAGAGTATACTACTGCCAACCTGGCTATACTCACAACTTCTTAGAACGACTTAGTGTAGTCAAGCCTCTACGGAATACAACCACTACTGGGCTTAATACAGGAGTTCAAAAATACTTTGAAACAAAACAATAACTCCCAACAGAGAGGATTTACAATGAAATGCTTAAGCACAAAGACTGACTTTCTAACAGAAAGAATGAAAACAATTAAGTGCTTATTCACTTGCTTTCAAAGACTTGGAATGATTTCTTGGATGCTCATTGTCTCAGTTTGTTGTGATAGAATCGTTAACCTACTTCAGTGCATGAAGTAAGGTATATATAGCTAGGGTTCCAAATAGTGCCATTGTGACCTAACAGCTCTTTCACCAATGGACAAAACTTCAGATCTGCTTTTGGTGGCTTTTAGCGAGTCCTATCACTTTCAACTCTGCTCCTGTACACTGATACAATAGACAGTTGCAGGATCTTATCCCTTGTGATCTTTTTGAAATGAGACACTTCCAGAGCAAGTTATTTCTGATGATTATATCCATTGACATTCTCTTTGGCCTTTGATTCCTTGTACATTAAAATATTTAACAATGAGGTCTCTTTAATACTTGAAGTAGCCTTTAATGTTTTGCTCAGTCTGATTTCCAATCAGAGGGATTTTCCTACCAGACGATGCTTGTTACTGAGATACTCTGCACACCAGAGTGAGCTTGGACCGGAGGCAGGTTCTTCAGTACAGTATTTGTTGGGCTTTTATATAACAGAGTCTTTGTAGTAGCAGAGGAAGGGTTCCAATAGTGTAGTCTTATCAGAGCATGGTCTTACCAGAGCATGGTCTAACAGAGCATTGACTATTACCGAAGTGTTGACTACTAGAGCATGATCTTCAGAGTGAGGCTATAAGATGATGACGTCATCACCGCTTACCAGACGATTAATGCCAGAATCAGAGGAATGGATTGGAGGGTGAAATGCATACGTAGGCATAATCTTTTGAGACATTTCCATCTGATAAATAGTGACTTACTCACTGAGTTCTGCACAGTAACACACACATTAGAGGATAAATTATTCTATTCATTATTTGTTATTACCAAAACAATTAAGGGTTATTGTTTCTAAATCCACTTGATTCCAACAGCTTCTTCCTCTTTGATTTTCTGACTCAACTGAGAAGAACACAAACCCATTCTTACTAGGTTTTGTTTTCCAAAAACGTCCTCATTTGCTATTGTCTTTCTATCAAAGTACTTCTTCCTTACTTCTTCTCCCATTTGCTCCAGTTTCTGAACAATCTTCTGACTTCTCGTCAACTCAGTGAGAAGTACATCATAAGGGATTGTCTTGTTGATGTGCTTGTCAATAGCAGATCCTTTTCTTGGACCCCCAATAGCATTCTTTAGAGTATTCATCAACAATGTTGGCAGGTTGATTTGAGTACCTGCCTTGTAGTGCCTCATAATGAATTTTTGCTCCTGGTTCACAATATCTATTGAACCGGCCTTCAAGATAACACAATTAAAGATCAGTTTGTGAAGAACTATTTAGTGGCTCTTCAAATAGACATCATTTAAAGGCTTTTCCGAAGTCTTGAGTTCATAAGATTCTCAAACAACTCTTCATCCACAGCTTGTAGTCCACCAAATTGAGTTCCCAGCCATCAGTTAAGAGTAGCCCTTCATTAGGGCATTGTACGACTTTAGCTATGTGCATCAGAGTCACAAACAACTCTAATCTTTCAATGTATCCCTTGACCATATTTCCAGAGTACGCTCTGTTGTTATCCCAGAATTCCCTTACGGTAGTGATTAGGGCTTCCTTAGGTTCCCAGTTAAAATATTCTCTCTAGCCCATGAGAGTGAGACCTTCTCTGAAATCAAATTCAAACTTTGCTAGACAGTCGAGGTCGACCCTACTTTTTATCAAAATCTTGCCTTCAGTCATAGCGTCAAACACATCAGTTTTCTCATAAGCCTTGAATGCCATTGAAGCAGAGCGAAAAAGCTCGTGATAGAAGTTTGAGGGTTTTGAGAAAGAGCAAAAGGTTTTGCATAGAGAGAGGGAGGATAGTACGAGAGTAGTGGAGTAATGGGAAAGGTAGTGGAAAGTTTTGAAAGAAATAGTACAAGTATTTTTGTAAAACGTATCAGTTTTTTCAGAGAATAAAAATTAAATCAAAAATAAAATAAAATACAAAGATTCCTTTCATTAATGAGTCGGTTGCCAAAAAATAAAGTTATGCAGTGAAAACTTTATTGAACATGTAAAAACAATCATGACTTAGTAGGTAGAAGGAGACACTTCAGTACATATGTATTTGACATAGGTGTCACCACCAGATGCTAACACATATGCATTCATCAAATGCTGAATAATAAATATTAAATGAGATGCTTAATCATTCAGATACTGAAATGCCATCAGATACACATAATTAGATGCATGATGCACAAGATGCTGAGATTGAACAACCATTCTTTTATAAGATGAAAGTTCAAGTTTCTTCTTATAGAATTGAATCTATCTTCAGCAAGGGGTTTTGCAAAAATATCAGCGCATTGGTGATCTGTGTCAACAAATTTTATTTCAAGTACTGCCTTCTGAACATAGTCTCTTATAAAATGATGTTTAATATCAATATGCTTTGCTCTAGAATGCAATATGAGATTTTTAGTAAGACATATGGAAAAGGTATTATCACAGTAAATAGGAATGTTACTCTTTTTGATAAGGTAGTATTCAAGTTGATATTTCATCCAAAAAAGTTGAGAACTACAACTTGCTGCTGAGATGTATTCAGCTTCTGCTGTTGAGAGTGCAATAGTGCTTTGTCTTTTGCTTGACCAAGACACAAGACTTGCTCCAAGAAATTGGCAGCCTCCACTTGTGCTCTTTGTTTCTATGCGGTCTCTAGGCAAATCAACATCACAAAAACCTACTAACTTGTAATCTTTTGATTTCTTATAAAGCAAACCAAGATTAGTAGTTCCTTGTAAATATCTAAAAATTCTTTTTACAGCACTCAAATGTGATTCTCTAGGATCAGATTGAAACCTAGCACATAGGCAGACGCTGAACATAATATTAGGTCTTGAAGCAGAAAGATAGAGAAGAGAGTCATTCATACCTCTGTAGAGCTTCTGGTCTATCTTCTTACCATTTTCATCTTTGCATAAGACGCAAGTGAGATGCATGGGAGTGCACATTGGCTTGTAGTCAACCATTTTGAACTTCTTGAGCAATTCCTTGATGTATTTGCTTTGATGAATATAAATACCATCATTGCATTGCTTTATTTGAATTCCTAGGAAGAATTTTAATTCTCCCATCATGCTTATCTCAAATTCAGCCTGTATTAACTTAGAAAATTCTTTGCAAAGGCTTTCATTAGTGGCACCAAAGATAATGTCATCAACATATATTTGAACAAGTATAAAATGCTTGTTTGAAGTTTTTCTAAACAGAGTGGCGTCTGTCTGACCTCTTGTAAAATCATTTTCCATTAAAAAGGAATTTAGTCTATCGTACTAAGCTCTAGGAGCTTGCTTAAGACCATATAGTGCCTTTTAAGTCTGAAGACATGTTCTGGAAATTCAGTATCTTCAAAACCAGGAGATTGTTTCACATAGACTTCCTCAGTTATGAAACAATTCAAGAAAACACTTTTGACATCTATTTGATAAAGAATTATCTCATGATGTGCAGCAAAAGAAAGTAAAATACAAATAGCCTCTAACCTTGCAACTGGTGCAAAGGTTTCAGGAAAGTCTATTCCTTCATCCTGTGAATAATCTTGTGCAACTAATCTTGCTTTATTCCTTACCACTTTACCGTCTTCATCAAGCTTATTGCGAAATGCCCATTTTGTGCCAATAGCTTGTTTTTCATCTGGTAGAGTAACTAGTTTCCAAACATCATTGCGTTGGAATTAATTCAATTTTTCTTGCATGGCTAAAATCCAACCTTCATCTTCCAGTGCTTCATCAATCGTCTTAGGTTCCATCTCAAAGAGTAGTGCACGATTCACATGCTCCTTGAAGGAGGATCTTGTTCTCACATTGTCTCCGGGTTCCTTTATAATTTGATCTTTTGGATGACAGGTTTTGAATTGCCAATTTCTTCTGGCTTCAGCTTCTGGTTGGGTTGAATCCTGTGTCTGACATTTCAGTGTCAGACTTCTTGATATCAAACTTGTATACTCTAAAAGCTTTTGAGCGTTCAACGTATCCCAAAAAGATACCTTTGTCAGCTTTAGAACCAAACTTATCAAGTTAGTCCTTAGTGTTTAAAATACAACATATACATCTAAATGGGTGAAAATATGAAATATTGGGTTTTCTACCCTTCCACAGTTCATATGAAGTCTTTTTCAAAAGGTCTTATGTATACTCTATTCTGAATATAACAAGCTATGTTTACTGCTTCTGCCCAAAAATATTTTGCAATGTCAGCTTCATTGATCATGGTTTTGGCCATCTCTTGAAGAGACCTATTTTTCCTTTCTACAATACCATTTTGTTGTGGTGTTCTAGGAGAGGAGAAATTGTGGGAGATACCATTTTCTTCAAATTTTTTTTGAAAGTTTTCATTTTCTAATTCTCCCCCATGATCACTTCTAACAGAAGAAATACAAATACCTTTTTCCTTTTGAATAGTTTTACAGAAAACAGTGAACACTTTGAGAGACTCATCCTTGTGGGTAAGGAATCTAACCTAAGTCCATCTAGTATAGTCGTCTACAATGACTAAACCATATTTCTTTCCTGTCAAAGGGGCCATCCTTGTGGGACCAAAAGGATCAAGATGCAGAAGCTCAAGTGGTCTAGAGGTTGAAACAACATTTTTTGAATAAAAGAAGTTTTAACTTGTTTTCCTCTTTGACTTGCTTTTCATAAAGCCTCACATTGGTATCTAAGATTTGGCAAGCCTCTTACAAGACCGTGCTTGTTCAACTTTGAGATTAATCTCAAGCTGGCATGACCTAATATTTTATGCCTAGTCCATTGCTCATTATTGACAGACATAAGACACTTGACATCTCATTTTGCAAGTTCAGAAAGATCAACTTTGTAAATATTTTGTTTTCTCTTTGCAGTAAAGAATATAGAGTCATCCTTCTTACTTTTTACTACACAACCTTTTTCTGTAAAGATGACATCATAACCACTGTCACATAATTGACTTATGCTAAGTAGGTTATGCCTTAGGCCTTTAACATAAAGAACATTATCAATAGAGGGAAGAGAGTCCTTACCAATACGACCAATTCCAACTATTTTACCTTTTTTGGTTTCCACCGAAACCAACAAATCCATCATCTTTAGGTCTTAGCTCTTGGAACATATGCTTTTCTCCCATCATGTGACGCGAGCATCTACTGTCTAAGTACTAAGACTGGTGTGTTTATCTTGTTGCTAAGTATATCTACAACGCAGACTATTTTATCTTTAGGTACCCAAATCTTCTTGTGTATTTTCTTGTTAGTTCTAGAAGGATGGTTGTCCTTCTTTATTTTGAAAGCAGTACATGCACTTTTCAAATGACCATGTTTATTGCAGTATGTTCAATGCAAGCTTTCACTGTTATCATTGGTTTCATCATATGCTAGATGTTTATTTTGTAAAGTGGGTTCGTCTGATTTGTATCTAAGACCTTGAGTTGTCGTTTTACTGGCACCCCAAATCATTGAAGCTTGTTTGCTACGAGTTACACTCTCAGCAAGAAATTTTTGAAAAGCACCTTCATATTCATTTGATTTGCATTTGGAACTTCCTTCAGCTTGATAGCTCTCATGAGTTCATCAAAGGCATTTTGAAGTTTAGAGTAAGAATCATAGATTACCTCTTCTGTTTCTTCTTCAGAATCTGACTTTGTATTTGCCACGAGGGCAATATTTGCTTCTTATTCATTCTCATCATCTTCAAAGGAAGATGAGTCCAGGTCTTCCCATGTTGCCATGAGACTCTTTTTCTTTCCTTTGAATGTGCTCTTGTTAGGCTTCTCCTTGAGATTTGGACACTCAGATTTGAAGTGCCCTGGCGCTTTGCACTCATAGCAAATAACTTGATTTTTGTCCTTGTTTTCATTCTTATCCTTGTATCCTTTCTTTAGGAACTGTTTCCTGAAGTTCTCTTTCTTTTTCTACATGCGTTGGATCTTCCATGATATGAATGAAAGCTCATCATCTGATTCGTCACTATCTTCTCCCGAGCATTCATCTTCTGATTCTTCCTCAGCTTGCAAGGCTTAAGAAGAACTGGCTTTGTGTTTGTTGACTTTTAAAGCAATAGATTTGCTCTTCTTCACAGGTTCCACTTCATTTAGTTCAAGTTCATGAGCTTTTAGAGAGCTTAGAGGATCTTCAAGACGGAGAGTGTTGAGATCTTTAGCTTCTTATATAGCAGTGACTTTAGGTCTCCATTTCTTAGATAAACTCCTCAGGATTTTTCTTACATGATCAGGAGTTGTATAGCTTTTTCCAAGGGCTTTTAATCCATGGACAAGATTTTGGAATCTTCCAAACATTGTCTCAATATTTCATCTTCTTCCATCATGAACAGCTCATATTGGCGAACCAACATGGTAGCCTTTTTTTTCTCTGACTTGAGTAGAGCCTCCGTAAGATAGAACAAGGGAATCCCATATTTCCTTGGCAGTCACAAATTTACCACGCTTCTCATATTCTTTTTTTGCCATAGCACAGATGAAAATATATTTAGCTTTTTGATTCAGCTGATATCACTTTTTCTGGTCATCATTCCAGTCTTCTCTAGACAAGACAACACCAGTAGCAGTAGTGGGAATGATATACCGATTTTGAACCATATCCCATAACTCTAGTTGTTGAGATTCAAAGAAGGGTTTGATCTTGTCCTTCCAGTAATCAATTTTTTCTCCAGTAAATAGAGGAGGACGATTCATGTGGCCTCCTTATGTAGACATGTTTGTAAAGATAGGATCTTTTCCTTTCACACTGTTAAGTACTCAACCAAGAGCCCGAGCTCTGGTACCAACTGAACGTGAACACAAGAAGGGGGTTGAATTGTGTTGAAAACTTTTCGCTAACTTTAAGTTAAAAATAACTTGAAAACAAGTTCTTTTGAAATCATTTAATAGCAGACGCTGAAAGTATACCGGATGCTGAGATGAAACCAGTGAAAACTTGTTTTACTTGCAATGTAGAAATAAAGGTAAAGCAACAGAGAAAGAGACACAGAGATGCTAGTTCACCACCAACCTGGTAGCTATGTCAAGTCCCTTCGTTCCTGAAGGATTTTCCACTATAATCATACTAATTACAATTTTTCCTTAAGAGTATATTACTGTCACAACATGACTATACTCTTAACTTCTCAAAACAACTCAGTACATTTGAGCCATTGAGGAAACGACCTATCACAAGGCAATACAAGTTTTACAAAGAAGATTTGAATACAGTGAAGTAACTGTCAACAAGAGAGAATAAAAACTTTAAGCTCAAAGTAAATAACTTTCTAAAAGAAAGAATAAGACGCTAAAAGTTCACTTTCTGGTTTGCAGAGTTCTTGGCACAGAATCTTAGGTTGCTCACTTGAATAGTAATTCTATAACCCTCTTCAATAAAGAGCTTGAATTATTTATAGACTTCTTCAGAAATATTACCGTTACAGAAATCCATCTGCTCCAAATCACTGAGTGAGGTAATTTTGGGAAAATATCCATTTTTCCCTTTTCATGAAAATATCCAAATTAGTAAACTTATGACTATTTGTACTATTTACTTTTCTAATCATTTGCAGCCTGACACAATTTGAAAAGTGTACGAATTTTGTCCTTTAGCCAATGGTGAGACCTTTAATTCCTAGTAATATCAAATTGAGCACACAAAACGAATTTGAATTGAATACAGGATATGCTAAGGTAGAAAGGCCAAGTGATTTGCACGTGATTCATTAATGTAACAAGATGCTCGCTTGTGTATAAGATGCTTGCTAGTTTTGATTGAGTTACACGTGTCTCAGTCTCTGACAGTCGGACGCTCGCTTAGAGTGTATATACCAGATACTTTAGGTGAACCGGATGCAGACACAGCTTGATGTGCTCATCTTCTTGTAAACTTCTTCTTCTTGCTTGAGTGATGTTATAAATATGAGTAATTTTATTTCCTACACACTTCAAGACTTATCAGAAGGTAAATTGTTCTCACATAGATACTTTGTTATCATCAAAATTATTGAGGGTCTAAACTTTTCAATCGTTTAGATTCCAACACAAAGGTCAGTCAAGTGGGGATTAAATCTGGAATAGGGAGACTTGCCTTAGGTGCAGCATCTTGTGGCTAGGTTTAGGTCGAGAGAGTCGAGGGGAGATAAAAAACAACTCATCATAGAGACTTAGGGATAATATAGATGGAGTGATTATATTTGTTGATAAAATCCCAAAAACAACAATTTATGTTATTTTCAATATGTAAATAATACTTCAAGCATTTGAATGATAAGAAATTGGAAAAAATTGTTTTCATCACATTATAAATATAAATTATTATGTGTTAATTTACATTAAAAATTATAATGTCCATTTTGTAATTTTGAATTTAGAAATATTTTTTGAAGCTGATTTTATCTCAAATTTATAGTGAAAAAGATAAGAACAAATTATTTATTTAACCTAAAATGTATAAATTTATTAAAAAGTATATAGTTGTTATGATACTTAATACATTACATATAATATATTATTCAATACTTGGCACTAGAAATTTTATATGTTACAGATGAAATGTAATAAATGATTCTTTTGGCATTTCAGGAATTAGATAAAATAAAATTAATTACATTAATGAAGTCAACATAGATAAATAGATAGATTGATTTAGTAAAAAAAAGTAATATAGATAGATAAATAAACACATAATATATTTTATAAAGAGGTTTTTTTTGTTTTGGATTTGAACAAAAAAAAGAGGGATTTTTTTAGACACACTAATTAATGCACTTTTTATTTGACTTAGTTATTAAAAAGTTGATGATAAATCTACAACATGAGTACATTGATAATTCTTTTCTAGGCTAGTTTAGGTTTATTAAGTAGAACTACGGAGTAGGGATGACAATTTCCACCTGTGTGTGGGGATCCCCGCGGGGACTACCCCATTCGGGGCCTCGCAGGCGGGGAACTTTTCCCCTTGGGGACGGGGACGAGGGAGAAAATCCCCCCGCAGCCGATTCGGGGATGGGGACGGGGATCACACCCCCCGCCCCGAACATATTATATAACTATCCCTAAAAAGTACATATATATGTATTATAATGATTGGTTTTTTGGTCTTTTTATGTCTTTTTTTAATTTTTAAAAACTATAATGGTTTTAGTAAAATAAAACAAAAGAAAGGTCATCACTCATCAGATTCATAAATCATGATCATAATGACTTCACATGTTGGACTAGACATGGAAAATTGATTTTGATATTGTAATTTTGAAACTTTTTCATACTTTTATATTTTTTTTCAATTTTATTGAATTTCAGTGTTTTTTTTGTTTTTTTAAATTTCCGGGGTCCCCGTGGGGACCTGCGGGGATCCGTGGGGACGGGGATAGGGGAGAAAAACTCCCCATGACGGGGATCGGGACGGGACGGGAAAATCTGGGGCGGGGAGCGAGTAGCACTCCCTGGCATCGCCCGCCCCGTTGCCATCCCTACTACGGAGAAATAAAATGGCATTAAAATTGAGTCCAATTAGAATTTACACATACGTGAAGTTCAGCTTTGCACATGTCTTTTTAAAACTAAAGAAAAAATAAGGCTAAATTGCACTTTTCGTCCTTTAACTTTATTTTAGTTTTCAATTTCGTCCCCTAACTATTTTACTTTTTCTTTATGTCCCCTAAGTTATGAAAATTATGCCACTTTCGTCCCCTAACTATTTTACTTTTAATTTACGTTCCTTAAGTTATGAAAGTTACACCACGTTCGTCCCTTAAGTTACGAAAGTTACGTCAATTTTTTTCCTTCCGTCTGTAATCCCTTTAAACAATAAAGTCAAAATCATGCTCCTATTAGAGTTCTTATTGATGAAGTAACATGATAAAAGGCAATGGAGCAAAAAAAAAAAGAGTATCAATGACCTATACACACACAATAAAAGGATTACAGACAGAAGGGATGAACTTGGCATAACTTTCGTAACTTAAGGGATGTAAATGAAAAGTAAAATAGTTAGGGGACGAAATTGAAAACTAAAAAAAAGTTAAGAGACGAAAAGTGTAATTTAGCCAAAAATAAATACAAAGATGTTAATGGTATCGTGATCTTCTATTTTAGTATCCAATGTTGCTGTAGATGTCGAACACGAACAAAAAATTTAGGCTGAGTCGCGGGCAATATCACTCTCTTTAAGACGTTTCGTGAATCTCCCTGAATTGTGCCGCAATATACAGTCTCATCATTCTCAGTATAAAACAGCCCTACAAACTGAGTCAAGGCACTCTCTACACACAATAGAACCTAACAAACCAACACCCCTTACATGAACGTGAACACAAGAAGCGGGGTTGAATTGTGTTAAAAACTTTTCGTAAACTTTAAGTTAGAAACACTATAGAACACATGTTTTTCACAACTGTTTGTTTATCGGATGCTGGGTATAAACGGACGCTAGAAAAAGCAGTTTGATAAAACTTGTTTTTAACGCAGCAAGATGAAAATGAATAGAAAGCAGTAAAGCAGGAGACACAGAAATTTATACGAGTTTACTACCAAACTGGTAGCTACGTCTAGTCCCTTCGTTCCTGAAGGATTTTCCACTATAATCAATCTGATTACAATTTGCTCAAGAGTATTCTACTGTCACAACTTGACAATACTCTCAACTTCTCAAAACGACTCAGTACAGTCGAGCCTTTGAGGATACAAATTTTAACTAGGCCAAAACAACTTTTACAAAAGAGTTGAAGTACAGTTAAAAATAACTCTCACAGAGAGGATAAAAGATTAAGCTCAACTAAAGAAAAACTTTCTTAAAGAAAGTGGTCTGACGCTGAAGTTCATTAGAGTCCAGAGACTTAGCACGAGACTTGGTTGCTCACAGAAGTAGTGCTTGTTCTCAGTAAATATTTCAGCAGAATTTCAGCAAGCTTTTTCACACTAAGTTTTTTTCTTCTTCAATGGATACCATGAGGTATATATAGGAATTCCAAGGATATTACCGTTGAGGTAAAAATGGCTCCTTTCCATTGAGTAAGGTAAATTCAAAACGCTGTCTCTTTCTTGCTTTGCAGAGAATATCCCAGTAGTACATATTACCGTTTTTGTACTACCTTGCTTGTACGATTTTTGTCTTCTAGTTAAAGGTTTCACCTTTGATACCTCGTACAACAATTTTAGCGCTCAGAATCAATTTTGAAATCCGTTCCAGAAACTTCTGAGAGGTAGAGCAGCAACGTGACTAACACATGATTAGAAGTGAGGTTCAGACGCTCGCTCAGAATTGGAAGTTTGGACGCTCGTAGCAATTGTGTAAGCCGTGTCATAAAGATAAAATTCCAGGTGAGCGTATGCTGACACATGGAATGAATCCTTCTCTTGAGAATTACTTTCTTCTTGCTTGAGTGGCTTAGAATATATGTATTATTAGTATCTGCACAGTTCAAGAAATGTTAGAACATAAATTGTTCTCTTGTGAATACTTTGTTATCATCAAAATTAATGAGGGTCTAAACTTCTCAATCGTTTAGGTTCCAACAATCTCCCCCTTTTTGATGATGACAAACATCTAAGGTAGATGAACAATTTAGTTTCAAAAAGACATTAAGGGTCTCCCCCTGAATTTAACAATTTAGATATATATGAACAATTCAGGTTTTAAGGCAATTGTTGGTAAACAAATTCATTTAAGTGATTACGAAGAATCCGTAAATGTATCAGAGCATGTATTTAATAAAGAGAGATCGGATGCTGATTATATACCAAATAGATTGATTTAATCAAATATATTTCATTGTACCGAAAATTTATTAAACATTATCATAGCACTAGATCAATGAATATTAGCGCACAAAAATGCTATGTATGAAATGATATGCATGATACTTTAGTTCCAGTGTATCCATCGGATGGTGGATAATCGGATTCTCACGTGTTCAATATACTTTTCTTTCGTGTTCATCATACCTTTCTTTTACTCCCCCTTTTGTCATCAGACAAAAAGAGTGTAAAAACACATCATAGTCAAAATAAGACTTAGAAAAATTTGAACAAAAGGCAGATAATTAGATCAAACATATTTATATATATATATATAATTGTATCAACCAAATAGATTTTATATCACACACAAGTAAAAAAAAATCAAGGGTTTGGAAGAGGTGGAGGTGGGATATTGAGACGTTCATAGAGTAGCTTCAAGGGCCTCCACCGAGTAACCTTCAAGTTTGTAGCCTTCATTTCTTCAAATTCCGCTTTGGGAATGGTGACCATTTCCATTGCGTAAGAAGAAGAAGCGAAGGTCCAAATTTTCCGCACAGATGCAGACTTCATCTTCTGATGCTCTGCTAGCACCCAGTTGGATAACTTCAGTCTCAAATCCTTCTTCCTTTGAGCTCTCAAGAAGAATGCATCATTTGGTATAACCCATTTGATGAGATTTCCGAGTCTTCTGAGTTCTTATTCTGTCTGAATCTTCCATTGATGCTTCACATCTTCTGGATATAGCAAATGCAAGAAGATGGTTTCTCTATGAAGAACAACATCAGTTGTGTAAGAGTCAAACCTATTCCCAGCGTCTTCTCCCCATAAATTTCTGATAAAGACACTCAAAGCTTCACTGGTGAAGGAGAGTGCTTCATTTTCTGCCAGGTAAATTCTTCTCAGATTTTCCCTGTCATATTCTTCTAGCACTAGGGGGTCGAGGCATGGTAATATGGCTTTGGCTTTCCATGATTCAGACCATTGACTCCAAGTGAAACCAATGTCGAAATGCTTGGTCACAGTAGCCCATTGATCATAAATCTTCATGCACCCAAGGGTCCGACATCGAGCATCCGAACATATCATCAAGTACATTGTTCTAAGGTTGATGTTAGTAACTCTCTGATTGTCCCAACAGCTTGAATAGTAGCCTTCTCAAAGATCACCCAGCTGAGGAGCCAGTTCTCCATTCATCTTTCTTCAGAGAAGTCAGGTAAAACCTTCTGGCGTGATCCTCAGAGATCTTGGCAATTAGAAGCTAAGAGAAATCCTTAATATTGTACTTGGTAGGTGCCTTCTCATATTCCTTTAGCCCGATCTTGCTGAAAGGCTGCTTGCCCGGAGCAAGTTCCTGACGTTTCCCAGGGATAGACCAAGGTGGACCTTTGTCTATCTGGTACTATCTTGACAGAAACAGATGATGGGTCTCGATATTGACTTATGACTTCCAGCCTTTTCTGTTCAAGACAATGTGCCATGAAGGCAGCTTCTTCATCTGTGATCCACCTTCCACATTCTTCCAAAGTAAGCGGTTCAGACTGTGGTAGGGATCTCGGAAGATCAACAGAGAAGGGAATTGCTCTGCTTCCTGAAGCTGGTCTCAACCTTCCTTTGAAAGACATTTGGACGTGGTCCTCCCCATCCTTGAAGGTTGCACTTATTGGAGCGGCAATTTCCAATCTGGCAGCTCCAGAAGTGAAGGTTTTTAAATGCCAGGTGGAGGGACGATCGTAGATACTATGATATATCTCATACTTTACAAACTGAGGTTTGTATGAGATATTCTTCTTTCTGCCAGCATCTGTGGGTTTAATGGTAAGGGTAAGTAAGGTGGGTGTGGCTTTGGTGATTTTGTAGGCTTTTGGTGAGTAGGGTTTGAAGGGATTAATGGGAGGTATTTTGAACAGGAGGTTAAAAGGATGAGAATGAAGCTTGGAAATGTATGAAGTGAGGGAGTTATATGTGGAGGTTTGAGGTGATGAGATGGTGAGTGAATTGGTTTGTGTTTGGGTAAGGTGTTTGGGAGTTATGGAGGTTTTCTGTACATGAGTTTGAGTGTTTGGTGATGGTGCAACAGATATTGGTGGAGCAAGAATAGTATCAGATGCAAAAACAGATACAGATTCATCAGGAGAATTCAGTACCTTTGGTTCAGGTTCAGAATGCCTGACCGATCTCTTTAGCTTCTGTCTGGGGGCAGTTGCTGGAGGCGGATGCTGAATATCCTTCTTCTGGTCTGCTCCTTTTTCTCAGAACCTGACTGATGGGAACTCTGTCCTCATCTTCTGGTTCTTCAACAGTAGGTGCAGGGGCCACCTTCTGTTTTGTTCTTCTGGTCTCTCGTGAAGGAGACTCAGCAGGTCTTTTCTCACCAGGCTTTGAGCTTCTGGTGGTTTTCTTTTCAGCTTCCTCTTCCTGTTGCTCAACTTTCACCTTCTTGATCATAGACCCAGTGAGCAATTTCATTCTTACCAGGCTGTTGACTCCAAAAGTGTCAGGAATCACAATATTATCAGCACCAAAATACTTTGCCTTCTCTTGATCCGTAAAGTCAAACCTTGTTTATGACCAGATTCGGATCATCATTTTGGTGAGCAGACACCATAAGGAATGAACTTGTAGGTGTTCTTCTTGTCGAACACCTTTTCTTGAGTTAACCAAAGGCATTAAGCAGGTTGTTGTAGATTAACCTTGTCAGGTTCACCTTGTTTCCAGCCATGAAGTGTCTCATGATGAATTTCTGTTCGTAGTTGACAATGTCACTAGAGCCAGCCTTCAACAAGACACTCTTGGTGATTATCTTATGAAGAACTCTGAAATGACTTTTCAGATTCTTGGCAGTAGGTGTTTCACCAGATTCTTTCAGCTGCTTGTAGTTCTCGAACAGATCATTATTGACCTTCTCAATCCCATGAAATGCGTCAGCCCATTCTGAGTAGAAGACGATGCCTTCACACGGACACCCAAAGAACCCGTAAATATTTTTGATGGTAAAACAAACTTGAATCCTTTCACTGTTCCTTCAAAGATGCCGCTTTGTGTAACCGAACATTACCCCAAAATTCTTTAATCGCAGCCACCGTAACCTCAACCGGTTCCGTAAGAAATACTGTTCCCAGCCCATTGCCTTGAACCCATTGTAGAAGTCGAAGCCATAGAGCTTGAAGTTTTCCAAATCAACTCGAATTTCTAACAAGACTTTTCCTTCAGTCATGGTGTTATAGATAGTCAGATATTCGTGGTTGTTACTCCAGCCATGGTTGCAGTTGAGAGATGGAGGCGATGGAGGTTTTAGGGTTTAAACACACACACAGAGAGATAGAGAGAAAAAGAAAACGAGTACAGTTTTGCAGAACACACAGAGTGGAGCAAAAAATGTGGAGTAGTGGGAAAGTTAAAGGAGAATGGTACAGTTGTTTTTCAAAATATCGCTTCGTATTCTCTTATAAAAATAAATCAAAAAGAAAAGAAAATAAAGATTCGCTTTTTCATTAAATGCGGACGCCAAAATAAAAGTAAAAGATTTATTGAAAACGTAAATAATCATGACTCAGTAGATATGATGAGACGCTTGAGTCCTTAACACGTGTGACATGTGTGGGTGTGCTCGGACGCACGCAACCGACTTACCGGATGATGAGTTATGATGCATATGACAAATAAGATGCTGATGCACATACATGCTTATGTCATATCAGATGCTGAGATTTAATTTATTATCAGACGCTGAGATTAATCATTCTTTTATAAGATGAAAGTTTAAATTTCTGCTTATAAAATTGAATCTATCTTCAGCAAGAGGTTTTGTAAATATGTCAGCCCACTGATGATCTGTGTCTACAAATTTTATTTCTAAAATACCCTTCTAAACATAGTCTCTTATAAAATGATGCTTAATCTCAATGTGCTTTGCTCTAGAATGCAATATAGGATTTTTAGTAAGACATATGACAGATGTATTATCACAGAAGATAGGAATGTTACTTTCTTTTATCAAGTAGTCTTCAAGTTGATACTTCATCCACAGAAGTTGAGAACTGCAACTTGTCACGAGATGTATTCACTGCTGAGAGTGCTATTGTGCTTTGCCTTTTGCTTGACCAAGACACAAGATTAGCTCCAAGGAATTGGCAGCCTCCACTTGTGCTTTTTCTTTCAATTCGATCTCCAGCAAAATCAGCATCACAGAAACCTACTAATTGGTAATCTTCTGATTTCTTATAAAGCAAACCAAGATTAGTAGTTCCTTGTAAATATCTAAATATTCTTTTAACAAAGACTTAGGTGTGATTCTCTAGGATCCGATTGAAACCTAGCACACAAAGTGCCGAACATAATATCGTGTCTTGAAGCCGTAAGATAAAGTAGTGATCCAATCATACCTCTGTATAGTTTCTGATCTACCTTCTTACCAATTTCATCTTTACTAAGAGTGCAGGTAGGATGCATAGGTGTACTCATTGGCTTGCAATCCAGCATCTTGAATTTCTTCAATAATTCTTTGATGTATTTGCTTTGATGAATATAAATACCATCACTGCATTGCTTGATTTGTATTCCAAGGAAGAACTTTAATTCTCCCATCATACTCATCTCAAATTCAGCCTGCATAAGCTTAGAAAATTCTTTGCAAAGGTTTTCATTAGTGGCTCCAAAAATAATATCATCAACATATATTTGAACAAGTATGAATGCTTGTTTGAGGTTTTTCTGAAAAGAGTAGTGTCAACTAAACCTCTAGTAAGTCCATTTTCCATTAAAAAGGAACTTAGTCTATCATACCATGCTCTGGGAGCTTGCTTAAGACCATATAGTGCCTTTTTAAGTTTAAAAACATGTTCAGGAAATTCAATATCTTCAAAACCAGGAGGTTGTTTAACATAAACTTCTTCAGTTATAAAACCATTTAGAAAATCACTTTTTACATCCATTTGATATAAAGTTATCTCATGATGTGCTGCAAATGAAAGTAAAATGCGAATAGCTTCTAATCTTGCAACAGGTGCAAAAGTTTCAGTGAAATCAATACCTTCTTCTTGTGAGTAGCCTTGAGCAACTAACCTTGCTTTATTTCTCACAACTTTACCGTCTTCATCAAGCTTATTTCTGAATACCCATTTAGTACCAATAGCTTGCTTATCTTCTGGTAGAGTGACTAGCTTCCAGACATCATTCCTTTGGAATTGATTTAACTCATCTTGCATAGCTAGAATCCACCCTTCATCTTCCAACGCTTGATCAATCGTCTTAGGTTCCATCTCAGAGAGAAGTGCAAAATCAGCATGCTCCTTGAAGGAGGATCTGGTTCTTACTTTGTCACTAGGTTCTCCTATGATTTGATCTTTTGGATGATTGGTTTTGTACTTCCAGCTTTTTCTTGCTTCAGCTTCCGCTTGAGTCGAATTCTTCGTCTTGTCACCACCGGATGATGAAGATGTATATTCAGCGTCTGGCTTGTCACCGAAGTTTAATTCTGAAAATAACTCATCTAGCTCTGACATTGTAGTGTCAGGCTTTATCATCAAACTTGACATGAATGGACTCTTCAACTGTCAAAGTTTCTTTGTTGTATATTCTAAAAGCTTTAGATCTTTCAGAATATCCCAAAAAGATTCCTTTGTCAGCCTTGGAATCAAACTTACCAAGCTGATCTTTAGTATTCAGGATATAACAAATACAACCAAAAGGATGAAAGTAAGAAATGTTTGGTTTTCTTCCTTTCCACAATTCATAAGGAGTCTTATTCAAAATAGGTCTTATATAAATTCTATTTTGAACATAACAAGCTGTGTTTACTGCTTCTGCCCAAAAATGTTTTGCAATATCAGCTTCATTGATCATGGTCCTGGCCATTTCCTGGAGGGACCTATTTTTCCTTTCTACAACACCATTTTGTTGAGGTGTTCTAGGAGAGGAAAAATTGTGGGAGATGCCATTTTCTTCACAAAATTTTTGAAAGTTCTCATTTTCAAATTCTCCCCCATGATCACTTCTAATAGAAGAAATACAAATGCCTTTTTCATTTTGAACTGATTTGCAGAAAATAGTAAATACCTTATAAGACTCATCCTTGTGGGCAAGGAATTTAACCCATGTCCATCTAGTAAAATCATCAACAATGACTAAACCATATTTCTTTCCAGTTAAAGAGGCTGGCCTTGTGGGACCAAAAAGATCAAGATGTAAAAGTTCAAGTGGTCTAGAAGTTGAAACAACATTTTTTAAATGAAAGGAAGTTTTAACTTGTTTTCCTTTTTGACAAGCTTCACAAAGGGCATCAGATTTGTACTTAAGATTTGGTAAGCCTTTAACAAGATTGTGCTTGTTTAATTTTGAGATTAATCTCAAGTTGGCATGACCTAATCTTTTGTGCCAAATCCATTGCTCATCTTCAAATGTATATAAGACACTTGACATCTTGTTTTT
Organism: Calophaca sinica; assembly: GCA_037113605.1. Taxonomy (NCBI): domain Eukaryota; kingdom Viridiplantae; phylum Streptophyta; class Magnoliopsida; order Fabales; family Fabaceae; genus Calophaca; species Calophaca sinica. The sequence continues at coordinate 93,640,864 of CM073732.1, read as the reverse complement.
CAAGTTCAGAAAGATCAACTTTATAAACATTTTGTTTCCTCTTTGCTGTAAAGAATATAGATCCATCGTTTTTACTTTTTACTAAACATCTAGTTTCTGTAAAGATGACTTCATAACCATTGTCACATAATTGACTTATGCTCAATAGATTATGTTTCAGTCCTTCAACATATAAAACATTATCAATAGAAGGAAGAGAGCCTTTACCTATGCGACTAATTCCAACTATTTTACCTTTCTGGTTTCCTCCGAAACCAACGAATCCAGCTTCTCTAGGTCTTAGTTCTTGGAACATATGCTTTTCTCCCGTCATGTGACGCGAGCATCCACTGTCTAAGTACCAAGACTGGTGTGTTGACTTTGTTGCTAAGCATGTCTGCAACATAAACTATTTTATCTTTAGGTACCCATATCTTTTTGGGTCCTTTCTTGTTAGTTCTTGAAGGAGGCTTATCCTTCTTAGTTTTAGAAACATTACATGCACTTTTCAAATGACCAGATTTATTACAGTAAGTACAATGTAAGCATTTACTATGACTATGGGATTTATCAGATGCTGAATTATTTTCCAAGAGGGTTTCATCTGGTATATAGCCAAGACCATGAGTTGTCGTTTTACTGACACCCCAGATCATTGAAGCTTGCTTGCTTCGAGTTACACTCTCTGCAAGAAACTTTTGAAATGCTTGTTCATAGTCATTTGATTTGCGCTAGATCGCCTCAGTAACTACAGAACTCTTAGCTTGAGAGCTCTCAGCTTCTGGTTGCTTGTTAGCTTCCAGACGCTGGTTATCAACCACACGCTGATTTTTAGTTTTCAGCTTCTGGTTCTCTTCACTGAGTATAGAGTTTTCATTACGTAAAGAATGAAAATCTTGTGATAGTTTTAAAAATTTCTTTTTCAAGTTCTTATACTCAGTAGAGAGAGTGGCAGAGTCCTTAAGAAGATCATCAAAAGCAAGTTGAAGTTCAGAGTAGGAATCATATACTATTACCTCTTCAACATCTTCTTCTGACTCAATGTCAGTGTCTGCCATGAGGGCAATGTGAGCTTCTTCTTTATCTTCCTCAGAGGAGGATAAGTCAAGATCTTCCCATGTTGCCATGAGACCTTTCTTCTTTTTCTTGAAGGAGCTTCTTGTGGGCTTTTCTTTAAGATTAGGACACTCGGATTTGAAATGTCCAGCTTTACATTCATAGCAAAATGACTTGGGCTTTGTCCTTGTCTTTGCTCTCCTTCTTGTCCTTTGAATCTTTCTTCTGAAACATCCTTCTAAAGTTTCTTTTCTTCCACATTCTCTAGATCTTCTTAGATATGAATGCTAGCTCATCCTCTGATCCATCAGAATCTCGCCTCAAGCTTCATCATCTCGATTCTTCTTCTTCAAATGAAAAGCTTTAGAAGTACTAGGTTTATGTTGATTAACTTTTAAAGCAATAGACTTACTCTTCTTGGTAGGTTCCTCTTCATTTAGCTCAAGTTCATGAGCTTTTAAGGAACTCATAAGATCTACAAGCCGAAGAACATTTAGATCTTTTGCTTCTTGAATAGCAGTGACTTTGGGTCTCCCTTTGCCTAGTCAAGCTTCTCAAAATCTTTCTCACATGATCGTGTGTGGTATAACTTTTTCCAAGGGCCTGCAACCCATGAACAAGTGTTTGGAATCTTCCAAACATAGTTTCAATGTTTTCTCCATCTTCCATTTTGAATAGTTCATATTGGCGAACCATCATGCTAGCCTTTCTTTCTCTTACTTGGCGTAACCCCGATAAGACAACACAAGAGAATCCCATATTTCTTTGGCGTTATCAAACTTGCCACATTTATCATATTCTCTTCTCACATAGCACAGATGAGAATAACCGCCCTCTCGATTGGTTTGATATCTCTTTTTCTGATCATCAGACCAGTTTTCCCTTGATATTGCAACGCCAAGGGCATTAGCGGGAAGAATGTATCCGCTTTCAACTATATCCCACAAATCAAGACTTTGTGCCTCAAGGAATGCTTTCATCTTATCTTTCCAGTAATCAAATTTTTCTCCATTGAATAGAGGAGGACGGTTCATATGACCACCTTCAGTAGACATGTTCACATTATAGAATCTTTTCTCTTGACACTGTTAAGTGCTCAACCAAGAGGCCGAGCTCTGGTACCAACTGAACGTGAACACAAGAAGGGGGGTTGAATTGTGTTAAAAACTTTTCGTAAACTTTAAGTTAGAAACACTATAGAACACAAGTTTTTCAAAACCGTTTGTTTATCGGATCTTTGGGTATAAGCGGATGTTTGGAAAAAGCAATTTGATAAAACTTGTTTTTAACGCAAAGAAGATGAAAATGAATAGAAAGCAAGAAAGCAGAGACACAGAAATTTATACTAGTTCACTACCAAACTGGTAGCTACATCTAGTCCCTTCTGCTCTCAAGGATTTTCCACTATAATCAATCGATTACAATTTCCTCAAGAGTATTCTCTGTCACAACTTGACAATACTCTCAACTTCTCAAAACGACTCAAGATGGTCGAGCCTTTGAGGATACAGCCTTAACTAGGCCAAAACAACTTTTACAAAAGAGTTGAAGTACAGTTAAAAATAACTCTCACAGAGAGGATAAAAGATTAAGCTCAACTATAGAAAAACTTTCTTAAAGAAAGGGTCGGACGCTGAGTTGATTACAGAGTCCGCAGACTTAGCACGAGACTTGGTTGCTGCTCACGAAGCGGCTTGTTCTCAGTAAATATTTCAGCAGAATTTCAGCAAGCTTTTTCACACTAAGTTTTTTTCTTCTTCAATGGATACCATGAGGTATATATAGGAATTCCAAGGATATTACCGTTGAGGTAAAAATGGCCCCTTTCCATTGAGTAAGGTAAATTCAAAACGCTGTCTCTTTCTTGCTTTGCAGAGAATATCCCAGTAGTACATATTACCGTTTTTGTACTACCTTGCTTGTACGATTTTTGTCTTCTAGTTAAAGGTTTCACCTTTGATACCTCGTACAACAATTTTAGCGCTCAGAATCAATTTTGAAATCCGTTCCAGAAACTTCTGAGAGGTAGAGCAGCAACGTGACTAACACGTGATTAGAAGTGAGGTTCAGACGCTCGCTCAGAATTGGAAGTTCGGACGCTCGTAGCAATTGTGTAAGCCGTGTCATAAAGATAAAATTCCAGACGCTCACAAGGATGAGCCGGATGCTGACACATGGAATGAATCCTTCTCTTGAGAATTACTTTCTTCTTGCTTGAGTGGCTTAGAATATATGTATTATTAGTATCTGCACACTTCAAGAAATGTTAGAACATAAATTGTTCTCTTGTGAATACTTTGTTATCATCAAAATTAATGAGGGTCTAAACTTCTAAATCGTTTAGGTTCCAACATTACAAACTTCAAACAGCTCGGAAAACTAAAAAAAATAAGAGAAAACCCAATGTCTTTGAAACCACACTTTTTTGGTTTATAATATTTTCTCTATCTCATTTGAACTTGACAACCATCTTTTGCCTTATACTATACCAATTCGCTTCAATGGTTTTAAAATCCATTAAATTAGATTAATGGATTTATCAGTTAAAAAAAAATTGAAACCATGCACTTAATAGTTTTGAATGCAATAATGGCACAGCTTAAAAAAACTTGTATGGAACGGTTGAAAAATAAAGTTACAAAAAAATGTATTTATTTTTAAAACAAATTAATCAAAAATCCCCCACTTAATTTAAAAAAAATTCATCGAGCGGCACGATAATACAACATAAGATTGAACATAAGTAATAGTATACATAGACTTGAACCATTACATAGTAATGATGTTTTAGATTTTACTAGAGTGACTCGTAGTCTTGAACTCTATCTCTCACAACACCACACATACAATCTTTCAAGGCGTGGTCTAAAAGCTCGTACATTACGGCCATACACGTATATCCCAGTATAGTAAATGCTCTAGAAAATTTGCCCCAAAATACCATAGGAAGCGGTCTCACTTCCACATTCACATATGTGAGTCTATCAAGAGTACTCCTGTAGCTAGGTACCCTACTCCATATAGAGTACAAAACTCATTAAGAAATTAATTCAACCTTTCAACACTGCAGGATGTCTGTTGTGTGAAATAATAACAGTTGTGCAAGTATACACAATCGTGAACAAGTAATAAAGAGTAAGAGAGATCGTTCCCACGAGGATTGATTATGGTTAATTCCACAAATTCCCAATTTCGTTAATCTAATTAGTGAGGAAACAAAGTAACAAGTAACACATTAATTTGAGGTGATGATGACAGTAATTTAAAGTGCAATTGACAGTAAAAATAACTTAAAAAGATGTGATAAAAATATGAGAAAAACATCTAGGATTTCAGTTCATTCATATTTTTACCAAGTTGGTTTCAGTGCCATAATCAGTGCCATTTGGCACTGGGCGCAGGGCACTAATGTGTGTACCTTTCAGTACTTTCACCAGGGTTAAGTAAATGGTACCTTATGTCTAAGCCCCCATTATGTTCCCCCTTGTCTTCTAAGTGTGACCCAGAACACCCCATGAGACAGATTTCCTATGTCTAGTTTAATCAAAATTAATTAAAGTGTCCCTTAATTAATACCCCTCATATTAACTCATGAATTCAGCATGTTACCACCTTTCAGCACCTAACATACATGTACCCAACAAAAGTTGGCCAGACTTAGGTCAAGCATATTGTAAATAAATGCGCATGAGTCAAAGGTTCAAAGGCAAAGACTGATAGACATTCACCAACAAGGATTCAATACAAAATCACATCATCCTAGCATAAAAGATTTAGCTCATGGTGAGCTTAAAAACAAGAAAACAGAAAATAAAACCAAAGCTAATATCCATCACAGAACTGAATATTGAAATTTACAAATGGAGAAATAAAATGATAGAGCTAAGGGAAAAGAAATAGCCAAGAGCTTGTTCAAGCATGAAACTCCTCTTTGCCCAAGCTCCTCTCTCTAACGTGAATCTGTTCCATTGCAAATATGCAGAAAATCAGCTCCGAAAATGGGTTAACAATGGTGGAAGATGGAGTGGTGAAGGGAGGTTGAAGATGGAATGGTGGAAGATGGTGAAAATGGAAGGAAATGGAGGAAGAAGGAGATGGAGTGTCGTTAGCGGCTGGGAGAGAGGCAAAGTGCTGCTCAATGAATTCTGAAATCCCTCTCCCTCTGACGTTTCAGCAACTGTTCTACCCTATTTAGGGTTTTTCTCCAATGACCATCCCTCACTTTCATCCTTAATGGGCCTTGTTTTATCCATTTAATCACTAAGGAAACTAAGGCCCATTCACAAATAAGCACACCTTCAAAAATATGAGTGGGGACCACTGTTTCTGTCACTTAATGGCACATGGAGGCTGCCATTTTACAGCTAGAACCACTTCCAATACGAAATAATTCGCAGCTGGATGTTTTCTGAATCAGACCAGCGATAGGTGCCAAAACTGTGGTGCCATGACACCAAACAACAGCACCAGAATTTCCTGCATAATTCTGCACACTAATTATTCACACTAAAATGGCACTAAAAGTGCCAAAACAGCAACTAAAACATTTTAAGCTAAACATTCCTATACTAAACTAAAATGCATACATTGAACACTTAAAACACACTTTGGCTTTGCAAATTCAAGCTTAAAAGAGCTAAATAACTCTCATTTCTAAGAGTTATCAATGTCATCCTCTAAATATATGAATGAAACTTAAAAGAATTTTTATAGCATGATTCTCACATCTCCTTATAAGTTGTTATTACCATTTGAACCTATTTCTTGGGATCTCCAGTCTATAGGTTGAGTTACCCTTATAAGAGACAATTTAATCTATGGTCATTAATCTCATTCCTTTCGAGGTTTTTAAAACCTTCTCTCTTGCAAATCCTTTCGTCAAAGGATTTGCAAAATTTTCTTCAGAACTTACATAATCCATCCTTACAACACCAGTAGTGAGAAATTTTCTTATTGTGCTATGCTTGCGACATATTTGTCGCCTCTTACCGTTATAATAACCGTTTTAAATCTTTGCAATAGCCGCGGTACTATCACAATGGATCAAGATGGCTGGAATCAGTTTTTCACACATAGGAATACCTAACAACAGGTTTCTCAACCATGCTACTTCCTCAGAAGCAGTTGTGAGGGCAATCATTCCTGACTCCATACTAGATTGTGGTAGTATAGTAGGTCGCTTAGATTTTCAAGAAACATCCCCCCAACTAAGTTAAAAATATAGCCACTGGTCGACTTAGAGTCATCTGAAAGGGAATTCAAATCAGCATCACTGTAACCGTCTTGTACAGCAGGAAACTTTTAATAATGTAATCCTAGGTTCATGGTCTTTTAAGGTACCTCATGACCCTTTCAATAGCATACTGGTGTTCATTACTAGGACTTATAGTAACCCTGCATAGTAACCCCACAACATAAGCTATATTAGGCCTAGTGCAATCAGCAGTATACCGAAGGCTGCAAATTATGCTCGCATACTCAGATTGATTAACACTGTCAATAGTGTTCTTGAACAACTTGACACTAGGATGATAGGGGGTACATGTTGGTTTATAATCAAAGTAATTATATTTCTTTCAAATTTTTTTAATATAATGAGATTGATCCAAAGAAATTCCCTTTTTCAGTTCTAGTAATTTTAATTCCAAGAATTACATTTACTTCACAAGATCCTTCATGTCAAAAGTTTCACAAAGCATATTTTTGACATTTTTCACAACATGAATATTAAGGAAGTCATCCACATATAGACAAATAATAGTACAAAACTATTATCTAATTTATAATATATGCACTTATCACTTTCATTAATTCTAAAACCATGTGAGATAATCAGATTAACAAATTTCTCATGCACTACTTAGGTACATGTTTCAAGTCATACAAGGATTTATTCAATTTGCATACTTTATTTTCATGACCAGAAACAACAAAACCATTAGGGTTGATCCATATAATTTTTTCTTCTTCTAAATCACCATTTAAAAATGTGGTTTTCACATCCATTTGATGCACAGCCATATCATGCACAGCAGCAAGAGATAATAACACACGTATAGATGTAAGTCTAGAAATTGGTGAAAATGTGTCAAAAAATCTATATTTTCTCTTTGCCAATGTCTTTTGGCTACTAATCTAGCCTTAAACTTGTATATCATTCCAGAAGATAAATCTACTAAGTGCCATATTCTATTAGACTCAAGAGAGTCCATTTCATCATTTATAGCTTCTTGCCAAAAATTGGCGTCTATAAATGACAAAGCCTCCTGAATATAGGAAGAATCTTCCTCAACGTTATAGGCATAAAAATCAAGACCAAAGTTCTTAGCTATGTGTATTCTTTTACTCCTTCTAGGTTCATCTAAAAAATCATTATTAGAATCACTTGTTCTAATTAGTACATGTTCTAATTAGTACATCATTTGAAGTAGAACCCCCACTATTTTTCAATTTAAAAGGAAAACATTCTTCATAAAAAGCAGGGTCATTTGATTCAATCACAATTTTCACATTTAAATAAAAAAAAATCTATAAGCTTTGCTATTAACCGCATAGCTATAAAAACATATTAACATGCTCTACTTGCTTTTTTTGGTGCTTGTAAGCACCATAGTTTCTGGTGTTTTTTTTGTTTTTAATAAATGGATTTTTTTTGGGAGGAGGGGTAAGTGAATCTAGACAAGCTACCAATTTTTTATTTATTTTTATTTATTTTGATTCAATGCAGCGGTTCAAAACCGCCCCTAATTTTTTTTTTGAAACTTTGCGGTGGTTCCAAACCGCCCTTAATTTTTTGGGCCAATTGCGGCGGTTCTAAACCGCCGTTAAAAATACCTGGAACCTGCGGCGTTTATTCCAGCGGTTGCTAAAACCGCCGTAGATTGCGTGCCCCGACGGTGGAAACTGCGGTGGTTATAGAACCGCCGCAAGATGCATTTAGAGGCGGTTCAAACCGCTGCAAATTGCCATTTCAACCGCTGCAGTTAACCTTTTTTCTTGTAGTACTGCCGCTCGCGTCCCGTCCCTGCGTCCCTGTCGCGCCTCCCAAGCTCCTCCACGCCCTCCCAAAGGATCCTTTGGAAGAAGTGAGGAGAATGGACGGTGAAGGGTGGTATTTATAGCCATTTTGGGTCCATCGCGTAGCGATGAGTGACACGTGTTAGAAATCCCATGCTCTGATTCACCAACTTACGTCGCGTCGTGACCAAATTTGTACTAGTCTCATCACGTCGCGATCGAGGCTGACCGGACATATCTCATTTTCAATGTTCTAGAAGATTCTCTAATGTTCCATGCCTTTTTAGGGCGTTCTAGACCTTTCTTAAACCCATTTTTCCTTAATTAAAGTTTCTAACTCCCATTTATCACTTAATTACTGATCTAATTATTTTCTAATACTGTTTTGAAAATCAAGATGTCACATTACTACCCTCCTTAAAGAATTTTCGTCCTCGAAAATTCAAAGGATGTTATTCTTCTAGGACAGGATTCCTAGTGTCAAACTCTCTACCCAATCCCAACACAGTTGCCATCTGATGTGGAGACAATTAGACTCTAAATACGGCCAGTGACTCGACCCTCCCCACAGTCCTATTAGAACCGAACCGCTCTAATACCGCTAATGTAACACCCTGCCGAGACAGGGCGTCACTTTATCCTGACTCGATCACAACATATTTTCAATTCAATATTAGAGTACGCAACAGGACGCACTAGCCATGATGCAACACTGTTTCCCAGGCTCTAAGTACTTGATTCTCTTGTCCATCTGTTATTTATCATCATATAATATAGAAAACACAGAAAACGAAGGGATAAGACACTCATCAATCACCGTCAAGCAAGAAAACAGCATAGCAGAGATACTGTCATCATGCACAGCACAACCATAGACATAGCAATTGTCATCATAGACATCACAACTTATCAACATGATTGTTACCACAAATACACACTCAAAATTCTTAAGTACACGGTCACAGACCAAACCATACTCTGATGCCACAAACTGACACATGTCACCGGTTTTTCAGGCTCAATTACCAGCCCTACAGACCTAGACCACTGGACATTTCAGGCTCAATTACCAGCCTTACTGTCCCAAAGATTTCGGGCTCATTTCCAGCCCTACTAACCCAGACTATCGCTGAATATTGTGGGCCATTAGCGCCCTACTCCCTAGACTGATTACCTGTCTTAGGGCACAGGAACGAGACTTAAGTTGGTTGTCCCAGGAACATATCCTGATTCGCTACCATCTCTGATTATCGATTATGGCATCCCATACTACCATATCTAATTACCAGAATAAGGTACCGTCCAGTGCACAAGGACGTCATTCCCTATACAGAGAATGGCCAAGATTGTCGACCTGTCAGACGTGGAGTCTTGGAGACTCGTCCGGATGACCGAGTACATACCCCTCAAGGTCACCGATTATCCCCAAACCACTCCGTACCTTTGGTGCCATGTACATGGAGAGCCTCGTCGGAAAGACTGAGTACATACCCCTCAAGGTCTTGGCCGAGTACATACCCCTTAAAGCCACCGACTGATCTCATTACATCCCATCGATACCTCAAGTACACCAACCTCGGGTACACCGACCCGGCTATCACCACTATCATAGAGTTTTAGATGGTAATACTCACTATTACCATCTAGGGATTCACAAACCTCTAACTAGAGTGCGACACCCTTGACTTATACATCAGACTTATATGCATCGTATACAGCCAACACATAAATATCAGCATGTTAATCAGTTTATCAACCATCTTTAATCAACATAAGGATCAACCCTAGTGTCGCTCAAGCGACCTACTACTGACATGTTATCAATCAGTACATCAACAGACACACAATCATAAAGCAATCATATCAAAACATCTCAACAATTCAGCATCCATCCATAGACTTCAATAGATCATTCCTAAGGTTGATGACCTCTGACAACTATCCTCAACTATCATAGGTCACAGCCCCTCTCCTGAGGTGCTGCTATTATCAACCCCTAGTAGGGTTAAGGTCCCCTACACATGCTAACAGTACTACTCTACTACCTATTTTCCTAGTGATTAAGGTATCTTCCCCTTACCTGGCTTAGAAGATTGTTGCCGCTCGTGTCCCATCCGCGCGTCCCTGTCGCGCCTCCTAAGCTCCTCCATGCCCTCCCAAAGGATCCTTTGGAAGAAGTAAGAAGAATGGAGGGTGAAGGGTGGTATTTATAGCCATTTTTGGGTCCATCGCGTCGCAATAGTCCTCAGGTATAAAGGCCATCGTGTCATGATGAGGGACACTTGTCAGCAATCCCATGCTCTGATCCACCGACTTACGTTGCGTCGCGACCAGATTTGTACTAGTCTCATCGCGTCGCGATCGAGGCTAACCGGACATATCTCATTTTCAATGTTCTAGAAGATTCTCTAATGTTCCACGCCTTTCTAGGGCGTTCTAGACCTTTTTTAAACCCATTTTTCCTTAATTAAAGTTTCTAACTCCCATTTTCACTTAATTACTGATCTAATTATTTTTTAATACTGTTTTGAAAATCAGGATATCACAGTTGTGACACAGTTTATAATATTTTCTCTATCTCATTTGAACTTGGCAACCATTTTTTACCTTATATCAATTCACTTCAATTGTTTTAAAATCCATTAAATTAGATTAATGGATTTATCGGTTAGAAAAAACTCGAAATCATGCACTTAATAGTTTTGAATGTAATAATGGCACAGCTATAAAAAAAAAAACTTGCATGGAACGACTGAAAAATAAAGTTACAAAAAAAGTATTTATTTTTAAAACAAATTAATCAACATCCAACAATTGCTGGGGGAGGAGACGACCAATATTCATATCCGAAGACTAGAGAGACGGTGATGTCTTCCCTTGTTGGTGAAGAATGGACTAAGGAGGAGGAGAGTATACTGGGGGTGGTGGAGGTGGATTGAGGGAGGTCGTGAGTATACTGGTGATGGTGGAGGTAACTTGGTGGCGGTGGTGAATAGACTGGAGGTGGTGCATGAGGAGATTGAACTGGTGGTGGAGGAGGATAATGGACTTGTGGGTGGGTGGGAGGAGAGTGAATTAGTGTGTTAGAGGCGAGTGCATGGTGGTGGCACAGCGCCCAAAAAGTATTCAGATAGTGTTTTTTTAACTTAGATAACGCTTAAAAGCGTTATGTAGCAAATCATCATCTATATGATGTGTACTACATATAACACTTGCAAAGTGTTAACTGAGATAGACCTTCATATAACGGTTCCTCAAGGAAGTGTTATCTAAATCACCTTGGGATAACAATTTTTTAAAGAAACGTGATCTCAAGGTGCCTTAGATAACACTTCCTTGATGAAGTGTTTTCTGATGGTGCTTCTCAGATAACACTTACTTGAGGAAGCATTATCAGGCAATCAATACAGAGCATATTTTTTTTTTAGAAAGGGTAAACTCATTGCATTTCATTAAATATCAGTGCTTCAATACAAGTTGGCATAAGATCATGAACTTTGCAACTAGCAAAAGATCAAGCCGCTCTTGCAAAAGAATGAGCAACATGATTAACTTATCTCCTAATACAACTCATTTTAAAGCTTTCAAAGTGTCTAAGTTTTGCTCTACATAATTCAATAATAGCACCAAATTCAGTGTAGAGAATTTTATTCCCACTAAGAGCGTCTACTACCGTTTTACAATCTAACTCAATTGTCACTCGTTGAAGACCTATATCACCTATCCAAGTGATAGCTTCTAACAGGCCATATGCTTCAATTTCTTGAACGGGTAGAATTCTAGTTTGCCACATTGTTTGAGCATTTAGGAAATCCCATTCTGATCGCTTAGGCACATAACTATACCAAAACATCCTTGTTCCATGAATGTAGCTGCCTCCACATTGCATGTAAATTCTCCCATTGGTGGTTTCTTCCAAACTTGTGCTTGACTACATTGGCGTAAATCACTATATTGTTGCTTTGTTTCCCTGTAGCACTGCCACTCACATACTGCATCGAATGATTAACTCATAGACAATGAAATTGGTTTTTCAACCTGCTTCCATAATTTTTCATTCCTCCGTTTTGACAAGCACCACAACACTGTAGCCACTTCTTCTTTCCTACCCAACGTCGCGCCACTAAAAATAGAGAACATTAAATCCACAATACCTTCTGCAGCGTAAACTTGTGTCTGGATAATGGGCCACAAATTGGCTTGAGACCAAACTTGGAGTGCATGCAGACAATTAAAAAACACGTTGAATTCATTCTCAGGGGAAGCTTCACAAAATGAACAAAGCATAGGACATTCTACACCTTTTGATCTAAGTCGAGTTCTTGTTGGTAAGCAGCCTCTTATAGTTCTCCAAAGTAACAATACAATTTTCTGGGATATGTTTAATTTCCATAATGCCATCCAATTCCCAGCTACTCTAAAGTGGGTATTATCTATTAAAGATTTCATGATGTAATGATATGCAGTTTTAAAAGAATAACTTTCAAACCTCCATATATTTTTTTATCTTCATTGGAATAATTAATTCTGGGCATACTTAGAATTTCCTTGGCATCCCTACTACAGAAAAAGGAATTTATTGTTGCAAATAGAAAAGAAAGTAGAGAGACAAGACAATAAAAATATAGACTAAAAGACCGGTTCTTCAGGAACCGGGATTCAAAGGGTAGTTCTTCAGAAACAAGCTATAATCTTTGTATTGATAATGTGATGAAGTGTGTGTACAAGGAGAAACTTAATAGCCCTATTTATACAGATAATGAGCTACTAGCACTACAAGAAAAAATTCAAATTGGGATGGAAATTTGGGACGAAAAATATTTCCGTCCCAAAATAAATTGTTTGTGACGGAATTTGCGACAAAGATTTGTCGCAACATTTTTCCACCACATTTATTTATATGTTTGGGACGGAAGGCACACTCTGTCTCGATTTCGGGACGGAATTTGGGATTTTGTCGCGTATTGGAGACGGAAAATCTTTTCTGTCACAAAATAATTTAGAAATTTTTTTGGCGGGAATGTTGGCGCCAACATTGGGACGAAATTTGGGATTCTGTCGCATATTGGAGACGGAAAATCTATTCTGTCGCAAATTAATTTAGGAAATTGTGGAAGGAATATTGGTGCCAACTTTGGGACGGAATAGTTAACACATTTCCGTCCCAATGTTGTTATTATTATTCAACACCATTTGTTGGTGTAGGACGGAGTTGATATTCCATCTCCATTTTGTGACAGAAATTGAATTTCCGTCTCCAGTTTGGGACGGAAGTTGAATTTCCGTCTCATAGTTCAGACAAATTTTTTATTCTCTTTTAAATACATTCAGAAATATGATGGAGGGAAGGTTTCACAAATTAGGGACAGAAATTTGAAACTTTTTCCATCCCATTTGAATTATTATATTTAATATTATTTTTATGATTTTATTTATTTATTATACTTCTGATTATTTAATATCATTTTATTTTATTTTTCATAATATGAAATAATTTAATTGATTTGTTACCCTAATTGGATTAGCCCCTTTCCCCCCATTTTGTTAACTGTTTCCCATTGCTTTATTTATATATTTTCTATTCTATTTCTAATTCATTTAAAAAATTAGAAACCCATTGTTAAAATAAAAACCCAATACTAGACCACACTCATCTTTAAGAATTCAGAACAGACTTCTAAGAAATCCTAAGTGACAAGAGGCATCGTTTACATGGCAACCTAGAGGTACAATTGCAGGTAGAGAGGAGACGGTGTCGCACGCGGTGGCCAGGCAGTGGAAAGAGAGAGTTCGACGGAAGATAGACAGGAGGGTCAGAGAGAGATCAAAGGGGGAGAGAGAAAGAAGGCTTCCGCCATAGTCACACCGTTGAGGGGCGACGAAATCCACCGGTGGGGAGAACAACACCGCCCAGAGCACGCGCACAGGTTGGCAGAAGATCGTCGGCGATGATGCCGGCAGAGGGCTTCGTCCCTTTCTATTATTTGAAATTTTTTGTAATGATTTTAGTTTCTTCTTCTCCATTTATAGTTTCCATGGGGAACACAACTCCACCGTTGTCTTATATTTTCTTATATTACAAATAGTTGGGCTCCTTTGAACCGTTCTTATAGACCTAATATCATAGGGGCTGATTGAATTTTTTTCCCTTCAAAACTCGAGTTTTAGATATGCGCACAGCGAAGGTTCAGTAAAATATACGAGGGCTTTCATTAGGGTTCCAATGCTTCTTCAAGTTTCCTTTCTCGCCTACGAGAAACGAATTTTGATTTTGTGAAATGCTTGGAAGCTTGAAGATTTCATTTCGAACGCCGTTTAGGGAAGAGAAGGTGACGACCTTGAGATTCAGTGGATGGAGAGGAAAGTGCCGCCCTAAGCGGCGGTTGCGTGAGGGAAGGGCGAATACTCTCGGCACAACCGCGATTTTGCGGTGTTGGCCGCACCAGATGGAGTAAACTCCGCTCTGCTGCTGCAGGATGGGGTGCATGTGGAGTTCAGTCGTTCCAGTGACGATGGGCGTAAAGAAGGCCGCCGTAGACGGCAAAGATTTCGGTGGTCCACGGAGAGGTCCTTCCCTCTTCTTCCTCTCATCGTTCCTCACTTCTATTTCTTCCTTTCTTGATTTGTTAACGAGTTTTGATTCTGAATGCATGTTCAAGATTATCTGCGAAGAAAATGATGGCTTTTGTGTTGGCTCTCTATGTCTAGGCTTTGAAGATATTGATCAGAATGTGCTACCACACGGGAATGTGGCTCCGAGGGGGTGGCAGAGCCGGTTTTCACTCATCATTTTCAACTAACTTTTTTTTATTTTATTTTTTTTATTTTTTTATTTCTCTTATTTACGTGTCCACTTCTTTTTTTCTATTTCATTCAGAATTGATCCTATAAATATTAACATGAAACTTCATCATTTCCCTGTTAGAGACATGACAATTTTGAATGGACCATTGCTATGATTTCAGAAACTGTAGAGTTGAGGATTTTGCCTTCGTTGCTGCTCCTTGCCATTCCACTTTGCAATTTCTTGTTAGTTGTATGGATAGTCACTCCTCAGATGTTGACTTTACCGTGTAAGTGTATAGATTGATCACTTCATGACTTGTTTAATGTTTTTAGTGATATATGAGTTGAGTTTGTCAACATTGTTGTTACTAAGCCTTCAACTTCTATACATGTGTTTTTCATTTTGATTCCTCCATTTTCCCTTTCTATTTCACGTGCAATTTGCAACTTAGCCGGTTATTGTTCATTCATTACATTTAATTTTCATGTTTATTCATGTGAAAATGTTGTTGTTCAGGAATACTTGGAGGTCCTGATTCATGTGTTATTGAAGATGACTAGTTATTTTGGAATTCAACAGTAATTTGGGGATAGGTGCTATTAAAAGCAACAAGAAGAATCCCCTTTTGTTTCATAGAGAATATGAACTTGTTTGGGGAATGAAATCTCATTCTATATTTGATTCAAATTATTGGAAAAGGTGAAATGGATTTAGGGAAGAGGGACAATTTTGCAATGTTAAAAGGGGAAATGGATTTGGGGAAATGAACTCGTTTGGTGTGTTTCTGACAATGCTGAAATTTACTGTTTCTGTTGTATTAACCTGTTGCTATGTTTCACTTTAATAGGTTAGGCACTTCTTGTTGCTGGAATGTTGTAATGTTATTTTATGGCTGCAGCTCTTGGGGTGTTGATTTGACTCAAGAATCCCAATCACATCACACAATCCGATCAGGGGTATATTGTACATCTAGACCATTCACTCAAGCTCGCTCTCTATAGTGGTGTTAGTATTAAATACAATGATTCATGCCTAATTATACAGGTATATAATCCTAAATTAATGTATAGTTTCTAGGATTGGTTCTTATTGAGTCTACGCATAATATGCTACCATAAATATCCAGTATACTCTACCAGTCTGCATAGTTGTGTACTTGCTAAGATTCATTCTAAAGAAATAAAGAGATCTTGCGTGATAAGAAGAACAACCAATAATATTTTGTAAAATGGATATTGTACATCCTCAAAGTCTTTGTATACTAAAAAATGAACTGTAAGCATAGCCTCATATTTCAGATCATACTAAGTGGTGCAATAGGAAATTTAAATTGTTCTTAACACCATAGATAGAGGAGGATTTAAGGATCAAAAGCTCGTATCATGTCAGAACATTAGCCATGTAAGTGACTAATTTGTTTCATGTTTCAATTTTTTGTGATTGTTTTATGCTCTTATATTACTTTCCTTCCTTTAAAAAAAAATATTATTCCATATTTAAGAAAATAGCAATGCATGGAAGTTATATCTTGCTTCTGGAGAGCTCCAGTAAGCTGTGCACGAGGTAAAATACTTTAATTTACTTTTCCCTTGGCAAGGTTAATATAATTGGGTAACATGAGATTTGATTATGTAATTTAAATTTGTTTGTCTTGGTCAATAGTTTTTATGTATACTAAGATGTTTTTATGATTAAATTTGAAAAAAGAATCACACGTTTACACCTTTTCACTATTGCAAAGCAACATGGCAAATCATTATAGTAATTAGCTTATGGTAAAAGCTTTTATCAATTTTTAAAAATAGGTGGCATCTTTTGCATTGTAGTAATCAGGTTGGGTTACAACCGCAACCTTCTGTGGGAATTCACTGATGCCAACACGAAAAAGTATGAGGTAAAGAGTAATTGTTTCAATATACCTTTTTTATCCTTAATATTTTTTCATCCGTGTATAACTTATAACTATGCAATTTTCATTAATAGGTGGGCAATTTTGATTCCTGCCTACTTTTGATGTCTTATTTTTGGTCTTGATTGTTTTATTCTTAAATCTTTTTCTCCATTAAAATTGGTTACTTGTATTCTTTTGGAAATGTCCATCACATACTTCCACGAATTAACTTATCATCGATTTTATATTATGGTTAAACTTGCTTCCATCACATATTTTCGAAGCCCTTTTCGTTCGCTCACATCGCTGCGTTTCGCTTCGATTGGCACCGGTAATTATTGTTTGCTGGTATCAATATGACAGTATCATCCTTAATGCAGGAATATGTAATTTCTTAGGCCAGTGCGTATATTACTTTTTTTGGTTTAACTTCTTTTTGAACCAAGTGACTGTAATACTACATGCCAGCTTCTAGAGCTCATCACTGCAAGAAACATGAGTTCAACCAGTTTAATTCAACCCTTCAACCACCAATTTCTATACACGCACATATTGAATTTGGTCATAGACAAATCTGTAAGAAGTACTTTTATAGCTTTTGCTGTTTGCTAGTATAATAAATTAATTTATTTTGTGCTATTGGGAAGGTGAGGGGAAAAATTGGATGTTGGTTAAGCGAACTGTTAATTTTTAATGGATGACTATTGAATTTGGTTTTCTGGACTTGTTGTAGAAACTGACCAATGCATCACTTGAGCCTTTGAAACTTGAAGTGGAGCCTACTGCATTACCTATGGTAAGTGAAAACTGTTTTAGCACAATTACCATTTTGTTTCACACCTAACACGATCTCTGTCCCTCTCTGTCCCTCTCGTAGTAAAAGGCAACAGTTTTTTGACATTAAGCAACAATTTTTACGCGTAGCGGTAGATGAAAAATGTTGTAGTGGTATGAGTAATGAGCTTGAGGCACGACTAAGGCAGAAAATAGCAGAACAACAGCAAACAATTAATCGCATCTTATCTCGTCAAGAAAAAATGTTCTCTTTGTTTGCAAAACATGCTAACATCGATTTGGATGCAATGGATATTGATGAAGATCCTTCCGTAGGTGATAATACTCTTGGAAACAATGAAGCCAATGACATTGATGAGGATGACCTATGTTGATTTTGGAATGTAGAACCTTAAAATCACTAGAACTTGGATATTTTATTTTGAGAACTTTAGTCTTTTGCTTTAATATTTTGGTCTACCTATGTTAACATACTTATTATGTTTTATGATGAGACATATATGGATTATTATGGGTTATGAGACAATTATTGTGTTGTGTGGATTGTTATCAATTAGTTTGGAATTTTATATTTACTAGGAAACTAATGTAAAGTAATGTGAAATATTATATTTTATATTTTCTAAAATAAAGATGGGACGGAATTAATGTGAAATATTTTGTCACAAAAGCATGGAATCTGGGACAAAATATGTTGATAGTATTCCGTCGCAACATTAACAAATTTGGGACGATTTTTTTTTTGCAAAAATCCGTCCCAATTGGGACGAAAACACAGTATTCCGTCACAATATTTATCTGCCTACTCTGCGACGCAGTGATAAATTCCGTCCCAAAATTGGGACGGAAACACAGTATTCCGTCACAATATTTATCTGACTACTTTGCGATGCAATGATAAATTTCGTCCCAAAATTGGGACGGACTAAAGGAATTCCGTCCCAAGAAATAATTATTTTTCGTCCCAATTTCCGTCTCGAATATGCGACGGAGTAAAATATTTCGTCCCAAAGAATTTGCGACGCGCAAATTGCGACGAAATATTTTTGTCGCATATTCCGTCCCGAAAATGTTTTGGGACGGAAATTTCAACTGTTGTGCGACGAAAATTTCCGTCCCAATTCGATTTTTTTTCTTGTAGTGTAGTTATGGACAAAATCTAGGGATATGGTAAAGATATAATGAGATAATAAATTGATATAGTCATCCCCCAAATCTACATATTTATAACACTTCCCCTTGGATGACTATACACTATGACATGCCTCGTTAAAACCTTGCTAAAAAAAACCCAGTGGGATAAAAACTTAGCGAAGGAAAAAGAGTACAATATTCATAGTGACACACTTCTAATAAATACATCATTTATGAAATGTCTTTTAATTGGCGCCTTCACGTGCTTCCAGAAAATTTATGTTGACAATGCTTTTGTGAAATCTGCTGAGTTGTCATTTGATCGAATCTTTTCATGATGCATTATACTCTTGAAATGGTTTTGCCTTGTCATCTTCTTTCATCAATCTACATGCTCCTCTAATATATTGAGTCATGTTTTTCAGTTATATGCACTCACAATTTGCTCAATAAAGAATCAATATTGTTGAATGATTTGATGAGATAGTTGTGATTATTTTCTTCACGAAACGTCAAGATATAACAGTTTCTCTACATGTTTAAACATCACCTGATTGCAATTGGGCTTTATGAGGATCAGAAAGAACGAAGAACTTGTTTGACTTCATTCCAATGTCTTCGGGTAGGTGCTGAACAAAATCTTGCTAACAAGTTCACTGCAAAAACTATATCCAATCTTGTGCTATTTGCAACATAAAAAAAATATTTCAATGACAACACGATATGGTACTTCAGGACAAAAGTTCTTTGTTGCAAATGCTCGAGCTGTAGACCGAGGCAACACCTTATCTTTCAAAACATTTTATTTGAAGATATTTATTTAAATTATCTATAGTTTGGAACAACTTTAAGTAATTTTAAGAATATTAATAATCAAAATTCATAGCAATCATATTGAACAATGTGAGAAAAAGGAAATAAATAAACTTACCCATAATTGCATCATGTATGTAACTCAAATTTTTCTTACCAATATGAAATGTTTAATATGATGAAAAAGAGAATACAAATTATCAGTATATGTAAATCCAAATATATGTTATCAATAGTTTTAATCCTTCTGGGATTTTCAATATAGAGACCATTCTCTAGTTAACCATATGGTGTAATAACAAATATTTTTGTCATGAGAGTTCGGACTTCAGGTCCATTAAAAACATCTTTTGAGTCTCGAACTATAGGTTCTAAGTCCTCATATTTCCAAATTAAACTAATTATATCAATCAATATATTTCAGATGCTTTAGATCCTTCAGGGTTAAGCTTCATGCATATATCTATAATTCTTCAGGATTATGCTTTAGCATTTTGAATTTTCTAGGGGTATGCTTGAGGCATCTTAAATCCTTCGAGGATTTTCATATATCTGTCATTATCCAATGACCCATATAAGCAAGCTGTCACTATACCCATTTGATGTATGTCAAGTCCTTCAAAGACTGTCAAACTAATTAAAAATCTAAAAGTAATTGCACTCAATACAAAGGTTGACAACTTCAGGTGTCTAGACTACTCGTCCAAATGCTTTATGTTTGGCTCAACTTGCATTATTTTAATTCACTTTGGCCAATCAATTTAATGTCGACATTCGTATATAATTCGAGCTTCATGCTCATCATGTTTAATAATTTCATAAGCAATTGCTATTGCATATGTGAAAACATATAAACAACATCATATATTCCCCTCATATTTCCAGTGTTTAATGAGATCTCGTAATTTACCGGTACCAGAACCACTTCTGGGGTTACTTATCTGGAAATATGTAGTTGTTGATTTATATTGCTTTTGACCTCTTCTAGAGTGTCAATGATCTCTTCTGGATCATCACTTTGGATTCCCCCTTTTAGGAATAATATCATCTGCACCAATAGGTCTACAATGCTTCTAGCATGCTTTAGAGTCATGGGTTGCCTTACTTGCTAGTTGTTACTGGACAATTAATCATGCGATAATATTTGCAACAAAGACATGTGATTTAGTGACATTTTGGATGTTTGTAAAAATATCTGGTAATTAGTTTGTAACATTTTGCAAATGACTTATTCTTTGAACTTCAAGTTCACATTGAATAAAGCACAAGAAGTTTATATTTTTCTTGTGCTTTATTCTTTTATATTTTTCTTCACCTGATGAGGAAAACTGATTCATCAAATATATAATAATAAAATATATGTTAAGATATCACAACATCTAAATATACATGAAACAATGCACAATTCAAAAGTGCCGAGCCATATAATCATCCAATAAATTATAAATTATATAATATATAATTGTACATTTGTTAATCAATGCATGTTATCATCACACTACAAGAGATTGAGCAAGCGGCGGCGGTCAAACCGCGGCGGTTACATCAGAACCGCCGGCAACCTGTCAATCGCGGCAGTTTCTGCGGCGGTTCATCTGACCGCCTTCAATTGCGTGATATCTGTAGCGGTTATATAGATACATGCGGCGGTTAAATAATAAAAGGGTGAAGAAACAAGTTATACGCATTGCCCTATTCAGAAACCCTTCCAAAGTTGAAGCTGAAGGCAACAACGAAGGAGACGCCTCTGCAAATTGCAACATTGCGACACACTTCCTCTTCCAAATTACAACACGCTGAATCATTCTGACAGAGGAGCCGAATACAACCGCACCACACCTCCTCTTCCAAATTGCAACACACCGTCGCTGCCATCTATAGAAAAGCTCCCTTCCTCTGCCCACATTCCCGATTCTCACTTGATTTTGTTCCCCTCTCATTTCAGGTAACGAAACTTCCCCACATTCCCGATTCTCGCTCGATTTTGTTCCCTGATTGAAGCTCTATTCTCATAGGTTCCTTGGCAGCCGAGTTTGTTCCCTGATTGAAGCTCAATTTCATCCTCATTTACAAGCTTAGGGTTTATGCTGGTATAATTCCTTTCCTTCGATTACATCCTTTATGTTACTGTGATTTCCCATACTCTTTGAAGATGGGTTACATTCCTTGTTTCATTGGTTCAGAGGGCTTTGTTAACTTTTTTTGTTGGAATATTAAGCTGATATGTTGGAGGTTGTTGTTGGTTTGTATTGATGTACACCATTTTGATTCAGGGACCAAGGAATTGGGATATCAGAAAAAATCAACTTGTTCAAGTATTTTATAAACCCCCTTCTCTGTTAACCTTCACTGCCGCTTCTCCCAGTTCGTGTGACAAAACCTTCGCTGCTCGTAACCTTTGCTGCTCAGGTGCACCCTAATTTGTAAACCCCCTCTTGTTTTGTTTACACTTTTGTTGATTCATTGCGAGTTTCATTTTCTTTTCACGGAATAGTTGTTCAAATTTTCTCTGAATTTGTGATGCGAATATGCTATTGTTGTTAATATCTTCAAAGATATCAAAGATTATAGTTAATGTGAGCACATAATCACGATTCACACCATGTTTTCTGTTTTATTTGATAGTGATTGGATTATTTTTGCATTTGTGTTTTTTTGTGGTTGAGTTCAGAATTGGGTGTTCTTGACCGTGGAGTAACTGATGAGCTTTTAATTTAATGGAATCATATGAATTCAGGATTGGAAGACTACTGCTAATTATTTTAATTTAATGGAATCATTTGTGTTTTCTTTTGGTTTGTTGTTGCCTTTGTTGGTTTTATTTTTTAGGAGATTTGGCGGTCAGCCGAGCTACGTTTGGTGCTGTTGTAATGAAGTTAGACAAATTTTTCTCTATATTTTCATTGTAGCGTTTTTATCTCATTAATATGTTAATATATTTGTTTTTTGAAGAGGCAGAAAAGCTAGTTGCTTCATATTTAGCTTGCCTCTGTAATTGCTTGCCCAAGTAGAGCATTAGGAACAATGCTTATACCTATAAGTGTTTGCTTCAGGCTTATTTGAGGTCACTTGATTCTTCCAAGGCTTTTAATGTTTATTTGGATATGTTGAGGCCTGGTTATATGTTGGATATTTTTGCTTATAACATGCTTTTGGATGCTTTGGCTAAGGATGAGACGGTTGGTTGGTTTAGTTGCTGTCATGCTTTCTCGTTTGTTTCTGGTTTTTCCATTTATTTGGAATTAGTTGGATTATAATGTAGCCTTTCACAGAGACAAAAACCGATTTTAACACCCTTTTGGACAAAGTTCAATTAAACACATATTTCATAAATTCTTCATAATAGCTTATATGTTGAGTTTGCCTTCATTACCTTAGTCATTTGGATTGGAAACAACTTATGAATAAGCATTTATGCTACGGACACTTATTGAACAAGTATTTAATTAAGTTGGATGGATTGGGATTTACTTAGTGATAGGCCTCCTTTGGTTGAGAAAAGGGGAGAATTGAGGGGGTTTGCTGGTTTTGGTATTTTCTGGTTTGGTTATTCTGAGTAAGAGTGGTTACTATTCTCAGTAGGTGTGTTTTCCAGTTATTTCATCTTGTAAGTAGTATCATCTCCATCCATTTGTACTATTTCATCAATTAATAGCAGTCTCACACTCAGTTTTTGTTTTACTTAGTGATTTCCAATTCTGTTCATACCTGTTTACACTATTCTGGTTTGGTCTCTGACACTTAGGTAGACACTTATTGAACACAGACATCTTTTTGTTCCAATTCTGTTCAAATGCTTTTAGAATGTAAACGGGCCCTAAAGGTTCCATTATTTAGATTATTTAAAATAATGGAATATATTGGTCGAAAAAAAATAATGGAATACAATATTATAGAACGAAATCCATCCCATTAAAATAGCTTCCTTTAACCACTGGGGCGTCGGGTCTAGCAAAACTCAGTTTCTTTTATTAATAAAGTCACCACAGGCTGCTTCCTTGAAGACCAATAGATAGCTCCCGAAGCCAACATGATTGTCATATATTGATTTTGAAAGTTTCAATGCTATTTTTTCCCCAATGATTGTTATATATAAGCTAAGTTTCAATGCTGTTTTTTCCCAATGAAGTTACTAAAATGATATGGTTTTGAAAGTTATTAGTACTAAAGTACTGTCTGTTGTATTTTTTCCTTGAATATTTGTATGTTTTAGCTGCATGGTAAGTTGCTAAAATGATGCCAAAAATCTGCAAAATTCTGCAAATTTGATGTCCAAAAGATGGAATTGTTAATATTTACTATTTATTAATTTATAATTTGTTTTGACTTTGTTTATTTTTAGAAAGAAAATATCAAATCGATGGATAAGTCATGGATTACGATGCCGCGAAATTCATCCATGTATGACAAAGGGGTTAAAGGATTTATCGAGTTTGCTTTTCGACGTCGTCCTGCAGATGGTAAAATTATATGCCCTTGTCCTCCGTGTCGTTTTAAAAATCGGCTAACTGGGCCTGAGGTGTATGACCACTTAAGTTGGAATAAATTTCCTGAAGGATACACCGTTTGGTTCTTTCATGGGGAGTCGGATATAGGGGAAGATGCCGACGTTGCTAATATAAATGTTTCAAATGCAACACAAGACACCGTGATTGATGAAGATCCAATTCGAAACATGATTAATGAAGCTTTTGGAGTTGATAGACACTGTGTAGATGAAGACAGTGCCCAGGATGTAGGAGGGACACCAAATGTAACTCAAGAAGGGCATGAAGCTAAAGAGTTTTATGAATTGGCAAGAGATGGAGAACAACCATTGTATGAAGGGTGCAAAAAATATTCTAAACTTGCTTTTATAGTGAAGTTGTATCACATCAAATGTTTATGTGGGATGACTGATAAGGCTATGACAATGATCTTAGAACTACTACAAGATGCATTTGAACATGCAAAGATTCCAAGCTCATTCTACGAGGCAAAGAAAACTATAGCGAAGCTTGGTTTGGACTGTGAAAAGATACATGCATGTCCAAATAATTGTATGCTGTATTGGGGTGAAGATGAAATTAGGCAAACATGTAAAGTATGTGACAAGTCCAGATGGAAATCAAGGAGAAAAGGTGGTGAGGTTGAGGCATCCAATGATGGAAGTAGCAAGAAAAAGGTGCCTGCAAAAGTTCTTCGTTACTTTCCACTAAAACCGCGTTTGCAAAGATTGTTTTTGTCTTCAAAGACTGCTGAGGATATGAGATGGAATTCTGTGGATATTAATAGCGATGGCATGATGAGGCATCCTAGAGATTCTGATGCTTGGAAGGCATTTGACTCAACAAACATCTCATTTGCATCAGATCCCCGGAATGTTCGCCTTGGATTGGCTACTGATGGCTTTAATCCATTTGGTAATTTAAGTACAAGTTACAGTATTTGGCCAATTATTCTCATACCTTACAACACCCCTCCATGGGTGTGTATGAAGCCAACATCTTTTATACTTTCAACGATAATTCCTGGTAAAAAAATGCCGGGAAATAATATAGATGTTTACATTCAGCCTTTAATCAAAGAGCTGAAAGAGTTATGGCATGATGGTGTAGATGCTTATGATGCTTCAACTCGAGAGATGTTCAAATTGCATGCAGCTTTGATGTGGACGATTGGTGACTTTCCTGGGTTGGGAACTCTTTCTGGATGGAACACGATATCTGAGGGCTAGCTTGTCCGACTTGTAACTTTGATTCTATTGCTTGTCGCGTGCCCCATAGTAAGAAATGGTGTTTTATGAGTCACCGTCGATGTGTTAATCAAAGACACAGATTTAGATTGAGCGAGGATTCGGTTTAATGGAGAACAAGACATGCAAATCCACCCAAAATGTTATCTGTTACGAAATCCTTGAACAAGTTAAGAATATCAATGTCACCTTTGGTCGAGTCTTTGAAATAGGTGGAAGGGGGAAAAGATCACGTGGTGGTGGGCGTACCACGCAAGATGGCACTCAACAAAGGAAAAAGAAAAGCATCTTTTTGAGCTACCATCTTTGGGAGCATAATTTATTGCGTCATAACCTTAACGTTATGCATATTGAGAAGAATGTGTGCGACAATGTCATATATACCTTACTAAATGATGCAAAATCAAAGGATCATATCTTTGCTCGGAAAGACCTTCAATCAATGGGTTTTAGGCACGAACTCTGGCCTGATGAAAATGGAAAGTTTCCTTTAGCTATTTATACATTGACTAAACAAGGAAAAAGGTCCTTTTTAACAACTTTGAAGAATATCACTGTGCCAGATGGTTATTCAAACGACTTTTCTAGGTGCATCGATGTGGATAATCTTCGAGTAAATGGGATGCTAAAAAGTCATGATTGTCATATATTGATGGAGAAATTTCTACCGTTGGCTATGCGAGTAGGATTGCCCAAGGAGGTATCGACAATTTTAATTGAGTTATCATCGTTCTTTAGGAAGATATGTGGTAAAGTGTTGAGCATTCCAGATTTAGACAAAATGCAACATGATATTGTGCTCACTCTATGCCACATGGAAATGTTATTTCTGCCTTCATTCTTTACAATCATGGTTCACTTAACTGTTCACCTTGTTGAGGAAGCTAAGCTTGGAGGTCCAGTATATTATCGGTGGATGTATCCTATAGAGAGGTAATTATGTGTGGTGATACTTCTTTTTGACTGAATAATGTTTAGAATGATTTTTAACAAAAATGTTTGTTATGATTTAGGTACTTAGGGTTGTTGAAATCCTATGTACGCAACAAGGTACGACCAGAAGGGTCTATAGCAGAAGGCTACCTAATGCAAGAGATTCTAACATTTTGTTCAAGATATCTAGATGATATCGAGACAAGATGGAATCGACCTAGGCGTGTAGATGATGAACCTAATGATATACAACCTAAAACACGAATGGATGAATTGTTCCCGCAAGTAGGAAAACCAATTGGCGGTTCTTCATACTTCATTCTTACATCCAAAGAAAAGCAACAAGCTCATCGTCATGTACTAACCAACTGCCCTGCAGTTGATCGCTATCTCCAGTAAGTACTTCTCAAAACAATGTACTCCCAGTTGATCGTTTTGTACATCTACTAACTTAAATCTATATAGGGAATTTAGAGATATTGTGCGGAGACAACTAAGGAGCCGTACAAGGAATCCTGCCGAGATAGATAAGAAGGTTCATAGAGAATTTGTTAACTGGTTCTCTAATCATGTAAGTGAAAAATCACTATGTTCAAAGTCATGTTCTTGGTAACTTGCATGTCGCTAACACTACAAATGTTTGTTTTTAGATTGTCAAAGATTTGAACAATCTTAGCGAGTCAGATAAAGACGTTCTTCTTTGTCTTGCTAGAGGTCCTATTAACAAGGCTAGGAGATTCATTGCATATAATGTCAAAGGATATAAATTTCGAACCTTGGCACTAGACGAAGGATTAAAAACTCAAAATAGTGGGGTTTTTGGTACATTTGGCACTAGAAGTTACTCAAGTAATAGTGATTCCCAAATGAGATTCGGAGGGGTGCCTTACTATGGGAAATTGATAGATATTATTGAACTTAATTACAATGGGGCATTCTTAGTTCCTTTATTTAAATGTCAGTGGGCTAATACCACTAACCCCAGAGGCATGAAAACAGATAATTTGGGTTTTACTTCAATTAATTTCACAAGACTTATACATACCGGTGATCATGAAGATGATGAACCATATATTAAAGCTTCAAGCGCAAATGGTTTTTATGTGGATGATGAGAAAGAAAAGGGTTGGATCATGCCTATTCATTTGAGGCCAAGAGACTTATATGACATGGGTGAAGAAGATGATGAGATCTTGGTTTCCAATGAGGTCTATCCATCACAAAACTTGGAACAAACATTTTCTGATGATCGAATATATTCAATTAGCAAGAGCCACTACAGATGATGATCCTCCAATATCAACCATTAATGAAAATATTGATGATTACAATGATAATATGATTGAGTAGCGATGACATAGGTAAAAAATGAAGTCTTTGTTTTTATTCTTTATTACTTGATTTTTGATGTTTGATGTGTTTCTTTGTCTTGATAGTTTTGTGTTATTCTTGTGCATTATATGTCTAATTCTCTTTCTTGCATTTTATAAAGATTATTAACATTATGGTTTTGTAGGATGCCTAAAAAGAAAAGGTTTACTCCCAGGACTCAGTCCATACCAGCTCAGATTCAAGCTAATACTTCGATTATGAGTGGAAGTGCATCACATGGTTCACCACATAGTGCACCTCCATCTCATACTATTCCAAATCTGCAGCCTATGCAAGATGAAAGCCAAAATCAGCAACCTACTTCCCCAGAAGTCCAACATACTCAGCCTACTCCCACAGAAAACCAGCCTACTCGCCCAGAAAACCAACGTCGTCCACCCACTTATAAGAGAAAGTCCGAAAAACATTGGACAGTTGATGTGATTGATATACAATTTGCATCTTAGTTTTTTATGAATTATTTGTTTTGGGACACTAATATTATCTTATAATTTGCATTTAGACGAGGATGGAGTACGTAAAGAAACACGTTTACGAGTTTGTGATTGGTTTGCGCTACCGAGTGGGAAGAAAGTGGTGCTCGAATGGAATGAGAATGGGCATGTTACCAAGTGACTTCAAACACAAGAGGGGGGTGAATTGTGATAGCGGTGCTTATAAAAAAAAAATTACAGATAAATTACTGAATTAAAAAAAAACTTGAAAGAAATAACTTGAAGAATAAATTGCAATAAATAAATGACAGAAAATAAATGACCGAAAAATAAATAAAGAACAAAAATAAATAAAGTGCTTGAATGATAAAGAGACAGAGAGCAAAGAAGAGCACGCAGCAAATTATACAGGTTCGGCCACCAAACACCCCTGTGGCCTACGTCCTGTCCCCAAAGCAAAGCACTATGGGATTTTCACTAAATCACTAGCTTTTAAATCAGGTTCAGCTAGAAACCTTTACAACTCTATACCAGAGCAATACGTTCAAGAGATATCACCTCTCTATGAACACCTTGGGATTCCTACCCAAAAAGAAATGATTTTCGCAAATAAAATGAGATGAGAAAGATACACTCAATAGTGCAGATATAACAAATTGAAGCTCAAATAATACAACTCAAATTATGTAGAATAAAAATAACTCTCAAAAAAATTGTGCTCAAATAAGTGTGAGTGATGGAGAATATTTGACAGAGTTTTAGCACAAAAATTAAGCACTTGTGTTTTTGTTAAAAACAATGCTCATGGTGCAGTGCTTTTATAGGCACTGACAGGAGCGTCACTTTAAGAGAAATGTCCGTTGCAGGATTTGTCCGTTGCAGGATTTGTCCGTTGCGTTTTGAATATGAAGAATTGAAAACACGGGGACGGAAAAGATTCTCGGACACCACTTGGTGTTCGACATCGTATTTCCATACGACCTATCCCCAGCTCGGCATACGACCTCCTCAGCTCGGCATACGACCTCTTCACAGCTCGGCACAGACACGACCTCCTCACAGCTCGGCACGCGACCTCCTCACAGCTCGGCACGCGACCTCCTCACAGCTCGGCATACGACCTCTCCACACAGCTCGGCACGAGACCTCAGCTCGGCACGCGACTTCCCCACAGTTCGGTACGCGACCTCAGCTCGGCACGCGACCTCAGCTCGGCACGCGACTTCCCCACAGTTCGGCACGCGACCTCAGCTCGGCACGCGACCCAAAACCCAAAGACTTGAGAAACTTTCATTCTTGATACGCGTCTTGGTATTCTTTTCCACTTTTTGCACGGTTGACTATTTACAAAGCTCCCTTTTGTCAATCATCAAAACCATCCTGTCAAGGCATGTATTCACAGACTCCCCCTTTTTGATGATGACAAACATCTCATGGAGGGAATTTAGTAAAATATAATCATGATATAGCAATGAGATATAAGCATTGTTTTTCAATAAAAGATATCAGAGTTTAAGCACAATATTTAGAAAAACTCCCCCTCACAATATGCATAATATAATTTACTCCGCCTAAATCATAAAACTCTCCTCCTTTTGTCAACATCAAAAAGCGGAAAAGATTAGAGGGAAAGGCATGTAAAACGTATGCATATACGTGTAACTAGATGGCGAAAAATAATAGAGTATCAAGGGTTCAATGAAGCATAAGAAATCCTTGGTAAAAAAAATATTCAGGGAGATAGCAAAAATAAAGCACTAGGATAAGAGTTACTAGTCCTCGTTCAACTCATTCTCATCATCAATTGTTTCCTCATCTTCACTGATATTAAGCGCATAATTGTTTGCAGTTAACATAACCTGCACAAACTTTTATTTTAACGATTACAGGAAGGACGGTTGCATTTCTCCACATTTAGTCTTGGTAACGGAACCTGCATAAAAATGTTAGCACACTCCAACGCCCAAGTTAGAACTTATTCATAATAAAATGCACTCACACGCAGTCATTCAATGCATGATTGATCTAAAATTCCTAACTCGGTTCTTATAAAAAAGAAGTTTTCTTTAGGCAAAGGTTTAGTAAAAATATCTGCGAGTTGTTTAGATGTTTCCACAAACTCAATCACACAATCTCCTTTTTGAACATGATCTCTAATAAAATGGTGCCTAATTTCTATGTGTTTGGTCCGGGAGTGATAAACCGGATTTTTCGTGAGGTTTATGACACTAGTATTGTCGCACTTAATTGGAACAGTTTTCAGATTGATTCCATAATCATTCAACTGTTGTTTCATCCAAATGATCTGTGCACAACAACTACCTGCTGCAATGTATTCCGCTTCAGCAGTGGACAAAGCCACACTGGCTTATTTCTTACTATGCCATGAAACCAAGGCATTCCCAAGTAAGTGACATGTCCCACTAGTGCTTTTTCGGTCCATTTTGCAACCCGCAAAATCCGAATCCGAGTATCCAACAAGTGTGCAGTCAGCACCTTTGGGGTACCATAAACCCATAGTTTGTGTGCCAGTGAGATATCTCATGATGCGTTTTACCGCTAAGAGATGTGATTCCTTAGGATTTGCTTGAAAACGTGCACACATACAAACACTAGACATAATATCCGGACGACTTGCAGTGAGATAGAGAAGAGATCCTATCATACCTCGATACTTACTTACTTCGATCGACTTACCACCTTCATCTTTGTCAAGATAGCATGATGTGCTCATTGGAGTTGAGATTTCTTTGGCGTTGCTCATTCCAAATCTTTTAAGCAACTCCTTGCAATATTTGGATTGATTTATAAAAATTCCTTCTGTTGTTTGTTTGATTTGGAGACCAAGGAAGTAGTTGAGCTCTCCCATCATGGACATTTCAAACTCACTTTGCATGATTTTGGAAAAATCTTCACACAAGGACTCATTAGTAGCACCAAAGATGATATCGTCAACATAAATTTGAACAAGTAAAATGTCATGATTTTTGTGTTTAATGAAAAGAGTGGTATCAACTTTTCCTCTTTCAAAACCTTTTTTAAGTAAATATTTGCTCAACCTCTCGTACCAAGCTCTCAGAACTTGTTTTAAACCATATAAAGCCTTTTTCAATTTGAAAACATGATTTGGAAATTCAAAATTTTCAAAACCGGGAGGTTGATCAACATATACTTCTTCTTGAATAAAGCCATTAAGAAATGCACTTTTAACATCCATTTGAAAAAGTTTGAAATCCATGATGTATGCAAATGCGAGAAGCATGCGAATAGCTTCTAATCTAGCCACGGGTGCATAGGTTTCATCGAAATCTATGCCCTCTTGTTGGTTATAGCCTTTTGCAATAAGTCTAGCTTTATTTCTAACAATGATACCGTTTTCATCAAGCTTATTGCGAAAGACCCATTTGGTCCCAATGACTAGGTGATCTTTAGGCCTAGTGGACAAGTTCCCAAACATCATTTCTCTCAAATTGATTTAATTCCTCTTGCATAGCAAGGGTCCAATGCTCATCAAAGATGGCTTCATTGACGTCATTTGGTTCAATTTGAGAGACAAAGGCCATATGATGACATGCATGATTAAGAGAGTTTCGAGTCGTTACCCCTTTTGAGATATCACCTATTATGTTGTCAAGAGGATGGTTCTTTGAGACTCTCCATTCCTTTGGAAGATTTGAGTGAGAGAGTTCTTGAGAGGGTTGAGGCAAGGACTCTTGATCCTCCTTTTGAACTTTTGATCTCTCTTGTTCCACTAAATAGGTATCTCCTAACACTTCTGCAAGATCATCAACACTTTCTTCTACTGAAGATTTGGGGTTAGATTCATCAAAAGAATCATGCACAGATTCTTCAACAGTTAAAGTACGTTTATTAAAAATTCGAAAGGCTTTACTAGAAGTGGAATATCCAAGAAATAAACCTTCATCAGCTTTAGCATCAAATTTACCAAGGTTATCTTTACTGTTATTTAGAACAAAGCACTTACATCCAAATACGTGAAGGTGGGAAATGTTGGGCTTCCTTCCCTTGTAAATTTCATAGGGCTTTTGTTTTAGAATAGGTCTTATGAGGACTCTATTCATTACATAACATGCGGTGCTTACCGCGTCTGCCCAGAAATACTTAGGAAGGTTGGTCTCATTGAGCATCGTCCTCGCAAGCTCTTCAAGAGACCGATTTTTCCTTTCCACCACTCCATTCTGCTGTGGTGTTCTTGGTGCAGAAAAATTATGCTCAATTCCATTTTCAGTACAAAAGGCCTCAAATGCCTCATTTTGGAATTCCCCACCGTGATCACTTCGGATGGATACTATGTTCATTCCTTTTTCATTTTGGATAACTTTAGCAAGTTTACGAAAGGCAGCAAAAGTGTCATTTTTATGAGAAATAAATAAGGTCCATGTATAGCGAGAATAGTCGTCCACAATAACAAGAGCATAGTAATTGCCACCAAAGCTTTTAGTTCTAGAAGGGCCAAATAAATCTATATGTAAAAGTTGTAAAGGCCGATTTGTTGAAACAATATTTTTAGATTTGAAAGAAGCCTTTACTTGTTTTCCCTTTTGACATGCATCGCAAAGTTTATCTTTTTCAAAGCGGAGCTTTGGTAAGCCAATTACTAAGTCCTTTCGAACCAATTTATTAAGATGATCCATGTGAATATGAGCCATTCTTCTATGCCATAGCCAAGATTCATCCTCTTTACTAATAAGACAACATGCATCATTTGAAGGTATTTTATCTAAATCAAGCATATAGATATTTCCAATTCTAGGTCCAATAACAATAACATTTTCATTTATAGAATCCATGACCATGCATTTTGAAGAATCAAAAACCACTTTGTTTCCTTTATCACAAAGTTGACTAATGCTTAGCAAATTATGCTTCAAACCATCCACATACAAAACATTTTCAATAGTGGGATTAGGACTCTTACCAATAGAACCAATCCCAAGAATTTTACCTTTGTTGTTGTCACCATACCGGACATAACCACTATTCTTAGGTACCAATGAGGAGAACTTGCTTTTGTCTCCTGTCATGTGCTTTGAACAGCCGCTATCAAGATGCCAATTTAAGTCCTTGGCTTTCAAGCACACCTACAACAACAGATTAATTTTTAACCTTTGGTACCCAAACTAAGTTGGGTCCAGATGAGTTAGTTTTTGGCAAAGTACCCTTTGGAATCCATATCTTTTTGCCAACCACATTCTTGTTCTTTCTAATATTGCAAATGGAGGCAGTGTGACCATTTCTACCACAGTGAAAGCATTTAATGAAAGCGCTGCTTGAAGTGTTGTTGTGATTGACAAATTTAAAGGATTTTTCATGCGTTTGTGGATTATAACCCAAACCGGCTTTTCCAAAAGTACCCTTTTGTTTTCCCAATAGAATGTTTAAGTTATCCCTTCCCATGGTAAATTTGGCAAGGGTGTTTTCCAAATCTTCAATCTTGTTTTTCAAAACATTGCATTCATCACACTTGAAAGTATCAATCTTTTGGTTTTCACAAAAGGTGCAAGTAGAAATTTCAGTCACAACAACTTGTTTTTCCTTAAAAACTTCCATCTCTTGGTTTAAGAAAATAATTTTAGATTCAAGAGAAGAGATGGTTTTCTTAGAAGAAGAAATAATTTTTCGAAGTCTAGTCGTTTCATTATTTAATTCTTCACAAGTAATAAGCAGCTCATCATAAGTTAAAGGAGATTCGAGTTCAAGAGCATTTACCTCATCCTCCTCGTGTTTTGCCATGAGACATAAGTTGGCCTCCTCATTTTCTGATTCATCAGACGAGTCCATATCATTGTCATCCCAGGCAATGTAGGCTCTTCTTCCTTTTGATTCCTTTTGTGGTCTTCTATCAAATTTTTCGTTTTTCTTCTGACCATGAGGGCAGTCGGGTTTTATATGTCCCTCTTGACCACACTTGTAGCAAGTTGGATTAAAAGAAGTTCCTTCCTCATTTTTCTTTTGAGGGTTTTGTACCTTGCCCGTTCTCCCCTTTTTCCTCATGAACCTTTTGAACCTTCGAACCATCAGACTTATGTCTTCCTCATTCTCATCTAGACTATCATTGTTGTCAGATTCCTCTTTTTCATTTACGATTGCTTTGAGAGCAATTCCTTTCTTTTTCTTATCACTTTCTTCACTCTCAGTGAGTCGATTTAGTTCAAGTTCATGTTCCTGCAATTTTCCAAACAAGGTTGCCAATGATATAGTAGATAAATCTTTAGATTCAGATATAGCAGTAACCTTGGGTTGCCAGTTTCTATTTAAACATCTAAGAACTTTATTAATTAAATCTTCATTACTGAAGACTTTCCCAAGAGCTCTGAGATGGTTTATTATATGGATGAACCTTTTTTGCATATCTTGTATGTTTTCACTTTGTTTCATCCTAAATAACTCATACTCATGGGTTAATGTGTTCATTCGAGCCCTCTTGACCTCGGTAGTACCTTCATGGGTCAATAGAAGGGTGTCCCACATTTCTTTAGCAGTCTTGCAATTTGAGACCCTATAGAACTCATCGTAGCTTAAAGCAGAAGTGATGATGTTCTTAGCTTTCAAATTGTATTGGACCTTTTCTTATCATCTTCGGTCCAAAGTGATCTTGGTTTGTCTACCACTGCATCATTAATTGATTGAGTGGGGACAAATGGACCATTTTCCACAGCATCCCAAATATCAAGATCAACACCCTCAAGAAAGATTTGCATTCTATCCTTCCAATAACCATACCCCTCACCATTGAAAAATTGGGGTCTGTTCATGGAGGTTCCCTCGTTATTGTTTGAAGTCATTCTCTTGAGACGGTTAAGTCCTTTATACAAGAGTCTAGCTCTGATGCCACTTGTTACCAAGTGACTTCAAACACAAGAGGGGGGTGAATTGTGATAGCGGTGCTTATAAAAAAAATTACAGATAAATTACTGAATTAAAAAAAAAACTTGAAAGAAATAACTTGAAGAATAAATTGCAATAAATAAATGACAGAAAATAAATGACCGAAAAATAAATAAAGAACAAAAATAAATAAAGTGCTTGAATGATAAAGAGACAGAGAGCAAAGAAGAGCACGCAGCAAATTATACAGGTTCGGCCACCAAACACCCCTGTGGCCTACGTCCTGTCCCCAAAGCAAAGCACTATGGGATTTTCACTAAATCACTAGCTTTTAAATCAGGTTCAGCTAGAAACCTTTACAACTCTATACCAGAGCAATACGTTCAAGAGATATCACCTCTCTATGAACACCTTGGGATTCCTACCCAAAAAGAAATGATTTTCGCAAATAAAATGAGATGAGAAAGATACACTCAATAGTGCAGATATAACAAATTGAAGCTCAAATAATACAACTCAAATTATGTAGAATAAAAATAACTCTCAAAAAAATTGTGCTCAAATAAGTGTGAGTGATGGAGAATATTTGACAGAGTTTTAGCACAAAAATTAAGCACTTGTGTTTTTGTTAAAAACAATGCTCATGGTGCAGTGCTTTTATAGGCACTGACAGGAGCGTCACTTTAAGAGAAATGTCTGTTGCAGGATTTGTCCGTTGCAGGATTTGTCCGTTGCGTTTTGAATATGAAGAATTGAAAACACGGGGACGGAAAAGATTCTCGGACACCACTTGGTGTTCGACATCGTATTTCCATACGACCTATCCCCAGCTCGGCATACGACCTCCTCAGCTCGGCATACGACCTCTTCCGCGGCTCGGCCAGACCACGACCTCCTCACGGCTCGACGCGCGACCTCCTCACGGCTCGACGCGCGACCTCCTCACGGCTCGGCATACGACCTCTCCACCGCGGCTCGGCCGCGAGACCTCACTCGACGCGCGACTTCCCCACGATTGATGCAGCGACCTCATTTCGACGCCGACCTCAGCTCGGCATGCGACTTCCCCACAGTTCGGCACGCGACCTCAGCTCGGCACGCGACCCAAAACCCAAAGACTTGAGAAACTATCATTCTTGATACGCGTCTTGGTATTCTTTTCCACTTTTTGTACGGTTGACTATTTGCAAAGCTCCCTTTTGTCAATCATCAAAACCATCCTGTCAAGGCATGTATTCACAGGTCAGCCAATTGGAGAAGCCGCTGGCCTTTTGGGTGGAGCTTTAGGATCAATTGCTGCCAACTTTGATGACTTCCCTATTAGCTATAAGCGGTGGCCAAAGGTTCCATCGGCTTACAAGGAGAGCGTTTGGAACTATCCTATAAAGGTATGGATATAATTGTACAAATTATGATGGTTTATTTATCTTTGTTTACTAAGAGTTCATTTGTTTGATGAAGGCAAAATTTGATGTAAATGATGGGGTTCATAAAAAGTACATCATTGAAAACATTGGCAAAAAATGGAAGGACAATCGGGTGCGACTGTTTGCAGAATTTTATGATGAGACTCTTAGTTGGGAAGCTAACCTTGAGTCGCGGCCAGATGGCATGCCTATAGAGCAATGGGATGCTTTTCTGTCATATCGACTGAGTGAAAAAACTATGGTAAGAGGTGATGTGTTAAAAATGTTCTAATAAAATTTATGATATACTAAGTTGTTTTTTCCTTAATATTTAGGTATTTGTGAAAAAAATGCTGCAAATAGACAAAAACAAACTATTCCTCATACACTTGGGTCGAAAACAATTGCCAGGAAAAAGCATGAACTGGTATCATTTATATATTATTTTAATGCTTTTATATTCTTAAATTTAAATTGATTATTTGATGATATTACTGATATGATACACGATGTTAGGAAATTCAAACTGGTAGACTTATAGCAGAGGAGAAATGTATTCCATTACTCACACAAGAAAAGATGGAACTTTTGTTAACGAAGAAGCAAAACAAAAGAGTGTGAGTTCTTTTGTCATTTATTTCAAAGTTAGAAATGATTGTATTAAAGTTTTGTATTCCTAATTACATATTTGCCAATTTATATATAGGAGCAACTACATGAGCTAATGAATGATACATCTTCTGAAAATGATGCCTATCTTGATGTGTTTGGAAAAGAGCACTCGGGACGTGTACGAGGCATGGGGTTTGGTATTACCCCCACTCAAGCCTTTGGACCCACTTACCGATATGGGAGCTCGAGTTCATCATCATCTGCTGGTCCTTCATCATCTGAGTTTGAAAAGATGAAGTTAGAATTGCAAGCAAGTAATGAAAAAGTTGAAGCCTTACAGCAAGAGGTATCAAAATTTCGAACTGTAGAACAACAAGTGGCTTATCTTATGCAAGCCTTTGGTGGTCAATTTCCACCTAATCAGGTAAGAATATCAAAATACCTTAAATATGCACTTGTAATCATATATTGAATTTGGTTGTGATATTGAATTTGTGAGTGCATAATTTCTGGTTTTAGTTTTTTGGTTTTGTTGGTGCAATTTGGTTTTGAGCGGAATTTCACCCTGTGATTATTTGATATCAATCTTCTTATCTAAATTAAAATTAAGACCCTAGCATATAAATTCACGTTCCCCAGGAACCAAACATTGCTTATTTCTATATCCTCCTCACCAACTCTGTAATATGACCTGTGGCAAACATTCCCTAACATGGACCTTCAATTCTACAACTCACTAGTCAAACTAGATATTAATGACT
Source organism: Calophaca sinica (assembly GCA_037113605.1). Classification (NCBI taxonomy): domain Eukaryota; kingdom Viridiplantae; phylum Streptophyta; class Magnoliopsida; order Fabales; family Fabaceae; genus Calophaca; species Calophaca sinica. Next base: position 93,603,271 of record CM073732.1, on the reverse strand, counting down.
AAGAAAAAGTTTGAACGTGAACACAAGAAGGGGGGGTTGAATTGTGTTGAAAACTTTTCGCAAACTTAATGTTAAAAACACTTAGAATAAAAGTTTCTCAAAAACTGTTTGTTAATCGGACGGTGAAAATAAACCGGACGCTGAAAATCAGTTTGTCAAAACTTGTTTTTAACTCAACAAGATAGACATGAATAGAAAGCGAAAGCAGAGACACGAATTTATACTAGTTCACTACCAAACTGGTAGCTACATCTAGTCCCTTCGTTCCTGAAGGATTTTCCACTATAATCAGACTGATTACAATTTCCTCAAGAGTATTCTACTGTCACAACTTGACAATACTCTCAACTTCTCAAAAGCGACTCGATCTGATCGAGCCTTTGAGAATACAGCCTAAACTAGGCCAAAACAAACTTATACAAGTGAGTTGAAATACAGTTGAAAATAACTCTCACAGAGAGGATAAAAGATTAAGCTCAACTAAAGAAAAACTTTCTTAAAGAAAGGGTCGGACGTCAATTGATTCAAGAGTCCGTAGACTTGATTGCTCATGTAAGCGATGTATGTTCTCGTGAATTTCAGCAAGTTTTTTCACAGAATGTTCTCTCTCTATTTTCTTCAATGGATACCATGAGGTATATATAGGAGTTCCAAGGCTATGACCGTTAGAGTAAAAATGGCTCCTAACCATTGACTAGAGTAAATTCAAAAAATGCTGTTTCTTTCTTGCTTTTCAGAGAATGTCCCAGTAGTCCATGTTACCGTTTTTCTTGTCTGTACGATTTTTGTCTTGTAGTTAAAGATTTCAACTTTGATATCTCTTACACCGATTTTAGCGCTCAAGATCAATTTTGAGATCCGTTCTAAAGACTTCTGAGAGGTAGAGCAGCAACGTGACTAACACGTGATTTGAAGTGAGGTTCAGACGCTCGCTCAGAGTTGGAAGTTCGGACGCTTGTAGCAATAGGATAAGCATAGTGTATAAAGAGGAATTTCCAGACGCTCACTAGGATGAGCCGGATGCTGATAAATAGAATGAATCCTTCTCTTGAGAATTACTTTCTTCTTGCTTGAGTGGCTTAGAAAAAACATATTATTAGTATCTGCACACTTCAAAAAATGTTAGAACATAAATTGTTCTCTTGTGAATATTTTGTTATCATCAAAATTAATGAGGGTCTAAACATCTCAATCGTTTAGGTTCCAACAAAGTTCAGGTAAAATAAATTCACATGTCAAAAATGCTTTCATTTACCTTTAGAATAGAAGATTATTGGAACATAACAAAGTTGATAATGGGAATCAAATAAATCAGGTTTGATCAGGACCCATTATATAATAACTTTTTTCAAGTATGATGACAGCTAAATTAGACATATACTGTAAATTACTCTATAATATTTATTCAATCTGACCCTGCCTTGCATGCACAAAAAAGGACTTAGAAGAGGTCAAGCTTATCCTATGAGGTTGAAGGAATGCAAAAAATAGTAAGCGAGGGATTAGATAATCTGTGTAAAGAACTGAGTTTAGATTTCATAGAATTGAATTACACCAGTAACTGAGCAACCAACTAGTAGTCATTGGTTTGTGACAGCTTGTAACTAAATGCAACACTTGCACTATGTAGAAGCTAACTACTCTAACAGAGCTTAGATTGTATTGTCAAAACTAGTCATGTAATCCACCAACTATCATCAAACAGTTTCTTAAGGTCTTTTATAGCAATTTGGATATGCTAAGTTTTGATTCCCATAATTGTAGAGGTTATTAACAAATACTGGGTTTGGTTTGGAAATTAATATTGGATAGTTTGTGATGGATGTAGTTCAAGCCAAGGGTTGCAGAAGCTTGGTTTTATAGTGTTTAACTCGAGACCAAGAAGTAAAAGAGAAAGGAAAACTTGTTTTGAACGGTTTCTCTTCTCTAAAAACCAATTATGTATGGCTTTACCTGGAAGTGATTCTTGCTTATATGCTCAATTTTTTTTTCTAACATTAGACTTGCTTTTAACTTGTTAGAGCTCACTGTGTTCTATGCTATTTCTGTTGAAGCCGTTCCCTGAAAAAATGTATTGATTTGATGATTCTTGTTTTGTATGTGTTTTATTTGAATAAAAGAAAGTAATTGAATCCATTTTCCCTCCTATAGATTTTTTTTCCCTTCAAAGAGCACGTAACTAAGTGGGTAAGACTTGAGAAAATTAAAAACTGGTTTATTACACACGTTTATTACTACCAAACATGAATTCTTGTCACTCCAAAATTTCAGTTCTTCATTCTACTCTGCAATTATGTATGATTCTGTTGTGCCATGTTTGTAACGTTGTTGTGTTTTAAAAGTGTAACTGTCAGATTTGTACTGTCAGATTCGTTGCAAACTGCACTATGGTGCTCTATTATTTTCAATTAATTTTCTTGAAAGTGTGTTTAATATTTGTTTTTATTTTACATTTTCAGGCTTCAGATTTAGGATCACCTGCAGAAGTGAGACGTTCTTCAAATGCCAGTCACGATCTCCCAAGTCATGGAGATGGATCTCAAAGTGCTTAGTTTTTTAGGATTTATTAAACGGTTATTTCTTAGGGATTAAACTTATATTTTTGTATAATTGCACTTGATTATGGATGTACGTTTGTTGGAATTTTTCTGTTATCTTATTTTGCAACCGAGATTCAACTTATATTTTGTATAACTGTACTTGATTATGGATTTATGTTTGTTGGAATCCTAGTGTTATCTTATTTTGCAACCAATGTATCATCTTCTTTATAATTAATTTTTGATGTTTTAAATATTGTGATGGTATAATAGTTATATATTCGGCTAGTCAAATAATTAAAAAAAATTAGATAATTTAAATGATTAAAACAACAAATTATCTGTCTGATTTAAAAAAAAAACGCTCACAAAAAAAAACGCTTAGCGGCGGTTTAAAACCGCCCCTAAATACCATAACAGTGGCGTGCTTTTTGCTAACCGCCACAAACTGTCCATATTGGCAAAGTTGACCACTCGAACCTGCGGCGGTCAAACCGCCGCTAAACGAAACGCCGCCAAATGCAACTGTCGGCGGTTATTCCAGCAGTTGGTCTGAACCGCCGCAAATTGGCCTGCCGACCGTGTAAATAGCAGCGGTTTTCCAACCGCCTGGAGGTGTAATCTGCGGCAGTTCTAACCGCCGCCAAACGCCTCTGAAACCGCCGCAATCAACCAAAATTCTTGTAGTGTCATATGTATCCAATTATATAAAATATTATTGACATTTGAAAATATTAGAGTAAGTAAACTAATATTTCGCACTCACATCATGCTTTCAAACAAAATATATTTAAATATTTCAACTCTTGTATATATTTGAATAATATATATTAATATAACTACTAGTTAAAAAATATTCAAATAATGACACTAAACTTTCAAGTGAAAATCAAGATTAGCTTCAAAATATCTGTTGTCCGATACTTTAAAATTTCAACTCGCATATATCTAATATGATAATGCAGCTAAATAGAGATGCCTTTTATTTCTCAGTTAATTATTTTTACATAATAATCCAAATATTTCCTTTCAAGGAATTATGACATAAGGGAATATATATCACCCAAAAAGTAATAATAACATGCAAACCAATCATATCTGAGCATTAAAAGAAAAGAGTAATTATCTTGACTACAAGAAGGACAAAAATAATCATTAGGTAAAAAGATTTTATGATCATTTAATAAGTGTCAATGTGTATTTTCAATAATACATCGCATCATAGTTGAACTGGGATGACCAAGACGATTATGTCAAAGCATAAAAGTTATAAGATCTGAGCACTTTAAGTACATATGATTTGACTCTGTCATCCTTATTTTTGTAAAATATAATCCAACGAGAAATCTTAAAATTTCTTTATTATAAACTTTTAAAACAATAGAGATATTCCAAATCTCCCTCATTTTTGTTCCAAATGTTACTTATTGCGACGTATATCTTTGAAACTTAGTAGATTTCTTTGGGATCTACTAGAATACAACGCATCATCAATAGATAATTTTGTCCAATTTGGGAATATATCATATGCTCTTCTGGAGCCTTCGATTATATTTGCAATACCAGATACAATATCAACATTAATTTCAGCTAATGTTAATTGTTTCTTAATACAAATAATTGTGTAGGTTGTGTCACTTTCAACTAAATATTGGCACTTCTGGACCAAAAAGATTACTATTATTGTTCGTGCATCTATCGTTTTAAACAATTACGCGTGGATCCATTATTGGTACTTCAAGACCAATTTCACAATTACTTAAAATCTCATATTTGTACTTCAAGACCAATTTCGCAGTTACTTGAAATTTTGTACTAGTACTTCAAGACAAATTTACGATCAATTCATATTTTAAATTACTTGAAATCGTGTATTGGTACTTCAGGACCAATAAAAGGCAAAGAGTTTTGGCTATTCATTTGTTTTGGTACTTCAGGACTAACTGTGAGACAAAACTTACAAATACTGAAAAATAGTGTCTATTTAATCTTGACGTAAAAAAAATATGTATACATAAATTCTTACTTTAAAAAGAAGCATACATAAAGATTGCTACACCGTTAAAGACTTGATCGTGCTTGGTAGCAATTGACGTGAATACTACGTGCTTGATGCTACACCTGAATGTAGTACTCTTCAGCTTTTATTTGGTGCTAAGAAAGGTTATCTCATCGTTTTTTCTAGGGACATAAGATTTTTTGCACTTGTACGTGTGTCTTTATGAATTTCAAGCAAACAATTCAACTTTTCATTTCATGAATCAACTAATAAAAGATTTTCTCCATTTTTTTAATTAAAAATCGACATAACCAAATACATATTATTTGTAAGAACATGATCAAATGCATAATTTTCATAATCAAAATTTGAACACCAAACATAAATTTAAAAATATGCATTTCAAATTTCAAATACATAATCACCATATTAAACGTCATATCTTTATAGCAACAAATTTTGAACGATTAATTAAAGATTGTATCAGAAAAATAATATCTTTATATAGCAACAAAATTTCCAAAATATATTAAAGATCACATCTTTATATAAAATAAGGATAAGGATTCTGAAAATATATGAATCACAATAACAAGAATTACAATAAATCACATACACAAATATCCAAATTTATATGAAAACATGTAAACAAATTAATGATAATATCTTTTGCAAAGAACATATGTCTTTGCAAATGGTTAGACTAGTTCTTCAGGAACTATAATTTAACGACTAGTACTTTAGGAACTAGAATTCAAAGGTTAATTCTTCGGGAATTAACATGTAAAGATCTCATCTTTAATATGAAAATATGCAACGAGATTCAAATGTTAGTTCTTCAGGAACTATCATGTAAAGATACAATCAATAATTTTTTTTTTCACTTTTCTTTTGTTTCAAATTATATTAAGATCGAATCTAGTTCTTCTAGAACTTACGTAGTGTTGAAATAATCGTGATATTCTTTGGGAACTATACGCAGCACTAAAAAAATTATGATTTTTTTCAGGAACTATGCGTAGTGCTAAAAAAATTGTAAAGTTTTTCAGGAACTTTTGTCAGCGCTAAGAAATTATAAAGTTCTTCATGAACAAATCTCGTGCTATAAAGTTCTTCAGGAACTTTTCTATCCAATACAAAATTTCATTCATGGTCTAAAAGTCTAGTTCTTCAGGAACTATTACACAAATTTTCATATAATGATGACCAAGAAAACTTATAGTTTTGTGCAATCCTACAGGGATGCTTGAATATGAAATTCTTTCAGAATTCTATCAAAATTCTTATACACAATATGATAATCATATAATCAGACAATATGAGAATAAAATTTTCATGAAAAAACCCAAATAACATGAAAAACAAAAATACTAGAAAAAACATGATCTTCCAAATAGTGTGAGAAAGAAAACGAGTTCTTTCAATAAAATCTCTTTTAGCAATTACTCGTATGGTAGAGTCTCGTGGTGATAACGTGTTGTAAATAGAAAAGAAAGTGGAGAGACAAGACAATAAAAATATAGACTAAAAGATCGGTTCTTCAGGAACTAAGATTCAAAGGCTAGTTCTTCAGGAACTATCGATAATTTTTGTATTGATAATGTGATGAAGTGTGTGTGCAAGGAGAAACCTAATAGCCATATTTATAGAGATAATGGACTACTAGTTATGGACCAAATCTAGGGATATGGTAAAGATATAATGAGATAATAAATTGATATAGTCATCCACTAAATCTACATATTTATAACATTTATGAGATTTGTACGCTAAGAATTGGTAACCGGATCCACCAAGTCACTAACACAAAGGTCCTCCAATCCTTCCACTAGATTACTCAAAATCTTGGTTATTAAAACGAGCAGAGACAGTAGGTCCGACCGATTGGTTGCAGGAACCACTGTGTCGATCCGGGTGACCCTTCATAAGTGGTCAAGGCAGAGAATCGCCGTCCAATGGAGGAATCAAGAAATCGACCGGTCCGGGGTCGAACCGGTTTTTTTTTTTTTTGAAAATTTTTAATTGCCTTTATTAAAAAAAGGCTAAATAGCACTTTTGGTCTCTTAACTTTATTTTAGTTTCGTTTTGGTCCCTTAACTATTATATTTTTCATTTTGGTCCCTTAAGTTACAAAAATACGACACTTTCGTCCCCTAACTTTTTTTTCTTCATTTACGTCCCTTAAGTGTCCCTTAAGTTACGAAAGTTATGCCAAATTCGTCCCTTCCGTCTGTAATCTTTTTAAACAATAAAGTCAAAATCATGCTCTAATCAGAGTTCTTATTAATGAAGTAACATGATAAAAGGTAATGGAGCAAAAAAAAAGTGTTTCAATGACCTATACACACAAAATAAAAGGATTATAAACACAAGGGACGAAAGCGGCGTATTTTTGTAACTTAAGGGACCAAAATGAAAAATATAACAGTTAAGGGACCAAACGAAAAATAAAATAAAGTTAAGGGACCAAAAGTGCTATTTAGCCTTAAAAAAATCGATTTTGGTCTCAACAGGGCTTGAACCCCTATCCTCAAGGCCTCAACAAGCCATCTTACCACTAGGCTACATGTTATTTTGTGTATAAATTGAAATGTTATATATATATATATATATATATATATAAAATAATATTTTATTAGTCCCAGTATGACCCCAGTTCGACCCCGGTCCAACCCCAAAACCCTGAACCTTTGCCTACTCCGGTTCAATACCCGTTCCAATTTTAATTACCTTGCTCACAATACATGGGTTATCCAGTGCTCTCAACCATGGATCTTGCCACACATTCACCTGCTTTTTACCCTCCACCCGCTATCTCATACCCCCCTTGACCACTACCTGTGAAGCAAAGATGCTACACCACACATATCTTAGGCTATGGCCCAAACTAGCCCCCAAAAAATTCCCTTTTGGATCTGGCTTTGAAGACTCTAGATACTATAGCATCTTGGTTAGTTGCAAGCTTCCGACCTGCTTCCCTAGCATAGCCAAATTGAAGCCATAAAAATGACGGAACCCCATTCCTCCATATTCTTTCCTCACTGCCAACCGTTCCCAACTGAGCCAGTTTATACCTCTTGATGTGCCTCTATTTGAACCCCACCAAAAAGAATTAATCATTCGTTGCATTTCCTCCCTTAACGAAGTAGGAATCAAAAAAGTACTTATGCAATAAGAAGGAATTGCCTAAGGCACAGATTTTATCAGCACTTCCCTACCAGCTTTGGATAAATTCTTACCGGTCCAATGTTGGATTTTCCTCCAATTCCTGTCTTTGAGATAATTGAAAACAGACTTCTTTTTACGTCCCACCATAGATGGCATGCCTAAATATTTGCCTGTACCCAGAGCCTCCTGAACACTTAGCACTCCAACCACCATTTGTCTCATAGGAAGCATTGTATTTTTGCTGAAAAAGATCTTCGACTTGTGCATATTAACAGCTTTACTTGAAGCTTTCTCATAGGTTGTTAGGATCTCCTTCATTTTGAGGCTCTCCTTTTCATTTGCCCTAAAAAAAAAATCGTCAGCAAACAATAAGTGTTGGAGGATGGGAGTTCCTCTACACACTTCGATACCATGGATATCACCCCTTGCTTTAGCTATTTTTATAAGGGTAGTAAAGCCTTCTGTACAAAGGATAAACAAGTAAGGGGAAAAAGGATCTCCTTGTCGCAGGCCTCTCCCAGGTTTAATAGGCCCAACCTCTTCACCATTCATCAAAATAGAGTATTTGACTGAATCCAATCATAAAATCACCTAACCAACCCATTTTTGGTGAAAACCCATCTTCAACATAATACCCGTCAAATACTTCCAATCCACTCTATCATATGCTTTACTAATATCAATTCCTTTCCAGCTATTTTACGCTTCATGTGGTGAATAATTTCTATAGCAACTATCACGTTATCCTAAATGGATCTATTCTCCATAAATGCTGATTGTTCAGATGATATACACTTTGGTAAGAGTGACTTCAATCTATTAGTCAGCACCTTAGAAATTATTTTGTAAACAATGTTACACAAAGATATGGGTCTTAAATCCTTTATAGATGATGAGCTATCCTTTTTAGTAATGACAACTATATTTGTATCATTAAGATGAGGTGGAAAATTACCTTGTTCAAACCAAGATATGCCCGCATGAAAAATCTCAACTCCACACAAACCCCAGAAGCGCTTATAGAATGCTAGATTTAAACCATCCGGACCCGGAGCCTTGCCAGAATGCAATTGAAAGAGTGCTTTCTTAAACTCCTCCATGCTAAACGGTGCAATAAGAGCTTCATTATCTTCAAAAGAAATATAGTTTCCTACATGATCCAGGATTGGATTAGGAGTGTTGTCAACTTGTGTGAAAAGATCATCAAAATAGCTTCTAGCCACGTCGCATAACTCATCTTGACTGCAAGCTATACTCCGGTCATCTCGTTCAAGCTGGGTGACTTCATTATGTTTTTTTTTTCTGGATGTAGCAACTGCATGAAAGAATTTTGAGTTGGTATCATCATCTCGAAGCCAAAAACTTTTGCTCTTGCTACCAAAAAGCTTCTTCTTGAGCTAACAAAGAACTGAGCTTCTCTTGAACTTCTTTGTATCTAATAGCTGCACCTTCACTCCTATCCTTCCGTAATAAATCAAGCTCCTTTTTGCACTCATCAATGTCCTTATGGTAACGCATACAGAGCTTTCTTCCCCACAAATTCATCTCCTCTGTGCAACATCTCAATCTATTCACCACTTCACCTCCTTCTCCCTTCAACTATCTGTATTAACCACCTGTTGCAGCTCTTGTTCATCTAACCAAGAGTTTTCAAAACGGAATGGACGAAAATGCCGTCTTCTACGACGATCAAAAAGATTCGGAATGGTTGAGTGATCTGACCTATCCGCTATGGCGTTGATAAGCCTACACCTCGGGAAAATATCCATCCACTCTTGTGTAAGAGCTCTATCCAGCCTTTCCTCCTTTGATTGTTCTGTGCCTCTACTTTTCCACCATGTGAATTGGTAGGCCTCCATTGGTAAATCATGTAATTGACAATCCATCACTACTTCTCTGAATCCACTTATTAGCCATGGTGGGTGATCTATTCTACTTCTCTTGTCTGCAGTAGAAAGAATATCATTAAAGTCCCCAATTATACACTAGGTAAGGAGTTGTCCCTTGATAGAGAACGCAACAAGTTCCATGATTCTGTATGCCTCCCACTCTCAGGGTAGCCATAGAACATGGTGAATCGCCATCTAGGTCTGTCTTGATTTATAACCTCCATGTTGATAAAATTTTGAGAGTAATTGATAATGCGACAATCAAATGGTTGGCACCACAAGAGATCTAAACCACCACTCCTGCCAACTGCAAATGACGAGTCAAAAGCCAATCTGACACGAATTTCTTCAATTTTATTTGCTTGTACCAATGTTTCACACAAAAAATTTACGTCCGGTTAGTACGTCCGAACGAGGTCACGAAGAGACGGAACTGCTCTCGGGTTGCCCAGGCCTCGACAATTCCAACTGAGAAGACTCGTGATCCCTGACAGGCCTGCTTGCCAAGTCCCGGCACTAAGAGATGGAACTGCTCTCGGGTTGCCCAGGCCTCGACACGTGATTATTGCCTTCAATTTCCTCTTGAATATTTCCATTACGACGATGTTTTTTGTCCCCCTCATTCAATTCCGTAGCCACACATTCCTCTTCGGTCATAATCTGGTCATCATCAATAGCATTTAAGACCACCTGCCCTATTTCACATTATCATTACTCATGGGAGCCGTTACTATGCTGGATGTTTTTCTTTTTGGAAAAAGAAAATTTGAATTCTTAAAAATATCAAGGGTCATGCTAACAAGTGCCCTAAGGGCATTGTTTAAGGATTCTAAATAAGATAAATACTCATTTAAAAGCTAAGTTAATATTTTTCCAATGTATTAAATACACAACTTCCCTTAAAAACTTACTTCTTTAGACTTCTTAAACAATGCCCTTAGGGCACTCATTAGCATTTTCCATATATCAATCATGGGATCAAGTTGAACGTTAATTACTGCCTGCATGTGGGCTTCATTATTTGTAATGTATTTCTCCAATTTAGCATTGAATGTTGTCCCAACTGTTACGCTAGATTGACTCGCTGGTGATTGCTAATCCGATTTTTTTTTCCTCCCGTAACTACCTCGCTCCTCCGGCGTCGGAATTGGTACGCGGTCCAACTCTGAGCTCTGGACCCCAACCTTTCGTACCATCATCACTGGTCATGGTAAGAGGCTTGGGACAAAAATCATCTGTGTGTCCAAACAAGCCACATGGATAACAAAATTGGTCTAATCTTTCATATTTGAACTGCAATTCTTTTGCATCTCCACCTGGTTTTTTTAATTCTTTTCATATGCTTCAATGGCTTACGGACATCCACAAGGACCATGCTTCTCATGTACATTTTCCAGATACTTAAGTTATTCTTAGCATCATACTCTAAGAATTCTCCTATGAAATCACCCAAACTCTTTCGAACAGCTTCTTTCATAAATCCTGCTGGAACATTGTAAATCTGCACCCAAAATGGAACATTATACAGGGGAACCTAACTTGGCAATACTCTTTCTTGCATCGCACTCAGGATCAATAGATGATTATCAAACGACCACGGTCCTATCTTCAACACCCTCTGTATATCCACCTGATGAAAAAATTGAAATAGAAATAGACTCGGCTCGACTTCGTTGATCGCCACCCCTCCCAAAGGTTGCCACACTCCCGCCAACTGCTTCTGCATTACATGGACCTGAATAGGTCTATCGGTCAAGAATTTTTCGACTAGACACAGTGATAGATTTAGATTCGCTTCAGAAATCTCCATATCCTCCTCCTGATCTTCAAAATTTAGTTATTCCATAGCATGAGGATCTGTGGAGACTATAACTCTAGCGCCACCAAAGATAGACAAAAGAAGATGAAGGAATCTTCTCACAAAGAGAGACACATCTCACGCGGAGAGAAAATCTAGCATAAGTTTTTTTTTTCTTGAACTTAGAATTGGATAACAGGGAATGATCTTGTTGATGCATAGTCATAATTTTCTATAACAAGGAAACTCCTGAAGCCTAATCCTATTTGGTTTCATTTCCAAGGGAATGTCCCAAATTGACTTGGGTATCATAGTCTCATCATCGGCGAAGGGTTGTGATCCCCTTTGCCACATTAAATTCTAATGCTAATCTCGTCTCCCCGACGTAGTAACCGTCTTCCCCCACCTTAGCAAATGTTGTTATGTTGTTCCTCAAGCTTTAAGATCAGGTTGCTGCCCCTCATTGCACAATTTCTAAAACAACTCCACAAATCGTAACAGATGTGTCAACGTAATTGTTAAACTGCGTATAATTCGACAATAGTAACAAAATCAACCTTAGTGAAACAACTATACTATCTATATATATAAGGGACCAGAATTGATAACAAGAGTTCATTCATACCACTTTTTAGAGTGACTAAAAGTGATATTTGAGTCTCGAACAAATGTACGATGGATATAGGTTTTGGAAATTCTGGTATAGGGACCAAAACGAACATAAGGTATATGACAAGGAATAAATTAAACCAATTATTCAAGTTTATACTCGCAAGAACAGAATTCATTAGAGTACTTTACCAACAACATTAAGAGCTCAAAAGCAAATTCCAAGCTCCCGGATAGAAATATTGCAAATGTGATACCGTAACTACTAGCAGGGACAAAAAAAATAATTAATTAACAAGAGGGACCAAAATGGAACTCCACATATAATCATGCTATTGTAAAACTATAAGGGTCATCATAACTGCTGTCGTTGTGCATTTCTGCTTTCAAGTGTTTGGTCTTTTAGTGGTTTAAAATAAATATGTTTTAGTTACCTATTTTTATAATTCTGATTTCATTTTTCTCTGTATGTATGGCTTTTACAGATTAGCTGTCATAGTTTGAGTGATACTCTGTGTCTATGATTCCTTGTTTATATGTTTGAGTCGTTTGTGTGTGGTAGTTAGTGAAATTCTACTGTTTTTAGTCATATACCAGTTACCAGAACATGCTCTGACTTGGCTGGATTGAGAAACCTTCTATCCATTAGATGTAAAGTCTGTATTCTTTCTAATGTTATCCACTAGTAATGTATTTGCAGAGTATAGAGTTTAGTTTTTGATATTTTAGATTAGAAATTGAATTAAGATTTTGATTGGCAATTTGCCTTTGTTTTTTAAACGTTGAATGGATCTTTAGTCTGATCTTAAAGTTTCATGTTTTGGAGGAATATGCTGTAAATTTTGATTTGGTGCTTGGCTTTAGGTCCCTCCTCATGGTTTTTGACTAATAGATAATTTTTTACTCTTTTGGATTAGTTATTTAGTTTTTTGTGCTGGACATGGATAATGTTGGAAAATTCAATACCGTGTTACCTTTTTTAAACCTCCAAAAATCCAGCTTCGCCAAAACTTTATTTTATTTTTGTATATTAAAAATGTATAGACAATACATTCATGATGTAGGATTATTTTCAGTAAAAATGATCTTGGAAATTATAAGTTCAGTTCTATTTGAGCTTACAACTGTCAGATTAGCAATAGTAGTTGCTTTTGTCTTGCCCTTGGAATTATTGTAGACGTGGTTGTTGGATAAATATTTTAGTTGTTCATTCTCCTGTTCATTCTGGTCCCTAAATTCATTCTTTCACCTTTTAGTCTGGTATTATTGTTATTTTAAGATATGCTTTCAAATTAGTTTGTTAAATATTCTTTCGGTAGTTGCTATGTAGTTTATGTTGTAAGCATATTTCAATAGCCACTAGTGCAGAATGGACTTTTCACGTCGGTTAAAATGGATTTTTCATGTCGGTTTTCAATCCGGCGTGTATTGTCCCGACGTAGTATGATTGGATTTATCACGTCGGTTTTTAAACCGGCGTAAAATAATCACTTTTTACGTCGGTTATTCAATAAAACCGCAATAAAAAATAGTTTAAAAAGGAAACTGCAGGATTTTATGTAACTTTTAATGCCGGTTTTATGAAAAACTGGCGTTAAAAGTTGTCTTCAAAAACGAAAAAAATAGAATGACATTTAACGCCGGGTTTTTTACAAAACTGACTTTATAAGTCACTTTTAACGCCGGTAATCATACAAAACCGGCATGATAAGCTACTTTTAACGCCAGTTTTTTTAAAAAACCGGCGTGATAAGCATAGTTTGTTTTTAAATATTTTTTTTTAAAAATTCTGTTACCATCGTACAAATAGTAGTAAACCGGCATGATAAGCTACTTTTAACGCCAGTTTTTTTAAAAAACCGGCGTGATAAGCATAGTTTGTTTTTAAATATTTTTTTTTAAAAATTCTGTTACCCTCGTACAAATAGTAGTAGACCCCTTGGCAGGGACACACAAAAGTTCATTTCCACAAAACTTCACTGCTAGCCAGAATATATAAACCATTACAAACACCCTAATAATCTCATAACAACCTACTCATCCTGTAAATAACAGAATTAATGAGAAAGAACCACCAACAGTCATACTCATACTATAATAACAGGTATTTACCAACTAAGCCCTATGTGAGGTCAAAAACAAAACCTGAGACTATTACAATTCACGCAATGATCGCATGAAAAGTTGAAGGCAATTAAACTCAACAACGCAATTTCGTCTCCGATCCTTTAATTTATGGCGCATACAAGAAAAGGAATCTGGTTGAAAATTGATTGTTGGAATAAAATGGAGGAATGAAAAGAAAAAAGGAACCATGTCATTTATGTTGTGTTGCTTTTCTTGCTCGTCGTCTTGGTGGTTCTGGGTTTAGATTTTGCCCCTCAATCTTAGTCACAAAAAAGCGTGCCTAAGTTTCCCGAAGCTCGACAATTTTATCAACACTGTATGGTTGTATGCCACGGCCATCGAATAATTACAAGTTCAATTCAAAACATATCTAATTAACTAACTACAAATATTGCAAGGTATCAAAAGAATTGATTAACAAGTTATGAAATATTTTATCACCAAATCCCATCCAGAGGTAATCCTTATCGTGACAATGGACAACATGGTCTTCATGACGTAGTAGCCACACGCCCATGAGTTGTCTTGGCAAGGCCCCTACAAATGACAATATAAATTCGTAAAAATTATATATACACATAACTAATACGGCTTTGAATATGTAAATATTATATAAAAACAAACTACTTACCGTGAGTATGTTCCAATTAGGCTTCTTTCCTTATAGATATAAGATAAATACATATATGACATTACAAGAATGACAAATAAATTAAAAGTTTACCCCTCAAGTACACGTTTTATCTGTAGGTTTGGCTTTTGATGAAGTGAGCATATCCAGACTATGAGATTATGCTTAGGACAAATGACAATTAACTGCCAATGTTAGGTAACAACAATAAAGGTGTATTAGAAGCACAGAGAGACAAATGTATGCTATAAATTTGATCAGACAATATTGAATAAAAATATACTCACTTGTGCCAGTACGATCCTAAGAAAACATCTTTGTCTTGGTGAATTTGCTTATTTTGTATGTAAGTTTGAACAGATGCATTAGACTCTTTTGGGTTGGGCTTGACAACCATCAACGTTGGATCCAAGAATCCATATACATCACTGATGTTGTTCTGAATACAGATACGATGCAGATATCTAGGTGTTGAAACAAAATAATGTTAATTATATATAATTGATACAAAGGAATAAAATTGTACAAATATGTTAATTAATACTTACATGGACCATAATTGCAAGTGTTGATTGGCAAGCCAGAACTCATCACTGAGCGACAGGTCAGTTAAGTCCTTCACGAAAATGTAAAAAATTGGAAGAGCATCAAGCTTCAAGGTGATCCCAACTTGTCCGTCCGGAAGATCAAAAGCCAAGTGACCAATGTATTTTAAAATGTTGTCTTTAGGATCCTCCTCACTTTCTGGCAAACAACTACCCTTAGTGCTGACAGCGCAATAGCTTTAGGAGATGGCACTAACTTCAGACTTTGTTGGGATTCCATCTCTGGCTTGAGCTAAGATTTGTAAACTTCAAACATTTGACTAACATCCTGCATGATCTGATGTCTCATGGCATCCATGTCCATTTTCTTTGACTGACTGCATGAAGTTCCTCCAAAGAATTTCTTAAAGCCTAACCAGCGGTGCGGATACGACCAGGGTGCTCAGGTGTTCCAATGGCAGTAGTCAAGATATCTTGACGTCCATTGCGGACACGACCACCCCTGAGACTCATCTTCAACCAATGACTCCTACAACCAAATTCAATCACAAAGGTCTTTGATCAGTCGACCTAAATTGGTTACAAATCACATAATATTGAATAAGGCAGATACACTTACAATTTTAGAAGCAACTGAGGCCACAACCTCAGATGTATAAGATCCTGAAGGTTTTTGTCCAGCCATAGTCCATACCTCCCACCGGTTTGGTTTTGGAGGGGGTTCCAAGGCTTCATCTCTAGCCTCTTCCTGAACATGAACACAAGAAGGGGATTGAATTGTGTTGAAAGTTTTTCGCAAACTTTACGTTAAAAACACTTTTCTAAGAAAACTGTTTGTTATCGGAAGCTGAAGTAAGACCGAACGCTGGAAATAAGTTTATGAAAACTTGTTTTTCTTTGCAAGATAAAAGTAAATGTAAAGCAGTAAAGTAAGCTACACAGAGATTTATACTAGTTCACCACCAAACTGGTAGCTACGTCTAGTCCCTTCATTCCTGAAGGATTTTCCACTATAATCAACTGATTACAAATTTCCTTAAGAGTATTCTACTGTCACAAACTTGACAATACTCTTAATTTCTCAAAACGACTCAGTACGTTCAAGCCTTTGAGGAACTAAGCCTGTAACTAGGCAATACAACTTTCACAAAGTATTTTCTTTTGAATACAATCAAATAACTCTCACAGAGAGGATGAAAAGATTAAGCTCAAAACAATAACTTTCTAAAAGAAAGAGTATAAGACGCTAAAGTTTAGTTCTTGGTTTCCAGAAACTTGGCACGAAACTTGATTGCTCACTTAAGTAATAGCTCTTTCTGAATGTAGTTTCTAGCCACCTTCTTCAATGACTACCTTGGGGTATTTATAGGAGTCCTTGAGGGTATTACCGTTGTAGATAAATTTGGCTCCAAATCATTGGGTGAGGTATTTTGAAAAAACATGATCTTTTCTTCCTTTTCAGATAATATCATAATAGTACACATTTCTGTTATGGTACTATCTGCTTTTCACAATTGCCTTGTACGAATTCTGTCTTATTCTAAAGGAGTCACCTTTGATACCTCGTACATAAAAATGAGTGCACAAAATCAAATTCGAATTTCATTCCAGAATAGCTGAGGTAAAAGAGCACAAAGTGACCATCACGTAGTTCATTAATAAGACCAGATGCTTGCTCAGAAGTCAAGACGGGTGCTCACAGCAATTGAAAACCACGTGTCATAAGAAAATACTACCGATCGCTCACTATAAACAAGATGCTGGAGTGAATCGGATGCAGACAAACATGAAATGTATTCAATCTCTTGTGAATTTCTTCTTCTTGCTTGAGTGAGTTTATAAAACACAAATGATTTTAATACCTGCACACTTCAAGACTTATTAGAAGATAAATTGTTCACTTGTAAGTAATTGTTATCATCAAAATTAATGAGGGTCTAAATTTCTCAATCGTTTAGGTTCCAACAATCTCCCCCTTTTTGATGATGACAAATATCCAAAGTTGATGAACAATTTAGTTTCAAAAATAATTTCAAGGGTCTCCCCCTGAGTTCAACATACTCACACTACAAGAAATATCCCAACTACCAACGGCCAAATACCGACGGTCACAGCCCGTAGGAAAAAAAGGATTTTCCGATGAAATTAGCCGTCGATAAATTATTACCGACGGTCTAAACCGTCAGTTCAGCAGATTCGATTTACCAACGGACAAAAACCGTCGGTATATCCACAACATTTTTTATTTTCGCGCTTAATTTTTAGATACCGACGGTCCACGTCCATCGGTAATTTAAAGAACCCGTCGGTAAGGCCGAAAAATTTACCAACGGTTTAAGCCGTCGATAAAAGGCCATTGGTAACGTGCGATACAAACCAGAAACCGACTCTTCTTCCCCATTCTTTATTTTCGTCCATCTCTGTTTTCGCTGCCACCACCACCACCACGACTGTTTCCGGCACCACCACTACCACCATTGCCTCTGCCACCGCCACGTCCCTCTCTCGCTTCGCTATTCCTCTCGCTTCCGCCGCCATCACCACCACGAAAGTCTCACCGCCACCACCACCACCACAATCGCTTTCGGCACCACCACTACCACCATTGCCATCGCCACCGCCACGCCCCTCTCTCGTTCGCTATTCCTCTCTCGCTTCGCCGCCATCACCACCACGAAAGTCTCGCTGCCACCACCACCACCACGACTGTTTCCGGCATCACCACTACCACCATTGCCTCTGCCACCGCCACATCCCTCTCTGTTCCGTCATTCCTCTCCGGTTCCGCCCCCATCACCACCACGAAAGTCCTGCTTTCCCAGATCACCGCTGGCCCACCGTTGCCTCTGCCACCGCCACATAGGTATATTTCCTTTGTCTCTCTCAATATTACTTTTATTTATCTGTATTTTCACATTTTCACAACTTTTCCCCCTTCAGATTCGTTGTACCATCGATTGGGAGCATTTGGGAACAGGTTCAACAACAAGAAGAAGTAGGTTGCCATTACTGCTTCTTTTTTTTTCCCTGTTGGTTCAACTTTTTTTGTGTTTGTTTGTAAATTGTGTATTGTGTACTTCTATTATGCTCTATTATATGTTTTAGATGAGGAGGTTAAATAGCTTTTGAGAATTCATGATTTGATAAAAATAGTGAAAGGCAAAAAGCTTACTTGGGGTTTATTTGGATTTATTTTATAACATGATTGTTGTTTGGTTGGCATCCTGCTCATTTTTGTTGATTGCTATTTGGTAGCTTGTTAGTTAAAATTTTCTATGTTTTTTCAGTATTTTTAGTTCGAGGCCACAACACTGCTCCGAGACTGCCACTGACATCGAAGGACGTGGACACTCTCTTGTTCTGAGAATTAGGTATGCACTCTAACGAAATGTTGGTTGACTCATTGGGTGGAAAAGGGTTGGCTGTTGACCCCCACACCGACATATTTATTTGATTTGCTTCATAGTTCTCTCCAGAGAGAGAATTTTGAGGTGATGTGTGTTTTGACTAACAAAGGATGTTTTATGTTGAAGTGATGTATAGTTCTCTCCACAGAGGGAATTTTGTCTGATGTATATTTTATATTAGAGTAAAGGTAGCATGTAGATTATTCATTTAGCAAGCAACACATAAACTCAATTTCTGTCGGTTTATGTTCATCAATCAGTCAAAAAATTTAATTAGCATTAAGCATTATTAACAATAGGAAAAAGAAAGAAAAAAACTTCTATGCTTATGTGTGAAGTCTAAAAGTCAAGAAGCCGTGGAACTTAAAGATGGAGACATCAAGGCTCGCGGGCTTAGGACTTTTGTAAAAATCTCTTAAGACATACTTAGAATGGCTGATGCATTAAAAGACTTAAGAGAATTGAAACCCAACATGCATCACAAGCATCTCATGGAATAAGATTAAGTTTTGATGCATACTGACCATACAAGTGTTCTTATTTTGCCATATAAACATGCCCTGTATGTTCAAGCATGCAATAGGAATTACAAGCCATTTATAACATGCTCAAAAGTTATTTCACATAAGTTCTAAGTTGCATGATCATATAGAAAATCGTTTGAATGATAGAAGGGTAGAACAAAGTGAATGGCTGTGAATAGATTCAAACATGATAGGAATTGATTCACATGGGCATAAGACTTTTTTAATGATGTTTTCCATCTGTGATTCAATTCATGGAATATTGGAATTGATTCACAAGAACCCTATAACAATTTTATGGGCTTTCCTTAACAGCTACGCTAGTTCATACCTTGCTTTCAATCTTATCTCTTAAGTAGTTTATATAAAGAATTCTAAATCATCGGGGTTTATTCATTCAAAGAAAATCATTCAGAAACATTCTCTATTACTTCTTAAACTTTATTTGGCATCTTTGAGAGATTTATTGAGCTTTCAGTTTGTAATTTTTGCTCTATTTTGGAGAGTTTCTTTCTTGATTTTTTGATTTTTATTTTTGTGGTGTGATCCCTGTGTTGGTGATATCAAGGAATGAGTTATCTCCTAGGAAATTTTGTTGTAATTATTAGGGTGGGGTATTCCTAGTTGTGTTGAAGAGGGTTATTGGTGTGGGGCATCACCAAGTATAATCTTTGATCTATGACTTTGGAATCAATGTGATTATAGTGAAAACTCTCAGGCATTGCTTGGGAATTGGATGTAGGTCACAGTGGTTGTGACCTAAGAAATATACATAGCAGCACAATTCTTCTAAACCTATCTCTATTAATTTTGATTGTGATTTGTTATTTTTTGTTTTAAGGTTTATATAATATGGAATAAAATTGCATGCTTTAGGGCTTATATGTTGGTCTTGATCTTCTTTTTCACAAAATGTTGATCTTGATCTAATTACATCTAGAACTCATTAATTTTTTAACCAATATTAAGAGGTTTTCTAAAAGTGAAAAGTTTTGTGAAAATTCTCAAGAACCCTATTCACCTCCCCTCTAGGGTTCATATCGTGTCTGAGGCCACTTAGGCTAGCAAGTGATATCAGATGTAGTCTATGTGTGATTGGCTTTGCCGGCTTTAAGAGGATCATGGCCTCAAACATGATTTTTCAAACTAGATGGATCCTATAACAAGGCTTCTATTTTTAATGGAGAAGGTTATCAGTATTTAAAAGAAAAAATATGGATCTCAATCTTATCTCATGATCTAAATGTTTGGGATGCTATAGAAAATTGACATTTTGTTCCTACACATTTAGTTGATGGTGAAATGAGAGAAAAGCCTAGAAGCAATTGAGCCCAAGATGAGAAGAAAAATGTTCAATTAGTTTGGAGGAATAAAAATATAATCACACGCGCTCTAGGACACGTTGAGTATTTCAGAGTCTAACCATACAATTGCTTAACAAATGTGAGATACCTTGCAAGTTACCCATGAGGGTACTAGTGAGATTAAATGGGCAAGGGTTAATACCCTCTCATATATGAGTATGAGCTGTTTCATATTATTCAAGAAGAATCTATACAAGATATGAAACAGTTCAAATATATTGTTAATTAGTTGATTACCTTAGGTTAAAAAATTCTAATGAATAGTTGGTTAATAATGTGTTAATATGTTTAAGTAGGGAATGGTAGCCAAAAGTTACTGCAATTGCGAAATCAAGGAATTGGCGACTATGACTTTAGCTACTTTGTTTGGTAAACTTCAGGAGCATGAACTTGAATTGGGAAGACTCTATGAACATGAAGAAACCAACAAGAAAAAAAAAGAGTTTAACATTAAAAGCCTCGTCAAAAGCCATTGTTGAAGAAAATGCTAGTGAAATGAAAGTTTAGATGAGGAAGACTTGAAAGTGTTGGTGAAAAAGTCTGGAAAGTTCTTAAAAAGGAAGGAAAAATCAAAGAAAGATCCAAACTAGGAAGAACAACCAACTAAACCAACATGTTTTGAATGTGGTAAACCCGGTGTTATAAAAACGAGTTATTATGTATACAATAAGAAGTTGGAAAAAGAAGAAAATCAAAAAGCGAGAAAAAGCCTATGTGGCTTAGGATGATAATGACTTGAGCTCTACTAAACAGAAAAACAAAATGAAATAGCGCAACTATGTCTCATGGCTTTACATGGTAAACACTACAAGAAAACACGCATATAATGACTTGGTGCATTCATCTTTTTTCGTCCTTATAATATGCATACATTTTTTACAGCTTTGAATAAATGAAGTTGTTAACTGCATTGATTCCTTTTGGTTCTGGCTTACGTTTATTTGTATGTTGATTCTCGGATGTACTATATCTGTTTGGTTTCTAATTGTTGTTCTTTGACATTTTTCCCTTTTCAAATGATTTGCTTCATTTTATATTACTAAGCTAATAGTTGTTTTGGAGGATTTTCTTTTGTTGTCTTTCTTTTTATCCTTCAATCCAAAGACTCAGTGGATATCTTATTTTGTCCTCTGCTGTGTAATTCTTTCTATCTCTGTACTAAACATATTTTTTCTGTTATTCATTCAAATTTGAAGCATGTGGAGTCACTTTTCTTCGATGCTTATTTCCTCAAAAAGCCAGTGGGTTTCATCAAAAGTTCTCTTTTGTTTAGTTATTTCTTAAAATCAGTTGGGCTGAATGCAGTTTATATGAACATTTTATGGTGGATGATGGGGAGAAGTTTTTCAATACCTACTCATTCCCTAACTTTACCTCTGCATGATGGTTCTCTCTCTCTCTTTCTTTGATTCCATGCTACAGATTTTTAATTTGTCTCTTATCTTTGTCCTCACTTAAGTCTTTTGGAAAATAATTGACAAATAAAATTCTTATTTAACAAAAATTTCAATAATTTTATATGGCTGACTTAGGAAGTATGGTAATACAACTTAATTATAAAATAAAATGCAGATGCACAATTTCTCATAAGGAGATTGCACTTAAATGCATGGATTGTGATTCGATTGTTCTACAATAGGTGAATCTTCGATAGTTGGAAAATTAATTGGGACTCTTTTTGAACTTCTGAAATTAGTATCGGTGATTTAATTTTTTTTTTTATCAATCCATTAAGACATGTAGCTTTTATCCTAAAAATTTCTCCATAACTCTATTTAGGGAGGAAAATTTAGGTTTTTCGATGTTTTCTTATATGTGGTTTTTGGTTTTGTGGGTTAGTTTTTTGTGTACTTCTCTTTATTTTCTAATATTTTTTTTTTCATTATGTTGGTTTGCTATTTGGTTATTTTTTTCATTGGTAGGTTTCCTGAAATTTGTTTTGTTTAGTTTTAATTTGATTTGGTAGGTTTCAATAATTTTAATTTGATTATGAGTGATCGCTAGTTTGGTTTGACGGCATAGTTAGTACTATGACCTGATGCGCTTGTTTGGTTTGGTCCCTAAATATATGGGAAGTTATCACATTCTGGTTGTATCAGTTTGGTTCCTAGTAGACCAAATTTGTACGTTAATACAGGGACTAAATTAACGCATGAAATCTTTGATATAACCAATGGAAAACCGCACTATATCCTTTATAGATAGTGTTCCTTCCTCCTACTTTTGCCCACTCGTGTTGTGGACCCTTCTTTTAGTTCCACTTTCCATTCTAAGGCAGTACTGCTAAACATTCCATTTGAGTTCCTCTTCCACACAACTTCTCTTTGTAAATCAAAAAAAAAAAAAAAGATGTACACTTTTCCCCTTGCAACTATCCTTGAATTAGACAAATTTCTGCATATAAATTAAAATTTTGTGAAATTTTGTGAACAATCTTTTTTTATAAAAAATCTATATATTCAGTTGGTAAACTATTACTTACTGCAATAAATTGCAATTAATCAAAACAGATTTAAGAGAAAATTCAACATCAGAAAAACATACTTCCATACAACCAACAAATGTTAACAGTGTTAACATAAAGACATACCTTTCCAAACACTCTGCAGAATTCTAAAAACTGCAATGCATTGCCAACATCTCAAGTCCAACTGTGGTGCTACGGATGCGTGCTTGGATCTCGTAACGAAGATGATGTTGGACTCGTCATTTATCAGAGATGGTTTGCCAAAAAGTTATTACGAGACTAAAAGCTTAGTGTCCAAATTGGGGTTGGAATCTAAAAGGATTGATTGTTGTGTGAGAGGGTGTATGTTATATTACGACAATGAATTTGGTAAAAACGATAGCGCGCTGGTTGAATGCAAATTTTGTGGTGAGCCAAGGTATATGTCACATACTGATAATGGGAAGGGTAGACAAAAACCAGTTCCACAGAAGGCAATGTTTTATTTGCCAATTATTCCAAGGCTGCAGAGAATGTTTGCGTCAACACAGACTGTAGACAAAATGACTTGGCACTATGAGAATAAAAGCACTTCAGGTATGTTGCGACATCCATGTGATAGTGAAGCTTGGAAGCACTTTGATCGTGTGAATCCCAAATTTGCAGCAGATCCACGTAATGTACGACTTGGCTTATGCTCTGATGGTTTTACCCCATATGTTCAATCAACGGCGAAACCTTATTCTTGCTGGCCAGTTATTGTTACCCCATACAATCTTCCTCCTGATATGTGCATGTCTAAGCCCTATATGTTCTTGACTTGTATTATACCGGGTCCAGATAAATCCAACAGATGGTATTGACATCTACTTATAGCCTCTCATTGACGATCTCAAAAGGTTGTGGAATGGCGTTGTGACTTATGATATTGCACGAAAGAAGAACTTTACAATGAGGGCAGCTCTTATGTGGACCATTAATGACTTTCCTGCATATGGCATGTTGTCTGGTTGGGGTACTCATGGTAAAATGGCATGTCCCCATTGCATGGAGCATACAAAGGCCTATACCTTCAAATTTGGGGGGAAGAGTTCTTGGTTTGACTCACATCGCAGGTTTTTACCAGCAGATCATTCATTTAGACGGAATAAGAACGCCTTCAAGAAGGGGGAAGTTGAATTAGATGGCCCGCCCCCGAGGTTGACATCCGAACAGATTTTTACCAGAGTTATGGATCTGCCAAAAATCACAGATTTTGGTGAATTGGATCGATTTGAAGGATATGAACAATGGCACAATTGGACTAAAAGAAGTATTTTTTGGGATTTGCCGTATTGGAAAGATAATTTATTGAGACACAACCTTGATGTTATGCACATTGAGAAGAACTTTTTTGACAATGTTTTTCTCACAGTGATGAATGTTAGAGGAAGAACGAAAGACAATGATAAGGCCAGACTGGACTTACCACTTTACTGTAAGCGAAAGGACTTGCATTTGACGACTCAGTCGAATGGGAAAACCCTGAAACCCAAAGCCTGTTACTCTTTAACTGTTGAGGAAGCTAGGTCAGTCTGTCGGTGGATAAAAGAACTTTGAATGCCAGACGGTTATGCTTCTAATTTGGCAAGATGTGCTGATGTGAACAAAGGAACAATGATTGGGATGAAAAGCCATGATTGTCATGTATTCATGGAGTGTTTACTTCCTATTGCATTTAGTTCCCCGCCGTCAAATATTTTAAATCCACTTACAAAACTCAGCCAATTTTTTAAAGATTTGTGTTCTGCAACATTGAGAGAGGATGATCTTATCAAGATGGAGCAGAACATACCAGTCATTCTTTGTAAGTTGGAGAGAATATTTCCCCCTGGTTTCTTTGACTCTATGGAACATCTCCCAGTGCATCTTGCACATGAAGCTAGGCTTGGTGGACCGGTTCAATACAGATGGATGTATCCATTTGAAAGGTAATATAATCAAATATTCTTTAAAATGATTATTCACTTCCTCGGGTTAAATGTTGAAATGTTGATCACCAACCTTGTTATTCTGTAGATTTATGGGTGACTCAAAATGGTCGGTGAAAAATAAGGCCAGGGTTGAAGGATCTATTTGTGCAACTTACTTACACCGTGAGACAATTCATTTCTGTTCCCATTATTTTACGAACTTCATGCTGACACCAACAAATAATAGGAATAAAATAGAAATTGAAAGTGAAAGACACCCGCTGGCCTTATCGGTGTTTTGCCTTCCTGGCCGTCATCTTTGGAAAGGAGTCAAGCCCTGGTTAACTTGGAGAAGATTGGAAGTCAAAGACACGCTCACGTGTTGATCAACTGTCTTAAGTATCACCATATCTTACGTATGTATCATTTTGACCACTTTCAATTTCTTTAGTCCACAACTATTCATGATCATTTGTTTGATAATGACTTATTCAGGGCATTCTTGTTAACTAAGCCCACAAGCGAACAAGACTCTTCTGCCTATATTCATGAATATTTTCCAACGTGGTTTATGAGCCAGGTATGTATTTTTAGTCCTATTTCAACTATTTGTTGTTTGAAAATACAAAAGATTGTTTGCAAAAAGGAACCATAAATCACTTGTGTATGTGTATACGCAGGTGTATAGCGAGTCAGAATCGCCCATAATCGAACACTTGAGAAATTTATCTTATGGTCCTAAATCACGTGTAAAAGAATGGCACACGTATTTCGTAAACGGTTACAAATTTCAAACCCAGTCAAAAACAGAGGGGAAAAAAACAGTTAACAGCGGAGTTTATGTAAAAGGTGCCACAGATGGAGGTGAAGACGACTTCTACGGCTTGATTCAACATATATATGAGCTGGCGTACAATACTTTAGACTATACTAAAAGAATAGTGCTATTTTATTGTAATTGGTTTGATCCGTCAAGTAGAGGCACAAGAATGGATCGCAAATATAATATTGTTGACATATGCATGAGCAGAAGATACCAAATGTTTGATCCGTTTATCATGGCACAACATGTAAGACAGGTGTATTATGTCCCTTATCCGTCAACTCGAAGGGACAAACAAGGTTGGTGTGTTGCAATAAAGACAAAACCAAGGGGTCGCATTGAAGCGGATGATCCACAGAAGAAGTGGCTTATCAAGTGGATGAGATGTCTCATGTCAACGTAGTAAACGGTTGAACCCATTTCTCGACTACGTGACGATCCAATCACATATGAAGATGTAAATGGAGATGAGGAATTAAATGAAGAAGTGGCAGAACCATCAAGATCTGAAGACGATGCCGAAGCAGAGTGGGCAGAATGGGCAGAATAAATTTGTTTAACTTTTTACAATTAGAGAATTTAATGTCTAACAACATATTTTATTTTGTCAGTTATTTTCATATAACTTGTTTATTTTTTGGAATTCATTTTTAATATTGTTATGTTTAAATATAATATTTCATGATTGTTATTATTGAATTGCTCTATAGACATATATGGCATCAGGAGGTTCAGGCTCCGACCCCCCCGACCACCCAGTAGTGGTCAACGGAAGGGGAAGGGCATCGCTGTCGACCCCCCTCGTCGTCGGAGGCCGAACATTATTAGGATTGATGATGCTGGCTATGCGATGTTGTCATCCACACAGTGTCCGCATACATCTACGCCTACACAGGCTCCAAATGAAGTTCGGCCCCTACGCAGCCTCACGCCACATTCGGCACCTACACAAAGATGCAGACCTTCGCATCGACACCCATTTACATGATGCCCACCCCAGGGTTCCAAAGAGACACTTGCCGCTTCTTCCTCTCATTTTGTGTCCGAGACGGTTCGACACTCATGTGTCCGATCAGGAGTATAGTGCGGGCCAGGCACCTGATCGACTGGGTTCAGCGGGACGAGGAGGTTGAGTAGCAGCAGGATGAAGCGAGAGGTCGTTGATGATATTCGAGATCTTTGCATGATGGCCGAGTTACTATCGTGCCGATTGGTAGAGGTGAGTATGTAGGTTGAATACACATTTTTGCCCCTTATCTTTTTAGTTTTCAATTTCGTCCCTTATCTTTTTAGTTTTCATTTAAGTCCCTTAAACTTCAAAAATCACATCAATTTCGTCTTTTCTGTTTAATTATTCATTTTTTCTTAGACGAATCACCATCTGACACGTGGCAGAAAAATAAAATAAAACAAACTGCCACGTGTAAGATGGTATTTCGTCTAAGACAAAAAAAGAATAATTAAAAAGAAAGGACGAAATTGAAGTAATTTTTGTAACTTAATGGACTTAAATGAAAACTAAAAAAAAAGATAAGGGATG
This sequence comes from Calophaca sinica, assembly GCA_037113605.1. Lineage (NCBI taxonomy): Eukaryota > Viridiplantae > Streptophyta > Magnoliopsida > Fabales > Fabaceae > Calophaca > Calophaca sinica. The sequence goes on along the minus strand of CM073732.1, from coordinate 93,575,909 downwards.
CAAATTACAATTTAACCTATATTTTTTTAACTTGTTTGGTATGTTGTTATTGTTTAGGTTCCTTCCGTCAAAGCCAGCTGTGAAGGCTATCACAGAAGTAATTGAGCAAAATTACCACAGCTATTGGCCCACCTGGGGGGACGCTGACGGTGGATGAGTGGAGGCACATGATCAATTCTTTCAGAGTAAGTTGTTTATTTTTTTTTTGTTGCGTATTATTTTTTTATTTCATGAATTTCAATTATTTTTAATAACGTATTATATTCATACAGGAGAGGGTTTCTTGGAAGGAAGAGCAGGAGGAGCAGATCAAGAAGAACTTCCATATGAAGGCTTCCCACCGCCTATCTGATATGCTTAGAGATGCCCGCCTCAATGGGCAGCCCACTTGGATAGGAGATGAGCTCTGGCAAGAATGCAGCGCACCGAACTCCCCGAGTTCAAGGCGTAGCGAAGGCGAAGAAGAATAGAGCCTCCGAAAAGGGTGGGAGCTTGCATACTGGAGGTTCGGTCACCAAAGCAAAGACGCAAAGACTTCAGACGCTTTATATTCTTATTATTATTATTATTATTATTATTATTATTATTATTATTATTATTATTATTATTATTATTGTTGTTGTTGTTGTTGTTGTTGTTATTATTTAGTTAAGCTTTTTTTATTAAATAATTACAGTCTCAGCGGTTGAAAAGGGAGGTTCAGTTGCACGAGCTCCATCGTGCAACTCATATTAGGAAAGGTACCAGTGATTTTGTAGATGAGTGGTCGAGGCGGACCCAGGTAATTATAAAACATAATAAATAGTTTTTTAACAATGTTTATATTGTTTTATTACAATAAAAATTGACTAATTTGTTTATGTTTGACAGGAGGAGTTTGAGGCGAGGATGTCTCAGGTTAGATCTCAGACATCGTCATGTTCCCCGTCTCAGAGCCCAGAGGATCCAACTGCATCGCTGATGGTTTGGGCAGATGTTGTTGGCGGCAAGAAGAAGGGTCGCCTATACGGTGCTAGCGACCTTGCCAGCAACTACAAGAAAGTGGGCCCAGCCGCTCTCTATTGGAGAGTCGCCCCGATGGTCTTTGCCGCGCGGATGAGCGGGAGATAGCAGAGTTGAAGCGGGTCATGGCCAAGCAGCAGCGGATCGCGGCCCAGCAGCAGGAGGAGGCCCGTTGGACGGCTGCCATGTTGGCTCAGGTGCTGCAGCGACAGGAGGATCTGTACCATTTGCTAGCTCGCGAGCCGCCTCCTCCACCGCCTCCGCCTCCGCCTCATAGTACTGGTGATCATGTCGATGATGCAGATGGTGATCATGATCTGGACTATCAGGACTATTAGTTATGTTTGTATCGATATTTTTTTATATTTCCGGATATCTTTTTTATTCTTTGCTTTGTTAATCAATTTTTAATTTATTTGTTACGTTTCTTTTTTTTAATTTGTTTTATAGTTTACGTTATCGCATCGCATTTTTAAATACAGGAATAAATTAATAATTAAATGTAATAACTAGTAATCGTTAATTAAATGGATAAATAAATTAAATTGATTACAGAAATTAAAATTAAATAATTTAAAAAATTAAATAATTTTTTTAATAAAAATTTAAACAATTTTCAATTCAAAAAAAAAAATTTAAAGTTCGGCCTTACCGACGGTCATGGCCGTCGGAAATGTCAATTGTTGTGGACTCGGCATTACCGATGGGTTAAAGCCGTCGGAACATACCTAACGATTATACCGACGGGCTAAAGCCGTCGGAACTTACCGAACGATTATACCTACGGGTTAAAGCCGTCGGAAATTACCGAACGATTATACCGACGGGGTAAAGCCGTCGGTACGCATTTACGACGCGCTTTTTACCGGCGGATATCAGCCCGTCGGTAATCCGTCGGAATTTTTGGAATACCGACGGCATTTGTGGATTACCGACGGCTTTTGGCCGATTACCGATTTCTTGTAGTGTCAGATATAATTAAATATTTTCAAGTATCAGAGCATTTTCAATTATCAGAGCATTTGTAAGATTGTTTAATGCATACATGTATCAGAGCATATATTCACATGGTCGTTGAGACCGGATGCTGAGATCATTGTACCAATAAATTGAAGATCAGATGCTAAGATCATTGTACCAATAATAAATATAATTGTGTCAATCATTATCAATGAGTATCAGAGCAACAAAAAAAATGTTATGTATGATGAATGATGCATGTAGTGTGAAGCTTAGGCGCGTTCATTAAACCTTACTTTTACTCCCCCTTTTGTCATAAGACAAAAAGAGTGTAAAATCACATCATAGTCAAAACAAGGAATAAATATCATGAGAAAAATTTGAGAGTAAAGGTTAGATCATTCAAATGATAATATTTGCAAAAAAGCAATTGTGCCAATTTAATACCTAATACAAAAACATAAAAAATTTTAAGGAGGAGGAAGGATTTGGTTGAGGCGATCCATGAGGTAGTTCACAGTGCTTTCCAACTGATTCACCTTCTGATTTGTAGCCATGATAGCTTCAAATTCAGCTCTTGGCAAGATGACAACTTCATCATCTGCAGTAGGAGGAGCAAGAGCAGCTTCTTGAATTTGTTCAGCTTGTACAATAATAGCCTTTTGTGATTCCAGCTTCTGATGCTCTGCAAGCACTTCCTGTGACAATCTCAATTTCCTTTCCTTTCTTTCCTTAGCCTTCTGAAAGAAATCATCATTTGGTAAACTCCATTTGATGAGTCTTCCCAGCTTCTGTTTCTCAAACTCCATGTCCCTTTCCCATCTAAGCACTATTTCTTCTGGGTAAAGCATACTCAGAAAAATAGGTTTTCTGTGCTTGAACAGGGCATCAACATATTCATCAAACCTTTTCAGCTCAGCTTCTGACAATTCACTTCTTATGATTTCTCCTGTCTCAGCAAGACACGTATTGATACACTCATTTTCTTCCAAATAAATCCTTGTCAGATTTCCTTTGTCATCTTCATCTTTCGTGACAACATTCAAACGAGACAGAATAGCCTTGTCTTTCTAATCTGTTCTCATCCTACTCTAACTGAAGCCAATATCTAGATGTTTTCTAATAACAGCCTATTGGTCTTGCAGTTTAGTGAAACTTGGAGGCCTAACAACAGTAAACATGAACATATCATCAAAGTGGAGAATGGCAAGGTTTGTGTTAGTTACCCTACTGATAGAGCCGACAGTGAGAATAGTGGCTTTCTCTGCTTTACTACAGCCAGAGGAGCCAGTGTTCCAAGTATCTCTCTTGAGCAAGTTCAGGTAGACTTGCCGAGCATGGTCTTTAGATAGCTTTTTAACCGGATTCTTAGTGAATGCTTTGACATTGTATTTTCTGGGAGCTTCCTTGAACTCTTTGATACCAATTTTCTTTGGAAGTCTTCCAGGAGCTGGTTCTTTCCTTTTCTCAGGAGTTGACCATGGAAGCCACCTTTGCCTATCAGCCACTATCTTAACAGATGCTGAGGCATGATCTTTGTTTAGATAAACCAACTCAATCTTTTTCATTTCAAGGCAGTGAGCCATGAAAGCCATTTTTTCATCTGAGATCCACCTTCCGCACTCTTCCAGAGTGAGAGGTTCATGTTGTGGCAGATGGTGAGGAAGATCAACAAAGAATGGAGTGATTCCTCTGTTTGGAGGAGGTCTCAACCTTCCACCAAAAGAAGTATGCAGTTTCTCATTTTCCTCAGAAAGTGGGGCAATTTCCAATCTTGCAGCCCCTAAAGTGAAAGTCTTCAAGTGCCAGAGAAAAGGGTGATCATATATAGAATGATACTCTTCTTCTCTTACAAACCTTGGTTTGTTTACAGATGACACAAATTTGCGAGCATCAAAGTGTGTAGTAGGTTTGAGGGTGAGAGCGAGAGTGGGAGAGGAAGTCACTTTGACTTTGTAGGTTTTGGGTTTATTGGGAGGGATTTTGAAAAGCAAATTAAAGGGGTGAGAGTGGAGTGAGGAAATATATGATGTGAGGGATGTGTTTGAGGAGGTAGAGGTTTGTGGTAAGGGAAATGTAAGTGTTTTGGATTTTGTGGTTGTCTGGGAGGTTTGTGGTTCGGAGGATGGAGGTTGTTTGGTGATAAGGGTAGTGGTTTGTGTTTTGGTGGGTGGAGGTTGTGAGGAGTGTGTTTGTGGTGATGAAACAAAAAGTGGTGGTGCAGCAATGATATCATCATAATAAAAAATAGTAACTGAATCATTAATGGTAAAATCCAGTACCTTTGGCTCAAGCTTCTCAGAGAGCCTAACCAGTTTCTTTCTCTTGCCTTGAGGGGCAGTAGCAGGAGGAGGAGGTGGAGGAACTTGCTTCTTTGGGCCAGACGCTGAAACAGGCTTTTCAGTTTCTGCCTTTCTCTTTTTCTCCAATATGCTTCTGATGGGGACTCGATCCTCATCAGCTTCTGGTTCATCTCTCCTTTTAGGTGCAGGAGGCACCTTCTGCTTCTTGCTTCTTGTCTCCCTTGCTGGAGACTCAACAGTTCTTTTCACACCAGACACTGAGCTTCTAGTGGATTTCTGCATAACTTCACCAACAACAGCACCTGCTACTTCTCCTTGTTCCTTTTTCACCTTGTTGATTGTATTACCAGTGATCAATTTCATTCTCACCAAGCTATTGACTCCAAAAACCTCAAGACGAACAATAGCACCAATTCCAAAATACTTATCCTTTTCTTCTTTATTTATCAAGGCACCAAGCCTTCTCGCAATTCCATCTTTTTCCATCATTGTAGTAAGAAGAACTCCATAGGGAATGACCTTGATAATATTCTTCTTGTCAGCAGAACCCTTCCTTGAACTAACAAGTGCATTGACAATATTGTTGAAAATCAATCTAGGAAAGTGTATCTTGTGCCCAGCCATATAGTTTCTCATTATGAATTTCTGCTCATAGTTCACAATGTCACTTGACCCAACCTTGAGAATAACACTCTTGGCGATAATTATATCGATCTCTAAACACACAAAAAATCAATTACTCACAAAATCAACATACACACATAAATTCTTACTAATTCAGCAAGCAAGGTTCCAATATAAACACATACAAAGTCACAAAACATTATCCAAACATCATATAGATAGAATCCTAACACCAAATCATCAGGGGTTCGGGATTTATGGTCACCCAAAGTATCAAAATTCAAGAACTCACTTAATTGAATTGGGAAAATGAAGACTTGGTAACTCCCTCTTCCTCTTTTGATTTTGGCCGAGTTCCTCCCCCTCTCAACCTACCAATGTCTTCACTTGCTTCCTAACCCTAGAAATGGTGAAGATATGGACTTCTAACCTTCCTAACCAAGTTGAAGATGGAGCTAAAAGTCAAAGCACTTCTCACTTGGCCTTTAAACCCTTCATGACTGATTTCTATAAGGGCGTGAGGGAGAGTTCGCAGGGAGAGTGGCGGTGCGAAGAGAGTTCGCATGGAGGAAAGTGGCGGTGCGAGGAGAGTGGCAGTGGTGAGGGACGGTGCGAGGAGAGTAGCGGTGGCAGGGCCGGCACTGAGAGAGAAGAGGGAAAGAGCGAGCTGAGAGAGAATAGGGAAAGAGCGAGAGAGAAGCTGGAGGAAGCGAGAGAGAAGAGGGAAAGATCTGGAAATTTATAAAAGCACATACCACGCCGGTTTTGTAAAAAACTGGCGTTAAATCCCTGATCAAAAAAGGCTAAAAAGTTTGATTTTATATGAGCACATATGACGCCGATTTTTCGGAATAATCGGCATTAAAAGTTTGATTTATCACGCCGGTTTTGCCTAAAACCGGCGTAAAATTCATGACAAAAAAAGTGCAAAAAAAGCCAAAACATACAATGCCAGTTTAAATAAAATCTGACGTAAAAAGTCTCGTATTAATTTTAAAAATGTCACCGCGTCACATTTTACGCCGGTTATTTCCAAAACCGGCGTTATAAGTTCATTTATTAGGTGTATTTCGCACTAGAAAGCTTTTTAAATGCTGCCTTCCAAGGAGTGAAATGAAGTTTTCAATGTTTTTTTTTTCTTGTATGAATTTGTGAAAACATCATATTATTGTTGAATTGTGTAAGGTATCTTTGGTATAAGAAAATGTATGGCAATAGCAATTTTGACAGACAACCAATTTTGAAGCTGAGGCTATCTAACAGGTTTTAGAAACAACATAAGGCACATATTAAATATTGGAATGTCATTGTATATTATATTTTTATCGGTTGTGTTTATGTCTGTAGGCATCAAATATAGGAAGTGGACCTTCATCGCCCAACGACGTTAGAGTATCATCAGGTGGAAGCAACACACATGCACCAGATCATCAAAGTCCTAATGACACATGAATTGTTTAGGATATTTTTATCTTTAAGACTTAGTGTTTACTTTTGAAGTTGTTTAGCATATTTCTATCAAACTTTTAGACTTACTATGTAATTTTGGAGATGCTGGAATATTTTGGAGATGCTGGAAACCGCACTAGCTTATGTTTTTTTTTTTTTTTTGACGAGTGCACAAGCTTATGCTTATATTGGTTTTATAAGTTCAATTATAAAATGAACTTTTTCTTTTTAAATTACTTGTTCATTTATTATATTTATTCTTGAAATGTTGATAAGTATAAAATCAATAAATGATAGGAAACAATAAAATTATAAATCCAATATTTAAAAAAATGAAAATTAATAAAATTATGGCGGTTTTGGCATTTATATTATGAAAAATATGACAATCAAATTTGCCAATAACATTCAACATTGTGGCAGTTTGGAACCTCAATTTTATTTGCATATTGTGGCGGTTAAAATAGCCTTTTTAATGAGAAATTTATGGCATTTTGATTAGTATATTGCGGCGGTGGTAACTGCCAGTTTTAATAGTGTCAGCTGGTTTTTAAAGAAAAATTGTGGGGGTTTCCACCGCCATTATATACAACGTCAAAACCGCCGTTTTATCCGATGTAGATTGCAGCGGTTAAATATTGATCGCCGTTTTAAACTAGTGACAGTAAAAATTTCAGCGGCTTCGGTGACCGCCATTCGTGTGAAATATAGTGGTTGTAACCGCCGTTTTGCACACAAAAAACCCGCCGCAATTTACCCATTTTTTCGTAGTGATAGTAATAGATTATATAGGTGTCTGAGAAGTGTCCTACACTAAGTGTCTAAACCTCCTTATTTTCCTTAGAAATTTGATCTAAACATGCTTAGATGGAGGATTAAAATATGACTTGGTCAACGGTACTAAAATGGACTTAATTGAGAAAAAAAACATCGTGTCCAAGTGCCATGTAGTTCACGCCACGAAGAGTAGTAACTTGAGTGAAAATTCTACACTTGTCTAATTAGCTATGGTAGCACATAATTCAAGATTCTAATCAAGCATATGGATCACCAAACATGTGATCACACATTTACATGTAATTACCCGAGGAAATTACGCTTTCAAAATCTGGGAGTGGCATACTCTATATGTAGATGACCCTCAGCCAGATTCAGAGGAATGATTATGGGAGTTGCTTGTGCTAGTTCTGTCATAGGCGCTTAGGCCTATTTATGTTTTTTTTTTTTCCGTAAAGACTACAAGTCATGTTATTTTTAGATTTATAGGATTTATATATCTATGATAGATGTGACATCTGGCTATGGGTATTTTAAATAAGTTATCTTCATTTTGACACTAGTGCACACGAAACGGATAATAATCGAGGATTTTACGCCGGTTATATATATAATCGGTGTAAAATATGACGTGGTGGTATTTTTAAAATTTTCGCATCATTTTTTACATTGATTATATATATAACCGATGTAAAAAATAACGTGGTGGCAATTTTGTAATTACTGTGTAATATTTTAAACCGGTTGTACGTATAACCAGTGTAAATTGTTTAAGATTCTACACCGGTTATATATACAACCGGTGTGACAAATTCCTTTTATACCAGTTAAGTTAGTAACCGGTGTTAAAACCCTTTTATATATTCGCGCGTTTTCACATATTTTCACTTTCTCTCTTCTTCCAAAACTCTCTCTCTACGAAAACGACCGCTACCACCATTTTCACTCTCTATCACGATGAACTCCACCTTCCCTAGGCCGCCACTACATTTTTTGTTCATCAATCCCTGGTAAAGCTTTTTCTCTCTCTTTTTTGTCTCATTTTCGTTCTTCTTCCTCGTTTTCGTTCTCCTTCTTTATCTCACTATCTCTCTCGCAGTGCCGTGACTATCACCACCGTGACTATCGCCATTGTGAAGGAGCTCATGACTTTCGCCGCATTCTCTCATTTCTAAGGTCATTCCCTCTCTCTTCCTCTCTCAGTTGTACGAGTGGTGTGCGTAATGGCCTGTGCTTATCTCTTTTACTTGTTTGTTTATCAATTGAAAGCATTTAACTATTGAGCTATAAATAGCTAAAAACGTGTGATCATCGTTGATCAGCTTAGACTTCTGAACCTAGCAAGTAATGTACATATCTGGTTCTACAGTCAACTAGTTCTTGGTTTTAGTTCTATTAAATAAATTAATCTTGTTATTTCGGCAATTATCCACAAGTGGTTGGTCGATAGCAGTGGACTGTGAGAAAATTCTACCTGCAATGTGAGAAATTCGAATCTTGGAGTTACTACTATGAAGAGAGCTTTGCTTAACCACCACCCTTATGGTATGTTTGGTATGTAAGAAAGTGGGAGGAAAGAAAGTGAGAGGAAAGAAAATTTATTGGTTAAAGTGTAAAATTGATGATGTGTTATATTATTATTGGTCTGTCACATTTATCAATGCATCTTTTTCACACTTTACTAAAAACTTTTCTTTCCCTCTATTTTCTCTCCTCTCTGCCAAACAAACAGTTAGTGAAGCTTTACTAAAATGATATTTTTTGCAGACTTTGAGTATGAAATTCATGGTGTTCTTAATCATATGTGAAAATATTTTTGAAAGCTCATAATTTATTAACAGAAATGATATATAAACACCGCTTTTTTAAACATCAGATTACCACCAGTATCGCCAAGAGGCGCTTTAGTCGTCAGCGCGTGGCATTTATCTTTTATTCCGTTCCCGCTCAGTCGCCCACACTCTCTCATCTCTCTCGTCTTCTCATCTCTCTCGTCTTGCTCTCTCTCTCTTCAAGATCGCACACAAAGAACGCCGCCAGTGTCCTTCGCCACCGCCGCAGTGTAGCTCGCCGTTCGCCGCAGACTGCCGCCTTCACGCCGCTGCACCGCGACGCCACAATCTGGGCGTAACGCATCCCCTGGCCGCCGCCGTCCGTGGAGCGTGGACACTACACCGAACGCAGCCATTCTTTGGTGTCACCAAAACCATAGTTGAAGTTGTTCGTGTCTTTATTTTTCCCTTTTTATTTTCTTTGATTTGATGTGATTTTGATTTGTTTGAGTGCATCTTCAGTTTCGATTTTTATTAATTTATTTTTGGTAAAGATTTTGATTAGGAGTTTAGGAAATAAGTTAATTTGAATTAATTAATTTTAACATATTTAATTTTTATTTGTTTCGGGTGTTATCTCAATTTGAGCCGAGTTGGAGTTTTTGAATGAAAACAAAAAGACTAGATTTACAAAATTGGTTTACTGATTTTGATCTTTTTAGTGAAGTTGAAATTACTTTTGTTCTAGGTAGAATTTTAGTTAATAAGCTAGTTTAATTACTTGGAGGGTTGTTTGCTGTGGTGATTAATTGGGATATGTATTGTTAATGGAATTTACTTTGTTATGTTGTGGTGAAGAGTCGCTTTGTGAAGCTTACTTTACTTGCTAATAAGTTGCAGATAAGTTGTGTAATTGTATGAACAATAAATGCATCTTGCTTTCTGTGTTAATTGGGATTTGGTTGTGTATGATTTGATTTGGTTTTCAGTTTGTATGCTGTGGGAATTCCTTGCTTTTCATTTGCATTTATGTGTTTGGGTGTGTTACATTTTTTTTAATGCTATGGTAAAAGAGGGATTTAGTTGCGATTGTGTACTTTGTTGGGTTTCAGATGTGCCACAAACATGGTGTGATGCATAGGGATCTTAAGCCTGAGAACTTTTTGTTTGCGAATAAGAAGGAAACAGCACCTCTGAAAGTTCCCGAGCCCTAATTTGTCCTGTGGAATTTCATTTTTTTTACTCCTTTGTCCCTGCATCTGTTTTTCTCCTTGACATCCCCAATGTTAGTTGTAGATACTTCCTAGGGTTTTTTCTTTCTCCTTTTTGATCCCTTTTTTTTTTTATGAACTTACCTCGCTGCTTCATTTTCTTATGCTGGCAGATTGAATTTTTGTATTTTTTTATTTATATTTATATATCTTTGGAGTTGGGAGATTGTTTGTATGGGATATTGGAATGACTGTTAAAATTTGGGTTTTGTGTTATTATTGGCATTGGATTTTCCTGAAAATGCTCTAAGACAATTGGTTTAATGGTGTGCATTAGTAGATATTGATGGAAGGCACTCACTACCATCCTGGATGCCTAAAGGTTGTGTCCAAGTGTGTGTATGAATGTAAAGAAACATGTCTTTGGTGTTTCTATTAGTCCTTTGTTGTATGCTGCAAGATACCTACAATGAAATATGTCTTGATGTTGATGTTTGATTATGGGAATATGTGTGTGTGTGTGTGAATATTCTTAATGACTTGCTATTGTCTCATATTGAGTTGAATGAGAGAAAGCTGATTGCTCTTAATCCAAAGGGTGATATAGTTTGTTTGTTTGCAATTTGTTCACTTGTAGTCTCCATATTAATTTGGATTGGTGGCATTGTCTGAGTGTATTGCTTGAGCATGGCACCACCAACAAAGAAGCAACTGCTAGTAGCTCAAAGGATAAAAAGTAAGGAACTGATTAATTTATTGTATTTACATGAGTGCAAATTAATTGGCAATGACATAAATTTTATTTGAACTTGTCAGGTACGTTTGAGGCATGCGTGTGCTCCATGCGAGTTGTTTGAAGTCAACAAGCATTTGACAGAGGCTCAGAGAGCCCAAATTGAGGCGACCCCTTTCAAGTGGGTTGTAAACATGCCGGATAATTTCCAAATTTCTTCTCTTTTGTTGTCTGAATTAGCTACTAGGTGGGACGAACAGTATGAGGGTTTTAGAGTAGGGGGTTCAGTAGTGCTATTTAGTCCTATCGATGTATGTTTTGCACTAGGACTTCCTATTGTGGGCGAGGAGTTGGAAGCCGATGAACGCGGGGAAAGTAGTACATTGTCTTTGTTTGGAGAAGACGATGTAACAATAGATTCATTTGTTGATAAACTTGTAGAGTGTGATGAGGATGATGTATTAAATTTTTGTAGACTTTATATACTATTGTCGTTTGGAGAGTTTTACTTTCCCCAGTCCGGGAAACGTATATATTGTGGTTACATTAAGTATTTAGATAACCTACAGTCCCTTCATATGTATAAGTGGGGACAAGCCGTGCATAAGTTTGTAGTTGCAAGTTTGAAGAAAGTGTGTTCTGTCGTGAATGAAGGAAAAAATGTTTCTGAAACCCATTTAAGAGGATGTGTAGCTGTCTTATAGGTATATATTTGTTCGTGTGTTATATGTGTTTTGTTATTTTTACATATACATACATGTATTAAGTAATATTAATATTTTTTGTAGATTTGGGCCTTCAACCACTTGTCTTTGGGGGAAACACCTGACATGCCTCATAGGTTCCCTTTCCCCCGTTTTTTGAATTGGCCAATTGTACGACACAAGATCAAAATAATACAAGATGCATTTCGGCGAAATGTGGTAAGCATGATTATTATTTGTTTGTAGAACATGTTGAAAACTTATATACGATGTGTATTTGATGTGCTTTTTGTGTTGCCAGGTAACTGAAAACTTAACGGCAACTGGTGAGGAGCTACAGTTTGACGTGGTCAGAGATGCCTTAGAGGATGCAGAACACCAGTATGTTCGTGTTTCTGAGTATCGGCGTTTAGTAGTGGAGCACCAGCATTCTCAAGAAAGAATTTCTATTCTTGAGGCAGATGTCAAGATGCTAAAAGATCGACCGATCAAGGACCGAACCCGTGATGCATCCCCATTGATTCCATCTCCTCACACCGATGTTGCTTTGTTGAGGTTGGCGATGAAGTTGCTTATGCATCCCCATTGATTCCATCTCCTGACACTGATATTGCTGATGAGGTTGTCGACGCATTATTGAGTACTCTACACGCATCATGGTGAAGATGGTGAGTACTCCACTTATATTAGTCAAGCCTAGATTGCTCGACATTAATAATATATTATATGATGCCACCATTGTCTTCATGTTTTCAAATTTTATTTTAAGTTTTCTGCACAAGTTATGTTCGTTGAAATTGATTTTTCCAAAAATTAAACCTGCAGGTAATGCTGATGCTGACGCATTAGTGAGTACTCCTAAGGGGCGTGATGGTGAAGATGGTGAAGGTGGGGATGCTGATGGTGATGAAGAAGGAAATGAGGATGGTGGGGATGTTGAAGGTGAAGGTGAAGGTGGGGATGCTGAAGGTGATCAACAAGGAAATGAGGATGGTGGGGATGGTGATGGTGATGAAGAAGGAAATGACGATGGTGAAGCGGGTGATAAATCAAACATCATGACAAGAGTTAAACAAAATCCAAGGCTGCGTGTGCAAAGTATGGCAACTAAGAGTCCATTCATGCACACATATATGACAAGGAAAAAAAGGACTGCCATGCAAAGAGCAACACGGCAAACTACGAAAAACGCATAGCGTCTCTTGGGTTGTGTTGAAGACTTGTAATCTTTTGAGTTGTTTGGGCCGTTGATACTTTTGGGCTGTTGTTTTTGACTTGTAATATTTTGGGCTATTGTTTAAATACTTATGTGATGAATTACATTTAGTAGTAGTATGTTTGTGTAAAGTTATGTAAAGTTTCCATTTCAGTAATCTATGAACGAAAGGTTATGAATTACATTTGGTATTACTGTGTTTGTGTAATAGGTTAACATGGTGTGTGTAAGTGGTTTACAGGGTATGTGTAAGTGTGTAAGTGGTTACTTGAGGGATGGTATCGACAAGTTATGCAAGTGGTTAATGTGCTTTGTGTAAATGGTTAACACAGGTTATGTAATCGTTAACAAGAGTTACGTAAGTGGTTAACAACTTTTAAGTGAAAAGATATTTTTAAGTGGTTAACACATTCCTGTAAGTGGTTAACACAAGTTATATAAGTGGTTAACACGTGTTGTGTAAGTGGTTAACACTACATGATCTTTGAGATGCTGTAGTTCGAAGTGGTTAACAGGCTTTCTGTAGCTGGTTAACACATGTTGTGTAACTGGTTAACAAGCTTTTTGTAGGAATTGAATGTAAACAATTTTCTGACCATATATGGAACTTCATCAATCTTGCGACTTCTATATGGAAAATTCTCCTACTCTGGTGGAACACAATAAATTCTTAGAGGATATGTGTAAGTGGTTAACAATAGTTGTGTAAGTGGTTAACACAAGTTATGTAACTGGTTACCAAGAGTTCTGTAAGTGGTTAACTCATGTTGTGTAGTTGGTTAACCCAATTTCTGTAAGTGGTTAACAGAACTGGTGAGATGCAGTGTATTGGTTAACAGGCGTTCGCTCAAGCCAATCATTTTCGCTTAAGCGAATTATGCAGCAAAATTCAATGAATTTTTTTTCTGATATTTTCGCTTAAGCGAACCCCTTTCGCCCAGCGTCAAAAAACAAAGACTGAAAGGTGCATATTCTGAGCAAATTTCGCTCAAGCGAAAATCACTCGCTTAGCGCATGACACAAAGACTGCAAGGTGCAACCAAATTTCGCTCAAGCGAAACTTACTCGCTTAGCGTATCACACAAATTGTTTTTGACCCATGTCTGAGTAATTTTCGCTTAAGCGAATACAATTCGCTTAGCGCAGAAAATGAAATTTTGGCACACCACTTGTGAGTAGTTTTCGCTTAAGCGTATAAAACACCGTATAAAACACGTGAGACTCCCACGTTCCCTCTTTCCCTCTATAACCTTTCCCTCGCTTTTGTTTGTTTTTATTTTAATTTTCCCTCTGTACACTTCACGGAACAGCAAACCTGCTCCTCTTTCATCGATCCCTATCCCTTTCCTTCTTCATCGATTTCACGGAACAGCAAACTGAGAGCATTTCTGCTCCTTCTTCATCGATCCCTGTCCATTTTCTTATTCATCGATCCTTTTTTTCCTTCATCCACGCACGCAACACAGAGGTTTTCTGCTCCTTCTTCATCGAACTGTGAATTCACACGCAGCAGGGAGGATTTGCACAACAGAGAGAGAAGATTTGCGCAACAGAAACGATTTGTTGCTCCTCCTTCATCCATCCTCTTTTTTTCTCTCGCTTATAGAGAGGATTTTGCTGCTGCTTCACCTCTGTTTTTCTGCAACTCATGAATCATTGATGGGCATCCAGATTTTATAGCTGAGGAATTGGTACCTTGGGGTTAGTATTGCATAAATTCTTGTGTTTGCTTCATATATAATTTCTGTTGTTGTAAGTTTTTACAATACTTTAGAGTAAGTGTTTGAATGTTTCTTTAAATAATGATCTTAACTAAAAATGGATTATACCCTTCTCCATTAAGCTCCATTAAAAGAACTTGAGATGTAAACTGTGTGGGGGAAATGGTTAACAGTGAGTTCTGTAAGTGGTTAACTGGGCTTGTGTAAGTGGTTAATGTAAGTTGTGTAAGTGGTTAACTTGATTTTTAAGTAAACATCTGCATTCTGCAGTGATCATGGGTGAGGGATTAATACAGATAATATTCAGTATGAACAAGCTTGGTTATATTTTGTTGTCTTCCCCATAGGTTCCCCCCTGCATTTTTTATTATTGCATTTGGTCAGTTTCAGTATTTATTCCTTGAATCTAGACAGAACAAACATAATGTTTTGTTTTATACACATTGCAAAACTGCTTAGCTATTCAATTATAGAGTTGTTTTTGTAAATTGTTGTAATCGTAAGCGAAAGTAAGCTATATCACCTTGCACATATTTGGTTTTTCTCAAAAATAGCTTCTGGGCCAAAAGCTCTCTCCAAAGCAGTCTGATTATAAGCTTTTCTAAACACGGATAATCCAAACACACAAAATTTTAGGATTTGAATGGTATCAAGGAGATTCAGGTTTCTTGTTGGAGCCATTTTAGAAAAAATTTGATGGCTTTTTTCTATCTTTCATACACCATATTTTCTCATGTCAATTCCAAGGGTGGAACAGAATCTGTATGTTGGATCTCCTCTCTATCTTTGTAAAATGTAGAAATTTGCCAGGACTCTTATTTTTTGTCAAAAAGAAAACAAAATTAGGTTGATTTAGTTTCTTACATCTTTTGCATTTGAAATGCAGTCATGATGGAGGAGGCGTTATATAAATGCGATGTTTGATTTCTATTTTAGTTAAATAGAGTGTTGCTAATAGTGTATAAAAGTTTGTGAAGGAATTTTTATTAGTTTCAAGAAACAGCTTAAATAGTGCTAACTACAATAACCACCGTAAGTCTTTTATAACCAGTGCGTTAGCTAAATGGGTCAAATAATGTCGAGGTGTTTAGTTAGAAACCAAATGTTAAGAGAGGGTCATGGTCATTTAGATTGAAATTCTCTTGATGGTTTCACATATGGTATTTCTTAGTCTACTACTTCCTCTACCATTTAGCCTCCTTGGTCTTTCTATTGTAAATAACACCGGAAACATGCCTCTTTTTCATGCACCTAGCTTGAATCCTATGACAGACATCTCTTTTAATTTTCCCATCGCTTTCTGCGGTAGATTAAAGACACCTAAATTGTGTCAATTACAGTATGCTATGATCGTGAAATTTCACCTTCACAAAAAAATGCTAACATATGTGTTACTGAACTTGAATCCTGTTATTTCTCAAATGGAAACTATGTGATTCCAAAGATTCTTGCCTCTATCAACTGTTCCACCTTAGGTATATCATCTGTAATGCACAATGTCTTGAGGCTCATCTCCATGTTATAATTCTGGTATAACTTATGAACAATTTGATTTTGGTTTATTGTGTAGATTTGGTGTGGCACCTCCAATTGAAAGTTGATGGATAATTCAAATAATTTGGGTACTTGTCATGATGCTGATGGTGTAGTTGATGGCTTTAATGTTGAAGATGCAAGTTGGGAGCCTACATCAGTGAGATGTTTTACTTCTGTAGATATGGATACATGTGATGGCATTGATGGTGAAGCTAATGTAGTTGATGACTTTAATGGTGAAGATGCAAATTGGGAGCCTACAGCAGGGATGTGTTTTTCTTCTTTAGATGAGTTGAAATCATTTTATGCAAATTATGCTTCTGTAAAGGGTTTTGGCTGGAAGATCAGAACATCAAAAAAAGGCCAGGATGGGGAGATAAAGTATATAATATTGTCATGCGCAAGAGAAGGAAAAGGTGTGTCAGACAAATCATGTTCGTTGAAGACGCTTCCGACCAAAGCAAAAAATTGTCCAGCAAATATTACAGCTAAGTTGGCAAAAGATGGATTGTGGTACATTAACAAGTTTGAACCTAACCACACTCATGAGATTAGCCCGACAAAGTCAAGGATGTTCAAGGCTAACAAGAATTTGAACATGCATGTAAGGAGAACAATTCAAATCAACGATGATGCGGGGGTGAGGATCAACAAGACTTTCCAATCTCTTGTTACTGACGGTGGAGGCCATGAAAATATAACATTTTCTGAAAGAGATGTGAGGAATTATGTTAACAAGGAAAGACGCTCCATTGGAAAAGAAGGTGATGGCAAAGCCTTGATAAGGTGTTTTTGTCAAATGAGGGAACAAAATACAAGTTTCTTTTATGATATAGACTTGGATGACGATTTTCATGTTAAGAACGTGTTTTGGGCTGACGCAAGAAGTAGGGCTGCATATGAATCTTTTGGAGATGTTGTGACCTTTGACACAATGTATTTGACCAATAAATATGACATGCCCTTTGCTGCATTTGTCGGTGTGAATCATCATGGCCAGTCAACTTTACTTGGATGTGGTTTGCTTTCATCGGAAGACACAGAGTCATTCGTGTGGCTTTTCCAATCTTGGCTTCGTTGTATGCTGGGAAAGGCCCCTACGGGTATTGTGACTGACCAATGTAGGGCTATGAAAAATGCCATTCAGTTGGTCTTCCCCAACATTCGACATAGGTGGTGTTTATGGCATATAATGAAAAAAATCCCGGAAAAGCTAAGTAGATATGGTGAATATAAAAAGATCAAGAGTTTGATGAAAGAAGCGGTTTATGATACATTGACACCGGCCGCATTTGAAGAAAAATGGTGTTCTTTTGTGCAGAAATTTGAGCTGGGAGATAATGATTGGTTGAGTGGGCTGTACACGGAGCGTCATAGATGGGCACCGATTATGCTGAAGAAATGTTTTTGGGCAGGTATGTCGACAACACAGCGAAGTGAGAGCATACATGCTTTCTTTGATGGATATATCAATTCCACTACCAGTTTGCATCAATTTGTAAAGCAGTATGATAATGCCCTTAAAAGTAGAGCAGAGAAGGAATTTGAAGCTGATTTTCGATCATTGGATACAACAATTCCCTGTTTTTCTTCCTCATCAATCGAAAAGCAATTCCAGGGGAATACACTCATGCCAAGTTTAAGGAGGTTCAAGCAGAATTTAGCGGTAAAGTTAATTGTGCTGCATTCTTAAAGACTATGGAAGGTAACGTTACTACATACCATGTCTTGGAGGATTTGTTAGTTGGAGATAGAACAAAAGAACGTACCTGTGAAGTTGTTTTTAATCGTGACAATCATGATGTCATCTGTGAATGCTCGTTGTTTGAGTTTAGAGGTATTTTGTGTCGTCATGTGCTATGTGTCTATACCCAAGAAAGGGTGCAAAACGTGCCATTGAAGTATGTTTTGGCAAGATGGAGCAAAAATATCAAAAGGAAGCATTCTTATATTAAGAGCAGCTACAGTGTGAAGGAATTGAAGCCACAAATGGACAGGTTTGACAATTTGTGCAAGCATTTCTATGAGGTTGCTGAATTGGCTGCAGAGTCTGAAGATGCAACTAAGGCGCTCCATGATAATCTGCATGAATTTATATCTAATTTGCCCTCCAAAGATGCTACGACGAATCATGTTAACCGTAGCTCAAATGATGACTCGACTCCAAATAATATTACCAGGAGAGATGAAAACGTTATTCCTGCAATTCAGAGTCCATTGCGAGTGAAACGTAAAGGTCGTCCTCCAACAAACAGAAAAATATCTGTAGTTGACAAAGTTGTCAAGAGGTTGAGGAAGCGAACCAAGCGAAGTGATGATCAAGAGACTACTAGGGTATGTTTTTTTCCTCCATAAATTATGTGTTAACCGTGTGCAACACATCATTTACCAGAAAACTTAAGCCAGATAACCGCCATCGCAGAATCGCCGATTTTGTAACATCCTCTAAAAACACATGTATTCTTTCAAACAGTAATGAATGAGTACTACTGTATCTTACATTTTTTTGTCCAAATGTGTTGCAGGCCAATGTTGGAAGGGTGGATAATGAGAGCACAAGCAATATTCATGTAGAATCATCTGTTGAGGTCGTGACTGGTGGAGATTTGCTTGATGCAAGTACCGTGGTTCGTGTCCATTATAAGATTGTGCTAAATATGTACTGAATTTGTGGTTTGGTTTATTGTAGTATTTTACTTGTGGTCTTTCTCTATACAGAGGCATCTAATTGTGTGTAATATTGTGCAAATATAGAAACTGTCAGATTTTTCCAAGTCCAAAAACACATGTATTGTGTACTGTTATAATGTTATGTATTCTTCCAAACAGTAAAGAAGGAGTACTATTGCATCTTACATTGTTTTTTTGCAAATGTATTGCAGGCCAATGGTGGGAGGGTGGATGATGAGGGCACAAGCAATATCCGTGTAGAATCATCTGTTGAGGTCGTGGACCGTGGAGATTCTTTGGATGCAAGTACCGTGGTTCGTGTCCATTATAAGATTGTGCTAAATATGTACTGAATTTGTGGTTTGGTTTATGTGTAGAATTTGTATAATTTGATGGTTTTATGTGTTGTGTCATAGATTTTCCGGATAACTCCCATGTACTATTTGTTGAGGGAAAACTAAAATTTTACAGGATCCAAATATTATATACACAGACTCGTTATGTGTAATTTATTGTCCAAATATTGGTCTTTTATTTGAGATTCTTATATGGTGTTGTCCAGGTTGAAGGTAATTTGTCATACATGGATCTCTTGACGTCCGAAATAGACTTCACAGGATCCTCGCAATTCAGTACAAATTGGTGACAATTTGATCGTCGATGAAACCTAGGAAGATTAAGCACTTTTTGGGTTTTTTTTGTTGTTGCGTGGCATATGTATTTTGATAACGCTTGTCACATATTTGTATGGGTTGGAAGATACTTTTTGCATGACGGTATGGTGTCTTCAAGTCTTCTGTTTTACTCGTTAATATCGTGGTGTGTTGTTTAGGGACCGCCACTTTACTAATGAATATTTATTGGTGGTACAGGTTAGTCGGAACGCAACATGCTTTGTGTCGCTTTTTGTATCACATGTTTGCATCACAGATCATTCCTTCCACATGTTTGCATCACAGATCATGGCTGCAATCCTACAAAGGATGTAGGGCTTTTTGTACCTGTGCAGAATGATTTAAAGAAGTGTATATAGATATAGATATACAACCCTATGTAAATGGTTCTTTATGAAGTTAATTTATAAAGTATTGCCAACGTGGTTAACGATTTGCAAACATGGTTAACAACTACATGGTTAATGTCTTATACTGATGATTCGGTGAATTATTGACAACGCATTGAAAACAACTTAGATGCTTCAAGCAAAGCCTCAGTCATTGAAGACGCAAGTTTGATAAAGTTCCATATATGGTTAGAAAATTGTTTACATTCAACTCCTACACAAAGCCTGTTAACGATATACACAACGCGTGTTAATCACTTAAACAACATGAGTGTACCAAGCAATATTTACAAACACAGAAATTCAAAAAAAAATACAAAAACTACAACTACTAAGAGCAATAAAAGATAAGGGGTGAGAAGTAATCAGTCTCCGAGGATGTCGTCTATGAACTCCTCCTCATTCAAACTCCTCTCCACCATCATCTCCAACTTGTCCTTGACTTGTCCTTCATTTCCAGCTTCTTCCACATTTTACGCCCCCTCAGAAAAATTGGGTGTCCCAGCCATGCAACATGTGTAGCAAACATATCTGGTGTGGGCCATGGAAACAGATTAGCATCTCCTTGATGCTGATGCAGAGTAAATCGTTGGAAGGAATCATTTAAGCTTGTATAGACCCTATGGTTGGCGACTGTTCTTTGCTCAATATGAGTGAGATGAAGCGGTGGCGAGTCTCCATTGGATTCATTGAAATCATTGGAGGCTGCCTAACAGGTGCAGGTTGGGCTGAGCTTTCTCTAAGTTCTTGCTCTGCTGGATTGAGGCAATAATTCTTGATAAAACTACCATTGATCGGCATCCTCAGCTTTGTTTTTGGATGGCTCGGGACATCAACACCATGGGCCAAGCATAATCCGGTAATCAATGCCGGAAAGCCCAATGGTTTTTGAGCGTGCTCTGAAAGAACAAATTGATGTATTTCTGTTGAGATTATAGCAGCAATATCGACACTCCATTTTCTGATAAAACCACATATGAGATAAGCTCACAGGATTGGGACGTCCGAAGTGTGAGAGTTAGGAACTATGTTGGAAAGCATGAAGCTAGTCCAAATTTGAGCAATTGTTCTCATATCACATCTTTTAATTCTCAATGGTTGACCTTGCGCATTTTTCACATATGACCTTCCAGGAATGCACAAGTTGTCAGCCACGCCCTTGTCGACCATCCTCCTAAAGTATTTCATTTGTCCATCAGTCTACGATATGTACACTTGTGACCTCTTTTACATTAAGGATTCCCAAAAATCACTTATAGCTTTACGATCATAGGAACCCACTTGCCCCTTACATAGGATTTTCTGGTTTTGTATCCTCTTTTCACCGCCAAGCATTTGCGTAAAATTCTTTGACAATCGGATCATTTACCGAGCTCCAGAGGTGTAGCCACTTCTCCCATTTTCTTCTTTTGATCTCATTCATAAATTCATCATGCTCTCCTTCCTCCAACACAACCTTGCGTTCACACAATAAATCCAGTGTCTCAAGTGTCATGAACCTTTGTTGTTTGGCACGGGTCAAGAATCTTCTTTGTCAAGTGGCTCCATCGGCATTTGCGGAAGCTGCGTTGGTTCTTCCAATCGTTCATCATCATGAGAAGTCGCTTAGATGCTTTGCCCTTCCTTTTCTTGCTACATGGTATTTGGTGAACTGTTTTCTTTGGAGGCATCCTGAAATGTTTCAAATCAATGCAAAGTGCACTAACAAATTAGACAATCAAACAGTGAATTTTTGGATGCCAACAAGTTATTTGCTTAACCAAATTTGAGAATTTTTAACATTGTGCCCCAATTTCAAACAACACTTTCAACAACACCCTCCAATCCCTCTTTTTCAATCTGAAATCCCTAATTTCACATGTTTGCCCCAAACCCAACAAAATTTCGGAAATTGTAAAGACATGCATGTGGGTTGTGGGAATCCATACAAACATTGAAGCATGAACAAAGTGACATAAGAAGGAATGCCAAGCATTCATCAAAACAATCCAACATTTGCCACAATCTTAGGCAAAGAACAAACGAACAAGTGAGAACAATAGTCAAAATAGTGGGTTACATTTCGAAAATACACCCAAAATTAGAACAAACCAATTCCAGAACAAATAATCCCAACCTAATTTCAAAGAACAAGCCACTCAAAATCACAAAAATCAGAAAAAAGAACAATAAAAATAAACTTCACAAGCCTACTTACTTGAAAACTGAGAATGAAGATGAGAATGACGTATTTGCAACTGAAGATCGTGTTCCTTTGAACGTCAGAAGAGACTAACGAGAAAGATGAAGAGGAATGAGACAGGGTTTGGGGGTGGAGAATGATAAAACTGAGACGAGAGGGAAAGAGGTGAGGGACGGTCAAAGTGAGTGAAATGATGAAATGCAAAGGAATACCCTGTTCGCAGGTTGGGATTTTCTTTTAAGACTCAAAATTTTAAAACTCTCGCTTTGCCTATTCCACTCGCTCAAGCGAGTTTTAAACAGATGCGGACAGTTTCAACAAATGATGATACGCGCTAAGCGAATAAAAATCGCTTAAGCGAAAAATACTCACAAGTGGTGTGCCAAAATTTCTTTTTTCTGCGCTAAGCGAGTGAGTTTCGCTTGAGCGAAAATTACTCAGACATGGGTCTAAAAAAATTTGTGTGATACGCTAAGCGAGTGAGTTTCGCTTGAGCGAAATTTGCTCAGAATATGCACCTTGCAGTCTTTGTTTTTTGACGCTGGGCGAAAGGGGTTCGCTTAAGCGAAAATATCAGAAAAAAAATTCATTGAATTTTGCTGCATAATTCGCTTAAGCGAAAATGATTGGCTTAAGCGAAAATTACTCAGGCATGGGTCTAAAGAAATTTGTGTGATACGCTAAGCGAGTGAGTTTAGCTTGAGCAAAATTTGCGCAGAATATGCACCTTGCAGTCTTTGTTTTTTGACGCTGGGCGAAAGGGGTTCGCTTAAGCGAAAATATCAGAAAATAAATTCATTGAATTTTGCTGCATAATTCGCTTAAGCGAAAATGATTGGCTTGAGCGAACGCCTGTTAACCAATACACTGCATCTCACCAGTTCTGTTAACCACTTACAGAAATTGGGTTAACCAACTACACAACATGAGTTAACCACATACACAACTCTTGGTAACCAGTTACATAACCTGTGTTAACCACTTACACAATGCGTGTTAACCACTTACACAACTATTGTTAACCACTTACACATATCCTCTAAGAATTTATTATTGTGTTCCACCAGAGTAGGAGAATTTTCCATGGACTTGTCTATTTCTGTCATAGAAGTCGCAAGATTGATGAAGTTCCATATATGGTCAGAAAATTGTTTACATTCAATTCCTACAAAAAGCTTGTTATCCCATTAATTCCTATAAAAATTCCATATATTATCAAGGGATTTATCCCATCACGTGTTAACCACTTACAGAACACGTGTTAACCACTTACAGAAAGCCTGTTAACCACTTACAAACTACGCTGCATATCACTTCAAAGTTAACCACTTACAGAACTCTTGTTAACCACCTACACAACATGAGTTAACCACTTACAGAAAGCCTGTTAACCACTTACAAACTACGCTGCATATCACTTCAAAGTTAACCACTTACAGAACTCGTGTTAACCACCTACACAACATGAGTTAACCACTTACAGAAAGCCTGTTAACCACTTACAAACTACGCTGCATCTCACTTCAAAGTTAACCACTTACAGAACTCGTGTTAACCACCTACACAACATGAGTTAACCACTTACAGAAAGCCTGTTAACCACTTACAAACTACGCTGCATATCCCTTCAAAGTTAAACACTTACAGAACTCGTGTTAACCACCTACATAACATGAGTTAACCACTTACAGAAAGCCTGTTAACCACTTACAAACTACGCTGCATCTCACTTCAAAGTTAACCACTTACAGAACTCGTGTTAACCACCTACACAACATGAGTTAACCACTTACAGAAAGCCTGTTAACCACTTACAAACTACGCTGCATATCACTTCAAAGTTAACCACTTACAGAACTCGTGTTAACCACCAACACAACATGAGTTAACCACTTACAGAAAGCCTGTTAACCATCTATCAAATTATGGTTATGAATCACATTTGGTAGTAGTGTGTCTGTGTAACAAGTTAACAGGGTCTATGTAAGTGGTTAACACAATTTTTAAGTGAATTACAGTGTTTGTGCAGGTGGTTAACAAAGCTTCGTAGTGGTTAACACATGTTGCGTATATGGTTAACAGGGTTCTGTAAGTGGTTAATTTTGAATTGAGGGTTGGTTAAGTGGTTAACAGGGTTTATGTAAATGGTTAACACAGTGGTTAATTTCTGTTATTAAAGACGCAAGATTGATGAAGTTCCATATATTAAGGGATATTGTTTACATTCAATTCCTGCTGATTATCAAGGAATTTATACACGACTTCCACTAGTAGAAGTCTTTGCTGCATATGTACCTTTATTATTTGCAAAGACGTCTACCAGTGGAAGTCATGTATAACACCGTTAACCACCTACACAACATGGGTTAACCACTTACAGAAAGCCTGTTAACCAGTTGCATGAATTCGTGATACTATCCCTGTTAACCACTTACACAACTCCTGTTAACCACCTACACAACATGTGTTAACCACTTACAGAAACCCTGTTAACCACTTCAAAAGACACTGCATCTCACTGCAGAGACGTGTTAACCACTTATACAACACGTGTTAACCATCTACACAACATGTGTTAACCACCTAAACAACATTGAAGACGTAGGAGAATTTTCCATGGACTTGTCTATTTCTGTCATTAAAGACGCAATGTTGATGAAGTTCCATATATTATCAAGGGATATTGTTTACATTCAATTCCTGCTCATTATGAAGGGATTTATCACATCATGGAATGAAAAGTTATCAGCCTACAAGCCTGTTAACCACTTACACAACTCCTGTTAACCACCTATGCAACATGTGTTAACCACTTACAGAAAGCCTGTTACACAACTGATAACAACTTACACAACGCGTTACCACTTGCACACGCTGCATATCACAGCGTTAACCATTTACATAAACCCTGTTAACCACTTAACCAACCATGCATCTCAATTCAAAATATATACCACTTACAGAACCCCTGTTAACCATATACGCAACATGTGTTAACCACTTAAAGAAAGCCTGTTAACCACCTGCACAGACACTGTAATTCACTTAAAAATTGTTAACCACTTACACAGACCCTGTTAACCACTTACACAGACCCTGTTAACCTGTTACACAGACACACTACTACCAAATGTGATTCATAACCATAATTTGATACATTACTGAAATGGAAACTTGACATAATTGTTGACAAACACGGTTAACTTTACATAATTGTTCAACTAACAACCCAACAGAATGCCATCAAGTGATTTATACATACTACAATATATACCATCACATAAGTATTTAAAACAACAGCCCAAAAGTTGCTAACGCAAGTAGCTCCAAACAACTCAAAACATTCTAAGTCTTCAAAACAACCAAAAAGATGCTATGCGTTCTTTGTAGTTTGTCTTGTAGTCCTTTGCATTGCAGTCCTTTTTTTCCTTGTCATATATGTGTGCATGAATGGACTCTTAGTTACCACACTTTGCACACGCCTCCTTGGATTTTCTTTAACTCTTGTCGTGATGTTTGATTTATCACCATGTTCACCATCTTTATTTCCTTCTTGACCTCCATCACCATCCCCACCATCTTCATTTCCTTCTTGATCACCATCACCATCCCCACCTTCACCAACTTCATGATCATCATTACCAACACCACCTTCACCATCTTTACCATGACGCGTCGTATGAGTACTCACTAATGCGTCAGCGTCAGCATTACCTGCAAGATTAATTTATGGAAAAATCAATTTCAAGGAACATAACTTGTGCAGAAAACTTAAATATAAATTGTATTTAACCTTGCCTATAAATATAGTACTTCTTAACAAATTGCTTTTAGCTATATCTATAGGACTGCCTTTACATGGAATTGTTCATAATGATTGCACACTTCCCAGTTGGTCAAAATGCACTTCAAACCAAAATCAGCATGAATTACCTCCTTGAGTTTTCTTACGCAGCATGACTTATAAAACCATAGTTTGGCTTTTCCAAAGAAACCAAATGGACATTTATATAAACCAACAACTAAATGAGGTATTTATATAGCAAAATCAGCTAGGTAAGAATGTCAAATGGTAAGATGATTACATGGCCTAGAAGGCTACAATACGACTGCATTATGAAAAATTAATATAAGTGGAGTAGTCACCATCTTCACCATGACGCGCCGTAGGAGTACTCACTAATGCGTCTGCGTCAGCGTCAGCATTACCTGCAGGATTAATTTATGGAAAAATCAATTCCAACGAACATAACTTGTGCAGAAAACTTAAAATAAAATTTGATAACATCAACCACACAGGCATTTAATAACAACCTCTTTCAATATCCATGGCTCCTTCATCGCCAACCTCATCAGTAATATCAGTGTGAGGAGATGGAATCAATGGGGATGCATCATGGGGTTCGGTCGTTGATCCAAGTTGATCTTTTAGCATCTTCACATCTGCCTCAAGAATAGAAATTCTTTCTTGAGAATGCTGGTGCTCCACTACCAAACGCCGATACTCAGAAACACGAACATATTGGTGTTCTGCATCCTCTAAGGCATCCCTCACCACGTCAAACTGTAGCTCCTCACCAGTTGCCGTCAAGTTTTCAGTTACCTGCCAACACAAGAAGCACATCAAATACACATTGTATATAAGTTTTCAACATGTTCTACAAACAAATAATAATCATGCTTACCACATTTTGCCGAAATGCATCTTGTATTGTTTTGATCTTGCAACGTACATTTGGCCAATTCAAAAAACGGGGGAAACGGAACCTATCAGGCATGTCAGGTGTTTCCCCCAAAGACAAGTGGTTGAAGGCCCAAATCTACAAAAAAGATTAATATACTTAATACATGTATGTATATGTAAAAATAACAAAACGCGTATAACACACAATCAAATATATACCTGTAAGACAGCTGCACATCCTCTTAAGTGGGTCTCACAAAGATTTTTTCCTTCCTTGACTACAGAAGACACTTTGTTCAAACTTGCAACCACGAATTGATGCACGGCTAGTCCCCATTTATAGTTATGAAGGGCCTCTAGGTTATCTAAATACTTAATATAACCACTATATACACGTCTCCCGGTCTGAGGAAAGTAAAATTCTCCAAACTCCAGTAGTATATAAAGTCTACAAAAATTGGATACATCGTCCTCAACACACTCAACAAGTTTATTAACAATTGCATCTATTGTTACACCGGCTTCTCCAAACAAAGATAAGGTACTACTTTTCTCGCGTTCATCGGCTTGCAACTCCTCACCCACTATTGGGAGTCCTAGTGCAAAACATACATCAATGGGCCTAAATCGCACTCCCGGACCCCCTGACTCTAAAACCCCGATTCGGTTGATCCCACCTGGTTACTAATTCGACAATAAAAGCGAAGAAATTTGAAAGTTGTCCGCATGTTTACAACCCACTTGAAGGGGGTCGTCTCAATTAGGGCTCTTTGTGCCTCGGTCAACTTCTTGTTCACCTCAACCAACTCTGTTGGAGCACAAGCATGCCTCAAACGTACCTAACAAGTATGAATAAAAATTTTGTCATTGCCAATTAATTTGCACTCATGCAAATACAATAAGTTAATCAGTTCCTTACTTTTTTATCTTTTGAGCTACTCGCCCGCTGCCTCTTTCTTGGTGGTGCCATGCTCATAACAATAAACTGTACAAAACTATTCATCCAAATTAGTATAGAGACTACAACTGAACAAACTAGGCAAAACAAACTACATGTTACAGAACAGTTTTAACCACACAACTTACATTCACATAAACTAAAGTAAACAAAAAGAAAACATTACATAAAACCAAATTTACATGAAACCAAATTTCTAGAACCAAGGCTGCCTAGTAACTTTGACCCTGAAGAAGGCACCAATGTAAAACTACAAGACCTTCTACCTGACATGAAGGAAATTCCATTCTTTTTCTCATGTAACTATATAGTTTGTTCTAATATATAAGACAATATATACACATTTTTCAAATTAGTTTTAAGAATAGAACAAAAAGTTCAAATATTTGTTACCCAAGAAATTAAGAATGTCCTAGGCACATCACTAAAAATTGTAAAATATCCCTCATCAAAGTCAATAATGGAGAACAT
Source organism: Calophaca sinica (assembly GCA_037113605.1). Classification (NCBI taxonomy): domain Eukaryota; kingdom Viridiplantae; phylum Streptophyta; class Magnoliopsida; order Fabales; family Fabaceae; genus Calophaca; species Calophaca sinica. Next base: position 93,547,873 of record CM073732.1, on the reverse strand, counting down.
TCAGAAGCTCAATCTGGCTTACACCAACTGCAATTCCTTACACCACCTCCTAAATTATTTTTGTTGTAGATCGACCACAATAATAGCATACTTAGGATTCAGCCCCTTCAGAATCTCAAAAATCTCATAATCTATGCTACACTCCAGTTTGAGATCTTGCTACAGATCCAACCAATACACAATCCATTAGTTATTATTAATAATAGCCTTCAACTCATAGCAAATGGCAATGTCCTGGTCACATGCGTGCAATAATGGCAGAATGAAGACATGTAGGCTGGTTTGATTTGTAATGAAAGCCGACAATGGGCATGGAAAAAAACAGAGACTCAGATCAGAAGCTCTAATACCAACTTAGAAGAGGGAATGATCAATATACATAATGTATTTACATTATATAAACCTAATTACTTACCCAAATAGAGCAACATCTAAGGAAGCAAATAGTCTTAAATTCTTAATGACAGAAAAACTAATCTAAAATAATTGCATAATCAGTACTTTTATATTACAACAAAAGCCTAGCCTGAAATAATTGAAAAGGTAGGTCAGAACATAAGAACTCAAAATAGAAAGAAAAAAAAACAACCAAAAGCATTCATGGCGAACAAATGTGAAAAACAGAGTTATTTTTAACCTATTCTATCCTTCACCGCAAATGAAAATGAAAACAATAAAACATAGACTTATCTTATTTGACATTCTCCTGATAACGCAATGTTCTTCAAAATTTAATATAAAAACCCCACCAAAAACATATGACAGATGGGAAAAACTGAGTGAAGAAAAAACCTAGGTCTATGTCTATGTCACTGAGCAATGGGGAAATGCAAACCCCAAACACAAAAATCACCGTCACCATCCCCAAACACTGAGTAAGGGAAAGAAGAATCATTACCTGTGGGTTATTTGGTGCGGCGGTTCTGCGGTGCAAAATGCCCTATCAAGCGAGATAGCCCCTCCACGCGACAGAGAAGAGAGCACGCCGAGAGAGAAGAGGGAGGCAGCGAGGGGATGCGTTACGCCGGATCGTGGCGTCTTGATTACGGCGGCGAAGCGACAGTCTTTGCGGTGGGAACGGCGACAACTTCTTGGCGAGCAGCGTTCTTTGCGGCGGGTGGCAGAGGACACGGCGGCGTTGCTGTGTGCAGTGCGAGAGAGAGAGAGAGAGCAAAACGAGAGAGATGAGAAGACGAGAGAGATGAGAGAGTGTGGGCGACTGAGCGGGAACAGAATAAAAGATAAATGCCACGCGCGAATGACTAAACTGCCCTTGGCAGTATACGGTGGTGATACAGTGTTTAAAAAAAACGGTGTTTATATATCATTTCTGTTTATTAATGACTTGAACCTATATTATAAAATTTTCATAGAATAACATATTTTGAGGTTAAGGGTGTCGCACGAGTCTAGAGGGTGTACTATATAAGTGTTTTTTTCTTTTTTGTAACAAAAAGTTTAGATTGAGGGAGGCTCATCCCGTGCAGGGCCAGGAAGAACCATCAACCTAAGCCAAGATTTACGGTGGAATTTACGTATCGCCCACCGGTACTATATAAGTGTTATTATAAAGTTTTAAATAAAATCATCTTGATATTTATGTATAATTAAATGATAAAACATGATTTATCATGTTTTCACACTCTCATTGTCTCTCTCTCTTTCTCTGTCTCTCAATCTCTGATTAGACCATAAATGACTATTTGATTCTATTAAATTCATGGGAAACAAAATGATTACCGATCAACGTTATAATGCCATTTTTGTCAATATCAAAGAATTTATAATTATTATAATAAAATTTAGGCTAAATTACAAAATTGGTACTCTAAGTTTATTTTAGGTTTCAATTTGGTCATCTACGTTTTATTTGTTTCGTTTTGTTTCTCTACGTTTTATTTTAGTTTTCAATTTGGTCCTTTCCGTCACTAAAAGTCAATTGTCCGTAGCTAGAAGTCTATTTTCCAAAATGTTATTTGGCTTTTAGCTACGGACAATTGACTTTTAGTGACGAAAAGGACCAACTTGTTGTAACTTTTAAAACGTAAGGGACCAAAACGAAACAAATAAAACATAGAGGACCAAATTAAAACCTAAAATAAACATAGAGGACAAATTTTGTAATTTAGCCTAAAATTTAAATTTTTATTAATAATAAGAAGACATTATAATATATTTTAAATTGAAATTAATTTGTAGATATACTTATACGAACACATTGAGAAACACGTTGAGAAAGTACAATTATCTAACATTGATCTCTCAAATGCAACAACACATGCTTGTTTGACACTTGCCACCTCCAGGGAAGCCCCTTATTCTACAAAGACTGACACACCTCTCGGGATAAGTTGGACAAGACCCATCAAGAAAGCATTCTTCATTGGAAATAGTCAAATTAGGTACTCCTGCTACAATAAATAGGATGTCATTAGAAATAGTGTGTGCATCATGGTTTGAATTTGATAGAGTACTCGTATTCAATAGTTGATCTTAGTTCAATTATTTATCATTCCATGAGATATAGAAAAACTAGAATAAGAATTGTGTGTGTTTAACGTGATTACATATGGATTGACAGTGTTATTGGATAGGATTAAATTATTCATTACTCAAATACTTAAAATACTAACTACTTAAATATTCTCTTTCATCTTGCAGATAAAATTTACAAGAAATATAAAAAATATAACAAAATTAATATTTTCCAAAAAATTTAAAGTAATTAGTAAACTAAAATTAAATAAATATTCTTAATTAACAGAAAATCAAAAACAGACTAGGAACTATGAACCAAGGAAGCATAAAACCAAAAATGATTTTGGAAACACACCAATACGTAGTCAGTGAAACAGTTTTCAATAAAAATAATATAGAAAACTTAGCAACATTTTGAATATTTTCTTGTGAATATTATATAATATTCTCAAGAAACTTTTGGCATTTCAAATTTATTATATACATTTTCATAAAAGCAAGGCTTTTGGAAATAAAAAAAAATGCATTTCGAACACTTCTCTCACATACTAACTGCATGTTTTTTTATTGAAAATATAAAAAAGTTGAGTTATGGAACAAGTTTGTTACCGGAAATCAAGACCGAAGCAAGGGACAGAGTTGCAAAGATAAAAAGGAGATAGCTGATGCGAGTGGCCATTCTATTTTGAAAAGTTGAAATGCAACACTTTGCAATGGACTATTTAAAATGGCTTGGAAAGTTAACACAATGATTTTTTTTTGACCGAAAGTTAATGCAATGAATTTTTTTTTTTTTGACTGAAGTTAATACAATTAATTAAAAAATAAGAAATGAGTCATTTGAGATAAGTTCAAAATCTTTTTAATGAATAATATTCATTTGCACATACTATTCTGTAATCTATGATTATAATATTTTAAAAGGATGATGTTTCAAAACATGTGCGAAATGACTATAATTTAAATAAATGACATATTAATAATTTTGAATGTAAAACACAATAAAATAAATAAAATACATGTTAAAGAGCTTATATATTAATTTTAATAATTTTTAATACGTGATTCAATATAAAACTCATAAATTTTTTAATTCAATAATTAAAATAGCTTATTCATTTAATTTAAATTAACTCAATTTATGTTATTTATAATATGTAAATAATACTTCAAGCATTTGAATAATAAGAAATTGGAAAAAATTATTTTCATCACATTATAATTATAATTTAATATTTGTTAACTTACATTAAAAATTATAATGTCCATTTTGTAATTTTGAATTTATAAATATATTTTGAAATTGATTTTAACTCAAATTTATAGTGAAAAAGATAAGAACAAATTATTAATTTATTAAAAAAGTATATATTTATTATGATACTTAATTCATTACATGTAATAACAAAATTATGCAATACTTAATACTTTTTTTTTGACAAAATATTCAATACTTAATACTAGAAATTTTATATAATACAGATAAATTGTAATAAATAATTCTTTTGGCATTTCAGGTATTAGATAAAATAAAATTAATTACATTAATCAAGTCAACCTAATTATACACATGGATAAATAGATTGATTTCGTAAAAAAGGTAAAATAGATAGATAAATAAACATATAATACTCCCTCCGGTTCTCAATGTAAGAGAAAAAAAGGTATTTTTTAGGGTTTTAAAATATAAGAGATATGTGAGATAAAAAGGTGTTTTTCATTGGAAAAAAGAGTGTTTTTCTTGGTTTTGATGAATTAGGGTTTTGTCTCTTATATTTAGGACCGGAGGGAGTATATTTTATAGAGAGGGTTTTTTTTGTTTTGGATTTGAACCAAAAAAAGAGGGATGTTTAATAATTGTCACATAATTGACTTATGCTCAATAAGTTATGCTTTAATCATTTAACGTAAAGTACATTATCAATAGAGGGAAGAGAGCCTTTACCAATGCGACCAATTCCAACTATTTTACCTTTTTGGTTTCCTCCGAAACCAACAAATCCTTCTTCTCTAGGTTTTTGTTCTTGGAACATATGCTTTTCTCCCGTCATGTGACGCGAGCATCCACTGTCTAAGTACTAAGATAGGTGTGTTGACATTGTTGCTAAGCATGTCTGCAACATAGACTATTTTATCTTTAGGTACTCATATCTTTTTTGGGTATTTCTTGTTAGTTCTTGAAGGATACTTGTCCTTCTTAATCTTAAAAGCAGTACAGGTACTTTTCAAATGACCAGTTTTATTGCAGTAAGTACAATGCAAGCATACACTGTGATCATTGGGTTTATCAGCTGCTGAATTTTCATTTTGTAAAGAGGGTTCATCTGATATGTAACCAAGACCTTGAGTTGTCGTTTTACTGACACCCCAAATCATTGAAGCTTGCTTTCTTCGAGTTACACTCGCTGCAAGAAACTTTTGAAAGACATATTCATAATCATTTTATTTACACGTAGGATTGCCTTTAGCTTCAGAGCTTTCAGTTTGAGAACTCTCAGCTTCTGGTTGTTAACTAGCCACCAAACACTGACTATCCACCAGACGCTGATTTTCAGTTTTCAGTTTCTGGTTCTCTTTATTGAGCTTTGAGTTTTCAGTATTCAAAACTTGAAATTCTTGTGATAATTTTGAAAATTTCTTTTTCAAAGCTTTATACTCAATGGAGAGAGTGGCAGAATACTTAAGTAGATCATCAAGGGCCAATTGAAGCTCAGAGTAAGAATTACATATTATTACCTCTTCAACTTCTTCTTCAGAGTCTGAGTTAGTGTTTGCCATGAGGGTAAAATTGGCTTCTTCTTCATTATTATCCTCGGAGGATGATAGGTCCAGGTCTTCCCATATAGCCATGAGACTCTTCTTCTTTCCCTTGAAAGAACTCTTCGTAGACTTTTCCTTAAGATTAGGACATTCTGACTTAAAGTGTCCTGGCTTTTGGCATTCACAGCAAATGACTTAACTTTTGTCTTTGTTTTCCTTTTTATCCTTGACATCTTTCTTCTAGAATTTTCTTTTGAAGTTTCTTTTCTTCCACATTCTTTAGATCTTCCTAGATATGAATGCAAGCTCATCATCTGTTCCATCATCATCTCCTTCTGAAGCTTCATCTTCTGATTCTTCATCAGCCTGAAGGGCCTTTGAAGAACTAGCTTTGTGCTTGTTGACTTTCAAAGCAATAGACTTGCTTTTTCTTCACAGGTTCTTCCTCATTCAGTTCAAGTTCATGAGCTTTCAGAGAACTCAAAAGACCTTCAAGCCGTAAGACATTTAAATCTTTTACTTCTTGTATGGCAATGACTTTGGGTCTCCACTACTTGGTCAAACTTCTCAAGATCTTTCTCACATGGTCAAGAGTGGTGTAGCTTTTTCCAAGAGCCTGTAACCCATGAACAAGTGTTTGGAATCTTCCAAACATAGATTCAATGTTTTTACCATCTTCCATTTTAAACAACTCATATTGGCGAACTAATATGCTGGCTTTAGTTTCTCTTACTTGGGCAGAGCCCTCATAGAACAAAACAAGAGAATCCCAAATTTCTTTGGAAGTATCAAATTTACCACATTTATCATATTCTTTTTCTGATATAGTACAAATAAGAATGAATCTGACTTTTTGATTGAGCTGATATCTCTTTTTCTGCTCATCATTCCAATTTTCTCTAGCTATGGTAACTCCAGCAGCATTAGTGGGAATAAGGTATCCACTTTCAACAATATCTCACAACTCAAGTTGTTGTGTCTCAAAGAAAGCTTTTATCTTATCTTTCCAGTAGTCAAATTTTTCTCCAGTAAATAGAGGAGGATGGTTCATGTGAGCACCTTCTGCAGACATGTTCACAAGTATTGGATCTTTTCTCTTAACACTGTTAAGTGCTCAACCAAAAGGCCTAGCTCTGGTACCAACTGAACGTGAACACAAGAGGGGGGTTGAATTGTGTTGAAAAATTTTCGCAAACTTTACGTTAAAAACACTTTTCTAAGAAAACTGTTTGTTATCGGAAGCTGAAGTAAGACTGGACGCTGGAAATAATTTTATGAAAACTTGTTTTTCTTTAAAAGATAAAACTAAATGTAAAGCAGTAAAGCAAGAGACACAGAGATTTATACTAGTTCACCACCAAACTGGTAGCTACGTCTAGTCCCTTCGTTCCTGAAGGATTTTCCACTATAATCAACTGATTACAAATTTCATTTAGAGTATTCTTCTATCACAAACCTGACAATACTCTTAACTTCTCAAAACGACTCAGTACGTTCGAGCCTTTGAGGAACTATGCATGTAACTAGGTAATACAACTTTCACAAAGTATTTTCTTTTGAATACAATCAAATAACTCTCACAGAGAGGATGAAAAGATTAAGCTCAAAACAATAACTTTCTAAAAGAAAGAGTATAAGACGCTGAAGTTCAGTTCTTGGTTTCCAGAAACTTGTCACGAAACTTGATTGCTCACTTGAGTAATAGCTCTTTCAGAATGTAGTTTCTAGCCACCTTCTTCAATGAATACCGTGGGGTATTTATAGAAGTCCTTGAGGTTATTACCGTTGTAGAGAATTTTGGCTCCAAATCATAGGGTGAGGTATTTTGAAAAAGCATGTCCTTTTCTTCCTTTCTAGAGAATATCAGAATAGTACACATTTCTGTTATGGTACTATTTGCTTTTCACAATTGTCTTGTACGAATTTTGTCTTATTCTAAAGGTGTCACCTTTGATACCTCCTACATAATAATGAGCGCACAAAATAAAATTTGAATTCCGTTCCAGAATAGCTGAGGTAAAAAAGCACAAACGTGACCATCACATGCTTCATTAACAAGACCAGATGATCACTCAAAAGTCAAGACGGACGCTCACAGCAATTTAAAACCACGTGTCATAAGATAATACTACCGGACGCTCGCTATAAACAAGATGCTGGAGTGAACCGGATGCAGACACACATGGAATGTATTCAATCTCTTGTGAATTTCTTCTTCTTGCTTGAGTGAGTTTATAAAACACAAATGATTTTAATACCTGCACACTTCAAGACTTATTAAAAGATAAATTGTTCACTTGTAAGTACTTTGTTATCATCAAAATTAATGAGGGTCTAAACTTCTCAATCGTTTAGGTACCAATACTTCCTGCAAGGCTTTCCTTTTTTGTGATATTACATCCTTCTCAAGTTTATCATAACCCCTAGACAATAGGTAGGGGTAGATATTCTTTGCAAAATTTGTCTTTGCCTTTTCTCTTTTTTTGTTACAAATAACGTAACACACCAAGTTAAAATATATTAGCACGACCAAGTTAAAATATATAATTCAAACTAATCTGAAACTCTTCTTCCATTCGGCTCCTAACCAACGCATTCCATGTGTCCTCTAAAAGGAAATTATACCTCAGACAAGGATTTGCACAACCATCTTTGTCTCCTTTCCCAAATACATATTTCCTGGAGAGTGAACACTTAACGCTCACCTGTATAGGACAACAATTGGTTCTTAAACTTTTCATCAGGGGAACATCCCACAAATCCTACAATACACAACAAAATGGTGGTGTTAGTAAATACATACACACAAATATCGATAAAGCTAAATACAAATATGCATACAACTAGAGATAAAGGTCAATACCACGACATCTTGCCATATCAAATCTTTGGTTTTTTCAGGGACCTTTCACCATTTAGGTATCATAATGGAGACCTTGCTTCGTGCAAGGTACGCCAAATAAGTGTTGAATTTGGCTGCATTATCACCATCAAGTCGCCCAGTATCAGGATCAAATTCAACAGAATACTTCTGACCAGGAGGATGTTTATATTTCAATTGTGCTGTAGTGGTAACACCTCTAGTCCTTTTTTTGTTGGACTCTGATGTGGATGGATCAGCCATATATGATGCCTGTTTAAACAAACAAACAAATGTGAGAATCAATGTGAGAAAAAATTATAATGGATAAATTAACAAACATGTATTGATCAATATATATATATATATAATTATAATGGATAACTTAACAAATAGATATTAATTGTGGATAATCTAATAAAGATGTATCCACCTATAAAATTCTTTGGTAGTCAAGTTTGAATGTCCTACAATATCCCTTCCTGATGATCATCACGAGTGGCATATACATTGTCTACCCCATTTTCATCAATGAAGATGGGTCTTTGCATTGAGAAAGAAGAGTGTCATTAATATCTAGTGTTGAATCTTGATTTTCATCACTCTCATGCATACTTCTTCTTTGGAGAACCACATACCACCTTTTGTTAGAAGGATCCCTGACATAAAACACTTGTTTTGCGTGGATTGCCATGATGAAAGGCTCATCCTTATAACCTACCTTGTCTAGGTCCACCATTGTAAATCCTAATTCATCAGTTTGTACACCACCGTTACAGTTAACCCTCTTAAATTTAAAATCAGGCACTTTGAATTTACTATAATCGATCTCCCAAATCTCTTCAATGACCCCAAAGTAAGCTATGGATGCCAAAACAGGGTTTTTATCCTTTGAACTAGAGAAATGCATGGAAGAAGCCATAACTGTAACATCCCAATTTTTAAGAAAAGTGATTTTAGCAATAAAATCCTGAATACTCGAAAAATAAGTCATAGAGATTGATTACCTCAATGGTTTACTGAGAGTACGGGAAATTATTTTGAGTTATTTTGAATAATTTATTTATTATAAATAATTATTATTCATGATGTCAATTCGAATTAATTGACAGCGTAGACGTATGCTGCTTTTAAAGAAAATTCATTAATTATACTTATTATAAGTTTTTCTGCGTGGTGATAGCAGCGTATTTTTGTTGACTAAGAAATTGATTGAATTGAATCAAGATGAAATTAAATTTAAGAATTAATATTTAATATTAGTTCATGGTTCAAAAATTGTCGGAAAACTCTAACGAAGTTTCGCCGCGTTTTGAATCGCCGGGTAATTTTTATTCGCATTAAAATTTAAAATGAATTCCGATTTCGACGAAAATCGAAACGTAAATTGTTGTGATTATTTTTGAGTGCTTTCACTTGTTTTATTATTGATGATAGTTAAATGGGAGTTAATTGGTTTATTTTTAATAAATCATGGTCTACTCCACCATACACCACACTTATATGTTCCCCACCCTAGCACTCTCCCTATTCCTTTTTATCCCTTCCCTGCGTGAGAAAGAAGCAGAAGCTGGAAAAGAGAAAAAAAAAAGAAAGAAATGGAACAAGGAACAGGGGAGGAAAAGAAAAGAAGAAGGAGAAGAGAAGAGAAGGGGAAGAAGGAAAGAAGGGGCGCGACGGTGGAGGAGAGAGGGGGAGACCGCGACGGCCCTGTGGTTGGCGGCGTGCCACCGCGCCGGAGAGAAGAGGAGGGAGAGCGAGGCAGAGAACACGGGAGAAATCGCAAGAGAGAGAGAGGTAGAGAAGAAGAGGAAGAAGAATGGGAAGAAGATTGGAGCCAAGTGCTTGAGTGTGAGGTTGAAAATCAAAGTTTTTCTCCTTTGTTTTTGTTGTGCTGAACCGTGGCTCTTCCCTAGGTGGTAGGTGGTAGTGATTTCTTGCTTTTGTTCTTGATTTTGTGTCATTTAAATGCTTGATTTTGGAACTATGATGGATATGAGCATCAAATTCCCAAATCCTTGGAACCCTAGGGTGAAACCCTAAGGGGAAAAAGAGGGAAAAGTGTGCTAGTGAAATCAAGAGTTAAATTGTTTAATGGAGTATAATTGAAGTTGTTGTTGTTGTTGGATTTGTTTATAGTTTTGGAATTGAAAGTTATTGGCTAATTGTTTGTGATAGAATTCTATTCTTGAGGAAAGGAAAATGGGGTTTTGGTTGTTGGAACATGTAATTAGTAGTTGAAATATATGTTTAGGTTGATAAAATTAATATTGGGTATGTTGTATATGCTTAAGTAGAAGAGTTAGCAAGTTACATGTGAAAAATTGTTTTTGGAGGGACTTGAAAAGCATGTTGGGATTGAAGTAGGTTTGTTATTTAATTGTTAGATTTGGTATGATCATGGTTTAATTGGTTTGAATCAAAGAATTGGAAAGAAATTTTGAAAACCTTCCTCTTGAAATGTTTTGAAAATGAGTTTTGAAATCTTGTAGAAGTTAGTATTGAATTGTGACTTGCAATATGTTTAGAATATGTTTGAAATGTGCTTAGAACCATGCCTTAGATGTGTCTTAATATGTTAATGTCTTGGAGTTTAATTTTAATGATTTGGAAATGGTTTGCAATTTAAAAAGAGAGTTTTGCAATTTTGTTTAGAAAAAGGGGATGGTGGCCGAGAGGCCCTCGGACTGTTGAAGGGAAATTATTTTTTGAAACTTATATGTAATGCTTGAATGAATGTGTTCTCGGCTTTAGAAATTATGAAAAGTGGTTAATTGAAGTTGTTCCACCTTAAGGTTTTCAAGAAAATTAAAAAAAAAAGTGTTATGTTTAACTTCTCAAGAAATGATTTTAGTCTTAAAATCTTATTCTTTCAAGTAGTTAGTAAGTAATTGTTTAAGTGAACATGCTTTGATTAGAAAAGGGGAATTCTTTGCAAAAAAAACTTGTTCTATGATGTATACATGTGTTAATAGGAACCTTGATTAGTTAGATTTTGTGAGAAACATGTTCTTGAAAGTATGATTTTGGAAGGTGGTATGGGTTTTGGCATATGCCTTGAAATGTGTTTTGAAATAAGACTTGGATATATCTTGATGTCTAAATGCCTTTGTGTATAGTTAAATGATTAGAAATGGCTTGTTTAATTTAAAAGGAAGAATTTTATGATCCAGCTTGTATTTAATGTGATTTAGTGATTGTTCTATGTCTTAGATTTTTAGGCTATGAAACACATAAGGTAAATTGGGCTCTTGGAGACCCAAGAAACCAAGTGGAGCCTTGACTTGAGTAATTGAGAAAGGGAACTCTAATTGTGGTTTTGTTCATATCTTGGTGTGAAAAGAAATGAGATTCGGTTTCAAAGCTTTATTACTTTAATTTTTGGTGATTTTCAAGGGTATGTAATTCTTCAAAAACATGTATTTCAAATTGTGTATTTTAGCATAAGTGTTTTGGTTAGTTAGTAGGTTGGGTTTTGAGTGCCTAGGGTTTAAGTTAGTTTTTAGAATTGCGCTAGGTTTGCTTTGGTGTAATAGGCTCGAGAGATTCGAGGACGTGCGGCATAGAAATCGATGAATACGGGGATACGCGCAGCTTGGAGTTCGGTAAGGGCGCTTCACATTCTAGAGTTATTGTTTATGTATTTATGCGTAAGGGCAACTTTTAGATACGATAGGAATTTAATTTCAAGTGTTTATGCGAAGAAGTCTGAGAACCTCAAGGTTCGAAGTGAGGGTCTTGTACCCCTTCGCTTTATTTTTTTTGATATACTGATTATTTAGTGGGCTTGTCTGCAAGTGGTTGGCAGCTGTCCCCAACCCCCACACTTGTTTGTTCCTCTCTGTGAACTCCATCGAGTTGCAGAGGGATGGATTCTATGATTGATTGTTGAGCTGTGCAATTATTTAATATGAGATTGAATGCATACTGCGAATTGCGTATTTCTTGTTGAATTGCGTTTCTCCATGCAAACTGCTTTTATTGCTTAAGTTGTTGAATTGTGTTTCTTCATATTAAGCATGCTCTTATTATTTGATATGCGGTCGAATAATCTTGCGTACCACTCTTTGAATATTGTATGCGGCGAATTGTTCATCGAGTGTGAGAGCTAGTCGTGTCGTTTTTGAACTTCGACTTGAATATCCTAGAGTAGTGGAAGAGCTCAAGGCTTCGGCCGGATGTTCAAGGGCGTCGTTCCTTGTCGAGTAGTAGGTGACTTCGACCCGAATATCCTAGAGTAGTGGAAGAGCTCAAAGCTTCGGCTGGATGATCAGGGGCGTGGTCCATTGTCATGGCGTTGGGTAACTTCGACTTGAATCTCCTATAGTAGTGGAAGAGCTCAAGGCTAAGGCCGGAATTCAAGGGCGTTGTTCGTTGTTCCGGAAGTTGTCGAAGTGTCAAGAGAAAATGAGTCATGAGTTGAGTTGTGAGAGAGTTTTGCATTGCGTCTTGAGAACTGTGCATACTGTCATGATTGCTAATTCCTGTAATATGTCGTGTTATTATATGTTTTGTTGCCGAGTGTGTTGTCGAATATGTGTATCTGCTCTTTATTTTTAAGAAGTTGACCCTTGCCAGTGGTTCTTTCAATGTAATGAATGTAACCCAGATGGCAGAGCAAGCGGAGGATTTGAAACTGCACAGAGGAGCAGCCGAGGATAGTCGTCCAGCCTTTTTCCTGTGTTATGTTGTGGAATTTACTAGCAGTCTAGTGAAGAGTATAGCTTGTGGACCAACTATAGGATATTTGTCATTATTTCAGTGTTGTAATAAATATCTGTTATGTTCCATGACACGTTTGTTATATTTGATTTGACAGAATAAATGAATGTGGTCTATGTGGTGTCTTAAATTATTTTTTGCCATGTTTCTAAAAGTCGCTGTGATGCTCTGACTGCTTCTTTAAAGAACCCCTTTTAAAATATATATATATATATAGGACCACATTTCTCGAAAACCCTACGAGCAGAGTATTCCACCTTTCGGAAACATGTCAACTGTTGTCAGAATATTCACTTAGTAGCACTCCGGAGACAGGGTGTTACAATAACCATAACCCCACTGTTTTGTACGACACTCTTGTCATCCTGTGACTTTGTGTAAAAAGAAAATTTGTTGATATCATATCCACTCTATGTCAAGATATTAAATTTAGGATCATGCGCTAGCCATGTTAATGTCTCAGAAGCAGTATCGTCACTCAAAATCTGTTCTTTAAACCAAGTTATGAATGTCTTGTTATGCTCCTTCAACACCTAATTTTCATTCATTCGAAGGTTTTTGGCCTTGACAAGATTTTTGTGAGTAGACAAGTAAGGTTCAACCTCATCAATATTATTCAATATATACAAATGTGCTTGAAGCACTTCTGCCTGACCCATGTTCTTAGTTTTTAGACCTTGTGTACCCTTACCTTCACATCTTCCCTCATGACGAGACTTAGGAAGCCCTACAGGTGCCGCTTCTGACAAATAATCTGAACAAAACTCAATGGCTTCTTCTGTTACATACCTTTCAACAATAGATGCTTCGGGACGATATAGATTCTTCACATACCCTTTCAATATTTTCATGTATCGTTCAATAGGGTACATCCACCTTAAATAAACCGAGCCACACACTCTAATCTCTCTGACTAGATGGATAATTAAATGAACCATGATGTCAAAAAATGAGGGAGGAAAGAACATCTCGAACTGACACAAGATGATAGCAGCCTCGTTTTCCAACTCGTCCAATTTCTAAGGGTCAATGACTTTGCTACATAGTGCATTGAAGAATAAACACAATCTAATTATGTCATTTCGAACTTTTTTAGGCAAGATGCCTCGAATAGTTACTGGTAGTAATTATTGCATCAAGACGTGATAGTCATGAGACTTTAAGCCAATAATTTGAGATCTGTCATCGATACAAGACTCTTTACATTTGAAGAGTAACCCTGTGGCACTTTCACACCCCGTAGACACTCGCAAAAGCTTATTCTCTCTTGTTTTGACAAGGTATGACATGCTGGTGGCAAATATGTCTTGTTACCTCTTGGCTCTGGAGCTAATTGTTCTCTTATACCCATCTCAACCATATATAGACGAGCATTCAAACCATCTTTTCTCTTACTCTTGATGTTGAGAAGCATACCCATTACACTATCACAAACATTTTTCTCCACGTGCATGACATCAATACAGTGTCTCACATCAAAACTAGACCAGTATGGAAGATCAAAGAACACTGACCTTTTCTTCCATATGTTTTTCACAGAAGAATATTTTTTCCTCTTTTTTTTTCCCAACTTGACATTGATGGAGTTCACCCGTTGATAAACTTCTTCTCCGGTTAAAGCTTTCGGAGCAATTTCATTCTCCTGACATCCATTAAAAGCCTTTTTCAACCTGCAATACGGGTGATTGTAACATCCTCATTTTTTTCTAATCTTGCTTAATGTGTGTCTATGTGTGACTAAATTTATTTGTGTGCCCTAGGTAGGGATTTATGTATTTGACTGTGTGTTTGACCTTTTGACTATGTGCTTACTTTTTGTGCTTGTGAGGGAGCAAGTGTTGAGGTTTAATATGTTATTTGAGGGTGGAATTGTGTTTGATAATATTTTGATACGAGCCTTGGAAGCCTGATAAAGTTTGAGAACGATCAGAGTTGAGTTTAGGATTTTTGTGTGTTCGTACCTTTAAGCTAGTGAGAGCTTTCAGAGCCTAGCACACGAAACAGACCTAGCACAACCTAGGCATATACTAACTCTAACTTCCTAGGTTCTCAAATCCTGGAAACCTCTTACTAACCAACACTTGTATTAAAAATACAGATTTCGAAATACTAGTTTTAAAGAATTACCTACACTTGAAATAAAAGCACTCTAAATTAACAACTTTCAATAACTTAAGGTTTTCTTGAAATAATTCACAAGTTGGAAAACAAGGCTCCTAATTACTAACCTCAATTCTCAAAACTTGCAACATAAGACTATACCAAAATCCACTTCATTTTATCAAAAAGCTTAAGTTAAGGCTCCACTAGGTTTTCTTGGGTCTCAAGGAACCCAACTACCTTATGTGTTTCATAGCCTTAGAATTCCAAAACAAGTCCAAATCTTTTCTATAATTTTTCCAAAGCTTTCCAAACTTACTCAACAACCCAATATACTTAATTAAAGCTAAGAACACACAAAATTATTCCCTCCCAAGCTCATAAGAGCTCTCAGCCATACCTCTCCCCTTCTTAAAAAAAATTTACGAAACTTAAACACACTTCAATACAACTAATATAAACCAAAGAACACAAAAAATATGAACGTGGCAAAAACACAAGAAAGGGGGGTTTGAATTGGGTTTTTAAAAACTTTTTCGCAAATACAAATGTTTATGAAAAATAACTATTGAATAAACTGTGCAAGGAATAAAGAGTAGAGAGAAGAAAGAGACACAGAGATTTATACTAGTTCACTATCACCTGATAGCTACGTCTAGTCCCTTCACTCACTTGAAGGATTTCTCCACTATAATCAACTGATTACACTTGAGAGTATATTTCGCCAACCTGCTATACTCACAACTTCTTACACCGACTCAGCTCAGTTGAGCCTCTAAGGTATACAACCACTACTGGGCTAAGTACAGATTCAAATAAGAGTTTTGAAACAATATAGAGATAACTCTCTTCAGAGAGGATTTACAATGAAAATACTTTTAGCACAAAATAACTTTCTTAAAGAAAGAATAAAACAGTAAGTGCCTTGTTCAACGATCTCAGAGACTTGGATGAATTCTTGATTGCTCACTGTCTCTTGATTGGGTAGTGTTTGAGAAGATAGATGTTGATGCTCTCACTACTCAGAAAAATATTCAAGTTGCTAGCTTGCGTACAACTGTGTTGAAAATCGTTTGTAAAAACTCAATCCTTGTCTTACTTCAGTGTATGAGGTAGGATATATAGCTAGGGTTGAAAAAGTGCCGTTGTAAGTGTCGATGTGACACAACGTCTCTTTTTGTCCGAAGTCAAAGCTTCAGATCCTGGAACTTTGGCTTTTGCAGGTTACGTCGCTTTCAAGACGAAAAGCATTCTGAGTATTATACGCAATGTCAGTAACTTTGTCCTTAGTGAGCTTTTCAAAAAATAGACACTTCAAGCACAAGTTTCCTTGATGATTTTATCCTTTGACATTCTTCTTGTCCTCGTATAACAATGTACTTCAATTTCACTATCAGAGCTCTTCGTTCAAAGACTTCACTATTCACCAGAATCAAGTATTCTTCAATACAGAGCTGGGAGGGCTATCACATAGCAGATTCTTGTTGAGGCACAATAAGTCTTCATAGAGTGCACTAAGTAGAATCTGTTGTATTGTTGACTTGCACCAGAGAGTTGACCAACCAGATTGTGACTATGCTCTAACAGAGCGTTGACCATCACAAGAGCGTTGACCAAACAGATTCGGAGTCTTCGAAAGAGCAGGTAACCAACAGAGCCAGAGTGTTGACTAACATCAGAATGTTGACTAACTCCAGAGCGTTGACCAACCAGATTCTATGTGCCAAGAAACAGAGCCAGAGCCGGACTTTGATGAGTGAACTTCAAGATTTCACTAAGTCTTCTGAAGCAAATTTTTCTGAGTATAAATACTTTCTGCACACTTATAACCATGTTAGAGAATAAATTGTTCTCTTAATCTTTTGTTATCATCAAAACAATTAAGGGTTATTGTTTCTGAATCCACTTGATTCCAACAATCTCCCCCTTTTTGATGATGACAAATACATATATTGATGAACAATTTTTCTTTATAAAAAATATTTATTCAGATGATTTCAGAGGCTCCCCCTGAATTAAGCATATATAAATATTTCTAAGTGTAACAGAGCATGAGATATTACAGCATATAAGTTTCAGAGCATACAGGAATATATTAATTAGAACACATAATGTATGCATGATGACACTTGGTTGATACACTAGGTTCATCAATTGCTTTATACTCTCTATATTCTTCTCCCCCTTTTGTCATCAGACAAAAAGGTTAAGACAGAAATAAAGAACATCACAGTCAAAACAGTATAAAGAAAGATAAAGAGAAAACTTCAAGTGTCATAAATAAATTTTATTAGAAATAAAAACAGAGTGAACAAAAACAAACTCAAAGCAAATCTATCAAAAGGGAGAAAACTAAAAGGTAAAAAAAAATCCTAAGGTTTTCTAGGGTTGCTCCATCCTCTCCAAAATTTGCCGCAGCAGAGTAGTCATCAAATCTTGCTTCTTTTCTGAGGCTTCCAGCCTTTGATCAGTAGATTCCATAAATCTTCCGAATCGCTGCTTTCTTCAACCAAATTTATCAAAAACTTCTTTTGGCACAACTACATTGACCGTCATGTGAAGCCGATCCAGTAGATGCAACCATAGCATTGTGTGCGGTGGTGGAGTTACAAGTTCTCTTGGAGGAGTAGGAGGACGAGGAGGAGGTGCGAGTTCTCGTTCCCAAACAATGCTGACCTCTTCTCTTGGAGGAACTCTCCATGTCCGGCAAAGATGCCATCTCCTGCTTTCTTTCTTCTTGCTCTTGCCTGTGCTTGTCAAACCAAGTGTTCCACAGACACCCGCCTCATACCGATCTTCTTCAAAGAAGATCATTGATTGCTTCATCAAATCGCTGCCTCCAAGGAAACCCCAGAAACGAGATTCCCTGAATCTTTCAGCTTTGAAGTACTCAATGCTACCAATTAAATTGGGAAGAATGTTGGGCACATTTCTTGGTTCTCGAAGACCAGGCTCAGAGGGTCCAGGAGGTGCAGTAAGGAGAAGTGGCAGAGGCTCAGCAGAGAGATCATCAGCATCATCCCCCAGATGTTCTGCAACAGATTCTGGTTCTTCTTGGAGAGGAGAATTTGGAGGAGAGAACAGTTGAGACATGAAGGGTACCATTATGGGAAGTCTGAAAGAGGAGTCGGGGAGAGGTTTCAAAATGCGAAGAGGTTGAGCTTCACACACAACCATATTGCCAGATTCAAGAGATGAAGACTCTTGAACCCTGGACTCAGATTCAGGTTCCTCAGAAATGGGCTCAGTCTCACAGGGTATGTTGAGGTCTGGTCGTTGGTGAGGGGGTGAAGCAGGTCTAGGTGGAGAAGCTGGTTTGGGTGGTGATTTAGGTGGTGAAGGTGTTTGGGTTTGTAGAGGAGATGATGGAGGTGTAGTTTCAGGTTGAGGTATAGTGGAATGTGGGGGTAAAGAGGCTAAAGGTTCAATATAGGGAAATTGAACCTGTGGTTGAGGTCTTTGTCTAGACCTCAAGGGAGCAACATCATCTTCATCAGATGAAGACGAGTCGGAGGGTAAATAGGGCAAAGGCTTTTTGGTAGATGTTGGTTTAGGTGCAGATTGGGGTGTTGGATTAATGGGTCGCGATGGAGGGGGTTCAACAACAGTAGGAACAGAACCAGATTGATAAGTAGTATCATATAAATCAACTACCTTATCAAGTACCTTCTTCCTCTTTGCAGCAGGAGCATCTCCAACCTTGTGTATCCTTTTCAGGGGTGGTTTCTCGCAGGATCAACAGAGGCGGCTCAAGCAGAATAGCCACTCGAGGGTCGAGGTAGGAGCACGAACCGGGGTGCAAAGGTCTCACGCTGGACAAGGCCTGCAGCCAAGCTTGCTTCATGATATAGTCGAGTTTCCTCTAACCTTTCCTTTATCATTTGATCAATCTCCAGTTTCTTCTCTTCTTCTTCCTCTGTAAGCATAGAGGGCATGCATGTAGGTTTCACAGGGAGAGTGAGCTGAGGGGGTTCTGAGGCAATGTGAATGCCTGTGCTTCTAGTGACCCTTCTGGTTGGTCCAGTAGAGACACCAGAGTCAACCATGATCTTCTTCCCCTTCTTCACAGCTTTCTTCCTTGCTCCTTCCTCACCTTGTTGAATTTCAGCAATGGCCTTCTTGGAAAGGAGTCCCATTCTCCTTAGATTGTCAGAAGAGAGAATAGGAATTACCATCGTTTTCAGGGCAAGCCCTGCTTTCAAGGTGTTGAGACCTTGAAGAAGATTGATAAGCCCTTGATTTTCCATGATTGCTGACAACAGTTTTCCATAAGGGATATTCACATTTTTCCCTTTTCTGGAGTATACCAAATCTCTTCGTAGATGTTCAAAAACAATCTATGGAAGGTTGATCTTGGTTTTGAGTTCATAATTCCACATTATGAACTTGTGGGTACTGCTGACAGTATCCACAGAGCCAGATTTTGGCACCAAGCAGTTCATGATGATTACGAGCGATTGCTCAAACCTGCTCTTCATGTCCATCGCCTTGGTCCTCCGGCTTCTCATAGATGGTTTCATTTACGACATCCCACCACCAAAGATCCTTTTTCCCAACCAATGGTTTCAACCGCTCCATCATTAGGGCAATGGGTGATTTCAAAGAATTAGGTCCCGAGTGACCACAATGCGCCGCCTTGAACATGACTTTAATGGTCTTATCTTTACTCCAAGCATAAGTCCGTAACTCCTTCACCAGATTCTCATAGACCGAGTTGTTCATGTAGAAGAAATCCATTATCCCCATGTCAATGAAGTCCGCTCTAAGTCGTATCCTTCATTTGCCATATCCTCAAACCTTACTGTGTTCCACCAACACCTTGAGGTCGAGGGTTGAAGATTTTCCAGCGTTACCCTACGCTCTTCTTCAGAACTTGAACTTGCAAGGTTGTTGTGGAGCAGCCATTTTTGAAATCGGAGAAACACAGAGTGCGAAGATGAAAGGGGTTTAGGGTTCAGAAAAGTGTAGACTTCTTTTTGAGAGATAGAGTGGGTAGTGGGTGATGTGAGTGAGTGAGTGAGTGGGTTATAAACGTGTTCGAGAAGATTAAGCGTTATGCGCCAGATTTCGAAATGAATTTTTGAACAAATATTTGTCTTTTTCAAAACGTGTAGTCAAAATTAAAGAGGCGCAGTAAAATTGTCATTTCAAGAAAAGCAATTATGACTCAGTAAAAGCAAATGTCAATCACTAACGCATCAACCAGTCTCAGAGAGACACGTGTACTTAAGATTCCCAGAGACAGCTATGTAATGATCATACGAACAGTTAATGAAAAGAGTATAACGAGATAAGATAATCAACAGATTTAACTACGACATAGCCAACACACTCAAGCAGAGTCAACAAGTCAAACACATCAAACAGAGTCAATTAGTCAAACAGAGTCAACTTTATTCAAACAGAGTCAACATAGTCAAACAGAGTCAACTATATTCAAACAGAGTCAACTTAGTCAAACAGAGTCAACTAAATTCAAACAGAGTCAACTTAGTCAAACAGAGTCAACTATATTCAAACAGAGTCAACTTAGTCAAACAGAGCCAACTATATTCAGATCAAACACCTATTCCTTTATAAGAAGGAAATTCAAGTTCTTTCTTATAAAGTTGAATCTATCTTCAGCAAGGGGTTTTGTAAAGATATCTGCCCATTGATGGTCAGTATCAATAAATTTAATTTCAAGAATCCCTTTTTGAACATAGTCTCTAATACAATGATGTTTAATTTCAATATGTTTGGCTCGAGAATGCAAAATAGGGTTTTTAGTCAAGCATATAGCAGAAGTATTATCACAGTATATAGGGATTTTACTCTCTTTAATCTGATAGTCCTCAAGTTGATACTTCATCCAAAGTAGTTGTGAGCTACGACTTGCGTGAGATATGTACTCGCCTTCTGTTGATAGTGCAATTGTGCTTTGTCTTTTCTTTGGACCAAGAGACAAGATTTGCTCCAAGAAATTGGTAGCCACCACTTGTGCTTTTCCTTTCAATTCGTCTCCGGAAAGTCAAGATCACGTAAGCCTACTAACTTGTAATCATCCGAGTTCTTATAAAGCAAAGCAAGATTAGTAGTTCCTTTAAGATATCTAAATATCCTTTAACCGCAGCTAAGTGAGATTCTCTAGGATCAGATTGAAATCTTGCACATAAGCACACACTAAACATAATATCGTGCCTTGAGGTCATAAGATAGAGGAGTGAACCAATCATACCTCTATATACCTTTTGGTCTACCTTTTACTTGATTCATCTTTGCCAAGAGCACATGTTGGATGCATTGGTGTGCTCATAGGTTTGGTTTCCTCTAGCTTAAACTTCTTCAGCTTCTTTCACATACTTAGTCCGATGGATATAAGTTCCATCTTGACATTGTTTTATTTGAATGCCAAGGAAGAATTTTAGTTCTCCCATCATACTCATCTCAAATTCATTCTCGCATAAGTTTAGAGAATTCTTTGCAAAGAGACTCATTAGTAGCACCAAAGATAATATCATCTACATAAATTTGAACTACAATGAAATGCTTTTTAGATGATTTTCTAAAGAGGGTTGTATCCACCTGTCCTCTTTCAAAACCATTTGACATTAAAAAGGAACTCAATCTGTCATACCAGGCTCTTGGAGCTTGTTTAAGACCATAAAGTGCCTTTTTAAGTTTGAAAACATGTTCAAGAAACTCAGTATCTTCAAAACCAGGTGGTTGTTTCACAAACACTTCCTCATTTATGAAACCATTTAAAAATGCACTTTTACGATCCATTTGGTACAAAGTAATGCCATGATGTGCAGCATAAGATAGTAATATTCTAATAGCTTCAAGTCTAGCTACAGGAGCAAAGGTTTCGATAATCAATACCTTCCTCTTGTGAGTAACCTTGTGCAACAAGTCTAGCCTTGTTCACTTACCACTTTGCCATCTTCATCAAGTTTGTTTCTGAAAACCCACTTGGTTCCAATGGCTAACTTGTCCTCTGGAGGAGGCACAAGCTTCCACACATCGTTCCTTTGAAATTGATTTAGCTCTTCTTGCATAGCAATGATCCAACCATCATCAGTAAGGGCTTCATCAATTGTTTTTGGCTCTATCTCAGAGAGTAAGGCCAGGTGAGAGTGTTCTCTCAGAGAGGATCTTGTTCTGACTTTATCACTAGGTTCACCAATGATTTGGTCCTTTGGGTGATGGGGTTTGAACTTCCAGTCTGATATGATTATTTCCTTATCACCAGAATCAGCACCAGAGACTTCACCAGAGATCACACCGTAAACATCACCAGAGTCAAGACTTGTGATATCAACTCTTGTTTCCTTGTTTATCTCAGAATCTGCAAAAACTTCATCTAGCTCGACGTATCATTGTCGGGCTTTTTATCATCAAATCTTACATGCATAGATTCATCAACAACTAATGTTTCTTTGTTGTATATTATGTATGCTTTAGAGCGTTCGAATATCCCAAAAGATAGCTCTATGTGATTTAGAGTCAAATTTTCCTAGACTGCCCTTTGTATTGAGAACAAAGCAATCACACCCAAATTGATGAAAATATGAAATGTTGGGTTTTCTTCCTTTCCACAATTCATAAGGAGTCTTATTCAAGATAGGTCTAATATAGATTCTATTTTGAATGTAACATGCAAGGTTTACCGCTTCGCCAAAAGTGCTTAGCAATATTTGTTTCGTGAATCATGGTTCCGCCATTTCTTGCAAAGATCTATTTTTCCTTTCTACAACACCATTTTGTTGTGGTGTTCTAGGGATGAAAAGTTATGAAAAATACCATTTTCTTCACGAAGTTTTGAAAGGATTCATTTTCAAATTCACCACCATGATCACTTCTAATAGTAGTAATACAAAAACCTTTTTCATTTTGCACTTGTTTGCGAATCACGTAAAACATTGTAAAAGACTCATCCTTGTGGGTTAAGAATTTTACCCATGTCCATCTAGTATAGTCATCGACAATGACTAGACCATATTTCTTTCTAGACAGAGAGGCAGTTCTGGTTGGTCCAAATAAATCTAAATATAAAAGCTCAAGGGGCCTTGAGGTGGAAACAATATTTTTGGAATTAAAAGAAGATTTCGTTTGTTTCCCTTTTTGACATGCTTCACAAAGAGCATCAGATTTGTACTTGAGATTTGGTAAGCCTTTAACAAGTCCTTTCTTGTTAAGCTTTGAGATTAACCTCAAGCTAGCATGACCAAGTCTCTTGTGCCAGATCCATTGCTCTTCATCAATTGACAAAAAGCATTTTACATTTTGATCACCAACTCGTAAAGTTTGATTTTATAAATATTGTTCTTTCTCTTTGCTCTAAAGAAAATGGATCCGTCCTTTTTGCTTTTGGCTATACATTCATTATTGTTAAAGGCAACATCATAACCACTATCGCATAATTGACTTATACTCGATGAAGTTATGGTTCAGCCACAACCAATAAAACATTATCAATAGAGGGTAGAAATTTCTCACCAATTCTTCCACAACCAATGATTTTACCTTTTTGGTTTCCTCCAAAACCAACATTTCCACCTTCTTTAAATTGAAGATCTTGGAACATACGCCTTTCTCCCGTCATGTGTCGTGAGCACCCACTGTCTAAGAACCAGGACTGGTGTCTTAACTCTGTTGCTAAGCAAATCTGCAACATAGACAATCTTGTCCTTAGGTACCCAAATCTTTTTGGGTCCTCTTTTGTTAGTTCTAGAAGGAGACTTGTCCTTCTCATTTTTCAGTTCATAACATGCATTTCTAATGTGTCCCTTCCGATTGCATAGAAAGTACAAAGCAAACAAATACTATGATTATTAGTATCCTTGGTTTCCAAATGTATATTTTGAAAGGTGGGTTCTTCTGGTTTGTAACCAAGACCCTTTTTACCATTTTGGCTTACGCCCCAAATCATAGATGCTTGTTTACTACGTGTGACACATTCAGCAAGAAATTTTTGAAATCCCTCTTCATATTTTGAAGAGTTGCATTCTACTGATTCTCATCACTGAATCAAGTACTCACCAATCGGTGGTTTTCGCTTTGAGTTTTTCATTCTCCTCAGTGAGTATTTGAAATTGTTTTTGAAGATTTGAAAATCTCTTTTTCAAGGATTTATACTCATTGTTGAGTTTGGAAGACTCGTCTAACAGTTCATCAAAGGCTAATTGAATATTAGAAGAAATGTTAGAATTTACCTCTTCTTGTTCTTCTTCTTCACTGTCTGACTCTATATTGGCCAAAAGAGGCATGTTGGCTGTTCTTCATCATCATCATCATCGATGATGACTCAGAATCATCCCATGTAGCCATGAGACTCTTCTTCTTCTTACCCTTAAAGCCACCTTTCCTTGATTTCTCAAGTTATGGACATTCTGACTTGTAGTGGCCAGGTTTCTTGCATTCATAGCAAGTGACTTGGCTTTTGTCCTTGAAGTCCTTCTTTTCTTTTGAGTCGTGTTTTTCCCTTGAGTCCTTCTTAGGGAACTTTCTTCTAAACCTTCCTTTGCTTTTCATCATGCGTTGAATCTTCCTTGATATTAAGGAAATTTCATCGTCAGTATCTTCACTACTCTCTTCAGATGAATCTTTGTCAGTGTCAAGTTCAGCTTGGAGAGCTTTAGAAGTAGACGCCTTGTGTGATGATTTTAAAGCAATGGTCTTAGTTTTCTTGGGAGGTTCTTCTTCATCAAGCTCAAGCTCGTGAGCTCTTAGTGAACTCAAAAGATCTTCAAGTCGTAATTCATTCAAGTCCTTGGCTTCTTGAATAGCCATGACTTTGGGTCTCCATCTCTTTGGCAGACTTCTCAAGATTTTCTTAACATGGTCAGCAGTAGTATAGCTTTTCTTGAGAACCTTCAAGCCATGAACTAATGTTTGAAATCTTCCAAACATAATTTCGATGCTTTCATCCTCTTCCATCTTGAAGAGTTCATATTGTCTAACCAAGATATTAGCCTTGGTTTCTTGTACTTGGAAGTACCTCATAGGCTAAAGCCAGTGAGTCCCAAATTTCTTTGGCGATCTTTGTTATTACCACATTTCTCAAACTCTTTTTCAGAGATAGCACATACAAGAAAGTATCTTGCTTTTTGGTGCAAGGGATATTCCTTTTATGATCATCAATCCAAGACTCCCTAGGAATAGGATTTCTTTTGGAGTCAACTGGTTCTGTGTACTGTTTTCGAACCATATCCCAAAGTTCAAACTGTTGAGATTCGAAAAAGTTTTTCACTTTATCTTTCCAGTAGTCATAGTTAGATCCAGTGAACAAAGGGGGACGGTTAACGTGACCACCGGGTTCGTTGCTTGCCATAGGATAGTATAGGATCTTTTCCTCTCACACTGTTAAGTGCTCAACCAAGAGGCCGAGCTCTGGTACCAATTGAACGTGGCAAAAACACAAGAAAGGGGGGGTTTGAATTGGGTTTTTAAAAACTTTTTCGCAAATACAAATGTTTATGAAAAATAACTATTGAATAAACTGTGCAAGGAATAAAGAGTAGAGAGAAGAAAGAGACACAGAGATTTATCCTAGTTCCCTATCACCTGATAGCTACGTCTAGTCCCTTCACTCACTTGAAGGATTTCTCCACTATAATCAACTGATTACACTTGAGAGTATATTTCTGCCAACTGGCTATACTCACAACTTCTTAGAACGACTCAGTACAGTTGAGCCTCTAAGGTATACAAACCCTTCTTGGGCTAAGTACAGATTCAAATAAGAGTTTTGAAACAATATAGAGATAACTCTCTTTAGAGAGGATTTACAATGAAAATACTTTTAGCACAAAATAACTTTCTTAAAGAAAGAATAAAACAAGTAAGTGCCTTGTTCAACGATCTCGAGAGACTTGGATGAATTCTTGATTGCTCACCGTCTCTTGATTGGGTAGTGTTTGAGAAGATAGATGTTGATGCTCTCACTACTCGTAAAAATATTCAAGTTGCTAGCTTGCATAACCGTGTTGAAAATCGTTTGTAAAACTCAATCCTTGTCTTACTTGATTGTATGAGGTAGGATATATAGCTAGGGTTGAAAAAGTGCCGTTGTAAGTGCCGATGTGACACAACGTCTCTTTTTGTCCAAGTCAAAGCTTGAGATCCTGGAACTTTGGCTTTGCAGTTACGTCGCTTTCAAGACGAAAAGCATTCGAGTATTATACGCAATGTCAAGAACTTTGTCCTTAGTGAGCTTTTCAAAAAATAGACACTTCAAGCACAAGTTTCCTTGATGATTTTATCCTTTGACATTCTTCTTGTCCTCGTATAACAATGTACTTTAATTTCACTATCAGAGCTCTTCGTTCAAAGACTTCACTATTCACCAGAATCAAGTATTCTTCAATACAGAAATGGGAGGGCTATCACATAGCGCATTCTTGTTGAGGCACAATAAGTCTTCATAGAGTGCACTAAGTAGAATCTGTTGTATTGTTGACTTGCACTGGAGAGTTGACCAACCAGATTGTGACTATGCTCTAACAGAGCGTTGACCATCACAAGAGCGTTGACCAAACAGTTGAGTCTTGAAAGAGCGGGTAACCAACAGAGCCAGAGTGTTGACTAACATCGAATGTTGACTAACTCCAGGCGTTGACCAACCAGATTCTATGTGCCAAGAAACAGAGCCAGAGTCTGACTTTGATGAGTGAACTTCAAGATTTCACTAAGTCTTACAAGCAAATTTTTACGAGTATAAATACTTTACGCACACTTATAACCATGTTAGAGAATAAATTGTTCTCTTAATCTTTTGTTATCATCAAAACAATTAAGGGTTATTGTTTGAGATCCACTTGATTCCAACAATCTCCCCTTTGATGATGACAAATACATATATTGATGAACAATTTTTCTTTATAAAAATATTTATTGAGATGATTTGAGGCTCCCTGAATTAAGCATATATAAATATTTCTAAGTGTAACAGAGCATGAGATATTACAAAGATATAAGTTTTGAGCATACAGAATATATTAATTAGAACACATAATGTATGCATGATGACACTTGGTTGATACATTAGGTTCATCAATTGCTTTATACTCTCTATATTCTTTCTCCCCTTTGTGATCAGACAAAAAGATAAAAACACAAATAAAGAACATCACAGTCAAAACAGTATAAAGAAAGATAAAGAGAAAACTTCAAGTGTCATAAATAAATTTTATTAGAAATAAAAACAGAGTGAACAAAAACAAACTCAAAGCAAATCTATCAAAAGGAGAAAACTAAAAGGTAAAAAATCCTAAGGTTTTCTAGGGTTGCTCCATCCTCTCCAAAATTTGCCGCAGAGAGTAGTCATCAAATCTTACTTCTTTTAGAGGCTTCCACCTTTGATCAAGAGATTCCATAAATCTTCCGAATCGCTCGCTTTCTTCAACCAAATTTATCAAAAACTTCTTTTGGCACAACTACAGATTGACTGCCATGTGAAGCCGATCCAGTAGATGCAACCATAGCATTGTGTGCGGTGGTGGAGTTCTGAGTTCTCTTGGAGGAGTAGGAGGACGAGGAGGAGGTGCAGGTTCTGGTTCCCAAACAACAGTGACCTCTTCTCTTGGAGGAACTCTCCATGTCCGGGCAGCATGCCATCTCCTGTTTCTTTCTTCTTGCTCTTGCCTGTGCTTGTCAAACCAAGTGTTCACAGACACCCAGTTCTCATACCGATCTTCTTCAGCAAGATCATTGATTGCTTCATCAAATCTGTCGTCTCCAAGGAAACCCCAGAAACGAGATTCCCTGAATCTTTCAGCTTTGAAGTACTCAATGCTACCAATTAAATTGGGAAGAATGTTGGGCACATTTCTTGGTTCTCGAAGACCAGGCTCAGAGGGTCCAGGAGGTGCAGTAAGGAGAAGTGGCAGAGGCTCAGCAGAGAGATCATCAGCATCATCCCCCAGATGTTCTGCAACAGATTCTGGTTCTTCTTGGAGAGGAGAATTTGGAGGAGAGAACAGTTGAGACATGAAGGGTACCATTATGGGAAGTCTGAAAGAGGAGTCAGGGAGAGGTTGCAAAATGCGAAGAGGTTGAGCTTCACACACAACCATATTGCCAGATTCAAGAGATGAAGACTCTTGAACCCTGGACTCAGATTCAGGTTCCTCAGAAATGGGCTCAGTCTCACAGGGTATGTTGAGGTCTGGTCGTTGGTGAGGGGGTGAAGCAGGTCTAGGTGGAGAAGCTGGTTTGGGTGGTGATTTAGGTGGTGAAGGTGTTTGGGTTTGTAGAGGAGATGATGGAGGTGTAGTTTCGGGTTGAGGTATAGTGGAATGTGGGGTAAAGAGGCTAAAGGTTCAATATAGGAAATTGAACTGTGGTTGAGGTCTTTGTCTAGACCTCAAGGGAGCAACATCATCTTCATCGGATGAAGACGAGCCTGAGGGTAAATAGGGCAAAGGCTTTTTGGTAGATGTTGGTTTAGGTGCAGATTAGGTGTTGGATTAATGGGTCGCGATGGAGGGGTTCAACAACAAGAGAACAGAACTGCAGTTGATAAGTAGTATCATATAAATCAACTACCTTATCAAGTACCTTCTTCCTCTTTGCAGCAGGAGCATCTCCAACCTTGTGTATCCTTTTCAGGGGTGGTTTCTGAGCAGGATCAACAGAGGCGGGCTCAGCAGGAATAGCCACTCGAGGGTCAGAGGTAGGAGCACGAACTGGGGGTGCAAAGGTCTCACGCTGGACAAGGCCTGCAGCCAAGCTTGCTTCATGATATAGTCGAGTTTCCTCTAACCTTTCCTTTATCATTTGATCAATCTCCAGTTTCTTCTCTTCTTCTTCCTCTGTAAGCATAGAGGGCATGCATGTAGGTTTCACAGGGAGAGTGAGCTGAGGGGGTTCTGAGGCAATGTGAATGCCTGTGCTTCTAGTGACCCTTCTGGTTGGTCCAGTAGAGACACCAGAGTCAACCATGATCTTCTTCCCCTTCTTCACAGCTTTCTTCCTTGCTCCTTCCTCACCTTGTTGAATTTCAGCAATGGCCTTCTTGGAAAGGAGTCCCATTCTCCTTAGATTGTCAGAAGAGAGAATAGGAATTACCATCGTTTTCAGGGCAAGCCCT
This sequence comes from Calophaca sinica, assembly GCA_037113605.1. Classification (NCBI taxonomy): domain Eukaryota; kingdom Viridiplantae; phylum Streptophyta; class Magnoliopsida; order Fabales; family Fabaceae; genus Calophaca; species Calophaca sinica. The sequence continues at coordinate 93,518,882 of CM073732.1, read as the reverse complement.
GCTTCCAAGGTGTTGAGACCTTGAAGAAGATTGATAAGCCCTTGATTTTCCATGATTGCTGACAACAGTTTTCCATAAGGGATATTCACATTTTTCCCTTTTCTGGAGTATACCAAATCTCTTCGTAGATGTTCAAAAACAATCTATGGAAGGTTGATCTTGGTTTTGAGTTCATAATTCCACATTATGAACTTGTGGGTACTGCTGACAGTATCCACAGAGCCAGATTTTGGCACCAAGCAGTTCATGATGATTACGAGCGATTGCTCAAACCTGTTCTTCATGTCCATCGCCTTGGTCCCTCCACTTCTCATAGATGGTTTCATTTACGACATCCCACCACCAAAGATCCTTTTTCCCAACCAAATGTTCCAACCGCTCCATCATTAGGGCAATGGGTGATTTCAGCAATTAGGTCCTGAGTGACCACAATGCGCCTGCCTTGAACATGACTCAGAATGGTCTTATCTTTACTCCAAGCATAAGTCCAGAACTCCTTCACCAGATTCTCATAGACTGAGTTGTTCATGTAGAAGAAATCCATTATCCCCATGTCAATGAAGTCTGCTCGGAAGTCGTATCCTTCATTTGCCATATCCTCAAACCTTACTTCGTGTTCCACCAACACCTTGAGGTCAGAGGGTTGAAGATTTTCCAGCGTTACCCTACGCTCTTCTTCAGGAACTTGAACTTGCAGTGGTTGTTGTGGAGCAGCCATTTTTGAAATCGGAGAAACACAGAGTGCGAAGATGAAAGGGGTTTAGGGTTCAGAAAAGTGTAGACTTCTTTTTGAGAGATAGAGTGGGTAGTGGGTGATGTGAGTGAGTGAGTGAGTGGGTTATAAACGTGTTCGAGAAGATTAAGCGTTATGCGCCAGATTTCGAAATGAATTTTTGAACAAATATTTGTCTTTTTCAAAACGTGTAGCTGTCAAAATTAAAGAGGCGCAGTAAAATTGTCATTTCCCAGTAAAAGCAATTATGACTCAGTAAAAGCAAATGTCAATCACTAACGCATCAACCAGTCTCAGAGAGACACGTGTACTTAAGATTCCCAGAGACAGCTATGTAATGATCATACGAACAGTTAATGAAAAGAGTATAACGAGATAAGATAATCAACAGATTTAACTACGACATAGCCAACACACTCAAGCAGAGTCAACAAGTCAAACACATCAAACAGAGTCAATTAGTCAAACAGAGTCAACTTTATTCAAACAGAGTCAACATAGTCAAACAGAGTCAACTATATTCAAACAGAGTCAACTTAGTCAAACAGAGTCAACTAAATTCAAACAGAGTCAACTTAGTCAAACAGAGTCAACTATATTCAAACAGAGTCAACTTAGTCAAACAGAGCCAACTATATTCAGATCAAACACCTATTCCTTTATAAGAAGGAAATTCAAGTTCTTTCTTATAAAGTTGAATCTATCTTCAAAGAAGGGGTTTTGTAAAGATATCTGCCCATTGATGGTCAAGATCAATAAATTTAATTTCAAGAATCCTTTCGAACATAGTCTCTAATAAAATGATGTTTAATTTCAATATGTTTGGCTCGAGAATGCAAAATAGGGTTTTTAGTCAAGCATATAGCGTAAGTATTATCACAAAGATATAGGGATTTTACTCTCTTTAACTGATAGTCCTCAAGTTGATACTTCATCCAAAGTAGTTGTGAGCTACGACTTGCGGAGATATGTACTCGACCTGTTGATAGTGCAATTGTGCTTTGTCTTTTCTTTGGACCAAGAGACAAGATTTGCTCCAAGAAATTGGTAGCCACCACTTGTGCTTTTCCTTTCAATTGTCTCCAAAGAAAGTCAAGATCACGAAGCCTACTAACTTGTAATCATCTGAAGTTCTTATAAAGCAAAGCAAGATTAGTAGTTCCTTTAAGATATCTAAATATCCTTTTAACCGCAGCTAAGTGAGATTCTCTAGGATCGATTGAAATCTTGCACATAAGCACACACTAAACATAATATCGTGCCTTGAGGTGTAAGATAGAGGAGTGAACCAATCATACCTCTATATACCTTTTGGTCTACCTTTTACTTGATTCATCTTTGCCAAGAGCACATGTTGGATGCATTGGTGTGCTCATAGGTTTGGTTTCCTCTAGCTTAAACTTCTTCAGCAGTTCTTTCACATACTTAGTCTGATGGATATAAGTTCCATCTTGACATTGTTTTATTTGAATGCCAAGGAAGAATTTTAGTTCTCCCATCATACTCATCTCAAATTTATTCTGCATAAGCTTAGAGAATTCTTTGCAAAGAGACTCATTAGTAGCACCAAAGATAATATCATCTACATAAATTTGAACTACAATGAAATGCTTTTAGATGATTTTCTAAAGAGGTTGTATCCACTGTCCTCTTTCAAAACCATTTGACATTAAAAAGGAACTCAATCTGTCATACCAGGCTCTTGGAGCTTGGTTAAGGCCATAAAGTGCCTTTTTAAGTTTGAAAACATGTTCAGAAACTTCAGTATCTTCAAAACTAGGTGGTTGTTTCACAAACACTTCCTCATTTATGAAACCATTTAAAAATGCACTTTTTACATCCATTTGGTACAAAGTAATGCCATGATGTGCAGCATAAGATAGTAATATTCTAATAGCTTCAAGTCTAGCTACAGGAGCAAAGGTTTCAGTATAATCAATACCTTCCTCTTGTGAGTAACCTTGTGCAACAAGTCTAGCCTTGTTCCTTACCACTTTGCCATCTTCATCAAGTTTGTTTCTGAAAACCCACTTGGTTCCAATGGCTAACTTGTCCTCTGGAGGAGGCACAAGCTTCCACACATCGGTCCTTTGAAATTGATTTAGCTCTTCTTGCATAGCAATGATCCAACCATCATCAGTAAGGGCTTCATCAATTGTTTTTGGCTCTATCTCAGAGAGTAAGGCCAGGTCAGAGTGTTCTCTCAGAGAGGATCTTGTTCTGACTTTATCACTAGGTTCACCAATGATTTGGTCCTTTGGGTGATGGGGTTTGAACTTCCAGTCTGATATGATTATTTCCTTATCACCAGAGACTTCACCAGAGATCACACCAGAAACATCACCAGAGTCAGCACTTGTGATATCAACTCTTGTTTCCTTGTTTATCTGTAAATCTGCAAAAACTTCATCTAGCTCTGACGTATCATTGTCAGGCTTTTTATCATCAAATCTTACATGCATAGATTCATCAACAACTAATGTTTCTTTGTTGTATATTCTGTATGCTTTAGAGCGTTCAGAATATCCCAAAAAGATAGCTCTATGTGATTTAGAGTCAAATTTTCCTAGACTGTCCTTTGTATTGAGAACAAAGCAGTCACACCCAAATTGATGAAAATATGAAATGTTGGGTTTTCTTCCTTTCCACAATTCATAAGGAGTCTTATTCAAGATAGGTCTAATATAGATTCTATTTTGAATGTAACATGCAGTGTTTACCGCTTCTGCCCAAAAGTGCTTAGCAATATTTGTTTCGTGAATCATGGTTCTGGCCATTTCTTGCAAAGATCTATTTTTCCTTTCTACAACACCATTTTGTTGTGGTGTTCTAGGGGATGAAAAGTTATGAAAAATACCATTTTCTTCACAGAAGTTTTGAAAGGATTCATTTTCAAATTCACCACCATGATCACTTCTAATAGTAGTAATACAAAAACCTTTTTCATTTTGCACTTGTTTGCAGAATACAGAAAACACTGTAAAAACTCATCCTTGTGGGTTAAGAATTTTACCCATGTCCATCTAGTATAGTCATCGACAATGACTAGACCATATTTCTTTCTAGACAGAGAGGCAGTTCTGGTTGGTCCAAATAAATCTAAATGTAAAAGCTCAAGGGGCCTTGAGGTGGAAACAATATTTTTGGAATTAAAAGAAGATTTCGTTTGTTTCCCTTTTTGACATGCTTCACAAAGAGCATCAGATTTGTACTTGAGATTTGGTAAGCCTTTAACAAGTCCTTTCTTGTTAAGCTTTGAGATTAACCTCAAGCTAGCATGACCAAGTCTCTTGTGCGGATCCATTGCTCTTCATCAATTGACAAAAGCATTTTACATTTTGATCACCAACTCGTAAAGTTTGATTTTATAAATATTGTTCTTTCTCTTTGCTCTAAAGAAAATGGATCCGTCCTTTTGCTTTTGGCTATACATTCATTATTGTTAAAGGCAACATCATAACCACTATCGCATAATTGACTTATACTCGATGAAGTTATGGTTCAGCCGTCAACCAATAAAACATTATCAATAGATGGTAGAAATTTCTCACCAATTCTTCCACAACCAATGATTTTACCTTTTTGGTTTCCTCCAAAACCAACATTTCCACCTTCTTTAAGTTGAAGATCTTGGAACATACGCCTTTCTCCCGTCATGTGTCGTGAGCACCCACTGTCTAAGAACCAGGACTGGTGTCTTAACTCTGTTGCTAAGCAAATCTGCAACATAGACAATCTTGTCCTTAGGTACCCAAATCTTTTTGGGTCCTCTTTTGTTAGTTCTAGAAGGAGACTTGTCCTTCTCATTTTTCAGTTCATAACATGCATTTCTAATGTGTCCCTTCTGATTGCAGAAAGTACAAAGCAAACAGTCACTATGATTATTAGTATCCTTGGTTTCCAAATGTATATTTTGAAAGGTGGGTTCTTCTGGTTTGTAACCAAGACCCTTTTTACCATTTTGGCTTACGCCCCAAATCATAGATGCTTGTTTACTACGTGTGACACATTCAGCAAGAAATTTTTGAAATCCCTCTTCATATTTTGAAGAGTTGCATTCTACTGATTCCTTCTTCTTTGGGCCATTACTCACCATTCGGTGGTTTTCAGTTTTGAGTTTTTCATTCTCCTCAGTGAGTATTTGAAATTGTTTTTGAAGATTTGAAAATCTCTTTTTCAAGGATTTATACTCATTGTTGAGTTTGGAAGACTCGTCTAACAGTTCATCAAAGGCTAATTGAATATTAGAAGAAATGTTAGAATTTACCTCTTCTTGTTCTTCTTCTTCACTGTCTGACTCTATATTGGCCATAAGAGCCATGTTGGCCTGTTCTTCATCATCATCATCGGATGATGACTCAGAATCATCCCATGTAGCCATGAGACTCTTCTTCTTCTTACCCTTAAAGCCACCTTTCCTTGATTTCTCAAGTTGTGGACATTCTGACTTGTAGTGGCCAGGTTTCTTGCATTCATAGCAAGTGACTTGGCTTTTGTCCTGAAGTCCTTCTTTTCTTTTGAGTCGTGTTTTTCCTTGAGTCCTTCTTAGGAACTTTCTTCTAAACCTTCCTTTGCTTTTCATCATGCGTTGAATCTTCCTTGATATTAAGGAAATTTCATCGTCAAGATCTTCACTACTCTCTTGAGATGAATCTTTGTCGAGTGTCAAGTTCACTTGGAGAGCTTTAGAAGTAGATGCCTTGTGTGATGATTTTAAAGCAATGGTCTTAGTTTTCTTGGGAGGTTCTTCTTCATCAAGCTCAAGCTCGTGAGCTCTTAGTGAACTCAAAAGATCTTCAAGTCGTAATTCATTCAAGTCCTTGGCTTCTTGAATAGCCATGACTTTGGGTCTCCATCTCTTTGTGAGACTTCTCAAGATTTTCTTAACATGGTCAGCGATAGTATAGCTTTTCTTGAGAACCTTCAAGCCATGAACTAATGTTTGAAATCTTCCAAACATAATTTCGATGCTTTCATCCTCTTCCATCTTGAATAGTTCATATTGTCTAACCAAGATATTAGCCTTGGTTTCTTGTACTGGGAAGTACCTCATAGGCTAAAGCCATGAGTCCCAAATTTCTTTGGCGATCTTTGTTATTACCACATTTCTCAAACTCTTTTTCAGAGATAGCACATACAAGAAAGTATCTTGCTTTTTGGTGCAAGGTATATTCCTTTTATGATCATCAGTCCAAGACTCCTAGGAATAGGATTTCTTTTGGAGTCAACTGGTTACGTGTCTTGTTTGAACCATATCCCAAAGTTCAAGCTGTTGAGATTAGAAAAAGTTTTTCACTTTATCTTTCCAGAGTCATAGTTAGATCCAGGTGAACAAAGGGGGCGGTTAACGTGACCACCGGTTCGTTGCTTGCCATAGGAAAGTATAGGATCTTTTCCTCTCACATGTTAAGTGCTCAACCAAGAGGCCGAGCTCGTACCAATTGAGCGTGGCAAAAACACAAGAAAGGGGGGTTTGAATTGGGTTTTAAAAACTTTTTCGCAAATACAAATGTTTATGAAAAATAACTATTGAATAAAGCGTGCAAGGAATAAAGTAGAGAGAAGAAAGAGACACAGAGATTTATACTAGTTCACTTTATCACCGATAGCTACGTCTAGTCCCTTCACTCACTTGAAGGATTTCTCCACTATAATCAACTGATTACACTTGAGAGTATATTTACGCTAACTGGCTATACTCACAACTTCTTAGAAACGACTCGATGCAGTTGAGCCTCTAAGGTATACAAACCCTTCTTGGGCTAAGTACAGATTCAAATAAGAGTTTTGAAACAATATAGAGATAACTCTCTTGAGAGAGGATTTACAATGAAAATACTTTTAGCACAAAATAACTTTCTTAAAGAAAGAATAAAGCGATAAGTGCCTTGTTCAACGATCTCAGAGACTTGGATGAATTCTTGATTGCTCACTGTCTCTTGATTGGGTAGTGTTTGAGAAGATAGATGTTGATGCTCTCACTACTCAGAAAAATATTCAAGTTGCTAGCTTGCGTACAACTGTGTTGAAAATCGTTTGTAAAAACTCAATCCTTGTCTTACTACAGTGTATGAGGTAGGATATATAGCTAGGGTTGAAAAAGTGCCGTTGTAAGTGCCGATGTGACACAACGTCTCTTTTTGTCCGAAGTCAAAGCTTCAGATCCTGGAACTTTGGCTTTTGCAGGTTACGTCGCTTTCAAGACGAAAAGCATTCTGAGTATTATACGCAATGTCAGTAACTTTGTCCTTAGTGAGCTTTTCAAAAAATAGACACTTCAAGCACAAGTTTCCTTGATGATTTTATCCTTTGACATTCTTCTTGTCCTCGTATAACAATGTACTTCAATTTCACTATCAGAGCTCTTCGTTCAAAGACTTCACTATTCACCAGAATCAAGTATTCTTCAATACAGAGCTGGGAGGGCTATCACATAGCAGATTCTTGTTGAGGCACAATAAGTCTTCATAGAGTGCACTAAGTAGAATCTGTTGTATTGTTGACTTGCACCAGAGAGTTGACCAACCAGATTGTGACTATGCTCTAACAGAGCGTTGACCATCACAAGAGCGTTGACCAAACAGATTGAGTCTTGAAAGAGCAGTAACCAACAGAGCGAGTGTTGACTAACATCAGAATGTTGACTAACTCCAGAGCGTTGACCAACCAGATTCTATGTGCCAAGAAACAGAGCCAGAGCCGGACTTTGATGAGTGAACTTCAAGATTTCACTAAGTCTTCTGAAGCAAATTTTTCTGAGTATAAATACTTTCTGCACACTTATAACCATGTTAGAGAATAAATTGTTCTCTTAATCTTTTGTTATCATCAAAACAATTAAGGGTTATTGTTTCTGAATCCACTTGATTCCAACAAAATATTCCCCTCCAAGCTCATAGAAGCTCGCGGCCTACACTCCCAAAATAGGAAACAAGTTGTAAAATTCCAAATCAACTATACCACATCCTTCAACACCTAATTTTCTTTCCAAATCATCAAATTTTTCCAAAACAAAAATCATTACATAACTACATCACCCTATCATGTCCAACCAAGAATCAAGGGTTTCTCAAAATCACAATTTTCTTTGATAAAAACTAAAATTGACAACAACAACAACAATTATTAAGGAACAAGAAACACAAATCAATTGCAAGATTCACTTGAGAAATCACAAAGCCCCTTTTTCCCTTAGACCATTTGACCTAGTGTAGTACCCTAATTTTGTCCGGCCTTTTTATTTTATTTTATTTTATTTTGTTATTTATTCTAACCTTTTTATTAGTAGTAGTAGTAGTAGTAATAATAATAAATATAATAATATTTTTGGTCTTAAAATACAGAGAAGAAGGCAAAAAGAAAGAAAGAAAAGTGAAAAAAAGAAATAAAATAAAATGTTTTTTTGAAGAAAGGGGTACAAGTAGTAAAACGTGGGGGTGCAATTAACAGTTTGCTATTGAGCAACCTGAGCCCAGCCCAACTCTCCAATCCCTGTGTAGCTCTACTTCGCACACCACCCTTTTTCTCCATACACTCCCCTGCACGCCTCCCCTGCTCCCCTTGCTGCTTCCTGCACCCCGCTTCATCCTCGCACCCCCCAAGCTCCACGCGGCCCAACCCAAATCCAAACACATAACCCTAAAATGCTTCATTTCTTCATTCCAGCCTTCCAACCCTAAGCCGCAGCCGTTCCCTCTCCCTCATTCTCTCTTCTTCTCCCACAATCTTCTCCACCCATCTTTCTCCTCCACCATTCTCGCCCTCTCTCCCATTTTCTCTCATCCACCCATCTTCTTCTCCTGAATCTTCGCCCCCATCTTCTCTTCCTTTCTTCTTTCATTCTTCCACCAAAACCAACCCCAACCCTAGGAAGCAATTCCAGCCGCAACCCCCACATCCTTCTCCCTCTATCTCTTTCATTTCTTCAACCCTAATTTCTCATCACCCAGCCGCGGCCACACCAAACTCACTTAACCCTAAACCTCATGACCGCAACGCCCTCATCTCCAAACCCTAACCTATCAAAACCGAATCGAATCCACATGATTCGGTCCAGAGATGCGCGTGATTAAAGGAAAGAAGAACCGTGAAGATCTCCACGAAAATCAGGGAGTATTTTACTTTTATTTCTTATCTTTGTATCCTTTTTAATGTTGGGATTCAGTTACTGATTCGATTTTGTTTATGTTCGCAGGGCTATAAAATCCAAGGCATGCAACGAGAACTAGGGGAGAGTAAGGAACCGAGGCGAACTGGAAGAGAAAATCCAGAGAGGAGAGGAAAGCTGGAGAACATTGTCAAGAGTACGAACGAAAAGAGGCAGAGGTAGAGGAAGAACAGTCTGCAAGCAAAGAACATCGTGAGGTCACCAAAAAAGACCAAAATAAACACTCTTTAGTCTAGGTTTTCTTTTATCCCCTCCTTTGATCTCTGTATAAATTTTCTGGGAAGCCACAAACCCAGGTTTCCTCTTCTTCTTCATTTTCATTTTTTTTTCTGTATTTTTTTGCCATGGTTTTGTATTCTGGACTGAAATGCATATGATTTCTCCGTTGTTGTTGTTGTTGTTGTTGTTGTTGCTACGGTTGTTGTTGTTGTTGTTGTTATCGTGGTTGTTGTTGTTGGTGTTGGTATCTACGATTTGGATTGGAATTAGGTTTAGGGTTTGGGCTTCCAATGGGGCCAAATCCTAAATAGGGATCGATATGCAAATTTGATGAGTTCATAAATGTCCTGATTTCTTTTTTTATTCATGTTGTAAGTTGGTTGAATTAGGATTAGGGTTTGGCCTTTCAAAGGGGCCAAATCCAGATAAGGGACCATTTAGCAATTTATCTTTGTTTCAATTTATGAGCAAATAAAATAAGAGCAGTAAACTAGGGCCTTTTATCAAATTGTATAAGAAGTTTTGTTTTGTTACATATATGTATATTTAAATGAATAAGTAAATATTTTGTTTTTATTTTATTTTTAGATCAGATTTTATTTTCTAAATTTTATATCATTTATTTTCGTTTTGTATAAAAAATATATAATTAACTTAAAAACGAATTTTCAGATTCTAATTATTAAGATTCTAATTATTAATAATAAACCCCTCTTAAACACTAAGATATCTTTTATTTTTCCAAATAAATTAGTTCCCTTTTTATACATAAAAAATGCTTATTTTTTGGAAATAATTCACTAAAGGCAAATATCGATTTTTAAACAATTAAATGTACCATTTTATAGGCGTCTTAGGGATGCTAAAACCTTCCCTATACGTAACCAACTCCCGAGCTCAAAATCTGGTTCAGAGACCTTTTTCTTTTTTCATTAAAATTCAAAAATATCCAAAAAATAGGTTTTCCAATATTTTCCTATAAAAATAAAATATTGGTGGCGGCTCCATTTAATTTTTAGGGTGATTGTCACACTTAGGGTTCCCAAAATTTGGGGAAAACTTTGATCTTCTAACTCATGATCATTATCAACACATAATTAAAGCATTAAACAAGAAATTAGAACTAAAATCAAAAGGAATCTCACCCAAAAACTCTAGTGAAGCCACGGTTTTGGCTTGGAAGAGAACAAGGGAAGAGCTTGATTTCAATCTCACTTACAAGACCAAGAAGATGATGGAGATTAGAAGAAGAAATTGAAAGTAAAATTTGATGGGGAAGGTGAATGTTAATCACGCTGGAAGTGAGACAAAAGGAAGAAATGGAAACTTGCTTTGAAGTCTTACTAAGCACTTGAAGAAAAATGGAGTAAATGTGTGAGAGGGAGGGCCACGCTGATGCAAGAAAAGAAGGAAGGAAAAAAAAAAACAAAAATGAAATGGGGTTGGGTGAGGGAGCCGCGACCAGGGGAGCAAAATGGGGGAGGAGGAGTTGGGTTGCTTCCTTTTTTCTTTGCTTTCACCAACAATTATAACTTAGAGGAAAAGAAGTAAAATGAGAGAATGGGGTGAAAGGGAGCTACGGCTCCATCAGATAGGAAGGAGGGGAAATAAAAATAATTTTAATAAACCATTTTACTTCATGATCCACAAAATTATGACACCTCACATTTAATAACTTGGAGACAAAGTAAAGCAAAGAATGAGTGAGTGAGGGTAGGAAGGTCACGCTGACCATGAGAAAAAGGGAAGGATAAAAATAATTTAGTGCGGATAATTTCACTTGGTTAAGAATAGTTGGGGAAAAGGCAAAGTGATTAGTCAGCAAAAGTGTCATATCTAGACTCCAAAAAGTAATATGCTAATCTAATCACACATCTAATTTCTCATGATTATCATCTAATCTTAGAGTCTTAAGTGTCCTAAAAAAAATTACGGCGTCGAGTAATCGCGTTACCGATTAGTTCTTTCGCCGATCAAATCGCGGAAATTAATTTACTTAGAAATTAATTCACCGCGCAATACTAATTTATCATAAATAATAAAAACAATCTAAAACACTAAAAAATAATCACAAGAAGTTATGATTCGATTTTCATCGAAATCAGAGTTCGTTTTAAATTTTAATGCGGATAAAATTTACCCGGTGATTCAAAATGCGACGAAACTTCGTTAGAGTTTTTCGAAGATTTTCGAACCATGAATTAATATTAAATATTAATTCCTAAATTTAATTTTCATCTTGATTTAATTCAATCAATTTCCTAGTCAGCACAAAATACGTGTTACCGCGTCACGCAGAAAACTTATAATAAGTACGGTTGATGAACTCTCCTTAAAAGCAGTATACGTCTACGCTGTCAATTAGTTTGAATTGACATCATGAATAATAATAATTTATAATAAATAAATTTATTCAAAATCAGTCAAAATAATCCTCGTATTATCAGTAAATCATTGAGCTGATCAATCTCTATGACTTATTTTTCGAGTATTTAGGATTTTATCGCTAAAATAATTTTTCTTAAAAATTGGGATGTTATAGCACGCACCCTTTCATGAATGGATGCATTTATTCATGAAAGAACACAATTCAAAGAAGGGATATAACCTTTCATTTAAGTACCCCTTGATAAATGGATACACATACTAAGGAAAGAATATTCTAAAGATAAAGAGATACATCTATCTGAACAGGCCACAAAGAGATACACCTCTTGAAACAAGCCACAAAGAGACATACTCCTTTGTCTAGAATATAAGTTCATCTCCAATGAAGCATCTAAAAAATAGGTACCTAAATGGGCTCATATATTCACATCACTCATTTTACTTTTTTAATTTGAGTACCTAATACCTCCAACTCAACACCTCTAAAAAAAATTACTAAATAGGTCATACCAATAACTTTACATCATCACATATCAGCAAAAATTTATTTAATATGATGTGTGAAACCCGCGTGTGAGGAGAGAGAGTGAGTTCCTATATAGGTACTCAAACCAAATAAGTACCTAATAGGTACCCAAATTTTTTTCCCACAATAGAAATATTTATTAGGTACCCTTTGAAAATGCCCTAACATCTTTCCTTAGAGCAACTTTAGCGGGAGTGAACTATTGGAGTGAACTATTACATGGACCGTTTCTTATTCTTCACTCCCGTTGGAGTGAGTCTACGTGGCGTGAGTGATCAACTAAAATTAGTTGCCGTCAACAACAAAGAGAACGCTCTCCGTACGTTGCTTAACAATAAAAAATAATTTTCTCTCCCACTGGCTTGGCAAAAATCATCAAAGAGGGAAATAAACTAATTCTTCAACAATAAAAACCGATTCTTCACAATCTAGTACCAGAAATTGTAACAAAATCACAAAAAAAAATTATACAGAATCACAAACCCAAAACTGATACAAAAAAAATTAAACCAACAGCAAAAATAAAAAAAAAATGTAAACTTTATCCAAACGCGCGGTGAGACCTTGTGTGGACAGATCTGGAGCTGATCTGCTGTGGGTGATGCTCGCCGGAGCAGACTGGCGGCGGTGGTGGTGAGACCTCGTCAAAAAACGTGCAGTGGTGATGAGACCTTGTGTAATCGGCTTGCATGGACGCAGTGGTGGTGAGATCTGGCCGTGAGAGATGACGATCTGGCCGTTGTTGCGCTGTAGCTCGCCGTCGCGTGCGCGATCTTGCGGAGGATGGGAGGGACTGATAGAGGAGGTTGAAGACTTTGGGGAAGAAGAAGAGACTGAGGGACGAGAGGTATGAGAGAAGAGCTTGAGGGAGAAGAAGTGTATGGAGGAGAGGCTCGTTTCTGAAGTTTCTGGAGAAATGAATTCGTTTGACTAAATCCGGAGAAGTGAAGGAAAAAACAAAAGAAAAAAGATAAAAAAGGGAAAGAACACTCTAGAATAACTTGCAGTTTGTGATAAAAAAAAATGGCCCAATTCACAAAATGGATCCAACGGATTCAAAAAATGGCCCAATTAAACTAAAATTTCAATTTTTTTAATATTTAATATTTTTATAATTATTAATTAAAATAATTGATTAATATTTAAATTTGGATAAAAAATTAAGTATAAATAAAATAATATAAATATGTGGGGTCAAGATGAGTTGTTTCCAAGAAACCACCATTAGAGCAAAAACTAGTTGAGTTGTTTATGGGTTGCTTAAATCCCATGTGGCACCAAGGACCCACAAAAGGCAACTTAAACAACCCATTTTACTTAACCCCACTAAAGATGCTCTTAGAGCATCAGCAATGCGGTGCACTACATGCGCGTTGTCCAACGAAAAAATTGTCTTTTGTTAGGAAAGCTCGTCGTACAAAGCTAGTTGCCGTTCTCATATATGTTGCTTTTGACCAATATTAAGAAACACTGAAGAAGTTGGCGGAGAAATTCAACATCCACGTGAGCATGTGTCAGTTAAGAAACGCCCACACAGTGTTAGTGAACACTAAAGTTGCTCTTAGTGCTCTTGGACTTTCATTATTATTTTAGAAATCCCTGACAAGAGATACATTCACTTTCAAGTGACATTTGGTCGCCCTTGTATGATGAAGTATAAATATAAATATCATTATAAATGTAACATGAAAGGATTTGTCAACCAACATATAATCAACAGTGTAAAAGGATTTTTACTTCATAAAGAAATCAGATTACATTTGGCATCAGTTACATCGGAGAACTATTGTGCAACACAGAGAACAAGCAACAATTATTATCCAAAAAAAAAGAGAGAGAGAGAGAGAGAGAGAACAAGCAACAATGCATTATTATATATCGTAAATATGACAACATAGGTATTTGGATTAATTGCAAATTAACTTGTGAAAACTTTTCAACTGAAATAAGTATTTGATTTTTTTTTCTTTTTGATTGCTAAATAAGTATTTGATTTTTGACTTGCACAAAACTCTTATAAATGTATAGGTACTTGTAGAGAAGTTAGATGTGAGAGCCAATGCTGTGAAACTCGGCTCGGACCGGCCGGCCGAACCGGATAGACCGGAAACCGGACACATGGCCGGTCCGAGCACCTCTTTAGATCGGTTATGCTATCAACTCGGTACGAACCGATATGACTCGGCCGGTTTTTGCAAGAACCGGTGACTCGGGGTACCCTTTCAACCCACCGAGCCATGCATAATTTTTAAAAAACGAAAAAAAAAAAATTGGGAGAAGAAGGAGATCGCTAGTTGGAGAAGGAGGTTTAGTAGATCTGGTTCACGTCGCTCCCATTACCGATTATCAACTCACTGTTCAACCACCGCAGGATGGAGCGCTGAGAGAGCAAGAAGAACGAATGAGAGAGAGCAACAAGAACACAGAATGGAGCGCTGGAAAACGGATTGTCGTTTCTCATAGAGCCTAGTGCCCTGTTGCGTTTTCCACGTAAAGAGAAAGGACAAAAGCAAAATACTTAAATTAAAGCAACTAATGTGATTTGTTTCAGAAAAAATATCAGAGAAAGATACTGAGTCACTGACACACGTTTCTCCAGCTCCTGCAAAAAGGTTAGAGAATTACTATTATTCAACTTTCTTTTTGTTTTAAAAAATGCAAATGCAAAAATTCATTGAATAATATGAAAGTAATGAAAGATATATTATAATTCATCCGTGACACACACAAAAAAAAAAAACCATCTTTCTAATTTAAATTTTAGGTTATACTTTTTTTTTATAATTTTTTAATATATATAAATTTATGTTAATATTGTGTTGTGAGAATTTTTTTTTTTGGGAGATTTTTAAGGTAATATATGATTTTTTTTAAAGTTTGAAATTTATATATACCATGAATTTTTTTGTATTTTTTAATGGTGATCGGGTCATGCGGTTCAACTAGTGATCTATCGGTCCGACCAGTGGCCCACTAACTGTGTCAATGACCGATCCGGGTTTAATAATACTAGTGAGAGCTTTTGAAAAATTTGAGATACAAAAGTTAATGCAAGAAGCTATTATTTAAATGGCTCATAATCGTCCTAAGATCCTTTCATTTTTTCCCTATAAGCAATTGCCTTAGTCCCCAGAATATTTTTACTCATTGTTATTAGGGAATAACTAAAGACATTCCTCATTTTTGCTAACATGCACGATGCACCCACTCTTCAGAAGTTTATTTTCGAAGGTGTATTATTGTAACGTCTGGAAATACTCTTTTGAAGGGGTGGGTGCATGTTAGCAGAAATGGAGACTATTTTTGGTCATTCCCTTGTTATTATATCACACTTGAGAGTTTGGGCCTCAATTTTTTAACTCATTTTATTTATTGCACTTAATAATTTATGATTACTAGTTAACATATAGTTATTAATATGTTTGGATATGTGTCTTCTATTGAGTATCAATATATGTTTAACATCTTCTCGGCAAACTGATTGAGTCAATAATTATTGCAAGCAACCTCGTTTTGAATATTACATGCTTACTAGTTAATTGGTGACATCTAAAGTGAATCTTTACACATATAGTTCAAGGGTCAACCATGATTAACAACCGTTAATCAAAAAATTCTATCAGATGCTACGATACACCCTACACACAGTATAATTTTTTCACCTTTCTCTCTTTCTCTCTCTTCCTTTCCCTCTACAGTCATCTCTCTCCTTCGCCATCTCTCTCGTTCTCCTCTCTCATGTTCCAACACAAATCAACAAATTGGGGGAAGAGGAGGTATTGCACAAAACAGAAACAAAGAGGGAGAATTTCAGAGAAAGGCACCGTAATAAATTCAGAGAAAGGTGCAGCAAAAACAAAATCACAGCGGTTGACCACCCTCCCGATTTCCTTCTTTCCTTTCTTTTTTTAATATTCTCTCATCTCTCCACCTTTCACTATTTTTTTATGATTTCACCTAAAATTTCAATGAGCAAGCTAGGATATGGGCACCTGAGGCTAAGTCCTAGAATTACATAAAAGCAGGAACCCAAATAGAGTTACATAGAGAGACAGACTTCCCTAGAATTCTCAAATTTCTGAGTACTTTTTTTTTTCCTACTAGTTTCAATACATTTAATAACTTGAACAGTGCTATTCACGCTCCACTCTATCTAATCAGCTTTTCTTTCTTTAATAACAAAATTTTTGTGATTTTTTTTTTCCTCACTAAAAGCAAAAACGTGGAGCGCAAGTAGCACTACTCATAGAAAGGGTTCAAAAAAACATAAACAAGAACTAAAAGAAAAAAGAAAATATTGAAATAGAGATTCCTAGGTTAATAGCTAACATAGTTAACTTAATTGAACTCCTCCTTTTGTTGTTGTTGTCATGGAGGAAATCGAGCAAAATAGTGCTTTTGCATTTGGGGCATTTAAGATCATCCTCAGAGAGCATGACATACATAAGACAACGAGAACACCCTACAAGAACCATGGAAATGGCTTCAGGGCTATTAGTATATTTCATGTCCTTAGAATATTTCATGTCTTCTTTGTTTAGCTCAGTGGAGACACAAGAGCTTGGAGGTCATATTGGTGACACTGTTGCAGATCTTGTTGGTGATGACTCCACTCTATGGTCAACCCTTGGTGGTGATAGGTTCTGCTTCAACTCAAGCTTTGGACCACTTCCATTTCTTCCACTACTCGTGGTTTTCTTTTGCCTCTCTTTCTGCAAAAGTACTTTACCTTAAAAGAAGCTTGAAGGAGCAAGCTGTTGCTAAAGCTTGAAGGAACAAGCTTGATTGCTTCTGGTTCTCTCTTTTTTGCAGGAGGTTTTATTCTCTTTTTGTGACTTGATGTTGTCTCTGTTTTTTGCTATTTGGCTGATGATTGTTGGAAGGGTTGGCGGTGGTACCATGCGCAGTGGCTTGCGAATGAAAAGAAAAATAAATTTTAGTGAATTGGTGTGACGGTGTTGGATGGATTTGTTCTCGCTGTTGCTGGTTCTCGTAGGGGAGAGGTTGGGGAAGGGCGGAGGCAATGAATGTGTGGGGGAAGGGGTAAACGTAGCCCTTGATTTAATGGTCCACCGGTAAACCACATGATACAGTGGTTCACCGTAGAAACCACCCTAATTAATTATTAAAATTAAGAAACCGAAGGTCTCAAGTTTAACGTTGTTCACTGCTTCTCTTTTTACTAATTGATTCTTTTTCATTAATTACTAGTTAAAATTTCTTGATTACATGAAGGCCCGACACAACACTTGTGCACAACACTTGTTTAAGCATAAATCAAACTCTAAAGTGAGGTTTTTTAAAACTGATATTAAACTTTTATTAAAATTGATATGTTTTTATTAAAATTTATCCATAAAAAATGAATGAAGGCAACAGTGCAAATCTCCCATTAGAAATTGAATCTATATCTTATCTTTAAAAAGCGATATTATATACTATTGTTGTCACGTCTCTTTGGTTTAATATTTTTGACGTTTTAACTCAGCAAATTACCAAATACTACTTTTGTATGATTGGACTGACAGGTAAAGTCTTTACCCATTAGGGAGGTGAACAAGTAAAAGTAAGTCCACCGCAACAACTTATGCGCTAGTTTGGTTGTACAAAGAGCACTATAAACTCTTGTTTTAATGGTTTGGGTCTTGGGTCGGCCCTACTTGATTATAAAATTTTAATAAATAATTTTTTAGCTCAAAAAGTTATAAGAATGGCACATGAAGATTGATAATTTAATTTGTATTAGGTCTCTCTAGTAAGGCCCCAAAACATTCGAGCACGACCCAGTCTATAAATACTTACATTAGAATTTTATCGCTCGTAGTTTACCTTTAAAACCAGAAAACTTTAATAATGATGAACCAAATGGAGAAGATTCAATAGAAAAGTGGGATACGATTTTGACCATTTCTTGATTTGTGCCTGTAAGGACGTTTCCCCCTCATTTATGCAAAGTAATTTTTTTGCGCATTATCTTAAATAAAACATTCTTTAGTTAATTTAAGGAGGGGAATATTGTGAGACATCCTCAAAACCCTTATTGAGCTTAAAGAAAATACTACATCATATTTTCAAATATGACGGACATAAATTTAAGAGTTAATGAAATGTCTCATGACATTGCCTAAGGGTATGTTTGGATGGAAGGTTTTAGAGGAGAGGTGAGAGCTTATTTTTCTTCTTTAAATTAAGAAAGCTATAAATTTTTTCTAAAACGAATGTAGTGCGATTCAAATGTTATATGATCATCTATCATGTTATTCATTCAATTTTTTTAAAATCTCAAATATATATCAACGTATAGACTTAGCCCTCCAAAACTCTCTCCTCTAAAACTATCTAAAACCCTCAATCCAAACATACCCTAAATGGAGTGGGTCATTTTAGTCTTTCATTGGGGTGATTGCTTGTGGTACTAAATTCTCACTTGGCCTTGGCCGAAAGATACTTTGAGTGAGATTAAATCCCGGTATTCTCACTTAGCTGGACTGCAATAGAGATCATACAATCCAATAAAACTAACACACTGGCAAGGCAAGCATCAGTCCTTTGTTCGTTCTTAAAGCATTTTATATATTGTTTGCATTCTCAATTGCTTAATATTTTTTGTTCTCATGTTCCCCTTTAATGGGCCTTAAGTTATTTCAAAGTCTAAAAATGGACAAATTTTAAGTCTATTTGAGCTAGTTTGGTTTGAAAATGTATCATCAATTTTTATTTTCTGCTTTTTACTTTTATTTGCAAATAGTACTTTATTTTCACTTCATTTCCTATTTTCAAATATTTAACTGGGAAACAATAAAATCAATATTTATTATTTTTATCGTTACATATACAAGTTTTTAATAATAAAAAATAAAATAATAATTTTATAATTCAAATAAAATTAAAAAGTAATTTATAAATAAACAATATCTTTGTTTCATGTATGATAATATATCGTGGATATTTAAGATACAATATCATCTATGTATAAGTATTTATATATTAGTCCAGTAAAAAAAATCTTTATATATTAGTAACTTTCATTTGAGAAAGAATTAATAAATGTATAAATTATTTATAGTTTGAGTTAAAAAATTTGAATGCATTTAATAACATGTTATATTATTAAACACATTAATTGTTAAAAATAATCAATAATAAGTTTAGAAAAAATACTTAAAAATAAAATTATTTAATTAATATAAAATTAACAATCTTTAATGACATTAAATAATTTTTGTTAGTTAAAGTTTTCAATGTAATTAAGGATATTTTAAATTATTAAGTACATTAATTATTAACTATCAAACTAATAATAAATTATTAAAATATTAAAATGGTAAATATTAAAACTAAATCATGACAATGTTAATTATTAATAAGTTGAATAAATACTTAAAGGTAAATAAGCAACACTGCAAATAATGTATTAGTTCTTTTCTTAAAAAATAATAGCAACATTAAGTATTACAATTAGGTAACGGTAATGTTAACTATTATTTTCAAATAATGTTTTCAAAATAATTGAAGGATCATGTCTACAAATTATATATAATTTATGTATTATTTAGTTATACAATGAGATATAAAAGAATTAAATGCATTTAATTACATGTTATATTATTAAATATGTTAATTGTTAATAAAGTTACTACAGGTTAAAAATAACTATTAATAAAATATACTTAAAAAGAAATTTTTTTCAATAATAGCAAATTCACAATCTTTAAAAACATTATATAATTTCTATCTGAATTAAAATTTTTAATATATTTAATTATATTTATATTTTTAAGTATATTAACTAGTAAGAATCAAAGTACTGATATATAATTATAACATTAAATATTAAATATTAAAATTATTTCATGACATTGTTTGTTACTAATAATAAGTTGCAAAAATACTTAAAAGTAAATAAGTAAACTGTAAATTAATATATAATAACTTTCAAATATGATTTTCTAAATATAATAGTAAAATTAAGTATTCAAATCTGGCGATGGTAATGTTGATTATTATTTTAAAATAATGTTTTCAAAATAATTGAGTGAAAATATATATAAAATTATATATAATTCATTTGCTAATTAATAGTAGCTTGAGTTAAAAACATTAAATACGTTTGATGACATATCATATTCTTAAGTATATTAGTTATTAAAATTACTGCATGATGACAATAACTATTAATAATAATTTTAGGAAAAATACAGAAAAATAAAAGTCTTTAAATAATATAAAATTCACTATCTTTAATGACATTAACTATATTTTATTTGAGTTGAGATTTTTGTTTTACTTAATTATGTTTTATATTATTAAGAATATTAATTATCAAATATCAAAGTAATTTTACATAATTAAAATATTAAATATGAAATATTAAAATTATTTCTTGACAATGTTAATTATTAATAATAAGTTGATAAAGTACTTTGAATTAAGTAAGTAAAACTACAAATTAATATATAATAACTATCAAATAGAAAATTTTTAAAATATAATAGTATCATAAAGTATTAAAATCAGGTAAGGGTGATGTTAGTTACAATTCTTAAATAATGTTGTAAAATAATTGAGTGACAATATATACATGCCACAATATCATTGTAGAATAATATTGGGTGACAATAATTGAGTGACAATATCACCAGTCGCCTGGTGTAAACAATTCAATAAATCTATCACTGTAATTATCATTCATTTCATTGTGTTTTATAATTAACAAAATGTTTACATATATTTTAATAAAATTACTAATGAAAAATAATACGATTATAATATAAACTAACTCGTTAAATGCATGAGTAAAAACAATTGAAAAAGAATTAATATTAAGAAACGGTTAAGAAAGTAATAAATATTTATCTTTTCGTGAACTTGTAATTTAAAGGTATAAATACATGAAACAGGTAAGGGAAGGAAAAAAAAACCTAAAACAAGCGAGCTGAAGCTTTAGAATTTTTCACTCTCATTACACCACCGGCCCTGTGAAGCTCAGACTTCTTGAACAATGTAGCCTCATCAACACCCCCACTCCATCATCCCCTGCCATAACCTTGCCCCCAACAACCCCACCAAAGATCTGGCCTTGGGAGCATGATAAGGAAAGCCCAAAGGAACCCATCAATCTCTTATCTTCCATCTCATGGTAAAGACTATAGCAACAATCCACGTCCTCTTATCTGAATTTGCTCTTCCCTTCTTCATGGCCTCAGAAACATGCTCTGCTGATTCAATCAGAGACTGGGGAAAAAGTGTATAAATAGAATAAAAAGAGCTTCTCTTCCCCTAAATCTTTGCACTTCTGGGGAGATCAGATATATGTGGATCCTATGGTATTTTAATCTCTTTCTCTCTCTCGTTCTGTCAAACTTCTCATTCCCCCTAATTTCTCTCTGTCCATTAATTTTTCTTCCGATTCGGCTCGTAACAAACCTAATGTTAGAGCCTAATGTTGTTTCTTAACGACATTGATGCAGGCTTGTTACGCCAAAGGGAACGTAGATTGTTGCCCGAGTCTTTACCATGAGATGGAAGATAAGGGATTGCTAGGTTCCTTTGGAATTACCTTGTCAATCTTCCAAGGACTGATATTTGGTGGGAATGCTGGAGGTAGGGTAGGTCGCTTCAAGGGATAACGGGTGACGATTATGGCTACATTATTCAAGAACGCTGAGCTTCACAGGGTTACTGGCGCCAATGAGAAAGTAAAACTTCCAGGCTTTGACATGCTTGTTTTAGCGCTTTTTTTTTTTTTTTTTTTTTTTTTGCCTTCCTTTCTTATGTGTATGTATGTGGCTTTGAGAAAGAAAAATTACAAGTTTAAGAGAAGACAAATATGTTCAATGGAGATTTTTTTCCCGCTTCCATAACTATTTCTTTCTTTTCAACTATGGAATTTTAGTTGCTTTTACGATGTTGCAATGGGGTTTTTCTATTTTATGGGTACGAAAATAACTTTATTTCTCTCTTTTCACATTTTACACAGCCAAACAAAAAGAGAGAGAGAAAGGGGGGTGGGGAGGGGGGGAATACCATTTTCTCTTCTCTTTCTAACATTTTTCTCACATACAAAACAATACACATAACTCACTCCTTCCCCCATCTATTCTTTTCTTATCATTTTCTCACCTCTTTTTTTCTCACTTTCTTTTTTCATACCAAACAAAGTGCAAGTTCCCAACCCCCATGTCACTGGCCATCTCCAATGCCTCACATGTTTCCCCACCTTGCAATACCCATTGATCAAAGTGTTGCAGGTGACCATATTTTCCTTCACTCTTCCTTCCTACGTGGCCACAGAAACCTGCTCCGCAAATTCAACCCGAGCAAAACCCAATTTTGATGATAGGAGATTGGGACAAGGGGCATAAATTGAATTAAAAAAAATAGATTCTCTTCCCCTAAATTATATTTGTGGAGAGCAAGTTTTTATGTGGATCTCATGGAATTTTAATCTATCTCTCCCCTCCCTCCTATTTCTCTTGCATACCAAGTGAGGTTAGTGTCGTTCCCTCCCTTGAACTTCTCTCTCTCCTGCCTCTTTCCTTCATATTTCTACCTTATAGTGGAGAATGATAATGATCCAAGTAAGCTAAAACAAAAAGACTTGCAGTGATTCATTTTCGAATCATTTTCCTATGTTTGATAATGTCTTTGGTAATAAAACCTTCATTTCCTGACCATTGGATAGAGAATTATATATACATAAGTAGCTCTGCTTGTTGAATGATAACAAGTTTGTTGATAAAATTTTATATAAAGTATCTCTTAGAATTTGGGTTTGTATCTAACTCAACCCCAAATTAAAGCTAGGTTATGGGGTGTTGGTTGCTCCCCACATATAACCACCAATCAAGTCAGATCACTATCTATTGTAGGGCTTTCAACACACCCCTCCCCTACCCAGGACTGAATATCTGAAGCGTGACTTCAGTGACCCGACAACAGGTCGCCCAACAAGTTTCGGATAGGCTTTGATATCATCTCAAAATTTGAGTTTGGGCCTAAATCAACCCCAAAATCTAGCTCATGGGGTGAGAGTTGTCCCTCACTTATAATCACTAATCAGTCCATATCATATCCAACGTGGGACTTTCATCAGTATCCAAAATCCTAATTATACAATACGTGACTAATAAATGGGGCGAGTTTTTCCTCTTCAAGCAAATAGCACTAGTGTCACTCAGCTGAAAATTGTAGGCTCTATAACCTCGATGGTGAAGGTTGTGCCTTAAGTAACTATAATGTTCCAAATAAATAAATAAATAAATAGAAAGAGAGGGTCAAGAAAAGCATATGTTCAAACAATGTAATGATAGTGAGCAAAATAAAAATATATTTCCCTCGACAGTAATATCAAAATTTACTCATAGTAATAGCCAAAGACTAGGAAGTTACAATTCAAATTTCAAGCATACATGATATACCTTAGGAAAGAGATAAGATTTCCAGTTGGGTAGCTTCCAATAAAATTCAATCGTGCAAGGTTCATTGAAGCATTAGGTCTGGGGGGATGGGTAGCTCAACTGGTTTGAGCTAAGGGTATGAAGGAGTGAAGGAGTTAAAGGTGCAGGGTTCAAATCCTGTTGAAGAAGAAAAAAACTAATCTAACAACTAACATACTAATATTTGCCTATCAAAAAAAAATTGAAGCATTAGGTCTTTAAAATCTTTTGTAGAAAACTTGCAGACATGTTAGATACAAAACCTTCTATATAAGTTGTAAAGGATAATTTTGCTAATTAACAGAAAATTACCAGAATGACCTAAATTGCTTTTAGAAAAGAGTCACATTGGATGGCTCCACAATGCTGATGTACATCCTTTGGTAGCAGCAATCAAGGAAGTTATTTAGAGCTTCTTCAGTGCTGCTTTCAAGTGTAGTTGAAGAGTAATTGTATTTGTAGCCATCTGAACTTCATAACAAAGACTCCCTTCAACCAGCCGGAAACATCTTCGTATCTCCGTAACCTGTATAGAGCAAACAAAGCATCTTAAGTAGGAAAAATACAAAAAAGGAATAAATTAGTCAATTCATTTCATCCCTCAACTTTCTTCTTTTACCATAAAGTACATCTGGTAGCAAAGTGTTTCTTTGATATAATCGAGTTATTTAATTTGTGTAGCCATGGAAGTATAGATTTAAGAACAGAATGGGAAGTATTTCCTACCGCAGACAGAGCAAATCATTCAGTAAGAGGAATCTCAAAATAATGACAAGAAAGTGTTGGCCATGAAAGAAGTAATAACAAAATGTGGTATTACTTCACTATGGATTATTATATGCAATCAGTGGTTGAGAAGAAGTGGAAACAAGAAACATATGATGAAACCCATGTGCTTGAATTATACCGCAGAGGCTCTATACATTAGAAGTGACATGCAATGCAGCCTTGTTATCATAGATGAGTGTCGTTTGCATTACTTTTCCAAATTTCAACTTTCTGAGCAGTTGTTTTGACCAAATGAGTTCTCGAGTAGTTGAGTCCATGGCTCGATACTTCGCTTCTACACGTAGTGACTATATTTTGCTAGTTACTCCTTTAGGATATCAAGTTTTACAAAGCATCTGGAAGTGAACCTTCCATCAGGAGGGAAACTTACCCAATCAACATCTGACCATCCAACAATATGAGTGCGACCTTTATCTTTATGGAAAGGCCTTCTCCTTATCAGGGGTTGTCGAATAAAAAAAATGCTAGGTTTCCAATTGTTAGGCTCTACTGTTCTAGATAGTACTATGTTAAGATGAAGAAGAAACAAGAGACATGATGAAACCAGTGTTTAAAAAAACACAATGGAGGCTCTACACTAAAAGTAATAATTACAAGAATCTCAAAATATCCTAATATCCCGATTAATGTAATTATAGGTTATTGTTATTCTATTTATATCATTTACATATTTTCTGATAGGACCCAAAAAATATGAATAAGAAAACTGAAATGTATTGATACTGAAATCACTCAACCAGCGAGATAAATCTCTGTGACAGGGTATATTAGGGAACTGAAATGGAAATATAGCAAGGAATCTGCTCCTTAATGGAAATGTAAGAGAAAACTGAAACAGAGAATGATAAACCTGCTGGAGAAGGAACCCATGCTCCTCACCCAGACTTTCCCAAACCCGATATTCCTCTTAATTCTTACAGGCCCCTGTCGACCCCACACCTCTCCCTTATACCAAAAGCCATCTTACTAAGATGGTTATTTTCTACCTCTTTGAAATGTAACCTAAAGGCAGCCACTCAATTACCACCAGAATGCAATGTATATGAACAATGCATTTATAAGCATGGCACATGAGACATTGGTATTGTTGCACTTGGAAAGACCAATTTAAATTACCTTGGAAGCATTCCCCACTAGTTCGCTCTGAAGCTGTATCACTTTCTCTTCAATGCTATATGTTCCTTTCTGGATAGCACAACATGCAAATGGCACGTAAAGAGCAGAAAAAGGTAGCAGAAGGGAATCAAAAACGAAAAACGGAAGAGAATCAAAAAAGAAAAACAGAAAGTAGTAAAATGCCTTTTGGACATAGAAACAATTAAATAAGCAAGATTTTGATGTCAAAACGAATAAATAAGCAGGAAGCCAATTTCAAATCCACCATTTCAAGCACACAGAATACAGAGACACAAGTATGAAGCCAATTTGGCAAACAGTATATCCTTGACAGAAAAACCAAATGAAATTGAAAACCAGTACCTGAACTTCAACAAGACCATTGCTTTGAGCAATGACAACTTCAATGGTTCCATCAGGTTTAGGACGCCAGTATCCACTCTCAGCATGCATAGGCTCTCCAGAACTGAGTTTCCATGTCTTTTGAGTGTACCCTATCACAGGCTACACCCATTTCACACACACAAATAAGACTTAATGAGAAAAATTGAAGTCCTCAGCATATAACATAATCATCAATAGTTAAATTAAAAACCAAAACCCAGTAATAAAAAACAAAACTTTGAGAGACCCAGATGGCAATTATGAAGAAAGAGAGAGGAAAACCTTGTTGGGAGGATGGTAAAAGTGAAGCTCTTCACCGTAGGAGAAGGAATTTAGGGTGGGGTAGCCTCCTTCTCCTTGTCCTCTCCACGTACCCAGAAGGTAAGAGAGTGGTGCCACTGCCGGATGCAACACCGGCGGCGATGCTTCCGGCGCCGGAGAGTCCTTGTTCGCATCCATTTTTTCTTTTGTTCTTTGGAAACTGCTTGAGACAGTGTACGATGACACAATCCAAAAGGGGGCTCTTTGGGTTTGACGTTGTGTATTGTCTTGTTGTCGAGGGGAAATGATGTCCCCACCCCCGAATTTCGTTTTCCCATCTCCATTTCCCCCAATTTTTACCCACCCTCCCTTCCTCTCCCTTCCCTTGGAAATCTCACATGGTCATCTCCTTCAATTCTCTCTTTTTTTTTTTTATAAATATATAGATTTGGGAGATGAATATACGAATTTGTTATCTCATTATATCTTTACCCTATCTCATGATTTGGTCCATGACTAATAGCTCATTATCTCTATAAATAAGATTATTAGGTTTGTCCTTGTACACACTTGATCAATTACTAATACAAATATTATAGGTAGTTCCTAAATAACTAATATCTGAATCCTAGTTCTTGAAGAGCTGATCTTTGAGTCTATATTTCTATTGTATTCTCTCTCTATATATATTTACATTGTCTTGTATCTCTATTTTCTTTTCTATTTACAACACGTTATCAGTACGAGACTCTACCATACAAGTGATGGCTTACGGAGGTTCTATTGAAAGAGCTCGTTTTCTTTCTCACACTCTTTAGAAGATCATATTCTTTCTAATATTTTTGTTTTTCATGTTATTTGGGTTTTTTCATGAAAATTTTATTTTATTCTCATTTTGTTTGACAAATACGATATCATATTTTGTATAAGAGTCTTGATAAAATTCTGGAAGAATTTCATATTCAAGCATCCTGTAGGATTGCACAAAAATATAAGTTTTCTTGGTCATCATTATATGAAAATTTGTGGAATAGTTCCTAAGAACTAGACTTTTAGACCATGAATGAAATTTGGTATTTGATAGAAAAGTTCCTGAAGAACTTTATAGCACGAGATTTGTTCATGAAAAATTTTATAATTTTTTAGCGCTACGAAAAGTTCTTGAAAACCCTCACAATTTTTTAGTAAGAAATATTTAATGCAATTAACATTAGCAAAAAATTTATGTTTATGTATGCTTCTTTTTAATGTAAGAATTTATGTATACATATTTTTTTTTACGTTTAGATTAAATAGACACTATTCTTCAGTGTTTGCAAGTTTTGTCTCATAGTTGGTCCTGAAGTACCCAAGCAAATGAAAAGTCAAAACTCTTTGTCTTTTATTAGTC
Organism: Calophaca sinica; assembly: GCA_037113605.1. Lineage (NCBI taxonomy): Eukaryota > Viridiplantae > Streptophyta > Magnoliopsida > Fabales > Fabaceae > Calophaca > Calophaca sinica. Next base: position 93,491,471 of record CM073732.1, on the reverse strand, counting down.
CCGAAGTACCGATACACGATTTCAAGTAATTTGAAATATGAACTGATCGTTAATTGGTGTTGAAGTACCAATACAAAATTTCAAGTAATTGTGAAATTGGTCTTGAAGTACCAATATTGGATCCACACATAACTATTAAAAACGATCAATGCACAAACTAGAGTAGTAATCTTTTTAGTCTTGAAGTACCAATTAATATTTAGTGAGCAGTGGCACAACCCACACAATTCTTCGTAGTAAGAAATATTTAATGCAATTAACATTAGCAAAAAAATAATGTTGATACAATATCTGGAATTGCAAATATGATTGAAGGATCCAGAAGAGTCTGTAATATATTTATGCATTGACGGTGCGTTGTATTCTAGTAGATCCCGAAGAAATCTACTAAGTTTCAAAGATATACGTCGCAATAAGTATCATGTTAAAAAAATATGGACACTCATTAAAGAATTATAAAATCCTTTTACCTAATGATTATTTTTGTCCTTCTTGAGCTCAAGATAATTACTCTTTTCTTTTAATGCTCATATATGATTGGTTTGGTAGTTATTATTATTTTTTTGGGTGATATATATTCTCGTATGTGCTAAAGGGAATATTTTGATTATTATGTAAAAATGATTAACTGAGAAATAAAAGGCGCCGCTATTTAGCTTGTTATCTTGATTATCACTTAAAAATTTAGTGCTATTTACTGTTGTTAATTCAAATTATGTGAATATATTTTAACTAGTAAATATAATAATATATATTATTCAAATATATACAAGAGTTGAAATATTTGAATATATTGTTTGAAAGCATGATGTAAGTGAGAAATATTAGTTTATTTAGTATTTTCAAATGTCAATTGTATGTTATATAATTGGATACATATGATGATAAAATGCATTGATTAACAAATATACAATTATATATTATATAATTTATTGGATGGTTGTATGGGTCGGCGCTTTTAAATTGTGTTGTTTCATGTATATTTAGATATTGTGATATCTTGACATATATTTGATTATCATATATTTAATAAATCAGTTTTTCCCATTAGGGGAAGAAAAAGATAAAAGGATAAAAGCAAAAGAAGTTTGTTGGAAGACACCAACATTATCCATGTTTGATATACGCATAAATCAATGGGAACTTGAAGTTCAAAGAATATTTCATTTGCAAAATGTTAGAAATCAATTGCCAGGTATTTATACAAACACCAAAAATGTCACTAAATTATATGTGTCAGTTGCAAATATTATCGCATGATTAATTGTCCCTGTAGGACAACTAGAGTGTATGGCAACTCATGAATCTAAAGTACGCTAGAAGCGTTGTAGACCTATTGGAGTAAAAGATATTATTCCTAAAAGGGGGAATTCAAGTGATGATCTAGAAGAGATCATTGACACTCTAGAAGATGTCAAAACAAAATATAAATCAACAACTCCATATTTCTAGATAAGTAACCCCAGAAGTGGTTCCGGTACCGGTAAATTATGAAATCTCATTAAACACTGGAAATATGAGGGGGAGATGTGACATTGTTGATACGTTTTTGCATATGCAATAGCAATTATTAATCGTGATGAGCATGAAGCTCGAATTATATAGGAATGTCGACATGAAATTGATTGGCCAAAGTGAATTAAAATATTGCAAGCCGAACAAGACTTATTAACCAAACATAAAGCATTTGGACCAGTAGTCCAGACACCTGAAGTTGTCAACCTTTGTTATGAGTGCAAATACTTTTAAATTTTTTATTAGTTTGGCAGTCTCTGAAGGACTTAACATACATCAAATGGGGTGTAGTGACAGCTTGGTAGTATGGGTCATTGGATAATGACAGATATATGAAAATCCCTGAAGGATTTAAGATGCCTGAAGCATACCCCTGAAAAAATCAAAATGTATGAAGCACATCCCCGAAGGATCTAAGATGTATATAGCATACCCCTAGAAAATTTAATTCTTGAAGGATTTTAGATGCATGAAGTATATCCCTGAAAAATTTAAGATGTCTGAAGCATGAAATTCAAAACACGACAGGGACTCCAGAAGAGATCTCTAAAACTGTAGAATGTTTAAAGAATAAATTTCAAAAGAAGGATATTGGAAAAACAAAATTTTGTCTTGATTTTCAAGATGAACATTTCACAAGTGGAATATTTATTAATCAATGGTTGTTCGTTCACTTGATGTGAAAAAGGATCATTTTCGTCCACGAGAAGATGATGAAGAAACTCTTGGTCCTGAAGTACCATATCTTAGTGCCATTGGAGCACTTTTGTTCCTTGCAAATAGCACTAGACCTGATATAGCATTTGTAATAAACTTATTAGCAAAGTTTAGTTTGACACAACCCGAAGACATTGGAATGAAGTCAAACAAGTTCTTCGTTCTTTCTGATCCTCATAAAGTCAAATCGCAATCAGGTAATGTTTACACTTGTAGAGAAATTGTTATATCTTGATGTTTCGTGAAGAAAACAATCACAACTATATCTAATCAAATCGTTCAAAAATATTGACTCTTCATTAAGCAAGTTGTGAGTACATATGATTGAGAACCATGACTCAGTATATTAGAGGAGCATGTAGGTTGATGAAAGAAGATAACAAGCCAACAACATTTCAAGAAGATAATGCATTATGAAAAGATGACAACTGACGTTTCGATCAAATGACAACTGAGCAGATTTATTCACAAAAACATTGTCAACTTCAATTTTTCTAGAAGCATGTGAATGCGCCAATTAAAGGACATTTCATAAATGATGTATTTATGAGGCGAAGTGTGTCATTATGAATATTGTACTCTTTTTCCTTCGCTAAGTTTTTATCCCACTGGGTTTTTCTTAGCAAGGTTTTAACGAGGCATGTTCATAGTGTATTGTCATCCAAGGGCAAGTGTTATAAATATGTAGACTTGGTGGATGACTATATCAATTTGTTATCTCATTATATCGTCACCATATCCTATGATTTGGCCCATGACTAGTAGCCCATTATCTCTATAAATAAGGCTATTAGGTTTATATAGCTAGTTCCTGAATAACTTGCCTTTGAATCCTGGTTCTTGAAGAACCGGTCTTTGACTATATCAATTTGTAATCTCATTATATCTTTACCATATCCCATGATTTGGTCCATGACTAGTAGCCCATTATCTCTATAAATAAGGCTATTAGGTTTATATAGCTAGTTCCTGAATAACTAGCTAATTCCTGAAGAACTAGTTTTTGAATCCTGGTTCTTGAAGAACCGGTCTTTCAGTCCATATTTCTATTGTCTTGTCTCTCTATTTTCTTTTATATTTACAAATTTTTTAATTTCTTCTACCATTTGTTGTCGGTTTATGGTGAAACTGATTTTTTTTTCTTCGTTCAGTATGTTGTTATCAGATATGTTAACCATCACAGGTAGTTTCTCATAAAACTAATTTTATTTTCGATTTTTTTCTTTATGCGATATCTTGTTACCGGACGTGTAAATTGTCATCATTTTCTCATAAAACTAATTTTTTTTTGATTTTTTCTTTGTCTAATATCTTGTTATTGGACGTATCCGGAATCTTGTTACCGAATGTGCAAACTGGCATCAATTTCTCGGGAAACTATGTTTTTGTTCTTTCGTCCGATTTATTGGACGTTCGATAACTAGATCCTGGATAGGCTAAAAACACAAGAAAAAATTTGGACTCACGAGTTTTCCAGGAAGGTTGGGGTGGGGAGGAGGGTGGTGACGGAGATAGGAGCTGGTTAAAGTGGGGTTGGGGGCACCTGAATGTGAGAGGTTGGGGGTAGAGTGGCTATAGGATGGGAAATGGTTGTGGTGGTAGGGATGAGAAAGGGGTTAGTTTGAGTTAGCTTTAGGGCATAGGGGTAATTTAAACATTTTAGGTGGAAAAGAAGAGTGGGAAAATTAAATGAGAAGGTGCCTTTAGCAAGTGCATTATTGAGTTCTGCTCTAACAAACATGATACTTGGAATGCACTATTCGACATTGGCCATTGGTGAACCTCAATTGGATTAATTTTCGACGAGTAAAACATTTTTAATTTAATTTTAGGGTCTTGTTAATTAATTAATAAAATATATATTTATTAAAAAGTATAATAGTTAATATATTAAAAACTCTTGAGGAAAGTTATCACTTGGGAGTTGTTTAAGGAAAGTTTCTTGGAAAAGTTCTTTCCAAGGTTATTAAGAAGGGAGAAGGGGAAAGAATTTGAGAATATGAAACAAGGGATTGTGTCTGTTGGCAAGTACACTGCAAAGTTTGACGATTTACTGGAGTATCTAAATTTTATCAGCAACTTCGTAGATGCTTTGAAGATTGGTTAAGGGACGAACTACAAAGGGATGTTTACTTTTCGAGTTTGTCAGCCTGCTGAAGATGTTGGAGAAGTGTACAGCACTAAAGAATCACGATAGGAGGAGGGAGGCTCGATTTAAGAGTGGAGGACCGATCCATAACAATAATAACAATCAAGGAGGAAGAGGCATGGGTGGAAGATTACAACTAGGACAAAAACCATGTGAACTTCCAACGCAACAACTAGATGTTGCGGGAAGGGGACAAGGACAAACAGGACAACTGAGGTGTTACAAATGTCGAGGAGCACATTATGCGAGAGAATGTCAGTTAGAAGGAAAATTGTGCTGTTAATGTGGTAAGCAAGGTCACATTGCTAGAGACTATTGACAAGGAGGTAGAATTGGGAAGGCTAATGTGGTGGAAGTGAAGCAGGAACATGGCCACAAACAACAAAGCTGCAAGTGGCAAGACCACAAGTCGTCGGAAGAGTGGTTACCGTGGGAGGAACTGAGACTTCTCAGTCTTCAGATCTGATATAAGGCATGTGCTTAGTCTGTGGGAAACTCTTATATGTGTTGTTTGACTCGGGGGCTACGCATTCATTTATATCATTAGAGTGTGTGGATCACTTGAAACTACTTCTTTCCAGCCTTATAACCTAGTTATTTCTACTATTACTAGCAAACTTTTGACTACCATTTCAGTTTGTTTAAAATGTTCTATTGTGGTAGAAAATCAAAATTTTCTAGTTGATCTTATTTACTTGCCTATGTAGCAGATAAATATGATTCTAGCCATGGATTTGCTTTTAGATAACCATGTAATAATGGATTGTGCCAAAAGATCTTTAACCTTTACCGAGTAATCCAACTTGATGCTTGCCAATGACAGGAAATTTTTGAAAAATAAAGCTTAAGAATATGTGATGTTATTTTTTGTGGTAGCAAAGAAAACTCTAAGTATAGAATTTGTGCTTGTAGTGCAAGAATTTCTAGAGGTCCTTCCTGATGATGTTCTAGGTTTACCACTAGAAAGAGAGATAGAGTTTGCCATAGATCTGGTACCTGGAACCGGACCTATTTCATATCACCCTATTAAAAGTCTCCAACAGAGTTGGTAGAGTTGAAGAAACAATTGGATGATATGTTAGGAAATAAATTTATAAGAACAAGTGTTTCACCTTGGGAAGCACCAGTGGTCTTTGTGAAGAAAAAAGATGGAAGTTCAAGGTTATGTGTGGATTACCGGCAGTTGAACTGAGTGGCCATCAAGAATATATACAATTTACCTAGGATAGACCATCTGATGGATCAGTTGAAAGGAGCGGAAATGTTTTCAAAGATTGACTTGTGACTTGGTTATCATTAGATTTGATTCAAAAAGGAAGATACACTTAAGATGATATTCAAAACTTTGATATGGACACTATATGTGACACCATTACCCCATTGTTCAATAAAGTCGTCAAAAAGCATACACAATCGTAATAAAAATGTGTAGTTCATAAAATTCTTTAAACAAGGTAAGATGTCACATCATCAAATGCGAAAAATAGCATTTTACGGAATAATTGAAAACCATAAAATAACATTTGTGGAAATAAAACCCATAAACCCTGATGTCACATGTTTCAGATCTAAACCCTTAGTCTTTACATCGAAAATAATAAACAATAATAACTCATAAAATAAATTCTAAGCTAAGCAGCATCACATAGACTACTCCTCAGCATCCACGTCCACGTCATCATATGCAGTCTCATCATCTACCCGTACACAAGGTGTACAAGTAGACACAAACACTAGGGGTGAAGAATCATACTCGTTATGAAAATATACATGACATGGGAACAATAAAACATGATACGTAACATCGAAATCATAAACCACATCATTAGTCCATTCACATCGAATACTAGGCAACCCAACAGTCCTACATTGGCAAATCAGCTAATGCAAGCCTAATGTCTACTCTGTCTAATCATGAGGATCCTTCCAACTCCGGGTAAGCGAATGAGAGTACCCTCAACATCTAGAGATACAAACTGACTTTAGTCAGGGTGATCCAATGTATGAATGGGATGCCCCAGTGCCCTGCCTTTATGTAAGACCCCATATTGGCAACTACCTGCAAGGGTAAGCAAAGCTCCTCGTGGGCGTCTCTGAATTGTTCTCCAAAAATTTGTTTGCTTACCACCCCAGTGACATTAAATCTATGATGCAAGACAATCGGCCTAAGTGTCAATCAGTCGTGTGTGACTCAAAACCTGGAGTCACTAACTAATCACATTTTCGTGATCAGAGGGTCATGGGGTCCACTATGTCAGCAAACCTGTTGACGTGTTTCCCAAAAACTGAATAATCCATTAAACCCGTCAGATATGAAATCAAATAAAGCAACATTCACACATTGGTCATAAATCCATGACCAATAAACATGCATTGCGGGTAATAAATTGTTATCCTCTTAATCTAGGTCAAACATCAAGCATATTAGAGGTCTAGGTCGTCACTACTCTTAACCAACCCTTAAAGGTCACTTCATTAAGTTTTTAAACAAAAAACAAGGGCATTAAATGATTCAAGGCCCTTGGGAATCGATTCAAGGTAGAAAACCCATTATGTGAATTGAATTGAGCATTCATGAATTAATTCATGACTTCAATTCACAAGTTCTAAACGTTGGTGTGAATCAATTCATGCAAACATGAATCGATTCACAGACCTACAGAAGTGTAGTAAAGCCGTTTTTCAGCACTTTCACGATTTGAGAACCTCTCCTAAGTGGTCACACATCTAGGTCGATATTTTAAAGGTCTTTAACATTAGTTTTACCTTCAAACCTTTATCCATTCCTTTTAACCTAGGCTTTGACCTTTAAATTCATGATCATTCAAGTCTTTCTCCCAATACCTTCTCTTAAGATCAAACTTACTCATTAAACTTATCTTTAATTAGTCCTTTACAGTGATTAACAATTTGTCCTAACTCATTATTCCTTAAAGGCTATCAATTCAATCTTTAATTCTCCACATCCTATAGTTCAACCACACAAACACATATAGGTTGATACATAAAAGCTCACTAATCAATCTTAAAACATGTCATGCACCTCTGATACTAATCTAATTCTTTATTAAGCCATTCCAATTAAGCATAAACATATAGTCATTGAACGACACCAAAAACAATGAATTTCAATCATGCATATCATTTCATACGCATTCAAAATAATGCATACTAATCATGGATCATGCTATTTACATCTTAAATCTTCATACGACAACATAATGCATCAAATCATTCAATAATCTTAAACAATCACCCTTACGGCTCATTGTTCCTACAAAGGCCTTAAGAACAATTAAAATAGAAACATAAACCATCAAATCCATTGCTCATAGATTGGTTTTGAACCAAATAACTTGTCCCGTAAGACATAGGGGTCATGGGACACCCCAATCATGTTAATTGAAGCCCTAAGCCTCTTTTCACAAAATCATCCACCCCGCACCTTAAAGTAGATTGCAACCTTCACAAGGTTCTAGAGAGTCTCGAAATCGAATCTTTCCCCGGTTCCTAACATCACAACAACCATGGAACCCAAATTAAAAATTAAAAATTGAATTTTAGAGGAATTAGAAAAAGGACAAATTTGAAGATCTGACTTACCTAAAGAATTCCCTTCTTAGAAACAGAAAAGGAATAGAGAAGAAAGAAAGGGGTTATCCTCTGATCTCAGCCTTGAAAACAGAATTCAATTCGGTGGAGAACGGCGAGAAACGCCGAGAATAGCTCTTAGAAGTCTAGGGTTCTTTGAGAGCTCTTAGAGGGTGATTAAGGACTGACTTTTAGAGTCCTAATGGGTTTCAAATAGGTTTAGGTCGTGATCCAAGAGTGTCATCAAGATTAGAAGCGAAACGGGGCGACCCCGTTAAATAAAAAACGCAGTCTGCTGTTGTGAATCGATTCATGCACGGGATGAATCGATTCACAGACCTGATTTTGGCTAAAAAGTGATTTTTTCCTATTTTAAGGCTATGTAATCCTTCCTAATGAAATTCTCTGTTAATAAAACCTCCAAACACTATAAAACAAGACATATAACACACAAGCAAACATGAAATCCCTATTATATATAAAGTATTAGAATTCTGGGTGTTACAATTCATCCCTCTTATAAAAATTCCATCCTCGGAATTTCTATTAACCTGTAGTAAAGAGTTGCGTGTATAACTCCTTCATCTTGCTTTCTAGTTCCCAAGTAGTGCTTTCTTCAGTTGCTTCACCCCAAATAACCTTCACCAATGGAATCTCCTTCCCGCGTAGCTGCTTCACCTTTCGGTGTTCAATGTGCTTCGGTAACGCCTCGAAAGTTAGGTTATCCTTCAATTATATCGTATCGGGTTCTATCACATGACCGAGGTCATGAATATACTTCCGAAGCTGAGATGTGTGAAATACATTGTGAAGATTTTCCAAGAATGGTGGCAATGCAACGTGATATGCCACTTCACCGATCCTCTTCAAAATCTGATAAGGACCAATGAATCTAGGCGTCAGCTTCTTATCCTTCATTACTCTGCCAACTCTTTTAGTAGGCGTGACACGTAAGAATATGTGGTCACCTTCCATGAATACTAAGTCTTTAGTCCTCTTATTATGGTCGCTCTTCTGCCTACTCTATGCTGCCTTCATCTTTTCCTGAATTATCTTCGCCTTCTCGGTAGTCTCTTGTACTAATTTTGGTCCAAGAATAAGACTCTCACCGATCTCATACCAACACAATAGATTCTTACACCTCCTCCCGTACAGAGCCTTGTACGAGGCCATCCTAATGCTGGAATGAAAGCCATTACTGTACATGAACTCTAAAAGGGGTGAAAACTTCTCCCAACTACCAGATGATAAGCTAAACTCAGACTGAGTTTAGTCCCTAAAGCTTCGTGCAAACTTTCCTGGAACCCATAAGTAGTCATCGAGGATCTCGGTCCGACACTATGCTAGAGGGCACACCATGCAGTCTAACAATTTTTGTGATGTACAACCTCGTCAGCTTCTCCAATGAATACTTAATGTTAATACCAATAAAATGAGCTGATTTAATCAGCCGGTTGTTGGACAAAATCGCAAGTGAACGATTTCGTCGTTAAGTAATAAAAGATCGAATCCACAGGGATTGTGACAATTATTAACTAAACAAAAGTTGTAACTAATTGAACTATTGACGAATACGAATGTGTTTGAAAAAGTTGTTTAGCAACAAAAACAGTACTAACGAGACAATGAATTTGGATATTAAGGAGAATAGAGTGACTAGGGTTCGAATCCCTTTGTCTCACCCTTTACGCTCTTGAATCCTATTCCAATGCAAGCAATGATCATGTTTTTGAAGTTCAAATCCTCTAAATTAGATTAACGAAAATTCCTTTTCTCTTAATCCCTTTAATTCAACTAATAAGCCCTAATCCCTTAGGTTCCAATTAATTAAATCAAGCATAAAGGATATGGATTCATACAAACTCATACCAAAGAGAATTATATCCCTATAACCCTATAGATATGTCAAAATATCCCAAAGCAAGTTTAAAACCCCAACTTTCCAATTGATGTCAAACCCTAGTTCAACCCCATGGTGATCAAGCATAGAATCGCATTAAGAAAAGAGATAATTGATCAAATGACATACATCAAACTTGCATTGAAAATTCTGAATTCAATTACATAAAAGGATCCACAAAATTCATCTTACCCTAGTACAAAGGAATTAGTTCCTCATGGAAGAGAAGGAACCAAGCAATTGAGATGTAGAAACAGCAAAAGACTCCATTGATTCCTCAACTTTTCCTAGAATCACCTGTTCTTGATTCAAACTCACAAGATGCTAACAAGAGGTAACTCCCTAGGTCAATGTTTTCTCTATCTATATATAGTTCTCCACCAAAAGGGTTGAAAAACATCTCAAAATTAAGTCAAAACGCGCAGAATCAAGGTCTGGACTAGTCGCGACCGCAGTAGTGGAGCTGGCATGGCACTGGCCGTCTTTGCTTTAAAGCATAGAATATCGGATCATGACCGGGCCGCAGGCGTGGTGGAACACTGCGGCCAAGCCGTGTTGTTCTCTGGCGAGAACGCGGTAGTGTTGGATAACACGGCCTGGCTGTGTTATTCACTGTTCTCTAAATCTTGATTTTTTTCACATCCACCAAGGCACGGCCGTGGCATAGGGCACAGCCAGGCCGTGTTTTCCTCTGATCTTGCCATATTTTGTGATTTTGGCCTCCGAGTTGGTTACAACATCCGTCTAAGTGATCTAGCTCCGCTTTCCTAGGCCAATCACCTTCTTTTCTGCACAATTGAACTCAAACCAAGTGTATTATCTAAATCAAGCAAAAATGCATGAGAACTATGGGTAAAAACCACTACAATGCCTACTATGCAATGCAAAACTAACAACAAACTATATGCTATTATGAACGCATCAAATTACCCCAAGCTTAGAATCTTGCTTGTCCTCAAGCAATTGCAGTGGCCAAAGATAAGCAAAGAAACAAGAGACGCAACAAATAGGGAACCCGAGATAATAGCACATTCAAGTAATAGGCTAACGGCTAGAACAACCAATAGGGACAACTAAAATCAAGTCCAATTAGAGAATCAGGCTCTCTGAAATCATGTCTCTCACTGATAGGGCACTCTCCTCACAACTCTCCAAGTGTTTAAAGGTTATGACAAATCGCTCAAATCCATCCATGAAAGTGTTCTACCATAAGCTTGACTATAAACCAAATCTCAGCATACATTTCATGAAAACACACAAGAATCAAAAGGTCTTTGCAAGGTTGTAACGTGGCCATGGGATTTTTCTTGTACGGTGGATAAAAACCAGAAAGGGGAAACACAAGGGCTGAAATAATAGACAAAGAAAATAACCCTTTTAAAGCAGCATAAGCGGAACAATTCATTCTCCTTTTTGTTTTCAACACTTTTTTATTTTGCTCCTCTTCTGTTATTTTATTTCATATATTTTTCTCTTTTTTTTTGTTTCCTCCCCCATTTGAGATTTTTGCAATTACTGGGGAGGAATTGAATAACAGAAGAGGTCCCAAATTTCAAGCACTGCATAATTTACACAAGATTCACAACTAATTGCTCCCTTACACATACTTTAAAAGGTACTGTAACATTTAGCAATCACCTGGGTACCAAGAAAATTAATTTCATTTCAGGCTCAAAAGGGGCAACTAGAGGAAGTTTTCATTCAACAAACAGAGGCTTAAAACATGCGTAAAATGCCTAAATCATATTCAAGTGTGTTGACAAAAATTTTCAAGTTTTGAAACGGTTTCAAGTCAAGTTCTAGAGAGCACAATCAGGATGGACACACTCATACAAGGAGAAGGGGGCATATAAACATGATGAAGTGAAAGCCCCAATATTAAGCTCAAGTCTCACATTTAGAAGTTAAAACCAGTGAGAAACATCAAATCAGAGTGCCACATGCTAATTCTCAACTTATCCAAAGATTATCCCTATGTACATTAAGAATACTGCCTTGAAGCCCATCACATGAACAAAATAATTGGGTTCCAAATCATGCAATCTCAAATTTCAAAAGGATTGTAGCACACATGCCAAAACACAAGAGGATAGCGTACAATTGGGGGATAAAATGATGCGAACAAAACAACAATTAAAACAAATATGCAAACATTAAACTAAAAATGCAAACCTAACCTGCAAAACAAAATGCAAAAATTTAAACGCCCTACCCCAAGCTTAAGAATTTACATTGTCCCCAATGTAAACAATTTAACTGAGATAGGGATGATGCAAGAGAGGACTCACTGTGGGGGCGGAGGAGGAAACTGGCCAGGATACTGCTGGAGGTGCCAGTTATACAATGCCGAGACCATGTCCTGAATACCGTGGACGGTGTTGTCAAGATCCGTCAACTGGGCCCTTTGAGCAGCCATCTCCTCCTGAAGAGCGGCATAAGAACCGGGAGGTGGCTGTGGAGCATAGTAATGTGAAGAACTGCCAGGGGCCTCAGGTCTCTGTGGGGGTGCCTCAGGTCTTTCCTCTTGAAGGGGCTCAGGTTGGGGGCCTCCGGGAAAATTCCAATTCCTCTGGTCTCTGATAGTGGTGTGCTCCTGGTCAGGTAGAGGATGAGTTTCCTCAGTATCAGGTAGCACCAAACAATAACATTGGCCTTCCTGACTATCATTCTCATTGCCAGCAAAGCTTCCATGTCCAAGCGTGTGCTCCCACGAACAATTGGGAGGCCGGAGGTTCTATAGCCCAGAGCCTCAGCAATAGGGGTGATTAAACCACCAATAACAATTTTTTCGGCTGAAGCTTTCCCTACTTTAACCATGTGGGTGATCAAATGAGAACCTGCATCTAACTGAAATTCTGTGTGCAACATGTTCCACAAAAACATAAGTTCCGACTGACGGACAACGCCGTCACTATCCCCTCTGCCAAACAATGTGTTTGACATTACTCTGTGAACATAGCGAAAATAGGGGTTTCGCAACTTTGATGATTTGGATGAAGAGGAGTCATAGGTGTCGGACTTGGTTAGCAAGTTCCAAAATCGTCTTGCAGAGAAATCATTGGGGACTTTTCGGTGACCACCATATGGCAATCCAAATATTGCATTGAATTGGCTCAGTGACAGGCTATGCTCCGTATTGAATAACCTAAAGGTTATCAAATTGTCCTGGTGGTCCTCTGGCCATCCCTCCGTATATGAGACATTGGCATTAACAGATGAGAGGAATTCCAGAGTAATTCTTGCATAAGTAAAACTTTTCAACCCCACAAATTTTGTCCAACCCACATTAGCAAATAAGTACTGGACATCATCTAGCAGGCCTAGAATTAACAAATGCAGATTCCTCCATATAACGGGTGGGGACAAGATTTCTTGCAACCAGAGAGTTATACCTTGCTTCTTGGACATCGTCACGAAATTGGATGCCATGAGGATTTTCAAGACTTTTTCTTGCCCTTTCCCTTGCCCTTGGCCAATCTTTGGCTCTTTTGTGCACGAGGCATCACCCCTTTGCCTTTTATGCCATTTTACCTCGAATCGGACCACACACCAAAGACAAACACACAGGTAATGTGAAAATAAAAAAAATGAAAAATGGGTTTCGGGTGGAGGTGAAGAAGATGGAAGGAAGGGAAGGGGCGTGGCTGAGGGTGTGGTGGAAGAGTGGGTGTGGCGGCGTGAATGGGGAGGGTGGAGAAAGGAAAAAGGAAGGAAGTGGGGAGGCGTTGGTGTGGCGAGGAAGAGGTGGAGAAGGCGAGGTGAATGGGGGGAGGAGATGATGGTGGAAGATGAGATTGATGGAAGAAGGAAGAGAGGATGGTGGAAAGTAGAGTGGGGCGCGTTTGGAATGGAAATTGAGTTTGAGAGAAGGAAGGAATGGTGGTGATGCTTGAAGGAGAGGATGGTAGAAGGAAGAGAATGGTGGGGATGGTGGATGAGGGTCATACTGGAATGAAAAATTAGGTTTGGGAGAATGAAAGTGAAGAAGGGGTGGGGGTAACACGGGCGTGGTCTGCAAAAGAGAGGGGGGATTAATTTGGGTTTTTCTGTGGTGTGGCTTGGTGTATGGTAGGTACGGTGGGTCTGCACCAGGACCATAGATTAAAAATTAAAAGGAATGGATGGTTGTGATTGGCTAGGGGGAGGATTCGGTAAGGGCACGCGCACTGAGGCACGCTAAACTCCTGGCTGCAGGACACCTGAACACGGCCGTGGCATATGACACGGCCAGGCCGTGTTCTTTACTGTTCTCCCTCACACAAAAAGTTCTCTCAAACACGGGCGTGCCAAATGGCATGGCTAGCCCGTGTTATTCACTGTGTCTCCACATTTTTTTTTTTGAATGCACTCTTCTACAATTTGAGTTGCCTCCCAAGAAGCGCTTCTTTAACGTCACTAGCTTGACGTGTGATGGTATGCTCAAGGCTCTCGCAAGACTAGAGCAACCTTTGCCCTGTCAAGCTCTCCTCCCAAATAATGCTTCAGACGTTGCCCATTAACCTTGAACGATCTTTGAGATGAAGGCTCCTCCACCTCTACTGCTCCATGTGGCATCACTTCTTTTACCACAAAAGGTCCCGACCACTTGGACTTGAGTTTGCCCGGGAATAACTTCAAACGAGAGTTAAACAGTAACACTTGCTGCCCAGGAGAGAAAGTTCTCTGTACAATGTGCTTATCATGATAAGCTTTGGCCTTCTGTTTGTAGATGGAGGCATTCTCATAAGCCTGCAAACGCATTTCATCCAACTCGTGCAGCTGCAAAATTCTTTTCTCTCCTGCTAGAGTTGAATCAAAATTTAAGAACTTAAGGGCCCAAAACGCCTTATGCTCAAGCTCAACTGGCAAATGACAAGCTTTGCCATAGACCAGCTGGTAAGGAGACAACCCCATAGGGGATTTATAAGCTGTCCTGTATGCCCACAAAGCATCATCCAACTTATGGGCCCAGTCTTTCCTTGAGGCACTCACTGTCTTCTCAAGTATCTTCTTAATCTCCCTGTTTGACACTTCAGCTTGCCCATTACTTTGAGGGTGGTAAGGAGTGGTGACTTTGTGCTTCACATCATACTTTTTCAGCACAGCCTCCAACTTTGAGTTACAAAAATGCGCACCACCATCACTGATTAAAACTCTAGGGACCCCAAACCGAGAAAAGATGTTCCTCTTTATGAATTTCACAACAGTCTGAGAATCACTTACTTGAGTTGCCACTGCTTCTACCCACTTTGAGACATAATCCACAGCTACCAAAATATACTGGTTAGAGAATGAGGAGGGAAATGGTCCCATGAAATCAATGCCCCAACAATCAAAAAGCTCAACCTCCAAAATGGAGTTTAAGGGCATTTCATTCCTCTTGGAAATGCTTCCCGTCCTCTGGCACTTGTCACAACTTTTTGCATGAGCATAAGCATCTTTGAAAATGGAAGGCCAGTAGAATCCAGATTGAAGCACTTTTGCAGCTGTGCGTTCACCATTGAAATGACCTCCGTATGGTGAATTGTGACAATGCCATAAAATTTTCTGCGCCTCATCATGCACAACACGCCTTCCAAGAATTCCATCTGGGCCTTGTCTGAAGAGATAGGGATCATCCCAAATGAAGTAATTGGCATCTTTGAAAAACTTCTTCTTTTGTTGCCAAGTTAATTCCTCAGGTATAACACCAGCAGCTTTAAAATTTGCCATATCTGCAAACCAAGGCCTCTCAGTCACAGCCAACAGTTTTTCATCTGGGAACTCCTCTAGAATGTCTAACTCCCTAACTGTAACCTCAGTGTTCTCCAACCTGGACAAATGATCAGCCACCACATTTTCACTCCCCTTTTTGTCTTTGATCTCAAGGTCGAATTCTTGCAACAACAAAATCCACCGAATGAGTCTTGGCTTGGATTCAACCTTAGTCATAAGATATTTTATTGCCGCATGATCAGTAAACACCACAACCTTGGAACCAATCAAATAGGAACGGATTTTTTCTAGCGCAAACACTATGGCAAGCAATTCTTTTTCTGTGGTAGCATAGTTAACTTGGTTCTCATTTAACACCTTGCTAGCATAATAAATGGCATGAAAGAACTTCTCTCTTCTTTGCCCCAAAACAGCCCCCACCGCATAATCACTAGCATCACACATTAACTCAAACGGTGAGTCCCAATCGGGTGCAACTATCACAGGAGCTGAAATAAGTTTCTCTTTCAATAACTCAAATGCCTTCAAGCAATCTGGGTCAAATTTAAATGAGACATCCTTGATGAGGAGATTGCAAAGTGGCTTAGCAATCTTGGAGAAGTCCTTGATGAACCGTCTATAAAATCCAAAGATGCCCAAGGAAACTCCTCACTCCTTTCACATTCAACGGAGGAGGCAACTTCTCTATCACTTCAATTTTTGCCTTATCCACTTCTATCCCCTTAGATGAGATTTTATGTCCCAGAACAATGCCTTCCTTTACCATGAAGTGGCATTTTTCCCAATTCAATACCAAATTGGTCTCCTTACACCTTTTGAGAACATTTTCCAAGTTACCCAGACAATCATCATAAGAAATTCCAAAAATAGAGAAGTCATCCATAAATACCTCAATAAATTTTTCAATCATATCAGCAAAAATAGAAAGCATGCACCTTTGAAAAGTTGCGGGCGCATTGCAAAGACCGAAGGGCATCCGTCTATATGCAAAGACTCCAAATGGGCAGGTGAATGCTGTCTTCTCTTGATCTTCTGGGTCGACAGATATCTGATTGTAACCTGAGTACCCATCCAGAAAATAATAGTAGGCTTGTCCAGCTAACCTTTCCAGCATTTGGTCCATAAACGGGAGAGGGAAATGATCCTTCCGAGTGGCTCGGTTCAGTTTACTATAGTCAATGCACATTCGCCACCCTGTGACAGTTCTAGTAGGGATCAACTCATTTTTTTCATTTTTTACAACTGTCATCCCCCCTTTCTTTGGAACCACATGTACTGGACTCACCCACGCACTGTCAGAAATAGGATAGATCATCCCTGCCTCTAAAAGCTTCAATACGTCCTTCCTCACCACTTCTTTCATAACCGGATTAAGCCTTCTCTGTGGTTGAACACTGGCTTAAACTCTTGATCTAACTTGATCTTATGCATGCAAAAGGCTGGACTAATCCCCTTTAAATCTGAGATGGTCCATCCAATTGCCTCTTTATGTGCTCTAAGTACTCTCACTAGCTTCTCCTCCTCCAGCTTTGACAAAGAGCTACTAATGATCACCGGATTAAAAGCATCATCCCCAAGAAAAACATACTTCAAGTGTGGGGGTAATTGCTTTAATTCCGGGCTAACTTTCTTTTCTAACTCACCACCTTGCAAATCCTCCTTCATTTTCATAACAGCTTCTTCAACTTGTAGAGCTTCAAGTTGTGCAAGACATCTTTCAATTTCATCTTCCATCTCCTCATCCACCTTCTCAATTGAATTCACTAACACATTCTCTAATGGGTGTGAAGGTTGGTCTTGCTTGATGATTTCCAAAACGGAGTCGTCAATTACATCAACTCTAGAGCACCTCTCAATATCAGCCGGATGCCGCATAGCTTCAAAGACATTAAATATCACCTTCTCATCTTGGAACCTCAATATCAATTTACCTTGTTGCACATCAATCAAGGCTCTCCCTGTAGCTAGGAAAGGTCTGCCAAGAAGAAGAGGGACCTCCTTGTCCTCTTCCATATCAAGGATAACAAAATCCACTGGGAACAAGAACTTGTCAACTCTAACCAGCACATCCTCCAGTATTCCATAGGGGTATTTTACCGATCTATCTGCCAGTTGCAAAGACATCTTGGTAGGCTTGACTTCACCTCCTCCCAACCGTTTCAACATAGAGAGGGGCATCAGATTAATGCTAGCTCCCAAATCACAGAGAGCCTTTCCAATGTGCAAATTCCCAATAGTGCAAGGAATTGTAAAGCTTCCCAGATCCTTCATCTTTGGAGGAAGCTTCCTTTGGATAATGGCACTACACTCTTCAGTCAAGGCTACTGTCTCATCCTCCTTGAACCTTCTCTTTTTGGTCAACAACTCCTTCATAAATTTTGCATATGTGGGCATTTGCTCAAGAGCTTCTGCAAAAGGAATGTTGATTTGGAGACGCTTGAAAATGTCCATGAACTTAGCAAACTGTTCATCCTTCTGGTTCTTCTTGCTCAGATGAGGATAAGGAAGCTTCATAGGTGGTTGAATAATTTTTGGTTTCTCTTGTACCTGCAAATTGTCAGTAGCAACATTTTCTTCCTCACCCTCTTTTTTCTCTCCTTTCTCAATATTTTCTCTTCTCTCATTTTCAACTTCTCCCTTTTCTTTTTCAACCTCTTCTTCTATTTCCACTCTTTCTTTTTCTATCACTTTTTCTTTTTTTTTCTTTTTTTCACTCTTTTTCTTTTTCTCTACTTCAGACAAAGGTTTTCCACTTCTCAAAGTAACTACACTACAATTTTCAGTTTTGGGGTTATCTACTGTGCTAGCAGAAAACTTACCTTTAGATTGTTCTGCAAGTTGCTTTGAGAGTTGCCCGATCTGATTTTCCAGATTCTTGGCCTCCTGATTTTTGAAATGTGACTCATGGTTCTGGAAATTTGACTGAGTCATCTTCATGAATTGGGTAAGAGCTTCCTCCAGTTGATTTGGCTTCTCTTGCTTGGGAGGTTGTGGGGGGTTGCTCGATGATGAATTATCCTGTTGCTTCCAAGAGAAGTTGGGATGATTCTTCCACCCTGGATTATAGGTGTTAGAATATGGATTCCCTCATTGCCTTTGGAAATTACCCATGTAATTAGCTTGCTCCTTGGAGTCTCCCAAAGTATCACACCCTTCATTCTCATGAGGCCCTTGGCAGAAGTCACATCTCAAACTTTGATTTACTTGGTTCACCTGAGCAGAGGAAGAGGTTCCCACTTTCAGTGCTTTCAACTCTTTTGTGATAGCCTCCAATTGTTGAGAGACTAATTTATTTTGAGCCAAGAGCGCATCTTGTGTTTCCAATTCTAGGACTCTCTCTTTACCCGTGTCCCTCTATCATTCTCGACATAATCAGCTCATTGGAAGCCATTTGCTCCACCAAGGTTCTTGCTTCTGCAGCTGTCTTGTTGTTGATTGTACCTCCAGCTGAGGCATCCAACATCATCCTGGTGTTCGGCCTCAAACCATTACAGAACATTTGCATCTGGTTGAAGTCATCATATCCATGTCCTGGACACCTCTTTAGAAGGAGTTTGAATCTCTCCCAAGCCTCATACAAGTTCTCACTTTGGTTCTGTTGAAAGCCATGAATCTCGCCTCTTCTTTTGATGAATTTGGAGGGTGGAAAAAATTTTGTTATGAATTTCTCCTCCAAATCGTCCCAAGTTGCAATGCTTCCTGTAGGCAAGGTGTCAAGCCAATCTCTTGCTCTTTCCCGCAGGGTCCAAGGGAAAAGCCTCAATTTCTTGCTTCCCTCAGTCACTCCAGCCAGCCCAAAGGTGTCACATATTTCGTAGAAACTCACCAGGTGCTGATTTGGGTCATCAATCTCATTCCCCGCGAATTGGCTTTGCTTGAGAGTGTTCAACAATGCCGACTTGATCTCAAAATTAGCATTTGCTCGACCTGTTGGTAGGCATTGACAGTCCTGGCATGGTTGTTCCGTCTCCCAAAATCACCCAGAGTACGTGGTTGGTCCCCCATGAATTCTTGAGTGGTGACTTGAGAAGTAGATGCGGAGGATTGTTTTTGTTGTTGTTTTGCCTCCTTTGCCTTCTTCCTTAAAGCCTTCGCTATCTTTTCAATTTCTGGGTCAAACAACAGTTCACCTGTTTGTTTACCTCGCATGCACAAAACTAAGGCAAAAGGTAAGTAGCAAAGCAACAATTAATATTTTTTTTTAAAAAAAAATTAAATAAAAGAAATAGTTCAATAAGGTACTCGTTTGCCTTGTTAAAAATTAATTCGACAATCCCCGGCAACGGCGCCAAAAACTTGTTGGACAAAATCGCAAGTGAACGATTTCGTCGTTAAGTAATAAAAGATCGAATCCACAGGGATTGTGACCAATTATTAACTAAACAAAAGTTGTAACTAATTGAACTATTGACGAATACGAATGTGTTTGAAAAAGTTGTTTAGCAACAAAAACAGTACTAATGAGACAGTGTATTTGGATATTAAGGAGAATAGAGTGACTAGGGTTCGAATCCCTTTGTCTCACCCTTTACGCTCTTGAATCCTATTCCAATGCAAGCAATGATCATGTATTTGAAGTTCAAATCCTCTAAATTAGATTAACAAAAATTCCTTTTCTCTTAATCCCTTTAATTCAACTAATAAGCCCTAATCCCTTAGGTTCCAGTTAATTAAATCAACCATAAAGGATATGGATTCATACAAACTCATACCAAAGAGAATTATATCCCTATAACCCTATAGATATGTCAAAATATCCCAAAGCAAGTTTAAAACCCCAACTTTCCAATTGATGTCAAACCCTAGTTCAACCCCATGGTGATCAAGCATAGAATCGCATTAAGAAAAGAGATAATTGATCAAATGACATACATCAAACTTGCATTAAAAATTCTGAATTCAATTACATAAAAGGATCCACAAAGTTCATCTTACCCTAGTACAAAGAATTAGTTCCTCATGGAAGAGAAGGAACCAAGCAATTGAGATGTAGAAACAACAAAAGACTCCATTGATTCCTCAACTTTGCCTAGAATCACTTGTTCTTGATTCAAACTCACAAGATGCTAACAAGAGGTAACTCCCTAGGTCAATGTTTTCTCTATCTATATATAGTTCTCCACCAAAAGGGTTGAAAAACGTCTCAAAATTAAGTCAAAACGCGCAGAATCAAGGTCTGGACTAGTCGCAGCACGACCGTGGAGCCTGGCACGGCCTGGCCGTGCTGCTTTTAAAGCATAGAATATCATATGCGCAGCCCGACACGGGCGTGGTGGAGAACACGGCCAAGCCATGTTGTTCTCTGAAAGCAGAGGCACGGCCGTGTTGGATAACACGGCCTGGCCGTGTTATTCACTGTTCTCTAAATCTTGATTTTCTTCACATCCACCAAGGCACTCGTAGTGGCATAGAACGCGCAGGCCGTGGTTTTCTCCTCTGATCTTGCCATATTTTGTGATTTTGGCCTCCGAGTTGGTTGCAACATCCGTCTAAGTGATCTAGCTCCGCTTTCCTAGGCCAATCACCTTCTTTTCTGCACAATTGAACTCAAACCAAGTGCATTATCTAAATCAAGCAAAAATGCATGAGAACTATGGGTAAAAACCACTACAATGCCTACTATGCAATGCAAAACTAACAACAAACTATATGCTATTATGAACGCATCACCGGTCAATGATCACCCAAATAGCATCATAACCCGTCGGGATCTTCGGTAGTCCTGAAACAAAGTCCATGGAAATGAAATCGCACTTCCACTTCGGGATATGTAGCAGTTGCATCTTCCCTGACGACCTCTGGTGTATCGGACTACAGTTGATGATCACTCCAAGTGTATTAAGTTTTGAAGTGGTCTGCTGTTATCACATCAAATTGTCTACTTTTATAGGACATTTTTAGTACTTAATTATATCATTTTGTGCTATTTAAAGAATAAAAGTGCTTACTTATGCCCCATTTTGCAGAAATATCATAAAGACACCATTTAGAGCAAAAGGTACGAGAATGGATCAAAAACTGGCAAGTTTTGGAGATTTTTAACACTTCTGGATGAGTGGTACGGTCTGACAGTCAGTCAGTACGACCGTACCTACATCAGAAAAGCACTAGGGGCATACCCCCTAGGTTAGTACAGCCTGGCGTCGATGTGAAAGTTTAGTACGATCGTACCAAAGGCAGTACGGCCGTACATAATTGCTATCAGGGAGTGCATAGTGCACAAGTATGGGCCAACGTCGTAATCAAAGTCCGGTACCACCGTGTACATATGCGGTACGGACGTATCCCGTCTCAGAATGTACAGATTTGAAGCTAGATGAACTAATTTGCATCCCAACCTATAAATAGGCAATCTTGGCCTATTCTGAAAAACCTTTGGATGAATTTCTGATTTCCAGCCCCCTTTTTTAGAGTTTCTCACAATTCCTTTGCTTTTCCATTGATCTTTGATTCCTTAGAGCTTCTTGCCAATCCCATTTTGCTACCGGAGCTCGTGAGGACGTGAAGAATGTGCTTAAAGACCGTCGCCATACCGGAAGGGGTCCCAGTTTAGATTATACTCTTTATTATGGATTCCTATGGCTTTATGTTTGAGTTTATGTTATTATCATTTGACATGAGTAGCTAAATCCATTACTAGGGGTGATGGGGGATCCTTTACAATGCTTTTGATAATTATTTAATTAGTTTTATGAGTTTCTATTATTTTGATTGATTGTTTTATCCCTAACATGCTTAATCCTATAAGGCCTGATCAACATTTAACTAGTTGACTTAATTGGCGGCGATTATACCACAGTTAGTTAGCAGATCTCTAGGAATAAAAGAACTCACGTTTTATGCCTGGTCAAGGGTAATTGCTTGTTTCTAATCGGTTATTAGATTAACAAACTCACATATTCTTAATGCTCTAGCCTTTAATTAAGTTGCATGATCAAATTAGGTAGTTATTAGGAAAGAAGACTATTAACATTGCATGATCAAACGGTGTTAGTAATTTTAGAGTGAGTGATTAACTTTCAATCAGGAAATAGATCTCATAATAATTAATTAGTAAATTTAGGAGCTAAGTATTGGTGAACCCGATTCTCCTAGGCCTTCTATAATAGTCTTAACTCGTTCTTGCGTATCGTTTGAATTACTAGTTTATTTAAGTGACAATTCTTGCAGTTCTCTATTTTTCAACCTTCGTTAGTCTAAATAATATAGAGTCTTTACTACATTGGTACTCATGCATTTCTTGTGGGTTCGATATTTGGAGTCTTAAGTATACTCCACTTTTATTATGAGTTACGATCAGGTGCACTTGCCTGAGCCGCAACAAGTTTTTGGCATCGTTGCCGGGGAATGTTTTAGCGATATTAAATTGAACGAGATTCTAGGTACTTTAGGTATTTTATTTTGTTTATTTATTTTTCTATTTATTTTACTTTTCTAAGGACTTTCTTATTTGGTTTCCTTTGGTGTATACAGACAAGGTCTCAATGTCCTGAATTGATATTTGATCCAAAAATCGAGAGAACACTTCGCTTGTTGAGAAGACAACAACTAGTGTAACATCCCATTTTTCAGATAATCCCAAAATAATCTTTTAAGTTGTTAATTAAGTGATGAACGGGCATTAGAAACCTTGATTAGGGATAAATTGGGCTTAAGTAGAACTCATAACCCTTGGGAAAGGCCTAAAACATCCTTGAAAGGGCATGGAACCCCTAGAAACGTCTAGAAAGGAAGAAACTAGATGTCTCTCCTCGGCCTCTGTTACGACGCGACTAGATTAGGCTATTGGCCATCACGACGCGATGGTGCACTTCATCACACCAATTGATCTTCGCCACGTGTGCATCTGGAAAGGTCCAGAAGGCTCCAATCACGACGCGATGGTACTGTCGCAACGCGATGGTGGCAAAGCTCGCCTATAAATACCCCTCCATCTTTCCATTCTTCTCGCCCCAAATCCTCTTCTCTCTCTAGCTTTCTCTCTCTAGGAGCAAGTATGCTCTGCACTTGCCCTCAAGTAAGGATCCTGTGCATCAGAAAGCTCTTAGTAGGCAATCCAAGGGGGAAGAGGAAAAGAGCTGAGAGCGGCTTAGCAGGCAAGGTAGGAGTGTCCAGAGGTAGGAGTATGAGTAGTTGGCGCGGTGAGGGTTCAGAGAGTGGCAGCGGCTGCAGCGATCTTCTAACCAAGTGGGAGATCTGAACCCTATCCACTAGGGATTTTAGGATTAGAATAAGTGTATAGCTAGGCGTAGGGTGACCTAATCCCTACTAGCGGTTGATAACAGCAGCACCTCAGGATAGGGGCTGTGACCTGTGATAGCTGAGGCCAGTTATCAGAGGTCTGTCAACCATAGGAATGATCTATTGATATCTCTGGATGGATGCTGATTGATGTGGTGTTTTATGATGGTATGTGTGATTGCTGGTGTGTTGATTGATAACATGTCCATAGTAGGTCGCCTGAGTGACATTAAGATTAATCCATATGTTGATCGAGGAAGGTTGATAATTGATATTGTGTTGGTTGATCCATATGTTGATCAAGGATGGCTGTTGGTTGATGTTGTGCTGAATATACTGGTAGTTCTGATTATGCTGATGTTATGTTATTAAATATTGATGTGTGTATTAATGTGTGTGGAAGTGTGATAGATAGCTGGGCTGTTTAACTATGATAAGTTGATAAGTGTTGTAATAAGATGATAGATAATGAAACATCAGGTGGGGAGGTTTCATATGCATAGCTATGTTGTAATCCATCGTCGTGCACATAGGCTATGTACGAGGTCAGGTACCAGAGTGTGGGTATGATGCAGTCAGTATAGGACACGTTGGTCCTTGAGGATAGTCTAGGTTCCACTAATCCACAGGTGACAGATGACTCGCGACCATCTTGCCAAGACGTCGGGTAGCCTGGTCATCCTGACAGGGCACTGTTGCATCACTGTCTATAGCACCGATCCCGAGTACCGTACCGACACCTATTCCTATCAGCTGTAATTGGGGAGCAGTGATGCACTCTTAGGGGTACAATAAGCGGGATATGGGGATGAACAACTGACTTGGCCTACCCACACGCTGGTGGGAGGTCGATGTGCTGTTATCTATTAAGACAAGGTGGCTAAGGTGGGGCCGCTTCTGCCATCCTTAGAAGCTGTGTGGCCATGTCGGCATATAGAATCCTAGGTGCATGAATGCGAGAGTGGTTGATCTGCTTGTGTGTGCTTGCCTTTTTATACATGAGTTCTAATCTTGCTTTCCTATTTAATGGTGCGTATAGTGTGTTCTTATCTCCCGTTTTATTTCTTTATTTTGCATATATTGGTCTACGGATCTTAGCAGTGTCAGGCAAGTTCCAGAGGTAGGATCATTTGAGTTGATCGACAGCTAATGAGTCAGACTCAATAAATAAGTGGTCGGAGTTACTGTTTACTTGGTAATTATCACTATACACACACTGTATAGCTGGGGCCCTACGGAGGGGTACCTTTAGGTACATTTGTACACTTTCGCATGCAATAATGAAATTTATATTACTAAAATACGCGTAAAAATTTAACATTTGGGAAATGGGACCGGGTCGTCTCAGCTAGCAATGGAAACGAACTTACGTTGAACAAGGACTTCACTCCAGCTACAGATGTGGCAGACAGCGTCAACTATCCGGCAATTGAGGCTACTAATTTTGAACTAAAGCCAGCATTAATTTTAGTGGTGTCATCAGTGCAATTCTCTGGCTTACCTTCTGAAGACCCAAATGCTCACTATTAAGTGTTAAGGCGTGATACCGGAGGCCATCAAGTTAAGATTGTTCTCATTTTCATTATAGGGGAAGGCACAATTATGGTTGGATTCACTTCCACTAAATTCAATTACCACCTGGGAGGACCTGAAAACTAAATTTCTGAAGAAGTATTTTCCTCCCGTGAAATCTGCAAAGCTGAAAGCTGACATATCTGGGTTCGCTCAAAATGAGGGAGAATCAATGCATGAAGCATGGAAGTGATTTGAAGATCTATCAAGAGCCTCCCTCATCATGGTTTTACCAAATGGCAGCTGGTTCAAATTCTATATAATGGTTTCACAATGCAAACTAGAGGTGCTGTTGATGCTGCTTATGGAGGATCTTTCGGAAAGAAAACACCCACTGAGGCTTATGAAATAATGATTGAAATGGCTCAGAATAGTGCTCAGTGGTCAGCAGGAGAAAGACAAACCGGAAGGAAGAACCGGCAGAAAGGAATTTATAAGGTGGATACAAACACAACCCTCGAAGAAAAATTGGAAGCAATGACTAAAAAGATAGTGACTCTAATGGCAACACAGACTCAGTTTAATGCAATAGCATCTAATAATGACTGGGTATGCATGGCAATTAAGAGCCAATTGGAAGAAGTCAATGTTGTAGGCCAAAGAGATTTTGATCTAAAGACAGGAATGCAAGAAGCCATGCTAAAGTTTATGAAAAGACACGGACATCCGTGTATGGGAGTTTTAGTTGGCTTCATGGAAAAAACTGAAGAAAGGCTTAAAGCTATTGAAACCAAAACAACCAGAGCTTCCTGTAATTTCTGTGGAGTAATCGGTCATGATTCTAAGGATTACACCGAAGAGGTGAATTTTATTAGGAACAAGCCACAGAATGGCCTCCACTCCAACACTTATAATCCCGGATGGAGGAACCACCCAAATTTCTCATGAAGAGGCCAACAGAAATCACAAGGCCAGAATCAGAATACTTACAAGCCTCCACATTTACAGAACCGTGCTCAGAATGATAGAGGTCCCGGTTGGAATGGCTTTAACAACTTCGTGGGACAAGTGGATGAGAGGCTCAAAACCATAAAAAAATTATTAGGCTCCACCTCGGAAGATCAGAAATCAATAAAAGACTAAGTCTCAACCTTGGTAAATTTAATGACTCAAAGGGAAAAAGGAGCACTTCCAAGCCAAGTGAAACCAAACTCAAATGAGAAGTGCAATGCAATCTTTATGGCAAAGGAGGAAGCAATGAAGGATATATTCTAGAGGGAAGTGAAGAAAAGAAGGCTCAAACTGAGCCTCAGCAGGTAAGTAACTCTTCTCCCCACTGTTGTAAAAATTCTTATAATGATAGGCAAGAAATTAAATTATTAGAAAAACTTAAGAAATTGCATGTCAACATTCCTTCCGCTGATATTGTCTCTGAAGTTCCTAAATATGTGAAGTTTTTAAAGGAAATAATTTTTAATAAAAATAAATTGGAAGAGGTTGAGATAATAAATTTAAATGATGATTGATCTGCGATGTTAATGAACAAATTACCACCAAAGCTTAAAGATCCAGGAACCTTTGTTGTTCCATGCTCAATTGGTAATAATTCTTTTAATACACTATGTGATTGGGTTCAAGTGTGAATCTAATGTCTCTGTCTATTTTTAGAAAATTAAATTTGCAGGCACCACAACCTTCTAACATGTCTTTGCAGTTAGCTAACAGAACTCTTATTTACCCAAGAAGGATAATAGATGATGTGCTAGTTAAGGTGGTGAAATTTATTTTCCCAGTTGACTTTGTGGTTTTGGATATGGTGGAAGACAGAGATGTTCCTATTATATTGGGACGACCATTTTTGGCAACAGGAGATGCCACTATTCAAGTAAAGAAGGGAACTATGACTCTAAGAATTGAGGATGAAGCAGAGGTATTCAAAATTTATGATGCTAACAAAGCTTCTTCCTCTAGTGCTTCTAGTTGTTTCTTGCAAGATATATTGAGCATAAATAGGCTAAAGAAAAAGAAAAGCAAGTTGAGGAGCAAGATAGCAACTCTATGGAATAGGATCAGAACATAACCCCTTCCTTGATTGTGGAAGCACTTTGTTTACCTAAATTTAAAGGATTGCCTAGAGAGGATCCCATTCTCCATATACTTAGTTTTTATGATTTAGTTAAGAATGACAAACATACAGGAACCACCGCAAATAAGATAAGACTGAAGTTATTCCCTTTTTCCCTTGAAAAAGTGGTTAAGCAATGGTTCTCAGTTTACCTAAAATTCCATTTTGGATCATGAGAAGAATTAATGGAAGAGCTTGTCAGGGCATTCCAACCCACATTTGAGGAAAAAGGCACAGGGGATCATATCCAAGGATTTCAACAATTAAATGATAATATTTCTGAAGAATTTGCTAGTTTTAAATTAGATCCATCCATTATTTCAGAGGTGTCAGCCTTACAATTTAAGGGAACAACAGGGCAAGATCCTATTCAGCACATAAGACAGTTTTACAAAAAGAAGAGGAATTCTAAATATGAGAACTTATCTCCAGATGAAGCAAAATTGAAGATCTTCCCGTTTTCATTAGATGAGGAAGTTAAAACATGGTTATATCTCCTACCAGCTGAAGAAATAGAGACGTGGAATGACTTGGTAAAGAAATTTATTAAGACGTTTTCACCTATTACGAGGAAGCCAATTTACATCTGTGAAGAATGTGAGTGCACAATGAACCCACCAAAGAAGTGCTTAGCCCCTGCTTGGATGGATCACTCTGATGAAGGCAACTATATTGCAGTCCTCCCCAATGGAAAGAAGATGAAAGGTCAAAGAAGGGTCATTACCCGCTGAGGACTAATTCTAAGTCCTCTGAACCGTCAGGCTTGGGACGTTAAACAAGCTCTTACCAAGAGGCAACTTGTGTTTACTAACATTTTTATTTTTATTTTTTATTTTATTTTTAATTTTATTTTTATTTATTCTGTTTTATTATTGATTTTTTTTTATTATTAAAAATAAAAAAAATGAAATATTCTAGAAAAAAAATTCTGGAAAACTAGTATGCACGGGTGTACCTATCTTTAGGCACAGTCGTACCCCACGGCTTCATCCTGAAAAACACAGAGAAACAAGTAGGTATGGCCGCACATATACCCCGTGTCCAGAGGCTGAAAATATAAGGTAAAGGCATACCACACCCTCGTACGCCCTGTAATATCCTCAATTTTCTTACCTTGCTTAATGTGTGATTGTGTGTGTATAAGTGTATTTGTGTGAACCTAGGTGTGTACAATGGAGTTTGTCAGTGTCCTTGAGTGTTTGGCTGTGTGTTCGCTTTCCGTGCCTTTGCGTAAGCGCAAGTATGAGACTTGTGAGGTTTTGGGGTTGAAAAGAGGTAGAGAAGTGCTTGATAGCGTTTTAGTATTAGTATTAGAAGCCTCGTAAAATTTGAGATCAATCGGAGCTAGAATTAGGGTTTTGTGTTTTTCGTGCCCTTGGGCGAGTGCGAGTTTTCGATCGAGTAAATGAGACTTTGAACCTTTGTTCTTGAGTCCATTTGATGCCCTCTTATGTTAGGAATCATGTTTAAATGTTAAGGTATCAAGTTCTGGGTCGTACGAGCGTTGGAATCGAAGAAATCGCGCGAAAACGGATCATCTTGCACAAGTGCGCGTGACATGCGCCTGATAAGCCTAAAAACGCGTGTGGCGCGTGCGGTCTATGGTGGACCATCAGATCTGGATCCTTCTGTGACACATGGCATATTATGAGTGGAACATCGTGATCCCATGAGGAAGCAGCACGTGGCAATCATGCATTGGACCGTTTAGGAGATCAAAGTGCTTCACTGTGAAGAAACGTCCATCAAAGCGCGGGGCGCACTGTACTGGCAAGGGTGCGCGTGGGGCACGCGCGGACGCGCGTGACGCGCTCCCAGCAGTTGAGATCTGCTAATAGCCTCCAAGCGCATCTAAGCTTAGCAGCTATGTTCAACTGATTCTGCGTCAGCTAAATCTCCCCAGCTATTGCTTCTCAACTAACTGTATTAGCTGAATAATTGTGTATGGTTCAATAGAACTTAATCAGCTGATCTTTGATTTAGCCGATCTGGATTCAGCTGACATGGAGACAGTCGATCTTGAGTTAGTTGATCTTGACTTAGCCGGTCATGAGTTAGTTGATCATGATTTAGTCAAACTTCTTTCTTTATTGAATAACATTAAATGTTATATTTGTTTGGCGTGTTCTCTTCTAGAGTAGTAGTAGCCTTTTTGCACAAATATGTGGCTACTTTTTAGAAAAGGTGTACTATTTCTACGCATAATACTTTCTCTACATTGCTTGCTTCCGAGCTTTCACTTTTTCTCTTAGACAAGACTGTCGCTTTTGAAAATCCTTTTGTCTATTGCCAATATTAGGTAACTTGCTTCTTCAGAATTGACTTGATTCAAAAGAATTTAATAACCTCTAGGTGAAGATTTGAATCCTCGTATACATTGGTAATTGCACCACCAAACAAAGGAGACTTTTCTTTAACTCTTTTAAGAGTGTGGTCCAGTAACTACATACAGACACATGTTTCTTGCTTTGAAAAGAGTCCTCAAACGCAAGTACTTGTAGTATGTTGTTAGACGAAGGATAAGCAGAAGGACTCTAGTTTCTTTTTATGGTACAAATTCTTTGTCATTGCTTTTGCCTAGTGGAATTATTTGCTTAATTCTTTTTCAAACAAAATATCTGCACACTTAATATTCTTGGTTAAATACTTTAAGTAACCTATTCACTTGTAGCACTTTGTTATTATCAAAATTACTGAAGAGTCAGACTTATCGATCGTTTGGGTTCCGATAAATCTATCATTCATGATGATTTTATTTACGGCTGAAATTGAGTATTAGACCCAAATGTGGGGCAAGACAAATTTTCCTATATACAAATTGTAATTTTCATATTCTCCGCTTTCTTTTTTTGAATTCTTCTTCTTCTTGTTCATTTTACACTTAATCAATTATGAGACGCTGTGATTCCAGATCAAACTTATAACTCTTTTGCAAAGTGGTTCAATTCCCATGTTGTGCTTTTGAGTTAAAGATATTGTGTGGCACTAACCACACCCCCTTGTTGTCTGTTGACACCCCCTGACACATTAATGAAATTCATCATACCCAAAATACCCTTCTGTTATGTTTAAATTTATCTCTCAAAACCCTTCACCCTCTCAACCCTCTCTTCTCCATTCTTTCACCCTCTCTTCTCCACACCCTTCTCCACTCTATCTAGCCCGTGAATGTTGGGGAAGGTGACTTAAAATGACTCAAAGGCTTCCCTTATACTTCCATTAGCATTGGTAAGTGCCCATTTTCGTGTCTCGTTCGCGCATTTTTTTTTTGAGTTTTGGGTTCGTACGTGAACTTAATTCACATACGTTATATTTTGGTCCTCAACACGATGTGATTTCAATTCACGTACCACCTGTAAATCGTAAGTCCACAATACTTACGTGAATTTAATTCCCGTAAATATACATGAATTAAATTCACGTACATAAGCATGGATTTATAATTTTACATGCAGTACGTGAATTAAAATCACGTATGTTTACGTGAATTAAATTCACGTAAATGCTGTTGAAACCAGCTTTGTACATCATTGTTGCTAATTTTTCCTGATGCAATTTTGTCAATGTTTAACCCCAATAAATGGACTCTGAGCAAGAATATGATGACGCAAAGCTGGACGACGTGGATTATACTGCGGGCCCATAGTTGGTGGATTATACTGATGCATTCACCACTGAAGAGGTATTAAATGTGAGAAGTAAAACATTGATGATTTGTTAACATATAATTTTTTACAGTTTTGTCGTTTGTGTTTTTGTAGGTGTTTGCCACCCGAAATGATCTATTGAGATGGGCTAGAGAAGTTGGTAGGCGGCATGGTATTGTTGTTGTCATATGTAGGTCTGAAAAAAATGACAGGACGCCCAGGAACGAAGACAAAGTTAATTCTTGCTTGTGAGAGAAGTGGGAAATATAGACCTTGGAAGAACCCGCAGCCTATGAGGGGTGCCGGCACCAAGAAATGTGAGTGTCCTTTTAGATTGAGAGGGAGACTCGTGATTGACGGTCAAGGTTGGACAATTAACGTAAAATGTGGTATTCACAACCACGAGTTGGCCGAGACATTAACCGATCATTCTTATGTTGGCTGGCTATCCAGTGAAGAGAAGCCCCTAGTAGATGACATGACAAAGAATATGTTTAAGCCGAGAAATATATTGTTGACATTGAAGGATCATAATTTGGAGAGTCTAAATACAATTAAGCACATTTACAATGCATGGCAAGCGTACCGGTCGTCCATTAGAGGTAATAAAACTGAAATGCAACAATTAATCACCTTGATGAAATGCGATCAGTACGTGTATCGGTATAGGAAGGCGGACGATTCTGATGAGCTAAGGGACATATTCTGGGCACATCCAGATGTCATCACGCTTGTCAATACCTTCCACTAGGGGTGTACACGGGTTCGGGTCGACCCGATTAACCCGATGGCCCAACCCGACCCAAAGGCATTTTGGCCCGAACCAAAGACAGTCCGGGTAGAACCCGATCCGACCCAAACAAACCCGGTGTAGTTTGGTTCGGATGGCGGATTTCACATTTTGAACCCAAGACCCGACCCAACCCGATGACGTGGCTTTAAGTATTATTTTTTTTAATATTTTTAATACACTAATAGTGCAGACGCAGTGAGCTTGGACTCTTCGTGGTCAATTATTCAATGAGGGTCACATTTGATTTCAGTTTCACATTTCCTTCCATCTAGGTTTTTTTTTCCTTTTCTGCTTGGAGTTGCTTTCAATTTTATTTTTCTTAACATATGCCTTTAGAATTGTGATTTAAAGTTTTTTTGGTTGTGACACTGTTGTATGGTTTCATAACAGTCAGGTTTGTAAATTTTTTTGTGCCATGCTATATCTTATTCGTAATTTGTTTGGTTGATTGATATACAAGAAAACTGTTTGAACATAGTGTAAAAAAAGTCTCTTATTGACACAAGCTAGAATTTTGAGGAGGATGATTTTTAGAAGCCTCCCTTGGGGGATCATTTTAAAATTAGGGAATGAGAACTCTTTTTTTTTTTTCACTTCACAACCCGCGAGCCCATCCAACCCAACCCGGTCAACACCGGTTCGGTTCGATTCGGGCCATTTAGAAAAACTGCGGATTTTTTTTTGAAATCCAAACCATTCAAAGTGATCGGATCGGGCATCGGATTTGGCCAAAATCCATCCAAATCGGCCCATGTTCACCCCTACCTTCCACCTGGTATTGATTATTGATAGCATTTACAAGACTTGCCGATACTGCTTGCCACTACTTGAGATTGTCGGTGTTACGTCGACCGAAATGACATTTGCTGTGGCATTTGCCTATGTACAGTCTGAGTGTGCTGATAACTTCACATCGGCACTGTAAATGTTGAGAAAACAAATTAGAAGCGGTGAGGTTGGTGTCATCGTCACCAATAGAGACCTTGCGTTAATGAACGCTGTTGAACATGTATTTCCACGTGCGGCGAACTTGTTGTGTTTGTTTCATGTATGCAAGAATGTGAAGGCAAAATGCAAAATGACTGTGTTTCCAAAGGAGAAACACGAGAAGGTCATGGAGGCATAGGATACTCTTTTGAGGTCATCTGATGAGGCTGAGTACAAGCAGCGGTTGGGTGTGTTTCAGTCCATCAGCATTGATTGTTCTTACTTTCACACATATGTACATGAGCAGTGGTTGATTCCTCATAAAGAAAGATTTGTTGAGGCATGGACAAACCGGGTGATGCACTTAGGAAACACGACGACAAACAGGTATTGCATATTTGTAATGAATACTAATTATTTAATCTATGCATTGCACCTAATTTTGCGTTATTATTTTTGTCAACAGAGTCGAGTCCGCGCATTGGAGCCTGAAGAAGATTTTGCAAGACAGCATGGGAGACATTTGTAGTGTTTAGGATGCTCTTTCTAGTCTAATCATACTACAGCACACCGAGGTCAAGGCGTCATTCCAGAAAAGCATAAATGTGAAAGAACATCGCCACAGTAGTGCATTGTACAACTCATTGCGTGGATTTGTGTCTAGGAGTGCATTGGCTCACATTTTCGATGAGCTTGAGCGTGTTAAGAATGTCGGTATTGATAAGTCCATTTGTGGTTGTATTCTTAGGACAACACGTGGCCTACCTCGTGCTTGTGAACTTTCCATGTATAGTATGAGACCTATTACAATTCCATTGGACACCATACATAATTTTTGGAAGTTAAATTTTACAGATCATGATTTCAGCAAGTCAGATGAGTTATCTTTGGAACCCGAGATAGCTGTGTTACGCAAAAGATTCAATGAGCTTGATGTACCTGGAAAACGTGCACTCAAGAGTATAATGCGCGAGGTAGCATACCCAGCCAAGACCTCTATGTGTCCACCTTATGTTAAGGTAAAAACAAAGGGTGCACCAAAGAAGGGGAAAGGTAAGGTATCTGACAAAGAAAAATCAACAAGGTGTGAACCATCGTGGTGGGAATGTGTTGATGCATCTCTTGAATGTAGTGGCACTAATGCATGCAATACTCAATTGTCGGTCCAGAAGGTTGATCGACCTAAGGTCCATAAGATTGTGCGACCCTCGGTCCCCCTACCTAGAGTTATACCCTATCTTGATTGGTTTCCTGTGGGTATCCACTCTTTCATTGATGACGTTCTGGATATCGGTGACGATGGTAATTGTGGATATCGTGCAGTTGGCGCTTTGCTTGGTAGGGGTGAGGAGTCTTGGTCTATAATCCGTCATGAGTTGATATTAGAACTTGAATAGCGGAGGACTGACTATGGGAGGTTATTTGGTGGTGAGGTTTGGGTTAGCCATTTTATTCAGTCTTTATATGTTCATAAAACGACAACAGTTGTGGTGACAACCCAATTTTTAAATAATAATTGAATCACTAATTAAGTGATAAACGAGTGATAAAAACTTTAATTAGAGATAAAATGAGCTTAAGTGAGACCCAGAAACCCTAAAAGAAAGATAGAAGTCCTTAGAATGGTCTAGAATGCCCTAGAGAGGTGTAGAAAACCCTAGAATCGTCTAGAAGGTTGAAAATGAGATATTTCTGGTCAGCCTCTATCGCGACACGATGAGGCCAGTACAAAGTGGCTCGCGAAGCGAGCTAAGTCGGTGAGTAAGGCGGTGATCAGCGCCGCGGATTTTTCTGCCACGTGTCCTATCTCGCGACGCGACGGGAGTAACGTGTAATACCATCGCGACGCGATAGGCCAAGTTATGCCTATAAATAGGCCTCAACCCCCTCCATTCAGCCCAAGGGCTTTTAGGAGAGCATGGAGGAGCTCGAGAGAGGGAAGAACGACGAACGAGAGCGGCGACAGTCTTCTAAGCCAGGTAAGGGGGAAGATACCTTAATCTCTAAAGAAAATAGATAGTAGAGTAGGACTGTTAGCATGAGTAGGGTCCCTTAGCCCTACTAGGGGTTGGTAGTTGCAACAACTCAGGAGAGGGGTTGCGGTGTACAGTGGCTAAGGATAGTTACCGTAGACCTATTAACCAACATAGGTTATGTTGTATAAAGTTAGTAGACAGTCGCTTATGTGATGCTAGGAGTAAATTATATGTTGTTAAATTATGATAAATGATGGTAAATGATATCATGTTTGATGCCTAATATTTATGTGCTAGTTGATTTGGTATGATATCTGTGTACTTGATGTATGAGTCAAGGGTGACACCCTCTAGTTAGAGGTTTGTAAATCCCTAGTTGGTAGTAGTAAGTATTACCATCGATACCCTGTGATAGTGGTGATGGCCAGATAGGTGTATCCGAGGTTGGTGTACCTGAGGACTAGTGATTGGACCAAAGGTACGGAGTAGTTTGGAGATAGTCGGTGATCTTGAGGGGACCTGAGAACCGGTGATCAGTCCAAAGGTGTGTACTCGGTCATTTGACGAGTCTCCAGAACTCTACTCTGACAGGTGGATAATCTTGGTCATTCTCTGTATAGAGAATGTCGTCCTTGTGCACAGGACTGTGCCTTACTCCGGTAATTGGGTATGGTAGTATGGGATGCCATAACCAGTGATCAGAGATGGTAGCGTATCAGGATATGTTATCGGGACAACCAACTTATCTTACTCGGTGCCCTAAGACTGGTGATCAGTCTAGGGAGAAGGGCATTAATGGCCCGGAATATTCTGCGAACTAAGGTTGGGTTAGTAGGGCCGGTGATCAGCCCAAAAACTTGGTATTCTGTGTCACATGTCAGCCTCTGGATAGTAGAGCCGGTGATCAGCTGAATGTCCATTGGTATGAGTCCGTAGAGCCGGTGATCAGTTGAAGGACTCGTGACACGTGTCAAGTATGATGTGGTTTTTGACCGTATGGTTGAATTTGTCGGTATGACGTATTAGTATGGTCTGGTTTGTGATCATGTGCTCAAGAGCCTGAGCGAGGAATCTGTGGTAATAGTTGTGCTAATATCTATGATGACGATTGTGTTGATATTAGTCATGGTGTGATGGTATATTATGTTGGACATGGTAACAGGTATTCTACTATGTTATTTTTACTGTTTGATGGAGGTTAATGGATATCTTACCCCAGTGTTTTCTTTTGTATTTCTATTGTATGTTGTTAAATAATAGATGGGCAAAAACAACTCGTAAGAAGTGGATGGAAAGTTTTTGAGTAGCCTGCTTGGAGGTAGAGATGAATACGTACGTCACGGCCAGTGTGTCTTTTGCCACCCACGTGGGTGTAGAGTCATGTTTGTGCTTGTATATGTGATATATTTTGTAATAAGTTGAATAAAGTCAACGCCTGTCTTGGCGGGTGTTACAGTTGCTAACTGGATGACCCTTCGAGAAATGGGACACGTTATTGCTACGAGGTATAACGTGGTCCTGGTGTGTTTATCGTTAGGCCAGCCTATGACTTTTCTTCCTCTTAGAGGTGCTCCGCCATCTTCTACATCATGTAGTGAACAGGTCATTGTGATCGGCTTTGTCAAAGAATGTCACTATGTCTGGGTAATTCACGTTTTAAATTTAATTGTCTACAAAATTGTCAATATTTTTCGTTCAGTTTATTTTACTATGTGTACGTGGCTCACTTTGACATATTTTCTTGAAGCCTGATGCGCCGATACCTCCCGCGAGCAACTTGTGGAGGAAAAACTGCTATGACGAAGCTTGCACATAGGAGAATCCATACATTTACCCTATGGCGCATTGGTTGCAAATATTTCCACGCACACAAGACCCTTATATTTCTATAGATGACTGATATTATTTTTTATTAGTGTTTGTAGTTTTATGTGTTAATTACAATTTTGTATAATTAAGTACGTTTCACCTTGTTTTGTTGTATAATTATGATGTATAATTAAGTACATTTCATCTTGTATAAAATAGTATATTTCAGAAGGCTTTAATGACTTTCATTGTATGAGGTCAGACTGTATTGATGACTATCACTGTGTGCGCTCAGAATGTATTGATGACTATCACTGTGTGTGCTCAGATGTGTTAAATTACCTTCCATGTTCCATTTGTCTTTTTTCATTGCATAACATCAACGAACGAGAATCTGCTGACACTTTTAACGATGATGATGTAAATCAATTGATTTATAAATATGACGTTGCAACTTCACTCAAATTCGCATACAACCCTAAACCATTTCATCACTCATTCCATTACTTGCTTCATCTGCCATGGAACTCACTCAGTCAACCCAGTTCTCTGTGGAGTCGAACCTGGCTGTTGTGTATTATCGTGGAAGAGTTACAACAACACACAATGGCGTGAAATTTGAATGTTCTGATCCAAAAACTATGAGGATAAAGGAAGACGTCACCATCAATGAATTTAAACAGAAGATTCACGGAAAGATCAGAACTGGATTGTGAATGGTGTCCAAGATCACTTATCGATGCCCTACGTCGGATGCGAACGGGCATGTTCAATATTTCGCAATGAAACTTCTAACTGCTGGCGACATAGCAAGAATGTTTGCCGCATTCCGTGAATATTCTAGGCACGGTCCTATAGAGCTATATGTTGTCTTGGCTAGATTGACTGACGAGATTCTTACTAACTTGCATGGACCTAGATCCGTTGACGAGATCCTTGCCAACTTGCATCAAGGAATAAACTCATCGCATTCATCCGATGGCTCTGCCATGTAACGCTTGTTTTTACGTCCCCCCTATTGTGTTGTCGAATAATTTTTTTTTAAGTCCCTTGTATTAATCTGTTGTGTTGTTTGTTTTGAAGTCGCCCGTGTAATCTGTTCAGTTGTTTGAATAATATTGTCCGTTTGTGGTACAACAAGATAACACATGACAAAAAACAGTTCTAATAATAATTAAGGGCATAACGTAAAACGACTAGTCCATAATAAGTACAATAAGTACAATAACAACAATCACTCCAGTGAAAAAAAATACAATCACTAAGTCGGACGAGATCTCTTCTGCCTCCTATATTTTTGGGCAACCGCTACACCACCACTAGTATGCTCGACCTCAACAGGGGCCCCCTGCATCCTGGCCATCAATTCTGTCGCTAGTGGCATCCCATCAGGCACTATGAACTGATGATCCAGCAGTGTTTGCATGATCTCTATCATGCGCTCATCTATCACCTACAAACAATAAACAAGTTAATATTTATACAAGTGTACGTAAATTTAATAAAAAGTTATGAAAGTTACCCTCGGAGCTGGAACTGTTGGGTCTAGTCTTTGGGCCGAGCTATTTGGAGTGCAGGTAGAGCTGGTCATGATGTATGATGTATGGATGGGAGATCCTACGGAACCAATCCATATATCCGTCAGTGCAGTCATATGGGTGCACCACCGGCGACCCGGGCTCAACCAAATGAACAGCATACTACGTGAACATGATGCCCATCTCAGCTGGAGTGGTCGTCACACCCGTCACATCGGTTGGTGATGAAGGAATGGTCTGAATGTAACCGAACTAGCGTAGGACCCTATCCGGAAGATGTGCATACATTTTTGGGCCCCGCCGGATCCATCCCTTAAATAGTGATGCCTCCTCAAACGATCGCTCCGCTCTGTGCTCGTCATAGGGTGTCCAGCACACCTAATCCTCTGTCAGCGCATCCAGGCCCTCCCTAATAGGACCCACCAGGCCTCTATCCCTCCTAGTTTTCCACTTAAGAGCCCGGGGTTGCTTCTCTTCATATCCCTCTCGTAACCTCGCGCATCCGGTGCATAAAGAGGGGAAATACTCGTAGACCCATGCCTTTCAAGATAATAACAACACATTAGCTTATAATCAATTATAGTTCACAAAAATAAATAAATGATATAAAAGTTATATAATACTTGTATAAGTGTCAGATAACCAGCTATCGTCCTAGTGCGATGGAGACTGGACTCGCATGTGTGCAAAGGCAGCAGCACCCCATGAATACGCTCTACAGCTCAGGAGGTCTCTAAAGCACTCCAGGTAAGCAACGTTGACTGCATGTGCACTCTTGTCGCTAAAGAGTGTACAGCCAACCAAGAAGAGCAACAGTGCCCTCGTAGCCTCATCCCAGCGCTCCTGCTCACAATGCTCCTCGTATCTCTCAATGAGCCACGAGTAGCAAACCGTTGACGTCTGTGTATAAGTGTCTATCTCCGACCTAGCCTCAGCTACAGTGACTCCTAATAGCTCACATAGCAGCTCCACAGCCTGATCCTTGTCAAACACTATGATGGTCACGAATGTCCCCGTGATGGGTATATGCAGCAACGACGACACATTGTCGAGTGTGATGATCATCTCACCAACTGGTAGATGAAAACTGCTGGTGTCCCTGTGCCATCTCTCTACAAACACAGAAATGAGCCCCTTATCAACCAGCTCGTGACTGCAGGTCAATAGTGGCTCCAATCTAGACCTCCGAACTCTCTCTCTGACCTCGTCATGTCGAACAACAAGGTCATTCACTTTCTTTCCATGGCTGAAGAGACTCAACTCCTCACGATCTTGTCTAATAAAAAAGGATTTGTTAAATTACATTTTCAAAAGAAAGAAATGCAGCAGAAAAACCTAGATACATTACCACTCTAGCCCACAGTCTGGTGGCCACGTGGTCTGCATAAGTCCGCAGGACAGAGGTGTCGGTAGGACCACCGGGGAATCCCTCCACCGCCGCATCATCGGCAGCCAGGATATCCTGCTCTAAAGGCTGCGGCTGCGGCTCATGCTGGGGAAACTCCTCCTCTGGCTGGAGCTCCTGCTGGGGCTGTACATCCTCCTTCTGGGCCTCTGGATCACCAAGCAGTCTACTAGCATGTCTGACCGCTCGGTCGGAAGCTGTCGGACGACGTCGACCACGAGTTTTGGCCATGGCTGCTACACACAATAAGGTAATTTAATGAAGAAAAAAAATCAATTTAACGTACGTGAACTGGATTCACGCACACATACATGAATTTAATTTACGTAGGTTTGCGTGATTTCAGTTCACGTACCTTAAAACGAATTATGAGGGATGTACGTGAATTGAATTCACGTATGTTTGCGTGATCTCAGTTCACGTACATCCTTGAGAATTTGTTTTCACGTACGTGAACTGAATTCATGCAAACATACGTGAATTCAATTCACGTACACCCCTTCCATGTATAAAAAAAAATACCAGCCTAAACAGTAACGCCAAATCATACGAAATCAATCCCTAAGCAACCTAAATCATACAACCTAACTAAAACCTAACACAAATTTGATTTATCCTAACAAATTCATACAACCTAATCAAAACAAAAAAAGCATAAATGTGACTGAGAGGAAGAAGAGGTAGAGCCTTACCTGAATAGCACTGAGAAGAGAAGCTCGAACGAAGAAGCAAGAAGAAGCAGCAACGTGAGGTAAGGAAGAAGAAGCAGAAGGTCGAATGAGAGGGAGGGAGGGGGTGCAACAATGTGAGTGAGGGAAATGAGGGGTTGGGTTTTGTTTTAAAATTAAAATAGGGCCAGGAGTATTTGGGTCATTTTGAAGCTTCAAAACCTGACAGGGGGTATGGTTAGAAAACAAGAGGGTGCGGATAGCAGCAGCCAAAGATATTTCATGTAAGATCACAACTAATATTCATTGGACACATTTTGACCGCTGTTATAGATCTTCGACCATGAGAAGAAATTTTCCCCCGTCGCAACATGGAGACACCTACAAATTCGAATCCGTGAATTGGTAGGTAACTATAGATTCCGTGAAGACTAGGTAACTATTCAATCAGCTATAGGTTAAAGTTTCACGTCAAAAAAAAACTGTATGTTAAAGTTTGAATCGTGAACTAGAGTCTCCTCCCATTGTGTACGTATAGGATCAAATCAAACCAATCCGTAGTCCACACGATATGAGTGGGTTCGAAGGTTCCACCAAAACCATAAGTCCTCTCCCTCTTAGGTTGTTTTTAAGTAGCACATTTACTCCAATGTTGTGTTATACTCCCTCCGTCCCTTAACATAAGACCCTTTGGTAAAATTTAGTTCATTGAATAAATACATGAGTCATTCAATGAACCAAATTTTACCAAAGGGTCTTATATTAAGGGACAGAGGGAGTAACATTTTCACATACCAAAGGTATTTCTTGCTAGTGCTGTCAACTGGGCCAAAACACAAAAGTAGTCTGGGCTGGGCCAGCCCAGATTTCTATTGGGCTGCTATTTTTTAAGTCTAGCCCAGTCCAAGATATTGGGCCATCGGGCCGGCTCAGTTTTTTAACAAAGGAATTTTCAAAAGAAGTTCAAAAAAACATAATAAGTGGGCCAGATTTGGCCCAGCGGGCCAACTGGGCTGGGCCAAAACGGCTCAGTTTATATCTGGGACTCTATTTATCGAGTCCAGCCCAGTCCAATATACTGGGCCATCGGGCCGGCCCGTTGGGCTGGGCCAAAGTTGACAGCTCTATTTCTTGCTACCCTCTTTCCCATTTTTATGTTTAATTAATTTATTTTTTTTAAACGATTCAGCAGTTTTTTTTAGGATTTTTTAGGAATTGGAGCTGCTACCAACACATTTGATTGAATTGCAATAAATGGATGTGGTATGTGAAATCGATCTCTCCCGAATATTGTTTTCATTCTTTGCCCTTTAGCCTTCTTTCTGCATTCCTTCATTAGGGAGCTTATTAATGTAACGCCAAAATAAACTTTCAATCCTTTATCTTTTACACAAAATTTATTTTAGTATTTTATCTTTTAAAATATTTATTTTGGTCATTTATTTCTCAAACATTACACAAAGTGGTCCTTTCCTCCAATCCGTTAGATCTAGCACCAGATGAATTCATTTTGGTCTCTTATCTTATTTTCATAATTTATTTTAATCCTTTATCTTTTAAATGAAAATTAAAGGACCAAAATGAGTTATAAAAATAAGATAAGGGACTAAAATAAATTATGAAATTAGAGTTGAATGCCACATTTTAACGGAGTTGACGGAAAGAATTATTTTTTATAAATAAAGGACCAAAATGAATATTTGAAAGATAAAGGATGAAAATGAATTTTGAGTAAACATAAATGATCAAAGGTGTATTTTAGCTTTAATTTAATTTAATTATAAATATATATAATTGATTGACTGTAGGAGGGTCACAAAGTTACTCTAAGGCTCCATTTGGGAGTTAGGAGGGAAGGGAAGGGGAGGGCTTTGTGGGGGAGGGGAGGAAAGAGAAAGAGAGAAAAATCCTCCACCTTATTTGAGAGAGTGGTTTTGTAGAGAAGAAAAAATGAATGCTTATGACTAATATATTTTTAATTTTGAGAGTAAAAAAAAGATGGAAAGGATTTGAAGAATCTTTCTAAGCCCTCCAAAGCTCTCCAAAATCCCCCAATACATTTTTTGAGTCCCCCCATATTAGGCGGTTTTAGTATTATGAAGAAAAATAAACCCTTCATTCAAGGTGGGAGACTATCCTTCCTTCCCTTCCCTTTCCTCCATCCTTTTTCCCCAAGCCATCCCATACCCTCCCCTCCTAAACTCCTAAACGGACCCTCAATATTTATGACGTGAGCAAAGGACTTGCTCGTCAGCTTTCAGCAACCTTTCTGGGGAAAGTGTTGTGAATTCAACAAGAAAGTGGAACAAATAACAAAGGCAACCAAAACTAAACAGTCCAGCAATCAACAATTCAACCAAGAACAAAATCTAAATTCTATGTGCAATTAAAAGCCCTAATGCAATCAAACAAATTAAAGATAGAGAGTAGAGGAATAACACTGCAATTGTTGATGCAGTTCGGTCCCCAAAAGATAACCTACATCTGCGGGAGAGAGCAGCCCTTTATATCCACTATATTCAGAGTCTTTACAATGAGAGTGATACAAAAGAATGAACCCAATCTCCTCTACTGTTCAAGATGAACAATACCAAGATAAATCACTCAAAGAACCTCTCAATCCCTCATGAACAAAACCCCTAGAGATTACAAATTGAAACCCCTAAGATCAAGAGTGTATGAATGTGTTTCCCAAACCCTAAAATCGCTCCCAAATCGCCTCAATCGCGTTTTCCAGCTTCTGATTCGCGTTCTGCACGTTCTGGTTTATATACTGTACAAAACTGCACAAGTGAATCGATTCACCTAAGTGAGTGAATCGATTCACTCACTTACTGCATCTGTTTTGCGTTTTCTGCATGAATCGATTTCTGCTTCAGCTCCCAGAGGACCAATTCGATTCACACCCGTGAATTGAAGTATGAATCGATTTACACCTGATGCAATTCGATTCACAAATATCAGAATTTGCCTGAATCGATTCCCTTCATGCTTGAATCGATTCCCAACAGCAGAAAACCACTCATATGAATTCCAATGATCTTCTAAACTGATTTAAAGGCATACTAATCCCCATAATTCTCTACCTTGACTTCAAATCATTGGTGATGTTCAACATTTACCCATCAAATATTTGTTGCTCTCTCCATTACCGGAATTACGTCTCAACAAAAATGATCAAGTCTAAGCAATGCTTGAATCTTGATCTAGGCAATGACTT
Organism: Calophaca sinica; assembly: GCA_037113605.1. Classification (NCBI taxonomy): domain Eukaryota; kingdom Viridiplantae; phylum Streptophyta; class Magnoliopsida; order Fabales; family Fabaceae; genus Calophaca; species Calophaca sinica. The sequence goes on along the minus strand of CM073732.1, from coordinate 93,448,044 downwards.
GGTGAATACATCCGCCGGGTTCTCTTTCAATACAACCTTCTCAACCACAATTTCCTTAGATTCAAACACATCTCTAATGAAATGCAAGCAGATGTCGATGTGCTTTGTCCTCTCGTGATACACTTGATGATTAGCCAAATGGATTGCACTTTGGCTATCACAATGTACCTTCACACACCCTTGTGTAATTCCTAGCTCCCCAATCATACCCTTTAACCATATGGCCTCCTTCATCCCTTTAACTAGGGTGATGGACTCTGCCTGAGTAGTAGATAACGCCACAACGGACTGTTAATTTGCCTTCCAACTTATTGCCGTTCCAAACAATGTAAACACAAAACCGGACAATGACTTCCTTGTATCCACATTTCCTGCATAATTTGCATCTACATAACCCTCCAAAGCATCTTCACCTTGAGCTGCCCTTGTGTATTTCAAACCGCCTTTCAGTGACCCGTTCAAGTATCTCAAAACCACTACTTCAAAGCCTCCCAATATGTTTGGCCCGGAATTGCAATAAAATGACTCACTATGCTAACTGTATATGCTAAGTTCAGCCTACTACAAACCATATCGTACATGATGCTTCCTACCCACTAGCATATGGAGTATTGTCCATCTTCCTCCTCTCCCTTTTAGAATTAGGAGCTTGTGTAACCGAGAGCTTCATGTGATGACCCAAAGGAGTGCTAACCGGCTTACCTTCATGCATCCGAAACCGCTCCACCACTTTCTTCAACTACCCATGCTGAGATAAGAACAACTCACCATTATTCCGGTCCCTCACGATATCCATCCCATGTATCCTCTTCGCAACCCCAAGATCCTTCATCTCAAATTCAGAATTTAGATTCTCCTTGAGCATACCGATCTCCTCCTTGCTAGAACTTGCCATCAAGATATCATCCACATAGAGGAATAGGTAGAGAATTACTTTCTCTTCCTTCTTCAAAATGTATACACAATTGTCGTACCCACTCCTTACAAAACCTGTCTTCAAAAGAAACTCATCAAACTGACGATACCATTACCTATGGCTTTGTTTCAACCCATACAAAGATTTCTTCAAAAGACACATCTTCGACTTATCCTCTACCAAACCCTCTGATAGTTGCATGTAGATTGTCTCTTCTAGGTCTCCATGTAAGAATGCGGTCTTCAAGTCCATTTGCTCCAACTCAAGATTCTACTAATTAACGATTGCTATAAGGACCTTTATGGAACAATGTTTTACCACAGGTGACAAAATCTCGTTGTAATCATTTCCTAACCTGTGTAAAACCCTTGGCCATAAGTCTTGATGTATACCTTGGTTCTTCAATTCCCGGAATGCCTTCCTTCTTCTTGAAGATCCACTTGTATCCAACTACCCTTTGCTTCTTAGGTAGCTTCACAAGTTTCCAGGTTTGGTTCTTCCCTAATGAATTCATTTCCTCATTCACTGCCTCTAACCATTTCTGACCCTCTTTGCTCTCAACTGCTTCCCTGAATGTCTTATGTTCCGAGTCTTGCATCTCTTCAGCCGCATTTAGAGCATAACAAATAAGATCTGCATAGCCGTATCTCTTCGGTGCCACAGTTTCCCTATTTTCCCTATCTCTTGCCAACTGATAGCCAGGATCCACTGTTGGTTGTTTTCCTCTAGAACCTGATGGTGGAGGACTATCCTCCTCTTCATCCCCGGTCTCACTAGTGGAAGGCTCCACCTCAAACTGAGTTTTCTCCACCTTCGCTTCTGGGTCACTATTCCCCAGGTCTTTGCACTTCATCCCCATGCAGGTCTCATCAAAAGTAACATCCCTGCTTGTTATGAATTTTAATCCTCCAGGCTCCATCTTCCACAGCTTATATCCCTTCACACCCTCTGGATATCCAATGAAGACATATCACAGCCCTAGCATCAAGCTTGTCTCGTTTGATATGCTCAAAAGCCAAAGCTCCGAAAACCTTCAAATTTGAGTAATCTGCCGGTTTCCCACTTCAAACCTCCATAGATGTCTTGAAGTCTATCCCCGTTGATGGACATCTGTTGATTAAGTATGCTACCGTACTCACAGCCTCACCCCAAAAGCTTTTAGGCAACCAGGCTCCCAAAAGCATACATCTAACCCGCTCCAAGATGGTCCTGTTCATGCGTTCAGCTAGGCCATTTTGTTGCGGTGTTCCTGCCACGGTCCTATGCCGCTTAATTCCCTGTTTCCTGTAAAACTCGTTAAATTGCTCTGAAACGAACTCCAGGCCATTGTCACTCCTTAAAACCTTCAGTTTAGTTCCAATTTGATTTCCTATAAGAGTATGTCATTCCTTGAACTTTTCAAAGGTGTCACTTTTGTTTTTCAAAATGTAGACTCATACTCTTCTAGAGAAATCATCAATCATAGTTAGGAAATAGGAACCCCCTCCATGAGTAGTCACTCTTGAAGGACCCCAAAGATCCGAGTGAACATACTCAAAGGGTTTGCTAGAATGATGCATGCCTCTCAAAAACTTCACTCTATGATGTTTGCCTAATATGCAATTATCACAAAATTCTAGCTTATCCAATTTATCACCACCTAGTAGACCTTATTTAGCTAATTCAACTAAACCCTTCTCACCGACATGCCCCAACCTAAGATGCCATAGTTTGGTTTTAACATGCAAAGTTTGGCTAGCTAAAGATGCATGCGCAATAATAGTTGAACCATCTAATATGTACAAACCACACATTTTAGTCCCCTTAGCTATTTTTAATGCACCATGAGAAATTTTAATCATATCATGCTCAATCCTAGTGTTATAGCCTAGTCCATCAAACATGCTTATAGATAATAAATTTCGCTTGAGTTCAGGAACATACGCACATCTTGTAAAAGGAATTCGCGGTTGTCATACATCTTAAGACGAATTGAACCCATACCTTGAACTTTGCACGCTTTGTTATTGCCAAAGCGGACGACTTCCCCTTCCTTAAGCTCCAAAGATCCGAGTGAACATACTCAAAGGGTTTGACAAAATTCTAGCTTATCACAAAATTCTAGCTTATCAAATCTATCACCACCTGGTAAACCTTATTTAGCTAGTTCAACTAAACCCTTCTCACCGACATGCCCCAACCTAAGATGCCATAGTTTGGTTTTAACATGCAAAGTTTGGCTAGCTAAAGATGCATGCGCAATAATATTTGAACCATCTAATATGTACAAACCACACATTTTAGTCCCCTTAGCTATTATCAATGCACCATGCGAAATTTTAAGCATACCATGCTCAATCCTGGTGCTATAGCCTAGTCCATCAAACATGCTTATAGATAATAAATTTCGCTTGAGTTCAGGAACATACCTCACATCTTGTAAAAGGAATTCGCGGTTGTCATACATCTTAAGACGAATTGAACCCATACCTTGAACTTTGCACGCTTTGTTGGTGCAAAGGCGGACGACTTCCCCTTCCTTAAGCTCCAAAGTTTCAAAATATTCCTTCCTTGGACACATGTGATAAGAACACCCGAAGTCCATGACCCAGTTCTTTTCCATTTCTAGACTCGTCACCACTAGTGCCCTCGTACTCTCATAAACATCCTCCGAAGCAATCGCTACCTCCACGGAATCACCCTTGCCCGCTTTCTTGGGACAATCCTTCTTAAAGTGGTCGGTCTTGTGACAATTAAAGCATTTGTACTTTGCTTTATTGTTCCCCTTTGACTTGGATTTAGACCTAGATTTCTTCCCTTTGTCGTTTCCTCTACTCTCACATCTTCCCCCTGAGACACTCAAACCTTCCCCACTATCTTCCACCTTCAAGTCTTGAAGCTTAGTTAGCTCCTTGGTCCTAATGGATGAATGGCCCTCCTCCAAAGTAATAGTAGACTCCTTCTCATAAAGGAGTGCATCCTTAAAGTGCTCAAAAGATCTAGGCAATGAACTCAATAAGAGTAGAGCCTTATCCTCGTCATCAAGATTCATATCAATATTTTGAAGGTCATCAATAATTTTGTTGAACTCCGTCAATTGCTCCACAATAGGTTTCGTCTCTACCATTTTAAACGAATAGAGATGTTGTTTCAGACATAACCGATGAGCCAATGACTTGGTCATGTATAGCGATTCTAACTTTGCCCACATTTCCGCCGTGCTCTTCTCTCTTGCGACTTCCCTCAACACCTTGTCACCTAGACACAAGATAATGGCACTTCTTGACTTATCTATCATCTCCATCTTATCCGTTTGAGATAGGGTGGCCGACATCCTTGCCTCACTCTTTAAGGCATCCACACATTTCTGTTGAATCAAGATCGCTTCCATCTTCACCTTCCATAGACCGAAATCATTATTTCCAGAAAATTTCTCGTATCCCATTTAGTACCCATGGTGCATAATTGAAAGATTTGTTCCGTTCCCACAGACGGTGCCACTTGTTGTGAATTCAACAAGAAAGTGGAACAAATAACAAAGGCAACCAAAACTAAACAGTCCAGCAATCAACAATTCAACCAAGAATATAATCTAAATTCTATGTGCAATTAAAAGCCCTAATTCAATCAAACAAATCAAAGATAGAGAGTAGAGGAATAACACCGCAATTGTTGACGCAGTTCGGTCCCAAACAGATGACCTACATCTGCGGGAGAGAGCAGCCCTCCGTATCCACTATATTCAGAGTCTTTACAATGAGAGTGATACAAAAGAATGAACCCAATCTCCTCTACTGTTCAAGATGAACAATACTAAGATAAATCACTCAAAGAACCTCTCAATCCCTCATGAACAAAACCCCTAGAGATTACAAATTGAAACCCCTAAGATCAAGAGTGTATGAATGTGTTTTCCAAACCCTAAAATCGCTCCCAAATTGCCTCACTCGCGTTTTCCAGCTTCTGATTCGCGTTCTGCACGTTCTAGTTTATATACTGTGTAAAACAGCACAGGTGAATCGATTCACCTAAGTGAGTGAATCGATTCACTCACTTACTGCACCTGTTCTGCGTTTCCTGGATGAATCGATTCCTGCTTCAGCTCCCAGAGGACCAATTTGATTCACACCCGTGAATTGAAGTGTGAATCGATTCACACCTGATACAATTCCATTCACAGAGATCAGAATTTGCCTAAGTCGATTCCCTTCATGCTTGAATCGATTCCTAACTGCAGAAAATCACTCTTATGCATTCCAATGATCTTCCAAACTGATTTTAAGGCATACTAATCCCCACAGAAAGCCATTGAGGCCATATGGTGGGTGCTTGCTCTTTATGTTAATCCATTTGTTGACATGAATTGGATAAACCATTCTTAGAACTTCTAAGCTCCTTTATATGAGTTAATTTAAATTGACAAAGGTTTTGAAGTATATATTTTTTCATAATTTTAACATGTTTAAAAATATATTTTTAAAAGAAAGATGAAATTACCGCTTCTTTTAACACAATTCTAAAAAAATTTTAACCCTCTAAAGATTAAAAAATATTTAAATAATGTTAATGCATACATACGTAAACATAATATATGCCTACATACATATATACTCGTGCGTAATCAAGGACAGACCCACGTTATACATTCTAAGGGCCCAGGCCCCTAGTTATATTTTTAAATTTTGTGAGTAATATGTATGCTATTTTCGTTTCTTTTTAGAGCCACTTGTTTCTTATTGGTCAATCCCCTAGCGTTGCCTTTCTGATTTACTCCCCATAACAAAACTGAGGTTGCTTTCTGTTATCACCAAAAAATATTAAAGAGCAAGCCGATTAGGGTAGTAGCAGATACATGGTCTAGCCGACTACAATTATAGCCGATGGTGGTCCCTTTGAATTGATACTAGAAATGAGAGTTGATTGAAGACTCAGGGGACACCATGAGGCCAGCCGATAGCTGAAAAGACTAGCCGAAGCGGGCATGAATAAGTGTTTGAGTATTACAAAGCTATCAGCTGATTGAAAGCTGCCGAACAAGGAAACGGTAGAGCTTGACCAAGAGCTTGAGATAGATATCATTGGACCTTGGTGTTGCTCGTCAGCCAAAAGTATAAAATCAGCTCTTGAAGGCCCTCGGCTCGATTAGGCATGGCAGTTGCATTTTTAGCTGAGGGCAGGACAGTTATTCCACAAAGCGGATAACCTCAGCAGTTGATGGACGCATGACCGCTTGTTGTCAACTGCTATAGTATAGTGGGAGTGCTGAGTGGTCAATAGGGGGCGGTTATATTTTTATTTTCTCTTTTGTATATATATACCTTGTTGAGAGTTGTATAAGACACGACCAATCAATCAAAAACATTTTTCCCTCAGATTTACAGTTTTCATTTAGCCGATTTTAAGTCTTTTAGCCTTAGCTTAGCGTACATTCATAAATCCCAACGCTTTCTGGAGTAGTTGGGGAACCCGCAACTGAGAATTAGATTTTCGTTCTCAATATAATCGCTTAAGAGGAATCAATTTGTTAGTTGAATATTAGCCGATCCATCGGCTTATTTATTTAGGCAAATAAATTTAGCACGCCCGGTGAGACCATAGGTGAATCGAAGGTCAAGTTTGATTCTCCAGGACAGGATCACGCTTGGAGTATGCACTTGAGGTTCGGAAAGAAACTCAACAACAACATGAAATTTGGTTCCAACTCCAAGAAAAAAATGTCACGTAAGAATAACGAGCCAGCATACACCCTAGGTATGCCCACATCGGCTAGCCAGCCAGAAGGTATTCCAATCTCCGCACCAGCCTCAACTGCCATGGATGACCTTGAAAATACTGAAGCCCCAGTTGTTATGACCACGTCCTTCATTAGGCAACAGATTGACATGGGAATTCATGACATTATGTACCAGGTGTCAAAGCAATTAGCGAATATTGTCAAGTCTATGGTGCATAACGAAGTTCAGCAGGCGCGAGAAATAGAGGTGAGTCGAGGGCACCACGGGGAGTACTTGACTAGTTCTGCGATACCCATGGGGAGTGGACAAGCCCAGCATGCCCAAGGCAGTCAGGCTGGGCAGCCTCAGCCGAATACACAGCCGACAGGGCCACCAAATCAAACAGTCGTGGATCAACCGAACGCATGCATGGGTACCATCTTACGCTGGGGGCAAGCTATGCAAAATGATCAAGAGAATATAAAGTATGGGCAGATCAACATGGCCCGGAGGCCAGTTAACGTGGTTGGACACATTGGTTTGCCGCCAGTAATGTCATATGTCCCAACACAAGGCCCTACTATGCAGGAAAATACTCAGGGTCAGCCGAATTGGTAGCCGATGGCCCCTAGTTATGGTTCAAGGAAGCTACCTAGGGATTGCAAACATTACAATCTACTATTCTACTAAACACAGCAAGCCCCACACCATACCCTCCAGTAAGCTCAAATTTACCACGAACGGCTGGGAATTATGGGGAGAGAGCAGACATGGAATCCTGTTCCACCCTTTCCCCATAATTCATCGGCTATTCCAGGAACTCAGGGAGGAGGTCATGGGGAATATGGTCAAGAGCAGCAATGGAATGCCAATCCACCTCTAAGCAACATTCCACCAAACATTTTCAATCTTCAGAATTCGTTCCAACAGGCTTCACCTGGGAGACCAATGAGTCAAAACGTGACACAACCGAGTCCACAAGACAATCGGCAAGGGGCTTCTCAGCTGATAGACCCAGAGATGATTGTGAGTACCATCAAGAAGTACTATGGTGTGCAGTTAAAGCCATTGGATCGTCCTGTATACAGGAAGCCATACCCTGAATGGGTAGATCGGATGATCCTTCTTCCTTGGGGATTTAAGACTCCAGATTTCACAACATTCTCAGGAAAGGATGTCAAATCTACCATGGAACACATCGGGCGTTTCACAGCCCAGTGCGGTGAAAGCACTCAGAATGAGTACCACAAGCCTCAGCTTTTCCCTTTGTCACTCACTAGGACAGCCTTCACTTGGTATTCTTTGCTGCCTCCCAATTCAGTGCAAAATTGGGCTGATATGGAGAGATGCTTCCAAGATTCTATTGGCCCCAACCCCAAGTTACTATAACCGAACTCATTAGTCTCAGGCAACAGGTTGATGAATCGGCTGCTGACTATATTGAGAGTTTCAGGAAGAAAGCAGGAGAAAAGGAGGGCTATCTAGATTGAACAATACATCCAGGAGAAGGAGAAAAGGAGGGCCAGCCATGGAAAGGGACCCCACTTAGTTTCTATCATAGAAGCAGAGGAGTCTGATTCTGAGCTGGCTAACCCCATGGCTGACATAATGGTAGCTAAGATAGTCAAAGGAAAAAGCTAATCCTGCCCCGCATTGAAAGCAGCTAAAGCAAAGGAAACTGAGTCAGCAGAGGATAGGGCAAGATATTCTTTTGATATAACCAAAGCGGATCAAATCTTTGATTATTTGCTTAAAGACAAGCAGATTCGGCTGCTAGAAGGGCATAAAATTCCTCCTCCTGAGGAGCTAAAGAACAAAAAATACTATAAGTGGCACAACTCTTATAACCATTCTACAGCTAATTATGTGGTTTTCAGGAAAGCAATTAAAAGAGCTATCAAGGAAGGTAAATTTAAGCTAGCTGACAAGAGCATAGCAGAGATGTATATGGATAGTAATCCTTTCCCTACCGTAAACATGTCCATGGTATCTTTCTCAAGGCCTGACCAGCCCAAGTTATCAAAGGCAAAGCAGTCAATGAAGAGTGTTTGGGTGCCTCAAAAAGAGTACATGAAAGATGAGGAGGCCACCAAGGTGTCTGTGTTTGACAGATTGGGTAGTCCACGTGTGTTGTCTAGAAGCACTGTGGGTCAATCGTCTACAGTCGATCCCATGGTAAACCTCCCATACCTGGGCATTTAACCATTAGTTGGTTAACCAATATCGTGACATGTGCCTGACAACAAAAAGAGCACAGCATGCTCAGAGGCCTGGGGGAAAATCGGCTAGGAAGACGACTGAAACCCAGCCGATTATGCCAAAGATCACTGAAGACCCTCTCCCAAAACTAAAAGAATAGTAGCAGAGTTCAACATGGAAAGGGGAATGTCTTCCCTTCGTATAACAGTGAGAAATGATGAAAAACTTAGACCACAAAGGATGATCAAACCAGCTGCAAATGTCAAAGAAGGGCAATGGGTTGTCAATCAGCCTCCCAAGAAGAAAGAGGCTAAGTCCATCACTTTGACTAAAACTCAGAAGAGGAGGCTGCAACGTGTAACAACCCAGATTTTTAATCCTCCTAGATTAGGATGTGTTGTAGGGGATTAGCATAGGCTTAGAGTTGTTTGGGAAGAGTTCTGCATGTTTTACTATCTTTCCAGTCGATTGAGTATCTAGATGTACTTTTATTCCGATGATTAATTATTTCATTCACCGTATTCTTCATTTTCGAACCCCTTAACAAATTAATTAGATTTAAGCTCCTTCAAGAAAGTTGTAGCCTTATCTCTTATCTTTCAATTGGATTTAGTTTGACTCAATTCAAGTACCTACAACTCTAGATATACTCTTTTGAGTCAACACAGCGCAAGCGTAACACTTAGGAATATTATAGTATATTTTAACTGCATGTTTGACCTTGTTAGTTTCCGAATTTGGGTAAGCCTATTAGAGAGACAATTGTAGGAAATTCTCTTAGCTTTCCAACGATACCAAGAACGCCTCAATCGAATACCTGTAACTCCAAATACAGCCAAAATAGTGGCACACAAAATCAAGCTCGGGTGCCCAGGGATCACCGAGAGCCTGCGTCAGGCACCCAGTCCAGGTGCTAGGCGCCTGTTGGCAGCATACTGTGACGCGATTTTTGATGTTTCGATGCGTTTTGGCACGTGTAATCCGACCCATTGGGCCCAAACTCTACCTAATTCACTAAGATTACATGTTAGAGTTATGAACCAACCACTAAACCTCAGTTTTACACTCCTAAGATCATTCCTAAACACTGTCAATGAACCCTTGATCTCGATGCACTATTCCCCGCCATTTTTCACCGTTCTCCTTCGTTACTCGCCAGAATTTAATCCCGTTTGAAGGGTCGTGACCGTAACTTGATCCTCTATCACATAATATCTTTTCTTCTTCCTTCCTTAGAATGATTCGTGAGTGGTAAGCCTTCTTTTTTCTGTTTTGATCCCCACTTTGGATTCTCGAATTCTAAATGTCGTTTTCTATCGTTCTCCCTCGTTTCTTATCAGAATTCGTCCCCGTTCGAAGTGCCATGATCGAAGTGCAATTCTCTACGCTATAATTATGTTCCTTTCTATTTTGAATAAGGGAAACTAGTGGTAAGTCTCTGTTTTGCTGTCACAGACTCCATCTATTAGTTTTTGGGACTAAAACCACTGTTTTTGACTTATCTTCCTCTCACGATGTCAGAATTACATGTCGTTTGAAGCTACGCGATCGTTGGAGTGTTCCCGTCGCTATGTTAACTAGTTTCTGCTGTTTTAAGTCAGAACCCTTGTTGGTAAGCCCTAAGCCTTCTACTTTGTATTTTATCTCTTCGACGAGCAAAAGTTTAACACCCTTCTCGTAACGTCTTTTGTCTGTGACCCTTGGAATCGCTAATGGGCTGATTTGAGGCGTGTGCTGTTCTATTGGTATCTCTTTGTCGCTGTTTGGATAATGGACGCTTGACCCCTTGATTCCTGGAATATAGAAGAAAACCACCAAATGGGAGATAAAGTTGGGAGCATGAATTTTTAACACGTAAGGGGGTAGTTGTTTCTCATTTAGTAAGTTTACGGAACATGAGTGAGCAATAGGGGTGTCCTATGACCCCTACGCTTCGCGCGGTAACGATAAACGAGTACTATCACCACCGTGATAGGAAAGTACTTGAACCCTTCAATTATAAACTTTGATTTGTTATACTTAATGTAATGTGATGTGATAAACCTATTGGATTGATGAATTTGGCGTGGTGGTGGAGTCTTTGACTCCCTATATGATTACTACTCTTGATGACCCCTTGTTGTTTATGATTTTATAAGTTTTTGGTTGATGTTGTAAGTGTTATGGTATGAAACCTACATGCCTTGATGAGATGCTATATGATTAGTGTTGTTTGTGCCTTAGTATTGATATTGATCTAATGTGTAAGTTGTTGAATTGCCTAATTCTACTAGTGGTTGTTGTAGTGAATTAGAAAGTAATGCTATGTATTAAAAATAGAATTTTCATGATGATAATGATGGGATTAAAATGGACTAAGTTAGGATTATGCATCTTGAATAATTGATATATGAGTTGGCTATGTCTTGATAAAAAAAGAAACTGAAGTGTTAAGATGAGGTTTGATTAGTAATAGTAATGGTTAAGTTAAATTATGCAGAATTTTCTGTTAAAATTATAAAGTGTTGAACCCAAATAGTTAAAGGATCACTTTTTGAATTTTATAAATGTGTAAGGACTAAGTATGGATCAAAGGACTCTAGATTATGCTCAATTATGTATTATAGGACGTAATGGTGTGGCGTTAGGTCCCGAACGAGTGGGGACCCACATTTTTCAATTTGTGAGACAGTGGCAGGGTGCCAGGCGCCCACCATGCCAGGCGTCAGGTGCCCAGTGGCAGCCTGCGTGCGAATAGTTTCGCTTCATCCTTCTCGGTTTTTGTACTTTAGCCTGTGATGTAAAACCTGTGTATGATGTTTAAGACTATTCTAGGAAGTTTAAAGAATGGTTAACGTGATAAATCTTGGAGAGGATAATTATTTAATTTGAAGATTAAGATTTATTTATGTGTTGTGTGTTTAGAACTTGGTTGACTAAGTGTATTGATTGCTTATGTTGTTGTTGATTGGGTCACCTTGATGTTGCTATTATGAAATATTTCTAAATGAGATAATAGACGTTGTTAAAGTCTATCAAGGATATTATGATAGAACTTGTTGATATTACCTACTATCCAATGCGATAATAAAATTGATATTCTATCGAGGATATTGCGATAGAAGTTGTTGCTGTTAGACACCGCATTTAGTTGTGTTCATGCATCACGGTGTCGACATTGTTGTTGTTGTTGTTGTTAGTGGGGCATATCGGGCAAGGTATCCCGTTCGGGCATGGTATCCCGGTCCTACTGTTAATGGGGCGAATCGGGCAAGGTATCCCATGCGGGCATGGTATCCCGGTCCTGTTGTTATTGGGGCATTACGAACATGGTATTCCGAAACAGGCAAGGTATCCCGGCCTCGTTATAGATGGATCCACATGCATATAGTTATGGTCCTAGAGATACATCATTATGCATGATAATGTGCCTGGTTGTATAAATGTTGTGATGTTATTTTAATGTTGTGGTTGATGCTGTAGCCTGTGATGTTTAGATGTTGTTGTTAGAATTGTTGTTATATTGCGCATTGCTTATCCTTGTTCCTTTACTATATGTGCTATTTGAGGTTATGATGACTAACCCCTAATGTGGCTATGCATATCCCATTGGGTATGTATAGATGACGAGATTGCAGGTGTTGAGGATATGGATGCCGATGAGTGATCGTGATAACTCATTGGATTAGATAGAAGGTTAGTTTTGTTCAAATAAATTGCTGTTATTTTCTGATGTATTAATTAGGTAGAAGCTCTGAATTAGTGTGACATCGGAAAATTGGGTTATTTTATTTAATTGTATTTCAAACATGTTATTTTTCCGCAAGCTGTGAGCGTGACGACTCTACTTCGTTTGAAATGAAAGTTTTTATTTGAACAGAAATTTTATTTTGTGTTCTTTTCTTTCTACGTTGTTAAAATGCCATGACGGGGTAGAGGGTGTCATACAACGAGCCAGAGCCTTACAGAAGATGAAGTAGACCTTGCAAATGCTAGTCGTTGCCAAAGCAACTGATAAGAAGGAAATTCCAGAAGCAAAAGTAACCGAGGCTATTGACAGAGCTTTTGGACCTTGTGGGCAAGGGCCTGACAAAGTTGAGATTGAGCAAACCAAGGAGGCTCAGATGACGAGTACGGTTGCAACAGTTAACACGGAGCAACCTGACGGAGAGGAACAACACATTGCCATGTTCACAAAGGTTTAGGTGATGGAGATGAACCAAATGTAGAAACTGATTATCTAGAAGACTCCATATTTGACTACATCTTCAATGAGGAAGCGGATGGTTTGATGCCGACTATTGAAGTAGTCAGTTTAATTCCAAGTGAGTTTTGCGCGGGTTACCAACAAACTGAATACTTGGAAGGAGAGGTTTGCATGGAAAAGGCAGAACGAGCAACTTTAGCCGATGACATGGCAAAAGATGCTTTGAGTACTGTCTTTGGCAAACCAACTGAGGACATGGTAAAACACTTGAAGCCCTTGTATGTGAGGGCTTATATCAATGGCAAGGCCTTCAGTCGAGTGTTTGTTAACAATGGAGCAGTGTTGAATGTGATGTCGGTTGCTATTTTAAGGAGTTTGAACAAGTCTGAGGAAGATCTGATCCCAACCAACATGAAGATGGCTAGTTCTATGGGAGAAGCATCCTCAGCTTTAGGGATCCTGGTAGCCGATATCATAGTAGGCCCCAAGAGTGTCAAGTCAGCTTTCTTTGTAATTGATGGTAAACCATCATATGCAGTCCTGCTTGGAAGAAACTGGATTCACACCGGCCAGTGTTTGCCCTCCACAATGCATTAGAAGTCGATTTTCTGGGAAGGAAACAAGATAGAAATAGTTCCAACCGATGACAACCCATTCCCAGCTGCGTACAAACTTTAGAGGCTTTATTATATTCTCCTTATCTTGTTCCCATTGTTGTCACTGAAGAATATGAGGAAGGATCATGGGAGTCTTGTAACTTGACTCCCCAAGGGTTTGAAATCAAACAATTAGCTGAGCCACGACTAATCATGGAGAAGGTTAATGATTAATGACACCCAGGTAATGCAAAGCTTATGGAATCGGTTAGAAGCCTTCAAGGTTGAATCCAAAGTAGCCGACTCCGTGCAAATGGAAAGTCACAGAGGCAATGACCTTGCTTCAGCAACTGAGACAGCTGAGTTGCCGATAGAGTCGAGTCACCCATCCAAAGGACTCTGTCGAGCTTTGAATCTCTAGATCCCTTGGAAGACATCAATTTAGGGATGCCAGAGGAGCCTCGGCTGAAGCAAGTTAGCGAATTGCTAAAAGAAGGGGACAAAAGGGAAGTGGTAGCCCTTTTGGAGAAATATAGGGATTGTTTTGCATGGGACTACCATGAGATGCCTGGGCTAGCCCGTGAGTTGGTGGAGCATAGGTTGCCGATTAGAAAAGTTTTAAGCCACACAAACAGATGCCTAACAGGTATAATCCCAAGATGATGCCACATATCAAGGCAGAAATTGAACACTTGCTGAAAGCTGGCTTCATTAGAACAGCCAGGTATGTGGATTGGTTGGCAAACATAGTGCCTGTCATGAAGAAGAATGAAAAAATTTAAGTTTGCATTGATTATAGGGATTTGAATTTAGCCACTCCAAAGGACGAATATGTAATGCCGGTCGTGGATATGTTAGTCGACGCGGTCGCTACCCATAGGATTCTAATCTTTATGGATGGGTGCTCTGGTTACAACCAGATATTTATAGCCGAGGAAGATACGCATAAGACTGCTTTCAGGTGCCTAAGGGCATTGGGGATTTATGAATGGTTGGTAATTCCATTTGGCTTGAAGAATGTTGGGGCTATGTACCAGAGAGCCATCAATTCTATCTTCCATGATTTAATTGGCAAGACTATGGAGGTCTACTTAGATGATGCGGTGGTAAAGTCTAAGGACTTCAAGGCCCATTTAGCTGTTCTGGAACAAGCCCTGCAGAGGATGAGGGTTTATAACTTGAAGATGAATCATGCCAAATGCATGTTTGGTGTATCGGCTGGAAACTTCCTTCGCTTCTTAGTACATCAGAAAGGTATTGAGATAGACCAGAACAAGGCTAAGGCAGTGATAGAGGCTAGACCACCAAAGAACAAGAAGGAGCTGCAAAGCTTATTGGGCAAGATTAACTTCTTAAGGAGGTTCATAGCTAATTCGGCTGGGAAAATGAAGACTTTTTCCCCTTTGCTGAAGCTCGAGAATGCAGAGGATTTGTTGTGGGGTCCTGAACAACAAGAGGCCTTTGACCAAATAAAAAAGGCCTTAGCTAGTCCACCTGTCTTGGTGCCTCCTATGCCAGGAAAGCCTTTGAAACTTTACATCGCAGCTGCTGAAGAGTCTATCGGCTGCCTATTAGCGTAGGATGTTGAAGATGGGACTGAGAGGTAGTACACTACCTTAGCCGAATGCTTAATGATGTTGAAATTAGATATACTCCTATAGATAAGTTATGCTTTTCATTATTTCATACTTGTACAAAACTTGAATTTTATTTGATGCTACAGAAGTACTGGTTTTGTGCAAAATTGATATTGTTAGATACTTGCTTAATAGGCCTGTCTTACAGGGTCGGTTGATGAAGTGGGCCCTTAAGCTCACTGCCTTCGCTTTGAAATACATCCCACTTAGGGCTGTTAAGGGTCAGGCATTAGCCGATTTCTTAGCAGAGCATCCCTGTATGGAGGTAGAAGACCCTTGGGTATCCCTAATCACTTACATAGACTTGTTACCTTGGGTTCTGACTTTTGATGGGTCCAAAACCCATAATGGAGTCGGAGCCGGAGTGACAATCACTAACCTAGATGGGAAGGTGTGGAGGTTTTTGTATCGGTTAGACCCAGGTTTAACCAATAACCAAGCTGAGTACAATGCCTTAATCATAGGTTTAAAGTTTTTAACTACTATGAAAGCCGACTATTTCATGTAAAGGGGGGTTCTCAGTTAGTGATAAAATAGTTAACAAAGGAGTATGGGTGTAATAACCCAAATTTGCTGGCTCGTTATGAAACAGCTACCAGGTTGCTGCATTACTTTAAAGACGCAAAGGTATCATACATTCTAAGAGGGATCAATATTGAGACTAATGATCTAGCCCAAGAAGCCTCTGGATACAGATGCTCTTTGTTGATTTTGGACTATGATGAGCCACCAGCTGAGGTGATGGCCATAGACCAGATCGATTCATAGAGGAAAACGCTGATTGAGTATTTACAAAATCCCTCTGGATGCACTGATTCCAAAGTTAAGAAAAGGGCTCTAAGGTATGTGCTTATTGACGATGAATTATACAAAAGAAGCATGAATCGGGTGTTGCTGAAGTGCATAGACAAGAGTGAAGCCCTGAGGGTCATGGGTGAGATTCATGAGGGCATGTGTGGTTCACATAGAGCTGGGCTAGTCATGAAATGGTTGATTTATCGCTATTGATATTATTGGCCTACCATCACAGCCGATTGCTTTCAATATGCCAAGGGATGCGAGGGGTGTCAGCTGCATAGCCCAATCTAAAGAGTGTCTACCGAGTTGTTGTATCGGGTAGTAAAACCTTGGTCGTTCAGGGGATGGGCTATGGATCTAATCGGTACGATCCACCCACCATCCTCCAAAGGACGCAATTTCATTATTGTGGCAACCGTTTATTTCACCTAGTGGGTGAAGGCTCAGCCGATGGTTAGAGTGCAGCTAGACGATGTCATTCAATTCATCCAACACAAAATTATCTACAGGTTTGGGATTCCAGAAACCATCACTATGGATCAAGGAACCATGTTTACAGGAGAAAGAGTGGTTGCCTTTGCTCATCAATTCGGGATCAAGTTGATTCATTCAACCCCATATTACGTGCAGGCCAATGGACAAGCCGAGGCAACCAACAAGATCATTGTTGATTTAATCAAGAAGAATTTGGACACCAAAACTAGAAAGTGGCAAGAAACTCTTAATGAAGTCTTGTGGGACATCAGGAATTCCAAGTCAACTGCCACTAGAACAACCCCATATCAGCAGACATACAGCCAGGATGCAGTTTTCCCTTGGAGATTAATGTTACTTCATTAAGAGTGGAAAAGCAGAACGCCTTGAGTTTGGAAGAATATCAACAAGCTATGTTTATGGAGTTAGATCAGCTGGATGAAGATCGGTTGATGGCTTTAGAAATGATCGAGGCAGGCAAGCGTAAAATGGCCAATGCCTACAACAAACATGTTAAGTTGAAAAAGCTTATTGAAGGTGACCTGTTTGGAAAACTATTTTACCAATAGGAGTGAAGGATCCAAAGTATAGGAAATGGTCGCCAATTGGGAAGGCCCGTTTATTGTTAGCCAAACGTTTGCGCAGAATGCTTATCGGCTAGTAAACATCCAAGGTGAAGAATTGAGTAAAAGCATAAACTACAAATACTTGAAGAAATACTACCCTACTATTTGGCAAACTTGTTCATAAAAATAGCCACAAGCCGACTGTCTAGCTAGAAAAGAAAACAAACCAAAAGCGTTAAAAAGAAAGTTAAGCAGATGAGGCGATTGAATCGGCTGATTTTTCTGAAACAGTTGCCTCTGCTGGATCGGCTACCTCCTTCGGATCAGATACCTCCTTGGGATTAGTTGCCTCCTTTGGATCGAATGCTTTAGTTAGCTCGGCTTAAACTTCATCGACTGCTGCCTGCTCAGTCTCAGCTGCGTCAATGGCCATGGCCTCCGGCCCCGATTGGAGAAGTTCAGTCGTTTCTCTGGAAACCAAAGCCTCTATCTCCATAATAGCAACAGAAGTATCTTCTAAAGTTGTGCTAGTCGATCCACCTATTCGGGCAGTGGCCATCTCAGCTGAAGGCAACCGAGGTCTTTCTTTTGCTTGGTTCAGCATGAGCGCAGCCGATCCCAAGTCTGGTTGGCTTCAGTAATGCCATCTCTCCCGCTCCTCATGTCCTTCTCCAAACCAACCTTCTGGGAGCCAAGGATTGATATTTCACCATCATGAGAAGTGGCTTGAACATAGAGGTTGAGACGCCTGTCAGCATGGGCTTCCAATTTAACATCTAGTTGCTCCACTTGAGGCGTCACCTCTTTGATTTCATTTTGGATGCGAGTAAGCTCCTGATTCAGTCGAGTCAGCTTTTCCTTGAGCTCAACCCTCTTAGCCATGTCCTCTTGCCTTTCTTTGTCAATAGCCTGGTAGGTGGACAAAAAAGAGGTCTTTTGGGCCTGGAGCTCTTGAAGGCGTTGTAAATCCCGAGTGGCATGCTCATAATTCTCCTTTGACAGCCGATAAAGAGCAGACACATCATTGATTTGGAGAGCCATTTTCTGATACAGCTTTCGGCTGGCAAGAGGGATATCTGGAGAGTTGGATAGTTTGAACAGGGATGCCCTCAGTTCAGCTATTCTCTCTTTCTCAACTAGGACTTCTCCCATTAGGGCTACATCCCCCTTCTCTAAATTGGTAGAGGTGGGCAAAAAGACCCTTTGCAGTGGGTCAACCGAAGCGAAGTACTGTGCAAGGACTCTTCGAAAATTAAACAGCAGGAGTTGGCCGACGAGGAGGAGTCTGATGGGTAACGGGAGATTCATCTCTAGCCGACTGCAGTAGGAAGCATAAAAAAAGGTAAGAATCAAACCGATAAGAGTGTGTGGTCAAAGGGAAGGAAATTCAAGAGGTAAAATACCTACGCTGAGCTTTGAGCCTCGGTTGCCTGAGAAGCAGGATTCCTTTGAGGTGTCGGCTCTGGTGGAGGAGTAGCCGATGGAGGTCCTTCAGGCTTTGAGGACTGCGAAGAGGGAGCCTTAGGAGGCGTAGGCTTGAAAACATAAGGGCCATGTTTCTAAAACAGAGAAAAGTTAAGAATAATGATCTTCATGGACAAGACAAGAGAATAGTCGAGGTAAATAACTTACTTTAATTTGCTTTCCCTTGTCGGCTGGCACCTGTTTGGATTTTTTGGGAACCAGAGTGCAGTAGAGGGTTCTTCAATATGAATTCCCTCAGTCCTGGATCTTTTCTTGCTGGGAGGAGAGGGTTCATCCAAGATAATGACCCTGGGCGAAGGTTTGGCCACCAAGAATGTAAGAGGTTAGCTGATGTTAACGCGAAAGTTGAAAGTACGAAGGGAGTCAGAAAAGGGGCACTTACTTTTCATAGTAGCTGATGACCTAGTCCTTCGCACCATCTCAAGCCTTACAACTTTCAAAGGGGGAACGGTGATTGGTTATGTTTCTTCCTCAGAAGTAGAATCATCAGAATTATCATTATGCAAGTCAACGAGCCTTACGGTGTACTTCTGCAAAGGGTCTGAGAACATTTTCTCCTTAGCCAAGGGCCACCAGTTGGCAAAAGCAGAGGTTTCCCCAGCCAAAGGCTCAAAAGAGGCCCATTGGAAGCTATTTACCTTCTTCAGGTTATAGCCTGCCAAAGTCCTCACTTTTTCGGCCGATAATGTGTTCCTTCCTAGCAGAGGGACCTTACTGAGATAAGGCCATGACACATATTGTAACAGTCCAAATTGGCGAGCAATGTAGTTAGGGTCGTAGAATTCAGCTGTGGCTTTGTTGTTCCCAGAATTGGGCTTCAAACCTCCAAGTAGATCTCTGGCTGTTAAAACCCTGCTCCAGTTGAGCACCATATCTCCTTACGCCTCCACATGAAGGTTAGGATCAGCCGTGGTGAAAATCCAACTCAAAATAATCCTTCTTTCAAAAATCGGCTGCCAATCTTG
Organism: Calophaca sinica; assembly: GCA_037113605.1. Classification (NCBI taxonomy): domain Eukaryota; kingdom Viridiplantae; phylum Streptophyta; class Magnoliopsida; order Fabales; family Fabaceae; genus Calophaca; species Calophaca sinica. The sequence continues at coordinate 93,428,529 of CM073732.1, read as the reverse complement.
AGCAATCCTAGTCATGTTATGCAATGTCTCCACCACGTCAAAGGCAGCCATTGGTTTAAGAGGGGTTAGCCAAAGGTGCTTAGCTAATGTCGTTGTGCCAGTCGGGAGAGTGCTGATATTGAAGCTGGGAGCAATAAAGTCTGGAAAGTAAAGAGTGATCCAGAGCTGAACCAACATGGTGAATAGCATTCGGTAAAGATAAGAAAGGAGGAGTGATCCCCAAGCCACTTATCGGCCCGATATGGCTTGGGCAACGTACAATTAAAGCTCTTGCACCACGGCAACCGAACTGGTGCAAACGAAGTATTTGATAAACTAGTAAAGCAGAAAGGCGTAATGCTCAGCATCAAAGACTGGGGTATTCTTCCCTTTTTGGTTAGTCGACATGAAGGTCGAATAATTGGAATTGTTCCTATCATGAACAATCTTCAGATTTGAGCAAGGGGTGTTGTAGAGAGCTGGGACTTCTGGGCCAACCAAAGGAAGGCCGGTGATGGCAGTTACATCAAGAAGAGTGGGAGTGCACATTCCCCACGAAAAGACAAAAGTATTGGTGGTAACGGACCAATAGCCGAGGAAGCCAAGGATCAAACCCATGTTGAGGGGAAGATCATTAGCCGAGAACATGATTATGTCATAAAAGCCTATCCTTTTCCACTCTTCGCCCTACGTCTCAGCTACCTGTATGTACCAGCCGGAGTATTCTGCAGCTATGCGTGGCCAAGTCCTAATTTCGGTTGGGCATTTTTTGATGGTAAACCAGTCATAAACAAGTGGTAAACCATACAGGTCTGGGGACAAATATTCTTGAAGAAACATGGCCCCGCCTCGATGGTCAATGGAAGGTCTTAGGGTGAGGGATTACTGGATCGGGTAGAGGGCAGGTATGATCCCATCATCGGATCGGGTTGTTTCTTGAGGAGTACAAATCAGTTGATGGAGAAGATGCTTCCAAGGAATCATCGACCCCATAGCTATGCTCATGGTTTTGGGAATCAGAACCAGAAGATATGGTTATAAGGAAAGGCTAAGCGCAGAAACAAAGATTAGGGTTCAAGGTTTGAACGAGTTTGAAAGTAAGGTGACTATTCAAACAGCTAGGGTGGCTATTTAAAGAGAATCACTCGTGTTGTTTGCTGATAATATTTGTTAAGGCATTATCGGGTGGCAGCGCAGTCATTAGGTGAAGATAAACTAGCTGTTTGGGGTCATGACGGCTGGCATTAAATGCAGTTGACATGATTGGCGATTGACAACCCAAAGATTTGATCTGATACATCAATTCAGCATTTACAGCTGAAATGACGTAGGAACAATTGTTATCACAAAAAAATATTAAAGGGCAAGCTGATTAGGGCTGTAGCCGATACATGGTCTAGCTGAGAACAGTTATAGCCGATGGTGGTCCCTTTGAGCTGATACTAGAAATGAGAGTTGATTGAAGACTCAGGGAACACCACGAATGGGATATGAACAAGCGTTTGATTATTACAAAGCTATCGGTTGATTGAAAGCTGCCGAACAAGGAAACGGTAGAGCTTGACCAAGAGCTTGAGATAGATATCATTGGACTTTGGTGCTGCTCGTCAGCCAAAAGTATAAAATCAGCTCTTAAAGGCCCTCAGCTCGATTAGGCGTGCCAGTTACATTTTTAGCCGATGGTAGGGCAGTTATTCCACAAAGCAGATAACCTCAGCATTTGAGGGACACATAACCGCTTGTTGTCAACTACTAACGTAGTGGGAGCGCTCCGTGGTCAATAGGGGGCGGTTACAATTTTGTTTTCTCTTTTGTGTGTGTGTATATATATATATACACCTTGTTGAGAGTTGTACAAGACACAATCAATCAATCAAAAATATTTTTCTCTCAGATTTACGGTTTTCATTTAGCCGATTTTAGGTCTTTTAGACTTAGCTTAGCGTAGATTCACTAATCTCAATGCTTTCTGGAGTAGTTGGGGAACCCCCAACTGAGAATTAGAGTTCCGTTCTCAGTGTAATCGCTTGACAGAATCAATTTTTCAGCGGAATATTAGTCGATTCATCGGCTGATTTGTTCACGCAAACAAATTTGGCACGCCCGGTGGGACCATAAGTGAATCTAGGTGACCAAAAGGACTATTAATTCAAAATGAACTAAACAATCGGATCTTTTTTTTATTGAAAAAACAATGGAATCTTGAATCTTTTATGCCGATATCTTTTGAATGACAGGCACACAGGAATTATAGTTTATGAGAATGAGTATTTTATGAGAATGAGTATTACTTTGGTGCGGGTCGGAGCATACAACATTCTCCCGCTGGATCAATGCCACAAGGAACTCCACTTACTACGGTAGTCTTAGGTGTCACACATGTGACCAAAGACGCTTTCAAAATGTATCTGCAGGAAATTAGTCCGCGCTACACCGCTGAAACCTATAGCTTGCTTTCCCGCAATTGCAACAACTTCAGCAATGAAGTTGCCCAATTTTTGGTTGGTAAAACAATTCCTGAATATCTTCTTCAACTCCCTAATGAAATTATGAGCAGCCCAATAGGGGCTCTTATGTGTAAGTTTTTATATATTGCATTTTTTTTTAATTCAGTAATAGTATAGTTCAATTACAAAGCTATTTCATATATAGTGCATTGGTGCTTGTGCTATATATACTTTATTTTCAACATTTTAACCTGCATGTTGCATTGGATCTGTTTCTTCATAGGGTAAGTATTTTTTTTAGGGTAAAAATATCTACTGCATTTCATCAGAATATGTTCAAGCATTACAGGGCAATCAAAAAAAAAAACTGGGACTAGCATAAGTGATAGACGCCCTTGCTAAAGCGTGAGCTGCCATACTCGCTTGTCTCTTAATAAATTCTATCTTATAACCATGGTGGGAAGAAAGAAAATGCTTACAAAGAGAAATTATGCTACCAAACTCGGAATTATCAAACTTGTCACCATGAATAGTATCAACTATTTGCTTACTATCCAATTCAAAGATCACCATTTCTGCCTCCATGTCTCCCATCCAGTGTAGGGCAATAAGAAGGCCGAATGCCTCGCTCTCATTCACTGGCATATAGTGGCCAATGATGAAGAGCATCGCGCTAGTTGGAAGGCTCCCTCATGGTTGTGCACTACAGCTCCCTAACCCACCGAGTGCTGTTCCGCAAAGACAGCAGCATCCAAATTGCATTTTAAGAAGCCCGAAAGAGGAGCGGACTAGTGAGCAAGCTGAGGAATGGCTCCAATGGCTCGGAATGGTTGCTTAAATTTAGAAGCACATTTTCAGTCTTGGAAAACAGATTTTGCTTGGGTGATAATGTTACTGGTAGACATGATTTTATTGTCCCAAAGCTTTTCATCATGCGCCTTCCGCAAGCTCCAGAGGGTCATGGAGCTGAAAAAGAAAGAGCTGAGTGTAGCAGCAGAGGCTCAATCTTTCCCCACCAATTCAGAAGCTTCCATGATTCTTTCGCAAGCTTGCAAGAGAGGTGAACATGCCAAGAGTTCTCTATTGGGAAATCACACTACAGGCAGTCAGTGGTATCATGCAGGCCTTTGTTACTCAAGTTTGCGCGAGTTAGGAGAGCATCGCGGCAAAGTCTCCACAGAAAAGAGCGAACTCACGGTGGAATTTGCAACTGCCAGAGCATGCTCCAATGACCATTTACTTGAAGAGAGGCAGCATTCGTGAACTGATCCATGTAGACTTTGTAAGCGGATTTGACAGTAAAATTTTAGTCCTGGTTGAATCTCCAAATCCTCTGGTCCACATCCCACCCCTGGTACAAAGGAATACTAAATATGGCCGCAGCAATTAGCGGTGAGAATAGAGATGAGATCAAGTTGCGGTTCCATTGTTTATAGTCCACTATGAAAAGCTCACTTAGAGTGAGGTGAGCGAGAGCGTGATTCAGCAGAGTTTGCAGTCTAGGAGAATTCGTTGAATGCAACCATGGCTCATTCCAAATATTTATAGAAGTTCCATTACCGATTTTCCAACGGTAACTATGTCTCAACAAATCTTGGGAAGACCAAATACTACGCCACGTGTAGCTTGGATTGTGGCCCAAAGAAGACCCCTATGGGAAAATCTTGTCTCAACAAATCTTGGGAAGACCAAATACAACAGTAACCGTGTCCAAGAAGTCCCCTCTGAGAAAATATTTAGCTTTGATGATACGATAAGAGATAGTATTTCGGCTGGTCATAAAGCTCCAACCTTGTTTCCCAAGCACTGCTAGATTTAAACCAGTGAAATTACGGAAGCCAAGCCCACCTTGCTCTTTCCTAATGGCAACATTTGATTTTGATCCTTACAAAAAATTTATTCATTTTTTGTCCCTAAATTTAACAAAAAAATGTGTGCTTTTAGTCCCTTTTTATACTTTTTAGAGACTAAAATTAAATAATTTTTTTTTCTGGAACCAAAATCAAAATTTGACAATTTCATAGATACCAAACATATATTTAACCCTTCTTTATATTAGATTTTCATAGAAGCTTTGGATATCTATAACTACTATTCAAATGTGTTATCGAGATGCACTCACTTCATTATCTTTTAATTTCATTTATTTGTGCCATAAATAAGTTAGATACCACTTTTCACACCCAAAAAAGAGTTAGATGCCACTTTAAGCATGATAAAAAGAATTTAAGGGTAAAATAATTTTTTAATCCCAATACAATAACAACAATTATTCAACTTTACTCATTATAAAATTTTTATTCATTTGTAGTCCTTAAAAAATGCAAATTAAAAATCATATATTTTTAGTCCCTACTAAAAGCATATAGTTATTGTAATATATAAGGATTAAAAATGAATAGAATTTTTACAAGGACTATAATTGAACAGTTGTGATTTTATAAGGATTAAAAACATATCTTTTTCCAGAATTTAATAACTATATTGATAGTGGAAACATGTTTTCCAGAGACATCCAATCATATGTAATCACTTTGTCACATCATAATATTATTTTTTAAAACATATTTACATATTATTAAAATAATGAAATATGATTGAATGTCTATATAAAACTTGTTTATTATCTTAAATTCCAATAACAATATTAAGGATTTTTCGATGTCTAGGGTGTAACACCCCTGGATTTGGGCCCTTTACAGCTAGGACTATTCACCCTTTGGGTTACCCGTACTGCAGGTAGTCCGATCCAGCGAATGCTACTCATAGGACTTCTCTGCAGTCTCTATGCGGAGTTTATGCCTTCCACAGGGCTCGAACCCACACCCAGAGGCTTTAAAGGTAATGGGAACTACACACCCCTGGATTTGGGCCCCTTACAGCCGGGACTATTCACCCTTTGGGCTACCCGTACTGCAGGTAGTCCGATCCAGTGAATGCTACTCATTGGACTTCTTCGCAGCCTCTATGCAGAGTTTCTGCCTTCCGCAGGGCTCGAACCCACACCCAGAGGCTTTAAAGGTAATGGGAAGCACCCTGCTACTACCAACTCAACTGGCTGTAAGGTGCCCAAATCCAGGGGTGTTACATAGGAGATCACATTGGACCATATTTGTTTCCATTAATTGCACTTTTTCACAATTTTATGATCACAATATATCCACAATCACAACTGTGACCGTAATTTAAAAGTTTTATCCCTTTAAAATTTCAAAAAAATTGAAACCTAGTAGGAATTTTCTCTTCATTTATGTTGGTGCGCAATCGATTTGTTGTCACACATTATTCCATCTAGACTCAAATATAAGAAAAATAACTATATTCACGCTAATTAAGAATATTATTTTCATTTAATTTTCTTGATATAATCAAAAAATAATTACATTCCCCAAAGTACCATTTCCCTTCATTTAGTTTTTTATCGGAACTTGTTTTATGAAAATAAAAAAAAAGTTATTGGAAAAATAAAATTTGAGTTTATTGAATGGTATTATGGAAATAGTACCATTAAATACGGTGAAAATAGTTAATATTTGCTTATACTTTAAACCACCAAACATGATTTTTTTTTTCTTCTTATATTTGACTTTGGAGGAGGTATATCATATATTTATGACTTTTATTTTGCAGTGCCCATGATACAAAATTTAGAGACAGCATTTATATCTGGTGCAGTTCCAAAGACTCCTGAATTTAGCCCTTCAACGATGCAGCCTTTGTATTTTGCCTTAGCCAATTCTGGAAAGAGTTCAAATGATCCAATTCTGGATGAGATTTGGTAATAAAACATTTCTTAACTTGTTAATTGATCTTTTTTATACCTTACAATATTTGAAGTTAGTTAATTAGATCTTTTTTGAATTGAACTTGTAGTTATTCGATGGTTGTAACCCATACAGTCCTGAAGAAATTGTTGAGATTCGAAAAACTTGGGCACGCTTTTTTGTGACTAAGATTGAGGAGCAAAATCTAAACCCAGAACCACAAGACGCCGAACAAGAAAAGCAATACAAAAAAAATGACATGGTGCGATAAAATTTGAATGAATTGTTTTTGTACTATTGCTTATGTTAGATAATTGTTTTGCCTTTAATTGCTCTTCATAGTTTACATCCTTCAATGCTTTTGTGGATAAATGTATCATGTGTTATGCCTTTGTGGATCAATGCCTTTATTTGTTTTGGAAGTTATGTTTTGTGAATTTGCTTTGTGAATATTGTATATATCCTGTGTGGATAAATCTTTTGACCAGTTATGTTTGTGAATTCTGTGTGGATATTGTTTATATCCTGGTACCGGGAAATTTAAAAAAATTTATAAAAAAAAATTATACCTACGGCGCCGGTTTTCCGCAAAACCGCGGTTAAAAGTGACCTACTACGGCTTTTCCGCAAACCGCGGTTAAAACTGTTTTTCGCTTTTTCAAATTTTCAAAGTGACATACGGCGCCGTTTTGTTATAAAACCGCGGTCAAAAGTGACTCCACGGCGTCGGTTTTCACTAAAAACCGCTTATAAGTATTTTTTCCGTTTTTTCAATTTTTTTGGTCCTTTTACGTCAGGATTTAACGCCGTTTTTGTTAAAAACCGCGATTAAAACTTACTTATAACCGCGGTTTAAAAACCGGCGTTACATGTTTACACTTACAACGTCGGAAGCATTGACGCCGGATTGAAAACCGGCGTTAAAAGTCCAAAAAAACCGCGATTAAAGGTAATTTTTGCACTAGTGACTATAGAGATTGATAATGAACTGGAAGGAAAAATAGAGGACTCTAAGCCAACAGAGGATGCAATCGTACCTACATCAAAGTCATCACTTAATATGTTTGGAAGGGACCCTCATGGGGATGCTCGCAACAAGGTGCAAGATGAGATTGTCAAAGAGTTTGCTGAAATTATGGCAACTGGTACAATGCGTGTTAGTGAGGCTGCAATTCTTGCAACTATGAGAGTCATGGAAAGACTTGGCCAAATTGCTTAATCTTATATTCAGCAACTTGTGCATGAGCTTCGTTCTTATCACACAAAACATAAGTGGATCTAAGATCATGTATAGAACGTGTCACTGCACTACTTTGTTGACTGTGTCTTTAAATTTGGAATTACCATTTGATTCACTTATGTTTCCGACATACACTCCCTTCGGACTCATTTATAAAAAAAAAATAACCACTTTCACACTGTTTAAAAAAAGTAGTTAAATGCATTTAATTTCCTTGATTTCATGTAAAATAGCAATTGCATTTAGTAAAATACTCCTATTTATAATCATCCTCACAACATTAATCAATTATTTGGCGGCGTATAACCACCTGCAAAATATTATTCATAGCATCGAGATTTCATTCAATATTATTGGTCACTCCCTCCTAAACATTCTCATCAATTTATTATTGATCTTTGCATGCTTGCCATGGCCGAATGTGACATGATGAATTCATTATTGACCTTTTTTCTTCCTGTTTGCATTTAGAGGGTCTCGCAGTAAAACATTTCTAAACTAGTTTTAGTTTCAATTTTTTTGCCAAATATCTCACTTGAATTTCGTTTCTACTCGCGCTTTTTTCTTTTAAATTGAAGATGAAAACTAGCATTGTGACACCCTAGTTATTTAAATTTTATTTCTTTAATTAATGAGTGCAACTACCCGATTATCTTGGTTCGTTTATAAATCTTTCTTTACTTGATTATTTACAATAAAATACTCTGATACCGTTAGAATATGCGCTATAACGGAATAATGAAAAATACTTTATTATAAATATAGTGTACCAGTGTATACCAAGCCTTTCTTAGGCCTACTATACATCCAGCTTACGTGTGTGCAGTGACAAGCATGGAATATAGCACATAGACACACACATACTGACTCACTGCCCATAACTCACCAACCTATGCTGATGGATAACTCCTTCATAGTACCTGTGCACGGTAAGGTATTCTCCTAGCTGCTAAAGCAATCCTCAAGTACATATAAAGAGAGAAAGAGGGGAGATGAGAAGCGATCTAAGTACTATTTTATTGGAATAAATAGTATAGATACTGATATAAAATAGCACACAAAGCATCCATCTCCAAAGGTATTCATATACTGGACCATAGCCTAGACTAAAGATCAGATCCTAAGGTCCCATCTAAACCATAATAGCCCATGCAAATCCTAATACTTACTACATGCGTGTGGCCATTCTATCATTAGCAAATCTTCCTTGTTAGCCCCACCAGGTCTACCTATGTTGTCCCTACCTCGCCGATCGAGAATAGGAATGAGCCAATCTTCCATCCGGCATATCCAGCTCATCGTACCCTTAAGAGTGGTTCCCCGCCCCTAATGGCAGATATCGAGGTTGAACTCTGGATAGCACATACTATGGACTCTGATATGCCAGTAACGCTGTCAGGATTATTGAGCAACCTGATTATCAAGACAAGAAGAGCGCCTAACCCTCCGCCACCAAAGGCATATGTCTGACCCAATGCCATCCTCAAGAAAACTACAAGTCCTCTGTACTACACATATCGTACTCTCACTCTAGTACTTTTGGCCTCGTACGCACTGGTTGACCCATGTACGCACGACGGTGGTAACATGCAAACCATGATTCTATTTCAAATTCAAGCTTAAGAGTAATCTCGACCCAGTCTAACCATCAATCATGACAATCTGTAAAGGACCAATCTTCCTAAGGGTCAATTACTCACTAAACCATAATCATTAATTACCCAAACGTCTCTCTCTAAATCATCCTATCCTAATCCTATTCAGAAATCTAATAATTGTCACCGCGTGCTCTCACGTTAATCATAGCAAACATCATCATACATATAAAAGCCTAACGTCGCATAAGGTGACTACTGCAAGCACAAGCATACAACCACAGAGCGTAAAAGTACACAAAACATACAAGTCACACTAATCCTCTGGCGGCTGATAGGTATTGCAATCACGTTCTGGAGCAATCGCATCCCATAATCTTACTAAGAACCACTGATATCAGCCTCTAGTACTATGCATCAGGTATATCATTGACTTAGGATTATCACTGAAAAGATAATATATATCATTATTATCGCGTTACTAATAATATCCTAGCATCGCTACGTGAATCCTAAGAAATAAACCTAAAGGATAGTTCTGAGTTATACCTATAGGTCGAAAGGACAACGTAGGTAGCCTCTGAACTGGAATCTCGACCTCCTCGTGCAACACCTCCTCTGCACTTAGAGAATAAGACATTATGAGAGTAGGGAAGAATAAAGCTACCATTATAGCCTAAGGAGTAGGGTATTACCACAACTCCTGAAGCCACAGAATAGCTCCAGAGCCTCGTTATCGCACCAGTATTTAGGTATTTGGCCGAGGTGACCAAAATACCCTTTACAGTGAGAAAATGATAGAGATAGAGAGAGAAGAAGGATGAGGGCACCCAAAAATGGAATGAGGGGGCCTATTTATAGTGTCAGGTTTGGGTCTCATCGCGTCGCGAGATACACCTAGTCAAGTCGCAATGGGTCCAACTTCTTACGTGTGTCAATGCTAAGACGCATGCGTGAATACACGCCTCTCAGTTTGTCACGTTGCACAATCTTCATGTCGCGTCGCAACGAGGCTGATACTCGCGTTGCGAGGGCTTCTTGTCGCCTCGCGACAATACTGATGCATAATTCGCATATTTTTCCTTTTTTTGCTCCTGACCTATTCTAAGCCCAATTTTCAGATCCCTTGAGCTTATTTAAAGCCCTTAACATGGATCCAATTAGGGTTTCCAAATTAAGAAATTTGGGATGTTACATTACTACCCCCTTACAAAAATTTTCGTCCTCGAAAATTCAATAAGTAGGGTGGTAATCCCAAACCTTGGAATAGATTTCTCCTATTCTCCTTTCTTTAGAGACATTCCTAATGTCCCCCTTCTTAACTTTTTTACTTCTTGACGAATCTTATCCTTCAACCCGTCTTCATCGTTTTCCCTTATATAGGAATTTGATGATTTTTCTTGCTTATTATTCCTTCATTCTCCTTTTCTTCCTTCCTTAATACTTCTAGTGGTATCCCAATTGCTTCTTACCATATCCTCATTCTAACTTCATTGATTTACTTCTTCTCCTTCCGTTATGAAGCTTTTCCTTCTCTTCCTGTATTCCTTGTGATAGGTTCATCGTCTAGAACTTTTGATGATTTCAACATTTCTAAACATTAAGGAGAAGGTTTGGATGTCTCAGACATCGCATTTTGAAGAGGCACGATTTCTTGAAATTTACTCCGCGAAGACTTCTTTCACGAAGCGGAACTGAGTATCGTACAAAAAGCGTGAAGTATTGGACTAGAACAAGATAGTCCAATACGAAAGTTTTAAGAATCGCATCAAGGAATGGAAGATGATTCGTTTCGTAAAGAAAGAATAATCCTATAGGATGTCAGGGTTAGCAGTCCGAGCGTTTATTTGAAAGTGATGGAGGTGACGTCGAACGAAGAAATAAATAGAATGCATGGATTCTGCAAAGAACAGAATCCATGTCTGTTAATGATCTTGAGGTCTTACTGAGTAAGGGTCCTTGGTTTGAGAAGCATTCAGTTGGGCTGAATAATTGGTGGTAATGTCTCAGAGAAGAACAATTGATTCCAAGACGGCTTTATCAGAAAGACTAAGGGTGTAGTGAGGCCACACGTGTTACTCTTGAATAGAGTTTTCTCTTGATGTGACGATTGGTTACCTGTATTCAGAGTGTTCCGAAAGTTTAATCCATACTAAATCTGATACTGACAACCTTCTCTTTTAGGGAGTTATCAAATCTAGAATGCACTAAATCTGATACTGATAACCTTCCTTAAAATGGAGCCGACAAAGCTATAACTGGAAGTTGCGCTCCAACAGAAAGGTGTCAAGCACAAATGCGAGGATTTCAAATAGAGGCACGAACAGATTAGCGTGAACTCCTTTAGCTTCCTTCCAAAGGTTAATGTCCTCCTATCTTCTTACTTCTTACTTCCTTCTTCAATTTGGGAATGGAACACATCTCCATTTTCCTTGCTCCTTAATTTCTTCGTGTTATGATTCCCTTGCTATCTGATGACAAATATTGCCCAAAAATACCATACATGTTGTTGTTTTTACTCGTTTGCGATCGTAGTCATCCTGAGAGTTACCAAGAATTGGTAACTGTCGTCAAATAAGTAGGCAGTTAGGAAGCTGTTGGGCTCAAGAGAACAAATGATCCCAACTACCATGTGTGATCTCAATCTTGGGAAATCAGACCAAGATTTGACGGAGTGAAGTCTAAGTTAGGGCCTGGTTTCTCCTAACATACAAGTGCTTGAGGTTCAATCATGCTTAGGGAATAATTCTACGGCATAGAATATAATTTGCGAAAGAAAATAAGAGCATGCAATGATAGTCATCAAAATATATGGATATATATACTCCCTCTGTATTCGAATATAAGCAAAAGTACCGAAATTTACGCTTATTAAGAAATTTAGCTACCTACAATTAATTTTGTAAATCTCATAAAAAAATAAGTGTATTCCCAAAATTACCCTTGACAATAATTATTGATGAGGTCTTTTTTAATATTTTTAATTTCTTAATTTCTCAATAAAAATATCTAATCTAACACTACATTTATTGTATAGCCGAAATATGCACTGTTCACACATTGGGTACACGTGAGCCTTTAACGTTTCACCTAGCAAAGAAAAAAAATGCTTCAGCTATCTCTCACTTCGCGTCTTCCTCTTCACGATCATGATGTCCCGCGTTAATTTTTTTCTGCTTCATTCATGTTTGAATTTTCCTTAAAATTTTAATTTAAACATTTGATTTACCCTCTCTAATTTTTCTTTAAATTGAACCTGAAACTTGTGGCTTGTGCATAGCAAAAGGTGAGCTTTTGAGTATCTCCTTTTTTCACTTTCCAGTGTGTCTAAACTTCTTGAACATGCCTCTACTGGGAATTGATTTAAACAATCCTTGTAATGATTTTGATGTCGTTGATAGTGCAACGTCAGTGATGTAACTGAATTTTTAAAAACTTTGCAGAAATCCAGCAGAATCCAAACGGTGGACATGATGAAGAAGGTGGCGACACACTAACTGAAGGTGCAGTGATCGGTTTTTAATTTTTCCATCATCACATTTTTTTAGCTTGCTAGTATTTTTTGGTTTTTTATATGAATGTGTCATGACTTGTCTTTCTATTAATGGGCTTTCTATCAATTGAATGTTTTTATTCTCTTCATCCTGAGATAGTGAGATATTTTCTGAGTCATTGTCAATACCCAACTCAAATGAGGGACTGTCACACCATTGTTGTGGTGTTCTCATTTTCCTGCGTACAACAAAGGGAAAGAAGATGAAGTGTGCAAGAGGAAAAAGACAAAGAACCTTTTAATATGGATAGTAATTCTGCTAACCTTTTCATTTGCATATCTCGACTCGATGAGAACATGGGAATATGAGTGGTTTCTTGGGAACAAAATAAGCATTGAAAACCAAATTTTAAATTTACTTAAGGGTATTTATGGAAACATGTCATTAAATAGGATAGGTAGTAGTTAATTTTTGCTTATATTTTGGAACATATATTTTGGACTTTTTTTGCTTATATATGAATACAGAGGGAGTATATATATATATATATATATATATATAAAACAAAAGTTTGGTACACGTAAAACATATACAACACCCATACATCCAAAAATACATATGTACATATATCTACGTACAAAAGATCATGGTACGTGCATGGGTGGGTACTTTCTCTTCGGGTCAAACTAAAGTCACTCCTAATGGTCAGGCTTCAAGGGTACTATCTCCTCCTACACTCCCTCGCTGGGTCCTACCCTGCTGAACTGTCCTACATGGGCCAGGAGCCTCTCCAGTCCCTCCTACTTCTCTCGAGCTCGGTGGTACTCCTCCTCTGTCGGCTCATACCCCTGGACAATCCCATAAAATCTCCTAGTCTTCATATCAGTGGAGTCTACCATGTGTGTAGGGGCATCTACCATCATCTCCTCATCATCGGACACTGCAGTCCATCCATCCTCCTGTAGTGCACATTCTCTGGTCCGATGAGTCCCAGCACAGTTTCGGCATCGAGGTGGTACCGAAACAGAAGTGGGAGTACGTAAAATGACTCCTCTGGAAGACTCCTCTCAATACTCTAGAGGTCTGACTGTACTCACCGAAGGTCTCTCTCGCAAGGTCATAAACTCATGCCAGTACATCCTTACAGGAGTCTGAGAACTCTCTAAAGGGAAACAGGTGCTCTCGAAAGGTGTGTGTGAGTCCTCCGCAATTGGGGTCGAGTCAGGGTCTCTACGGTTCACTCTAGGGCGTGAATGTCGGTTGTCTCTCCTCTAGTCCTCCAGGAGGTGCAGTAAGGTAGTGTTCTGCTGCAGAAGCTAGGTGTTTTACTGCAGAACCATCGTGATCATTCCCATGATGGTGTAGTCCACCATCGACTCCATCCTATACTCGTCCTTAGCCCTCCAGAAAGAAGGCCCAGTGCTGTCAGAACCTTGTTCTACTGAAGGCCTATCAGTGAAACGAATGGCCTTCCCTCTGCCATGAGCCATGGATTCTGAAGAAGAAAAAAAAGATGAGATTCATAAGATACAAAGAATATGACATTCTTAAATATCTTATGAAAAATATAAACAATTTATCAATACCCAAGGATATTGATTATTTGCTTATATGACTCTTTACCCCGACTAAATACTAGACAAAGTCATTATCCGACGTGAATATGACTTGACCCGGCCAGTAAAACACCTAAAATACTCCACAATCTGATTATGGACCGAACTGCTCTGATACCATTCAAATGTGACACCCTAGTTATTAAAATTTTATTCTTTAATTACTGAGTGCAACTACCCGATTATCCCGGTTCATTTATAAATCTATCTTTACTTTATTATTTACAATAAAATACTCTAATACCATTAGAATATGTGTTATAGCGAAATAATGGAAAATACTTTATTATAAATATAGTGTACCAGTGTTACCAAGCCTTCCTTAGGCCTATTATACATCTGGCTTACGTGTGTGCAGTGACAAACATGACATATATACACACATATACTGACTCACTGGCCATAACTCACCAACCTATGCTAATGGATAACTCCTTCACAGTAACCGTGCACTGTAAGGTATTCTCCCAGTTGCTAAAGCAATCATCAAGTACATATAAAAAGAGAAAGAGGGGAGATGAGAAGTGATCTAAATACTATTATAGTGAAATATATAGTATAGATACTAATATAGAATAGCACACAAAGCATCCATCTCCAAAGATATTCATATACTGGATCATAGCCTAGACTAAAGATCAAGTCCTAAGGTCCCCTCTAAACCATAATAGCGTTGATTCCCTTTTTCCCACGCAAATCCTAATACTTACTACATGTGTGTGGTTATTCTATCATTAGCAAATCTTCTTTGTTGGCCTCACCAGGCCTACCTATGTTGTCCCTACCTCGCATACCCATGTACGCACAGTGTAGTTTTGAAACCAAGGGTGTAGTTTAAACTTGAAATTAGCATGCTAATTATGATGATAACCAAAGGGTGGGTTCTACCATGCACATATTTTATAGGTAGTACCACAGTGCACGTGTCTTTTCTACCATTGGATCATAAAGTCTTACCAAATCTATCCTAAGCCCACCGCACCATATCTCTCCTCCATCTCTCTCTCTCTCTCTCGAATCTCTCTGCATCGTCTTTCCACTCCTTCAAACCCATCCACCTACACCTTGAAATTCTTCTCCGACCGATGCGCCCCTGCCGTTGTCCAACATTGTGCCTTCGGCCGCCGTTTAAGACAGAGGTGTGCATGGCATCTTCCATCGTTCTCCTCATCTGGCTCCATGCCATTTGTAGATGTGAGGGGATGTTTCCATGGCTTGTTGAGTAAGAATGATCAGATTCAAGGGGAAATGGGGTGTAATTCTTCATATCTAATGGGAACATGGCAGAGAATCAAAAGGGTTCGAAGATGGGTGGGATGAGAAGAAAACCAAACGACAGGAATTTTGATCTCGTGTCCTCCGTATGTTGGTTTGTACCACCAGAGGAGGCCGTGTCGATGGCAGAGAGGGAATAGGAGGGGCGCCGGCTGCGGCCAAAGAGAGCAATGAAAGAGTGACAAGAGAGAAAGGGGGAAATGAGAGAGAAGGGAGAAAAGGCGAAACAGAAAGAAGAAGGGAGAGAGGCAGTGATCAGGTATGGCAAACCTATGATAAGATCTGCGAGCATATTAAATCTTATGGTGCTGAAAACTTGTGCACTGTGGTACTACATATCATACTTGTGCATGGTAGAACCCACCATATGTTGATCCAAACATTGTTTCAAATGATGAACGTATTGTTTTTCTCCTCCTCTAACTTTCCAACTTCATTATTTGTACAAGATTGTTACAATTCCTAAAAAATTTGTCATCTCATGTTTAATTCATTAATGAATTAGTGAATGTTTTGCTTAGGAAATTGCTCTTGTCTAGTATCTATGACACAATGAGCGAGGCTATTATAGCTCTTTAAGTATTCGATCAAATTTGAGCGGACCCTTTTGGTCGCATTGACTTTGGTTGAACACTATTATTTTAGAACCATTATCAGAACTTTAAATCCTTGAATACTCTTTGAAACATTGAAGGATACGTGTTGGCATATTACACTACTATCGGTGGTTGTTGGGACATATTTGAGGCCTTTAAAAACTATTTCTCTTTCTTTTGTTGTTTAAAGGATCATTTTCTAGTGCCTTTTTCCTTTCGCATTTCAAACTTACAGGCTAGAATAGTTCACCAAACCCTTTCCATGAAGAACCTCTGTGGTCCTATACATTATGGTAATCATTATCATTATTATCTTATCAATAATCTTATTAATTAAGTTTGAATGTCGAGGTTGTTACAACTAACACCGTGAAAGAGGGAGTTTAAGTTGTTGAAATTAATCCTTTAACACGATACATGAAATGCTTTTAATCATGAATACTTTATTGCAGAAACCAACTAATCATATAAGCATGATTTCAAATAATCAAGAACTAAGCCATAATCTTGATAACCTTAGAATCCACGACATGCTAGATTATCAAGGATTAGAGGAACACATGGATCTATAGCACATAATCACAAAACAATGACCTAAAAAAGAGACTTCATGAATAGCGGGCAACAGGCACCCATCGACTTTATGGTTTTTCCTCAACCGGGACTCCTTATGCCTTAGTCACTTTTCAGATGGGAAAGAGAGAGCAAGTGCGTGTGTCCTGTATATTGAGGACCATAGCCCACTTATAGCGTGTTAGCCTAATAGAGTATTTGTAACACCCTGGGCCGCCACCCATTTTTGGGCCGTACCACAGTGTGCCCGACCCACTGCCTCTGTGATGCATACCGGGCCCACTAACCCTTCTGCAATGCATACTACAGTGTCCGATTCACTCATAGGACTTCACCACCCCCTTTGGATTTAATCCAAATTAATGGTGTTTTTGCCTTCCCTAGGAATTGAGCCATGTACCTAGGGGTTAAATACAATGATTTTTTATTCCTAGTACCAACCAATCAAAGGAATCAAAAACCATTGTATTTAACCCCTAGGTACATGGCTCGATTCCTAGAGAAGGCAAAAACACCATTAATTTGGATTAAATCCAAAGGGGTGGTGGTGAAGTCCTGTGAGTGAACCGGACATTGTAGTATGCATTGCAGAGGGGTCAGTGGGCCCGGTATGCGTCGCAGAGATAGTGGGTCGGGCACACTATGGTACGGCCTAAAAATGGGTGGCGGCCCAGGGTGTTACAATAAAAGGCGCATTTTATTGTAACACCCCATCTACCTGGTGCATCCTTTGGCCCACCGAAATGCTGAGCATGCTACTCACAGGACTTTATTCCCCCCTTAAGGAATATTTTTGTCTCATGGGAGGTTCGAACCCACACCCAAAGGGATAAAGGTAATGGAAAGCACCTCCCTATCACCGCTAGACCAATTGGTCAAGTGGTAGTGGGAGATGCTTCCCGAGGGTCTATATCCCTTTGGATGCGGGTTCGAGTCTCCTTAGCTCAATTGGTTGGTATTAGAAATCAAAAACCATTGTATTTAACCCCTAGGTACATGGCTCGATTCCTAGGGAAGGCAAAAACACCATTAATTTGGATTAAATCCAAAGGGGGTGGTGAAGTCTTGTGAGTGAACCGGACACTGTAGTATGCATTGCAGAGGGGTCAGCGGGCCCCGTATGCGTCGCAGAGGCAGTGGGTCGGACACATTGTGGTACGGCCCAAAAATGGGTGGCAGCCCAGGGTGTTACATAAAAGGCTCAATTGGTTGGTACTAGGAATCAAAAACCATTGTATTTAACTCCTAGGTACATGGCTCGATTCCTAGGGAAGGCAAAAACACCATTAATTTGGATTAAATCCAAAGGGGGGTGGTGAAACTTGTTAGGCAAAATCGCAAGTGTACGATTTCGTCGTTAAGTAATAAAAGATCGTATCCACAGGGATTGTGACCAATTCTTAACTATACCAACGATGTACTATTCGAACTATCCGACGAAAACAAGTAGTGTTTGAATTGTGTAATTCGTGTTCAACAATAAAATAATGACTAACAAAAAAATTGATTTAAATATTAAGAAGAATAGAGTGGCTAGGGTTCGAATCCCTTTGTCTCACCCTTTACGCTCTTGAATCATATTCCAATGCAAGTAATGATCACGTATTTGAAGTTCGAATCCTCTAAATTAGATTAACGAAAATTCCTTTCCTCTTAATCCCTTTAATTCAACTAATAAGCCCTAATCCCTTAGGTTCCAATTAATTAAATCAAGCAATAAGGATAAGGATTCATACAAACTCATACCAAAGAGAATTATATCCCTATAACCCTATAGATATGTCAAAATATCCCAAAGCAAGTTTAAAACTTCAACTTTCCAATTGATGTTAAACCCTAGTTCAACCCCATGGTGATCAAGCATAGAATCGCATTAAGAAAAGTGATAATTGATCAAATGACATACATCAAACGTGCATTGAAAATTCTGAATTCAATTACATAAAAGGATCCAAAAAGTTCATCTTACCCTAGTACAAAAGAATTAGTTCCTCATGGAAGAGAAAGAACCAAGCATTTGAGATGTAGAAGCAGCAATAGACTCCATTGATTCCTCAACTTTGCCTAGAATCCTTGTTCTTGATTCAAACTCACAAGAGGCCAACAACCAGTAGTCAGTCCCTAGGTCAATATTTCCTCTATCTATATATAGTTCTGGACCAAAAGGGTTGAAAAACATCTCAAAATTAAGTCAAAACGCCGCAAAAATAAAAAGTCCGCCGAGATGCAAAGACGTGGAGCCTGGCACGGCCTGGCCGTGCTGCTTTTAAAGCACAAAAACGCAGATGAGCAACCGACACGAGCGTGGGGACGGACACAACAGGCCGTGTTGCTCTCTGGAAGCGTATTGGCCGTGTTGGATAACACGGCCTGGCCGTGTTATTCACTGACTTCTAATTCTTGATTTTCTTCGCGTCCACTAAGGCACGGCCGTGGCATCAACACGGGCAGGCCGTGTTTTCCTCTAATCTTGCCATATTTTGTGATTTTGGCCTCCGAGTTGGTTGCAACATCCGTCTAAATGATCTAGCTCCGCTTTCCTAGGCCAATAACCTTCTTTTCTGCACAATTGAACTCAAACCAAGTGCATTATCTAAATCAAGCAAAAATGCATGAGAACTGTGGGTAAAAACCACTACAATGCCTACTATGCAATGCAAAACTAACAACAAACTATATGCTATTATGAACGCATCAAATTACCCCAAGCTTAGAATCTTGCTTGTCCTCAAGCAATTGCAGTGGCCAAAGATAAGCAAAGAAACAAGAGACACAACAAATAATGAACCCGAGATAATAGCACATTCAAGCAATAGGCTAAAGGCTAGAACAGACAATAGGGACAACCAAAATCAAGTTCAATTAGAGAATCAGGCGCTCTGGAATCATGTCTCCCACTGATAGGGCACTCTCCTCACAACTCTCCAAGTGTTTAAAGGTTATGACAAATCGCTCCAATCCATCCATGAAAGTGTTCTACCATAAGCTTGACTATTAACCAAATCTCAGCATACAATTCATGAAAACACACAAGAATCAAAAGGTCTTTCAAAAGGTTGTAACGTGGCCATGGGATTTTTCTTGCACGGTGGGATAAAAACAAGAAAGGGGGAACACAAGGGCTAAAATAGTAGACAAAGAAAACAACCCTTTTAAAGCAGCATAAGCGGAACAATTTATTCTCCCTTTCGTTTTCAACACCTTTTTACTTTGCTCCTCTTCTGTTATTTTATTTTATATATATATTTATATTTTTTTTATTATTATTTTTTTTGTTTCCTACCCCATTTGAGTTACTGGGAAGGAATTGAATAACAGAAGAGGTCCCAAATGTCAAGCACTGCATAATTTACACAAGATTCACAACTAATTGCTCCCTTACACATACTTTAAAAGGTACTCTAACATTTAGCAATTATCTGGGTACCAAGAAAATTAATTTCATTTCAGGCTCAAAAGGGGCAACTAGAGGAAGTTTTCATTCAACAAATAGAGGCTTGAAACATGCCTAAATTGCCTAAATCATATTCAAGTGTGTTGACAAAAATTTTCAAGTTTTGAAACGGTTTCAAGTCAAGTTCTAGAGAGCACAATCAGGATGGACACACTCATACAAGGAAAAGGGGGGCATATAAACATGATAAAGTAAAAGCCCCAATATTAAGCTCAAGTCTCACATTTAGAAGTTAAATTCAGTGAAAGACATCAAATCAGAGTGCCACATGCTAATTCTCAACTTATCCAAAGATTATCCCTATGTACATTAAAAATATTGCCTTGAAGCCTATCACAAGAGAAAATAATTGGGTTCCAAATCATGCAATCTCAAATTTCAAAAAGATTGTAGCACACATGCCAAAACACAAGAGGATAGCGTACAATTGGGGGGGTAAAATGATGCGGTAAAATGATGCGAACAACACAACAATTAAAACAAATATGCAAACATTAAACTAAAAATGCAAAACTAAATGCAAAACTAAATGCAAAAATTTAAATGCCCTACCCCAAGCTTAAGAATTTACATTGTCCCCAATGTAAAAATTTAAGTTGAAGCAGGGATGAGGAAGAAAGAACTCACCGAAAAACTTGGGTTGCCTCCCAAGAAGCGCTTCTTTAACGTCATTAGCTTGACGCTTGAAGGAGTCGATCAAGGCTCCTTAAAGGAGGAAAAGAAGATTGAGGCACCACCTTCCTTGGGAAGATGCACACCCATAGTCCTGAGTGCTTGCATGGAAATCATTTCCCTTTTTCGCATTGGTCTCCTTTTTCTCCTCTTGAATTTATGTGAGTGGACATTGTCATCCCTCGCCTGTTTGGTGCGCTTTTCATAAGAATGAGTAGGTTCTACATGTGCCTTCTTTGGAATTTTGCAATTTGGGAATTGTTTCCCATGGCCCATATGCAAACTACTCTTTCCTTTTCTTCCTTTTTTCTGCACTAAAAATTTCTCCATCCCATCATCCAGCTCTTCAGACATCTCCTCAATAGAATTCAGTGTCACCTTCTCTAAGGGTTTGGAAGGTCGGTCTTGATCAAGATTCTCTCCAACCGGCTGCCCAACCACATCAATTCTAGAGCCCTTTTCGCTGTCACCGGGATGCCTCATAGCCTCAAACACATTGAAAGTCTCTTTCTCATCTTGGAATCTCAAAATTAATTTACCTTGTTGGACATCAATCAAGGCTCTCCCTGTAGCTAGGAAAGGTCTTCCAAGAAGAAGAGGGACCTCCTTGTCTTCCTCCATGTCAAGGATCGCAAAGTCTGTAGGAAAAGGAATTTGCCAACCCTTACCAATACATCCTCCAAGATTCCATAGGGGTATTTCACCGATCTATCTGCCAGTTGCAAAGACATCTTGGTAGGCTTGACTTCACCTCCTCCCAGCCGTTTCAACATAGAGAGGGGCATCAGATTAATGCTAGCTCCTAAATCACAGAGAGCCTTTCCAATGTGCAAATTCCCAATAGTGCAAGGAATTGTAAAGCTTCCCGGATCCTTCATCTTTGGAGGAAGCTTCCTTTGGATAATGGCACTACACTCTTCAGTCAAGGCTACCGTCTCATCCTCCTTGAACCTTCTCTTTTTGGTCAACAACTCCTTCATAAATTTTGCATATGTGGGCATTTGCTCAAGAGCTTCTGCAAAAGGAATGTTGATTTGGAGACGCTTGAAAACATCCATGAACTTAGAGAATTGTTCATCCTTCTCCTTTTTCTTGCTCACAGGAGGATATGGCAGCTTCTTATATGGAGGAACAACTCTGGGCTTCTCTTGTACTTGCAGTTTGTCAGGAATAACCCTGGTCTTCCTCACCTTCTTTTTTTTTTCTTTTTCAATATTTACTCTACTCTCATTTTCAACTCCACCTTTTTCTTTTTCAACTTCTTTTTCTACTTCCACTCTCTCTTTTTCAACTCCATCCACTTCACTTTTTTCGCTCTTTTTCTTTCTCTCTACGTCAGACAACAACTTTCCACTTCTCAAAAAAACAGCACTACAATTTTCATTCTTAGGGTTGTCAACTGTGCTAGCAGAAAACTTACCTTTCGATTGCTCCGCTAGTTGCTTTGAGAGTTGCCCAATTTGGTTCTCCAGATTTTTGATAGAAGCCTCCTGGTTTTTGAAATAGGACTCATGATTCTGGAAGTTGGATTGTGTCATCTTCATAAACTGAATAAGAGCTTCTTCTACTTGATTTGGCCTCTCTTGCTTTTGCGGTTGTGGAGGGTTGCTGGATGATGGGTTATCTTGCTGCTTCCAAGAGAAGTTGGGATGATTCTTCCACCCTGGATTATAGGTTTTAGAATATGGATTCCCTCCTTACCTTTGAAAATCACCCATGTAATTAGCTTGCTCCTTGGAGTTTCCTAATGTATCACACCTTCCATTCTCATGAGGCCCTTGACAAAAGTCACATCTCAAGTTTTGATTCACCTGATTCACTTGAGCAGAGGAAGAGGTTCCCACTTTCAGTGCCTTCAACTCCTTTGTGATAGCCTCCAATTGTTGAGAGACTAACTTATTTTGAGCCAAGAGTGCATCTTGCGTTTCTAGCTCAAGGACTCCTCTTTTTGCCAATGTTCCTCTATCATTCTGACACAACTGCTCGTTGGAAGCCATTTGCTCCACTAAGGTTCTTGCTTCTGCAGCTGTCTTGTTGTTGATTGTACCTCCAGCTGAGGCATCCAATATCATCCTGGTGTTTGGTCTCAAACCATTACAGAACATTTGCATTTGGTTGAAATCGTCATATCCATGTCCTGGACACCTCTTTAGAAGGAGCTTGAATCTTTCCCATGCCTCATACAAGTTCTCACTTTGGTTCTGTTGGAAGCCATGAATCTCACCTCTTCTTTTGATGAATTTGGAGGGTGGAAAAAAATTTGTCATGAATTTCTCCTCCAAATCATCCCAAGTTGCAATGCTTCCTGTAGGCAAGGTGTCAAGCCAATCTCTTGCTCTTTCCCGCAGGGTCCAAGGGAAAAGCCTCAATTTCTTGCTTCCTCGATCACTCCCGGCCCCAAAGGTGTCACAGATTTCATAGAAGCTCACCAGGTGTTGATTTGGGTCATCAATTTCATTCCCCGCGAATTGGCTTTGCTTGAGAGTGTTTAACAAAGCCGGCTTGATTTCAAAATTGGCATTTGCCTCAACCTGTTGGTAGGCATTGACAGTCCTTGTATGGTTGTTTCGTCTCCCAAAATCACCAAAAGTACGTGGTTGGTCCCCCATGACTTCTTGAGTGGTGACTTGAGAAGTAGATGCGGAGGATTGTTTTTGTTGCTGTTTTGCCTCTTTTGTCTTCTTCCTTAATGCCCTTGCTGTCTTTTCAATTTCTGGGTCAAACAACAGTTCACCTGTTTGTTTACCTCGCATGCACAAAACTCAGGCAACAGGTAAGTAGCAAAGCAACAGTTAATGTAATTTTTTTTTTCAGAAAATAAATAAAAGAAATAGTTCAAAAAGGTACTCGTTTGCCTTGTTAAAAATTAATTCAACAATCCCCGGCAGCGGCGCCAAAAACTTGTTAGGCAAAATCGCAAGTGTACGATTTCGTCGTTAAGTAATAAAAGATCGTATCCACAGGGATTGTGACCAATTCTTAACTATACCAACGATGTACTATTCGAACTATCCGACGAAAACAAGTAGTGTTTGAATTGTGTAATTCGTGTTCAACAATAAAATAATGACTAACAAAAAAATTGATTTAAATATTAAGAAGAATAGAGTGGCTAGGGTTCGAATCCCTTTGCCTCACCCTTTACGCTCTTGAATCATATTCCAATGCAAGTAATGATCACGTATTTGAAGTTCGAATCCTCTAAATTAGATTAACGAAAATTCCTTTCCTCTTAATCCCTTTAATTCAACTAATAAGCCCTAATCCCTTAGGTTCCAATTAATTAAATCAAGCAATAAGGATAAGGATTCATACAAACTCATACCAAAGAGAATTATATCCCTATAACCCTATAGATATGTCAAAATATCCCAAAGCAAGTTTAAAACTTCAACTTTCCAATTGATGTTAAACCCTAGTTCAACCCCATGGTGATCAAGCATAGAATCGCATTAAGAAAAGTGATAATTGATCAAATGACATACATCAAACGTGCATTGAAAATTCTGAATTCAATTACATAAAAGGATCCACAAAGTTCATCTTACCCTAGTACAAAGGAATTAGTTCCTCATGGAAGAGAAAGAACCAAGCATTTGAGATGTAGAAGCAGCAATAGACTCCATTGATTCCTCAACTTTGCCTAGAATCCTTGTTCTTGATTCAAACTCACAAGAGGCCAACAACCAGTAGTCAGTCCCTAGGTCAATATTTCCTCTATCTATATATAGTTCTGGACCAAAAGGGTTGAAAAACATCTCAAAATTAAGTCAAAACGCGCAAAAATAAAAGTCTGGCCGAGACGCAGCACGGCCGTGGAGCCTGGCACGGCCTGGCCGTGCTGCTTTTAAAGCACAAAAACGCAGATGAGCAGCCCGACACGGGCGTGGGGACGGACACGGCCAGGCCGTGTTGCTCTCTGGAAGCAGAAGCACGGCCGTGTTGGATAACACGGCCTGGCCGTGTTATTCACTGACTTCTAATTCTTGATTTTCTTCACGTCCACTAAGGCACGGCCGTGGCATCAACACGGGCAGGCCGTGTTTTCCTCTGATCTTGCCATATTTTGTGATTTTGGCCTCCGAGTTGGTTGCAACATCCGCCTAAATGATCTAGCTCCGCTTTCCTAGGCCAATAACCTTCTTTTCTGCACAATTGAACTCAAACCAAGTGCATTATCTAAATCAAGCAAAAATGCATGAGAACTATGGGTAAAAACCACTACAATGCCTACTATGCAATGCAAAACTAACAACAAACTATATGCTATTATGAACGCATCAGTGAAGTCCTGTGAGTGCTCCGGACGCTGTGGTATGGGCCGTTGCTGTGGGCTAGTGGCCCAGTCTAATAGGGCTGGGGCTGCGTTGCACAGTATTGGTACCAGCTGTGGTGGGTCATATGTCACAATAAAAGTGGTCTAGTGATAGTGGGAGATGCTTCCCGAGGGTCTATATCCCTTTGGATGCGGGTTCGAGTCTCCCATGGGGCAAAAACAGGATTTAAGGGAATCCTTAAGTCCTGTGAGTGCTCCGGACGCTGCGGTGTGCGCCGTTGTTGTGGGCCAGTAGCGCAGTCTAATAGAGCTAGGGCTGCGTTGCACAGTATTGGTACCAGCTGTGGTGGGTCGGATGTCACAGTATTCATTATTCCCTAATGGGTCAACACTGAAGTCCTCTCATATAAAGCCCATATCAACTTTATCTATTTAATTAGAAGTCTAATGAGCTTACTAATATTTTGATCACATGAAATAAAGCTCCTTAGCGATAAATAACTAATATAGTTAATTATGATATTAGCCTACATTATGCCATTGGAATAAAATATTCCAACATAAGTATCTTATTTGTGTGGATGTTGGCAGATGTATAACTACATGCTTGTGACTTAGCAAAGAGAGTTGTGACCTCCTATCTCGTTGATTGTTCAGGGATAAATTAATTATCTTTGAAAAATGGTGATGAATTTCACAATTTGGTAGAAAATGTAACACCCCAATTTTTCATTATTAGATTTTAATTTAGTAAATGATTTGATTAATATGTGTTTTTGATTGTTTACGAGTATTTTGGAGCTGAAATAGCTTTGGAAGAGTATTGAGAGGCCTTGGGAATGTTAAGAAGCCATTTTCTAACATTGTGGCTCTCTTTGAATCGATTCACAGGTGATGAGTGCCAAAGTAGTGTGATTTTTAAGGGTTTTTAGGTGTGAATAATATCCCTTTTTAAGTGTTTTTATATGTGATTCACTCTTTTTACCTTTGATTTTGTATAAAAGTGAGAAAAAACTACTTTGGAAGCACTTTTGGTGGACACTTTGGACAAATTCTGGGCATTTTCAAGTGAAATTCAGAGATTATGGGTGTTACATACGCCCTTACATAGTTGGTGTATGCCCCTACTACTTTTAAGCACGTTCTAGCGCCGAAAAATACGGTCTGACCGAGCTCAGTACAACCTAACACAAGTCAACACGGTTGTACATGATAGCAAGCATGGCTTAACGCCGAATCTGAGGTCAGCACGACCGTACATAGTTCAACACGGCCGTACATAAACACGGAGCTGGCAAACTTTAAGTGAAGTACGACCGTACATATTGACAGAAAGGTTAAATCCATACGCGTGCTTTATAAAAACCAGTGGAAACCCTTCAAAAGAGGCTGACACAGATCTATGACTTTTGGTGTGCGTTTTGTAAGGACTTGGAGAGCCGTCAGAAGCAAAGAGAGAACGAGAACGAAGTGTTGTTGCCATTTCGAAAGGGCATCACGGTTTTATTTATTTATTTCTCTTATGGATTTTAAGATGTTTTTAGCTTATTCAA
Source organism: Calophaca sinica (assembly GCA_037113605.1). Classification (NCBI taxonomy): domain Eukaryota; kingdom Viridiplantae; phylum Streptophyta; class Magnoliopsida; order Fabales; family Fabaceae; genus Calophaca; species Calophaca sinica. Next base: position 93,401,995 of record CM073732.1, on the reverse strand, counting down.
TTCCTGTTTTGAATATAAGCAGCTAAGCCCATCACTTGTGCGCTTGTTAAGGACTTGGAGAGCCGTCAGGAGCAAAGAGAGAACGAGAATGAAGTGTTATATCCATTCCGAAAGGGTATCACAGTTTAGTTTATTTATTTCTCTTATGGATTTTAAGATGTTTTTAGCTTATTCAATTCCTGTTTTGAACATGAGTAGCTAAACATATCAATAGGGTGATGGGGGGTCTTTTGCCTATGGATTTATTTATTTTCAATTTATGATATGCATGTTTCATTGTTCCTATGATTGAATTGTTCTGATTATGTTCAATTAAATAAGGCTTGATCAATCTTAGGATAGTTGATTTAATTGTTGGCGACCCAACAACTATTAGTTAACGGAACTATAGGAATAATTTGATTCGCTAATTACGCTGGACCAAAGGTAATTGCTTATTTTCAACCAGTTATTAAATTAACAAACCCCTTTTACTTAATGTTTTTGTTGGCCTTTTATCTTGCATGACCATTGGGAGTAAACACAGCAGAAAGACTATTAACATTACATGACCATTAGGTGCTAATAATATTAGAGAAGGTGGTTGACAATCAAAATAGGAAAAGGATACATGTATTGAGTAGTTGAATAATAATGGCTTAAGTAAACCCGGTTGCCCTAGGCTTTCATAACCGAATCTCTTTCTCTTACTTTTGTGTTTTCTCATGACAATCTTTACTTTTTGTTTTCGAACCGTGCTCAAACCAACTTTCACAACCAATTCGATTTGTCTAAATAGTGAAAGAAATTCAGTAGTTTGGTAATTGTTAACGCTCCCTATGGCACTACAGCATTTTTGACTTTAGCCCACGCTAAACTTGTCCACGGCTAAAAAACTGCGGCCTAAAACTGAATAGACAACGGTTTTATAGGCGTTGGTAAGAATGTACAAATTTCATCCGTCTTTTTGTATTTTGAACTTACAACCGTTGCCTCTTTTTTATCTAGCAACGTTTTAAAAAATGTGGGCATGTATAGGCCACGGTTATGAAAATGTTGCCGCTTGAGGCCACACTTATTAAGTCGTGGCCTACATGATATTACACACAACCGTGGGTTAAAGCTGAGCAGGACTTTATTATCAAAAAAAAAAATCACCAAGCGCGCGAGACTCGAAATGAAAACAGAGTGGGACTCTAATCTAAACCTAAACCTAAACAGGCTGACCTCTAATCTCGACTACAACATTTTTGACTTTAAGCCACGCTGAAGTCATCCACGGCTAAAAAACCGTGGCTTTAACTAGAATATGCAACGTTTTTTTACGTGTTGCCAAATATAAGTGCGTTTCCTCACATCATGCCACAACTTTTTTTAGAAATGTTGCCTATTCGTAATAGACAATGAGGGGTTAAATCGTTGACAAATTATAGACCACGGTTTTTAAACCGTTGATATACAGACCACACTTATTTAACCGTGGCCTTTAAAAGTTTAACAGGCAACAGACAAAAACCGTGGGATAAAAATAAAGACCACACTTATTTAAACGTTAAAAACCATGGACTAAAAGATTTTGGCGTTTCATTTACCATCTGTGTAGGCAACACTAAAAAGTCGTGGGCTAAAGGTTAAAAAAAAAAAATCCTGCGGCCCAACTTGATCAGCGCGCGCAGCAACACTTAAAAAAAATTAGTCTAAAAAATTAACAGAGCGCACAGCAACCCTTCCGTAACCTAGCGAGTAGCAACTCTCCCAAATGCTGTAAACAGAGCGCATCTTCCGCCGTCCCTACGCACGTCTTCCGTCGTCCCTGCGCACGTCTTCCAGTGACCATCGTGACTCCACAATGCCCTGGACCCACCACCACCGTGACCAACACACATCATTCCGAAGCCCCTCAACCATTGCAAATAGCTGCCTGAATTGGGGATTTAGGTTTTTGGTTGCCCTAATCTTGTCCCATTGTATGTGAATCGTCTAAGCTTTTTCAAATTTCTTTTGGCATTCAAAACAAAATGATTATTTTAGTGGAGTGTGTGTGTCTTAAACGCCTATTTGTGTGTTATTTATTAGGGTGTTGTCGAAACTTTGAACCAAAAATTCTCCATTTGAAATCCATTGCCAGGTATTCTCTTGTTTGTTTTCTGCTCCAAAAACTTCGAATGTTCTGTGTAGGGGCAAATTATAGTTTCAACCTTTTTTATTTATTATTCATTTGATGTCTTGCAGTTTGGATACCAAGTGTGTGATAAATGTTCTGATTCAAATATCAACATTACAGCGTACTCATCACTGTTAACACTCTTTATGATTTGGCCTTTCCTTCTGTTTTTGGAAACAGGATATGAAAGGTTTTTATGCTTACTTAGTTTTGTCATTGTTTTAGTTCTAGAGAGTAGAGAGAACTTGTATGTGCAAAATATGTTGTGTTGTTCATACTTCATAGCCAAAAAATAAGAGATATCAAACAGAAAAATGCTATGTTCACACGGTGTAAGAATGGGGAAAGCAAAACTAGGGTATAGGACAGTAACATCAATATAGTATAATAGGAATATAGGAGCAGGACTTTCCTTTTGCTACGTAGACTTCAAATTGACTTTGGGGAATAGAATTAAGAATCTGATTCTTATACAAAATATAGTTTTTTTTTGTTTTACTCCTAAGAGAGTTGTTTCTTTCTACCATGATTATCTTCATCTTTACCTTTTGGGTTTTTATCTAATTTTATCCTGTATTGGAAAAGTGATATCTATCGTTTCCTAATAAAATCTATGATGCTTGTACTCACCCAAAAAATAATCCTAATTCTGTTATTATCACCTTGAATTTAATATCCTGTTTCTATATTTTGGATATTTTCTTGCTGTATTTGATCTACTTATGAAGTTCACTCCTTATATGTTTGTTTATGTATGAAACTGCTCAATTTTTCTTATAAAATTTTATTTCTGAAACAGTGTCAAGTTAGTTCATTAGTGCCTATTTGACAGCAGTCATCTTTTGCTTTTTCTTTTAATCCAAGGACATGTTTTTAGTATCAACCTAGAAGTTCGTTTGCCATTGTCTCCCCAAGTGAGCAACAAAAGTTCAGAAAGCTATTTTTTGTAGAAGATGATGCAGGTGTATCCTCTTCACTAGACAGTGGTGCCATTGAATCTTTATCATGTAATCAGTAAATTAAGGCATTTTATTCACTTCTAAAATGATTTTGTCTGTTTTGGAAACATATTGATATTGTGCTTCATTTTTTTTAGATTCTGCAATAGTTATTTTTTTACAAACGTTTTCTGCAATTGAAGGCTTTGTTAGAGGAAGGTCTTGTAACATCAGACTTGATTATCAAATTTTGCTAAAATTTTCCCTTAAAAATTCTATCAATTGACAACTTTCTGGTTACAGATATTTGGGACTTTTACTTTCTTTTATGAAGAAGAAGTTGTCCCTCCCTTGTGGATTTTTGCATAAATAAGCTGCGTGAGGTGCATGTTTTCTTTGCCTTAATTATGACTCTTTGGTTGTTTTGCACATTGATGCTCGATAGCCAATATTATATAGCTGTCTTTAATGGCAGGAGAAGCCATCAAAGGGTGGGTGCCTCAAAAGTCAGGCTTTTTTGAAAAATGTGGCATCGGATGCAGGACAAAAACGAGGTGTAGCTTTTATTGGGCTAGATAGATTCGTGGCTTGGCATGGACTATTGTTTTTTACGGACTAGTTGCTCAAAGTGCAAGGTGTGCCTCTTCCCAAGTGCATATATTAATCACCTTCAACCTTGAGTCTGAAAGCTTGTGAGGTTTTAAACCAGTCCAGTACATAGTGTAAGTAATGACCATACTCGTTACAATGTATATGTACCATATCTATATGGAGGAGCTATTCAATCTATTTATTCCTTCATTGAATTGGTTTTAGTGCCAAGTATCAGTTACATTTTTTTTGATAACTAAGTATCAGTTACATCGAAAGAATTGTCACACGTTTTAGAATATTAAGTTAAATATTTTGGTCTCATATGCTACTAGTAAAGAATAAGGTAGCTTTTGGGTAAGCGTAAAAGGAGACAGAAATACTTGATGACCTTGGTTTGCATAACTTGATTTCTTTTATAGAGATAACTCGATTTCTTTTATTGTATTGGTTTTCACAGGTTAAGCCTCCCAGTAGCTTCACTATAGAAGACGCTGAATTCCTGACAAATCGCATCCAAAATAGTGGAATGGAAGTTGTTGAGGTAATGTGAAATAAATATATCACCTAAATGTGAAATAAATCTGATCAGTTATTGTGAGATGGAATATTAGAAATGTTTGTGACATGGTGTTTGTGGATAATTGCTATAGGTGGATTTAACATGCTCTGGTGGTACTTTTTCTAGAGCTGTTGTTCAGGTGGTGCATCTACTGGGATTTAACATCTCCTTACTAAAGCTTATTTGAGTTTTCTGCTACTTTTGTGATAATGAACAGAGGAGACAGCCATTGACCCAATGGTTCAACAACTTGATGGAATTGTTAACGAATGGGGTTGGTGCAAGCAAAAGGTGTTTAGAATCTATCATTTTTAACTTATGTAATTAAATTATTATTAAAGAAAATGAATGATTCAATAGGACTGACCTTTGCCTTATGTTTTTTCTGTGTGAAGGCTTGCTGCAATGATGGTATGGTAATATATATGAATGCCTCAACCTTGGTGTAGTTTCTAGTAAGATTCGGTTTATAGTACTTAGTAATCAGTAAACTAGTTAATAATTTAACTGTTTCTTTGTTGTGGTTTTGAATCTAAGCAAATTAGTAGCTTATGGTTTAGCTTGGATTTTGGAAATGCAATTACTAATTAAGTAGCCTCCATTTGCGGTGGTATCTATCTCCATATATTTGCACTCCATCTATACATGTTAAGCCTCTCTATTTGCTAGTGAAAGTTGCTGATCTGACTTTTTGAGTGATCCATTCATATTAACTTGTTTTTATATGCGCAGTCTATACACGAAGATCATCCTGATGAAGATCATCCTGAAGATGAATGAAGTTAATTCGTGGAAGATTTAGATGTTTTTAGACTTATGATGACAAGATGTAATTATGTACTGGTGTTTTATGATTGCGTGGTAGTGTTATAATATTTTGATATACTTAGACAAAGTTTTTAACCTTTGCTACTTGTATTAAGACTTGGTTATATTAAACTCTTGTTTATTATTAAATAGCTATAAAAAATTTAATGGTTTAGTTGTTTTAAATGATAGTAATTAATTATCTATATGGTTTATTCACATTTATAATTTACCGTATTTATTTAATTATGCGTTGAAATTATTTTATTGAAAATGAGTCGTGGCTAAAAAAGTATAATCGTGGCTTAAAATATAGGCAATGCTAGTATAACCGTGGCTTAAAATATAGGCAACGTTTATGTCACTGTGGTCTAAAACAAGACCGTAAAACCGCGGCTAAAACAGTCTAAAACCGTGGCATGTTCTTGAAGTTGGCAACGTTTGCATATGTGTGGCCTAAAGGTATAGGCCACGGTTAAAATTTTGTTGCCCAAAAGATGAGACAACGCTAGTATAACCGTGGCTTAAAGTATAGGCAACGCCTTGTGTCATCGTCTAAAACAAGACCGTAAAACCGTGGCTGAAATCGGCATAAAACCGTGGCCTGTTCTTGTGTTATAGGCAACGGTTATCTTTGTAGCGTGGGCGAAAACAAAAAATCGTGGCGTAAAGGAATAGGCAACGGCCGCATACTCCACGCCTACAAAACCGTGGCCAAACCGTTGTCTAAAGTTTAGGCCACAGTTTTTTCATTTCTGGCCACGGTTTTTTGTTGTTGCCTAAACTGATTTTTGCTGTAGTGTGGGTTCGATACTCGAAGTCCTAAATACTCCACTTTATTACTTTTGCGATAGGGTGCACTTGTCCTTAAGTGTCGAATTGAGCAACAACAGGCTGCTTGAATCTATTCACAATAGCTTGCAGATTGTGTCAATAGTGTTTTTATTTAATTCTGTGATTTATGCCCAATTAATGGGAGGCACAACTGCTCTCTTCTCTCCTAACTTGACCCTATGCGCCCCACTTTCTCCTAACTCACTTTCAATTTCTAAAACTCCCCTCCATCTCTCTAAGAGATCTCCCTATCTTGTTCTGCATTCTCGCTAAATATTGACATTTTTCCCACATGATTTCTCTCGCATTCTTCATCATCGTTGCATCCCTATTATTGTTTTCTTCATTATAAACCATTGTAATCAACTCCATTTTTTTTTTTGGGTTTATAATGAATTGAGTTGTTATTAAGCCCTATTCTCTGTTGTTGTTGAGGATTGGTGATAGGAATCTTGGAAGAGGAAGCAACAAGATCAATTCCCAATCTCTCTATTGGGAAAAATCTATCTAAGGTAAGGGAAAAAATTTCATGAGTATTGGAGTGGATTAAGATGATGAGGGTTGGCCCTAGATTTCGTTGTTTGTGTAATTGTGAAGATATATGTCGTTTAATAACCTGATGGATGATAATTAGATGAATGAATGCAATGTGATAAGTATTGAATTGATGTCATATTGATTTTTAGGGTTACTCAAAATATTCGACTACAAGGATTTATTCAAATTTATGTTCATAACCATTTTTTAAGAGTAATGTTATTCCAACATCACTTTTTCCTACACCGTATACAACACCGTATTTCCGTACGGTTCGTACGGTATGGACTTGTACGGATCCGTACGGTATTTTTTTTTATAGGAACAGATTTTTTTAAGTGGTTAACAGAAGTTATGTAAGTGGTTAATACGAGTTGTGTAAGTGGTTAACACTGCATCTCACTTCAAAGTAGTGTTAACCACTTACACGACGCGTATTAACCACTTACATAACTTGTGTTAACCACTTACAAAAAGCCTGTTAACCACTTCAAAATATATCAGATCTCACTTCAAACTTGTGTTAACCACTTACACAACTCAGATTAACCACTTGCATAACTTCAGGTTAACCACTTACAGAAAGTCATTAACCACTTCAAAATATAATCAGATCTCACTTCAAACTCGTGTTAACCACTTACACAACTCGTATTAACCACTGCATAACTTCTATTAACCACTTAAAAATCAGGTATTAATATTAGTGATCAAGTAACCACTTACACAACTCGTGTTAATCACTTACATAACTTCTATTAACCACTTAAAAAAATCTATTCCCGTAAAAAAACACCGCTGATTCTCAGATTTGATCCATACAAATCAGACTGCATTTTGACCGCATTTAAAATACGGTATTATATATAGTGTAGAAAAAAGTGATGTTGGAATAACATTACTCTTTTTTAAACATCTTTTAGACATGGATATAAACCAAACCCATTTTATTTTTAAAGGCAGTAGTAACCTGTTGAATACTAGCATATCCAAGATCCAACTGTTAAGCCCATTTCTTCACTCCTCGGTTCTCCATCTCCGTCTCAGAGACTCAAGACTGATTCTCCATCTTCATCTTACTGATTCTCTCCTTGAATACCAGAAAACCAAGAACCCTAACCCCCAATTGTAAACCCCAACCCCCAAATCGATGCTCGTACATGCGAAATCACTCTTCAAATTTCACGTAATCAACCGAATCGCTGCTCGTGGACGCCAAATCGCAACTATCTGAAGTGAAAGAAGCTGAAGTTCCACGCCGATACCGTAATCAACCGAATCGATGCTCGTACATGCGAAAAGAAGCTGAAGTTCAACGCCGATATCTGTCGAAGCTTGTATCTGAGGTATTCCATCGTCTCCTCTTCTCTCATCATCTAATCAGTTCGTGGATTTGGTTCATTTTTCTCCAATATGAACTCTGTTACTGAGCCTGTGTTTTTCTATTGTTTTTTCTTCATAATTTTCTACTGATTGACTATGCGTGATTGCTTTTAATTGTGGGTTTTCCCTTGTTTGTTCATTCATTCATTCAATTTACTTGGTTTTTTATTTTTTATTTTTATTAATTATTAGGGAACTGGGTTTCAAGCCCAAGTGTTCAATATTTATAACTCTTGAGTTTTGCATGTTGTTGTTGGTTACTTGCTTTATTCTATCTATCACACTTGGGAGACAATTGTGATTAGCTGGATGAGGAATGAAATTTAAGTATTTGTTTGACACATTAAACCAAAGAGTTAATTACAATTTCAAAAGGGTATCAGTTGCAATGTAGGAATGTACCAGTATAATGTAGTTAAATGGCCCCAAGCAGACAATGCATATGTTTTATTGAATGTTTTCTTATTTGTCTCTGAGGTGCAGTGTAAGATTTGGCTCTGATTTAACTTTTGCATTTGCACATGGTAATTTTTGTTACTGGTGTTAAGAACTCTGACTTAGCTGAGGTTATTTTATGATTCTTCATTTATTTTATGATATCTTAGATTGCAATCTATATATGATATCTATTTCTGTATTACTTCAATGTATGCAAGTAGTTCATCTATTTGTTGCATGTGACTATAACTTGGTTAGTTTTATGCTGATTTTTGTCGATGCTCTTCTGCTTTTATATTGAGTTTTTGACAAACACTGCAGATAATCAGTTATATCTGACTATAACTTGGTTAGTTATATTGCTTTTATATTGTTCATTATATGATTGATGAAGGGTGGGAACTGGGATAATGAAGGATTCATTAGAAGGAAAAGGGAGTAGTTATAAACAGTTGATGAAACAATCAAGGCAGTGGAGTTACGTGTGCATGCATTTTATCATAATCTCAACTGTTAATTTTCTAATAAACGGTTAAAACTCTTCATTTTCTGCCATTCACTGGTTAAGAACTTAATTATTAACAAATTGGGAATAAAGTACCATGACTAAAGTACTTGCATGTAGGTTGAATATCAAATAGTTTTTAAAACTACTGAATATCTCACTTTGGAATGAAGAATAAGTGCCAAAATGTTTTGTCTTTGATGTGTTTTTCTGATTAGTCCTTTTTTGTGTAACAAATAAAAATGGATTTGGGGAGAAGGGTCACAGCACAGACATCATTGTTTTGTGGAAGCAACAAGTTGTTGGGTTTTGTTGCAAAGATGGAAGAGGGGAATGGTAGACAACTATTGTTGAAGAAATAGTACTATGAGAAATTGAGAATTTCCCTGGTTGTAAGGAAGTGGTAATTTTTAGGTGTAGTCTAAATTTTTGGTTCCTAGTTCCTAGTCCTACAACTGCTACACCTATGGTCTGATAGTCTTTATGTAAACATGTTCTATTTCTGTTTTCATGTGTATTTCTTATATTCATCATCTTAATTATACTTCTTTGTTTATATAAAATAATATGCTTGCCTTTTTTTTTTTTTTTTTTTTTTTTGCCAACCAAATTTCCAGATTTGGTTTCACTACTATCTGGAAGTACCATACAGTGCTTAAATCTTGTATGGCTTCCTCTAATTATGTTGTGTATTGAGTGCAGATTCAATTAGATTGAGAGAGTAGATGATTTGAGGTTTTCAGATTCTTCTAATATTTGTGCTTGATGGCTCTGATAGAAAAAAACCGGTTTTGGAAGGCGAAAACCGGATTTTACTTGCGAAAACCAAATTTTACGTGCAAAACCGGTTTTATAACCTGATTTGGGATCCATAACCGGTTGTGTAACCGGTTTTAGGACAGAAACCGGTTCATAACCGGTTTTGAGTCGCAACCGGTTTCATCGGATATGGGAAAACAACCGGTTTTATATCCATAACCATATTTGAGATCCGGTTTTAGAAATTTGGATTTGAAAACCCAATCCTAATATGTGGTTTTAAGTGGATTTGGTTTTGGTTACATGATTATCCAAACCATGAGCACCCTTATTGATTTTGTATGTATTTGGTGTAATGACATGACATGTGCTGTGAGTTAAGTCTTGAATTGTGATTTTATCCGTTTAATGGTGGATTTGAATGACAGAGAGTATGGTTTAGATAAGGGGTTAATGGTTTAACACCACAGAACATAGATATCGAATTACAACCAAGAATATAGGAAACGAAATTCAGTATTGTACCGGCAAATTGCTAGAATTTTTTATTTGAACAACATGCAATTGACCTAAATGGAGTTGGTACGTTATTTGTTGGGTTTAGAGGTGTCAATTTTGGCCCGACCCCTATATTTTGGGTTGGGCTGAGCTCACTAAATAAATGCCTGAAAACAATTTAGACTTTTCGGCCCAACTTGACTAGGCATCCGGGTTTGGGACGGGCTGACCTGAGTCCGGGGGCCTCTGAAAACAAGAATCCGGAAGTAAAAATTTTGTAGAAAAAAATAAGGCAAAAACATGCCAATGTGAGCGCGACGGTGGTTGCGGTGACGGAGAGATAGAGTGCGAGAGAGAGTGAGAAAGAGTTGAGAGAGTGAGGTGAGAGAAGTGGGAGGTGAAGATTAAGAGAGAGAGAGAGAGAGAGAGAGTTGAGGAAGAAGATAGTAAAAATAGGGGTAAAATGGGGATTTTTGAGGGAGAGAAGGTGAGAAAAATAAGTGGGGGAGGTGTTAAAATCATGGGCCGGATCTGGGTGAACCAAAAGTGGAGACTGCCTAATTTTATTTCCCAAGCTGTCAAGCAGCAGCTCTCTTACTCTCTCTAAAACGGACGCACGAACGAACGGCACGAGCGAGCCCTAGGCCACCGCGAATGGCGTAAACGGACAGCGCGTCCGGTGAACGAACAGCGCTTCCAGGCCTCCCTCACCCTGTCCTCTCTGTCGCGACACGCCGGCGCCACTCGCCCACTCCTCCCCTTCACGTCTCAGGTAATTTGTCAACTGATCCTTTTGTTTCTTGCTTTTGATATATGAAGACTCATTTGTGAGTTGTTAGTGCTTCCTTGTAAGAGCTGTTATCGCAATGGCCATGAGTTAGGGCATGTGATGTGATACGGTCTTGAGCTTCATGAGCACATAATGGAAGAGCACATACTCATGGTGCTTCCTGTGAGCACATAATGGAAGAAGAGCACATTATTTGTGATAGCGCACCTTACACATTATTTGTTTCAATCAATTTCTAATCCTTTTTATGTCATCAGTCATGACATGACATCTTGATAAACTGCTTTTGTATCTTAGCTGCTAGTAATTGTTATGTATCTAATCCTTTTTATGTCAATTTCTAATCAACAGTTTGTGGTTTATGTATCTTAGCTTCCAGCAGTTTGTTCCTTGCCTTTGATCTTTGTTTTGAGAAACTGCTTTTGTATGCATTTGCAGTCATGGATATTGAACCAAATTTGGAGAATATGGAATTGGATATGGATGATGATTTGGAAATGTTAGGTGATTCTGTTCATCCTAGTACTATTGCTACTGTTGCTCTTAAGAATAAGACTACAGATGATAATAGAGATAATGAAGAGAGTAAGAGAATTAGGCCTAATGCCTCTGAGGTTTGAAATTATTTTGAAAAGATTGGTTTAGTTGATGGGGTGGAAAAATGTAAATATAAGGGTTGTGGGAAATCGTATACCTGTAAAGTTGCTTCGGGTACCAATCATTTAAGGCGTCATATTCCTAACTGTCATTTAATTCTTAAGTATCATGTTGTGGGGGCCTTGTTGGATAATAAAGCTACATTGTTGAAGCAGTGGAAGTTGGATAATAGGGCTTATAGAGATGCACTTTCTAGATGTATTATCAAACATGATCTTCCATTTAGCTACGCCAAGTATGATGGGTTTTGGGTGGTGAACAAAGTTTTGAATGTTGACTTTCAACCCATTGGTAGAAACACTGCAAAAACTGATTGCATGAGTCTGTTTTTAAGTGAAAAGGCAAAGCTAAAGAGTGTGCTAGCATCCATTCCGGGTAGAAATTTGTTTGACTTCTGATGTATGGATAGCTGTAACAACACAAGGTTATATGATTGTCACTACTCATCATGTTGATCAAGATTGGAAGTTAAATAGTAAATTGCTTTCATTTTGTGACTTGGATAGTTAACATACACGGTTGGAATTATCAGGGAACGTACTTGGAGCTCTTAACGATTGGGGGATAGATGCCAAGATATTTTCTCTCACATTGGATAATGCCTCTAACAATGATAGCATGGTAAGCATTTTGGAAGAGAGACTTAATTTGCAAGATGCCTTGTTACGTAAAGGTAAAGACTTTCATGTGCGTTGTTATGTAAAGGTAAATTCTTTCATGCCCGGCCCGGCCCATAGGGATAGAATGCAGAAACAGGCTAGTGACAGCGACAACGCGGCCAAGGGAGGGTGCCGCGTCATGCGACAACGACAATCTCTACAATTTCGTCTTCTCCTCCGATGTGAGATTCGTCTTCTCGGCCTCGCCGAAAACAAAATTTCCCCTTGTTTCGCATAATCTGTGCAATTTAAAATAAATACCCCCACAGTTCTTTTCAAATAAAAACCCTACGTCAACCGAGATTTACAAAGAACAGAAAAACAAGTAATCGATTTCAATTAAAAAATGGAGCAAATCTGGAAAATCGGAAGATAAATATGGAAGAACAAGCAATTTCTGATTTTGAAGATAAACATCACGGACAAGAGAACATTGAGATCACAAACCGAGAGTATCACGAACAACGACCGAGAGTATCACGAACAAGATAGAGATTGAGATCGACGATGGAGGGACAAAGAGATTGTGAGAGACCAAGATCGAGGGAGAGAAGCCGAAAACGTAAGAGAATACGAGAGACGAGATTACCCCCTGAAAATTGCATGAGATCTATTATCTATTTAAGAAACTTAACTAACACTAATCCCACGTGATAAAAGCTCATTTACCTAGGGTTTACATGATTATCTGGTTTAATCTTTTTTTATACTATTTTTGAATGCCTAAAATATATTTAGAATTTGAGTTCTTTGTAGTACTTGATCATTATCTTCAATTTCTTGCCCTCGCTTGCATACTATGGCAGTTTTGAATGCTATTATTTGTAGGAATGAAACATATGATTTAGTTAGTTTGCTGGATTTGATTAATTCTCTAGCATATAGTAATCTAATGTGTTGGCTATGATTGATGTTTGTATTGATTCTAAAATGGTCAGATTATTCTCCATATGCTGTCTTCTCTCGTTTTCGGTTTGTAGATATTATTTGCTGCCAATTTTTAGGTAGTGTGTGATTAGCAGAAAGAATTATGTAATTGCAGCTATGCAGAAACTGTTATGACAGGGGGATGGTTGAGCAGAAAATACTGTCTTGGTCAATGATTTAGTTCTGCTTGTAGTACTACTTTTTGTTATTTAAGGATTCAGATCTGTATATGGTTAAGAGAATGCAAGATGAGAGGATGTGTATTGAGTTATAATCTTGTATGTGTCTTGTTGGGGGCTTCAGTATTATAAGATTAGCTGGCCTGTCTTTTTCACAGTGTTGTCTTGTTCAGATTAGCTGTTAGAGCTTGCCAGATGAGACGATCTTAGTACATGCCTTCTTTATTAGAAATTTTAACATCTTATGCACAATTTTTGCAATATAAGATGAATATGCGTAATTTTTTATAACACTATAGTTGATAGTTGATGTGACCTCAGAAGCTAGATATTGTTTCTGCCATCCTTCTTTACAGCCGGATGATTTGTTTATCTAATTATCTGTATCTAAAGCCGCAGAGTTTGCACAAATTCCTGCTAATCATGTGGCAAGATGCTAAATTATAGTCAATCTTCCAACTTGTTTATACTTTATAGGGATGAAAACAATTAGACAAGCAGTATTCATTGATCAAGTACATCAGCATGTTAATTCATAAGGAAATCGTGACAGCCATATTAAATCAACACAGCATGAAAAAACAAAAAAAACATTGCTAATCCCACACAGTCCCAAGTGCAATTAAAAAGTAATGAAACTATTTGTACAAAATCTAGAAAATAGCTGAAAAATAGCTACTGATATTACTGTGTGCCCTGTGTTCAAGTGGTACACGTGGAGTTTTTTTATAATTTGATAATTCCAGGTGTGTTTTTTATAAGTTGAATTCTGTAAAAGAGCATTGAGAAAAGTAGTAAAGCAGTAAGGATATTGATGTTTGGGTTATACTGTTTAGTTTTCGTTAGGTTTGAGGGGTCATGTTATGCATAATCCAATGCTTTGGAGATTTTTCTGTTGCATTTATTTTATGTCAGATGTTTGGGAATGTATGGAGGAGACCGGTAGATTTCGTAGCGGAGAGAGTAGTTCGGATGGGCACTAGAGGCAGAGGAAGACCAAAGAAAACTATAGGCAAAACTATTGAGAAGGACTTAGAGGCTAATGATTTCACTATAGACATGATTCATGACAAACCACTATGGCGTCGATCCATTTAGCCGACCCTACCTAGTGGGATAAGGCTTTGTTATTGTTGTCGTTGTTGTTGTTGCTGTTTATGTCAGATGTTTGCCTTTGCTACCATTCTTTTCACATCACACATATTTTACTACTGCCATGAAAACTTTGGTAGATTCCTATAGTTCATTAATAGGTATAATAAACATATTATCTCTAGTCTTTCATGTCTTGTTTTTTTATTGGATGAAATATCCTGAGCTTGAATCATGCTGTTTTGCCATGTTTTTTGGTGTGTATTTTATCCTTCAAAGGAAGTTTAGCGTTCCTGAAACTTGGCTTAGCATGTATAATAATTACTACTTTTCGTGGTAAATTGCTGAATTTATAAGTTTTCCATTTGCTTGAATCTGATAATTAGAGGGTATAGAATCAGGTTTCTTTTTATCACTTATACTGGGCTTCTGCATGTGAGGGAAATTTTATTTATTTATTTATATGATTTGTTAATTGGTAAAAGAATGTGATTTCTGGTGTTGATGTAATAAGCTTTATCACTTCTCTTGCTTCTTCCACCCTCTTAAGCTTTGATTATACAATTTTAAATTAACTCAGGGGCAACTGAGTGTCTCTCTTTCTCATTCTTCAGGTTTCGTTGTGGAAATCTGAGAAGAAAAAGTGTTTGTGGTTGCCACGTGAGAGGGGAGAAGGAGAATGAACAAAGGTGGACCAGGCGGTGGCAGCAGCGGTAGTGGGCCCACTGCAGCGGCAGCTGCGGCTGCGGCTCAGAAGCAGAAGATGTTGTTGCAGAAAGTGGAAGGCGATATTGCCAGCATTGTCGACAATTTCAGCCACCTCGTCAATGTTGCTAGGGTATGTATCTTCATTCTGTCACTCTCCTTTGAATTCTATTCCTCTAATAACACCATGTTTCAGTTCTCTTATTATTATGTTGTGTAATTGCCATTTTGTTTGCGTATTCAAGTCGAAGCAATTATGAACTCTGAGATACTTTATGGATATGGTTAATGGTATTCATTTCATCCAAAATTTAATTCATATGGGAATTTTGTTTTTCTTTGCCACGATGTACAAACTTGTACGCTTTTGAGTGCCATATGGATTTGTTTTGACAAGTGATGATCTAGGTGTACTGTGTAATTGCATCTTGCATATTCGTGTTGATGATATCCAATTCTGAATTTTCGTTCATGTGTCAGCTATTGGAATTTGGATTTGTGTTTTTAACCCAAATCCGATAATGGTCTTTTGAACACTGTAGATTTTGAGTCCCATTTAGAAGTCATGTTTTGCTGTCTGGCTGGATTTTTCTTGTAATTATCCATTGTTAATTTGGTGCCCACGCCAAATGAATGCAAATTTGTAAAACAAATTATGTATTGTCCTTGAAGGTATGTAGGATAAGTCTAAGATTTCAATTGTGTCACATAACATATTGAACAAGAGCATGGGTTAGAATGATGAAAAGAGTGAGAGGGAAGGGCACTACGGATGAGCGACGTGATTTGTCTTGTAGAATCAATTATGCTGATATTCATTGAGAGACTGAAACAATGAGAAGCTGCAGCTAAGGCACAGCAAAAATTGCCAAAGCATCATGATGGAGGAGGCACCTATGCAAAAAGCTATCTTAAAGTAACTCTGAAGATGCCATCTGCATTGAGGATATGTTATGATTTTATCCTTTTCAGGTGCTTGCCACTGGCTTACACAGGGCAACTAGGAGGTAGGGATAGAGTTTAGAGATAAAGATAAACATGGTCTACTAAGAATGTCAATGTCATATTAATTCTTGAAGCCGGTTTTATCTTGGAATAGAAAATAGTGTTTGTTCTCATCAAAAATGACAATTTTAAGATAAATGTTTGGCCCTGAGTGTGTCAATGGAAAAGAGTCAGAGTTCCATGTCATCATGTCTCTTGTGTTCAGGGATTCAACATCAATATATAAACATGTGTGTCCTTTACTTATTGCTTATAACTCGTCGTTCTAAGATTTTGTAACTCCAAGAAAATGGTGTATCTCTCCTAATTGATTAGTTCTTGTTTTATCAAATGCAAGTAATAGTTGGGAATTTCTGCAATTTCCTGACACACTAAAATATATGCGCTTAATGTTTCAGTTGTTACTTGTGCACTTCATACAACTCTACACTCTTGCAGGTAAATGATCCACCTGTTAGAAATTCACAGGAAGCTTTTATGATGGAGATGCGTGCTGCTAGGATGGTAAGGGTGCAGTTATGTTGATTCTTATGCTTCTTTGCAAGTATGCTTGCAATGACATCATGTGTTTTTTCAGCGTTATGCATCAAAGTTCTAAGTGTTACTGCAGACTCTGCAGTGTTATTAATCGCGGATCGCGGAAAATTGCGGCGAGCCCAAAATCCGCTATGTGAAATAGCGGATCGCGTAGCGGGCTAATAGCGGAAGTCAAATAGCGGATTAAAAAATAAAATTATATATAAAACAGTGAACTAATCAACTAAAAAATCCAACAAAACACTTGACATAAAACAGTAACATAAAAGATAATTAAGCAGTGAACTAAACTGGTGAACTCAAAAACTCAAAAACAGTGACATAAAAGACAAAAAGCTAATCATTCTCCTCTCCTTCGGCTTCTCCAATATAGTCATCATTGTCATTGTCAGATAATGAAGCATATCCTTCAGCTTCTTCTTCAGAATCCTCAAAATCACCGCCCTCCAATTCTGGTTCATTTTCTTCAATTACTGGTTCATCCTCAACTTCAACAACTTCAGTCACTTTCTCTTTTCCCTTTCTAGATGAAGAACCAGCAGCCACTCCTTTCTTTTTTCTGGATCTGGATGCAACAGCAGCAATATTACTAGGGGCTTCCTTTCTTTTTTTAGTTCTCAGCCTTGTATTTGTTGTAGGCTCTCCAATTCCTGAAGCTGTAAAAACAGTTTCCCAATTAAGGGCGGCATCATCACCATTTTCATCCCCAAATACTCTTTCATTCCCAGCACCATCTCCATCACCATCCATCTGTCCAACCAGCCACTCATTACACTCTTCAATGTCATTAAGTGAAATTGGATCAATTTCATCCCTAACATTGTATCTTCTAATCAAAGCTTGATTATATTTGACATACACCAAGTTGTGTAGTCTTTTATGCTCAAGCCTATTCCTTTTCTTAGAATGGATCTGCATCCCACATAAAATTAAATAAATTATAGAATTTATATAACTAGTTGTAGTTTTGTAGATACCAGAAAAGTATTAACTAATAGGTGATAACTAATTACCTGCTCAAAAACACTCCAGTTGCGTTCACATCCTGACGCACTACAAGTCAAGCTCAATATCTTTATAGCCAATTGTTGTAGATTTGGAGCTGATTGTCCATACATACGCCACCATTGCGCTACAATACAAATCCAAATAAATGTCATGCAATGGCAATGGCATATGTGACAAATTTTAAAATTTAGAGAAATATTGTTTCTCACCTGGCGCAAGTGTTTTTCTCTGCGAAACAGCAAATTCTTTTCCAAACATACCAGCAGCAGCTTTATATATTGGCAGCTCCGCAAGAATCTTTTTCCTTCCTTCTGCGTCAGGCACCAACCTCTCAATGCACGAGTACAACCCATTTGTCACCTCAAAATCAAATTCCATGTTGGGATTGTTGTAAAACAACTCTGGGTTTAGAAAGTGGCCAGCAGCATGTAATGGGCGATGAAGTTGGCAATTCCACCTTTTATCAATAATTTCAAAAACATCCTTATATTTGCTTTCATCCATGCCGAAGGATATCATAATAGCTTCTTTTGCCTTCTCCATTGCCTCGTAAATATAACCCATGGCTGGTTTTTTCTCACTATCAACAAGGCGAAGCACACGGACAAGAGGATCCATTACCTTGAGAGTGTACACTATATTATTCCAAAAAGATGGCATCAGTACAATTTTGGTTGCTTCCTTCCCTTTGGCCTCCTTGGACAATTTGTTATTTGTCCATTCATTTGATACAAACATCTTTCTAAGATTTCCTTTCTCCTTGTGAATCCTTTCCAATGTGAGGAAGGATGTGGCAAACCGAGTTACTGCATGCCTCACTAATTCTCTTTTGTTGGTAAAGAACCTCAATAGGCTCAATGTACTTGAATGGTTGTAGATGAATCCAACAAGAGAAATTGCCCTTTGAACCGTCTTCTTTATAACAGGGAGCTTTCCAATGTCCTCTAGCATCAAATCTATGCAGTGGGCTGCACAAGGAGTCCAATACAGATTTGGTCTTTTTTCCTGTAGTAACTCTCCAGCGCGAACATAGTTGCTGCCATTGTCTGTTATAAGTTGAACAACCTTTTCTTCCCCAATCTCATCCACAAAAGCATCAAGCAACTCAAATATTTTTTCTCCAGTCTTCACTATGTCTGACACATCAATAGACTTAATGAACATTGTCCCTGCTGGACAGTTCACCAAGATGTTCATTATAGATCTACCCTTTCTGTCAGTCCATCCGTCAGACATAATGGAGCATCCAAATTTCCCCCATTGCTCCTTTTGGCTTTGTAGCAATTCATCAGTGTATGCCAACTCCTTGTTAAGGAGTGGAACTCTTATGTCATGGAAAGATGGAGGCTTCAAATTTGGTCCAAACTGTCCAATAGCAGTAAGCATGTCTTGAAAGCTTTGCAACTTAATCATGTTGAAAGACAAACCCGCTTGGTACCAAAAGCGAGCTATGTATTGATGAACTCGTGCAGTAAGCTCCTTGTTACATGCCTCCCTTATGCTTGATTGCCTTATATTCTCTTTTTTCTTTTTCTGAATTGTAGTCTCTGGTTTCAGTAAAAAGAGATCAATAGGGCCCTTTTTTGAAGCTCTCTTACTTCCACCAACATTAGGTGCAACTGCAACTTCTCTAAACCCTTCATCAAGAGCACGTTCTTCATCACTATCACCATAGTCATCAAGAAGATCATGCTGCACCCTCTGAAATGCCTCACTCTCTTGTATCATTTTGTTCTTCACATATTGATTCAACTCTTCTCTGACCTCTTTTGGGCATTTAGTACAAGCTTTGCAATTGCCCTTCTTTCCCATCAAGTGCTCTTTCATTCTAGTAATCCCTCCCCACGTTGTCTTCCCACAAAAATTGCATACACAGCCAGCAGTTCTGTTTTCATGTACTGGTTTGCAGAATTTCCAGCCAGGGTCACTCCTATTAATCGCAACTGTTGAAGATTCTACTGGTTCTTGACTTGCCATGCTATTAAAAAAAATATGGCAACAATATAAATAGATTGAACGAACAAAAAAAACAAAGGAACAAAGAAAATAGAACTGCTGGACAGAGTAAGACCAGCAGAAAAAAAACAGAGCAAGACATAGAACAAAAAAAACGGTGACTCTGTCGAAAGCAAGAAAACAGAGTCACTCGTAAACATTGAAGAAGCGGTGAACCTGTTCGAAAGAAGCGATGGCTGAACTTGTTCAAACAGAAACCAGGGACTCTGTTTTGAAAGCAAGAAAGCAGTGCCACGACCATCGCCGAAAGTAGTAGGAGAGGAAAGAATAAAAATAACAAAAAGAAAGAGAAGGGAGAGGAAAGAATAGAACGAAGGATTACTAAGAGAGAAGAGAAAGGAGACTCACTCACCGATGGAATCGCAAGAGATGCGATTGGTCTTTGAGTTGCGAGCGTCACGATGCGAGAATCACGAGGGTTGCGAGCGTCGCGGTCTTTGTGAAAGGAAGTAGGATTTACATATAGCCTTATAGTAGTGGTTTAGTGGAGAGAATCAATCCTGGATTGTTGGGAGTGGAACAATCGATTTGATTTAATTTGATCCCCGATTTTTCTGTTTTCTTTCCATGCACGATAACGATTCGATTTCCTCTTGAAATAACCACGAACACGCGCGATTATACTTCAAATTAAACGGCCGAACTCAAAATGGGCCGGATCCTTCGATTTCGTCACCAACCGATCCTGAAAACCATGTCTTCCGCAATCGCCACTGAATCGATGGCGGATAACGGCGTCGCGCTCGAAATCGCGGTTGTCGCGAACGGCTCATCGCGTGGCGGTTTCCGTCGCGGCAGGGCCAGATTCCGCGACGCTATAGCGCGATCGCGGCCGCTATGGCGCGATTTGATAACACTGCTGCAGAGAGAAGTTTGCTTGTCAGTACTCATTACCGTACCACCTATAGGTGTGGTAGATTGAGTCAGGATGGCAATTGGACCTAGGCCCATTGGGCACCCGCAAAAAAACCCGCAATGGGCAAGGTAAATACCCGCTTTATGGATCTGGGCTTGGGCCTGGGTAATTACCCGCAAATCTAAGTGGGTATGGGTGCGGGTACGGGCACTCTAGTGCCCAGCCCGCCCCGCAACCCGCATATAAATAATAATAATTTTTTATTTTCGAAGACGTCGTTACAAAAATGGGATACGATAGAATTGGAATTGTGAAACAAGATGGTCCTTAATAATCACTATAAATTTGTAATTGGTACAATAATTTAACTTTTAGCATGCAGGTTTTCAATTTTCCTTCAACTTAGTATCCATTACCCTTTTTTATTATGATAATTAGACTACTAGCCAAGTTTGCAACTATTTCTTTATCTGAACAAATAATATTTTTTTCATTTTTTAAAATTTAAAATTATCAAAATTATAATTTTATATTAAATTATCAAAATATTAAATAGAATTAATTAATCTATTTATTATTATTTTTTTTGACCGGAATCTATCTAATTAATCTATCCAAATTTTTTTTTTTATACCGGAATCTACTTATTGTAATACGTACTTGTTTTCCATAGTTTTGATGTTTTTATTTGGCTAAATACTATGTTTTGTAATATTTTAGAGTTGATTTGATAGATTTTTAGATCGTAAATGATGTTCTTTTTCATGGTTAAGTGCGGGTAGCGAGTACTGGTACGGGCACTTAGGTACCCAATGGGTATGGGAACGGACACTAAACTTGCTGCCCACGCGGGTATGGGCACTTTTTTCAAATGCGGGTATGGGGACGGGTACTATAGTACCCTGCCCAGAGAGTGCCCATTGCCATTCACAACTGGAAATGTCACACTTTGCAATCAGTTCTTTTATGTAGCATATTTTAAGCAATGCTTATGGGTACGATTGAATTATAATTTGAATGTTTTTGTCTTTTTTTCATACTAGATTCTCTCAAAAGTTATAAGGGTATTTCTCCATTGTTCTGTACAGGCTTGTTTAGTATGGTGAATTTGACAGGTTTAGTGTTGGCTTTTAAGGGTTATTCAGATATTTTTTTTGTTCATTTTTTTAGCATTGATGAATGACACAGGTTCAGGCAGCTGATTCTCTACTTAAATTGGTGTCGGAGTTGAAGCAGACCGCAATATTTTCAGGATTTGCTTCCCTTAATGACCATGTAGAACAAAGAAGGGTTGAGTTTAACCAACTGGCAGAAAAAACAGACCGCACGTTATCTAGAATTGGAGAGGAAGCTGCAGCTAGCCTGAAAGAGCTTGAATCTCATTATTCGTCCTCTACACAGAAGACTATTCAAAATCTGCAGCCGTAATTGAGAATCTATATCAATTTGGCTTGCACCTGTTACTTGATGGAAGATATTTTTCTAGTATAGAAGTTTTTTTTTTTTTTTTTTTTTTTTTTTTTTTTTTAAAAGAGAGCAGTGACACAATGGTTAGAGTTGTTGTAGTGTGACAAGGAGGTCATATGTTCAAGTTATGGAATCAGTATCTTGCAAATGTAAGGTAGGGTTATCTACAATAGATCTGCAATGGGTTTGACACTTTTATGAATCCCGCAATGGTTGGAGCTTTAATGCACCAATTTATCCTTAATTTTCAGTGCTTTATAATTTCGTTGTTTGGATGACTGTAACCCAGGATTAGGAGGTGGAAATTGTTGTTCCATTACAGAGAAAATATAAATGAATATAGCCTCGCTCATTCTGAAATGAATGCTGGAATGTTGGACTTAGTTGACTAGTTGTGCCACATGGGTGTGGAATTAATTTGGAAGGGGAGAAAAATGCTATGCACTTAGTTTAAATGACTTCTAATTAAATAAGAAGCAAGCAATCGCATGCTATAGCTGCGGTAAAGGTTTCCGTAATCTAAAATCGTATATTTTAGGTTAAATTGTATTTTCGGTCTCTTTGGTATTGCGATTTTGGTCTTTTAAGTTTTTTTTTTGGTCAAATGGTCTCTTAATTTCTAATTGAGCAAATTGGGTCTTTCAGGTATTACAATTGTACGATTTTGGTCTCTTAGGTTCTAATTGAGCAAATTAGGCTCTCTAAGTTTCGTAATTGTGATATTTTAGTCCTTTAGTTCAATTATCATTAAATTTATAACTGAAGATATTGTAAAGGTTTTTTAATTTTTAAGTCAATTAATATGCCATCTAGACCAAATTACGTGTTAAGTCATATTTACGCATGATATATTAACATTTTTTATTAGAAATTAAATGACCAGAAGGATCAAAATTGCATAATTGCAATAATTGAAGGACCCTGTTGCACAATTGGAACCTGGGGACCAAAATTTGATAATCGCAATACTTAGAGGACTCAATTCGCGCAATTGAAATTTGAGGATCAAAAGTGCAATTAATTGGGTGCATGTACATGATATATTTTTAATCCTGTATGAAAAATTTTATGGACTCGAATTTACCTTTTTTTATTTGAAACGGGCCAGAACACACGTGCTTTGAAGCACGAGTCGCAACACTGAGAAAATTGAGCAGGAAACAATTTTTGAGCGGGTGAATAAAATGTTGTCACGTGACATTTACTAGTAGTTGAGTTTTTTAAATAGACACTAGATAGATTTTACTCCCTTACTAATTTATAATTTGTGAAATTAATCATATAAAAATATAATTGAAAGTTGGTAACATTTTAATTATTAATTACTCATTATTAATTACTCCCTTACTAATTATTAATTTTTTAATTTGGTTACGTATTTAATGTTGTTAAGAATGATTATTCAAGGAAGATAAACAATGCTTAAGCACATTAGTTAATTAAACATAAGAATGTTTTATTTATATGTCCCATTCATGTATAGACATTTATTAGCAACAAAGACTCGCAGTAACCTAAAAGAAGTTAAATGAATCAACCGTTGTAATGTTAAAGCCAACTTTTAGATTGAAGAATATAAGTTTAAAAGACCTGTATGACAGTTAAAATAAGGTAGATAGGATAAGACAAATTATTCAATTATATTATAATCTAATGTTTTTCGAGCTAATATTCTCATGGGAGAGTCAGATCAAGAATAAGTAAGATATAATATACAATTCATTTGTTTGTTCACCTATGTTTAAAACTATTTCTTCCTTTATTTTTCTCTCTCTTTCCTCCATGATTGTGTAACCTTACTATGTATTAACATGTTTTTATACGTGCAGTTTGTACACGAAGATCGTGCTAACAAAGATCATCTTGAAGATGAATGAAGCTAATTCATGGAAGATTCAGATATTTTTAGACTTATGATAACAAGTTGTAATTGCGTACTAATAGTTTATGTATTTATAGCAGTTATAATATTTTGATATACATAGACAAAATTATTAACCTTTGCTATTGTATATTAAGACTTGATTATATTAAACTCTTGTTTATCATTAAATGGCTATAAAAATTTTAATTGCTGGTTTAGTTGTTTCAAATGATAATAATTAATTATCTATATTGTTTATTCACATTTATAATTTATCATAATTATTTAATTATGCGTTGAAATCATTTTTTTGAAAATGAGTTGTCTATAAATGACATTTTGACCACATTTAAAGGAAATGTTGCTTAAAACATTAGACAACGGTTGTACATTTGTGGCCTAAATATTGCTTAAAACATCTAACAACATGTAAAAAAGTGTTAACAGTTGCCAACGTTTGCATACGTGTGGCCTAAAGGTATAAGCAATAGTTAGAAACAAATTGCCGTAAATTGTAGAAGTGTTGTCTATAGTGGTTGGCCACACTTAAAATTGTGTTGCCTAAAAGACGGGACAATGCTGGTATAACCCCGGCTTAAAGTATAGGTAACACTTGTGCCATCGTGATCTAAAACAAGTTTAGAAAACCGTGTCCTGAAATAGGTCCAGAAAACCATTGTGCATACTTCACACCTACAAACTCGTGGCCAAACCATTGTCTAAAGTTTAGACCACAGTTTTTTCCATTTTTGGCCACGATTTTTTGTTGTTGCTTTTTGATTTTTGTTGTAGTGCACCTAAAGCTTGACATCCTCCACCACCATGATTGTTTGACACCCTTTGTTGGTATATTTATTACTTGACACCCTCCTTTGTTGTCACTGAATTCCCTCCATTATGGCACCATTCATTACTACCACTATCAACGTCGCGAGCTCTCCATCACCACCTCAATTGCTTGACACATTCTAGTGCCATTGCTGCATTAAACCCGTACTACTAAGCACACTCTATTATCGTTCAGCACCCAATGTCATAGTCTTCGTCTGACACTCTCTTTGGGTTTTGGAATAGAGAACACAATGAAATAGGGAATTTAAAAAATATCTTAAAACCTCCTAAGGATCTATACAATAACCATAAATTGTGGTATCACAGTTACCATTTATGAGCATGCAAATTTAGTGACATCTCTACTAGTATCCACGCAAGTGCAACTCCCTCTTTTGTAGTGCTAGCCATTATCAATCTAACAATTTCTCATTTTCACTCGCTTAACGTGTTCGAGTAAACTCTTTTATCTCAAAGGTCTATTTTCTCCTCTAACCACCATTGATATATCTGAAGCATAGGCGGACCCACATTAGGCCCAGTGTGGTCAGATGCCCACACTCAAATTTTAAAATTCCGATATACTATTGTAATATTAATATCTTGACCCAACTGAATATCTCTTTTTGACCCTATTGCGCACTCATATATCTCATTCCCATCTCACGTCTCACGTAACATTTACTTTGTACGCTCTCCCACATTGCATACTCTCTCTCCCACGCTATTTAATTGTTTAGATGTGACATTGCCACACGTCAGGCACTATTGTTTTGGCAGCAAGTATGAAACAAGTAATATTTATGTACTCTTTTTATTATATTTAAAAATAAAAATTTAACACTCATCTATTGTTTATGAACATTATACTTTAATCCAACAACATTAATAACATTGTCTCAATTTTTTCAGAAAACAATAGACTATTCTCTTTTTTCCTCACCACATGAATGCATTGCCTGTAATATATTACTCCTATATATTCCAATAAATCTAAAAATATTATGTGTAATCGTTATGATATTTGCTTTTAAATGTATGTAAATATTAATATTTTAAATAAACATGTGTTTATTCTTAAAAATATTTTTATTTTAATTATTATAGTGAAAATTAGTTTAAATTTTAGCCAAATGATGAGCACTCTTAATATTTTCAAAGTTTTTCCTATAACAGTTATGTCTTTATAATTATTACTCCATCTATTCCAAAATATGTGTCGTTTAAGGTCTTTTTACAATTGAAAAAATTTAATTAATATTACATTGAAAAGATAAAACGACATTTATTTTGAAATATTTTTTCTTTTCTAAAATAACACTCATTTTAAAACGGATGGATTATTATTATTATCATCAAAAATTGCACCCACTGGCCTGACGTCCTAAGTCCGTCACCTATATGAAGAGATAGCTAGCCCTCATAAGTGATGTCTAACCCTTGATCTTGACTTGGTCCAAGTCTATGTGTAGACCCATATAACGGCTTGGTCCATTTAGTTTCACCAAATGGCCTTTCTATCATCACTAAAAGCTACTAATTTTATCGAAGCCTAATTCAAACTATCTCATGACTTTCGTGTTGAGTCATCCCATTTAATGTATGAGATCTTGTAAACTCTTATTTTGTTGGAGGTAATATTAAAATTGTATTTTAACATTTTAAGCATTGAATGGTCTTTAGTACACCACTACTACTCAAGTTATAAGAATGTCATTGTGACTTGATAAATAATTTTTCCACAATCAATGTCATTGCATGGTTTAGTTCCTTTGTTAAAATGTCTAGATCAAATACAAGACATGAAAAGTGTCACCCTTGTAAAGTCTAATAATTGGTTTCTTGATTCCCAAGTGAACTCTCTTTTAGAAAATAAATTAATATTCCATAATATATTTGGGTATGACCATACATTTTGGTAGTCTCGCTCAATTAAAGGGCCAAAGATACAATTCTCCTTATTAGAAAGGAATAAACCTCATTTAATCACTGGTATTTGTCCATGTAATTTGTGATATGTTTAATAACCATCTTTGTTGTCATTAGGTGTGATGTTTGATGGCATCAAAATATATAACTCCTTATGTTGGTAACCATACTAATATCAGGCTGAAGGACCACATATACCATCGTTACTACAAGAATCACTTATAATATTCACATAGGATTCATGTAGCATTTTCGTGGTGGGACAGTCTAGTAAATCATTAACCCCTTAAATTTAATGTGCATCCAGAAAGACTTGGTATCTAATATATATCCATGACTAGGTAGACTTAGTCATCGTTCTATTCACATACTAGTCCCAACATTTTATTGTTGTCCTAATTCACAATAATACTTAAATAGAGACCTTTAAGAACATGATCTGTATAAGTCAATAAGACCTTACTATCAAGCCATACTAGTTGTATTGTGGCAATTGACAACGATCATATTGTTTTAAAGATTTTATCACATTAATTGAATTCATAAATAGTTAAAAATATAATAAAGAAATGTCTCTTATGAATAACACAACATATTATATATACGAGATGAATTGGTCTCTAGGGCATATACTTATCTTATCTTACATATCCTTAGCTTATTTTAACCACCAAACGAGTCTTAAGAGGTATCAATGGTAATAACATGGCTACAAAAATTTAAATTCATGAAGGAAAAGGAAATTAACTACAAGTAATTCTCTCATGTTTTACTCCTATGATATCCAAAGGCTGTGATGGGTCACCTGTAATGGTCATAGAGTCAGGTTCTCGAAAGGAGGAATCGTTCTTTCCAGCTAAGACAATGCAGACATAATGAAGGGTGGCACTAGGTTCAA